>JAREIS010000064.1:305000-2705000 GCA_030060385.1 Muscicapa striata striata
TGCCAGGCTCCACCACTATGTAATGCAGGTGCATTTTAAGCACTACAGATCCAGTGGAGGCTAAATTACTTTTATATATATTTTATATGTGTGTCAAACCAAGTGATGTCAAACTGAGGAGTATTGTGAATGTCAAACTCTGAAGCTGAAGTATTACCATCTCTTTACCAAAATGTATTTATATAATTGCTATTTGAAAATACTAGAAAATGTCTAATGAAATAACCGATTTTCCCTTTGTCCTGTTTACAGGCTGCTGGAAAATACAGACAACAAGGCAGAAATTACGTAGTGGAGGATGGAGATATTATCTTCTTTAAATTTAATACACCTCAACAACCGAAGAAGAAATGAATATCAGATGTTGTTCGCTCAGAAATGAACTGTGCTGCTTCAAAAAGCATATGAATTTTTATTTGGAATTGGAATATCTGGAAACAAAAGCATACAGTTTCTACCTAGGGAACCTCCCTTCCCCCCAGTGAAGTTATTCTTGTTTGTTTTGAATTAAAATATGGCACCTCCAGCAAACATGCAAGTTCACTAAATGTGAACAGCTTTGCATTTCAAACGATTAAGACCCTACTCCAAATTGTAGAAGCTTTTTGGGAACCATATTACTCTCATGATACTTCATTAATCTCCATCATGTATGCCAAGCCTGACACGTTTGACAGTGAGGACAATGTGGCTTGCTCCTTTTTGAATCTACAGATAATGCATGTTTTACAGTACTCCAGATGTCTACACTCAATAAAACATTTGACAAAACCAGCCTTGGTGTGTTTGGGGATGTCTGTATTGACTGACTGTGGTGTGCTGAATGCGATACGGCACCTGGTGGATGCTGATTACAGAATTTTAAGACGTGTATGATACAGTAACTGGCAGTGTGGGGCAGCTGCAATTGTATCTCGGAAGTGAGTCTTTCATGGGAATCAGAAGATTAGGATGCCAATGATTTGTCTCAAAAAAGTTAATGAATTTGTAGATGGACATTCACTGAAAGATGATACTAAGGATAATTATGATGGCAGCATAAATGATTTTTACTGGAGAGAGAAATATATTTAGAAAGATAATGTTATTTATGAGACTGAAGCTTTTTCATTCAAATAATTTTGAAAGAGTATTTTACTCTTGCCTTGAAATTAATAAATCAGGCTGGAGCAGCCTGATTTGCGTTGTCCTCTTAGGTCTGGTTTTGAGGCAGTGGAGAGTGACACAGTGCTGTGAAGGAAGAGGTCACACTGTGCTGCATAGGTAAGTTGTTCTGCTGAAATGAGGTTGCAGCTTAACAACCATGAAAGGGAGCTGGTCACTCTGGGTAACAGAAAAATAAGATGTTGGCAAAAATGAAACTAAGTTTATTCTTTTAATGTGAGGTGTGGAACTGCCCTTTCTCACAGTATGTTTAGTGTGTTTAAAACAGCCTGGCTTTGTCTGAGTGCCCGTGTGCCAGGGGTTTCAGCTACAGGTTCAGCAGGGTCAGGGCTGGGAGAGATGCTGCTGTTACCTGTGTCTTGTTGGTGTGCCAGGCCTCTCATGTCATGGTGATAAATTCCCTTGCTGTGAACTTGGAAAAGGCAGCTTGCCACCTGCTCACCCCCTGTCTGTAGGGCACTGAAGTGCTGGCTGCATCCTGCTCCAAGACATTCCCTCAAGATGACACCTTTGAGCATCATTGCTCATATCTGGGAGAGTAAGACATGCTTCAGCCAGAGCCACGAGCCTGATTATTGAAAAGTTGGCATCATGCCTTTAATTGCAGCAAAGAGAAAGAGGGAGGGCAGATGACTTCAACGCATAGTTGTTGATTTTGTTTTAAAGAGCATCTCCCTTTTGTATGGTGGCAGAAGCGGGGACAGTATTGTAGATCAGAGAAATTATGGCTTCAGATGTTTTGGAATCCTTGAAATTCTCTTTTGTATCATCTCCCTGGTGTGGCGAGTATTTGTTCCTGGCGTTATTTTGATGTTACATAATTGAGAAAAGATTAGGACCATCAAATCTTGTGTTAAAAGTCAAATCCAAAAGAAAACAGAGCCTACCTGTTTCTCTTGGAAGTCAGCAAGGTGCTAGTACCAGAGAAGGGCTCATGCTGGGTTTTAGACACAATGAAAGGTGAGTGAGAAGTGGAGTATGTGTGCTGCTGAAAGAGAAGTAACCTCTTTACTGCACTTATACCCACTGAAACGTGTTCTCTTGTCCTGGCTGAAATTTGTTCTGGTTTCCAAAATGCTCCCTCGGCCCTGAATTGTTCCTGTTTCATTGTGTATTTCATGATACCTTCCTGTTCTAAAAATAAAAATAGCTAAAAATCCGACTAAGTTTTTCATGGTAGACAGGGTTCTTTGAAGTTACTACACTATTCTGAATATAGAAAATTAACTTAGAATGTTTACCACATCTTAAAAAATATGTATTATGTTTTATGTTTCAGTTTGTTTGCCTAAATAGTTATCTCTTTAGCTGTTTAACCAGTTTCTTTTAACTACTGAAGCTCATAAATTATTCCAGAATAATCACAAATTATATTAAAAGAAAGAATAATCTGATAAGCTGTTATTTCTATCACTGGTGACATGTGACAACTGCCGTGTTAAATATGTGCAGCCCATGTTCCTCCTTAGTGGATTTATGCATTCAAGATGTACAACTCCTTAAAACTTGTAGCTCTATGTAGCAAATGTAAAGCACTCTGTTTTCAGTAGAATTATGATTTAACGTAAGCTAAGCACAAATTATTTATGCATTTCAGCCTGCACAGGGTACTCCAGGTGCAACATATCCATCCTACCCACATTTGCTATTGAAGAAAATCTGCACACTTCACTGCCACAGGTGTGGTGGCAGTGGGTAGGAAACGTTTCTCCGGCTGGAGGATGAAAAATCATTGTGGGCACTGCTCTTCCAAAATACAGAAAGTAGGGAATTTTGCAAGGGAGGAGAAGTACTAACCCTTCCTCTTCAACAGGTGTTCCTCAGTGCCTAATAGCTGTGACATTGAGGGCATGTATCTGGGATTAAACAAACGCTAGTGGAACAAGGAAAGGCTCCTACCCAGCCTCCAAGCTACCAAAAGAGAGTGCCCCAAAGTGATGTGGAGATGGCAGTGAAAATGGCTGTGCCTGCACTGCCCCTTGGGTTTACTCTGTAGGAGTTGATCTGGAGAGTGAAGCAGTGGGCTGGGGGACCTGGTGCTCCCATGGCATGTGTTTGAGGGGCTGCTTGCTCTGTGGCAGGCTGCTCCTGTGAGGAGTTACGAGGGCAGTTTCCACTTCAGGCTCAAGAGAGCTAGCCTTGCTCTAAGATACCCCAGGAGTAGCCAGTTTGCCTGTTGAGAGAGCCCTGTGCAGTGCAGAGCAGGCAGGGAGTGTATTTGTGTGTGTGTGAAGAGATGTGATGAGGAGGTTCACTTTTAAAGGTATGTTCCTGGTCAAATAAAAACTCTGCTGTGGACAAGGGCTTAGTGCTGTTGGCTTTTAGCAGAATCAATATCAAGGTTATGTGCTTAGGGACCCAAAGATGTGACATTTCAAACCATTAAGCATAAAAAGTGCAGAAATTTAACTTTTGAAGACTATTTGTACTCATAGGTACTTATGTAAAAGATGCAGTTTTCTGTCCTAATAGGCATTTCCTAATAACATACTGGAAACAGGTTTGGCCTTTCAGATAAAATATAGAAGTACTGTCTTCATGTCTATTTGTTCTTTTGTTGACTATGTCCAGCCCTATAGAGATTGGTGAAATTGCCACAGTTGTTTTAAAGGATTTACATTTCCTGAAGGATCCTTTCTTGCCTGCTGCAATTTTCCACCTGCCTTTTCTCTTTCATCACCCAAGTTCACCCTGATCTATTCCCACAGGACCTGTCAAGGATGGCAGAGTGCCTGCTTTGGAGAGGCTGTGCTGTAAGTCACGTTTTCCTTCCCTCCTGTCCCACAGAGCAGGCTTGCAGCTGGAGTGGCAGCACTGCAGCTGGGTCACTTTGCTGAACACCTCCTGGCACTTTATTGATGCTGTTGCCCTGTGAAGCCTGTTGTGGGCAGGGACAGCCCTGCTCAGGCCATGTGTCCCCAGGCTAACAGCCCAGTGACTGTGCCCCTCTCCCTGCTCTGCTCCAGCAAGCTGGCAAATCACCCTTGTAGCTTCACAAACGTCAGGGAGGTGCATTCCTGGTGCAGTGTTTCATGTTTTTGTGGCTGCCAGGCTTGTTCAAACTGCCCTTGTGCAGCTCTGTTGGTCCTTACTGATGTAGGGATGCTGCATGACCCATTCCAGTGGGTGGTTTAAACACCATTTATTCTACCAGCTGCAGGACAGTTTTCAGTTGGAACAATATTAGCTAAATTTCTCTCCACTCACAAACTTAACTCACGGAGGATGAAGCAGGGAAAGCATTTAGAAATTTGTAATTATTTAAAACTAATAGTCACTTCTTTTAGCCTTTACTCCCTCCATACTAATTCCAAATGTTTGATTACACTATTCCACAATTTCACTTCAATTAAAACAGGAAAACCACCGGAGGATTCAAAAAGAAAATCGAAGTAATGGTATTTATCACGGTATCCCTGTGGATTGAAATAGCAGTGTGCTGGTTGGGCTTAGAACGTTTTAAAGTAAATTTTGCATTTCAAGGCTGTCTTTAGAGCAGTTATTTCTTGGCTTCTCTGCACGGGTAGTGCCCATTCCAGATCCATGGGAATAGACACACATCGAGGAATGTCACACGTGTGTGTGTTAGCTGTCAGGAGCTGGGCTTGGGTCGGTGCTGCCAGAGCTCCTTGTGGCTCTGTGCAGTTAATGCCTGCAGTGTTTTATTTTCTGCATGCAAAACGTGTGTGCTCAGCACAGAAACTGATAAACCATGCAGCAAATCAAATCTGCAGCTGTTGGGAGAGGGTGTGGGATGTATGAGTTCACAAATACATGCACCTGAGCCTGAGAAGGGCCGTGCCCGGCAGCCCGGGGCCGGCCGAGCGGGAACATGGGGGTTCGTGCCCGGCAGCCGAGCCGTGCCGGGCCCCGAGGGGCAGGAACTCTGCACCACAGGGAATTGAAAAGGCTTGCATTGTGCATGGGGATTTTTCCAAACACAGATAAATGACATACCAAAGGCTGTTTTTGTAGGAGTGGGGTGGAAGAAGTACAGCTCTGTGCTGAGCACATTTCCATCCCCAGAGACCCAGGCCCACCACGGCAGAGACCCTGCAGCAGCACCAGGCCTCCAGGGACTTGTGCTTGGAAGCTAAAGAGCTGAGGTAAATTGTTTTTGAGAAGGGCATGTAGGGACAGAACAAGGGGCAATGGCTTTGCACTGGAAGATGTTGAGGTTAGATATTGGGGAAAAATGTTTCTCTATGAGGGTGGTGAGGCCTGGAATGCCTCATCCCGGGAAGTGCTCAAGGCCAGGCTGGGTGGGGCCTCCAGCAGCCGGGTGTAAGGGAAGGGTCCCTGCTCAAGGCTGGGGGTTCAAATTCTGACTTTGAGGTCTCTGCCAACCCAGCCTGTTCTGTGATTCTGTGAAATCCCTGCACTGCTTGTGCCTCTGATACCAAGTTGCTGTATTTTGGTGTAATGACCACAGTAGCATGCGAGGGGGAGGGAGGAGGGTTTGGTTTTTTTGACCCTCACCTCGCCATGGCCTCTCAGGAGCTGCCTGCCCCCCAGGTGTGAGGTGAGCACATCCAGCCCCAGGTTTGGTACTGCACTGGCTACAGAGGGAGGTTTATTGTGCACAGGGCTCATAGGACTTGCTTTATAGTAAACATGTAATAGTTTAAAGGCTAAAAATGCTCTTGCTCGTAATGAGGAAGGCTGTTGCCCACATGAAAGAGTTCCCAGGAGCAAGCCAGGGCAGTACAGGCTCTGAGAGAAGACCCTGCAGGCTGGTGTGTGAACTCTGGGGGGGTTTGACCTCACCAGGGCACTGCAGCTGGCCCCAGGCATGGGCATGGAGCTGGTGCTGCTGCTCTGGCCCAGGACTCCCTCCCTTCTCTTGTCATGTGCTAGGAACAGTCCCCATGCTGTGTAAGGACAGAGCTTGCTCTGACCAGGGCAGTGGTTAAACCTTTCATACTGCTGAAGGGACACCTTGCCAAAACTGTCAGCAAAAGATGCTTTGAAAAGTGCATGCAAAACCCTCTGGTTGCTGAAGAGTTAAACTTCCCTGTAATATGAATCATGTGCAAAGTATCCAAATTTGGTTATAAATCCCGTTTAAGTTTCAAAGCACAAGCATTATTGGAGGTAGCAATACTAGCATCAAACAGCCTTGATAAGATCAACAAATTACTAAGTATAATTGTTTGTGCTGGGGTGTGTGCAAGGAGATAAATAACTCATAAATTAAACACCAGTGCCTGAGGGTGAGTCATTCATGGATTCAGAGCTGTCCTGACACTTGCAAGCAAAAAGTAATTTTCTCTTAGTTCAGTAATTATGCATTTCAAGATATAAGATCAGCAATCTGAGCTAGGTGTGCTTGCAAAGGTAGAAGGATATTTCAGCTATTGGAGTTTCCCATACACTGATTAACAAGAAAAGTCTGTTGCTTTTCTCTGTAGTGGGGAGTATTCAGACTGAGGTACGCTTCTTCAAAAAGATAACGACTAATAAAGGGATTAAGAACAGATTGAGGGTCAGATTTTGCTGTTAGAAATTGGCAGCATTCTCCTGGCTTCAGTAGAGCAGTACTAGCTTATATTAGCAGTGAATCTGTCCCAAATTATTAAAGAAAATCAACAACCCCCCTGTGCTAAGTGCTGTTAGTCATCCAGGCTAGTGCCTGCTTCTGAGAGGCACCTGGCCCCTCGCTGGCTGCGCTGCAGCTCGCGCTCTCACGCAGGGTCATTAGAGCCCCTTCCTGACTTATTCATAAGACCCCATGAGGATCTTGGTCTAATCAGGGTTTTCCTGAGGACAGGGAATGATAATGTAATCTGTTATTGTAACAACATCATCTTGATCTGCTTTTATTTACCAATGTTTTGCCAGCCATTAAATATTTTTCTTCTGAATTCAGACAGAGATCACACTGAGAAATCATATTTTTGGAAATGTGGTGTAAATCTCACAGCTGCTCAACAATAGTTGCTGCTGGGATAAACTCCCAGCCTGCAGGAGACAATTGATGTGTAAGCTACACCGTCCTGACCAATCGGATCTCACATAGCCTTGACCTCGTCAGTCTGTGGAGTTTTGTGATGGGGAAGAGTGGTGGGAATCCTGGAGAAGAACGAGAAGTCTGTGACAGTCTTTGATGGTTCTCAGTCCTCAAGAGTACTAATAGTGCATCAGTTTTCATCCACAGATGTGTAGGAGAGATGGAAACACAGCTGGTTTACAGTTACAGGTGTGGCACATGTCATCTCCTTTAAGTGATGCCATCTTCTTGTGGCACCTCCATCCTTAAACACAGCCTGGCCTCTGAGGGCTGCCCAAGTTTTCTGTGATTCCTACCAAGCCAGCAGTGCAGTCCCCAGGTTCCTGAGCACCTGTCACCAGCTGATAAGGACACTTCTGCTGTTGCAAGCCACCTTTTTCGTGCTGTGTTGCAGGAAACCCTTCACCTGGAGGAAGTTTGTGTCTAACACTGGGTGCTGGTTTGGGATGTGCTTGTGGAAAGTGTTAGAGGTCATTGCTGGCTTCACTGGCAGATGTCATTCTAGGGAAGAAAAAGAAATGTTTAATTTATATTTACTATTTGGGAAAAAAAAGCAGTAAGCATACCCATTTATCCCAAAATAAAAATGAGTTAATGACTGGAGTGTTTAGCCCATTGGAGATGTCATTGTTTTCAATTATGTGCCATTCTGATGGGAGAGCACAGATTCTTAGGCTGAATGGAGATTTGTGCTCCAGCTATTTGTGCCTTTTAAAACATTTTCTTTACTACTTTAAGAGAAAACTGTAAAATGACAATAATGACATATTATTACAAGTAAATTACACTGTAAAATAGCATTAATATTGCAGTTGAAACCTAGAATTTGAAATAAGATGGAAATATTCATTTGCACACAGCTTTTGTTCTTATCAAAAGCAATTTGGATTAGGAATGAGATTTACTTAGCGCCTGCACTCGCAGGCGAGCTAATGCTCAGTCACCTGGACTGAGCAGGCTGCAAGCTCATCTGTCACCAGCCACCACAGGAGCCTCAGGCAGAGCCCTGCACTCCCATAGGGGCACAGAGCACCATGACATGCTGAGGGAGCAGAGGAGCTGAAATGCAGCTCAGAGAGGCCCCGTGCACAGCCGTGCTGTGGGCTGGGCACCTGGATATGGGGCTGGGCACGGGGATGGGCACCTGGGCACGGGGCTGGGCACCTGGGCACGGGGCTGGCAGCCAGAGCTCCCATGAGACAGTGTCAGCCTCTGGTCTGTCTCCACAGCAGAGGAGGTTCTGTACCACAGAACGTGAAACCCACTCCTCTCCCACCTAATGGAGAAAGACTAATAGGAATTAGAAATTAATAAACCCACAGTGGATGCAGGGTAGCAATCGGGGACCTTGTGCTTAGGGAGAATGCTGAGAAATTTAACGCTCCATTTCATGAAAATTGTCCTTTGAATTTGACAGCCCCATTCTTTAGAGGTTGAGGGGTTTTGGCTGTATTTTTCCTCTTCTCCATCCACAAATAGGAAACCATCAGAGTCTGGAAGGGCCACTTCTGTACAGAGCAATTTTGCACTGGTGAGTACTGCAGGAGAGCCCCTTTATAGGGGCATGTAGAAGGGATGGGGTATCACACTGCATTTAATTGCTCTTTTTTGGGCTGTATTGGCACTAAAGTTGGTGAGGCTTTCATGTAGGACATGCTATTGTACATTTAATTAGGATCACCAGCAAGGCCCCATGAACAGCCAATGGCAGTGGGTCTTAAATCTTCCCCTCTCTCCATGCTTCATTCCCAAGCAGAATGGACTTCCCCTTCCTCACACCTTGGGCAAGGGCAGTGTACTACTTGGGCACAAGTGGGCACCTTCAAAATAACAGAGCTGTTTTCTTCTTGGGGCTCTAAGACCAGCCCAGGAGACCAAAGGCCTTTGATGCTGGAGCCTTGCTAGGGGCCTGGCTGAGGATCCCAGTGCCTGGCAAGCATGTTGGCTCCCTTAGAAGCCCCCACCCAAGGGGGAGTAGGAATGAGTGTCCTTTATCTGATGGTGTTAAAAACCCCAAACCGAAACGTCAACTAGTTTATTCATTTTATGGAAAGTATCTCTAATATGACAAATATTCAGAAGCACTTTGACAAAGCTACTTCATTATAATAATGTGCAGAAAAAAATAAGCAGGAGAGGTCCTGAGATAGGAGAGAGAAGATGCTTTGTAGGTCTCCCATGTTAACAGAAAAGTTTTTATGCTTCATTTCTAAAATAACCTAAAAGGAAGGCTGTATCTAGGGTCAGTTTTGTTTGGGTTTTCAGGCAAATGCAGTTTTAATCATAATGATCCCACTGTACCCAGTGAAACTACTCTGAGCTTGGAGTTACTGATGTGCCTATCTTTGCCTAAAGACAAATACATTTTTATAAGCAAATTAAGGGTAATCATGCTTTAAATCTTTATTATCCCAGTTAGTTAAATTGGGGTCCAAGGAAATCTTTCTGGTCAGAATCAGAATATAATTCTCTATCTTAATTATCTAAATATTTTTATCAAATTTGTTTTTTGCCAGTGCTCCAGTGATGAGTGGGTATGTGGGAAACACAATGAAATATTAAAATGTTTATGACATATTCTTGCATATAAAAGGATTTGTGGATTTTGCTCAGCAGCTGAGTTTATGAGCCTGCAATACCAACTTTTATGCTTTTGCTTCTTCATAAACCCATGGAAACTTTTCAGAAAAGTTTTAACTACAACAAAGGAAAGGCTTATTTTGTGTAAACCCTCTTTACCTTAGGTCCATAGTTAGACTCTGCATTACAGCTTCTGGATCTCATGAGCTCAGTTTGTGCTTTTGATCATGCCACTCTTTGCACAAAGCTGGGAGAATTTCTGCTTCATAAAGAGGAAAATACAGACATGTTTTGATGTCTATAGAAATGCATGTTTGCTCTTGTTTTTGAGGCTGAGGAACTTAGGGTTTAACATCTCTACAGTTCTTCTTAGGTTTCTGTGCCATCAAAGTTTCTAAGAAGGACTTAATGGGGAATAGAAATAATTTGGTTTTGGTGGTGATGGTGTCCTTGATATGTTTTTCTTTAAAGATTGTACACTGATAAAAATAGTAAGTAACCCAGTCTACTCATAACCACTTCATCTTTAAGTTCATGCAAGTTTAGGGAGGTGTAAGTGACTAAAAGGATGAGTGGCTTAAGATTCACTGAGTGATACTGCAAATACAAGGACTGAAATACCAAAGGAGTAAAGGATATATAGACCTTTGCCCATTACATCAAGAAAATGAAAAAGTTAGGAAGGGGGAGGGGGGGGATTCCTGTGCTGTATTTTTCAAGTCCTACTCCAAAAGGGGTAACCAGCCCATTAGTATAGGTGCCAGGAAGCTGCTTTTGTGACATCTCACCAAACACACCTACTTGCACTGGACCATAGAAAGATCAATCCTGTCTGAAAACCACCCATTACCTAAGACACCTAATTTATATTAGAAGCTCACTAAAAGGCACTGTCTGGCCCCCAACCTTCACTGCTAGTGATAAAGAGGATGTTTCACACCATATGTGACACTTAATCAAAACCGATATTCTTTAACAAACCCTTAACCTCTAGCACACAGGAGTCATATGAGGCCAAGGGACAAGACACAGATCCAGCTCAGGGTGGCATATCCTTTGATTAAGATGATACAGATTTCCCATTTTTATCAGGGTTACAAATTCTGGATATATCCCTTTTTGATTTGTCAGCATTAAATTTCAGTAGAGGTTCAAGCCAAAGAGAGACCAAGACTAGTTCTGTCTTCAACTGTGTATTAGGAGATAATTTCTCTGAATCCTCTGCAGTAATGATCCTCTGATCTTCTCATCTTTCTGTAAGCAAGTTTTCCTGGGAACCTGGATTTAAACTATGGCACAAACCTTGCTTGCGTCTGGGTCCTTTCTTAAGGAGGAGTATCTAAATACTCTTATTCTGTGAGCCCTGAAATGGACCTTTTTTTCTTTCCTTAGGTCTTTTTCAAAGAGGCAAACCTTCAAGTGAGTTCTTTCACCCTCCCTTGGATTTCTGGGGCAGGAGGTTTTACTTATGGAGTATACAGTACTTTAGATGAGGATTGCAAACTTCAGGGGGTTAGGCAGTTTTCACTACCTGCAGTACATTGGAATCTCAGTTATAGCTGACTTTACTCCTGGATGACTTCCCTTTTCCCCCAGTTTTTTTGGTAAACCCTTATTCTAGCATTTGCATGTGGTTGGCTTGAGCATGGAGAAGTCTCTCAAACTCCTCATCACAGGGGTAAGTCTGGCTGGGTTCCCCCTTTGTAGTCAAATTTTTCAGCTGGAGGTTTAGATTTTGTTAGGAACATGGTTCTGCAGAAATGATTTCTAGTCACTGTTCCTTGAAAATAACATGCTGCTTTATTATTAATGTGTGAAGGAGATTTTGGAAAGGGTTTTGCTTTTCAGCTGTATGTTTTAAAACACTGAACCAGCACATCTGTTCTGTGAGACTCTGTGGCTGGCTGGAGGATATGGGCTCACTTCTGCCAAGTGCACAATATCCTTGCCTAGCACACAGAAATGTTTCTTATTTGGGCTGTTTTCATTGTTATGGTTGTTACATTTATAAGCAAAGTTCTCTCTGTGAGGAGCTGTCTTTCTCCTACATTTCCATAGGAGCAAGGAAGCCCCTCTACACTCACAGCAAAGTCAAAATAATCTACAAATTTCTTTAGCAATAAAGGACAAGATTTTGCATGAGTTTGAGATTCCAGGAAAAAGAGGCAAGTAGGAAGCAATGGCTCTCAAACTTTTCAGATCTTTTTTCTTTACATTCCATGAAGAAAAAGGGACAATATATGTAGGCTACTCCCTTTAAGAGAGAACTTCACTCACAGAAAGACCTGTAATCATGTTAAACTATATTCAAAGGCAGCTTCTGTTTCATAAATACAAAACTGACAAACAGAAAAATCTGTTTCTAGTTTATGGCATATCACATACATCAAAGGTCAGCTTTTTATTCTCCTGTACCTTGGTTTTTAAAGCTTCTTTAATATACAGAAGCACAATCAAGGAAGAAAGACTTGCAACTCAGCTGCCACTCCCAATTTCTTACCCATCTTGATTTCTTAATCAGAAAATTAATTGGTCCTTGGAATCTTAACTTTTCTTAAATCTCTTCAGATTTAATCAGTGTGTTCTGCTGGAAGCAATCTTTCATTTAAGATTTCATAGCAATGTAGTAGAGAAACCATGTCATTTCCTGCATCAAATACATCAAAGTTATGCGTTAGTGTTTTTTTAAATTTGTCCCATGCTTCAGTTTTGGTCTCTTTGCTCTAAGGAAAGAGTGTATTTTATTTCTTGTTTCTACTGGGGGGTGAATCTGCACTACTGCAATGCAGTCTAAAATTAATAAATTCCCAGGAAAAGAGGAACAGATGCCTCCTCCTGAGCAGTGTGCTGGTACAGGAGCTGACAGCAGTGGCAGGGATGGTTTTCACCAGTGCCTTCTCTGTTGCACGTGGTATGAAGCACAGCCTCTTGGTATCATTATTTAATTAAAAGGCAGAAGGCAGACTATGCTGTGACCAAGCACTGCCACTGTTATTTAATGACACTTCCCAAGCATGAGTGCTCTCACAGCAGTGAGAGATGTAGCCCCCCTTATCCCAAACTTGGGCATTCAATTTACTTTTCATGGTGTCCCAGTGAATACTTTGATTCTCTAATGAGATGGGAGGGTGGTTTGTGTTTCAGATTTAAAGCTTGCTGTTGCAGATTTGGCTCTGGCATTCGCAGGAGGAAGTTGCCTTGGGGGCCAGAGGGCTGCATTACAGCATTTAACAGCCTGCTCAGGTTGCCATCACATATGGGGTCAGCTAAAAGCAGTGCAGTCCCATGGCAAGGTGCCTGGTTTGTGGTTTGTCTTAAATTGAACCTTTCTAAAGAGGATTATGAATGTTTGGAGAGAGTTTTCCTTTTTGGCTTTGTTTAAAACCCAAGGTTTGGCCCCAGAGTTAAAGTTGTTGCCACATGTAGACAGGAGTCTTGCTTGGCTTTGTTGCACAGGTGCAAACCCCACTTTTCACTCCTGTGCACACTGCAACTTGGAGCTCCTTCCACTTCCTCAGCCTGGGGGGCTCCTCAAGGGTGGGAGTTCCTCTGAGGCTTGGTTAAACATGAATTCAGCCCAGCTGAGGACACAAGTGTGTGCCAAGGGTGCTGGAGTGTGGCTCACCCCCACCCAGGTGAGAGTCTCTGCATCTGTCCTCTCATCCATTTACCCCTGGCTGACCTTCCCAAGGGCTGGTGAATCTGAGATGTGGGACACTGCTGTGTGGGAGGCACCTGTTTCATCCCAACCATGCCTGACAGCAGGTGCTGGGTATCGAGTGGCTGGAAATTACCTCGTGCTCTGCGAATGGGAGCTGCTGTAAGAGGGGCTGTTGGACTCCAGTCCCCTTCTTCTTCTCTAGTCCCAACAGGAGCCAGCAGTAACTCCCTGTCTCTTCCCTGCTTTCCTCTCCTTGTCAGCTCTGTGAGCAGCTCAGTGATGGGTATACACAAATGCCTGTACCTGCCCTCTGCTTTGCAGGATTAGGAAATAAGTAAAACACCTGCCATCTCTGTGTTCCAGCGATCACAACAGCATCCACAGAGCATGGACTTTGGTTCATTATTTTAATATTATTTTTAAAAACCCTCTTTCATATTTGCCTGGAAAGTGAGCTGGAGCTCATTATAGCTGCATGTTCTATGGAAGCTTTGTAAGTGGTGAATACAAGATACCTGGCAACACTTTAACAACATGTAATGACATCCAAGTTGTCTATTTTCTGGAAAATATATTGAAATTGCCAGTTTTGGCCCTGGGATTAGCCATACAGGATGCTTATAGTTTTGATAAAATTCAGGAGTAAAAATACAAAAGAGCTTGAGGCAGACTAACAGAAGAATGAAAAAAAAAGGCTATCTTAAATGCTAGTGGCAGGCCAACATGAGTATTTAGAAATTAAATCCTAAATCTGCTTTGGGGACTAGCAGCAGCTAGTGGTGAGTGCTGCAGGGGGCAGTTTCGAGGTGTGTGTGTGTGTGTCCTGGCTCTCCAGAGGCTGCCAGGCAGGTGCTGGGGCTGGGCAGGGAGTCGTGGGGGCTGCTCTGCCCTCTTCACCCCAGACGGACACACTGCACCAGGGGCAGGAAAAATAAAAAAGCTGATGGCCTTGGAAGGATTAAGATGCCTGTTGATGCCCAGTTTAGCCTTGCAGCTGCAGCCCTGCTTTCAAAGAAGCTGGGGCCCTGTACACTGGCTCTACCTCTCCACGGGGCTTGGAGCCAGGTCCCACAGACTCCCCGGCATTTGAGGAGGATGAGGATTTCAGGTCTTGCAAAACCAGCCAGGGAAAGAATTTAGAGCACACATAGAATGTATAATGTGTAGCATGTTGTTGGATGCAGGTACAGAGAAGGATCCTAACTCGTTCCATGGAGACACATGCTGTAGCAGACACAAGGGTACAAAGGCATGTCACTGCTGTCCCGGAGTAGGGATGGTGCCGCCGAGGGCCTGGCACACCTGTGTGCCTCAGGTCTTGGCTGCGAGGTTCGCTTGTTCCCCATTATGTGCTTTCTTTCACTTTCACTGCTAATTGGCACTTTTTAGCCATTTTTGCATGTGGAGTGTGTTAACACAGGATAGGGTTATTATCAAATTAATTAGGAGCTCCCTCCAATTATTCCTGCTGCGCTGCCGGGCTCTCCTCGCTCCCCCGACGGGCTGATTGGCGACCACAGCCCCGGTGGCTCTGAATGCCGGAGCGGTGCCGGCTTGGCTCCCTGCGCCCGGACCCAGCGAGCTCTGCAGCCCGGCGGGGCCGGGATGCTGCTCCCAGGGGTGAGGGCAGCTGCCCCGGCTCGGCCTCAGGAGCTCAGGGGTGGCTCCAGCCCGAGGGCGAGCTTCTTCTGGCACAGGTAAGCACGGGGGCTTCGGGGCGGTGCCAGCCCGGCGGGGCAGGGCACAGCTGGACGGAGAGTTTATCCCAGCTCCAGCGAGGGTGAAGCTGCAGGACCTGGTGTGGAAACTGCTGAGGCTCTCAGGCAGGGGACAGGGATTTATTCACTGAAACTTGCAACATACAAAACCGCAAAAGCAGCTGAAGCCAACCAGCATGTGGACATTTGCTTAATTGAGAAATAAGCACATAGTTGTGGGTCAGTGACTATACAGCTGATTGGCTGAGGCTATTTTATTTTGGAATAATTTACAGTTGTTAAATGGATTTGGAAAAGCCTTAATAGTGGTTATTAAACTATTGACTTAGCCTGACGTGTTCAGTGTAGTAATCCGTGTTTGTGTCTGTGGCTGTGACGAGCCTGCTGGAGCCGGGAAAGGTGCGGGAGCGCTGTGAGCCCAGACAGGGAGCCGGGAAAGGTGCGGGAGCGCCGCCAGCCCAGACAGGGAGCCGGGAAAGGTGCGGGAGCGCTGTGAGCCCAGACAGGGAGCCGGGAAAGGTGCGGGAGCGCCGCCAGCCCAGACAGGGAGCTGCGGCTCCTCCTGCGCGGACATCGGCAAAGCTCTTCGGATTTTATCTGGGTCACAAGCAATGCTCTGCTTCCCCATAGTTACAAATTCACCATGTGCGTCTCCATCATCATCTATTGAAACTAATTTAATGTCAAAAAACCCTCCGGTACAAAGAGTGACTTTTTTGCACCTGGGCAGAATCAGATTCGTTTTAAACTGTTTGTGCAATGAATAACTTCAAGTGCAGCACTTGTCGAGTTTGCCCTTCTGGCCAGCAGTTCAAACTGTTCACATTCATTTATATCACGGTGCAGGATACATTTGCTAAGGACTACAGAGCACATATTTTACGATGCGTGGAAGAAATCCCTCTAAATGAATTAAATATCTCTCATACTCATCATGTCTCCTGTCCACAGGTGATTTACAGAGCAATTCTTATTTTCTTTTTATTGTTTTCTTTTGTATGATGGTTACAAAGGCAGTGGACAGATACTTAAAAGACAAACCCTCTTTTTTTGCCCTGTTTAACCCCTAAAATGTGCACAGTACTAAAGGCTGGTTTTGCCTGAAACATGGTTCTGTGGGATGGCAGCTGTGTGTTAGTGTGGAGGCTTTGCTAGAAGGAATGGAGCTCTTGAATATTTTACAAAAAGATTTTTTTACTCCAAATTGTCACTTGATGACCAAAGTCCAGTAGACATCAGCCAGCATGAAGGAATGATAAGCAGTCAGATTAAAAACAGGAAAAAAGTTTCTCCTCCAGATTTTGGCTCCCCTATGAAACAATATTATTGTTTCATTAGTTGCCCAGTTAGCGAGACTCCTTCTGGGAGAGACATTTCAAAAGGAAAATAAACAAATAAAGCATCCTGTAAAACCTCTCATCCCTATTAGTTTTCAAAGAAAATATAATTCAAGACTCTTAAAATATAATACAAGGGCAGAGGAGGTCAGAGGCTCTGAGGGCACCTTTGGAGGTCACATCAGAGGGCTGTTGTCTGCAGCTGATTGTTGCAATGTTGTTATTTACTCCCCATCCTCTTTTTAAATCTCCACTTTGGAAACACACCTTTGGTGTGAATACCTCACTGGACTGAAAGGCAATTTTGAGGTTGCAGGCGAGAAGAAAGCCCCACCTATTCAGCAGCAATTACAGAAATGGTGTTGCCTGTTGCAAGGAGTCCTGGTGTGAAGTGTGACCATCTCTCCAGTTTGGGCAAACCCTGACCTGCAATGGGAAATTCCCTGCTGAGGCTCTGCTGGCCAGGTCTCCTACACCAGCCCGGTTGCCTGACACACTTGTTGATGTGCAAGAGATTGTGCTATTGCTTTTTCATTTCACAGGCCTAAAGTCAGATGAGAAGGCTCCTCTTCTGGCAGCATTCCCGAGTTTTTTGTGTGCTTAGCAATGCAAGCCCAGGTAACAGCAGTGACAAAACTCCACATGTCCGTGTCTGGCCACTGCAGTTCCATCTTGATATATCCTTGTGATGCAGGAGTTCATTTGCAATGTGAAGCCAGGTGAGAGCTGTTTTGTTTTACTAATTATTATAAAATTTTATTTACTAATTATTTTTTAAAAGTATCTGGACATATTTTCTTCCTCTTGCCTTTTCAACAATGGTCACTAGTATTTCTACTTTAGAAAGACTATGTTCTCATTTCAATTATTCTACAGTTAGTTTCTAGCCTTAGAGTTGAGAGGTATTCCTGTATTAAATATATAATGCATGAGTATACTCAATGGATATTCATGCAGTGTTTCAAATGTGAGTTGCCAACTTCCCACATACTTAGTTATCCAATAGGAAGAATAGCATGAGAATTTTCTATCATGGAATGAAAAGCACACCAAAATTTGGGGGCTCCATGTATTTCAGAGTTGTGTAATGTCACTGTATTTATCTCCAAATACTCTGTGAAGTATCCCATGTGAGGGCACTAACCTAGACTGTTTATGTAAGACTGTAGAAATTCAATTCCAGAAATGAACCTCTGTATCTCTAGGAACAGCTGGAGAGGCTCAGGTCTACTCATCCTGCTCAGAATGGGCACGAGGAATTTGGATTAGATGCAGATGGAGTGGGGATTTTGTTAATGACAGAAAGAGAGGAAAACATGTTGAGGCATGACTGCCTGAACACAATCACAAAATAACTGTGTACATATTTCTGACTTTAAATGATGAACACCATAAATATGTTATCATGCAACAGGCAAAGCATATGTAAATGTAACAATATCCCATTACCTCTCCAGAAAAGAAGAATTTTCATCACTCACTGATATCCCATTGAATCAGCACAAAGATACACTGCTGGCTCTTAATTATCCTTTACAAAGACCTGGTTATTGTGTTCAATTTTAGTAAAGGCACAGTTGTTATTGTAGACGACATAGAGAGAATGGTACCTCAGGGAGCAGGAAGGAAAGAAATATGCTTGTGTAGAATTTTAACTAGGAGAGTTCTGTTGCACTGAAGGGATTCATAGGGTAGGATTTTGATATGTGCTTCAGGAAATTAAGCTTTTTCAAGACAAAAAACCCTGCTGTGACTTTTCTGAATATGTGATACCACTCAGTATCAGCCACTTAAATTCAGCTTGCTGTTACTTAGAAGAATTTCTAAGACTACTTTGAATGAAGGGGAGACAGGAGGAACTAGTCCATTTTCCTCTGAAGTCTGTGACCCTCCAATCACATCAAGGAAAGTGTATGCAAGAGTTCAAAAGGCCCATTCATCTTCCTGGGGTTTTTGAGGGGCACTTAGAGGCCACCAGCCAAAGGCAGCAATCCACTTCCTCCCAGGAACGGGGACCTTACACAGGAGCTTTCTTGGCAGGACCCAGTGTCACAGCAGGACAGCTCCAGCTGGAACTGCACTTGGGCTGGGTGCGGTGCTGGGGCCAGCAGGATTCACTGGAACTCAGGAAAAGAAGAGCTGGGAACAATGGTGAGTTATCCAGGGAGCCATGTATTTTGGGCACTGAACTGTTGCAAACACTGCAGTTGCTTGGCGCTTAGAGGGTTCAGCAAAGATCTGCTGAAGATGTTATTTTAGAGGATGAGTTCTTTCCCTCCTGCCTTCCACTATCTGAATGTGAGGCAGGAGGAGGCAAAGCCTTGAGACACTTGGGCTGCTGAAGTCACTGCTGTTGGTATGAGGCAGGTAGGTGGCTCTAGGCTCATGTGGGAGGAGTAGCCTTGTTTTTCTTTGCACCACTGTAATGGGAACATTAGTATTGGATCATGCTCAGAAATTTCCCACTCAGAGCAGCTAGAAACAGTTCATTAATGAAGTGTGGTACATTGTTTTCTTTGCTTCTTTTAAGTTCTTTGAGAGAGGGGTGGGAGATGCCCACTGCCATATGGCCAACAAGAGCTGTGGAGTGTCTCTTCTATGACAAGACGTAATATTTAAACCTGATGTTTGCTGCTCAAATGATGTCTGTAAGCAAGCAGGATACCGATGCATTTCTACTATTCACAGCCTGGAAAGCATTGCAAGACCATTTTTGTCTGTGTATCTACTTGTTACCAGAATTATCTTTTGCATTTTGGCATACCCCTGGGTTATAAGGGAAGACCGTAAATATTTTTTGGGTTTTAATAGTGTTACCACAAACTGTACAGGATTGTAATAGCTGCTTGTAAAGTTCCTGTTTATTTAGGAGAGACTTTTATACAGATGTGATACAGATGTATCAATCACATCTGTATAATTTTTAATGTTTAATATTAAAACATCTTGAGAGGATTTTAAAGATTTTTTTTTTCTATTACTTTTTAGTGATGAATCAGAAAGTAGTTTTGATGCCCCTTCTGCCTCTGATTTTCTTGGCTCCCAGCTGTTGTCCTGCAGCTGGAACAGATGCACACTGTACCTCCCAATGTCTCACTGGCAGCACGAGGGAAAAATAGCCCTCAGCAAAATTCTGTGGGATACATGCTGTGCTCCATGTGTAAAGCTGCTGGATCAAAGATATAAACTAGGAGTATGTGGGGTTTTCTTTCAGTTCCTGCAGGGGGGTAAGACTTGCCTTAACTGGATTTACCTTCTAGGAATGCAAAGTCAGTGTGGAAGAACACTAGGTCTTCTGATTTCCTCAGTGTTTGGACTGTTTTTATCAGCCTTATAATAAAAGGATACCAAAATTAATGTGCAAAATATTTCAAGAGAAACGATCAGCTGGCCCGCATCTAAGGGATGTATTTGTACTCATGTCCCAGAAATTCAAGAGTGATCAAGTTCAGGTGCTCAGTTAGTTTTTATGCACAAGTTAAAGAAACACCAAGGCAAACGTTGACTGAAAGTCTGAAAGCTGCTGGAGATGAGCTGGGACCTCTGAATGTTCAAGAAAATGCATATCAAAATCCAGAATACCTTATTAGAGTGGTCTTTGTTATCTTGCTTTTCACACTTTGTGTTGTGGCAGCAGAGGGAATTCCCTCAAAGTTGTTTCCTGGAGGATGCTGTGCCTTAATGGCATTCAGGCACTGTTGGGAAGGAGCAAATCAGCTCAGCTTGGACCACCAGCTTTGAGGGGTTTGGACCCCCATAGCAAGGCCTGGATCAGCCCAAAACACCCATCAAGGACACACCTGAAGAGAGAAGTCTAAGCAGTGCTGGGCCACAGGGAAGGAGACTGCAGCTTTGGGTTGGTTTGTGCTACATAACAGAGCTGGTTCGGGACTTCAGCATGGAAGCAAATGTGTCAACTGCACAGATGATGGATGGAGTGAGTAATCTCACAAGATACATGAGAAAAACACAGAGATTAGATCAGCCACAGGGGAAGTAGACCAGAGGTTGGGTAAAAATGAAAAAGAAACAAAGGAGGGGAGAGTCATTCACCCTTCTTTAGAATCATAGAATTATTTAGGTTGAAAAATTTCTTTGAGATCATCAAGTCCAGCCATTGACCCCAGCACTGCCAAGTACACCACTAAACCATGTCTCTAAGCGTCACATCTCCCTGGGTAGCCTATTTCAGTGCTTGATAACCCTTTCAGTGAAGAAATTTTTCCTAATATCCAATTTAAACCTCCCCTGGCACAAGTTGAGGCTGTTTCCTCCTGTTCAATTGCTTGTTACCTGGGAGAAGAGGCTGAGTCCCAACTGGCTACACTCTCAGGTAGTGCAGAGTCATGAGGTCCCTCTCAAGCCTCCTTTTTTTCCAGGCTAAACACCCCCAGCTGCCTCAGCTGCTCTTCATAGGACTTACTCTCTAGACCCTTCAGCATCTTCATTGTGTTTTTATGGACACGTTCCAGCACCTCAATGTCTTTCTTGTAGTGAGGGGCCCAAGACTGAGCACAGATTTTGAGATGTGTGTGGCCTTACCAGTGCAAAGTACAGGGGGAGGATCACTGCCCTGGACCTGCTGGGCACAGTTTTTGGGACTTAAAACAATGATCCAGCGTAAGCACTGAATCAGAAAGGTTTTCTTTGTGTTGAGGAATCTAGATTGTTTTTTAGAGAAAAAACTGCCCTTAAAAATGAGTGCCTGCTTCCCAGGATGGAAAAAGGAGGCATATTCAGCATGAAAGGGGTTAAAAAGTAGCAGGAGGGGCTTTATCCTCCTCCTACTCATCCTTTACCTTTTCCTAGGAACTACATTTCCCGATTAAAGGATCTGTTAGGTAAACCATGCAAATAGTTTTTTAAAGATCATGATTACACTTCAAATGTAAAAACACAGGGCTTTTTCTGGGCTTCTCTGTGAGTGAATGTGTGTGCCTAAGGCTGTGCTGCTGCTTTACCCATGGCTCAGCAGGGGTGATATTGCAGGAGCAGCCAGAGAGCAACAGGGCAGAACAGACAGGGGCCAAGGGAGCACAGGGTGCCTAGGACTGGAGCCCTGGTGGGAGAGGAGCTGGCAATTTTCTATTTGACAGAGACCAAATGTTGAGACAAACCATTTTTGTAATGGCCAGACAAGATGGCAGCAGGAGCAGCAACTGTGAAACAGCAAGTGCCTCTGGATGAGAGACTGATACATCTTTGTTTTGGTGACTTTTCATATCCTCCTGTTATTAACAAGGATCCTGCTGAATGCCCCTTCTTAGATGCAGGCAGGGTGCTGGATCTGTCACACATCCGGCAGAGTGGGAATGCCTCGGCACCCCTGGGAGCCTGGGTGTATCTCATATGCCAACCAGGGCAGGGGAAGGGAAGGTCTGTATGGCCACCAGCTCAGCCTGTGGGGGCATTTTGATTTAATCACATCTCATATATGCCCGGGGTTTCACGGTATTCTTCAGCTTTGCTGTTTCCAACAGTTTTAGACACTTCATGTGGGCAAAGTAGTATCTTTTAAAGAATGCATTCTGTATTTGGTGGTCAGTGATTTGAGGCATGAATGTGTCTGAAGGAGAAAGGTTTTTCAAGCAGCATGCTGCTGGCTCAAAGGATCCTGCGAATTCTGCTGGGCCCTGACTCTGAGTTGTGCTGCCCTCTCACAGCCTGAGCCTTGAGGAATCAATTTGGGAACTTCTTGAGACCCTGCATGATATTCTTCAATGGTCTCTTTCTACTCTGAACAAAAAATACGCGGACATATCAGAGAGAATTAACAACTTAGATGGACAGGTGGCAAAGCTTGAAAACCTTGCAGAGATGATTGAGAGAGGAGCACTGTCCCGCAAGGAAACAGCTACTAATATTGCACAGGTGGTGGGCTTGGAAAAGTTAATTTTGGGGTTTAAAGTACAGAACAACTTTAAATAAAAAGGTGCAAATCCAGATCTAATTTGTCTTCAGCCAGTATACTGGCAGTAGAATTAATTGACAAAATGTTAGGAAAGGCCTCTATTAATATCCATGCTGAAAATCTTAAGTTGGCTCTAACACCACAGGGCTGTAAAGAGACACTTGTTACACACAAGCCTGTGCAAAATGGTCCAAAGCAGAGAGCATGGGCCAGGCAGCAGCAGGATCTGTGGGGCTTTGCAGGATTTCAGGCTTTGAGGCATTCAAAACTACACTGAGATGCTGACAAATTCAGAGCCTCTCTCACCATTAATGCCTCAAGTTGTTCGCCTTCTGCATAACTACAGGTGCATGGTAGAGGCAGAACCTGGGCTGGCTGAGCTTGGGAGCTGTGTCTGCACTTGTCTGCTGTTCCAGAATGCCAGTCAACCCTGTATGGCAGCACCTTGTGAATTGTCAAGGTATGTGCAAAATCTACAAGAGCAAGGAGAAATGTCTTCCAAAGAACAGAATGGAGCACTAGTGAAATTAGATTCTTAGAAGAGAGGACAAGGAAGAATGTTGATCCCTTCTTCTTTGAGATAGAAAGATGGTGAAATGGAGGATGGACTGGGATTAAAAATGGGAATTTATTTCTTGGTTCCGCCATGAGAATTCACGTGTAACCTCTGGCAAGGCTCTTGATGCTCTTGCACATCTCACTCATGTCTCTGAAATGGGGATAATCTCTTCCATGATCAAAAAAGATTTCACGAGGACAACATCTTCAATGGTTTGAGTACTCAGGTGGGGAGGTAAAGTGGTATCAGAGGGAGTTCTCTGATTTCCTTCTATTATGGGCACAGCTGAGTTAGATAAGAAACAAGCCAGGATTTCAAACAGTTTTGGAATTGAACAGTGTTGGCATCCAACAAAGAGCAAATGTTTTTTATTGAGAGATAAGGATATTTTGTTTCTCATGGTGTAAACACAAGAATATTGGTCTTTGTAGATTAGCTGCAGCAATGAAAATACTTTTCATAATCACTAGCTGGGAGTTCTTTGACTTAGTTAATACATCCTAAATGATGTGGTACAGGCTGGAATGGGGAGTTCAATTAAACTCAAGATACTGGGCAGGGTGAGGCTTTTTCACTTTGGATAAAGCCAGTTCTGTTCTCTGTGAAGCCTCTGCTTATAACCCTCATACTGATGCCCACATAGCAAATGTGGACAAAACAATGAGGAAATGGAAGAAAGGACCATCAGCTCACTGTCATGTTAGTTGCCACTGATTTTTGATGAGAGAGTGGCTGCCTCTCTGCCCCCATGGGAAATCCTTAACTTTACTTTAATTCCTATTGATTTCTATTTGACAAAAGTGATATCTAACTCACAGTTTACAGAAGTCAAAATTTGAGGTCCTTTATTCTGACACTGACCAATTAAGTGTCTTCTCCCGATGGAAAGCCTGCGGGCAGATTACAAAGTTTCACAGATAATTTGTAAACCCCTAAAATGGCTATGGGCTTTTGGTTTTGTTTTCCTGTGGCCTTTAGAAACCTACTTCCCAGCCTGCTTCCTCCATTGCCTGAAAATCATGGGAATAAGGAAATGCTTGCTGACTTCCAAATGTGAATTACAATAGAACTGTGAGGGTCTGGGTCCCAGAATCTCAGAAATCAAGCATGTGTTTAGCTTTGAGTTTCTGCAGGGTCCTACTGCTCTGGGGCCTTGACTCTTTAGGGAACAGTAAATAAGAAAAAGGCAGCTCTCCCCCTCTGGACATATAGAAATAACTTGCAGATGTAATTGACTTGTTTTATTATAGATGTTTATGCTGAATTGTCCTAGTACAGAAATGGTATAATTCATCCAGGAAATAAAATGGCTCCAATGACTAACTTGAGTGTCACATAAAAAAATCAATGAGTACTGCCAACTTTCTAAGGTTTTATAATACTGTTCCTTTAGACTGTTAAAATTGGAGTCAACTTGTTAAATATTTACTTATTTAACAAACATGCTGTTTTAACTTCCTCTCTATACCCTTAGGTAAAGAATGACAAAGCACAAAAAGAAAGCTACTCACCTAGTTTATTTTTGATTAGGGAAAAGCAGGGACTGCAGGTATAACATACTGAATAGAATGGGTATTTATATTCCCACAAAATTGCAAAATGTAGCTAGTTTAGATGACTGTAAGAGTTTAGAGTAGTTAAGAGTTTAGAAGACTTTATTGCTTCAAGCCCTTGGAGATTCTTATTGCCTTGCTAGGTCCTTATTATTCTCTTAGCAACAAAAGATTAAAAAAAAAGTTAATAAACAATCTCAGGATAAGATCACAAACATGTAGCAGCAAGAATAACTATGCTACACACATCCCTTTGTCACCCAGTGAAAAGGACAGGCACCTCTGTTTTACTGGAGTTAATCTTTTTGGGAAAAAGAGGGAAATAGCAGCATTTGGCTGTTGAATCTTTTCATTATCTTTCCTTCGTGTGGGGTATGAAAGACAGTGAAGCAAAGCAATGCTAGATATGGCCACAGGCATCAAAGGAAGCTTAAGTGCATTGATTGCTTCAGCATCTAGAACAAGATTGCTGAGCTTGAGAGACAAGTTTCCATGTTACACAATATGAAGAATAAAAAGTTCCTGGATTGTATTTTTAGATGTAAGTGTGCTTAGCAAAGCAGGGTCTGAGGTATATGGTGCAGAAGAGAGGGATAGATAAAAGCTGAGTTAGTGTGACTAGAACATAAAAAGTCATCCAGAAAGGATTGTGAATGTTGGAGTGCCAGTTTGTCCCTGGATGTGTTACTGACAGGTGATGAACACACAACCCTGGGATGATGTAAACAAACCTTGTTGAACACTCCCAGGCTATGAAGAGGGAGAAATGTGACTGAGACAAGCACTACAGCAGGTAAGTGGTTTTTGGAAGATTGTGTGTCCATTGATATGTGGTGCAGCACTGGGCCTGTTCTCCTCTCACCATTGGTTTCCTTCAGCATCCAGCGGGGAGCTAGAGAGCTGGAAGCTCTGACTGCAGCTTTTCCTGTGGGTGGGTATTCGTAACATCTTTCATCTTCACAGCTTTCCTGGTGTTTAATAAGGGTTCAACTCAAACTTCAGTGGGTCTCCTTTTACTTAGCAGCTTGTTCTTATGAAATGTATAGGAATTTTTCAGCCTTTTCTTGCTCTGTCAGATGTGGTTAAAATTGGCTACTGTTTGTTCTTGTTCCTTCTCTCTTGCACAACATGCATGTACATGCACGTCAGTGTACACAGAGATTCATTACACGTATGAGAAGATAATGATCTCAACCCCATTTTAATTTCTGTAGGAATCCAGGCTAGGAAAAAAAGTATTACAATTCCTTCTTTGGGGGAGGAAAAGGAGAACAAGCAAATTTTTTTCTACACAGTAGACAGATTATTCAATTACCACTTTGCTTAAACACAATGCATGTTGCTGAAAATCTGGCACTACTGTTAAAAAGTAGAAGATGTAGTGGCTCTGTGCCCTGGAACTGCATGGTCATGCTTGTGCACGGCACGCACGCTTTGCCTCCAGTGCCAAAGTGGTCCTGCTGAGACTGGAGGAATGCATGGGGAATGGAGGCTTGCCACAACATCCCGTCCCCATTATGTCTTTTGGACGTCTGCCACAGGAAAGGAATTTTACCCTTCATTTGTAAGTAATTAAGATGATAGTGGAGTTTGAATTTTCCAACTTTGTGAAAACAAACTAATAGCAATGATCCACTTCAATAACTCAGATACTAATTGACACGAGAGAGAAACAATACATTAAAAAATAATTAACTTTTGTTAATTAATTTTTAGGAATAGGAAGGGCACCTGCAGCACGTGCAGATGTTTGCAAGTGTCATTAGACTGGGAAGGTTTGCAGTAATTTGGAAATTGAAACAGGTCATAAAAGGACCAGGAATGATCTGCAGCATTGTTTGAGAAGTATATGACTGCTAGTGAGCTGAAATAAAGGTGAAGGAGATACGTATTTTTTAAGGATGTTTATAAAAGCCAGAGGTTAATTAGCAGTTTAAAAGCATCCACTGATGTTTTATGTGAGCACCAAGAGTATGTTAATTTTAATTTTCAGCCTCAAATATGCCTCTTTCAGACTTAAGCTGAAACAGATTAATGATTCTTTTACTGCAGTGTTTCTTAGATAAAATTTAATTAGTAACTTTTCCCCTACCCCCAAACAGTTTTCTTCTATGACCAGAACTGGGATTTCATCTCACTCAGCTTTCTCTTCCTTGGTATTTGTTATGCAGTTCGAGTCTTACCTATGGTAAAGCAGGAAGGTAAGAGATAAGGGAAATGCATCTGTTACCAAGTCTTGTCCATATTACAGATTTGGACTTTGCAGAAATGCAGACACAGAAAAATGTGAAATAAACCTAGAACTTTCCACCTCCTTTTTCAAAGCTAGTGAGTAGAAAGGCACAAACCTAATTTTGTTCCTCTGTTCCTCTGCTTTTGTCTACTCTAACAAAATCATGCTTCTAGGAAAGACCGCGTAAGTTTTATATGCCACTGTGAACATGCCAGAAATCTCTTCAAAAACTGGGGCTCCTCACAGGGAGAACAGGGTAGGCACTCTGGAGGCATTTAAGCCCCCAAATTGAGATGACACAGGCTGTGTGTAATCCCCTAGCACCAATTAAAACAAAATGCTGAGAACCTCTATGAGATCAGGTTGTTCTCTGCATGAGACACCTCTCAGGGAAGGCTCTCATGTCACATAGTCTCCTCTCCAACCCTCTTCTGCAGGTTGCTACCCACAACTCCTTTTTCAAGGATCCTGTCAGAGACTTCTTTTTTTTCCTCTAAGAAACAAAAAACCTCCCTCACCAGAAGATATGTAAGAATTCAGAACTTACCTACACGTTTCCAAATGACCTTTCAGGGACATTCATTTCATCTCTCTTTAGACCACACTGTGGCCTTCTGGCTGCTGGAACTGAGACTTGCCAGAGAAAACACAGGGTGTCCTTTGGACTACAGCCCCAGACTTTCTTCTCCTAGAGGGAGCCACAGTCTTGTTTGCTTTTGTGTTGGGAATGGGAATTCAGACAGAGATTCATAAAAGTCAGTCACTTCGTCCCTCCAGAAGTACTTCCTTTCAGAATTTTTAACTCCTCCTATTGTGTTTTTCGTATTTCAGAAAATATGTATGCACACATTTATTTTGCTAGTCTCCTTCATTTTGCTGGCCTACTTTTCTATCAGTACTATTAAAAATAAAATGCCAAATTGTAAGAAAGAAAAACACAAGATTTTTTTTCCATTCAGGTGACTTTATCTATGTACCTATTCAATTACCTCCATTCCAATTTTGTGATAGGTTATGGAGGAAGATCCTTAGATGCTGTATTACAGAATCTGCAAGTTACAGTTATGCAGCCTCTTCCTCTGAATAATTTTTTAACCCTACCTCATGAATCTACAATTTTTCCCCCAATTATTTCTATGGTTAAACAGGATAATGATGGGGCCCAAACACAGTAACTGTTAGAAAGCTTGAAAAAAGACATCTATTTCTCATTTAAGAGAGATGATGAATGAATGAACTTGATAAATGGCAAGTTTGCAGCTCTGTACTGATTTGCTTTCTCCTGTTACTTTTTCCCAAATGGGAGGGAGATTAGATGACTTTGTTTCATCTTCAGAAGAAATTTTTGAATGAAAAATATTCTTACTTAGATGGACTGTGCTGCCAGTTGAATAAGAACCACACATATTTTACAAGGAAGATTTAACTAATATACTCTTTATTTATTTCTTTATGCAACTAAAACCAAGATAATGAAATTAATGGGAAAAAAAAAAACCCTTAGGCAATTACACCAAACTTTGTTCTCTCTTGTAGTGACACACTTTTAACACAAAGTTTTCTCTAACATTATTAAGATCCTGTTTATTGGTCAAATACTAGATGTCTCCAGTGATTCTCAAAATTTGCAAAACACACAAAAATGTATCACTAGGGGAGAGTTACAGCTGTAACAAATAAGGAAGAATTTCCAATTAAAAAGGAACATGACTTATTTTGTCCCAATTGCTCAAAAAAATTAATAAATACAATGACTAGGTCGAAAGCAATGTTCCAGAGGTCTGTCCTCACATATTAGTGCATGCAGAGCTTGGACAGACTTTCTGTTAGCCCCATTCCTTGATGATCAGTCATCTGTGTTGGTGAAGAGTCACAGCCTTTAGATTTGTTCACTGGTTCTTCCTCTTACCAGGCACTGTGTTTCAGACTTCCAGTGAAGTGCCTGGAGCTGGCATATTTCTGCTGTGGCTGCTCATGAATTTGCTAGGCCTGTCTTTATCCCATCAACAGCTTCTACTGTATACGAGCAGACCAGTGGAATCAAATGTCTCCCCTGCTAACAGCTGGATCCAGGTACCACAGACGTCTCTTCGACCTTTCTTTAATGAAGTTGTTTCAAGCAGAGACCAGTATTTTTAGAATTGCTTCTCCATTTAAAACAGAAAAAAATGCTCTCCTAAAACGCAATTTTGCTAAATATGATTTGTCTTTCATATGGTTACACTTGGATACCATCACACTTATGCAGCAGACCATACAAATGCCTTGATATTTCATATGCTCTCAGGTACCATTTGTGCTCCTCTAAAGGCTTGAAATCCTGGGCTACTCACGAGACAGTTTGCACAAAACATAGCCAAAAGCAAGTTCCTGTGCTGTCCAGCAAGTCTGACACCCTGAATTAACCTACTTGTAGCTGCTGAAGGGAGTCTTAGTTCTCATCTACTCCCACCCATGGAGCTCTGTTGCTCTCTGTGTCTAGTTTGACTCAATTTAGCTTGCAACACCAGAAGCATATTTTTGAAGGATTTATTTTCTTATGGCAATGTCCATGAGCTGTTGCATGAGCTCAGCTTCTGGGTAACCACACCTACTGCTAAAGCCTGTTTCCCCCCAGCAAAATTTGTGTTCTTATAGCCAGAAGAACAGGAAGGTGCTTTCTGGAGGATGATGACACAATGCCAGCCAAGACTCTTCTCTAACCACTGCTGATTTTTTACCAGGCAAGGACTCATTTCTCTATTTGATGAACTCGAGTCATGCAACTATCTCAACTACTATGTGCTGACTCACAAAACCTCACAGGTCAACTTCCTGTCAGTCCTGCCTGTGGCCCTATGATGACCCAATATTCTTAAGCAAATGGACCCATATGGGATGTAGAAATTAAGAGTGCAGTATCCAGGACTGGTTCTTGTTCTTGTCTGCTAAGACTTAAACAAATTGCAAAAGCAGGCTGAAATTCAGAATGAAGTGGAATTCTACAAAGTTTAAGTGGTCTAATTCAAAACCTTGTCATTATCTCAGGTTCTGTACTACCATGTAAATGTTTAGCATTTATGAAACACATGGCTTTCCAGATTCCACTGAAATTTTAAACAGATTACTAAAACAGAAGAAGGTATCTCAAATTCAAAAAGATACCTCTCCTGAAGGGTTAGGTTTTTGGTGTTCTAGTTATTTTCTGAGGTATGAGATTTACAGATAATCCTGCTTGTTGTCCCTCCAGCAAAGGACACATTTTAAGGCAGAAATTCAATGGAATCACTACTGATTCTTCATAGGCATTTCAGACCCAGCCTTCCAAAATAAAGTGACCTGAGTCTGAGTTTTCCTGGTGTTACATTCTGTCATGGCAGAATGCATTCCTGTCTGTCTTGTCCAGCTGCATTCTAGGCTTCAGCATGGCAAAACCACCACTCTACAGAGGAATGGAGTACTACAGCCATGAAAACTGAACTGGACTGCATACCAACAAGCCTTCAATAATATATTCCTTTAAAGAAATGCCAGGCTACTCAAAGCAGGGACCACTAAAGACAGAAATAACATGTCATAGCTCAGAGGTTTCAGAGGACTATAGAGACAGAATAGCTATTTCAAAGTATAGGAGACACTGTGCTGGATGAAAGTTAAGACAGTGCAATTCCTTCTGAATTTGTACTGAGCTGACACTAAGACTGAGCTCCAAGACTTAAACCAATGAGATATGAGTTACAGTGGACAAATACAGCATTGAGCTTACAACTGAAATACAGGGTAGGTATTAAGTTTTAGTGTTCTTTCCAAGTTGCATCTTATTTCATCTGTCAAAACCTTCTCTCAAGTTTCATCAGAAGTTGGCAGACATTGTTTCCTCTCCCATAGTGTTTTGCTACTTACCCCAAAGGCTGCATTTCAGTTCTGAAACTGTTGCATTTTGGTATCTGGTAGAGGTATTCTTATTATTTATGGAACAGTATTACTTTCTCTGTATCTACAGAGCTCAAATTACAACACACCATTTTCAGCAAATTGATTGAGAATTCATCCCAGGATCTGTAATTAACCAGGAAGTACCTAGAAGCAGGAGGCAAGGTTAAAGAGGCAAGTCTCTTTAAGGAAAAACTGGTTATGGTTAGTTTATTCAGATCACATACAGATAGGCTACATCTGGTGGCAAGCTCAAGAAAGAGAAAACGGCTCCTCTAGCTGGACGTGGAGCTCAGTCTCTGGGGAACTGCCCCAGTGCTAACTCTGCAGGAAAACCAGCACCGACTGAAACTCAATGGCCAGTTCTGATACAGTATCTCCCTCATGTATCCAGGATTTTTCTCATGAGTGTCTTAATATGTTGATAAGCAACTACAAATAATGTATTTTCTCATTTCCTTTTTAAGTTTGTTTTTCTTCTCATGTGTTCTTAATCTCTACTGGGAATTGGTAAACAGACACATATGATTTCTATTACCAAGCAGTTTATATTTTAACAATTCAGAGTTTCTTTACACTTCTTTTTCATATGAGCATATATTTTTTACAACTTTTTTGTAATTTATTTTGATTTTTTGTCTATTTTTAAAATAGTCAATTAATATTCTGGTTTAGTTCCTTATCTGAATTCAATATATCATAAGTGTCCCCCCTAATTTTAGATACTTGACTAAAAAAAGATGGTCCTCTGCTAGTGTTACCTGATAATATCTGAGTTTTATTGCATTGAAAAACTCTTTTATATATAAATTCAGTCCCATTATTGGTATTTCAAATTTTTCTGTCCTAAAGCACTGCAGTTATGTCCCAAGCCTGCAATCAGATCCACGCAGGTATACTACATGGTAAATTGACAACATCCCCCCTAAATTAGACAGCTCTCAACATGCACCCACCCAGCTGTAGAAGAAAGAACAACTTTCATATTTTAGATTAAGTCCTAGACAATATGATCTTCCTAAAGCAAAATGCCATTGATAGTTTCACAGTACCCTGCTAAATAGCAAGGGCCAGTTTTTCAACATAATTTTCCTCATCACAGCATCTTAGCAGGAATTATTTCTCTTATACATCAGTCTTTAAATGAACAGCTCAGTTACTGAAAGTCTAAAGGGGTTCCAGGATGACAGACACTCATACATTTCACTAACAAATTCTGATATTGCCAAACAAACTCCAAGTTTTATACAAGCTGTAGAAGTCTTTAAAAAAAAAATACTGCAATTGTCAGGTAATTTTGCACTTTCATTTTTTTTCCTGAAATGTCCTTATGTCTGTATACTGATCCATTTTAAAGGTTGTGTATATTAGCTTTCACTGGCTAAAAATTATTTCTGACACTGTTTAAAAAAAACCCCCGACTTCTGTTTCTAGTTACAACTTTTGCTTATTAAAATAAAAAATACAAATTGCAAAAAAACTTTCCCTCTTTATGGCTGTGTTATCTACCTTGTCAACAACTGATTCTGAAGTAGAATTACAAGAGACTATGTAAGCAAATACAGCCATTTATCTAACAGAAGGGTTGGGTTGGTCTTTTTTTTTAACTACCTTGGAAAAAATGAATTGTGACAAAAAGATTGGGGATTAATTTATATCTTACTATTAAGTCACCTGAAGGTAGTCTCAACATTCCAGCAAAAGTAAATTGGTTAGAAATAGGACTAAACATTACGCAGTAAGAACAATCTTCCACTGACAGTGAAATACTGAAATCTTTGTCCATCATAACTTCCTAATATTAAATTCACATTTTCTCAGCACGTTTTTTCCTGTTCTGTAATAGTTTATAAGTTAAGCTTGGGCAGTTACTGCTAGGTCATAGCACTGGGACAGATTAAAAAGCACTGCTAATTCTCTGCTCAGAGAGGCTGTGAAAATCCTGACCCTACTTCTCGGTTTCCTACTTACAACTTTGCCATGAGTTGATCTCAGGAGCCTGGGACTCCACATACTCAGCCCAACTGTGGACACATGTGCTCGCTGTATCTCCTACTTAACCCTCAGCTCTAATTACATTAAAGATTGTACCAGGAAAGTAGGTTTGAGGTTTTTTTGCCTCATTCAGACTCCCTGGAACACCGCACTAAGGGTAACCACAAAAAAGTAATTCTTTGGAAGACTCTGCAAGCTAGAGGTCAGAATCAGTGCCTCAGCCTCCATACTGTCCCTATGACCCCGCACACGCACTCAGACGTGACGGAAGGCCAAGCCCAAACTGTTCCCCTTTACAGGAACCCTTCACAAGCTAAGTGGTGTTACAGAGAAACAGGCCCCACTAATAATCATTCCTGTATCACCATATACTTATGTAACGTTTTAAACATATTTCCTGCCTTAGTTTAACAATCCGAAAACTCCCAGTTTCCTCTGCGTTGCGTAACACGAGACACAGACCAGCAACTGACGTTAAGGGGAATCTTATTAATTCTCCTTAACATGATGCAAATAAAGCCTGCTGTCACAAATGCTCGACGGGTGCCAAGGCTCGGGTGCCCAGCTCAGGGCAGGTAGCCTCGCTGGGAGGACGTGTCGCGTTAAGATCTAACTCGCGGCCTTATCCTGGACGGGTTTTGTTCTGCCTCAGACAGTGGAGGTTTTGGGCTCGCCCGCCCGGGCCAGGCAGGTGCGAGCCCGCCACAGCACTTATGCAACGGCGGCGCGGCGGGGTCGCCCCGCTGAGGCAGGCGCTGACCCAGGTGGCCGGTCCCGCAGTGGGCGGCCGGCGGCGGCCTCGGGCAGCGCCCGCCGGGCGGGCCGGCTCCCCGGGGACGGCGGCCGACATCTTAGCGCCAGAGGGACAAAGCGCCGCGGCGCTGTCAGTCGGCCGAGCGCTGCTCGGCCGCCGCCCCGGAGCGGCGGCTGTCGCCAGCCGTGAGTGACAGCCCCGGCGGGGAGACTTCGAAAGATCGCAGTCCTGGCCCGGCGCCCCCGGGCACAACAGCGGCGGGGGCGCGGGGGCGGCGGCGGAGGGATAGCGCCACCGCCGCGCAGCTATGTCTGTGCGCTGACCCCTGCGGGCGGGCGGGCTCCGCGCTGCCAGTGGAGCGCGGCGGCGGGGCCGCCTCCCGGGGCGGCGGGTCCCAGGCCGGCGCGGGCCGCGGGCTCCCGGCGGGTCCCGCTCATTGTTCCCCGCACTAACCCTGGCAACAGGAAGCCGCCCCGGCATGGGGCGCCCCCCGCCCCCGGCGGGTGACTGGCAGCCCGGGCGGCCCGTGCGCGCGGCGGCGGCGGCGCGGCGCAGCCAGAAAGCGCGCGCGCGGGCGTAGGCGGGAGTTCCGGGCTGGCAGGCGGGCGGGCGGGCGGCGGTGTCGGCCGGGCCCCCTCTCCCGCGGTAAGCCCCACCTTTCGGCTTTCCCGCACCGTCAATCAAAATAGGAAAAAAAACCCGGAGTAGGATCGGGCCGCCGCCGCCGCTTCAGCCCGCCGTGAGCACAATAAGCATGTCCCCGGCGGCAGCCGCCTAGCCCCAGCCAGCAGGGCCTGTGTGCGAGCCAGCCAGCCTGCCTGCCTCCCGCCCAGCCAGCCAGCCAGCCGGCCGCTCGCACTCACACCATGACCGGTACGTACGCACCGACCGAGCCGCCCCGGGGGCTCCCCGCTCCTGCTCCGGCCCTGCGCGTCCCCGCTCCGGCCCCGGAGCGTCCGTGTGCGAGCGAGGCGAGAGCGGCACTGAGAGCAGCAGCAGGAGGAGCAGGGGGAGGAGGGAGAAGAGGGGCAGGGGCAGCAGCACGGGGAGGAGGAGGAGGAGGAGGAGGAGGGCTCCGTGCGGGAGGGCGGGGGGAGCGCTGGGGTTAGGGGGGGGGAGAGGGAGGGAGGAAGGGAGGGAGGGAGAGGGAGGGGGGTGATCGCTCCCGTCAGTGACTCTCCCCTCCCCCTCCCCGCTGTGCCCGCAGCTCCCGAGAAGCCCGTGAAACAAGAGGAAATGGCTGCCTTAGACGTGGACAGCAGCAGCCACAGCGAATATCTCCAGCACGGCAACGGCGCCGCCTCGGCCTCCGCCGGGGCGGCCGCCCCCCAGGTGAGCGCAGGCCCGGCTGGGCCCCTTCCCCCCCTCCCCCGAGTGACACGTTGTGAGCGGGTGCGGAGCCGGTGCCGCCGCCGCCGCTTCCTGTGTGCGCGTCTGCGAGGAGCCCGGTCGCTGTCCCGCACTAACCGCCACCCCCCTTCTCTCCCTGAACCCGCCCATTGTGGGTAGGACGCGCAGCCGTCACCGCTCGCTCTGCTGGCGGCCACCTGCAGCAAGATCGGCCCGCCGTCGCCGGAGGAGGATGAGGCCGCCGCCGCCGCCGCTGCCTCTCACTCTGCCGGAGCGGTGAGTGCCCGCCCCGCCGCTCTCGCACGGCCTGCCGGGGGGAGAGACAGCACAGCCAGCCCGCCCGCCCGGGGGGAGGGACGGGACACACGGCACTGCCCGCCCGGGGGGAGGGACGATAGCAGGGCCGACCTGCCAGGAGAGGGGTCCCCGGGCTCCCCTGCCTCTCCAGGAGGAGCCGGGCTCCCGGGAGGAGGAGGGAGCCAAGCTCCCCCCTCCCCCGCCATTGGGAGCGGCGCCTTCGTTTACTTTCAAAAACGGGGGCAGGCGGGAAGCCTACCCCCCCCGACCCTGGCACCGGAACGGCTCGCTCGGAACCCGGAGAGCCTGGGAGGCATCTCACCTCCACCTGAGCGCGCCCCCGGTAGCCTCGGCAGGCTGTCAGCCTGGAACCGCGCAGCCAGGCAGCGACACAAAATGAAGGCTGGCTGTGGGGAAGGATGTAGTGAAGTAAAATGGCTGTTTAGAAGCGAACGCGGTGGTGGAAAGCTGCTTCCTGTATCGCGCTGTTTTTCTGGGGAGAGTTATCATGCGGTTCCTCGCAGCGTTTTCTGTCCTTATCTCTCATGCGCCGTCGCCTCTGAAAGGAGCCTTGATGACCTCGGGACCTGGTGTGATGAGATGGATCTTGCAGACTAGAAACGTATTCTTGCTGAAGCTAGTTTAACAATCCCTGTAACAAAAGCCTAATGAAAACTCATGCTCCTTAATTGGTCTAGCTGAATCTCGTGTTGACATATGCTCATAAAATTCAAAGAGATTATGCATTTCTAAATAACTGATACCTAAAAATGTTGGTATCTTAAAAGAGAGTTCTAAAATACCTTCTAAAATGACGTTATGTAATTTTTTGGCCTTAGCCCTTGGAAAATTGAACATATTACCTCTAATTTTTTTTTTTTTTTAATACAAAAATATCTTCAGAATTAGCAAAGAAAAAAATGCCTTTTTCTTTTAAAGCAAGTCTCGTTTTTTAAGCTTGCTGTACAACAGCCTTGTATGGTGTTAGGATTTTGCGAATAGGAAGAAGCTTTTAACAAATAGCAAATGTTAGTGATAGAAGTTTCTAAATACTTGCTAAACTTTAAAATACTTTTCATCTGTAGGTTACAGCTTACTTTACATAAAGGGAAGCTGAAACAAAATAGCTGTCTGAGGTCATACAGTGGTTTGTAGACTAATGACAGAGCTCAAAAATATATTAATATTCTGGCCCTTTTAAAGTATCCTTTCTACCAGACCTATTTATTTGCTATTTTGAGCAGTGTGTTCTTAAAAATCTTTCTAGATGTTGTAAAGTGCCTAATACCTCTAAGATTTGTTTCGTAATACTGGATGCATACAGTGCTGAAGAGCATAACCATAAATGATGTTTAAATGATTACATGCTTTCCTATATCCACCTCTAAGGTCATTCTTATTGTACAGCTGGAACTGTGCATCTTGGGGGTGGATTGATTGATTAGGATGAGCTGTAGGTCTGACAAGATACTAGAATGCTGGTTCCCTGCAGTTCAAAATGGGCAAAGCAGTTTTGATGTGGTACTTCTTTACTTATATTAAATTAATTAATGTTGTTGTGTTAATGTATAAGAGGCTTTTCAGGGGAAAGCAAATGCAATTCAAGAGAAGCCAAAATCTTAGTTAAAAACTAAGTGAATATAAGCTCACTCACTACTTTCCATACATGCAGATAGGCCCTTCCTACATATCTTCTGTGAGTTCGGTTATAGCATTCTGGTAATTTTTACACTCCTACAACATAACTCTTGAATGATTCAGAATATTTTGGGTGGAAACTAAATATAAATTGAAGGAGATACCTTACAGTAGGTGAACTAGACACTGGAGTTAATTAAGATGACCTTAATAAAGAGAGAGGAGGGACTAAGGGCCCTAAAACGCATTCCTTGTGAAATACAGAAGAACAAAAGAGATTTAGTGCAATGAAGATTCTTTTTTTCTGATCCCTTGTCTTTATCATACTGGGGTGTGGAAGAAGGAGGAAGAAGCTAAAAAGACTTGAATTGTAGATACCTCATAAGTAATTTCATGGAAAATGGTATCTATAGGCACAGACAGACATAATTGTCTTCCTGCAGTTTGTGGTGCTCGTCCCTTTCCCAGGAGCATAGCTCAATCAAACAGTTTGAGACCTGTGCATGGGTGATGGTGCCTAATGTAGCAGTGGGAGGGCAGCTCTTTCCTGTTATAGTCTATACTTGGACTGCAGTTCTGACTGATGAACATCTAGTAGAACTATTAATCCACACAAATGGGTAGTAGAAGTCAAACTAGGTGTTTCCTCTTAGAAGTGCTTGAAGAGCTCACGTGTAAAAGGGATAGCGATGCCGTTTTTTCGGGGTTGTTCTGTTACTGTTTTACTGACATTTGCTTGGTAGAAACTGGCAGGGCTGGAGCCAGCATGCTGGGCTAGCATACTGCTTTCCTGGCTGAAATGGTACACTGCAGCTGCTCCCCAAGAGACCAGCAGTATGATTTAAAAGCAACAGCAGAACTCCCATAGGAACACAGGGAATATTGCATGGTTGGGATTTGAGGAAGAGCTGGAGCAAAAGTGATTGTGTTAGAACGATCTAATTGGCCCTGCTTTGAGCCCAGGGGCTGGACCAGGTGACCTTCAGAGGTCCTTTCCAGCTGAAATTATCCTGTGATTCTGTATCGGTATCCTGACCTGCTGTTGGAATGGACATTGCTGTTACACCACTGAAAGGATTAGTGAGGACGTAAAAAGACTAATGAAAATGGCAGCTGCTTGTAAGAAAAAGCAAATGAAGAAGGCAATTGACAGAACTAAACTCAACCCTCTTCTCCTTTCTGTCCTGTCAATGACCTGGCACGCTGTCTTTAGACAACAAGGTTTTCAGCTTGGCGATGATTCTGGTTGGAGCTGTATTTCCTTTTGGCTGAGAGGCACTAGCAGGCATTACTGCTGATTTTGTCTTTGTGCATTGATGAAGACTGCAGTCTTTCAGCTTTGACACTGTGATTTACTCTGCCTTATGATCAGCCAACACCAGTATGTTGTCTGATGGTGTTTGATATTAACATAAATGGCCTTAGGTTTGTGGCTTGCTTACCTGAGAATCTTTTCTTTGGTTGCCATACTGCTACATCCATGGTTGGTTCAAACACTTCCCATGGGAATTTTGCCTTGAATATTGCTCCCTGCTGGTTTGTGTGAGAGCCTTGTTGGGATGATGTGTGCTACTGCCTGACCTAGAGTGATGGCTCATATTTTGGCCTCTCAAGATGTCTTTCTTTTTCTTGGGAGTTTAAAATCTGAGAAGTTTTAGTTTGGGTCTTGCTTTTTCACTTATTTATTTTTGACTAATAATTCTACTTCAAACTTTCATATTTAAGATTCTTTTTCATTTAGTTATAAATACTCTAGTTTCATTCCAGTTTAAACATCTGCAAAGATTTTAGCATTAGGTGAAAGTGAGAAGCAAAGCAGAAGATGGTAAAGGTATGTATAAGGGAAGAAACAGAAGAGCAGACAGATTTAGGTCAAACAGAGCCTAGATGGTCAGCTGTATGGTTGTAGCATGATCAGATGATCATTTAAGAAGCTACAAAGCTGAGATGATAACCAGTTGTTTATGTTCTCTTACTTCATTGTAATGCAAAGCTAAAGGTTGTCTTGGAACTCTCATGCTCCCAAAGGCCATTCTTATGGTTGTGCTGGGTGGGACTGGATGTGTGAGGATACTGCAGGACTGATGGGAGGTTGCCTGGGAGGTCTGGAGGGAGGGTGAATTGGGAAGAGTGGCAGGCTGGCTGAGAGATTGAGTGGCACTGACAGCCACCAAAGAATGGGAGCTGTCAGAGGTGGCTGCCCCAGTTGAGATGTGTGGTTGCATCTTGTGTGAAGTGCACTGATCCGCTACTCTTAAAAAAAAATGATTGTGAAGAATGATTTATATGGTTTATTTGTGTTGCTGCTTACCAACAAGATGTGGAAAACATTTGGACAGGTTAATAGTTAGCATATATGGGGAAGATGAGTATCATTTCTCTGCTGTAGGCAGAGCATTTAGGTGTATCTTTTGCAAGTAAGGGTTGGAGTGTTTTAAGACTGCTTTGGCATATCTTGAGTTTTAGAATTGAGTATCAATGCTTCTCAGAACATAATGAAAGTCGAATTCTGGTTGGTTTAATGCTCAGAAGATTAACCAATTTGGGATGCATCTAGTTTAAACTCAATTTAGGGGGAAGTAGGAATAGTGCTGACAAGATGAAGAAAGAGGAAGGAATTTTAAATTTCATGTTTTCCGCTAGTCAAAAATATGCATGAATGCTGTGTGTCAGAGTTAACCATACTACTTGGTTTTGTGGCCTATATGATCATTTTGAGGAAGTTCAGAATTATTCTGGCACCCATTTTCACTTTTGTGGGGGATAAGATAGCTTCCTGATGCTAGGTTTCTGATGCGAACAGATGCACCGGAATGTGTTCAGCCACTATAGAAATGGCTGCCTGGAATTGTCTTGCTTCTCTCTGTTCTCTACTTCTGCAAAACAAAGTAGTTTCACTAGAATGTGATGGCTAACAGTATATTTGTCCTGCTGCTGTCCAGAAGCTCACCATTTAAAATGTTCTTTGTTTTTTGTATTCCAATTATGTCTTTCTAATGCTGGATCAGAACCAAGTGTTGGAGTTGTTTTAGAAGAAGGTGCTTTAGGGATGTTCTTAAAAAAAATTGTTTTATTTCTCCTAATAGTTTTGGAGAAAGTAAGAAAATGTATGGTTTAAAACATTTCCATATTTAAAAACAGCATAGACAAAAAAGTTCTCTAATATTAAACATTAGTAAGAAGTCTAAAATCTCACAGGAAGTTGAGGCTGGTAAGGATGTCTAGAGAATGTCTGGTCTGCCCCTCCTTGCTCAAAGTAGATAGAGTCAGTGAGAGGAAGTTGTTCAGAGCTGTGTCCAGTGGGTTTGAATACCTTCAGTGATAGAAACCCTACTATCTCTCTGGGCAGCATGTTCCAGTGTTTGATAACCCTTATGATATAAAAAGAGAGGATTTTTCTTCTGTTATGGGGGACAGAGTCAAAAGCCTGACTAGTGCAGTGATAAATAATATCTTGCATAACCCCATCCACCAAGCAAGTCTTCTCACCATAGGGCATTGTGAGGTTAGTTATTTCAGCATTATTTCCCCTTCCTAAGTGTAGGCTGACTACTTCTGAACACTACATTTTTTTCCCCTCAAGGTTATTTGAAGGTTAATTTTTTCAAGGTTATTTTCAAGGTTATTTGCTCCATTGCCTTCCCAAAGATCAAGTTGAGGCTGACTGATCCCAGGTCCTCTTTCTTGTTCTCTTGATGATTTGGTAGACCCTTCAGCACCTGAGTTGAAAGCAGGAAGAAAACAAACCATTTCACATGCAGTTGGGCATGTAGTTATACTGAGATTCATATACATACATAGATTAATAATTAATTAACAGAAGAAGTTACCTGTGATCTAGTTAAAAATGTCTCCTTTTTGCCATGTCTCGTTTCTTAGTGCTTCAGCTTCCTTGTTTCTACTAAGATCAGGGTTATTGTATTGTCTCAATTTGGACAAGTTCTGAACTTCTGCTGATTGATAACAAACTATTGAACCTTTGGCTCCAGTTGTCTGTGTCAAGGAAAAAGATGTAGATACTCTTTAATTGAGACACAGTTTGATATATTTCGCCAGATTGGAGTCTCTTTTAAAGTAAGATTTTAAACAGCCCCAGATAATTTTTTTCCTGAAATGCTCTTTGTTTTTCCAAACATTTTATTTGGGCAAAAATATTTCTCTAAATTGAGTGGCTTCATTGGCAGAGGGCTCAAACATGCATCAGAATTAATTTGCCTTAGCAAACAGCTTTGTGTCAGCTGAACTACAGTGACTGATGCTGAATGTTTTTAACCTATGGCAAATACAAGATAGAATGTGTTAGCTCATACTTTAATGAAAGAGTTAAAGCACAAGTGCATTTTATCTTGTATTTGTAATGACCTAAGAATGCACAGAGAGTTTACTGTAGCTTGCTAAACACATGGTATTATTAAACCCATGCATTAGAACCCTAACTCTTTCATAGAACAACAATTTGGATGGGGCAGTGTCCAATCTTCTTCATTAGGTGTGTGATTTTTTGAATGTTTAGGAGCTCGTGACCCATTATCTGTCCACCTCTGGTTGTTTGGTTGATGCTTTTGCTCCAGGACTCAATGGGCCAAAAGTGACTTTCTGAAAAGTGGAGTAAAATGCACAGATAAATGTTTGGTAGTCTTTAGTACTAAAATACTGATGGCTAATGACATGTGCCCATTTGACATGTTGAGATGCAGGTGTCTACAACAGATACCAGTTCTTACAGGGATGTTTCTCTGCTTTTCTCCTCTCCATTTTACTTTGGTGAAGCTTATTTTGTTTTTTTATAAAGCCCTATCATTCAGTATAGTTTAGATCACTTCTGAAAGGTATTTTGTCTTCTGTATTTCTTTTATCTCCTTCCACATTTGACTTATTGTTGCTGCAATTTTATCTAAATATATTGAACGAGACAATTACTGGATTTTTATTTATCATGGCTCATGATTCTTCAGGGATGAGACTTTTCTCTTTATTTTACCCACTGTAAATTATATAAGGCCTGTTAAAGAATCAAAAGACAGGCTGAACAGTAGTTGTTGCTTTCACTCTTTGTTGGTACTTGACCTTTCTTCAGGTGGACATGTAATTTGATTTTAATTCATCCTATGCCTTGTGTCAGCTACTCTCTTTGCTTTGTTCCTCTCTTTTTCTTGTTTCCTGATGCTGCTTCCAGTGAATTCCCCATTGCTTCCTGTTCTCTCCTCCTTGGCTGAGTAGTGCTGAACTTTCCTCAGATCTTTGTCCCTTCCTCTTGAAACAGAGCCTTTGGATTGAAACAGTCCAGCCTTTTCTTAAAGGAACAGCTGCCGAATGACTGCTGCCTGAGTATCAGTTGATAAGGAAACTTACTTTATCTTTAGCCTCTCAATAATTTTCATGGATGGCTGAGACAGCAAACAAGCCAGTGTATTTTGGATGTAAAGCTCAGTAAGTGACTGGGCTGCAGATATACCATGCTGCTCATATACCAGTGGCAGAACTTTTGAGTTACTACAAAAGTGTTTAGTTGCCTGAGGACATAAAGAAAGGTTATTACTCTTTAGTTAGTATGAAAAGAAGTCCAAGAAATGTCTTGTCTCAACAGACTTTGTGAAAGAGTCAATCTTGTTATGACAGGCTGATGATGACCATTTGAGATTAGAGATCATCCTCAGATACGTTTTACCATACTTTTTTTTTCATGCTTTAATGCTAGTAATTTTAGCTGTGAGATAGCTTCTTGAAAGCCTCACCCTCTTTTTGCTCCTCCCTCCACATGATTCAGCTGGTGGTGTCTGATATAGCCAGCTGTAAGGGCAATATGAATTACAGGCATTTTATGCTGTATGTGTAGCATAGCTTCATATCCTCATGCATGGCTGCCCTGAGCTTCTCAGTGGACTGACAAGTGCATCTACTAAAAGGGTGGCTCTGTTGTGCTAAAATCATTACAGAGCAGGATTTGAGGGAATATTTCACTAGATCATGAAAATATGAGATGTGTGCCCAACATGAAAATGCCAATATGGAAATCAACACATGTTTTGGGAGAAGAATAAAGTAGGTCATTTCCATATCACGAAGAAGACAGGTTCCCTTTGGAGTATTTCTGTGGAGGATATTACATATGAGTAGACACAGACATGTTACTGTGTATTAGATCAGTCCAGTTTAACCTGAGCTTTCAACATTTGCTTGTACATAGTTTTCAATCAGTGAGAAGTTATATCAGACTTGTAATGGTTTATATTACTTTTCCTTTCTCTGTTGTTCTAACAGCTATCAGCACCTTATACATTTATTTTATAATGACACACTTTAAACATATAACAGTAATATTTTTACTTTTTGTATTTTCTGATTGATGTTTACATATAACATCTACAGGTCTTTGATATTTTATGAAACCTTCAGTTAATAGGTATTTATATGCTTGTGAATTGAGTCATGAACTTTCTTAGCAGTGTTTCAGCAACTGGTATCTATGTGTAAACAATATTAAACACAAGTGTATAGAGCTAATGTGGTAGCAGAGGAAAATGGAACTTGTTGCCTTCTTCTAGGTAAGATATGTGATATGGAAAATTACGTGTTTTTTCTTCTAGTATCATAAGTTATGAGCTTGAAGACTTAAAAATTTAAATACATTTTTTGAATGAAAGGTTGATCAGTATAAGAGGAAAAGAATATAATAGAAGATAATTATTCTTCTCCTTTTCCTATTTCTTTTCCTTGAAATATTAAGGCCATAAAATTAGTTTTATTCTGGTGACACTGAATTTATTTACTAATATACTACATGAAAAATTATGAACGATGCTTATGAACCACAGAATATTTTGAGCTGGAAAGGATCCCCAAGGATCACTGAGTCCAGCTCCTAATAAGAGTCAATGGTCTGTGAGGGCTGAAGAAGGCTAGAATTCTTTTGGGTTTTGCATAATAATTATTTTTACAGTTCTTGAGAAGAATTTAGAACCATGATATGTGTTTCCTTATTGAAAATGAAGCTTGGTAAGCACCAGAAAACTTCTTCTAATACGTGTTCATACTTAAATACAGTTCTTTTCCTTTACATGTAAACATTGTGGTGTTATGGGCTGGAATAGGATTAGAATGTGAAACCAGCAGTCCCATCTAACATTATGGACTAAATTCACTCAGGTGCATACTGCAGGATTCTTTCAGACTGGCTAGGTCTCAGTGCCATGTTAGGAAAGAGTTAGATATGTGCTGTATTTTACATGTCCTGGTTTGGTTCCAAAGGAAGTTAGAATGCAGCATCAGAGAAAAGTTGTGATAGGTTCTGGTAACTTCTGTACCAGGGGTGATGACAGGATGAATGCAGAAGGACAAACCAGGGCTTTTCTTTCTATGTCCTCTGGACTCTGCCAGAGAGACTAGGTTTGTTTCACAGAGCTGAACTGGTCATAAGACAAGTTAGTTACATGTTGCTAATACTAAGGAGAAACTTTACTTCATATTTTTTAGATTGATGGTTACTTACAGTACCAAGCTGGTTGACTATGCAAATCTGTTATAAGCATTGCAGAATGTTAAATCTAATTCTTAAAATACTCTATTCTTGAAAAGCTTGCTTTGGTAAAGAAAGGTAAGTGCTATTTACCTTTTCTTTACTGAATGAAAACAAATGCATAATAGGTTCTTTAAGCATCTGGAGTCTACTCTGAGACACTAGCCTTTTCTATTGTTCCAACTTAATGAAGATAGATTTTTTTTTGTTTTCCTTCCTAACTGATGCATATAACTAATCCAAACATGATTTCATTGCAAAAGTTCTTAGTCTAGAAGTCTTCCTTAGCAAAACTAACTCCACAAGCTTATAAATACTAGAGATTTATGTTATGTGTAAGGAGCTGAGGTTGTCCTACCTTTCCAACTGTGTGGCGACGTCACTTGTTAACCTTCTCTGTTACTGCTGGGTATCACAACATGCCCAAGTATAAAACAGAGTTGAAATGCGGTGGAGCTCCAGGAGATACAGGCAACACTGGCTTCATGGTGATTCCTCCACTTCTGTGCAGTAGGTGCCTAGCTGGGCAAAGAGTGTTTGAGTCCCAGGGTAGGTTGGTGATGAAACTCCAGCAGCTCCTGCCAGCTCCCTCCTCCCCACAACCAGGGGTTTGGATTACCCAGCAGCCCGGCCACCAGAATAACCGTGCTGCTGGTCACCTGACATAGCCATGACATAGGAGCTGCATTTGACATGTTTGGGAGCAGAGTGCAGCTCATGAGCCACAAGCTGGCTACCCTGACTTAGGTATTAGATCGCTTATAAAATCTGTGTTTCATTGCTCTGATCCAATTGCTGATGGTCGTATGAGCTGTACTGCATGTTTTCCAGTAGTGTTGAGTTGCATGACTGGTCTAACACATAGTCTGTACGACATTTGTTTTAATTTTTTGTTTTCTTTTTTCTTTTCATCCAGACAGGGGATTTGGCTTCTGTGCAAATAGCCGGAGCTCCAAACAGATGGGAGGTCTTGTCTGCAGCTCCTACCACTATAAAGGATGAAGCTGGTAATATAGTACAGATTCCAGGTGCTGCCACAGTAACTTCAAGTGGGCAGTATGTCCTTCCTATTCAGAGTTTGCAAAATCAACAAATCTTTTCTGTTGCACCAGGATCAGATTCGTCGAATGGTACAGTGTCTAACGTACAGTACCAGGTAATACCCCAGATCCAGACAGCGGATGGTCAGCAGGTTCAACTTGGCTTTGCAGCCTCTTCTGATAATAGCAGTATAAATCAAGAAACTGGTCAAATTCAGATCATTCCTGGCTCGAATCAAACCATCATTGCCTCTGGAACATCTTCAGCTAATATTCAGAATATCTTATCTGGTCAGTCTGGTCAAGTCCAGGTTCAGGGAGTTGCGATTGGTGGTTCGTCTTACCCTGGCCAAGCACAAGTGGTTGCTAACGTCCCTCTTGGACTGCCAGGAAATATTACTTTTGTACCCATTAATAGTGTTGATCTAGATTCTCTGGGACTTGGCAGTGGTTCTCAAACCATGACAGCAGGCATTAATGCAGATGGGCACTTGATAAATACCGGACAGGCCATGGATAGCTCAGATACTTCTGAAAGGACTGGTGAGCAAGTTTCTCCTGAAATTACAGAAACTGCCACTGATAATGACTTATTTGTGCCAACGTCATCTTCATCACAATTGCCCGTTACCATAGACAGTTCAAGTATATTGGAACAAAATGCAAATGACTTGACTACAACTAGTGGTCAAGTTCATGGTTCTGATCTTCAGGGAAATTACATCCAGACGTCAGTCTCTGATGACACACAGGCTCAGAATATTCAGGTCTCCACAGCACAGCCCATTGTACAACACATACAGCTACAAGAGTCACAGCAGCCAACCAGTCAAGCCCAGATTGTACAAGGTATTGCGCAACAGACAATCCATGGTGTTCAAGCAAGTCAAAGTATATCTCAACAGGCTCTTCAAAATCTTCAACTGCAGCTGAATCCTGGAACTTTCTTAATTCAGGCACAAACAGTGACCCCTTCTGGGCAGATAACCTGGCAGACATTTCAAGTGCAAGGAGTTCAAAACTTGCAGAACTTGCAAATTCAGAATGCACCTGGTCAACAAATAACTCTGACCCCTGTGCAGACTCTCACTCTTGGTCAAGTTGCAGCTGGTGGTGCGTTGACATCAACTCCAGTTAGTCTAAGCACTGCTCAATTGCCAAATCTACAGACAGTCACAGTAAACTCTATAGATTCTGCTGGTATTCAGCTGCATCAAGGAGAAAATGCTGGAAGTCCTGCAGGTATTTATTTTACTCTTTTGCAAAATATTTTTTTTTATTACTGCATGTTGTTGGTTAAAGTGGTGATAATCAGAACATCGTCTTGCTGTTGAAACCTACAAAGCACAATGGTTAAACATGTTGATGATAGATTTTATTTGAAACTGCTGTTCCATTAGAAACTGTAATTGCAGAACATAGTCCTACCTCACTCTGTTTAATATGAGCTCATGTAACTCTCAAGTAGTCATATTAGTTAACAGCACTTCAGTGTTTGTGCTTAAAGGTCTTACCCTGGAGAAGATCTGTGTACTAAATTGAAAAAGGAGAAATCTGGCTATCAGCTGCCAGTCTTCTGAGGCATCAATATCATTAACATACCTGTTCTTCCTAGTCCTGAATAGATAAAGCTTCTATAGAAAATCCAAATATTTCTGTTTATGCAATTTTTTTTCCCCTTAAAATTTTCAGACCCCCTGAGGTGCTGTTATTTGTCTGCTCTTTTGTTAAGTTAATTTCCTACTGATTTACATTATGTTTTAAAGTACAATTATTAATTATAAGTATCACAGTGTTTTATCTTGGTGGAGAAGAAATATTATTTACTTAAAATAGGTGTTTCTTAATGTGAGAAAAAATAAACCTGCCTGTTTCTATTTGGTAAATTTGATACAATGCATTCCAAATTTCAGGGCATACCTACCTAAACAAAAAGAATAAGCGATGATTGTGATTCAGGAGATTTTGCTATACCAGGCTACTTATGAGGGGCAGAGTGAGCAGCAGAGGTCATTTGGGAGGGAACTGTTGCACAAAGTAGCTTGGGAAGCACTGTTTTACAATAATCATGTGGTCCAGCCCTCTGGCTCATCAAGATACTGGACCATAAATATTTAGGTAAAACATGCATAGTTTGTATTGTATGTCTATTTAAGCTTGTGAGAAGAATGCAATGAAAAGTGAAACATGCCTGGAAGACCTGCTGTGTTTTGTTTCAAAAGGTTACTGATTATAATACCTATATAGTTACTGCTGTATTCTATGTCAAGAAGCTTGCTTTCCCATTTGAAATCTAAAATTTGAATGAAAAATAATATACTGGGATGTTTTTTAGTTAATTTTGTTTTGGGATTGACTTCTGTATTATGTGTTATGAACAAGTAAAGTTATTGGGATCTAGGTAAGCCTACTCTTCATTGGCTTGTAGGCAATAGTACCAAAGGGATGTGCTCTGCTCACAGGATTTGCTCTTTTATCTGATCATGATTCTTAAATTTTCTGTTTACTGTGACCAGAAAGTCTTGGTTTGTCCCCATCACACATGGTTACCTATGAGGGTATAGACATCAGTAGCAAAAAGTGTATATTCTGTGTGGTAATACAGCCAAGCTCAGATGTCAGAATCTAAGTCTCTGAAAAAGAGCCCTTTACTAGTTGTTATTAGTTCTCTGGCTAGTACAAGGAGGAGTATTTCTGAGATTTATATTTGGTATAGGATCATGTAATGGTATTGCTTATGGAGTGATGTATCAGAAACTTGAGAAGAAGGAGAGAAAGGAAAAACAGAAAGAAAGCAAAAAGCCCCAAACCAGCTAGGCACATGAGAAAGAAGCTGTGTGATCTGTGCTGTGTATAATTTTATCTATTGCTCATTCTCAAGAGTGTTTCAATGGTGCTTTATATTAAAATGCAAGCAAGTTCCATTGTTCTATAAGGAATTTCACATGGGAAGGCAAGAGACAAATTGGGATATATGAAATGTGATTAAGTAGGCAGAAGTATTAGATGAATAGCAGAAACTATCTCCTGAAGTGCATAGCTATAAACACCTGGTTATATTACAGACAAGATGGAGATTTATAGTGACATTTTTCCTACATGTCTAGGAATAATAAATGGATTGGAAGGTATTAAAACTGCAATTCCCTAAATTTAGGAAGAATGTAATTGGTCCTTCCTTTATGTTAGAAGAAACTCACTTTTCCACAGTAATGATTAGTGTGACACAGCTTCTGAAAGAATCAGACTGAATTACCTTGATTGACTTTCAGTGTCTTTTCCATATGCATCTGGTATTTTGTCTCAGAGAATCTTTTTCAGAGGTGTTCCTCCCCTTATTTATAACCCCTCACAACCTTTCTTCAAGTTGGAGAATAAATATGCAATTAGAAGCAGATTATAAAATCATGGGGTTGTTTTTCAGTCAAAAGTATATTGTTGTTTTGCAACAAAAGGAAAGGAAAAATAGTTCAATTTTAAACCGAAAGAAGGTAAGTAAAAGAGACAGCAGAACGAGAGGAGTTAAAGGGTGTGAAGCTACTTGACTTTTTTTTTTTCCAGCTGCCAATGAGCTTTGACACAAGATAAGAAGGGTTTCCCTGTATTTTTCTCCCACAAGCTGGATAATGCACTCCTTTGATACCAAGTAGAGTCAGGCTGTATTTTCTGTTTTCATTTAAGAAAATTTGTCTACCCGAGGTAAAAATAAGAAGAACATATTCCTAGTTTTGTGTCAGATGGCGGGTAATTATCTGAAGTCCAAATAATGTACTTTGTTCTGTTAGCAGCGTAGCTGCAAAAACAGTTAGGTTTTAGATTTTTGTTGTTGCAGCCCATTGTGTAGGTAGGCAGCAGAGGACATCATTACCTTGCTTGTGAGTGTGTGAGAGGAAAAAATGCCTTTACTTAGGTCCTACGTTTTGTTTACATAATAGAAAGCTACTGAAACCCCCAAAAAAAGCTAACAGCTTTGTCCAGTAGATGTACAGTTTTATTTGAAAGATGTCCAGTAATTTTGCTTCTACCAAAATGTCCATTCTGCCAGGCATACATATGCATAGACCTACATTGCAGTGAATTTGTTCTGAAAAGTCTTGTCCAAGCTTGTTTCATCTTAGGATGTTTATTACAGCTCCTATTCCTCGTTGTGCTTAGTGTTTTGGTGACCAAGGGAAGGATATTGGTTAGTCACAGCTGAAACTCTTCAGCATTGCTTTTCTAACAAAAAGCTCTATCAAATACTATCTCTATATTAAGCACTGGCAGAGAGATACCTTTCTCACCTGTGTTTTGGCTTCAGGCTTCTGGTCTTGAGAGGAAATTAGACCTGAGAAAGCTCTCTAGTAGTGTGGTTCTTTTGTTGGCAGCTTGTTATAAAATACTGCATTGTGTGTAACAAAATGAGCTATTACATGCGCAGTTCACATTACTCTTTAGTGACTTGCCTGGTCAAGAAAGGTGGAGTTTTTTATTAGTATGTTTATATAGATTTCTTCGTCAAATATTCATATAACATAGTGTTTATTTTGGAGAGCTATCAGGATCTGAAATGTACCAACTTGGCCTTCATCTTTCTGATCCTCTAAGTTTTGTCAGCTTGGAAGAATTTTTAAGTTACTGGATTTTCCCCCTGCCCCAAGCCATGTCTAGCTGAAGGAAGCTTAGTGATGTTAATCAAATTGTAATTGTAATAGTCTCAGCTAATTCATTAATGTACTGAATCAGTTTGGGATTGATTATTTCCTGGGAAAAAAAATGGTGATTTTACCAGGTTTTATATAGGTAGCATGACTTTTTATAGGATGCTAGATTTTTTTTTTTTTATATACTTCCTTTGATCATTGCAGTAGCACCTGGAGACACTAGTAAATGAGCTGAAAGTAGCATTGGCTTGAGAATGGACTTTGCTGCTTATCAACTCAGACACACTCAGCTGGAAGATTCATTTATTTAAATAGAAAAAAAACCCTGCCCTACAAACAGTTTTCCAGGTTGGTCTGCAGCTGGAATCAAGTCAAAGGGATTCCTTTCAAGAGTTGACTGAAGTGTCACTCCAACACCGAGGTCTTCGTTTCTATGTCTTTCTTCCCAGCTCTTCTTCTGCAGGAGTGTGCACAGCTACTTAAGGACTCATCTGCCTGCTGCCATTGACCTTAGAGTCAGGCTTGTTTCTAACTTACACCAATTGATAGTGAGTGGGAGTGGCTGGCTGTTTGTGGTGGCAACTTCATTCCATTCCTGCTGGAATCTGACATCTTTGTCATACTGGAGTAATTTAGCTACTCTAAATTTGACCAAAAAATTGTTTGACAATTTTCAAGGTAAATAGTTGCCCAAGTGACAATTTATCTTTCATTTGCTGGTATCTCGTGAAGCTTTGGTCTAATATCTGTTTCCTAAAACAGTCTAAATGCTGAAACAAAAAAAATCAATTTTACTTGCTGGGACAGTTGTTTCAATATTTTGGTGCTTCAGTTGAAGTAGTGCAGAATGTGACTTAAAGCATAACTTCCTTCTGGCATCTAGAACTTTTAAAAAAGTTTTGGCTGGTTTTCAGTGCTGCAGAACTTAGTTTTCGTCTCTAAGTTTCAGTTTTTAACCTTGTTAATATTAATTTCAGTTATGCAGTTTTTCCTCCTAAGCCGTTCTTTATAACAAGACTTTGAGACAAGGCCATGATATCATTATAAAACAGAATCGGATTTTAAAAAATAAAAAAGTCTTTATTAAATGCATGAAGTAAACTGAAGCAGTGACGTTAAGTAAGTATTTTCATCTGACAACATCTGTCTACGGCTATCCCATTTTCATTTGAGGCATTTAGTTTGCATGTTATAAAATCAAAACAGTTAAAAACAATTCTCCCTACTGTTTTCTTAATATGAAAATTAAATTGGAAACTGACGAATTTAAGTTAGTGCAGGAATTAGAGCTATTTATGTACCAATCTTGTATAAATAGTTTGCTGCCAGCATGCTTAAATTACATTCCTCATTTTAGCATCATTTTGAGAAGAAATTGATAAATTGTGGAAGAATTAGATGATCATGCTTGTATGTGTTTCACAATCCTACTTAGAACAATAGTAAATTATCTCACTTAAAGTTTGCAGAACTTCAGTTAGTCTGGTTAATGTTTTAGTGCAATACCTATTGTTGTGGCATATAATACATCTTTTTCTTCAAATTCTTGAAAATACTGAAGTGTTGCATCCTTCCTCTGCCTTAGTGCTTCATGGGCTTTTCTGCTCTTTTGTTCCAAAACAGCTCATTAATGAATTTTCTTACAGCTGGTGGTGGTGAGGTGAAGTTTGTTGCGTGTGTGTTACTCCTAAGTATATATATATGTTGTGTATACTGGGCGTCTGGGGATGCACTATAGATTCTTAGAGTTAAGGAGGTTAGCTTGAGTTACCTTAGTCTCAGATATCCTCAGGATGTTAACAAAAGAGTATATTACCCTGTTTCAGCTACGCATTCCTTTTGCATTTTTTATATGTTCTTTTTTCAAGATGCTCCTGACACAAAATGAAAACTCTTATGCACCTGTGGGGATGTATGACAAGTATCCATGGACTGAAAGAGGGAAGAGATTTTATTTCCAGTACCGCTACAACTTAAGAAAGCAGCTGGAAACTTGACTTCTGTCTTTTAGTAGTCTCAGCACTTTAGGGCCATTGTTTCAGGTTCTGTGCAGTTTTCTTGCCTTTTGTACCTCCTGGCAGGATCACATACTTTGGTTCTGATCTCTGAGATCAGAACCAAACTTGTCAGTGCATCTGGCTCATAGAAAGTACCTAAAGTTTCTACCAAGGACAATGGGAGTCTTTTTATAATGCCAGAAATACTCGCCAGGACGTAGTTGTGGTTGCCCTCTTGAAGATCAGGCTGGGTTGTAGGTGGGCTGTTTTTTACTGCTTAAGAAGACTCATATTTTTTCAAAAGGCAGTAATTTCAAGAGCAAACAGAGATAAAAATACACATTGTCAATGACATCATCATAATTTATCATAGAGAAATGATAGTTCTCAACCTGCATCTAAAATTCATGCCAGTATTTAATTCATGTATTCCAAGTATGTTTTGTACTTCATTTAATCAAAGTGTTTTCCTGTATCCCAGTAAGACACTTGCTGTGCAGAACTCTCAAGTATATTATATCAACGATGTCATCACTGCTTTAAATAAAAAAATTAGTTTTTAATCTAATTGTTCCCATAATCACATTTTAAGTGCACTAATTCTATCCCTACTTCTTTGAGTCTTTGTTTACTCTTTTTCAGTATTATCACAGTATTAGATTTTCTCTAACCTGCTGGAGCATTCACATGGCCAAAGGCTCACAGCATTAAAACTGCAGAGAGCTCTTCAGTCTTTTCTTTAAAAGTATCAAATGAAAATTATCCTAATATGTTGATTTATTAAGTGTTTACTTCGGTAGCTGTTTTTACATTTTCCTGACTTAATGTCAGTGGGAAGCTTTTCAGTCATCTATTAATAGGACAATTATATGGCTTTTACCTAAATAGAGGAACAGACACACTTACTGAACAGTTCTGTCTTCCTGAATTAGTGCTGGCAATTCTGTTGTTTGACCCTAGTAGTAGTCTGATATTCTTCTTAGCCCTGCTGGTCAGAGGCTCTGTGTCCTCTTGCTTTCCTTACATACTTTGGGAGTTAGTGGCTTCTTCAGTGTTAAGTATCATTGACTCTCCTTCCCCCAGTTTAGTTAGACCCTCTTAGATTTTCAACTGTGAGAAGAACAGCAAAAGTAAGTGCATGCTGGAGCAGGTATTACTGTCTTTAAGAATCCAGAATCTTGAATCTGCAGGCAGCACATCTCAAGGGAATACAATTACTGTAGAGCAAGTTCTTGGTGCCTAGTGTGTTCTTTATGGTAGCACTGGCTAAAATACTTTCATGATTTAAATACCTAAGTATTTGCTTTAGAATAATAAATAGGATCACTTGGAGATACACTATGTGGCATTTCTTGCAAGGAAACAAATCAGAAACTTAAAATCTGATGTAGAGCTATTGAATCTAGATGACAGTCTTTCATCTGAGTTGAGGTTCACCAGTATTTCAAGATGATGCTTTGCAGTGTACCTTATGTAGCTTCTAATTTATTGTAATAAAAATGTCTAAATTCACACTTAAGATTTGGGGGCAAATCAGAGTAAAAATCATTTATTCTGTTGAGTTTCCTGTCTGAAAGACTTGAACAGCTGGTCAACTTAATAGAGGGAGTTTAATTTAGATAGTTCAGTTTAGATGGGAAAGAACAAGAACAGTTTCTTAAGAAATTTAAATGTCTTTATTAAAAACTTCCTCACATCTAGAGATTAAGGCAAGATGAGTCAAGATTCCAAGGGAATGTGGGTTGAACTGTTGAGAAAACCGAGAACAACAGGAGAAGATGGAAAGGAAGTAGGAATTAACATCTCTTTTCTTGGGAAAGGTAGGAAGGGAAGCCTCTATTTGGAAAATAAATAATTAGAAACAATTGAAATGTGATTCTGTGAGGAAATAGGTGGGAAGGTATGTGTAGTGCTGCTGCAAATCTGTTTTCAGTTCAAAGACCATATTTCTGCTTCTCAGATCAGGAACTTGTAAAGCTTGGGCTGAGTAAAAGGGCAAGGTGGCTTTCAGCATCTAGGCAAAGCAGCTAAACTAGAAGCTCACATTTTGGAGACTGTTAGAATGTAATATTGAGTGTGCCTTTGTGACATTTTGCATATGTTAAAAAAATCTGCATCCTCTTCCCTTCTCAGTTTACCCCTGTTTCTGTGGCTCTTGGGCAAACTAATAACTTTTTCTATAGATGAAGAAAATAACGTTCCTAAGTCCTGGTTGAAACCAGGTGAAGCTTGATTGATGCATTCATCAGATCCGTGAAGAAGTAGGTAAATGATTTGGGTATATCCATGGACAACAGTATTTGTCTCCACACTAGATTGTAGCTGACGTTACTCAAGAAGAGTTTAAACTGCATTTCCATCTGCATTGTTTCATCCTGTCAATTTAGTTACTCTTCTCTGAAACACTTTAAACAAATCTCTTACTGCTTTTATTTGCCAAAACCACTCAATCTTGTTCCATATTGTAGTCAGCTCTGGGCTTTTTATGACTATAAAATGCTACCTTTGGAACAAAACTATTCACCACGATCCCAATTTCCATCTTGGAAAAGCTGGATCTAAATCAAATCTAGCCCACTAGACAGGAAGCAGAACTTGAACACAATATATGCTATTCAGAATCTGTTGGCAGTTTGAAACAATATCTTTGTTTAAAATTCCCCTTCATACTTACCTAGAACTAAGTCTTGAACTTTAAAAGTAAGGGCATGTAGAAATTTGAAAACATGGAAATAAAAGAGTAATGAAGAATTTTTTTTTAATTTAGCCTGTATTTAATTGGTAGAAGAAAAAAGTTGCCTCAAATTTGCTAGTGTTTGCATCACCTTGTCAGGATTTCAGGGATTATATAAATCCTTTTAGGCCTCTTTTTTTGCAGAGTAAATTCTCTCAGTTGAGGCTGAATTAGAAGGGAGCACATCTAGAAAAACACTAGAGAGAAATGTAGTCCCTGGTATCTATATGAATTTTCATAATCTCAAATTCCATTGCATTGGAGAACACTTAATCTGTAGCTCTTCTCCATGGTTTTCCCTTTCAATGTCTTCATGAGTGGCACCCCTCCTCCTTCCAAAAAACACTGGTGGAATTTTAACCTTATCTCTTGAAATAACATAAAAACCTACTTGGAGGGCAATGGACTCATTGGTTCTGAGGACCTCAGTTAAGGCAGTCACATTCACTGTGGGTTTTGATGCAATCTACTCTCTGCTATCCTACATCCTGGAGAGGCTATATAAACACTTTATCTATTGATATTTTAATTGTGTTTTGTTTAAGGTATAGTCTATATAGAAAAGTATTAAAAAGTCCTGTAAACTGCCAGTTTATGTTGTACTTTTCTGTATGCCAGGAGTCAAAGATACTGCTTTAGTTATTCATCAGAAGGACTAGCTACACTTTCTGCCTTACTAAGATAACCAGAAAGCACAGCACTAAATTAAAAACACAGTACTACTTCATCTTCTTTTCAGTTTTGCCTTTTTTAGAATAATTCTATCTAATAATTAGATGCAAATTGTTGTCTTCTCTAGTATTCTCAACTGTTAGGAATGTCTTGTCTGTCCTGCTTTTTTTTTTTGGTCATCAAATAAGTTTCCCAATTATGCATCTACCATTATAAAACTATTATAAGTCTCTGTGTTGCTGCAGTAATGGTGGTGATTGGGAGAAACTGGGAATAGAGAGATACTAATGAAAAAGTGGAAGGAATTCATGACAGAAGTTTGTAAAGTGGAACAGACATTGCCTGGAAGGTATCATGGATCCTGGCACGCAGTAACAGACTTTTTGGACATGCTTCTACTCTTACGTGTATCTCTATTTTTAGAGTGTGACTTTGGGAGGTCAGTGTAATAGGAGGAATCATATGGAACGTTTGACTTCAGTAGTGGAGTTGGTTCTTGGGATCAGAGATCCATTTCCTAATTTGTTCCATTCATCTTTGCATATCTCTTTTGAAGTATATGTATGCAGTCTTAACTGGATTCAGCTACTGACTTTGCAGGCACACTATATGCTACTGTCTAATGTTAGTGAGATCACACTGAAATTACCTTCTTGAAAGAGTGTGTTGTTTTATTAACTGTACTTTAATTCTTATCTTAAATAATGTATACTGTATAAATTCTGGTTTTTTGGGCTACATTTGATTGGTAAAAGAATTTTGAGTATAGTGTGTAGCATGTAGTCCTAAACAACTGGTTGGAGACTTGCATTGGCCTGTGCTGGCAGCCTTTCTGTAGTATTCTGCTGTATTTCAATTCCTACAATGTGCCCTTTTGTGCAAGAGTGAATCAGGCTTTTGCTTTTTTCTAAAGTTGCTCTAAGTGAATGTATTAGTATAGTTAGTAGTTATTTGAAAGATAATTCTATAAACTTTGTTTTATAGTGGTTTAATGTTTACTTATATAAAATTAATTTTATATGTAACATACAGATAATTAAGTTATTTTTTACCTGAGCCTCAAAAAATAGCTTAATTTGATAGGAAAAGTAGTTTGGTGGCTCATGCAGAAAAACAGAAGTCACCACAGGTTTTCCAGCTCTTCACATGAAATATATTTATTATGGTGCTGTATGAAATTGTGAAGTTCTGATGGTAACAGTAAAGCTCAGTGTGTGGGTGACCTTGGGCAAGCTTATCACAGTAGTACCATGTGTGTAAAAAATCAGCAGATGTGAGTATGCTTGCTCCTGGGTTCCCACAGCTCAGAGCTTGTCATGTTCATGCAAACTTAATTTCTAACACTGACTTTTGCAGTCAAACCAGATAAACATTCTAGATTTCCCTGGTTTTGACCTGGAATTCTCTTCCCAATTCAGGGATTTCCTAGAGAATTCAACTGTAGTTACATTAGGATGTAGGGTAGAGGACACTCCTGCATATGGTTTTATGTCTGCAGAAGAAAAGCAGACTGTGGTGTTGTGGATGACTGGGCTGAGAATTTTATTAGCATCAGGGAAATTTTTGTGTTGCAGTATCCTTTGTCTCTAAACAGATGAATGCTGGAGATGATTTCCAAGGTAGACCAGGTAACTATTACTTTTTACATATTTTGTCATTGGTTTCTTTCCTGATCTCTACTGGGACAGGATGCTCTTTATCATATGACCCAGCACAGTTTTTCAAATGTTTTATCAGGCAATCTGTGCAGCTTTGTCTTCATTACAAAGATACAATGGCTGATGAGCCAACTCCCAGAAAGAACTTAGAGTGGCCACAATGCTTATTTATGGCTTCAATGTTTAAGGATAGAAGGCTACATGATAATTGAGTTTGTTTTGCTGAAAAAGCAGTCTCTTGAATGTATCTAGAAAGATAGACAGATATTAGTTTGAAGCTTCAATTAAGTAAATAAATAAATAAACCTCCCGAAATTATGTTTGTTTGCTTATTAGTTTATGCTAGTGGCTAATCATTTTCACAGAAAAAATGCAAAGCAAGCTACTCTGCTGAACCAAAGAAGGGACTGGGGTTCAGCTTTCTAAAAAGATACATACAGTCTTTTTTTAGAATCCAGACTTCAAGTCCACTGGGAATACGGAATAGTATTTGAGAGGAAGATGTTCCTATTAAAATGTAAATTTGTTAAGACAGTTGTTGTTATGACACTGTAGTTAATTCTTGGATTAGACTGAATGAATGCTCTCTGGGGAGAGGGTACACATACTTGCAAATGTCCATCCTATAAGGAATAATTAGGAGGCCTTTTTGCATCTAAGAATCTGCTAAGACCTATTTTGACTACTGGTATATCAAAACATTGTAGTGGCTCGTGTGTTGCTTCTCTCTGTGTAATGCTGAGTAACATTCTTCCCTAAATGTTTTCTTTTCTGTGTATTGTGCAGAAGACATGAATTTCAGGTGGAAAGGGGAAATGGAACAAAAACATTATTTTATTTGTTTTCCTTAGGTATCTTGGTCTTTCTCAGGTGAAAACTTTTTATTTATTAGATTGATTTCTTACATTACTTGATATATCCCTCTGGATACTAAAGTCTTCTGAAGACCATTGAGGAAGGCTGATGCTGCTACATGTGACACTAATTCAGAAATGCTGTGGAAACAAAAATGGCTACTCAGATTCATTTGAAACATGTATTTACATTTTCTTCAACCTCTGTCCAACCTCTCGTTCCTCAGTTTTTCCCAAATTTCAAGCAAGCAATATTCTCCTGGTGACAGCATTCCTCATCAAGAACAGTTACAGCTGATCTTCAGCTTTGAAATGTGTAGTAAGATAAACTTTTTAAATACAGGTTACAAGGGCACAGAAGCAATGTCAGAATCCACTTAAGGATGTTGACTTTTGATTGACATAGTGCTCTCAAGAGTAAAAAGATTTGATCATTATGGTTTCCTTTCTGGCTGTTTAATGGGCTACTTATGTATGATCTGTGTTTGTTCTTTTTCTCAGATATTAGAATTAAAGAAGAGGATCCTGATCCAGAAGAGTGGCAGCTCAGTGGTGATTCTACACTGAATGCTAATGATCTAACACATTTGAGAGTACAGGTTGTAGATGAGGAAGGGGACCAACCACATCAGGAGGGAAAAAGACTGCGACGAGTAGCATGTACATGTCCCAACTGCAAAGAAGGTGGTGGAAGGTATGTAAAGTTCTGTGTCATATCCCACATATAATGGCAAAAAATTAATAATGGGCAAGAAAAAAATGAACTTTTGTTAACAGCACGTTGTCTGCAGTGAGAGGAAGTGAGAGGCTTATACAAAGGAGTTTATGCAATAAAGGACTACCACTTTCATTTTGGGGTTTGCAGATTAAAAAGCAGATTATTCCATCCTTTCTGAGTTACTCCTTTGAGATAAGTTGAAAAAAATGTGGAGTTAGATGTCATTTAATACAAGTGAGGGGGGGATAGAACATTGCCCTAAAAATATGAAAATGAAATATTTTGGAATGCACACATCTGTGATTGGCTTCCTGTCATATGTCAAGAACTTGATTAAATAATGTGTTCCTGCATTTCCTCAGTGACTGAGCATTTTTTCCACAGTTTAATTGCTTCAGAGTGTTACAAAAATACAGTTTTCCTAGTTTTCTTTTTCACTGGTTTCCTAGGAAAAACAAAGTTTCTATAATAACTCTAAGTAACAAATTTTGAACTCTTTTTAGTCAAAGTTAGTGAGATTTTGCTAACAAAGAGGTACTAAATTCCAATTCATTAAACTTCAGTATTGCTTTGGAACCTATGCTTTATTATTTTGCATCTCATTAAATTATTACCAATTTTTTAGTCTGAAGATTTTATTCTACTTCTAAACACTTAATTTTAAATGTCTTGATTATGGATATGAAAGGGGAAGGGTAATAAGCTGCCTTTTACAAGTATTTGTGTTTGTGCTTGAGAGAATTGTGCAGGGGCTTCTTTCCAATACACTAAAATTTGTCCATTTTGTTAATAGCTTCTTCACTAAAGTGGAAATCTTTATCTATTCGGGAGCTATAGTGCAAATCAGTAAAATTCCTTTAAGGAATCTGTCAGTGTCCAGTGGCAGTAAGAGTCCTAATAGCACTGGCTGAGTTACATCTCTTGTCAGTTCTTGCTGCATACTCTAGATACGTGCCTTGCAAGCACAGGGAGGTAATACCTCAGGCAGCCAGGCCGAGTAAGTATTTAAGTGTGTTTTAAGAGAAAAAGACTGATACATTTACATCACCAGCAAAGCTAGTGATAATGGCTGCAGGTTATGCAGCATCTTCATCCTTCAGATTCCTCTTGTTAAATTTCTGTGTGTAGTTCACTGCAACATGGCACAGACATTTCTAAGTTCTTGGTGAACTCTGGCTCTGCTCTGAAAATCTGCCCAAAGTACACCCTGGGTTGAGATTTGTTTCATTTCAGGAGAAAACTCTGAAAATGTGATTTGCACTGCCTGTAGTCTTAGGAAAAAGAGATTCCAGGTGTTTGATCTTCCTTGTGCTCTATTCCAGACTATGGTGGCTTTAATTTAGAAATCTGTACTGTAAAATCCTCTTCCCTCTGAGTGGAGTTGCTATAAAATGAAATTTTAAAGTTTCAGCCCAAGAGAGAATTTTTTTGAGAGATGGTTTGGGAAGTCTGGAGAAGGGTGTAGTCTGACTGAAAACTCAGGCGAATTTTGGGAAAGAGTTAAGAGCTATGACAGAGTTTAGGTAAATGAGTGAAATCCACTGTAAAGGAAGGCCTGGACACATCAAACATACAAAGTAACTAGGAAAAGTAGGACAAGAAGTCAGGATGTGAGAAGAATTGGAACTGGAAGAGAAACAGGATAATGAAGGAGACAATGCTGGGGAAACAGTAAAGAGTGAAAGTGCTTACAGTTGCTACAGCAACTTTCCCACCAGAATGCAGGGTCCTTTGGAGTTTAGGAGAAAGGAATAAGCTCACTTTAAAGAATATCTGAGTGTAATAATGGTCCATAGCTGCTAGAGTTACCTGTTTATCCCTAGTGCTGGAATTCTGAGTTTTGATTTGTTTTTCAGCTCTGCTGGTGATTTGCAGAGTTTCAGATAGTAGAACATTTACTTTTGTAAATTCTTTCAGATAGCATTCATAATTCTTAAAATGATTTAAAGTTACAAAAGTTACAATTGGGCAAATGCTTAGTTAAGATATCCTGGGCAACTTTAACTTAATTCCTTGTGTATATACGTTTATCACTTGGCTTCTAATTACTTTTACTGCATGCTATATTTTTCATATGGCATTAGTGCCATTCGGTGAATGGGATGGCTGATAGACAGGGAATGAATCAGGGCTGTGTTATGATTATCACCTGCTTCACTTATTGCAGAAATAGGGAAGTGTTTAGGGAGTGAGACACAGGACTGCAGCAACAGGGCTCTGAAATTTTGGAGGTGTAGATCTATATACCCCACCTTTTCCAGTGCAGAAGTACTGAGTTCATTCCTGTGAAGAAGTTGGTTGAGCGGACTGTGAACATCTACAGTACTCTGAGAAAATATGCTTCTACTACATTAACCTTGACACCTCAAGCTGGTGGGTGTTTGACAGTTTCGGCCTTAATCTCTTTCTACCTCATAGCAGGATGTACAGAGTGATTGTACTAGTTCAAGTTCACCATACCAAAACGTTAAGATGATAAAGCCATTAATATTTCTGAACTGCTTAGAGACTAAGTGAGTGTTGTCAGTACCCATGATGAGGAAAAAAAGCCCTAGAGAAATTAATAAATTCTGTATAATAATTTAATGTAGTGCAGAAATAATATGTAACTAGTAAAACAAGAAAAGTACTTTAAATCAGTATGAAAAAACTGAACAGTGTTTGACTCAGTTAATATTATTGCTCCTATGCTCTGAATGGAGAAGGAAAGGGAAATTGGCTTCATATACACAGACTTCATCATAATTTCATCTATCTTATAGCATTCATTTTAGTATTTCTTGCATTTTCTGGATTCAGAGACGAGTTGAGAAGTTCTTTCTGGTTTTTGTTGTTGGTTTTTGGAATTGAACTACATTGCAGTCTTCAGATTTGTACCAGTTTTGTGAAGTGAGAAGCCACTATTATCTTTGGCTTGGTGGGAGGGAAAGTAGGAAAGGAAGAAGATGATGTATTAGATTTGTAAATTAACACCTTTTAGCCCCAAGCTTATGTAATAAATGGGGAATAAGCAAGTGGACAGAGAGACACATGCCTCCAAGGATGACTCTGTTTCCAAACAGAATGTATTAGGCTTCTAGTTAAGGTGTCTGAAGTTAAGTGGAAAGTTTAGTCTCCTCTCAGTTAGATGTAGAGATTTTGCCCTCCTAACAATTACATCTGGAATTACACTGAGATATAACTACTACTGTCTGATATATAGAGGAGCTGTGCTTCTGACAATCATGGCAGGTATGTAACTCTAAAAGCCACATTCTTAAAATAATTAATAAGTGTGTGTTTTGCCCTTGAAATACATAATGTTATTGCTGGAAATACTGCTGAATATAAAGTTTGATTTCTCAGTGGATGAAGGTGTTTCCTGCTGCAACTGTGGCAGTCTGCCTGGTTATTGAGAAACACAATTTCCAGTCTTTGTAAAGCTAAAATGTACTATGGAAATACTTAAATATTAATTGGTTTTAGGACTCCACTCAAGGAGTAGGCTGCAGTCATATACATCTATTCAGCAGTGATGGGTATTGACCAGTGCAGCAAGAAAGGCCTCTTAGCAAGATGTGTTAGGGCCTAGTGCCAGACTGTCACAGCTGCAAAGTGTCCAGATAGAATCTGGCTTGTATCCTGTCAGTTTAGAGCACACATGAAGCAAACATGCAGATGCTCATGTGAAGTTGCACCAGTATTTACCATTCATGTAGCTGTGTTGTCAGCCAGACCTATTCCCTCAAGTGCTCCTTTATGCAGTAGCAAACACTTAAATTGGCTAAAATCAATCATCATGCCCTGTACTGGCCAGACTGAGCTCTTTCTCTGGGTCTTCTCTTACCTTTCTCTTGTGATTTGATTTTTAAAAAATTTTAAATTTAGGCTGTTGTATCAGATGCTTCCCTTGATCACATGCGATTTCAGTGAGATAGCATCTTAAAATAAGCATCAAGCTTAGTCTTGATTATACGGTCTGTTAATTCTGTGTTCATTGTGATGGATTTCAGTTTTTCTAACTGAAAAACCAAGGAATTAATGTAAATGTCAGCAAGATCAGCTTCCGCCTCTTTTAGTGAATGCATTCAGGTTAGTATGCTTGTCTTCAAACCCCAAACTGATTCTCAGATTTCTCCAAGATGCCAAAAGTCCCATCTGTTCTCTACCCAGTTTCCAAAATCTCCACTGTCCATTTTGGCAGTTGGAGTAATTTGTGTTTTTCTTTGCCAAAACTATCTTTGATATGGTAAAAACCTGAAACTTGGAGAAATGTAAAATATGGGCACTTCAGCATCAAAGTGGTACAAACTGCTATAATAACTGTATTTCCAACTTCATATACATGTATGCTTCTTAAAGATTATGTTTCTGTCACATACATTTCACACAGAGCTGAATTTATCATTTTCTGTGGAGCTGGAAAGCATTATAGAATTTATTTCCAGCTTCTTATGGAGTGTACTGGAATCCAGTTGTATTTGAAACAAAAACATGAAGCTACTCTGGTTGGTTTGCTGATCCATTGTGGTATGTGTAGCCCCATGTATGTATATGACCAGTATTTAGGAGGAATGTATTAGAATTAATAACTTCTCTCTCTTTTTTGTTTTTTTTTTTTTTTAAACAGAGGCTCCAACTTGGGAAAAAAGAAGCAGCACATTTGTCACATACCAGGATGTGGCAAAGTATATGGGAAGACTTCACATTTGAGAGCTCATCTCCGCTGGCATTCTGGAGAGCGTCCATTTGTTTGTAACTGGATGTTCTGTGGCAAAAGGTTCACTCGCAGCGATGAGCTCCAGCGACACCGAAGGACGCACACAGGTTTCCAGTCTTTGATTCTGGTGTATTTAACTAAAGGAGTGTTATGGACTGAGCTTGGATAAATAACTTTTAAGAGGAGAACAGATCTTTGAATTGATTTTAATGTAATGTGATTTTTCTAAAATCAGCTAAATCTTATTGATACTCACACACTTTGGAATCATTGGTAGGTCTGAGGAGATAAAACAGCCGCCTGCTGATTCAGAAGTGACATTAGAGCTAATGTTTAATGTAGCTTAATCAGAATACTTTAATTCAGGCTCAGCAGTGCATTTCATTTGTTTGAACCAGATTGTAACTCTTTTTCTATCTTAAAACTTCAGTAAGAAAAGGGCTAGGTGGCCTGGGGATTAGATATCATTCCTAAAATCAAAGAAGAGCATGTGATGGTGATCTTTTAGTTTCATTATTAGACCACCAATTACAAACTTCAGGTTCGCATTTCTCCTTCTGTCTAATAAAAAGAAAATAATTTCTTGTCGATATTCCATCTTATCAAGGAGCAGTTAGTTTAAAATCTGTTGTCTGTTTTATCAGTTTTCTTGTGAACTAAATCCATATATGCATTCCACAGGATGTTTAACTTTTAAAGTCATAGTATTTGAAAAACCTATAGATAAATAATTTTTGTGCTTAATCAGCATTTACATTGCTTAGAAAAATACCTTTGAATGTCTGTGGAAAATATCCCGTGTTGTTCTTAATGGTGTGCTTTTGTGTAGACATTTTGGATGCTAAATCCAGGCTGTGATGTTACAGTTTGTCTGGATGGACAGGCTGATGATTTTTAAAAAAAGGCAAGTTGAATCATCAGTTCAGAGGGGTGTGGTTAATAGCTTCCAGTGTACCTGCCTACCAGTAAAAAGTAGAGAACTGCAGGGATCTATCCTTTGATCTCTTTTAAAATCTTTATCATTGACCTTGAGGAGTCAACAGAATTCTTCTGTTAACCTTTTCAAGTTTGTGGATAACCCTAAACTGGAGAGACCAGTCAATGCACTTGATGGCAAGGCTGCTATTCAGAGGGACGGAGGCTGAAGGAACAGGTTAACAGGAATCCTAGGAAATTCAGCAAGAGCAGTCACAAAGTACTGCACCTGGGATGGAATTAACACTTAGGGTAACATAGGCTAAGCATGGAGAGGTTGAAAACAGATCTACTAAAAAGATTCTTGATGGAAAAGTGGAACATGATCGAGTGCCAGCAGCAGCAGTGCCCAGAGCTGTACCATAGAAGCAAAGACCCTGGTCACAGGGATTATTCCCCTCTTCTGGTTAGACTGCATCTAGAATATGGCATCTAGTTTTCAGCACCCAATAGAAGAAAGACATTGAGGACAGGATTGAGTTCACTAATGAGTGACCAAGATGATCAGGAAGCTGGGACATTTGCCTTATGAGGAAAGGCTGTAGGATTCAGATGCACACAGAGAAGAGTCATGGAAGAGGGAAGCTTAGTAGTAATTCTCTAGTTACCTGCAAAGGCCATCCTTAAGAAGGCAGATACTTTCCCAGATGGTGTATTGGTTGAAGGATAATAGATAGCAGATGTATGTTGAAATAAGAAGGGTTCAGAACAGCTATTAATAGAAACTTTTGAACTGCAGGAATAGCCAGGCATTGGAAGAGGATGCCCATAGAGTTCCTGTGTCCTTAAGTCTCTGTCCTTAAAGGTTTTCAAGAAAACTGGAAAATTCCTCAGCAACCAGATCTGATCTCATAGGTGACTGCTTAGAAAGAGATCAGAGCACAGACATTCAGAGGTCCTTTCAAACCTGAATTACCCTATGATCTTGTGTGTCAGTCTCAAGTGTGATTCTGCTCTGGGTCATACAGTCTTCTCTGTCCATCATTTGGTAGGTTTTGTTCTCCTCCTAGAAGTTATTTGTTGGTAATAATTGCAGTGCAGGTTAGCAGCCTGAGGATATGAGATGGCTGTATTCTCTAGCATGCCTGAAAGATCTCCCCAAACTCAGTGACACACAGGAAATTAAATCAGTTCTTATATAAAGGATTTGTATGGGTGTCAAGAAATGTAATACACAAGTTTATTGTGTTGGATCGCTTTCTTCCTCAGTATAATTCTTGTTAGAATTCTGACTCTAAAAAGCTGTAAGTTTAATTTTAATTTTTTGTGTTCTTGAATGTTTTTTTTTCTTTGACAGGTGAGAAGAAATTTGTCTGTCCAGAATGTTCAAAACGCTTTATGAGAAGTGACCATCTTGCCAAACACATTAAAACACATCAGAATAAAAAAGGTATTCACTCTAGCAGTACAGTGCTGGCATCAGTAGAAGCAACATCTGATGATACTTTGATTACTGCAGGAGGAACAACACTTATCCTTGCAAATATTCAACAAGGTTCTGTTTCAGGAATAGGAACTGTTAATACATCTGGCACCAGCAATCAGGATATTCTTACCAACACTGAAATACCTTTACAGCTTGTCACAGTTTCGGGAAACGAGACAATGGAGTAAATATTACACAAGATACCTATTAATTGTGGTTATTTTTATACAGTAGTGAGAAGAATATTGTTCCTAAGTTCTTAGATATCTTTTTATTGATGTGCAAAAATTTTTGGATTGACAGTAACTTGGTTATACATGACACTGAAATGCCTTACTTTGTATGATATTCCATAGTATATTAAAATGGTAAAATTGCATGGGTTTTGTAGGTACTTTTGGAATCTAGAAGAGAAGAAATTTTACCAAGTTATATTAAAAAAAAAAAAAAAAAGAATTTAACGATGGAAATGGTAGTCTAACCAAATGCATCAATCCTGTGTGGTTTAGTGTAAAAAAAAATGAGAACATGTTGGTATTTATCTATTGTAAGATAAAAGAAGTTGATGGGTGAAAAGAAATCACATTATGATAAAAGAAATTTTGTAATTTTCTTGATGACTGGAATTTTTATTATGCATAACTGACAAATCAAGTTTCCAAGCAAATGTTACATAGTGTAGGCTTTACTTAGCTCATCAACTTGTCATTTTGAAGCTAATTATTTTAATTAGGTTAACTGTGTACAATATTTTAAGCATTACTCTTGTAAGATTTTGCAAACTACATTTTAACATGGAACTCTAGGGATAGTCACCTTTTAAATCCTATTGAAAAGCCATGTTTAAGATTTAATTTGCCAAAATGATGTCTTGTTAATATTCTTTCAATAACCAAGGTGGGCAATATAACCAATGTTTAAAAAGCTTAAAATGTTAAGAAAAATAAATATGTATAGGTTGAAGCATTTGGGTGGTAAGGCAGATGTTATAGTGAAGTATATCCCTTCTTTTGAACATTGGAGGACCAAAAATAAGGTGTATTGTGTCTCAGCAGTGATTTTTATCAAATCTTTTTCCAAAAAAACATCTGTATACCAGGGCCTTAAAAGCCATCATGTAAATTACCAGTAAAATATAACATATGCAAATACAAAAGAAAAATCACTTCCATATTGACAGTACTCCCAAACATATGGATATAGTCATAGTGAACTAGGGGGGTTATGAGGTTTTATTTGTTTGTTGTTTAGTTTTTGGTTAGTCAATCTGCATTTAAATATCAGCCATCTTTCCTTTTTTGCTTCTTCCCTTAAAAATTGTATGTATCCAGTACATTTAACTGATAAACATATATGTTTTTTATTATGCTGAATTTTCTTTTTATTTTTTAATTACTGTTTATATTTTCAATTATAGAAAATGTACAAAATGAAGTTATATAGCCAGTCTGTAAGTGCTATACCATTTTCAAAAAATGTACAACAATAATTACTGCAGTTCACCTATTTACAAACATTTGGAAATCTGTTCATTTGTTATTCTTAAAACCACCTCAAATTTAAAGGCTACCTTATTGTACGTTTAAAGTGTATTATAACAGTGTGGTAGTTAATAAAACACTATTTTTTTTTTCTTTTGACTTGAGTTTACTGTGCTTCTTGTTAACTAACAAGGTATAATTTCATAATATGTCTTGATAGCATGAGATGTTTATGATTTTGCAGTAGGTGGTGGGAAGCAGAAACAGTGTTTTCTTTCCCTATGGACACAGAGATGGTAATTTTCCACCTCCTCACTCACAAGCCCCCATCTGTATATGCATAGACACAAATGTGCTGTGCTGGTGTAGTGGGGATGTTTTGCTCTTGTGCTGAGCAGGGCATGAAGAATATATAGGCCCTATCCTATATGTTGTGTTTAAATCCTCTGACATATGCACAATACGTGGAGTATTAACAAGGAGCTGTGACTGAGAGCTATGAGATTAAAGAGGGTAATCGTTGTATGTAATGCTCTAATGAAAGTGAAAAGCTTTTATTTGTGAAGTCTAAAGTTTTGGAGTATCAAATGACACAGGACAGACCAGGATAATTTAAGATAAACCAGCAAAGTTCAGCCTTGAAAAATGAGAAGTGGAAATCACAGAGGGAAGATTTTCAGAATTTGCAGTTAGGTGGAAAAAAAAATTATGCAAATCATTTAGAGATTCAGAGCAACAGGAATTGACAGGTACAGAGAAAAGGGTATTAATTCACCATCAGTTTAATCGTCTGTTTAATAAAATGGAAGGATGAAATTGGTTGGGATGAGAGCAGCAGCTTGAGGGAAGACAGTTCCTCTTAGACTTAGTGTGTTCCATGGATGTTGTCAATATATTAACATGCTCTGAATCTGCTTCCTTTAGGCAGGTGGATGGGCTTGGTTTTCAAAAGCTGTTTTAGTATATAGAGAATATTAGTGTATTTCTGATACTTAGGTTCTGTTTCTCATCTCTCAGCCATCAGTAGCTGTATTAGTGCATTATTTTAAGTGGGAGGGAAGAGGGCTATTTCCTTATTCAAACTGCTTTTCACAACTTTTATGGAACGACACTTTCAGTGATGTTCATCTGTGGATGAAAGTGTTTTGGTGTCAAGGGTTTTGATGTGTCGTTGCTGAAGATGAGATTGCTTTATTTCTCAGAGCTTTTATGCTCACTACATCAAGTGATTAATTAGTGTTTAGGTAGCACATTTGATAAAAAGATTTGTTGTTGTTAAGCTTCAGAAGGTAGATGTTTTGGGAGAAAGTAACTCTGGAAGTCTCATGGAAAGCCTGTCTGCCTAATGGCTCGCAGCCATAGTGTTTGTGTTGTGGGATGGTAATTTCTGAAAGCTCCCTGCTCACCTCTAGGGTGAAGATTCATGAGCACAAGATCTTTGGTGTATCTAGGATTGTTGCTACTTCATGGCCTCTTTTCTGGTCCTCCAGGCTTTCATGTGATACCAAGACAAAAAGTGCATTTTGTAGGATGCTTTCCAGTTCTTCATGGGTTCCTGACAATGGTTGCTTGATGTGCTGCTTGCTTCTTACTGGTACAGTCTGTACATTTTACATACTTTTTTCATGTCAGGGTTCTGGCTTGTATGGTTTCTTGGTATGGTAGCCTTTAGATCATTGGTTGGTTTTTATTCTTTACAGTCTTGTGTAATGACTAATTAAGAAGACCTTAAAACTGGGTCTGCAAGAGAGCATGAGTTTGAAAGTATCCTGTGTTACCAATTTCATGGTTCAACTTTCAGTAAGTACAAGGCCTGTACATGCACTTGCTATAATCTCAGAATTGTGTTCATTCCTGAATGAACTAATGGTTTGATCCTTGCAAGTTGCAAACTAACACTGATTCTTGCAGATAACAGAGCTTTTAATCATTGTCACTTTCCAGGTCAAGGAGCAATATGACTAAGGACAATATCACTGAAGGACTTGTGAGGAGCTGGATTTCTGGTCTCATGATGCAGATATTCCTCTGGAAAGGGACTCTGCAAAGCACTTTTTGGGGCTTTTCTGAAAAAGAAGCATCAGGTCTTAGTTTTAGGCATTTTGAGAAGCTGCAATCAGTAAGATAAACCTTGGCAATGGCTTCAGGAAAGCTCTGATACATTTTTTCACAAGTTGTTCTGGTTGTTGGGGAATGAAGGACCCTCCAGATTTTTACCACTACAATTAACGGCACATGTGTAGAGCATGTACTGTAAAAAAGGGCAGAAGATGACATGGCTGACTTAACTACACAGGAATAATAGCCACTTTCCAACAGTGGGGGTACTAGTGGCTGGCATCAGGTTGTTCTGTGCTCTAGTTTCTAAAAGATTGTATCAAAAGGAAGCATTTTTTACAAGCCATTTTACATACAACTCCTTCTTTCATCTTGGAACTAAGGGGAAAAAAAAAAAAAAAAGGCCATTTCTGACTCAAAAGAGACCCTCTGTAATTCCAGAGCTCACTTTGGCATCTTGACACTGTAGAAACCTCTGTTTGGACAAATTGGTACGCTTCTCAAACCTTATTATTGCTGAGGTGGCAGAAGAGTGCTATGAAAATTACCTGCAAGGAAATAACCTTCCTTCCCCAGCTATGTATTTTCTTCTGTCAGAAGAGTCAGTTACACACATTTTGAGCTCAATGTGAGATGGATACCACCAGGAAAAGGTTCCAAAGCAAGATTTAGAACTATTTGTTGCTTGAGCACCACTTTTCTTATGGCTTTCAAAAGTTCAAATCTTGACCGTGCTGCTGGGGTGCCTGCAGATGACAAAATTTAGTTCTGTATATATCTTGCAATATAGCTGCATTTCCCATAAAACTCATTGAAGAGCAATACTTTTACAAGGACTATAGGCTGGCAGATCACCATAGCAAGTAATTTTCAAACAGCAAGAATTAGTTGATAAGTGGTATCACATAATCCTTTCTCTGTAAAGGTCTTTCAGGTAAGAATCTTGATGGCCCCTGACAAGAAAAATATCAGAGAGATGGTTGAGTTGGGTGCCAGGCATGGACAAAATATCACCAAAGTTTTACATGATCTAAAGGAAGCCCTGACTTTCACATATGCTGGGTAACCCACCTACCCACAATCCTAAGCTCTCCCTCCTTCTTTCTATGGAACCTACTTCTCTAAGTAAAGTATTCACAGAATTTTATTTATCATTTATGCACAAATACCACAAATGGCTACTTCATCACAGTTACTTCCTAACTGGATGTTTTTCTTCCGTCAGGACATGTTTTGATTTGGCAAGCTCTGGAGAATGTAACAGTCTACTCCATTATGCTGCTATCTGAAGAAAAGACATCAGGTTTGCAGGGAAAATCAGTGGGATTCTGTGCACGTGATTACCCTGTGGTGGGGACATCATGATGTTAGATGGGACTGTTCTATATTTACTGCTTAAATTAATTTTTGATGTCTGTCCTCTGTCTAGGCCACTGCATGAATCAGTATCAGTACATCGAGAAAGTAGTAGAATACAAAAAGATCTTACTGCTTCTGCCACTGTGGTTTTGGAGACTTTTTTAAAAATTCTGTTAGCCAGTCTTCACTCTAGAAGAAGGTATTAGATTCTAGTACTACAGATGGTACTGCTGGAAGGTTTAGTGGTGAAAACGATGGCTTCTGAAAGGGTAGTAGCCATGTCTTACATTGCTAGCTTGGCTGCAACCTGCACTGAACCTTTCTACTTTTCTGAGCTCCTGCTATTTCTGATCTACTCTTTGCCTCTTTCAGGGGTGCTGAGCACAAGCTAATCTGGCACAGCTGTATCCCTTAGTATGTAAACATTGGGTCCCTGTTGGGATCTCAGCTACAGCCTTGCATAAAGAAACATGTAACATTCAAATGTGGTTGAAACAGACAGACGCAGGGCTGTATGGCGGCACCTTGCCATACTTTTCAAGAGCAGCATAGGGGAGTTTATGAGAAGTCCTGAGGTACATGACCTGGTAAAAAGCAGCTTGTATCGAGCAAGCAGGTAAGAAAGGAGTGCTCTTGTGGGCTGGTAGGAAGACTTGTGAACATGAGGACAAAGTGAGAATGGTGGGAAAGAGGTAGGAACAGATGGGTTGGATAAGTGACTTAGAGTAGGGCTGCAGAACGCTGTGGAGACACACAGTAGTAAGAGTTAATAAAGTTTATGGATCCTGATCCCTGGTGTTCCAGTGAAACCTTCTGGAGTATGGGTTCCAGACAAGTGTGACTGCAGCCATTTGAGGGGGGCTGTTGATGAGTCAGACAAGATGCAATAAAGCAAGGAAAGAGGACTCAAAAAATAAATTGAGAGCTGCATAAAGCTTTTTCATGATGCTTTCATAGCAGTCCTTACTGCCTTTTGGTTCTTTAGTGTCCTGTGCACCTCTCTATCTTGTAATTTCCCTGCTGGGTCATATATGCCATAATCCCAGCAGAAGCCCACATGCTAGACTGAGATTTGCCATAATATGCACTATTGCTTGAGGACTAATGAAACTTGTATCTGGAAATGTGCACTACTATAGACGATTTATGATGGAGAAAAACAGATATGCATTGAAGCTTGAACTGTGCTGCTTGAGCCATGTTTTGGCTGAATCCTTTCATTTGAAATACAAGGATACTGTGTCTGTCTTAGGAACTAAGTACAGGAGAATGGATTGGTCCTGTGGCAGTGTCAGGCTTGCTTGTGTTTTCACTTCTGTGGCTCTTATGCACACTAGTTTTATTTATTGTCTGAGAAAAAGGTTATTCCTCAGTTGCCCAGCCCCACAGGCCTTGTTTCACTGCTGTGGTGGGGGCTGGTCCCTGGACTCAGCAGCTGACCTGAGACGGTGCAGGCCCCACAGCACGCTGGTGCTGGGTCTGGGGCCCACAGACCCCTCCTCAGCACGGCCCCATAGACCCCGCTCAGCACAGACCCCTCCTCAGGGCAGCCCCACAGACCCCCCCTCAGGGCAGCCCCACAGGCCCCTCTGCACAGCCCTACAAATCCCCCTCAGCACAGCCCCACAGATCCCCCTGCACAGCCCCACAGACCCCCCTCAGCACAGCCCCACAGGCCTCTGCACAGCCCCACAGACCCCCCCTCAGCACAGCCCCACAGACCCCCTCAGCACAGCCCCACAGACCCGCTGTCAACACAGCCCCACAGACCCCCCTCAGGGCAGCCCCACAGGCCCCTCTGCACAGCCCTACAGACCCCCCTGTCAGCACAGCCCTACAAATCCCCCTCAGCACAGCCCCACAGACCCATCTCCACAGCCCCACAGATCCCCCTGCACAGCCCCACAGACCCTCAGCACAGCCCCACAGGCCTCAGCACAGCCCCACAGACCCCCTCAGGGCAGCCCCACAGGCCCCTCTGCACAGCCCTACAGACCCCCCTGTCAGCACAGCCCCACAGACCCATCTCCAGAGCCCTACAAATCCCCCTCAGCACAGCCCCACAGACCCCCCTGCACAGCCCCACAGACCCCCCTGCACAGCCCCACAGGCCTGTGCCCTCGGACATGCACATGGAGCACAGTTTGACGAATATTTCTGCTTTTGGGGACCATCTCCAAGGGTGTCCCAAGTCCTGGTGAGAAGGAAAAGGGGGTGAGCAGGTAGCAGGCGTGGGCAGGGGCGCAGCCATATGGCATTGGCAGCCTTTGATTTTAAGTGGTGTTTGGCCATGAGACGTGAGGCAGTGTCACAGGCAGCCATAGGTGCCACAGCCTTGTGTTCCTGACCTACATCCAGAGTTCTGTCTGGGCTTATTTGTGCCAAAGCTGCTATCTGAGATAGTGGGATTTAATCATAATTTTTCTGTGTACATTTGTAGCTGTTTTTACTGCATGTAATGTGTCCTAAACATCTAATTATTTAACAGCTTGAAATGCTTCCAAAGGAGCTATTCAAGTCTTTTCTGTAAATAATACACCTTTTAAAACTGTATTAATTCTTAATGTCATTTTGGATATTTTCTTTCATTTCCTAAAAAAAAAAAAAAAAAAAAAAAAAAAAAAAAAAAAAAAAAAAAAAAACAAAAAAAAACTTCTCCAGTCAGTATTTACCTGAAGAATTAAAATAGTTCCATTTTCAGTTGAGTTAATTAGCTTTTTATGTGACCAATTTTGCATTTGCTCATCTGAGCTTTGGAGTGAGGGATGTTTTCCAGCTTCCCTGAAAGTCTTAACAATCCTCAGAGGAAGAAGTAGCTGTTAAAAATATTTCAAGTGCAGGAGGGTTGAAGGATGTGGCAAATTTTACAGTTTTCCCATTCAGTACACGTACAATAACTGAACACTAGTGAGTGGGAATAATCCTGGACAGCTCAAACTTCAGGAGCAGAGATAGGGAGGTGAACTGTCACTTTCCAGTGTTAATCCCTTCACTGCCTTCATTTTCATCCTCCCTTAATACTTCTCTTCTGCAGCTCTCCAAATTTCTTAGAAGCCTCTTTGTTCCTTCTGCCTCTTCAAGTAAGAGCAACAGATGTTTCCTGTCTGTTTCTGGAAGGCAGAGATCTTTGGGGTAGAAATGGTCAAAACTTTGTTCTGTCCTGCTTATGAGTGAGACAGTGTGTGAAAATCAAACTGAGGACCCTGTTCTTGAATGCTGAACACATAAACAGGGGGCAGAATTAACTGGCCTCATGTCCCTTTAAGGGATCTTTATATCTGAGAATGTTAAGGTGAGAAAAAAAATCTATTTGTGAGTCTCTCTTGTCCAGTCATTGCATAGGTTTCAAAATTTATTCAAGATTGCATTATCCCATCTATAATTTCATGCAATAAAGCCTATACAAGTAGAGAAAAATCTCACTTATATGAAAAGATATAATTAAGTTTACAAATTCATAATTAAGTTTACAAATTCATAAATAATTTATTGCATACGCATAAGTTATATCCTTTTGCTTAGGTAAGTTTTATGACAAAAGTCATAAAGGGATTACCACATTAAAGCTTGGTTCAGCATTACACCACAGAAAGTAAATCAGGTGAAGCACTTTTATTATTTTGAGTAAGGGCTCTAAATTTTCTCTCAATGTTCATGACTTTTCTTATACTTTAGAAACAGGCTAGTTTTAAAATTGAGCACCAAATACTCTATGAAGATTGTAGATTTCAGAACCAGAGCAGGTAAACAGCTGTGAAGGATTACAATAATTTAAAAAAAAAATTAATAGTTATCTAAGTTATTAAAAAATTAACACCAACCCTCCCCCCCCAACACTTGGCATGTCAAATATAAACAGTTTGCAATCTGAATGTTTAAAGACTGGTGTGTGCATGCAAAATGTGATTTGTTTTTCAAGTGCAGTGTTCAGTACATATTAGTGATCCCTGCAATTTAAGCTGACACTTCTCTTTGAGTGTATTTTAACCTGTGCTTAATCTGAGGAACACTTGAAGCAACATAACGGGAAAATGCCACAGAGGCCAAAATTTTTCTACTCTTTTTTTGTTTAGTTTCTGTTTGACAGCACACTTTTTGATATGTCCATTTAGTGTGTGCAGATGACTTGTGCATAGCAGGCACGTGAAATACGACTTTACAATCCCAAGATTTCAAAACCAGTTTGAGAAACAGGTACTGTGTTTGAGGATTGTGAGGTATGTGGAGCTTTGTTGCTCATCATTGCTTGTTAACTTAGATCCCTATTGCTTGAAGCATGGAAGTTTTGTATGTACTAAGGAAAAAAGATGGAAAGGTCCAAGACAAGCTACAAACAAGTACCTGAGCTTGGAGTACAAACTTTCCTGATTCTCTTCAGCCAGGTAAGCATAAATACTTGCTAAATACTTGTTAAACTTTTTAGTTCTATTCTCTCTCATTCTTTTCATTTCAAGGACTACAGGAGGCATGCTAAAGGCAGTCTTGAACATCTATACAGTTACTTCATTTGATCTCAAGGACTGTGGTGGAAACTTGTCCCTCTGAATATTTAGGAGTTGCAGAATTTCATTTGAGCTGTTTATTAATTTGATACAGCTGCTTTAATGGAAGCATCTGCCACATTTGGATCAGAAACACACTGTTCCTGACAGTCATCTCTCTGTCTCAACATTTCATTTTTCTATCTTTTCCCTGTTATTTCCCTTAATTTTTATTTCTCTAGAGTCCTGTCTTTTCTCTCTCCCTGTTGTAGAAAGTATAAAGAGGATATTGTTTTAGCCTTTTAAAGCAATTTTTAGTTCTTACACATAAAAAAACTTGCACAGTGCATTATTGACTTTTGCTAGATTCCTTTTGATAAAATTTCTGTTGTTACTATCCAGAACTTCACCAAATCCCAGAGCAGTTGTCTCTTCATTTTAAAAGACTTTTGAACATCAGAATGTGACATGAACATGCGACCATATTTGAGGATGTCATGGTTCAAAATTTGAGGTTTGCTCTACTGAAAAACCAGGTGAAATCTGTGAAAAATCAGAATCTATCTCAGGCCAAGCTTGACTCTCTGAGTATCCAGCTGTATAAAACGGCCATTAATTTGAAAGTTGTGCCCACCTATGAAAAAAGAGATGGCTTTGACTGCTACAAACTTTATGGCTGGAAATCTGTTAAATAAATAAAGCTGAATAGGGAAGCAGGGGAGTACTGGCTACAAAGGCAGCTCAAAACCTGCAAGCTACCAGCTTAGAGATCTGCTAATTACTGTTGCAGAATGGGACTCTTTCCAAAACTACAAAAGCTGAATTAGAGGTACAGCAAGTAAATAATAGATTCAGTACTCTTTATGGAAATAGAATATTGCTGAAAGGGAGGCTTCTATATCCACACAGAAGAGAATGAAAAATCAGGAAAATACAGGATACAAAACCTCTTAGTCTGAAGGAAATAGTACAAGAATCCTAGACCTCCCTGATAGGAAAAAGGAAAAAAAAGTTTCAAGAATGCTATGTGGTTATTAAGAAAGAGAAAGAAAGTACTTTTGTCTATAGTTTTGAATTTTTTATATAATAGGGTTTTTTGGTTTTCTATTTTTTTCATTCTGTGTCTATCTTAGATTCAATTATGTTCGGACTTCCTCATACTCAGTTTGGCCTTGCTGGAAAGAAGTTAAATGGCATGGTCAGCCCACACATCTATTACAGAGATTGACTTAGACTGGAGTAGAGGCAAATAGAAAAAAATCTTCTGACTAAACCATTTTTTATGACATAACATAATGAGCTTTGAAAGAAAAGGTGGAGCTACCTAAAAATGCTCTTTCTTCCAAGAAGACTGATGGAGGGGACTGCTTACATTGAGAGAAAACATGTAGCAGCTTTTGCAGCAAAAAAAGGGGAAAAGAGTCTGATAGAAACAAATTACCAGATGAATTAAAAAACATTTGGCAAAGATGCAGAGGAACACAGATTCTGAAAGAACCCTCAAACAGCTTACTATCCTTAGAGGCCAATTAAACCTGAATCAGTCAGGAAAGACAGAAAGAGCCTTCTGCAAGCCGAATGAAAATTTATATCAGGCAAAATAAAGCCCTGAGATTACTGTCGTATAAGGTGTAGAATGCTAAGAGAAACAAGCTAGTTTGGCTATTAATGATACCAGAGTGGTATTTACATTTAAAACAAAATCTATTTGTAAGGTCTTTGAAGGTTTTCTTAGTCCATCTGTATCTTAACAAAAAATCAGCTCCAGCTGACAAAATATTGTATGTAATGAAGCAAATATGCCCCCAGGTTCCAGCTGCCCAAATCACCATTTGAAGCTGAGTAAGAAAAAAATTAGAAAATATCTCCAGAAAATTGCCAGCTAGCCTAGAGATTGTCTTTTAAATACTCTAAACACCTTACTTAGCAACTTGTAAACACTGGTCAGCTTTTGCTTGTGGTAGTTGATACATTGCTTTGCAAGAGCTGGCTAAAGCATCTCTGTTAAATGTCATTGTTCTACATTATATTAGAAGGCTATAGTCACCAACATAGACACAGGTTAGAATAAGGTCACCAGTTATTCACAAAAATAGAGAATGCCCTGTGTCCCCATATCTTGGACGTCCAGCAGTCATTTAAAAGTATCCCAATTGAAGGCTATTTTACTGCCATAACACTTTACATAAAAAGAAGTCTAAGTAGGAAATTCATGTTTTCATTTTCCCTATAAGTCTCCCTAAAGAGTCAAATACAAAAATGAATTGGAAAGATTTGTAACTCAGAGTTAAAAATCAATACTTCTCAAATTTCCACTATTCGGACATATAGTTTTAGCATCTTAAAATGAAGCATATACCAAACTGCTTGCAACTGCCTTCCTAGCTGCCTTGAAAGTCATTGTATTCTAGGTTGATAGACACTATCAGATCTCTTCTTCCACAGGGTGTTTGTACCATAGTGAAAAGTTTCAGATGGACTCTGAATTTAGAAAACTTAAGAGGCAAGATCTAAACCTGCAAGTTACCAAAGGTAAAAGGAACCAAAGAGTAATCTATATCTGATCTAGAAATAAACATCCAAATTTTATTTCATATCTCATTGTTTAGCCTTCTTAAAGGTAGAGAAACACCTCCGGATATAGGCTCAGTAGAGAAGATCAGTCCTCATCCACAGGGTGTTTTTTCTTGTTTGCATAGGATTTCGCATATTTGCCTTCAGAATTCAATTACAAAATTTTGAAAAATTTCTGAACCAATTTCTGCATGCTTTAGGGTAATCCATCATATTCTTCCTTCTCTATATCTATCTGTTGAACTACTTCCTATGGATATACAATGCTCGAATTGCTTTTCATGTTGTACAGTTTCTGATTCTCTTACAAGTAATTTATAATTAAAAATATTTTTAAAGATTGAGAATGTAGATATCTATCACTGCATACAAGTAAAAAAAGTTATAATTTGAATGAATTTTGTTGCTTTATTTCTTTGTAGTAAAAACTGTTATTCCAATAATTTTTACTTTATTGATTGATAAGGACTCTCAACTACATAAAAGTTCAGATGTAGGCCCAGGTGGACTTTAGCCTCCTGTTAGGATGCCTGATGATGACCAAAACCTTGTTGTTTCTAATAAATGAGGCTGTTTCTTAAAATGTCATAAGTCCTTATAGAGAGCACTGAATCAGCTTTCTCCTTTTAACAGCTGGCTTGCCTTATGTAAATACCTCCAGTAAGGGGCAAGTCAATGCTATCCCTCGTGGATATTTTCACCCAAGTGCTTCTTTCCACGTGTAAACATTTTAGAGTACCTTGGTCCTGCAATGAGGTATGTCAGCTAATGGCTTTGTAATATGTCCTGTCACAAAATAGACACAACATTCAGACTGTGAGTTGTCTCTTCATATGTGAACAGCTGGAGTGCAAGATGAGTTTAAATGCATGTTACTGTGTTATCCTCATGTTTGTACAGTCATTGTAGACCTCCTGCTGCTGAGAGGTTTCTTTCAGAAGTGTATTTTATCCCCATCATCTTCCAGATTCATGTTTTAGAACCTAAATGATGTCCCTACTTTGACTTACTGACAGATTCCACTTGAACTGAGATAGTTACAATGACTGGCCACACACAGTACCTGAGGATGTAAAAATACGTTTTGAAAAGCAACAAAGTAAAGCAACCTTCTTGAAGAATTAACGGCAACAAAACTTATTTACCCTTCCCGTAACAGGAGGGAAACACAGATGGAGTTGGAGAACAAGTACTCATTTTTGATTCTGTGTCTGGTTATGAGTATGTCAAGAAGACACCTATGAAATTCTCATAATACTTTTTGTTTAGTTTAGTGAAATCAAAATAAGGCTTTGTTTTTATAAAGAAACCGTAGGGGTTTTTTGATGACTTTGTTCTCATGATGACCAGTAACACATGGCAACAGTACTAAGGCTGTATCTGCTTTTTGTACATTTACCAAAGCAGCAGTTTTCCTACAGAACTAGAATAAGGATGTTTATATCCATATATATATGAAAAGTATGGATAGAGTATATGTATAAAACTTGGGTGGCAAGGAATAATTTTGTTCCTGAGATATAAATTTGAAAGGGAAATTCTTAAGGCCTGTTTGTAATTTATTTTTATGTTCTCATTAGAATTAAAATACCAAGTGATTGCAAAATATTCAGATCCAGAAGAGATCGTTATTTTTATCTTATTCTCCCCTCCAGAATTCCCATTCTTGGATTCAAAGGAAGAAGATCCCAATTTGGGGCTTATTATTTGTTTATTTTACTCTGCAATCTAAGCAGTTCACCTTTCCTCTTAGACTTCATCACAGAGTTACATAAAGACCATGACACAAAATTCCTTTGGAAAAACAAAGCTGCAGAGGAATACAGTGAGTATTTAGTAAGGGGAAGCATGGGTTAAGGCCTGGGACTGCAGAACAGCTGGAATATTTTAGTTTTACAGGAAGTCAGCCTGGAGAGGGAGTGTGAACTGCCAGCAGGTGGCTGGGAATGGCTGGATCATGGAGTGGTGGGACTGGAAGAGAGCTCTGCCTCTAACTGAGATGACTCGGCCAATTTCAGCCTGTTTTCCTTTGTAACAGGGAACTGTTGTCAAAGCCCATTACAGTGAATTTAGAACTTCCTTTAAATTTAATAGACTCTGGATCTAACTCTGCTTGTTTTGACAGCTTTTGTTTGCACTCTCTCTTAAAGAACCTTGTTCTTTATCAGATGAGGAAGAAAGAGCAAGCTGGTTGGTTGCTAGACAGGCTTCAAAGGGTGAAACAGATGTGTTCCTTGGAGAAACTGCCTCCAAGTCAAGCAGATCTGTTTTGTAAGAGAAGCTGCAGCAGATAAATGTGGGAAGAAGGGTCTGATGGGGTTTCTCTCCCTTCTGCAGCAAGGAAAGTTCTGCTGACAGAGACAGCTGCTCTTACCACAGTGATGCTTTGCTGTGGTTTGCAGTACTGGTCGATGTCCTCCAGAAGTCCTAGTCATAAACTGGGCTTTGCTGTGGGTGGCACTGTACAAACACAAGAAGCTGGCCCTGCTACAAAGACCTTGCAGTGTAGGTGTAACCAGGAACCAGAAGACCCAATGGAAGTGCAGGTCTGGGAGCATAGCACAGCAGTTTTCTCAGCATTTAACTGACACAGTGGTAAAAAAACCAAAAAGAAACAAAACAAAACAAACAAAAAAAACCCAAACAAACAAACAAAAAAACAAAACCAAAAACCAAAAAACAAACCAAAACCAAGAAAACCCAACAAAACAGAAAACAAAACACAACCACAAAGAAAGTTTGAAGGAAGGATTTGAAGATAACATGATCCTGCACAATTATTTCTGAAAATCTCCTCCCAAACCTGAAGAGCAGTGTAGCTAAGATATATGTGTTACTATTTAACCATCCCACAGGATGGCATTTGGCAGAATTTGAAGAAACCAAGATGGTAAGATCTTGGAGAAGACTTTTATCTATATGGATGGTTGGGAAAAACTTTACCTCATGCACTAAACAGCAAGGCTCTGTAATTATTTTATAGAGCTATTAGGAGACGACCTATAGAGAAGTCTAAGTTGAAGATATCTGACTTATGTGTTTGAGGAATCGACAGGATTCCCGTATTATGACAGGAGACCTTGTGTAAGGTTAACTTGGAGAGAGAGAAGGGTGAGGACAGTAGCAGCTCTGTTTCAGCCACAATGATGTTCAGCTAGTGATCAAGAGAGAGCTGTCAGAGGAGGGATGAGAATGTATGTACTGAAAGATGCAGGTGTTAGGGAACCGACATACTTTGTGTTCACATGTGTATGCTAGAGGGATTTATTTTTGAAGTCAAAAGAGGTAATATCTGGGGCTGAGGGAGACACTAACCAAAGACAGAGTCCTAAAGAAGTTGCAGTGTAGGTGTAAGATTAGAGACTTCAGATGCAGACAGAGGAGCACAAGGAAACAAAACACCTGACAGAAAACTGGCAAACTGGAGGACATAATCACAGGAATTTATCCAAAGAGTGCCTGCAAAGGCAGGCAGATACTAGAAATAAAAGAAAATGTTAAATCTCAGTCAAGAAAGACCAGTGCATCAAGAAGAGTGTCACTGACTGTTGAGGTCAACTCAGATGGTGTACCTCAGTAAAAATTCAGACAGAAGAGATGGAAACAAGTTCAGAAAGTACATATCAGCATCACAGGTGAACATATTGAGGGTTGGTGATGGTTAGGAAAATGTTCTACAGAGAATATGAGAAGGCTTTTTACAGACAGAATATCTTAACACTTGAAGGAACTAACTGCAGCCAGAAATCCAGTTCCCTCCTAAATGAAATACTCATCACTAAAGTAGTCCTCTCTATATTGTTATATGGCTATACCCTTGTTGGTAAATTTTCTTGTACCTTTGTTACTTTTCCAGAGTAGTATGTAAAGTGTTTGAGACTCAGCACTTATTAATCTTGGTGTTTTGCTAGTAATAAATCCACTTTTTTCCTACTTATATTCTTTCAAGTGGACAAAAATGATTACTTCTGAGAATTTATAGAGGTGTTAAATAGAAAAAAATGGTTGATAATTAATAGTTGTTTTAATTAAAACTAGCCAAAATTTGTATTCCAAGATATGTTTAATTGAAACAATAATACTGTACTTCAATGAACTGTACTAATCCAGTAGAGCCATTGGCTATCTAATATTTTAAGAAAACCTTCAGTACAAATTGCTTTCTAAGAGAAAAACCCAGTGATGTGTTACAAAATAATTTTGGCAAATACAAAATTATAAACTGCTTGGCACTTCTGATCAGGCAAACTACTGCTTTAAACTCTTGTATGGATAATAAAGTGGCAGTCTGCATAGGAGCTTTCATGACAGTAAGATAATAAATACTGACGTGGATAAATTGTCATGAGTTGAACAAAAAAATCCCTGTCAAATTATCATTTTGATGGGGCTGGTGCATTTGATTATAATGAAAACAAATGTGCTGGTGGCTCTTTGCAGCGTAATTTTGCTGTCCAAGATGACAGAGTTAGTTCTGAGAAACTTTTTAATTGTTTTATCCACATAATGGCATACTGATCACTTTTATGTCACTGGGCAAGGAAATAATCTTGACAACAAAATCTACATTTCATACCAGAGGTACCACTTTTATATTTAGTCCTTTATTTGTGGCAGCACAAATTAAAATAGTTGTATAGCATGATGACTGGCACAGTGGGATCCATATTGTCCATGTCTTTGAGCTGCGTGGGAGCAGATACAGAGAGTATGTAGAGAATGACATGTGTTTAACACAAAAATGTTTGCAGGACCCCTAATAGTGTGGCTACCTGAAATACTTTCCTTGAACTGCTCAGAGGGTCTGCAAGCGATACCTGGTTTCACTGCAGTTCACCAGGACTGCCCCCAGTACCTCAGCAGGTGCTTGTTGCATTCTTCACTGCCACCTGTCTCCGTGGCCACTATGGATGCAGCTGCAGCAGCCAGAGCTTCATTCCCAAATGATCAACCTTCCAGAGTTATTCAAGTGGGGCGTAAAAGTGGCTGCATGATGGTGTTACATCAGCATTTTGTGTGTTTGAAACTGAAGCAGATCTGCTTGAATATGTGTTTAATAGCTTAATTAGGTCTGGTTAAATCTTTACTTTGGGGGTTGCACTGGACATCCCTAAGTTCAGTGCATGAAATACGAAACAGATCCTGTCTGTCTTGGGTTTTTGTGAACAGCACATCAAACAAAGAGTAGTGGCTTGAAGGGCGTAGGCTGTTGATCGTGCATCTGAACTAAATCTGTCATGTTTTATAAAAGTTATGAATTTGAAACTTACTGGTGGTCATGCAGTTCATAAAAATGATAAGAATAAAATTGCCCTAGTTTCAAAAATTAATGTTAAAAATTAACGTAGTTAAGTGGCATGGGTTTTTTATACAATGCATACTATTTGGAAAACACAGGAATATATTTTGGATTACATGTATAGAGAAAAATTTACTGTTGGATACCTTATTTCACTGAATATTTTAGATAATTTTCTCAAAACCACAGATGACTATATTTATTGTTTGTATATTTATAATTATAATTATATTTATATAAATATGTTTTGCTTATTCTATACCTTTGTTTGGTTTTAGTAATATCAGAAGATGGAGAGACTGACCAATTTCTTTGTTGTTTAGCATGTTACATTTCTACTGAAACTTTTCAACACTGAACATTTCACTGATTCCCTTTTCTCTGCCATCTGTCTGATCTGGCCTTTTTCCAAATAATGCTGCTTTCCCAGTGGAAATGGTTGTCCTGGTACAACAGTTTTCAGTCAGGGTAAGGAAAATTCAGATTGTGTTCAGTTGCTTCTTTGATAGTGCATATAAATATTGAATGGTCATATACACTTACAGTTTGTAGATTCTAAGATGCATGCTAAAAATACTTGTTTGTCACGAACTCTGACTTGTGCTCTATGCTATTGAAAACCTGACACTGTCTGTTAAAAATATTTGGTTTTCTGTCATTGTGTTCTAAGTTTGCTTATTTTGACAATTATTATAGTACCTGGAGAATGGATGTTTTGAAGTTTGGTTGTCTGATTAAAAAATGTAAAGTTCCAGATTATACACAGCATTGTAGAAATATTAGTTCAGCATTTTGGAAATAGTTGTCTTATCTTAGAAGTTAAACATGAAGTGTCTTAGGAAATCTAGTGCATTGTAAAAGTTGTGCAGTTAGGCATGTGCCATTTAATGGACTGTCAAGTTGGGCACAAAATCACATTCTTGACCAATATCCTAAGCAGTCTAGATTTTTAAAAATTATGTGTTGTTGTCATATATTGCTTAAGGTATTGTATCATATCCAAGGACATCAACAGAGAAATTACATCCCACAGATCTAAGGAAGTGCAATGCATCATTAAAAATGCATTTGAGAAATGGTTGCATTTTTACATGCACAAGTGCATTAACTATTAAAAAAGCAGAGAGGTCTCATTTTACCTTCTTCCTTTATGCTAGAATCACTTTCATGCTAGTAATTAAGTAGTGCGTTTTATCATGAGCAATTGTAATAAAAACCTACCAGATACTGACAACTTCTTTTAGGAGGAGTGTATTACATTATATTCTGGTGTAGATCATCTCTGAACAGTGTTAGAATTTTTTGCTGGACAATTAATTCTGAGTATCCCAGAATATATTTCACAAGCTTCACTTTTTCTTTTAGAGAGAGAAATGTCTTGGTTACCTGAAGTCCTGGTTTCAAGAAGGTATTTTCATCCATTCAACTGAAAGAGTGAACCTTTGGCTTTCAGGATCTATCACTGTGTCAGAGTCACTTCGAGCTCTTGACTAGGATCTTGAAACAACTGTCTTCTCAGGCAGTGAGCTCCAGGGTTAGCACTTAGCCCTGTGCGTGCTGGGACAAGATGTTGGGAGTTCAGCCCGTGTTTGAGAATACACATGGGGGGTGGCTGAAAGGTGTCAGCACTGTTTAAGTCTCCCCTAGGCTGTATCTTGGAGACTTGCATTTCATTTATATAAAGGCCCTTTTCCAGTGTCCTGGCAGCACAAATGTTGCATTCCCTTAGCCTGCTCTGAACTGCAAGTGTGGGTGTAGTGAATGTAAGCATGTCTTCATCTTTTGACCTGTGCTGATACACTGAAAGAATGGCTGGTACCTGGCAAAAGGAGAGTCAGGAGTGGCTGAAATCTGGCATGTTAAAAAGCTTCTTACTGAGTTTCTTCTACCTTGATAATTCAGAAAGTCTCCCAGGAGGAATAGAAAACATTCATTTTCTGGGTTTCATCTGGCATTTCAGAAAGTGTATTTTCTACCCTAGTGTAGATTTCGATAACAAGAAAGCTCTTTCTCATCTTCACATTTCACAGTTCAGCACATAAAGTAATTTTTTAAAGTTTATTTATAAGTTTATAATTTTTCTGTTGTTGCTGTGAGTTTTTATTACAGTTTTATTTTATATATATTAGAAAGATTTCATTTTCCCCCCAGTGATCAGCATTCAATGTAACCGTCTGGAATTGTATCTGGATTCCATTTTGTGCAATTATGATATTGGTTTACCGTATTTTCTTTACTAAGCAGACACTCAGCACCTAGCTCATAGTGCAGGGTATAGCTTTACAGCCAGATGATAGTTATTACTCTGGTAAGCTATTCGAAAAAAAACCCACCAGACTTTGACTTGCATGAAAAAGAACATATTGTCATGTAAATTCCTGAAGAGGAAACTGGCAGATAAACAAGTAGTTAACTTGTTAGTTAACTCCCTCCAAAACAGGGAGTCTGCTCTCTTCACCAAAGTTTGCCCAAAGGCTGGGAAGCAGCTGAATTACTGGGTAATATTAATACCTTGTTTTTACTGTGAAACAGATGAATGCTGCCAGATCTTTTTCCCGTGGGGTAAAAAAGAACACAAAACAACAACAAACACACTGACCCTCTCCACTCCCCAAACTTAAAATGTTATGTATGTTAGATTATAAATAGAGTATGATTCTTTTCAAACTCCGGCCATCAATTCTTGTGAGATGAGAATCATCCCTTGTATTTAATGGAATATTCACTGTTATTTAATTAGATGAATATTGTCAGAAAACAGTCTTTCTGACCAGAATATAGAAATAGGGTTGTGACATTAATTATATTGTTTTGTTGCAAGTAGTGTTTTTTGGATTAACACTGTTGAACCTGAGCCTCATTTTTGTAGACTCAGTTGCTAAAAATAGACTTATGCATGGAATTTATTTAAAAATGCTTTGGTTTTGTTTTTTTAAGAGACTGAGGACAAAATCTGGATCTTAGTACTTGTAACAAATGAAAAATATTTCTAATGCTTGTTGCTTTTGTAGACTTTTAATTTCCACATTAATCTGAGAATTGATTAGTCTGTAACATTGGATTTATCTTATTGTTCTATTGTTCCTGGCAGTGTTTAAACCATCATCACTCCAAATGCCAGTTGGAAGACAATTACTGCCATGATTGCCATCTTACTGCCTCTGCAAACCTGGGTGAGTGTGCTTGCTCCATGAGGAGTCTATGTATGAGGAACTACCCTTTGCATTACAGTAGGGTGTTCTAGTAGAGATGTGCTGCATGGCAGCTCCAATAGTAGCCCCAAAACTGTTGTCTGAATGGTCTTGCCTCCCTGTTATTTTTCTTCCCACACCAGCATCATCGCTGTTGTTCTCTAGAGCACAGCTGTAGTGTGACCCATAGTGTCTCTGCCTCCTGTGTTTGTTGCCCCTCCACAGCAGAGCTGTTAATCAGTTTGAGGTGCCTCAGCAAAGCTGGCATACGTCCTAAAATCTGCCCATACAACTGAGCCCATGCTAAATAATGTAACTTTCCATGTGAATGGCCCCTTCAAAGCCAGTAGGACCACTCAGAGAGGCTAAAGCTCAGCATGTGGGTCAGCAATTTTAGTATGTCTTCCTCTTTTGGAAAAGGCTATGTGGATTTGTATTTTCAAATGCTGTGAAAGGGAAGCCCCTCCCACATCTAGAGACATCTACAGAAATATCCTGGATAGCAAAGACAGCAGAACATGTCAGTCATGCTATCCTTGCACTACTCAGACATCTGTGAAAATTTCATGCTTCTGTGAGCAGATTCTCCAAAGGGCTGAATTTGGCTGCTGTCTTTGAGCACATACTTCCATTTTCCCTGCTGTGCCTGTCTGTTATATGTTTTTAGTTGTCATTGGTATTTGGGGAAAAAAAAAGAAAAAGCACATATTAAATAAAATGTATAAATAATAGGAGCCTGCAGGCTTCAAATGGCAAAAAGCAAGCAAAACAGACTAGCTGTAAACCTGGAAATACTGTTCCCAACTCCTAGTGTGTGCAGGAAATGCAGCACATATGGCACATGGAATCACCTGGAGCTAGGCCTCTCTGTTGCACCTTGGCATAGGGGAGCAGGAACAAAGCAGAGAGGCAGACTGCAACCCTTAGTGGCCTGGTGTCTGGTAAGGATCAGCTTTAGCCTGTTCTTGTACCTGTCTTCCAGTTCACAAATATGAGATGTTAAAAATAGAATCATTACTCAATGATCCTTTTTATACTTAAACATGGATATCAGTGCATTTTTGTTGATTAGAAACTTTCAGTATCATTCTTTCTAGTGTGTATGAAATACATATGAATGTAATTGTACCCTTTCTTATAGAAAAGTTGAATTTTATTATAATGACACTTCATTTATGATGCTCCTTGCAAAAGCTGTTTCTGATATTATGCTTTTAAGTGAGCTTCTCAGTGTTCCTTACAATCATTAATGAATCAGACGTTAGATAAAGACAGTGTAGGTATGGCAGCATATCATTATAGAGGGGAGTAGAGTGAAGCATGGGGATGTAAATATTTACTACATCTTGCACAATGTTGAGGAAAAGATAGCTCTAAGGGTAGGATGATGTTTTTTACTGTTCATAGTGTATTCATCATAAAAAGAACCCTTAAAAAATTAAAGCCTTTCCTAACTTTTGCTCAACATTGGCAAAGGATTTTGTCTGGGCAGGAATAAAAGAAAATTAAAAGAAAAAAACATCAGAACATCTGATACTGAGTATTTATTCTGGTTTTTTGTTTGTTTGTTTGTTTGTTTTGTTTTGTTTGTTTGGTTTGTTTTTTTTTAATTGTATTTTCTTAAAAGGGTTTCTTCCTTTTTTCTTTATTTGGTTTTGGTTGGGTTGGGTTTTGGGCTATTTCTTTGGTATTTTTTGGCATTTTTCACTTATTTGGAAAAAGAAGAAGGATAAAAATTTTCAGAATGATAGAAAATACTTGCAGATTGATGTCAGTCCATGTGATTTTATTCATAAAAGAGATTATCTTTAAAGCCCCAAATGCTGCTACTTCTTCCTCCCTTTCTGCTCTAGAAATTTGTTTCCTTCATTCAGCTTACTCTAGCACAGATCATCTCGATGCCACTAAGTATGTGCCCTGTTATACTAATGCACATGCATCTCTGCTCAGTTTGTCTGTCAAAACTTAAAGGTTTTTTCTGTATTTCATGCATTTCTAGAACAAAATGTGTATTAATCATCATGTATCATGCACTGAAAAGCAAAAAAAAATTTTCTTTTTTTCAGATGCGCATTCACTGTCACAGGCTGATATTGTACAGTTATATGATTAACTGGCATCTTATGTTTAGAAATAGAGAAGTGCCAAGATTTCAAACTTGTGAGTATAATTATATGTATTTTTAGAAATTGAAATGAACATGTGCAGAGATTTTCAAAATAGACCTAGAAGAAGGAACAGAAAATGTCCAGTAAAGTGTATGCATTCAGAAGTTTTAAGGACAGTTTTTATTTTTAAAAGACAACAATTATTTTGAGCCCTAGAAAAGGCAGCAACTGTTACCCAGTGGAACTTTTCTTCTGCACTAGTATTTTCTGTTTAATAAAATTTCTGAAATTTTGCTATGTATTGGGATAATATATTTAAGCTGTATACACAATAAAATTCAATTTTATGTCTTGTATTTTTTAAAAAGGTAATGGGCTTAGGAACATAGTGTAGTCTGTGATGCATTAATTGTCATAATAACAATGTGTATGTTCACTTGAGACAAAGAAAGCTAGAATGTTCTGGCTGTGATTAGCAGTTATTGTGGAGAAGGACTCTGCATTTCAAAATAGTTTGTTTGCAGTAGTTGAAATTTGATTAATGAAAATTATCTCATTATCATATTGTGGCTGTTTGAAAAATGTGGCTTTAGTACCATGGAACTGGTTTCAAAGTTACCTGGAAAGAACATTTAACTATAAGCACGTGAATCAAGATGTCTCTCCCTGTGCAGACTGATTTTAACAGCCGCGGGTTCTGAGCTCTGCACAAAATGCTTCTACAGCCGTTTTAGTCCTTTTTCTCCTCAGCTTGTATATGCTGTGACACTATAAGGTTTTTGGATCAAAGCTGAATTGCATTTGGCTGCCCTGGAACAGAGAGCAGACAAATTTGTATCTTGAAATTAAACGCAGTTGGATTTTCAGTGAAAATGTTGTGGTGAAGACTTAAATTCTTGAGTCTGACCCTAGCTGTTGTAGTCTCACTTTCGTGTCTGTACTGAGTTTGTGACCTGGTGCCAAGTAATCCTCTCTTCAGGATAAAGTTACTACCCTGTCAGGTTTGCATTCTATGGCATTCACCTCTTTTACTTTTTGTATTTATTACAATTAGATTTACATGTTTTAAATGTGTTGGAGGTTGTCTGAATTAGAAAAATAAGTTTTGGTGGCTTAATGGAAGAAAAGGAAGTGAAGAAAACTGATTTATTTAAATTTCCCACCTGAAATCCCAGGGATGGGGTGGGAGGAAAAGTTCTCAGAGATGGCGCTCTGAAGGGGGCAGGTAGAGGACAAATGTGTCATTTCAAATACCGTCAAATTCCTGACTGAGAGCTCTAGTTTTTATATGGTAGAAGATACAAGAAATTGCCAACACTAGTGCTCTTTTAGAAACAGGATTTACCGAAGTAAAAAAGTTTTAGCAAGCCTAAACTGTTTTCAAAGTAGGCAGTTACTTTTTGTTGTCTCAGTCTGCATTTTTTAGCACACCTCTTTCTTGGGTAAAAAACCCAGAAACATCTTTCACTGTTTGTGACACATGAATGAATGAAGCCACTGATTGTTACCGAAGGCACTTTTGCTGAAGTAGCCAAAATTAAACATTTTATTGGTGAAAGAGGATAGTAGCAGCTTTGATGTCTCAAACTCTTTTGCTGTTCCCTAAAGCTTTTCACACTAACTACTCATGTCAGCTGGAGAAAACAGCACTTGAGAGTCAGAGAGCAAAAGTGTTCAGTGAAGAAGTTTATTCACGAGGGAAGAGTTTCATTGGTGTTGGAAGGCAAACACAGAAAAGTAAACACAGCCCACTGGATTACAACAGGTTAGTAAATACAAATGCTGCTCCCACAGAGTTCTTTCTGTAGAGGCAACTGTTATGTGCAATGTACTGTGTTATTTTATGATGATCACATTTTTCTAAGTTATATGTCTTTTTTCATTTTTAGAATGTTTTACTTACAGAAGTTGTTTGAAGTTAGTGAATAATAACATTGTGAGACATCAAAGTTTCAGAAAAATGTGGAAAAGAGGTGTTACAATTTAGATGAATCAGTCATTATTAAGGTGTTTTGGGATCTGCTGGTTTGGCTTCTAATGTGCATTCAGAACACCATCTTGTGGCCTAAGTTTCCAGAAACGTGTTGCAGTTGTGAGCCATTTTGTACCTCTCACAGCAGTGCTGAGAATTGAGATACCTCTAACTCCCATGAACATTGTAGCAAAACTCCCACTGAGCTTTACAGAAGGGAGGGGAAGGGTCATTAGTGACTTTTGTGAGGTGCAATGAGGTACAGATGAAATGATCTGAATTGCTTTTGTTAATTATACTTGGAGCAATCCCTGAACAGAGGAGACAGAGCTAAAAATGAAGTATTTATTTAACATCAAGGTGCTAAATTTTAGGTGACATAAGTAAAAACTGGTCTTTTGCTAGACCGTTGACATACTACCTTTTGTTGCTTTCAGCTTATCTTTTTAACTTTCTGTTGTTTCTTTCTATTCATGCAAAATTGTCAAATTGTGAACACTTCCTTATTGACAAGATACAGTTATGTCAGTAGTAAAAGTGTTGGTATGAAAGGCTAATCTAATGTGGACAAGCATTTATGAACTATTCTAAAATATTTCTTTTCTGGCTATTCACAGCTATGGGCTAGCAGCTAAATTTTAATCATTCATGGACAGCAGCTTCTTAGTTCTTTTACAGAGAAGTTGAGATGAGAGGGTTGTATTTTGCCATATCCTGTCACTGTCTTTGAAGCATTTCCTGGTGTCTTGTTTGAGAGTTCCATAAGATGGAGAAAAACAGAATTGTTCCTGAAAGAAAAGGATAGTGCAGTTTTCAATAATTGCCCTACTTGTCAAATTTCTTGTGGCTATCTTTATATAAGATTATATACAAGGACAAATGAAGGGGATGAGGTATAAGATTTATAACTGAAATAATGCCAACACACTTACTTCTACTCGTACCAGACTCTGTCATGAATTAATAATTTGTCCTTAACTTTTTGTAAGAAACAGATCCAGGTTTTACATGAAAGGAATAGTTCTGATTTATTTCTATTTTCTTTTAGCAACACAATATTTATTTGATTTTCTCATTATGGTTAGCTCTCATGTGACACTTCAGGCACTCCTGTCCTATCCCTGTCTTCTTATTCTAGTGAGAAAAATACTTGTTTTAGTAAGGCTACTTTCAATGCTTGATCATATGTGAATTGACAGAACAAGCTACATCCTATTTCTATTCCTTTTATTCTGTAGATTTTTGCCTATGGAACTTGCAGTAATTCCTGTGAAACTGTCACAATCTGTTCTATCAAAATTACTTACAGATCCTGTTGTTCAGGGATCGTTGAGATGATAGATTGCTATGGTCTCTCCTGTTAATGTGTGCTTAGGGAGTCCTTCATTTACACAATAGACTTATTCAATTTTTGGTGAAATGTGGTTATTACTCTTGCACATAAGACACATGCTAGATCTAGATATGGCTTGCTTATTTTTAAAAGTAATTGTATAAAAATAGGCTGTCCCTCCACAAAACTTTGCTTTTAACCTTACAAACTAATTGCCTTTACCTTGCCATTTGAAGGACTGACAATTTCGTGTACTGGACTGTTAATAACAGCTGGAAAGAAGTCCAGCTGCAATAGAGGCAGATTGAAGCACAACTGATGGCTCAGGGTACTGGAAATGGTGGAAAATTCACTGAGAAGTGAATTCCTGTCTCTATCTGCTCACCTATGTGGCAGAAGTATGGTTAGAATAGCCTGGTACTGGTTGTGGACTTGTGTATGACAAGATTTTAATATTTGAAGGTATCAGGTAGCTTGAACAACGGTAGTCTAAATCTAACTGATTTTATCTACAGCATTTTCATACTGAGAGTCATGTTGACTTTAGAACTTTTTCTTACTCAAATGCTTATTATGTTATTATTTTAATAATAATGACATTTCTCGGTAAGTCGTCTGTGCTGTGACTGCATAGTGGTGGGCTGAGGATCTAAAACTGAGGCAGGAAAATACAGAAAACAATTCTAAGTTTAATCCTGTCAGTACTTGCTTCTGTCATGGCAGTAGGCTGTGCCCACTTATGTAGTAGCTCATAAGTTGAGCCCTCTGCTTGAGTCAGGAGCCTCCTAGTATATGAGCGTGTGGGAGAACATGAACTGAGGAATGCAGGAATATCCTGGGAGCTGCTTTTTTCATAAGATCATCAGCTGTATCAGCTCTGCTGACTGCACCTTGTGCAGTCTGACTATTCACAGCTATGGGCTAGCAGATGAATTCTAATAATTCATGGACAGCAACTTCTTAGTTCTTGTTCTGTTATTTAAGCTTTTGTAGTCTCAGTTGTACTTTTAGCTTCGACAAAGCATGTGAAACCACATACCTTAGAGAAAGAAACTAAATGGATTGTATCATTCAATTTCAGGGGATTTATCCACCCTGTCTTGTAATTTTTACTTACATGAATAATTTTTGTTTACACGTTCTTAATTTGAATGGGATTACTTGCAATAGTGATAATGTGAGTAGTAGGTACAGGATTAGTTCCTGTATTTGTCAGTGGTGTCAAAAGCAATACAACATACAGTAATTTGGTTACATTTTCAATTATAATCTGAAATTAAAGAGCTTTATTTTGGAGCTGTTGCTCTGAATAGCAAGTATTGATATTTGTAATTGAATTCTGAGATAGAACTTTCCATACATTTGTAATGCAGAAAGCTCTCTCATCATGTAAGATTCACTTGGCAGATGAATGGTCACCACTTAGTAACAATATTAAATCCTGCATTTCAAGAGTCAAAAGGACTGGAAGCTACTTCTAGGGTAAAATATTTAATCTATTTCTTATCTCAAAATTCTATAGTATGAAATTACTAGGTTGAAAAACATTTTGATAAATTTTTGAGTACGTGCTGTGATTAATTTGTATTAGTATTATACTTTGAACTAGAGTAATTCATGTTGGTAGAACACCTGATGAGGCAGACTTTGATTCTGAAAAAGGCTCCAGGCAAACTTCCAATGAAAACTTAGCTGCCTTGAGCAATTTTCAGGAATCAGAAGTAAAATTTGATATAGTGTGAATGGATGGTGAGATGAAAATAAATCATGCTGCAACTAGCCTGTTTTTCACAGCTACAAGTTTGGGGGTCTTGCTCTCTTTTTTTTTTCCTTTCTTTCTTTTCTCCGCCCCCCCCTTTTTAAAAAAATTTGTACTTGCACAGCTTGATTTTTAAAGATTTATTTAAATTTGGTTCATGTGCAGCTTTTAGCCTCCATGTAATTAAACAGCAAATTTTGGGAAATGAGCAATTCTGGCAAATATTCTTTTTTCAATATCCAAGAGTTATATTGTTGGATAAATACCATCCACTTTTGGATGTAGATCATCCCAGCCATTGTGGCTGCAAGTCACTTTGTATGCAGGGACATACAGTGACCCTGACTCCAATCACAGCTTATTTGACAAAGAGGACAGTGAATGTAATCCTGTTGTTTGTTCACAGTAAGTGATGCTGCAGGAACTACCTCTCTGAAACATAGGATGCAAAAAGTTTTTTGCTTTAAGGTACCCTGGCCATTTTGGAATCTAAAATATCTTTCCTGTGGCCAGCTTCCTTAACAATCTGAGAAGGTGACTCAGGACTCTGCCAGCTCTTGGATCACTGGAAGTGTTCCAAAGCAGCAGTTGGCTGCCAATATATATATGTTATAAAATAGTTCCATTATTTTTTCCCTTGAAATTACATAAAGGATAATCACAGTTTAGCCTTGAATAAAGACTTCCTGTTCTGATTTACAGTAGGTATTTCTAATGTTCAGGTTTTGTAAAGTGCTGGATTTACTTTAAAAGCAAATATAACAAACAGTGAAAACCTGCTGTCATCAGCTGTGCTAGAGGTAGTAGCTGTGTGAGAATTGGCTTGATGTCAGGAATGAAAAATGGGTATTTGTGCACCATATTTTTTAAATGACCAAAGAGTAAAAAGAACACAAGATTAAGATATAGATGAAGGGGTTGTGAATCTAAAAGCTCACCCATTTTTCTTAGTTATATCAGATGAATATTTTCTTATAAGAATATGTAGAATAAGAATATTTTTCAGACAAAACTTCCTTGTCTTGTAGCTGTAGACACCCTGGCTACTACTTGAGACACAGAAAGACTGTAAAAGAAAATGGAAACGATATATGAAATATTACAGAAACAGTTTGACATTCTTGTAAAAATAAGGATTTCTGCTGAATGAACAATGGGCTGTCTGGTAGAGTTAGATAATTGTCTTAGCATCATAAATAACTTGAGTTAGAAGAGAGGATTTAGGAAATTGAAGTTGATATGTCCAAATACTGAAATGAAGGACAAGATTTGCATATTTTTTGATCATAGACTCTCATTCATTATTCAAGTTATGTTTTCATCTGCAATAGACAAGAGAAGACCACCATAGACTACAATGATAAAAACAAGGGCAAAATTTGACTGTGACTCAGGGAAATGACTGATCTTTCCTAATTTGTTCTGAATACTTGTCATATAGACCTCAAATACTCCATTTTATGTGAAAATGTCTTCTTTTGTCCCTCAGCTATTAAAAGTTTTAATAACGCAAGACCTACAAAACCAGAAAAAGTTTTTAAAAGCTTATTCTTCTAAATAAGTGATTCTAAACTCACTAGACCCTGTATTTTCTGAATTGCCAGGGAGTTAGCCACAAAACTCACATTAAAATCAATGGGAGTTACTAAAATCAGTGGGAGATGTGTGCCATGATCACATGTAAACTCTGTAAATTTCTAAGAAAATAGCAATTCAAAGTAGTGGTGAAAAATATAAAGTGTCAAAGTAGACAATATATGAATAAATGAGCCAAATATCAAACAAAATGGAAAACAGGATGGAAAAGAGAAGATGGATGAAAAAAGATGGTTGAATACATTGAGTTATGTAAGACTGTAAAGGAGAATTCGCAAGGTTTCAGGAAATAGAATTTCTTGAGAAACTGAGGGAAAATGGAAAGAAAGCCATCAGGCAGAATTGCTGTGAGAAACAGCTTCCTGCTGAGATAGAAGAGGTTTACTTTCAACACTGTTCAAATGCATCCCAACAGGTACAACAAACAAAAATAGATGCATTATAAAATCAAGAGTAAGGAGAAGGAGTTTATATAAGGACAGAAACATACCACATGTAATGGAGAAGAGACAGACCAAAGGGAGAACTGTGGGGGAAAAGGAAATATGGGAGAAAATGGACATTGTACTGTGGTTGAGGAGGAAAGCAGACAGTTGATAGGATATGGCTGCCTGAGCAACATGGAAAGCATGTAGTTTCTCTATTGAAGAGGTAGATGCTGATCAAAATAATTAGTGCAGGGAGAAACGAACTCGTCACAGCATGGATTTTTTATCCAGCAGTTTTGTTCAGCAAAATAACTCACTAGTTCTGTAAAAAGTATTACTGTAAAAATAGGACTTACTCTGAAAGAAATTATGTAGATTCTCTAATTCATTCAGATTTCAAACCTTTAAGAAAGTTTCAAAAGAAAGAAAGGGCCATTACTACCTATATTCCTTTTAGTTCTACAAGATGCAGGCACTTAGGGCCCTTATAAAATCTCACCCAAATAAAAATGGAGGAAAGCTCTCTCCTCAAAAGCTACTATTTAGAAATGGTCTTCCACAGAGACAGGGAAATAAATAAAAAGTAGTTGATATAGAAAAATGTTATTTTATGCCTATGGTGAGACTGGGCCATAATTTCAGACTAAAGGAAAACCAAAGTTAACTGAAGACAAAGTACTTACTCTGTAGAGCTACACAATGCATTGTATTGCCAAACAAAGGCATTCCTAGGACTTTTTAGGTCTAAGAAAATCCTCTTCTTTAAGAGAAATTCAGAAAAAGTGAAGTCAATGTAGCTGTTGCAGCAGGGATTGAATTTAGATGGCCCATGAAAAGTTCCAATTTTTATGGATGCTCTGTTAGCAGAACCTATGAAGAGACATAAAAAATCAAGCCATTAATTTTAACAAACAGGAAATGGGCAGTAGGCAAGCCAGTTGAGCTGTGAATTGCTTATAGGTAACCTACACGTTTCTTGTAACATTTAATCTAAAAATTTAACTGCTACTTTAAGCTGGCTTTATGCCTTGAAGAGCATATTTACAAGCAGTGTTTTACAGGTGGTCACAATTGGTGATTTAATACACAGGCAATCTTTGCAGCTGTGTAGCAAATCAGATGAACAAATGGGATTTGGTGTCATTGAGAGATTGCATAATCTCTCCAAACTAATGAACTCTGTAGTGTGTGAAAGTAAAAGATAATGCTCTGATGCAAAGCAAAAGAAGCTACAAAACCCCCCAGAACAGCAGGAGAGCAGGCAAAGGTTCTGAATAGATGCCAAATACTAGAAGGTATAACAGAGATAAATAAAATACACAGTAAAGATGCAATATAATAAAATACTGTAATTTGGGCTGTCAGCATGAGTGTAGTGAATTCAAAATAGAACAAGTGAATTAGCTTTCATGAGGTATTTAACCACAAACTGCCATAAACCAGTCTGCTGCTGGTAATACATATTCAAATGCAGTAAACATGTTTTTGGGAAAAATTATATAAAATCATGCTATAAACTTTTTGGTTGTATTTCTTGAATTTGTCCACTAGGCATCTGCAGTTTGCCTTTTGCAGACTTGACTTTTGCAGAAGTGGTAGCTTCATTGCCATTTCCCACAGTATCATGGAAATAATTATGACTATATTTACATAGAGTATCCCTGTCCATGACAAGGGATGGAACTAGATAGTCAGTAAGGTCCTTTTCAACTAGGCCATTCTATGATTCTGTGATAGAATGAAGACTTATTATGGAGATGGACAAACCAGACTGTCTTAGATTCCACAGGCAGTTCACAATAGTTCCAAAAATGCCTCCTAGAGCATGGGGCTTTTTTCCCAAGTGATGTTAACTGAAAGTACAACTAGATCAGAGAAAAAAATTATTTTTGTCATCTCGGTTCATTATTTGAGTATGTGGAGAAACTCTGACAGATGTCTGCCCAGTGCTTCAGGGCAGCTATTTTCATGTATTCTGCCAGAATGGTTTCTTCAGAACTTTGTACCACTGGCTTCTTGACCCATTGTTGTAGCTTAAGAGCTGCAGAGAATAATGTCTAAGAAGCATCAATTCCTGGCCAGTGCCTCTTGCAAGGCTGCAGGGCTGTCTCACAGTGCTGCCTCAGAGTATTTCACATTTCACATTTCATGATTGCTATTCTAGTGTCCTGTGTTGTTTTGGAAATGGATAATGCAAGTCCTTCATGCCTTCTTAAGAGGTATTTTTGTCTTGGTTGTCTGGTCTGATTTCCAGTAGCGCAAGATATTGGTCTTTCAGCAGCTGTTGTTTCCTCTCAGAACCACTCCTACAAGCTGAGCAAAGATAAAGTTTATTCTAATAATTAGAAATAAGACAGATATTGTTTTCTTACCTATTTATATAACATTATATTTCTTTTGTGGTAATGTTTTCTATTCATTTTAGAGGTACCTAGATTTTTCCATTATTTTATTTTTCTGTATTTAATTTTTCATAGTGTTATTAAATTCGTTCCCATTATTCAGTTCTTAGTAATCTCTTCCTCAACACCACTACTATTCACACAAAATGTTAATCTTGCATTTGAAGAGGCAAGAAAGGTAACTGCGAACCAGAATTCTATGCATATTTCCAAATGCCATTTCTAACCCAAACCACCACCACTAAAAAAGCCTGAACAAACAAACAAACAAAGCCCAAAACAAAACAAAGAAACCCCAACCCCCAAAAAAAGCCCCCAAACAACAACGAAAAAACCAAACGGAAACCCACAAACAAACAAGCCCTCTCCCCCAAACCCCCTATAATTAATTAGCAGATTATTCTGTTATTTTAACAGAATAACATCTGGGGAAAATGCAGGGTTTAGAGTAAATGTTTTAGAATAAAATTACAGTCCTTTATTTATTGTTCAGTGAATTTTCTGCAAATTTGCTGGTATTTAGAAATCTACTGGAACGGCCTGCCACCAGTTCTAGCTTTTATCCCCATTTTTCTGTTGTACTGTCAATGTTTGATGAAGAAATTATCTGCTACAAAGAGATATTTGAGAATCAATGACAGTAAGTAAAAAAATCTCCAACCTCTTCTTAATTCAATTATTATTTTAAAAAGTATTTATTTGCTTACATGTTTTTATTTATGAATTAATCTAATATACCTTAATTAGTTCAATATATTTTTTCTCTAAAGAGATATGTTATATTTCAACTGGGTTTTGAAATTAGTTTTAAGTAATTAGCTAGGAATTTTCAATTGTTTTCTATATTCTTTACAGTTTTGTAGGCAGTCTCAGGAACACAGTAATTTTCTTTGCCTCTTTTCTGAATTATACCTACTGATTTCTCTCCTCCCATTGGACACATTCTGTATTTTCACAGGAGCTTAGTTGCAAGGGCCTCTTTTTTTCTTCTGCTATGCAGTGTTTTTAGTGATCTTACTGTCCTATGAATACATACTTATGTACCTTTTATATGATAACAAGAAAAGCAAATATTTTTTCTGTTAATTTTCATACTTTGGTGATAGAAATTTAAAAAAATTTTCTCCTTCAAACAAATATTAAGATGCCTGGAACACTATCTTCATTTTTAAGCCTACAATCACTAGGATGTAAGACATGAAATTTTGTATATTCTCTTTTTTTAAAGTAATAACTGTTTCCAAAGTAATCAGAATGTAAGGAAACATATTTCCACACATACTGAAATTAGTCAAACGACTTAGAAGAAAGCTGAAATGAAATCAAAATAAACCTGCACCTGGTTTTTGCTGATCTTCTCAAAATGCTGCCATAGCTTTTGGAACATTTCCATACATTTTCAGGTTAGGCACTTCTGGCTTTCAAACAAAACCAAAATTAGAATTATTGAAGAAACCATGAGACAAGCAGTTTTTCTGCAGTATTTTTAGCCTGATTACAAGCAGATTTCATGGGAATTTAATGATCTAGTTCATTCTGAGATTTACAGTACCATTCAGAGAATTTGTTGTATTTTACCGATCCTTCTGGCCAAAATGTAGGCCATGGAAATTTTTTAATTCTCCTTTTACTGATCAAGTTTGTAATCATATCTATTGCTTGTGTGGAAGTGAGACACTCATGAGTATGGAAGATCACTTCTCCCTGAATTAGGATTTTGAAAATGAGATACTATAAAGAGGAGCTTGACAGTGCAGTAATAGTGGCAGGAAACTGGGAGATTTTTTGAAAGCAGATGCTCTTGTGAACCAAAACACAAGTACTGAAGGCTCTGAAATGTTCATAAGAAATTTAAAAATACTTGAAATCTGAACACTTTCTCATCTTATTTCATTGAAATTCAAATGATATTAAACTTCCACTTTAAAATGAACATCCAGATGCTTAGAATTCTTGTTTTTTTCCCCCGTTCACAACCAAATTACCTTCTGAGGAAATTCAGTGAAAGCAAAACTCTTAAACTTTAGACAAAAAGTTGACAGGCTTTATCCAGTTCTTTGGAATCCCAATAGAAAATAATTACAGCAGAGATTGCATAGATGTACAAGAAAGCTGACGTAGCCCATGACATTTTGGTTCTATTTCCTGTCTCCAAAAACTCCGATCTGCACATCTTTATACAAGCAATTAAAGGTATACTTTGATGTGTGTGAAAAATATGGAAATCTACTCATAAAGTTCTCATAGGATGCTTTTCGATTTTTATGATCCATTCAATGAGCATTGAATCATACTTGTAAGTCTACTCCTCATTGAACTTTTTCCTCCTAATTTTTCTAATTTCTACAGGGATCATGTGGAAGAGAAGAAAAGCTTCTGCAACAGAGTGAAGAAACTTTTTCTCTTTAAGAAAAATATTACAGAAGAGCATATGGCTATCTTGACAGCTGCAGCAGAAATTAGATTTCACAATGCTCTTAAAATAAGTGTCCAGATCTGCATGGTGACAAATCACAATGAGGTCTTTGTGAACCTCATAACTATACAACAGTGTCTTCATTTGTGTTTATAGCTGTAAACAGTTTAACTGTTTTAGTGTGATCCATGTTTACTGTTGAAGTTTTGCCAAAGGAACCCCCTTGTACTGTCAGAAAAGCCACTGGGATTCCTAAGCAGTAACTAGACTTGCCTGCAGCCAGCATAAGTCTGTAGGCTGTTTCACAAAGGTGGGAAGGAAAGCATCTCTGTGCTGCACCTGAAACTCCTCTGTCACCCAGTGTAACTTGTTTCAGGAAGCCCTTGGGATTTTGCTCTGAGACAGAGGTTTTGGATCTGAAACTGCTACTTCCTTAGTCACTGAGAGTGAATTTGGCAATTTGTGTGCAGTTTATATGATCATGAAACAGAAATCTCTTACTGTAGGTATTTTTGTTTGTTTTAAGGAATGGATGTAATACATCTTATGAAAACCCATCAGTGACTGCAAGCAGTTTAAAATGTCTTATGAGTTACAAGGGGCTTCTCAGGCATGGAACACATTTTCAGCACATCAGTCATATGTGAGTATTGCTCAAAATTTGTGTGGCCAAAGCTCTAAAGGATATTGTACATGAGATCAAAATGAAGAAACTACCACTGTAGGATACAGATGGCAAAGACTTGCAGCTCTTGCTTTCAGGAGGTTGATATAAATTCTGCTTCAGTAAATTCTGTAGTTATGATGAGGTAACTTGAGAAAGGGGGGTTTTTGGTGTCTGATTGCCTTTTTGTGAATAACAAAATCTTTTGTGATTCTGTAGCTTTCTGCTATTTCTTCAATGGGTGTAATATCTTGAGATTTTACAACACCCTCCTAACACCAAGAGGTTGCAGTACTTTTATATTGCAAGAGATGCACTTTGCAAGGTAAATAAAAATGATTCTTTTTGACAGATGTATGGAAATATAAAAACAGAGTAGAAAATTGACAAAACCCTAATAAATATCAAGTCTTCATTTATTCTAAACCAAAATCAAACAGTGATCAACTATTTTTTACAATAATCTTTTCTGTGGGATAGTTGTTACTCTGTAGTTTGTAGTTAATCATACATTGTAGTTTTGTTGAGTGTATGTATACTTTTCTTTGAATACAAAAGGCTGACCTCTAATGCATTCATTCATTAAATGCGTGGATAGAACTAGTTTCTCCAACCAGGTAATTTATGAAATGTAGCTGAAGTAGTTATAAGCCTAGTAAGAGATGATGAAAGTCCCACTATTAGGCTGAGCAGAATGCTTTTCAGGGACTGAAATAAAATTTATGTTTTATGATCTTAGTCCAGTTCTCAGAGATATGTTTTTAAAAACTACTGTCATAACTGGGGTGAGTAGTGGGAGTTTCCCTTGTAGAAACAAAGAAGAAAAATTATCTAATGAGACTTCTTCCTGCTGATGGAAGCGACATCTCATGTACCAGGCAGATACATATTGGGTTTCTCTGTAAAAGTTAGCTAGAACCTTTTTAATCAAAGTTGACATGTTGGATTGATATTAGTTAAAATGGTTCTAGTTTGCATATGGATAGCCAGTAAAAAAGACTTTCCTAGGGTGAAAATAAATTGTTATGTAATATGAACAGGCTGAAATCATCCAGTTTCAAAACAGGGTAATGTCCACCTTCAGACTTCTACCAGTTTGGCTGCATTGTCAGTGAACTAAAATCTGAGTATTTCACACAGAAGCTATGATAGAAAGACAGAAGAGGAGCTGTAGTAAAAGAAACTTGTCCTGTTTCTGTCCAGTCATCCCTCTTAGGGAGAGTGAGAAATACTCAGTTTTATAGGCTGTCCTGGAACTTTTTATTAACATTAGAAGCCAGATTGTCTACTAATGTATAAATAGGATGCAGACTCAACTGATAGATCACAATAAGAAGGTTGAATCCACTGAGAGCTTGGCATTAAGTGTTTTAAAACTAGAAGACTGAGCACATTTGATTGTCAGTCTCTTCCAAGTGACAAGATTAATGGTTTATTGCAGCATAACAGATAAATACGGGTTTGGTACAGAACAGACTGAACAAAAAAGAAAGGAATCTGTTTAAAGGTATTTCTGATAACCTTAGAAAGAAAAAGAGTTTTTCTTACTCTTCATATACTGCAAATTTAACTGTATTTAAAATCTGTGCCAGAAGCTGTGGAAGATTGTGCAGCAAAGCAAGTAGAATACACTGTTCAGAGAGTTTTGACAAACAACTCATGTCTGACTCTGACTTGGCAGAGTGCAGATCTTTGTGACCATAATGAACAGGCAGGGAGGACTTAAAATGTGAATGAGGGAATCAGAATATTCAAGCATTATGTGAAACTTCATGTTGTATAGAGTGAGTCAAACACTTTTTTGTCCAAAAAAAAAAAGGCAGAAATCCTTTCTTCTATCCATTGATTAAAAAAAAAAACCCTCCTGTGAAGTACAATTCAAGAAACAGTGGAAAAGATTTGCCAGATAGTCTACATGATAGTAGATCCAGTCAGTACATATTTTGTTCTGGGAGTAGCTATTGTCACTAAATAGGTGTAAATACTTCTGGGAAAGCCAGGACTAAGTAAAAGCTAGTACTGTTTTCAAACATTTGCACTTGCTGATGCAAATTAACTCCAAAGGGAAATAGTTTTCTGTAACTAGTTCCAGATGTACTTGTAAAAGTTACAATGAAAAGGTAATTATGTTGTAAATAGTGGGAATGCTTTTCTTCATCAAAGTGAGAGTTTCTTTATTCCTGGACTCAGTTAGCTGGAATAAGAAATACACATGGGGAAGAGCAATTCTAAACCCGTTACTGATTCTCTAAATTACTCTTTCCAGGACAATCAGTATTTGCTTCAGACAGATCCTCTTTCTGATGAATGGAAATTCTACACTGAATACATAGAATACATGATTGTAGATGGGCTGTTCAAAGCTATCAAGTGTTTTCTTCAGTATCTGAGTGAAAACACTGAGGCAACATTTAAATCCACTTCTTTATTTGAAGTGCAGCTTTTTCTTAATAGCAGTGAAATAACTTTTAAACCTTCATTGGACTTAATGTCAATGGCAATTTCTGTGATATTATGGGGGGGACTAATCCAAAACAGCTATGATACTGCATCCTTTATAGACAGATTGTCAAATACTTTGGAAATTACCCTTTTCAGTTATTGCTATTTTTGATACTTTTCCTTTTTTGCTGTTGTTGTTTTATTTTGTTTTGTTTTTTAAGTGTCACAATTTACCTTTCCTCTAGGCATTTGAATGTAGTTGTTTTCCCAGCTGTCTCACCCTTATCTGATGGCTTATGCCAAGAAGACTAATATCTGAAGAGAGGCTGTGAGTACTTTTCCCATCTGTTCCTGGTGAATTGTCATATTCTACTCTCCTTAACCTCTGCTTCTCATGTTTTATGAGTGTATCCAGCCATTTCCATCAGCCACCAGCTCATATTTTTAAAATTATATTGGCTAACTTCTTTTTAACTTATTCTAGTTCACTTGCCCAATTGAGAGTATCTTTCTAATACACACTGAAATCTGCAGCTGGATGGACTCTCTTCAAAGTTGGTTCATAAATTTGCTTCCTACTTTCATTTGTGCATTGTGCACAGGCAGTCTTTGGCTTTACAGTGCCTGTTTTACTGAGCATTTGGTGTCAAATGATTTCTGCATATTCCAGGCTGGGCATTTCTCTATGAAACTACTGATTTCTTTGTGATTATATGTTGAATGTTTGCTTTCTTGGTTACTACTTTCATCAAGACACCTGATACTGTCTCTGCTCCCAGATCTGCAAGTACAGCCAAGCTATGTTTTCCTTCTCTATAAGCTGTGAGGTTATGTCCACACATAGCTGACAAAATTGTTTAGTGAATTACAGTGAAACAATTTTGCTAGAAATTTAATGTAAATGCAAGTTTTTGTGCAAGAGTATTTTTGCAAGACTAGCAGGACATGCAAAAGTTTTGTGCAATTTCTTCCTTTATAGGAAGAAATGTTAAAGTTTATATATGTGATGGAAACAAATATCGATAAATAAGTATATAAAAATATCACAATTTACACAGGCAAAAAGACATTTAATATAAATTGGTTAAACTGCACAACAGTGAAAAGGAAACAAAGAACAAAGTTGGACACAATATTGCATCATTTGGAGCTCTACTGGAAAGTGAAACTGATGGTCATAAGGATCTGAATCACAGTCATCTCACTAGCAAGTGCTGTAAGTTAAATCAACATATTGGAGAATGTGAGTAATAACAAGTGCACTGTTTTGTCTCTACCTGATGGCAGTAGGTACTTTGAATTTTTGATGTGTGATGCATGAAACAGAAATTATAATACTTGAGAAACGTGTATCCAAGCAGTCATTTCCTATTAAGTTGTTTCAGGAAGCAGACAGGAAACCTGCTGCTAACTGACAATTTATAATTGTCATTGCCATCAGTGCAATATCTTGGGTCTTGGCATGTGACTTAGCTTTAAGGATGTCTTTTGTTTCTTTAATTTAATCTTTGCCTCTACTGCTTTTTCACTTTAAGGTGTTCATTATCAGATGCATACCCTGGAAGACAAAAGTCAAGTATGAAGAAGAGGGACTTGGTCACTGTCTATATTCTGGAACAACACTTTAACTTTGTTAAAGAGTGGTACCCAATGGATTGATGGTAAATTTTATGTGTGAAGCAGTTTCTGCCCAGTGGACAATTTCTTAGCGAAGAGAAGCTGGAATTTTATTAGAATTTTGAGAGTCCAAAATATTCATGAGACTGTATTTGAAAGAACAGATATTTCCATTTTTGCAGAGGTTCCTTTGCTTTCATTTCCTGTTCCTATTAATGAAATAGAAATGAGCCTACTATTTTGTTTTGTTTAAAATCTCATGTTGACTATGGTTCTTTTCTTTTCTTTAGGACAAATATTCTATGTAAGTTAATGAATCTTCAAATCAGAAGAATTTTTAATAGTTGCTTTGGATCAAGTTGACCACAAGCTTTTTAAATTTAATTGGTGAATTGAATTTATAAAGGAGACCTCAAATTTTGAGGAAAACAGCTCAAGTTTAGTCAATATATATAATACATATACACATTATATACATATACATACATATTATATATATGTATTTATATTGAGAAGGATGGGTTGAATGATCTCTTTAAGTCTCTTCCACCCCTTTAGGCCATGAGACAACAGAGGTACTTTGCAGACTTTTGATCCATTCTTTGGGAGAGGAACTCTTTCAAATTAGTAGCAATCCTGGACTCTTTTAAAGGATGGCTGTGGATCACAGTACTGTACTCATCCTTTCAAATGCCCCTCCAAACTATTTCTTGCTGTCAGACAGCAAGTTCCTGCCCTTGATTCTGAAGCACTAAGAACTTTAATAGGGTTGTTACTGGAACCATGTGCAGTAGAGCAGTAGATGCAGAAAAGGGAGAGATGCTCAAGAGTAAATGACTCCATGATATCTCCATGATATTTCTCAATAATAACTTATCACTCCTGTGAAATGCATTTCTCTCTTTCTTAAAAAGAGGAGAAAAAAGGAGCCCACCAACTAAGCCTTAACACCATGCTTTAGTGTTTTATTTGACTGAATTTACTTGTTCATTAATATTTTTATGTGTTTGGTTTGCTTTAAATTTTCAGGTGTACTGTGCTAATTACTGCAACATTTTCTTACATTACATGTTGCTGAATGGAAACTCATGAAACTCATGAAACCAGAGACAGGTTGACTAAGAGAGAGAGGAGGGGAGTACACACAGCTCTGGGGGAAATAATGAGACACCCATAGAATCATAAAGTCCTCCAAGTTCATAAAGTCCAACCTTGACCCAATACCGCCATGCCCATTAAACCTTGTGGTGAAGTGCCATGTCTTCTTGTTTTTTGAACATTTGCAGGGATGGTGACTCTACTACTTCCCTGGGGAGTCTGTTTCAATGCTTAGTGACTTCTTCAGTGATCCAATGTCTATGCAGGATCAGGAATCCATAGATTACATTTTCAAAGTCTTAACTGACCTCTTGAGAACTCTTGGATAGCAGCTGCGAGAACTGGGGGTGAGGATCCCATGGAAAACTGGAGGTAAAGATTCAACATAACAGCTCTAAAACTTTGGTCCATACTTAATATAGGAGCAAGTATAAAAATAACCCAAAATACATCTGGGTTTGGGGTTTTTTAAAAGCTGTTTACCTTGTACACTTTTACTGAATGTATTTTTAAAAATATAATGATGTTTGCTGTCTGTTCCCAATTTTAAGGAAATGTTCTGTTGACTTAGTTGTGTCCAAAACAGGAACATTTTACATTTTTCTTAGTGTTCTTAAGTTTCCTTCGAGAGACTTAGTAAGAAGTGTTTATCAATATTGTACCAGCATAGTCCTTCTAGGAATCAATTAAAATGTTTAGAACAAAAACTTATTTGTTGGTGGCAGGCAGTGTTTTTACCTAAATAGTCCTAATGGATCACCTAAATTTGCCCAAATGCACTAAAGACATTTTTGAAGTCAGATTTTAAGTATGGATCTCCTTTATTAATGGAACATAGATTTCAAGGCCAGACAGGACCATTAGTTTACATGATCTGCTTTTCACAGAATAGGATTTCCATGTTGCATAAATATGCCCTAGAAGGCCCACCTACAAGTTTTTACTTTCATTTCTATATTTGTACTTGCATTTCAGTTAATTCAGAAATGCAGTCTAAAATGTAACATTTGCTCCTCTCCAACCCTTGGGGCTAAGAGCAAAGCTGAGGGATACAGTGGGATCACATGCCTCAAATAGCCGAGGATTCTTGGTCAGGGGGTTCAGCACAGCATGTGAGATGTAATGGACTTAATCTGATTTACAGCAGAACCTTGGTCTTGGTGCTCTCTGACATCCCAGATGAATGCATGAAACATGTGGCAATCCGCTGCTGTGTTCTGATATATACAAATTTTATATAAAACCTTTTGAAAGGTTGGTTCTGTCTACTGCCCAGCTGGGACAAAAGAAACACGAACATTTCTGGTTAAATGAAAAATCTTTTTCCAGATGATCTGAGCTAAAAAACTCACAGGTAGCATATGGTTTTGATTTGGCAAACAAATACCGAAAATGTCTCAATTCATCTCTGCCCCAAAATTAAAGGTTTTGTGGTGCATAACCTGAGGCAGGTTAAATCTCTTTACTGTAAAACTCTACAGAATAACCTTAACCTTGCAGGATTAGGGCATCCTTTTTTTTTTTTTTTTTTTTTTTTTGTGAGATCAGGTAATTAGCAGCTTAATTACTTTGCAGGTGCAAACTGTCAGTGTCCTGAGTGCACTAATAATGGCCTGAGCAGCTCCTCCTGGGGCTCTTCCTCACACTCAGAGGTCTCCCTGGAAGCTCATCCCTGTGGCCTCACTTGGTGTGCTTGGACCATGCTCTGGGCCTGTGCTCCGGGAGTGCCCTCCAGGATGGACCCCAGTGGCTGCATGCCCTTATCTCTGTGTCTCTTACCACTCCTGGCTGTGCTGGCTGCTGGAATCCAGGTGTGTTTCACTGCTGGCTGTGTCTGGGGCTATTGATGCACCCAGTTACAAACATCTGGCACTGCTGCCATGTTTGCCGTGCTCTGGGACTGGGCCCTTGGTTAATGAAGGTGTTTTCTGCTGGGGTAGCTTTCTGCTCCTGGCTCACCTTCCCTTGGGAAGCAGCCAGCCCTTGCTGCTCCATGGTGAGTATGTGCCTGTTTGCACACAGAGGTACAGAAATGGTGCAGAGCTGGTCCATGAGAATTGGAGGTAATCCTCTTGAAAATTTGAACCATGCTCTTTAATTTAACTTTAATTAGAGAAGTGTTGACAGACCAAAAATTGAAGCAGTAAAAATACCACCATTATAATGTTTGAGTTTTTCGGCATGTGAACACTGGTTCTTTATGAATCAGTTTTGCTATCAACCTGATTTTTCCAAGTGACTAAATGTGTTTCTGTAGTTATTTTTTTCCTAGCATCATTTGCAGGAAATGTCAAGACTTACAGTGCATATGGAAACAGGGAATCTTTCCCAATAATTTCTTTACTATTCATTTCTAATCTGTCATGTCTCTTAATGCAGCTGAAAAATAAACTTCACCTGCATGGAAATGTCGATTTTAAAGCACAATTTATAGACAGGTATTCCATTTCATTCTAATTTACACATTGTCAGAGGATTGCTAGTGTTTATTAAACTTCCAGCCACTTTCTTCAAATAGTGACAGGAAAACTTTCTGAGCGATATAACTTGCAAGGATGTAATGAGGTTTGGCTGTGTCACAGGATTGTGAAATTAAGTTGAATGAGATTCAGAGTAAACACAGATGTTTGCAAAAGCCCCATGCAACTTTTTCAAAACAACATCAAGGGAAAAAACCATTTACCTTTGTATATCTTTGCCTTTGAATTACAGTGTCTAATTGCACTGTTGTGAGTGCATTCATGTCCATATTCAACTAGACTTGTGTCTGACCTTTTTGTCAGCAGCAAGTATAGCTTGTAGAGCAGATGAGCCATCCTTTGGGATATCTAACAGGAATGTAAGGAATATGGCTTTATTTTTTTTTGACCAGACTGGGTTCAATCACACCCTTGTTAAGAGCTAAGCAGGTTAAGCAAAGCAACTTGACATGTTTGGGCCTTACTAATACATTCAGTTTTCACTGTGTATTTTTTGTGCTTTTCTTATGGGTGGGTCAAAATAACATACTTGTATCAAACTCTTTTATCATGAGTTGCATCACTGAGGTATTTTTTGTGTTGCTGAGGGATTTTTCAAAATTTAATATATGTAAGCATGTTCTAACTAGAAATGCAGGACCTTGTAGTGAAACTTTAATCTTCCCCATAAACTTCATTTAGCAAGTTACTCTGCGTAGAGTTCATCTTTGTCACTGCATAAGAACAATAGGGAAGGAATTACACAAACTCAATAATATTTTTTAAAAAAGTTGAAAAAGCAGGGAAAGTTGAGGAGAATGAAAGTATGTGTGCTTATGTGGGGTTCTTGGCTCTGCAAACTGACAAACAATATCTACTTGTAATGTGGTTAGGAATTACCTGAAACGTGGAAGAATCTTAAAAAGATTGACTTCACTGTAAAGCATGAAGCAATACCTCTACAGTCCAAAGAAGCATTGGTTATCAGAAAAAAAGCTGTACTTTCAGAGGTGAGATCAGTTCTGTGATCTGAACCGAATGATTTTTCATTTTTTGTTCTGATAACAAGCTGGTGGCAAGCTTCATTGAACTGAGAAATTGTAAACTCTTAGAAAACGCTGTCTAAAGATAACAATTCAATGTTTCTGCGTAATGTATTCTGAATGAATCTGATAATTTAAAGCCCACTCCACCAAAATGGGAGTGATGCTTGTGTCCTCTTTATCTTCAATTATGTCTAATCTGTTTCTAATTTAAACATGATAATGCTGTTGTCAAATCAAATATAGATTTTAAATGTTTTGTTCTTCTCCATTTGAATGTTTTAAATGTATGTGGGCAGTACTGACTGAGTCTAATAAAGTTTTAGGCAAATTTAAAGGAAAATGAATGCTTAAAAGTGAAATGCCTCATAGTTCATGAGATGGAACATATTTAAGGAATGGCAGCAAAGGAAAAGTTAGGGAACAATCTCCAGTTTACCTACTTAACCTCTAAGGAACCCTAATTCAATAAGTTGTACCTTTCAGGTGAATCAGCATGGGTTTAGAAACAGATGTTTTAAAAACAAAAGTGCCCTCTAAACTTGTCACTCAAGTATTTTCCGGGAGATGGGTAAGTTAAGAATAACCATGGTTTTATTAACTGTTTTGATATATCTGTCACTGTCAATATCTTGGAGTACCAATCAGAATTTACAGTCAAAATAAAAACTACATCAACACTATTTATCAAGGTATATTCTCAAGTATTCCATGTTGTGACAGCAAAAAGAGCTATCCCAACTAGACATACATTTTGGAGAAAGTGTAGCTAATCTGAGTACATTGCATTTTGAATGTCTGTTCTCATGATCTCTGAGTTGAGGAATATTCACAAGTCTCAAATTAAACAGCTGATAAACTATTTAAGAGAGGATTTTTTTTTTCTCTTCCATGACCAAGAACTAAATTAAGAAGCCACCTGTATTCTTTGAAAATTCAGTCGATGAAACACTGAAATTATTCTAAAATATATTCTGATTACAGGCTGTTTATGAGCTTTGGTCTCAAGTTAGAAGTAATTTCTTTGTGCTTTCTCCTCATACTTTCATCTGTCAATTGAGTGTTGTTTGGCCAAGTGGGGCTCAGTGACTGCCAAATTGATAAAAATAAGGGGAGAGATAGTGATGTGTGTAGTGTGGTCGCCCTTTTTTTTTTGGACTTATTTTTGGTTTTTGGGGGGTTGGGGTTGGTACAGAGCAATCGTTCAGTTTTGTGTAGTCTGCCAACTTGCTGAGGTTGCACTCAATCTCACAGTCTGTGCCATTGATAAAGATACTATAATGATATTAAAAACTACCAGTCCCAAGACAGAGCCCTGAAAGACACCACTCTACATGAATGTAGAGCCATTGACCATAATGCAAGAAAAAGGAAAAAAATTATTCAAAAGAGAAGAAACTTTCTCAAATTTCACTCTAATATCTTGTGTAATTCAAGTAGGTCCTAGAAGTTCATTTCCACAGGGTTAAATGCAGCTATTAATCTCTAATTAAACAAATGAACAAGGAGAAATCTCACTTTGAACCCCCAAACACAGAATTTTTTCAAACTAGTTACTTAATGTTTGTAATTCTCTCAACATATCCTCCTCTTATCCCTTACTGTATTTGAAATATTCTCACTTGTCTGCCACTTCTGTTGTTAAACTGGAGAGCATGCTGTCCAGATGAGAAATTATCTGCTTTGCCTTGCTTTTGTATTAATTTGCAGGCTTCATGATTTTAGAAGTGTGTGTGTGAGACTACGGGTATATATATAAGTACATATATGCATATCCATTTTTTTTGTAGTGGCATAATTGACAAGTCCAGAAATTTTCTGTGAAGTGTTGACAGTGAGCAGACCTTTGTTTGCAGAGAAAAAAAAAAGCCATCATCAGTACATTGCAGAGGCCTGGCACTCACAGTCCCCTATTAGCTTTATGCATTACTGACCTCCACAGGCATTTCAGGGGAAGACACAGCAGGAAGAGATGAAGGTCAGTACAGAAAGTGTTACTGCTTTTGCAGGCAAGTATTGTGTATTTAATCACTGTCTTACACCATTTTTTGCATATAAGGCTTGGCTGTTCGTTCTGGTAATATTATTGGTCCTAAGAAATGACTTTCTTATTTCAATCTAAGGGTTAGTGATAAAGAGCACTGTCAAGATCCACTAGGTCCATGTAACACTGTACTTCAAAACCCAAGTGAAGCTGTGCTCGTGTCAAAGTTCTCTGGGTGCCATTGCATCCAGATCAAGACACAATTTTGTGCATTATTCTTCCTCATTGGTTCACACCAAGTTTGTCTGTGTATATGAAACCTAGATTTGGAGTTGTGATGAAATCTGAGTAAAATCCCTTCCTGTCTCATCCAACAGCTGGATTTAAGGTGTTTATTTCCTGTTTGCATAGAATTTATTAGTAATAAAGCAAAGTGATGTAATACTCATTAATGCATGTTTGTTTATATTTTGAATACAAAAAGGCTCTTCCTTATCTATTAACGTCTCTAAAAGTAAAGAGAAGCTAGTCAATATTTCCTTAATATCCACATTTAGACTACAGGAACTACAAGAAATCCTTGAAGCAGAGGAGAATGCTTGAGTTTGACTAGGCATCCAGAGAATTTTTTAATGTGTAAAATTCTCTGGTTGTCCGAAAATGTAAATCCGTTGATTAGGTAATAGAAAAAAAAGTACAGGTCTAGAATCTTAGTGAACTTCCTGATATTTGTCTAACAGCTAATATGCTGCTGATAATTTTATTATTTTTCTTATGTTAAGAGGGATTTCATGGTGACTGGGAGCCACCAGGTGTAGAATCCAGCTTACCATGATGATGGGCACTGAGCAGCAATTCTGTTGGGTTGCAGGCTGTAGCATTGAGCAGAGGCACCTTTTTATATAGTGGAACCCCGAAGACCTGGCCTGACTGTTGAAAGATCCCCACAAGGTTGTAAATGTATTATTGGAACTGTATCTCATCTACACAAATACTGATTGAGAGCATAAAAATCTTGTTGGGGGAACACACAGACAAATCTTTAAAATTAAATTTTCAGGGCAGAAGTGCTGTTTTTTATGGGATAAAATGAGGAAATCGTATTAATGGTCTGACTCTATGCTCTTCATCTTTATTTCAAAGAAATAAATACAATCCATGCCTGTATAATTGCATGAACCTAGTTGAGCAAACTTTAGGTGGGCTCTTTGTTGTTTATGGCATTAAAGCCACAAAACCATGGCTTATCAGCAGCAAAGTAATACAGACATAAGCTGTGGTTAAAAAAAAAAAAAAAAGGAAAAAGAAGTGTAGATGGAGTATTGTGTAGTAGGCTTTAGGTGACTGCAGAGTATTCAGTTTTCTAGGACCATGCTACTATCATGTGCTGCTGCAAGTGTCTGGTTCATTCCTTGAACAGCCAGGATCAGGAAGCACCACAGAGTTATGGGAATATGTTATAAACAAAACAGGCTCTAGGTATGCCTCATGCTTAGCATATATGCAGAATGAATATTTGAGGAAGGAACTTCGAAATAATCCTGTTTGAGTATTTGCTCAAGTTTTCACTCAAGTTTTCTGAACCTCTGAACTTTCCTCAAGTGGTCTAAGGAACAATCTGAAATTATTTTGTCTGTGAACTAACAATATTATAAATTGAAGTCTCAGACTTCTGACTTAGTTTAACTCACATGCATAAAAAGCTCTAGTAGTTCATTATCATAACCTTCCTTTGGATGGAAATGCATTAGTGGTGTCTGCACGAATAAGCAATGAAGAGTAGTGAGAAGAAAAAGCCTCACACAGTACCATGTGAACCTACAGCGTCTGCCTCAATTTGTACCTTTTCAGTATCTGACAGTGAATGATAACCTTATTGCAGTGGTATTTACTGGCACTGCTGGAGTATGGGGTCTGTCATTTTTTCTATTCTGAATTGTTGTGCATGGCTTTAAAAAGTGCCCAAGGCTGAAATGTGTTTCACAGGTTGTCAAGGAGGAAGCAAAGTGATTTTTTCACTACTTTTTATGAAATTTGGCAAATCAATTTGAAGCTGGAGGAGTTCCAAACCTAAATGCACGTTATTATGGATTCAGATGGATAAGATGGTTCCTGGTGGGGATAAGTTTGTCATAGTGTCTTTCAGCAAATTATACAACTGTCTTTCGTTTTCTTCTATATTTCTTTAGCCTAAAGAAAGAAGGTTTCAAAATGGCCATTTAATAATCCCCTGGAAGAATAACCTTTGAAGCAGTCCTATTTTATAACGTAAGAACTATGAAAACCTGGCCTTGGATGGATTATAACAGAATCCTGTCTATTGACTTATATTTTATGATTAAGTCACTAATCTGGCAGCCAGCTTTACTTGCATTTGTTCAGAATGACAGGAGTCCCTTTCAGTGGTCATCACAGATTTCTCTTTTCATCAGCTTTTCCTCAGAGGTAATTGCAGCTGTACACAAGCCATTCAGTCTCCAAAAGAGGACAAAATTTATTTTAATGTCCACGAGTGCACAGTTACCTCAGAGCTGAAGTTATTGTTGTGGAAGAATAGGAAAAGCTCCTTCTGCTCTGATGAAACAGAATGCCTGACAAGATTAGGAAGCAAAAGATCTTCCTGATTTTTAAAAATTTATTTATTTTTACATGAGAAAAACATTGTTCAGTTTTTTATATATAAGTTGATTCAAGCTTGAACTCATCTTACAAAACTCAAATGCTTTGTAAAGCTTATTTCTAAATACATTCTATTGGTGTTAGTATCTTGTACCATGATGATTTTGCCACTGCAATGGAATTGCAGCCACTGCAAATGGGAGTGTTGCAGCTAACTGGTTTTTGTTAATGAGAATTTTTGATACTTATGATGTACTTAAAATTTTGAATTCAATGAATCATTTGTCTTAAGGCAAAAGCGTGTTTCTGCATGTTAGGTTGACTTTTTTTTACATTCTAGTCCACTCATTTACAGGTGGAAGATACATGTAATAGTGGTTACACATCATCTTCGAGCATGTCCTAGACTGTTTGCATAGTAGAGTAATTTCTCAGGAATAAAGTCACTTCATACTGGTGTAAAGCACCCAAACAGTGAGTTACTTAGAGTATCTGTAATGCAACCATATTACAGGTGATTATTTTCTGGAGAACTTCAAGAGAGAACTTTTGGGGTTTTTTTTCCCATTAATATTAATTCCATTGAAAGATCGAGTTTTATTTGCAATCCTTGCTTATACTAAAGCAAGTAAATAATGTATACTTTTCTTTCAGTTTCCCGAGTATCAAATATTTACCTTGATTGAATTTTCTTTGAGAATCTTAAGACAAATTCAGCCAATGTATTTTATGACTGTAAGAGAGGTACACCTGCTTATCTCAGGTTTGAAATTTAGTTTTTTTGTTTTTGTTACTTGCACACCTCTCATCAATTAATGCTACTGAAAAAACATTGAATAAGAAGTGAACTGGTTCCTGTGGAATTTTAGTACTTTAGGCATGTGTTTTAACTTTGAAAACAAGCAACAAATCAAACCATAAAGTTAAGTGTTCCTTCTCAATAACAAGTAGAATTCTAGCACAAAGGATAAAAATCCTATTCGATTACTTTTCAGCATCAGTAGGTTTTAAATGTTGAAACTTATGTTGTTGCATTTGTATACCATACATATTCATAAATATTCACCTGCTGATGAGTTGGAAACCACGGGCATTGCTTAGAATGTAGTAGATGCTGTTTGTTTATTTTTAAAATTTTATAGACAAGTATTAAAGATTGGATGAAAATCCCATGGAAACAAATAAATGATGAGCACATGGAGATGGAGCTCAGAAGATTTGCAAATGTGATCATTTCCCTAATGAACAGTGTTTCGCTACTTGAAATAATCTCTCGTGTTCTAAGTACTCTGCATTATGTAGGAGCCTGTAGCTTGTTAAATTCCCTTCATTAGAGGGTTTTTGAACTCAGAGGATTAAAAAAATTGGGGAAACAAGTATTACAGGATTGAACTCCCAAATCTCAAAGTACTTCTGAAAATATCCCTCTGAGTTTATATTTTCTTCTGTAACCAGCAAATTACCAGCTGGCTTTCACATAAGATTCAGAAGACAAATTCCAGGATGCAGTCACTACCCTGCTTGCATCTTTACTGCTTCTGTCATTCTGTTCACAAAGGTCTGCTGTGTGAGAAATGAAGACCTGTCAAAGCACTAGGACATGGGATATGGACTTTGCAATCAAGGATTAAGCATCTGAAAAGAGCTGAAGTTTAAGAAATGAAAACTTCTTGTAATTCAGAACCCAGCGATTATGGGCACAATAATCTTTGTGTTCTGGATTTGCAGAATTTTGGGTAGCTTTATTCCTGAAATGTTTGTGCTTTATTTCTAAGGCAGTTTGTCAGGTGAATAATACATGGAGGACTTTTTCATTGTTCAACTGCACAGAGGAGCTCTGAGATAAACAGATATGTAGCTAAAGCAGTAGGAGAAATGGCAGTAGAAAGAGATAGACTCACACAATGGGCAATGTAAACTAATATCTTAGGGGTGGCTTAGGGGAATTAAATATCATCTGGACACATAATAATCCAGAATCTATTAGATGTCTATTCATACCCTACTTTAAAAACTGAACTATGAAATAAAATCCCAGTGTTTTGGGAATATGAATGATCAGGAGATGAAAGAATTGTTAACTTAGAAACAAGTGTAGCAGGTAATAATTCTCATTCTTTCCTATCTTAAAAATCTCTGCATATGTTGGTGACTTACATGAACTTAAACATACCATTGATCAGTTCTCCAAATGTTGCAAAGCAATCTATATAGATAAAAATTTCACTTTGGTTTGGGGCAGAAGGATGAGGTCACTGAGTATTTAAATTGTTTGTATAATATGGGGTAACATCAAAGTGGAATTGAAGAATGTCTCAGTACCTGGGGCACTTTCTAAAGGCTGATGAGAATGACTGAGATCTTTTGGGAGAGAAAACTGAATGGGAGCCTATCACATGCTTTTGTTTGAATGTAAGTCTTTGAGTACCAGCTGTTTGAACAAAAACTGAATTTTACACAAGTTTTTTATAGATTTTGTTTTCCACAGGAAAAGCTTTCCTACTGTAAATCTTGATATCCCCTAATATTTTGAAATATAAGAAATATATTTACTTACCCCTATATAAGTTCCTGTTGATAGGAAAGTGCTACTAGCTCTATTTTACAGCTGAGAATTTTAAAGTTCTGTGATTCTTTAAATGACACCTTCAGAACTTTTATGAAAGCAAATCTCCTGAATCCTGGTCAGAGCTCTTAATGTTGGTTGAGCCCTTGTTGGAAACAAACATTCCATTTCTAATTACAAGTCTGCTGTCACTGGTGCAATGAGTTAATTAATGAGTTAAAATCCTGTTTATAACCTTAATATCTTATCAAGACAATGTAATATTCAAGGAACCTCATAGAAATTGGTTGACCAAAAATATTTTGCATAAATGAGTTGGAAAATATAGTGGTTAAAATAATATTAATCTATCTGGAGAAAAGATGTCCTTACTGGTGAATCATTTATTGACAGCTGTTTTGTTATGTGCATGCTTCAGAAGCAACTGTTCCTTATTTTGAGGGGTGACCGGATGTGTCTGTATGCTCAAGTGGTTTAACTTGTATTTCAGCGAAACAGGAATTGCTCTGGTGCTGTTTTGCAGATTAGCACTTCAGCCTTATGATGCTTTAGAAATACCAATGACAGTGACCTTAAAAAATGGAAATATTTAATTTTTACAGCATCTTTCCTCTGATGATGTCAAACACCTGTCTACAGAGTAAGATTATATAGAAAGATTGCAATATAGATAATAGAAGAATGACTTGGCTCTGTTTGACTCCATTCATTTTGTTCTGCTTTGGTTTCATTTCCTTCAATAACAACTAATGTTTCTAACACGCCTACTGTGCTGGTTTTGCATGGAAGTTACCTAAGAGGAGGGCACGAAGGGCACAGACACCTAGACACAGGTTTGTTGTTTTTTTTTTTTTTTTCTCTATGAGAACTTTCTCTGTGAGTTGCTGGAACTAATCAGAAAGCTGATTTAATAATTGACAACCTGGAAAACTAATTTAAAAGTTACTTCGCCTCCGTGAATCAGATTGGTTAACATGAAAACTTTCTCTTTTACCTTCTGGCTTCTGAAGTGGTAAGGCCAGCCAGCCCAGCTCAGCCTGGCCCAGCCCCCTTCACTATGCAGCCTTCCAAGGCCTTACCCGTTTTCAACTAGGGGCCCTGATGGGCAGAGGAAGCAGAAGCCTTTGCTAAGATTCTAGTTTCCTCCCCCCTCCAGTGTGGGCACAGCTCGGCCGGGGCCCTGCTGCCGTCTCGGAGCAGCCGTGAGGAGGTGAAGCCCCCAGCCACCCATGCAGCTTGGGGAAAATGCAGCTGGGCTCTGTTCCAGCCCAGCCACCCCTCCACGCATTTGCTTGCTGGGCTCTGCAGTTTCATGCAGCTTCTCCCACACGTGAAAATCCTGGCATGGCTCCCTTCACCTTCTGTGTGCAATTTTAACCCTTCCGATGCTTGGATAAGACTGCCAATCTCCTGAACTCCCTTGAATGAGAGGAATAAAGCAGAAAGTATACTAAAGTTAGTGAAGTAAGAGCCAAATTTCCAGATGGGAAGAGATTGAGGAGAGGCCATGAATTGATTGGCTTAAAAACCTTTTTGTAAGCTATGGGGTGGACTGGACTACACTGAAAATTCCTATAAATTGTAAAAAAATACGTGGGGGAGTTGAAGTGTTTGAGAAAAGAATCCTTTGCCCCAAGGGAATGGGAATCTCTGTTCTGGAGAATGGAAAGATGAACAGAGACATTTAATGGGAAAAAGAAATGAAGAGAACTTTTGCTTTTGAACAGCTTGCCCTTAAAGGTAATAGCCCATAAATTTACATGACCCATAACACAGCTCTGGAAAGACTGTGAAGATGGGATGAAGAGTTCCACGATTTGCAAATTTTCCCGGGCAGATGCAAATTGTGAAAGTGTAGACACAAAAAACTTTATTCTTCTCTTGGAAAATGACTCTATGGCCAAAACAAGAAAGAACTTCTCTCTCTAAAGTGAACGGAAATTATTATTTCAGTAAAGACTGACTGAAGTGTCTCTGTATGTTGTTGTTAAGAAATGTAAAAAGTGGGCTGGAGGAGGAAGTGATCTGGAAATCTTATTCTGAATTTCTTATTTTGTCAGTGTTATTTATAAATTTTTTCTTTATATCCTTTTAAGTTTTAGGCCTGCCTTGTTTTTGCTCCTAAATCCTATCTCAAAGAGAAATTGAGTATATTAAAATTGGCAAACCTAAATTAAATCAAAACACCTACTATAGTAGTTCTAAAAACAGTTCTAAAAAGAGCTATTACCAGAAGGATTCTATGATCTCTGTGAAAGATGGGAGTCCCACTTCTTCTCCATGCTGCCCCTTCCTCTCTGTAGTTGTTTTACTGAAAATCATTTCTGAGGATAACCATTCAGAGCAGGGAAACTTTTCATCCTAGATTGTTGTGTTCTTTAGTCACTGTTTTTAGCCAAATGAAAATTATTCTAACTGTAGATTTCTTCAACATCTATCAACAGATTGCAAAGTACTTCAGTTATTTGACAATGTTGCCTGAAATTTGGTGGCGATAAGAATCTGGCAGTATAAACAGTGCTTAATGTACTCTTCAGTGCCCTGTGTTTTGTGAAGAACATGTCAGATTACTGAGTACTGTATTTCCTTACCTGATGTTCTGCTGAATTGAAAGATACGAAGCAACTAATTCTACAGACCTTAGACTTCCTGTTCAGACCATGTTATCTGTTACATCTAATAGGAGAAGCTTAGTGGATCCTGAGGTCACAGGCAATTAGACAGCATTGAGGAGAAGTCCAGGGAAAATGGGTATCTTTGTTGTCCATTCTGTCAGCCCAGAACCATTTGATAACTGAAAAAGCATGTATTCTTTTTTTTTTTGTCTCCCCTTGAGGCTCACTCAAGTGTAATTTTATGTAAAGATGATAGAAAGATTGTTGTTGATGCTGAATTAGAAATCTCAGAATGTAAAGACTTATGTTTCTAAAAGGTATCCTCACACACTGGAAAAGAAATAATTTAGTAAATTTCAGGAGCCAGCATAACTAAAGCCATCTAGGCTTAGGAGCCAGAACAAGTGTGTACTAAGGTTTAGACAGAATTGCCTGACATGCAGCCTAGGCTTCTGAAAGGAGCAGGAAGTCTGGATAATCAAAAATAATTAGTCAAATTTTTTCCCTTCAAAAAACCCCAAAGAAATGAAAGAAACACGAGAGACATTAACATTTTCTATGGGAAAATGACGCTTATTTAAGGGTAAATTTCCTGTCAAGAAAAGTAAATGAAACCATATATTTTCAATCAAAAATAGCATCTGCTTTTGACTGAGTCATTACTGTAGTGTGGCTTAAGGCAGAGGTCCCAATAACCAAGTAGCTCTGCAGTTCATGCTGTTGATTCCCTTGGGCCTATACTGGAAACTGCAGTTAGTTATTTTAATTTCCCACTCCTCCCCAGTGGAATTTGAATCTCTGCTAGGCTGTGTATCCCATCACACACCATGCTGTCTTCCTGTAGTTCAGCCACTGCTGCCAATAATGGGACATAGTGCAGTCACACAGCGACGTGAAATTGGAAAGATGGGCTGCCTGGGGAATGTGAGCCGTGGGGAACCAGAACTTAACCTAGGACTGTGCAGATGGATGCAGAGATTAATATTGACTCAAAAGTTGGAGATTAATATTAACTGAAAATTTGAAAGATTTTGCCTTTTCAGGAAACTATTTTTAAAAAGTTTTGTTCTAAAACAAGTTTTTTATTATAACTATTAATTTTCATTCAGAAAAGAACCAGTATCAGACTATTCTATGGCTTGGAGATTTCATATTTGATATTTCATATTTGCTCAAATTGGGGACAGAGAAGAAAAGAAAAATTAATTAAAAGACAATGGTTTTTTCTTGAGAAAAAGAAAATTGTATTCTCTGGGAGAACCTAGTTTCCCTTTAGCACCTACTAACCTCCTCTCCTCTCTGTTCTCTTGTCTTTCTAGTGCACTCAATTGCCTGATCTACAGGCTAGTTGAAGAATTTTCAAGAAGAAACTGAGAAAAGTCTCACTTCGTTTTCCTCCTGAACTTTCGTTCCTGCCTCAGCAAATTCAGTCACTTTCTCACAGCACTCCTACTTCTGTCTGAACCCAAGGAGCAAAGTGAGCAGGGGAAAGACAGATAGGTTGGATTTTACTTTTTCCACTGAGATTTTAACTTCTTCTACAGTAAGTAATTAATTTAATGTTTTCAGTCATGTTCAGGTTGCCTGAGAATAATAAAGTCCATATGCAACTGCAGGTCAGTTGGCTATAGTGCCATCTTGCCTGTGCTGCTCAACTAGTGATTTTGACCTTGGTATGAATGGATCATTCACACAAGTGATGAGAGTTAATTTAGCCTTCATAATAGCCTAGAGCTCAACCTTTTCAAAGCTGCAATTGTTTCAGTGATGCCAAATTATATGCAATCACTGAGTAATATGAACAGTGATCCACTGCTGTGTCTTTGGATGTAGGCCACCAAAATCATTCTCCTCATACTGGTAGGAAACAGGCTAAAAATTCATTCAATGCTGCACATTGTGGAGTGTATGAGCCATGTTACTGCATAAACAATATACTGGGAGAAAATGAAATTTGGTGATTTTTACCCCATTTTTTGTTCTATAGCTCTTTTCTCCTTTGAGGGAACTCTATGGGTTCCATTTAAGGGAAACTGTCATTAAATTCTCTCTCTTGGATTCACAAGCTTTGATATCCTATTGTTAGAGCTTGGGGAGAAAGGCACAATTGAAGACAAGCATAAAAAATGAGTTATTTTCATCTGTCTCTGCAAATTCATATAAGGTGTAAAGTAGGGCTTTTTAGTCAAAGGAGACTGGGTGAAAAGAGCAGAACACCAAAGGTTTTATTCATAACAAACCTGTGTTCTGAGCAGGCAGATCACAGTGTGTTTTACAGGACTGAGGTCTTTCACAGTGTAGCTCAGAGCCTGGGTTAGGATAGAGGTTGTTCCATTCTCCAGGGTGCTGAGCTGTAGTCACTTGGCCTGCCCAGGTTCCAGGTCTGTGTGTTTTGCATTTTGCCAGGCAACACGTTTAGCAAGAAGACCTTCAGAAGCACCATGACAGTCTGTGACGTTATTCATACTTAGTAATGATTTTCATATAAATTGCTTCCTTAAGATGTTAGAGAAAATAGTATTTACGCTAGGTAGAATAACTGTGAATTTAGAAGGAACTCTGCAACTTTTTTTTCAGAAAAAAATAATTGAAGCTGCAGCAGCATGTGAAAATAAACTGCGAAATCAATTAAAACTATTTGATAGATATTGAGCCTGTGTGGAGGATGCTGAAATCTTCAAGGATATAGAAGAATGGGTGGAAATCATCTGGAAGTCTGCAATCACAAGTAGGTATGCAAACCTGTTATGCACAAAATATATAAAGATAGTAATTTTCACAAAGGCATGAGTCTTATGGTATAAGTCCAATCTGTGAAACCATAGTGGTTTATAAATTTTAAATGCCAAAATCTAGTGATCTCTAAAAAAAATTACACTACTTGCCATCCTATCAATCTACTAAGGATGTGTGTATTTAAAATCTTTTTTCTTTCATCAGTGCAAACATTCCCCTGTTGCAAAGGTGGGATTCTGCATGAATTGGCTTTTAAAAATCTGTGCCTTAATATCTTTGGCAGGCTCTGTCAGAAAGATTTGTCTTGCAACCATTAAAAAAGCATATATGTGCTTACTGTTATTTCATAGCAAGTGTCATTTAGAAGGACTGTTCTGGGGTTGCATCCCCTTCCCTTCCCCCCCAAAAAAATTCCAAAAATACTTTATTGTGTTTGTTCAGAAGCATGACTTTTTAAATTAAATTTTTTAAATTTTTAAATTAAGATAGCCAGATGCCTGGGAATAAATCAAATTAATAGTGACTGCCAGTGGCACCTAGGGCCAGGAAGACAGGCACTCTGGGCCACCTCCTCAGCGACCCCATTCCCATCAGGATGGGGAATTACATAGATCTGATGAAGGAAGCTGTTCAGGGATTCTGCCTTTTGTGTTGCTCTGACACAAAGAAGTCATGATGATCAAGGCAATCGGGCCCCAAAGAGTTGTTGTTTCCCTCCCCTCCACAGCCCCTGAATTTCCTGTAGTAAACATGAAGTGTATTGTGACTGTTTGGAAGCAGAGTTTTAAAGTATACGTGTGATACTTCAAACATCTTGTAGCTTTGTCACGTGTTACAGACTAGCATTTCAAGTGCAGTATCCCACTAGTATTTATCTGTTCTGAAATTAAGTTCTGAGAACCAGCAGAAAAGTGTATTTTTGTTATTAAGGAGTAAAATTAAAATCGTAAGAAAACAACACCATTATTAGTTTGCAAAAGTTATTTGCTTTGATTAAAAGCACCAATAAATGTGTCTTGGTTCTATAACTGCTCCATTTAGCACTTGACATATAATAGGTTTTTTTCCCCACATTGTAATATCTCCATTGAAATATAATTATTTTGCAGATTGCTCAGCTGAATGCCCTTATAAACATGCTGTTAGGGGAACTCACCCCTGGTGATCATCAGAACATCATGACAATGTGCACAATTGATGTACATGCGAGGGGTGTTGTAGCCACGCTTATAGCACAGAAGGTAATTTGTTGCAGAGCAATTACACTAATGCATTTTTAAAAGCATAAAATAAAGAATAATTTCATTTGTTGAAAAGATATTCTGGTGGCTTATGTATGGCAATGACAGAATATTTTGATTAAATCCATTTTTGTTCTTTTATATTTTTTGCTTTAGAGTTAGATAATTACATTTACCAGTTAAAAAATTCGCATTTAAAAATATATAGATATTTTGTCCAAATATTTAAAAACTTTCATTAAAAATGTATGCTATAGTGTGACAGCAGGTTTCTCATTAATTTACCTCCCATTACTGATCTTTTCACAACTGATATAAATCTCATACTTACTGGAGATAGCTAGGAAGTTTAATATATACAAAATATAAGACAGCAGTTGCATTATGTTTTCAGATAGCTTTTGGATTTTTTTCTATAAATAGGTTTTATTTCCCTATCAGTTTCTGAGGGGGAGTCTGTACTGCTAACCCTTTCCATGCCTGACTTCTGCACTGCTGGTGCCTATTCATAGTAATTTGCTACTCCATCTCCAGACTGTGAGCACTCAGACAGGAAGGAGGTGGTGAGAGGCACCATGCAATGCCAGCTCCCTTATGCATGGTTAGGCAGGTGAGAGAGAGCTGTTCTGTTTTCCATTCCTCCTGCCTGCAGCTAGCTGACCTCCAAAGGGGGCACAGAGCCCCCAGTTTGAATAAGCAGCTTCATTCCAGAGTCAGACACCTAGAGCTTTTCTGTTTATTCATGAGGAGTAACAAAGGAGAAGAGAAAAACTGTGTAGGTATGAAGTGTGTGTGTGTAGTGCACATCTATTCACCCATCTTCTTCAGCCTGACACCTTTCTATGCATGTTGCATTTTAACATTTACTCACTGTAAAATCTGCCTTTTAGCAACACATAGCTGCCAAGATCAAGGATTGTGCTGTTTCTATGCATTTCCAAACACCTTTCCATCCCCACAATGGTAAGTAGTTCTTTATTTTGCTTTATTATAGGTCATAATTTTACTGCAGACCAGACACAGTATTTAGGTTTTTCAGAAATCCAGTTTTTACATAATAGGCCTAAATAAATAGTTCAAGATGAAGACCACAGTGAACTTCTGGTATTTTAGTGTGCTGTGAAACCTTGTTCAGGACCAAATGGTCTCTTAGCCTTTTTAACTGGTATTCTTTAAAACTGAGGGAAAAAAGCAAAACTAAAAGAAACATGAGTAACAAAAAAAAATCCCTCAACACTCTTACAGTCGCTGAACAAAATCCATTCTACTGAGCATAATCACTTTGTTGTGGTGTGATGCATAATAGCAGTTGCATCGAAAATTTGCAGCAATTTAAAATATTCTTTTCACTGAAATTGTTTATCCACATTGCCAAAGCCTTTAAGGAAGTACTGATGTTTTTCATATTGTCAGGAGCAGCTGTTTCTATCTGCGGTGGCTGTCTAACCGCTAACTAGGCAGATGGCACACAGTAGCTGAGGTGTGTCTGTTGTGTACAGGATCAACTTTTCTGGCTTATAGGAAGCACAGCTGCCTTGCTATTATGATGATGATGATCCTTATGTATTTCAGACATTGGAGGCCTTATATAGAGCTGGATGCTTTGAAGGGGTGATTAGGGTGTCTAGTACACTGAATAAGTACTTAAATAATCAAACTGACAAGCTGTGTGGAAATATGGAATCCCTATTAATGAGAATTTTGGGTAGGGATCAGGGGACTCTGTAAAAAACAAGTTAAATGGTTTGCCGCAGATACAAACATCTCAATATGATATTGCATGTTAATAGCAGTATAAAGTACTTCAATATCTACTAGAGACAAATATGTTTATGAATGAATAAGTATGTTTTACATGATTAACTCCAGTCAGTTATTCAAAGAACATGCTGTAGAAAATAATGAATGGTGAAAACTAGGGAAGGCCTAAGATTTCTGTCTCAGTTGGCAGAAACTTGATCCATAGAACATTGGAACCAGAAACACTTCTTTTCCTGTCTTACTAGTAATTACTATATTAATATCTACGTTTTTTCTTCCAAAGAACTACTTCCTTAACATTCTTGTGCACTGGGATAGCATAAGAGAGCTGGAGGCGATAGTAAGATGTGTCTGGGGCTTAAGGAAGCAATGAAGTGCTGAGCAGATGCTGCATTTCCTGTTGATTTAAGGCATTAGTTCATTAGGCCACTAATCAAACCCATGTGCTCTTCTAGCAAACCATTTCATCACCTGAGTGCTGGAGCATGCACATACTGCTTCCAACTAACTGGGATCCGATCCAAGTCAATGCAAAGTCTCTTGTTGGCATCAATCGGTGGTAGAAGAGGTTGTCTGAGAACGGTTGTCCTTGTTATTGTTTGTGTCTTCACAGAACTCATCTGAAAATATTTTAGCCAGAAATATGGAATTATTATATCTTTTCTGTATCTTGTAAGGGGAGTTTATGTTCCATAAAGCATCCCCCACTTGTTACAAAATTTAAAAAAAAATAAATTAGGGGCCCATCAGGTTGATGCGCATAAATGTTTGTTTTTCAGAAATCCCACTGCTAACCTTTATTTTCTAAAGAAAAATGTCAAGGTATTGAGCAGACATGGAGATTGATTCATCATTTTAGTTCTGAGTTACGAGCTGAAACTACTTGAGATACAGACTGAGCAATGTCACCTCAACAGTGCTTATGCTGACCACTACGGTGTGTAAAGCAAAAATGTCCAACTTCAAAGCTTAGAGCAAGGCTTTTTCTTGATGGGAGTATGAACAATCTAATAAAATCATATTCTGCAGCCATTTCTAAAGAGCTGCAGCCCTAAAAGCATGCATAAATATAATATGAAATTGTGAAACATATTTGTTTCTTCAGCTTAATGCAATGCTATCACTCTCCAAATATGATTTTGTAAGTTGGAAATAGTTATAAGAACAATAACTTCCTTGCACATGATAAAAAAAGCAGGGAAGTTTGATCACTTAGATTTCACCAAATGGGAAGAGGGAGATATCAATTATCTCTTAGTAAAGCTGTGGGATCAATGAGTTGGAGCGGTGCACAAGAACAAAAAAGGAGGATGACTCATGGAGTGGAAGGTGGAAAGACAGAGAATCTTGATCAGGAAAGGACAAAAGAAATAGTCTGATTCCTCAGAGCCAATGGAGGCAGACCTGCAAGCCAAGTACAAGGTGAGCAGTTTACAGCAATAACAAGAAATACTGCAGGGTTAGAGGATCATGCAGAGATGGTCATAGAAGAAAGCAGAAGTACTGCAGTGCTAAGGGAAAAGGTTTTCACAAAGTCACAGATATCAGAAAGCACAAGGAAGACAATCACAAAGGTGAAGAAGATGAAGATCAAGGGCGGAGAAGAGGACTAATGAGCCTGGGAGATTTAGGACAAGCAAGGAGAAGCACTGGTTCCTGCTGCACAGGAGATGAAAGAAGAGAGATTGATAAATCAGAGAAGGGATTTCTTCAAGCAGGTGAAAAATATCACTGGGTAGGAAGTGAAGAAATCTGTCTTGATTCAGGCCAGAAAAATCTGGTGAGGCAAAATGAAAAGAGAGACATAGGTAAGAGTTCTTCAAGAGCATTTACCTATTGTAAGAAAACAAAAGAAATTCCTAATTTCTTTTTTGAGGTAATACTGGCATAAGCTGTTTCAGGGTGGGATAGTTTTGTGGTTGGAGAGTTGGGGAAACAGCACTATGGATGGAATTATGGAAACACCAAATGAAAGAAAATGTACGCATTATGTATTTTACTCATGGAACATCACAATCAAAATTACACTGTTCTGATTGCCTATGTTCAGTTTTACATACCTGACTCTGCGAAATAACAGCTTAGGCTAAAAAAAAACCCTGAACAACCAACCAAATCAACAAAACCCTTGCAAATTCAGCCAGGGTAATTTATTGGTTTTTTTGAGGAAACCATGTATTTTGGACTGAAACATGCTCAGTGAGTCGCTGCTGTGCTCTCTTTGGGTTCAAACTACCAGAATGTGTCAGGCTTTCCTCAGGTAGCCTTCATGTTTTCTGCTGGGGCATATGAGCTAGAAGATCAAAGGTGAAAGATGCTCACCCTTCCCTAGTGCTGCTTTGTCTTTCAGTAGTAGTTTCTGGTTTGGCTTTTTTTCCCTCATAGGTAAAACTTGCAGACATGGTAGGCACAGTAAGTCCTAGATACAAAGAATATGTATTATGTGATTTTGACTGACATAATATTTTTCAGTTGATCAAAGTATTTTTCTGCAGGAATCTCAGAAATGTTGACTGTACTTGTGTGTAGTCAATCTACCTAGAGTAATTCCATAGTAAATTTGTCCCTGAGCACTTAGATTAAAAACGTAGCACAAAGCTTGAGCCAAGTACAGTGTGATGGGATTGCACATTGCATTTCACTGAGACCAGAAGAGTTTTTGTACAGAAAGAAGAAACTGAGAAGAATCTTCTCACTGTTACTTTACTACTTATTACTGGTACAGTCATAATTGTTACTCCAAACTCATAATCTAAAATAGCAAACCGTAGGAAAGAGTAGGCTGTGACAGAAAAAGCATACTTGTTTCGAGTTAGAGAGGTTGACATATCTCAATAGCCTTTATCTTTTTTTGCTCTGTTTCTCAAGCTAAGCAACCAGAAAAGTGAGACAGAAGCACACAGAATCCATGTGCTATATATGTATGAAGGTTTAAATTTTTGTTTTCTCTTGATTTTTATTTATTCAATATGACAAGAAATGTGAATTCAATGACAGCAATGCTCAGGAGACACATGATTGGTATCCTTTGATAGTGAAGTAATAAAATTGGATTATAGCAGTGCACTTTCCTTCAGAAACTCTCTTTTGAGATGAAATATTGCTATTCCACAGTCATGAAAGAGATGTTCTCTACTTACAGTTGAACTGTGCTTGAAAATTTTGTCAAAGATAAGATGACCATAATATATATTTTGTTTCTTTACATGCATTGTTTTATGTAACAGACCACACTTGAGTTTACTAAATCAGTTGTAGTTTTTTATTTTCTAGAGTCTAGAGTAGACTGGCCCTGCAAATACTTGCATATCATGTTGATCAGATGTGGTCAGCAGTGTTTGGGCAGCATAACTCACAGGTATGCATTCTTCAAGAGCTGGGCATTAACTAGTCTTCTGTGGCTTTTTAAATCAACTAAAAAAAAACTTTATTCTACAGCAAGAAAAAACCCTAAAGTACACCTGATGTGAGCTGGCCAGGTGTCATTAGCATCAGCAACAAGAGCAGGTGAATAATAAATTGCGAGTTCATTGGATTTGTTCCCAATAACTCCATCTTTTTTTTATACCGAGAAGCCCAGAACAAGAATGTGGTCCTACTGTCTTTATCTCACTTCATTTAGTAGTGTCTTATGCTTCTGTATACTTCTATTGCTATAAGATTTATTTACCATATAAATATTCGTATATTCATATAAATATTCTGATTTCTATATATGACTACGTGTTCTCTGCTTAAATTTGCTCTGCATTTTTATTTAATGGATGTGAGGTTTCATAACTGACAAATTAAAACAGTTAATCCCTTTTGCTAAGAAAAATACATAATAGTGCATCAAGAGGGTTGTTTAATTTTGTTCAAGAATTTTTGAAATGAAAACAGTAAAACAAGGTAAATCACCTATCAAAGCAGTTCTAATGTTGTCATGACTTACATCAAGAGCAGTAAAACAGGGAAATAAATTATTGCATTGTCTGAAATTCAGAAGAAACATTCAGCAACAGTGGATAGATAAATTAAGGGTGTACATTCCCAAATTAATTATGTAAAGAAAAATCTGCAGGAAAGGGCAGAATTGTGTATAACACTATACTTCTTTTTTTGCCAGTGAGGCACTTCGCATAATTAATTTTAATTTTGATGATTTTTTTAATGCAAAGTGTTCTCTCTAGGGCAGGTATCTACCAGTATTTTTGATACCTGAATTATTTTTATTTGCTCAAGACATTGTTCTTGTACTCTTTAGTCTCTCCTATTGTGTGGTCTCCGGTCATCGGGTCCGCTTGTTTAGCATATTTCAATATACTATATGTAATAGCCATCAAGGGTCTTTTCCAACCTAAATGTTTCTATGATTCTGTGCTTGTGTGGATCTCTGGGGGTTAGCCTCATAAAGGCAGGCTACTTTCCAATCTTTCTAGAATAGCCTGTTTCCAAAGCAAGTAAGTCCCTTGAAAGACACAGTGAAGCCCTCTTTAGAAAGGTAGACTTCTCACTTTTCACCTCAGTGAATGAAAAAGCATCCCTTTGTCTATCATTGATCAGAAAAGATGAGATGTGCCACTGGAGTTTTTCTGCTGACAGGGTTATCCTTCTAACATACATACCAACAAAAGTGCCTATAGTGTTTCCTGAAGTCTTTGTGAATCAAATGAATCATGTTTAAAACACTCCACAGAAAAGTCTATCTTGTTGTTCTGGGCCCTCACCACTGCAGATGGCTCTTTTTCTCTTTTACTATGGCTAGTTTGAAGTATCTGTAAAGGTTTATGGCAAACTGGAGTATAGGAATGCTTTTATGAGCTCAGTTGCATCTCTGTAGATTTGCTTTCTGTTGTGGTACTTTGAGTTAAGACACTGCAGGATGGGGTTTGGCCAAATAATAAAGTTAAATTAGCAATAAAATTATTTTTAAGCTTATTTTTGTGATATCCAATGGCACAGTAACCTTTTTTTTATTTTTTGAGGGAGACTGCTGAATTGGAAATGGCAGGCTTTCATAGTTGTAAATCCAGGGGAAAAAAAGGGGGAAACAAAAAGAAAAAAAATGTCTTCCAGAAAATATCAAAACTCTTTTTTGGTGGATACAAAAACCTCTCTTCTTCTCTCCCCTCATTTTTTAAAAATGGATTATAGCACTGGGCCTTAAAGTATTCACAATAAGAAACAGGTAAAGACTAGACCTGAAGGTCAAGAAATTGACATGAAGGCAGTTTGGTAGATAGATCTGAGGTAATTTAAAATTTAAGATGTAATGTCATATTCCATTGCAAAACAGACTACAGAAGACTGTAAAGTAGCAAAAACAATTAAGAAGATATGCTACATGAGACTGCAGAGACAAAATTTTTAACTTAAAAAAGCCCTGGATATTTTCTTCCCTTGAAAGTACCTGAAGTATATAGGTGAAAGATGGTACAAAATAGTAAAGCATTGCTGGTTTATGCGAGGTTTTTTTCTGACTATCCCAAGAGAGATTTACCACAAATTTTCCTGTGTGTATATGCTAAATTCAGGTTTCAATACCCTTCCCATTTTATTGAATCATCATTCTAGGAAAGCACATAGGCCTCCTTTTTTGGAAATTGTTTGGTATAAAATCAGTCCTTTGTGTTTCTCAAATTCTGAAACATTTATGGCTTTTTAATCTCAGGCAAGAAAATGTTTATTGATCTGTGAACTACTAATGGAGTTTTCTTAATCTTATCTTGTTTATTGCTAGTATTTTAAACAATTTTTTTTCCTGTGCATTTTTAAGTCTGAAAATGTCCAAGTCCGAAGACTGCTATAAAACATTCTTATTGCTTATAGATATTTTATTAATTTGCCATTGACATTAAGCCACTGATGTGTTGATTGATCTATGGATTAGGCACAAATTCTCATCATTAGCAACATAGTAAGAGGATGGTGCTAGTACAACTCTGTCTCACATGTTCATATTTTCTTTTTTCCCTGCAGAGCTTATACAATGATGATTTCAGACTTTTGTGTGAAATAGTGTTGACATCAGAAGAGCACAAATTCAAGGAGACTCATGAGAAAGTTAATAGATCTCTGCACATTTTATTGTATCTACATGGGTGCTGGAGGGAAAAAAATTAAACTTTTTGGTAATGCTGCTGTTAGGCAAGCATACTAAAGAATTTGGGGGGCAGGGCAGTATTCATTAGAAATGGACTATAGAGGATTCCCAGCATATTCAGGAGTAAGAATGTGAGAAATACTCTTGGCATTGTACTTGAATGCCAGCAGCACTAAGAGAGAAAGCAGGCAAGTCATTAGTGTACACTCCTGTATAAGCTCAGGTCTTGATTATCTCTTTCCAGTACCTTCAGAGGGTGGAGGAAAGAAGGCTGCTAAAAGACCTGTCCTTTCTGAGAGAGCTTGGGTACATAATTATATAGATGTACCGGGCCTTTTCCAAAGGGAGAAATGGCACCACTTCTCCAGTCCCTCTCCTAACTAGTCTTTCTGTTCTTCCCTTTTTCCTTAACTCTCTGTTTTTGTGAGTGCAATATTTAAGTCCTTCCTTGTGCAGAGCCAAGCATGTCTCTCAAGAGTATGGGACTGGGTCTCCCTTGCTTCCTGGCACCGATAAACGTTCTGAAGTAGCTGTGGACAGTGAGAAGATCCTTCTCAGTTTCTCCCTTCTGTACAAAAATTCTTCTGGTCTTAGTGAAATGCAATGTTGAATCCTACCAGGCTATACTTGGTTCAAGCTTTGTCACATTTTTAATCTGAGAGCTCAAGGCCAAATTCAGAACAAATCTGATCAGATGCATCTTCTTGCTAAATAAAGCTGCTCTCTGTAAATTTGATTTTGATATGAAGCCATTGGCTGTATGACTGCACAAGTGCAAGTTTCCTATGCATGTGGCATTGCCTGATGCTCAGATGAGAACATCGTGTCAGACATGTTTAATCATAACAGTGTTTATTCCTTTTACTCAGAATATACCCCCTTCATGACAAATGTATGTAAATGCTGAGATAAAAATAGCATTTGACAAGATAGTTGGGTATGTTTCATTTTATTAACACATTAGTCAACTTATTCTGCTAAAAGTAATATGTGAATAGTAGATATGTATAAGATTAGCATAATTTTTTCAGTTAACATTTGTTCTGTGAGGTTTTTGATTACATTATTTTAATTAAGCAATAAGTCATGACAAGTACAGGGTTTCATGGTGAGTATAGTGCTGCTAACAAGGTATTATAAAGCATGTGGCTGAAAGCTGAATGATTGTAACCATTCCAAATGTGCATTAATAATTCCACAAGACTGGCTGGAGTGCCCTTTGCTTTCTTTAATTAAGTATATATTATTGAACAAGAAAAGCATTTACTGGTCATAGTCATGTCCCAGACTCTGCTCTTGGACAGTGAGAAAGCTCCATTTGTGTTCTAAAGCCTTCTGTGCTGTCTCTGGAATTAGTTTGCTTATGAACCCACACTGTAACTTTTAAATAGATTTAGAGCACATCATAATGACTATGAAGGAAGCCAAATTCTCTGTCTTTCATTTCACAATGTAGTAGGTACCCCATGTCAGGAACACAGAGATTGGGAAATTGAAACTGTTTGTTTGTACCTGTCCACTGGAAACCAAAGAATCCCAAACCAGAAATGCTTTGTATGTAACTTGCTTTGTATCTGAGCACATCAGACATGAGATATAAAGTAATAAAATGCTGGGGTTCACACATTTCTGCTTATTTCAAACATTCATTACATATTTTTTTTACACTTTCATTTAAAGATGCAAGGTAATTTGGATTTCTACAACCAGGGTCTCAAAGTAACTAAGTGACTTTGTTGTGATTGTTGTTCTTGAAACAAACGGACTGAAGTAAACTTGGAGCTTATAGACCTGTGTTGGGCTTTGATATTACTTTGTGGATACTTAAATAGGAAATTGCAAATTATAATTTCTGGACCTATGAGCACGTAAATCTTCACAATTTCATAAACTTTTTAATTTTTGTTGCTGTTCACTAGTCCCACCTATTTTTAATAACCATTTAATGAGGTAAATTAAAGATGTCTCTCCTCCCTCCAAAACCAGTCCTCTGGTAGACATATGATTCTATGATACAAGAATACTATCTTTCCTCCTTCTAGCAGCCTGATCTGAAAAACTGAATGGAATAAATCTTGAGATAGTCCTGAGGTATCTATTGTTCTTCTTCCATGTACACAACTCCCTTTTTTTAAATGTGTGTCTGTTATTAATTAAAATGCTCATATATTTTAAATTCAGGTCTGTTCAGAGAACAAGTAAAGTGATGAAGGATATTGTTATATTTCCCAACTGATTTGCTTATGCTGGATATAAACTCTTCAGGAGAATCTTCTAGATGTTGTAGAAGAACAGATTGGGCTCCAGAGCTTGGTATGAGGAAGGACCAAGCAATAGCTTGAAATTCTTTACAGAGTCTACAAAGAACTAAAATATTAGAGTTGGCTTGATCTGGTGTTTTGTTGGTTTTGTTTTGGGTTTTTTTGAGGAGTTGCAATTTCCCACATCTTCAAATTGTATATCATCAGATGTGACATGCTGTATGTGGTAAAAGAGGAAAGGGAACCAGAATCTCAATGTCAAGTCCCATGAGAGATTGAAATCACCTGTCTGAATACAAGTGGAATTGTAAGGAGAAAGTGGTTGCTCTCAGAATCCAAATGTGTGTGCTTCAAGTGATAAAAAAATCTCAAGAACCACTGCTTGACTCAGTCTTTTGCCATTTGTTATCATCTAAATCCTAGGAATCCTGTTTGCAGAAAATTAGACTTTTAACACAATTTGTTTCTTGTATTAACCTTAGTAGTGAGTGGGAAGGTGATTCACTGTTCTTGCATACCTAAGGGTAATATGAGTGCGATGAAATAGGGTTAAAAAGTGTCATGAGATTTGATAAGCATTCATACATTTTATCTGACTTGGGGCATTGAATCCATGGAAACATTGGCTTTTACACATCATTTTCTCATTCACAAAATTAAGTAATTACATCCTAGGAGAAATGCACTGGCATTGAATATACAGTATCCAGACTATGCCACTACAGGTAGCAGATTGAGTTTAACTAGCCATATGGATTGTAATTGTCTAAGTATGATTAATTCATAATGTTTGTTAATTTTATGCCTTATATTACGGTTTGTTACTATAATGTCAGTATTTTCTCTGGGGTTTTTTTGTTTCTTTTTAATCTAGGTTTTGATGAGAGCCCTCAAGAGATTTTAATCTTGTTATGACACTCACTAATGATGTCCTTATATTCCGGGGTCTCATCAATAGCCTGTTCCCCTTGCTGCAAGTTTCATGGAAAAGGGTTCTGAAGTTAGAACAGATGGTGCATCAGTCCATTGCAGAACTCTGTTTTCAGCCAGAGGAAAACTTTATATTGAAGGTGGAAATAATGGTTTTCTGCTTAGCTTATTGTGAATTCTAAATGGGGTGATAGAAGACTGAAATGATCACTGCTGTTTGATGCCTCTGAGTTTCAACATCTGGCTAATGCCTTTACTATCCATAACAGTAAGAAAAGGCACTGTAGACTTTTCTGCTTCTTTCTCTTAAACAGACTATAGCATGTGTATATATATGTTTGTACATACACACAAATATATAAGCTTGCATATGACAGTGTGTGTACATATGCTTCATATACATAAATCACTGTCTATATTAATATCTGATTTGCACAACACTGAAATATATAATATTACATAATAACATTTCCATGCCAACACCAGGCTTCCTATTTTTAATACACGAATTTGATTTCTATTTTTACAACTGGAATGATTTGAGTTGAACTCTGTATCTACTGTTGCTTACAGATCCAAGCCATTAACCCAAAGGAAAATAGCAAATATATCTTTGTTTCTCCTGTAGATTCCAAGAAGAAAGCATTAGTGAGACTGATAGAGATGGTCTTTGTGAAGGAGGCTGAAGATCACACTGGAATTGTGTTTAAAAAATAATGTTTTCAGGGGAAGTTAGAAAGTTATTTCTCTACTCACTTGTTTCTTTGTACTTCAATTTAGAGAATGAAAACAGCTGAGGAAATTTCATTTTAGAAATGCAGATGGTATTGTCTTAGCTTACTCGGCAACTTGGCCAGGTACTCTTGAAACAAATTGCCAAAATCTCTAACAGCATTGTACTTCTGTTGTTTTATTCTTCTGTTTGTCTGTTTTGTTGTTTGTTTTTTGGGGGTTTTTTGACAGTCTGGCTATACTTAAAAAAAAGTGGAAAGACTTACTGAAATTTAGGCACATGCTGTGAATGCTTTGAAGTCACAGACAATATGTTATTCTGAATTTGAGCTGAAACACCTAAAAAAGCCCAGTGGTCACTATTTAACATTCTTGGGTTTTGCCCTTGAAGATGTGATGCTTTGTAGATTTTTGCCACAGTTGCCTAGTCAATTAATTATTCAGGCCAGGCTTATAAAGTACCTGTTGATAAAAAAAAAATGGTCAAATCATTAAGCTTTTGAAATAACTATGTGGGAATTTAAAATTATTTTTCTATATTTTTTCATTCTTTTCAAATTGACAGTGTATTTGTAACTAACTCTGCCTTGTGTCAGCCACAAGAGGGTATATAAAGATATATGCAAGTGATTTATCTACATGATCAGATGGAATAGGAGGAGGCTGACAGGAGCTTGGTGATCAAAGAACAATGAAGTTGACAAAATTTTAAAAATCACTGATCACAGAACTGTGATTCCTTTTAGTTGCTAATATTTTTTCTGCTTTTTTCTTACAGTGTGAGCTGCAAGGCATCTTCCTGAACACATCAATTAATTGATTTCATTTCTGTATAATCAAGTTTTTATTGGACTGATGCTTTTCCTTCTCTTATTTTCCTCACAGATGATGTGAAATTTATAACAACACTCACAAAATAAGGTTTGATGTATTAATTTTCTTTGCAGGGAACCAGTAATAGTGGCATCAAATGCCCATTCTTTAGTAAAATAAAATCACTCTTCCTCTTTCAACGTTAAGCTTCCTAAACAGAATTTAATGTGATTTATATGTATTGCTGTAATGATCACCAAGACACATAAAACATAACTCAATACATAATTTGCTGAGTTGTCTCTCTGTTCAATGCTTTTCTACAGTGTTGGTTAGTTATACCTTTGTGCCTTCCTCAGTGTGTCTGTTTTGTCTCACATGGTGGCTGCAATGATGGAGATAACTAGCAGAGTTGCAAATGTTTCTAATTACTTCATATCAGTTTTAGAGAACCCTAAGTAATTGGCAAATTGAACTTGGCTCTCCAAGCTTCTCAATGGGATGGAAAGTAATCAAAGAAGAAGAGTGTCAAAAGTACTGAGAGATAGTCAGTGCTACAAATATGAATAAAACAGCAGCCAGCACTGCCTTGATTTGCTAGATCAGCTAATCATCTATTTGGTACAGCTTTCTCAAAAGTGTATTCTCAAAGCACCAGGCCAAGTTCCAGAACAAGGCCATGCTATACACTTCCTAGTGTCTGATGATCCAGTAACAGATCAGATGGGGAAAGAGAAGAAAATAGCAATTTGCAGCATGGTAGGGCTTAGTAGGGGGTCTGTACTCCTTGATCTATTGACTGCTCCCACTTCTTTTTGTTTTAACTTTTTTACCACTGCTTCATGACTCTAACATCTGAAAGGCATATGAGGTCTGCTCTCACCAGGCATACAGCTCACCCTTCTGCAATCCTGTCTTGCTTATTCTTGCTTCCAGTTATAGAAATGCTAAGGTATCTTTTATTTTGCAGGTACTTCCTGGAGAAAAAAATGGAGATGCTTTTATGATTGCAGATTCTGTGGATTTTCGTTTGGCCTAGGATGAAAGAGCTCAAAGGATCATCTGAGGTCTGAGCCAAGCTTATCTCCATAGGGTATTTATCAGTTCTGCTAAGCCAGATCTTGCAGTATGATTGCAGAGCCTCTCTGGTGCACAGGGTTACTATACTGACTCCTATTAACATGCTATATTTTATGTGCTATGTTTTAAGATCATAGCATTTTATTGAAATTGCAGTAGGGATGTCTGTCTCATGTCAGGAAGATATAAGTATTAGGGTAGTTAAGTTCTGTCTTTCTGTGCGCTTAAAACATCTAGATTCCTTTTTATCTCATCTCTTGGATAAAAAAGAGCACTGCTGCAAAGAAACAGGGTTGGGAAAAAACTGCTTACAGGGGACTGTGTATGCTTCATGATAATATAAGTTAGAAACATCTGAAAATGTCATGTAACACAGCCCAACCTTGTCTAGAGAAATAAAGTGATCATTTGAGAATTTCCCCTTCTATATTATCAGCTCTTTCTGAAGTAGCCTAATTTAAACATTTCCCAAGAAGATAATTCTTATTTGTCTTCTTATTCCTTCTCCTTCCCTCAAATAAATATTCCAGAATAGTTATTTGGGGTGGTAAATTATCTATATATGTCTGGAGATTTCTTACAGATTCTTTAGTGCTACAGGGTTGTTTGTAAAATATATGCCTGTGTCAGGTTATTGTTTAATTTTAAAATCTTGTGACTCTAACTTCTTACAACTAGAAGCACTGCCAACTGTGACACTTTTTCACATAATCACAGAATATATTGAATTAGAAGACACACACAAGGATCATCAAGTCCAACTCCTGGCTCTGTACCAGGCTGTCCCCAAGAGTCACATCATATGGCCAAAATCCTGAAATTAGGAAAAGCCAGGTAAAAGAAATTACATTTTCAAATACACTCCATAAACACCTGCTGTGCTTGCTTGGACTTTTAAAGGGAAATATTTTCCTAAAACAAAATGTGTATTTAAGTTCAATACTTCAAAAGCACATGCAGCATAACAAGTAGAACAACAGATCCGATGAATTGAAGTGTGAACCCCAGTAAAATTGGTATATTTTGCAAATCCTTTTGGTTAGGTTTTTTCGTTCTTGTTGTTTGGTTTGGGTTTTGGGAAGCTTTTTGTAGATTAGATAATGTGTAACATTATCTATATTTTAATTTGCTATCTTATAACTTATTTTTAGAGGATATCTTTTCCTTCTTTGTTTTTATGCCTTTTCTCTGCATTTCATATAGGCAGCAGTCCATGCTTTGTTTAATTTATCATTCTCCTTAGTTTTTGTTGTTTGTTAATCCAAACCCTCTTAAACCAATACCAGCAACAGAGAAATTCTATTAAAATATATTTCAGGTATTCCAAGTTCAATGCTAACCTTCTAAATTTTTTAATGCTTCTTTTTCTACTTATGTTTTCTGCATATGAAATGATCAGAAATCAGGAACTTATTTCCGACTTGCAAGCCAGATAAAGTGAAAATGCAGCAATGCTGACAAAAACCTTGTCTTTGTCATTACAGGCTAGAGCTGCAGCATAAGAGCTACAAGAACTTGAAGTTAATGTCATTGTGAAGCAACATTAGTCTCAACACTCTCAATACTGTGACCATTTGGTTTTTCTTCATCCTTCAGTGGAGGAGTTGGAAGTCTCTAAGATATCTTCAAGTAAAATAGGATAAATGAATGACTGGTTACATAGCTATGGCTAAAGGAAATCAACTTTCAGAGTTCAGCTGAAAGTCTTTGACATAGTGCAAAAAAACTTGTTTTCAACAAGTGTAAAAAACCCCAAGTCTGCCACAGTCCAGGATAGCCTAAAATGGATTGTGCTTGGTGGAGATATTGACAGTATTCAACTGAATCAGTGAACTGCCATGGACAGCAATGAGGTCAGTGAATTATTACCATTACTTCTGTATTACTATTACTTCTGTGTACACTCTACATCAGTTTCAGAAATGCCTTTAATAATACTGGTGTAATCAAAATAAGTTTAATCATGATCAGACTAATACATGAATAACCACACATACAAAAATGATACATATCATGCTATATAAGCAATTGTCCAATACAGAGCAATCAAATTCATAGCTCAAAAACCTTTGCTTGTATGATGGATCTCAAAATGGGAATTCTTCTCTCTCTACATGTATGTTTCGTGTTTTCTGTGAGGTGCCTGTCATTTTAACAAAAGTGACATGCAGAGTAAAGTGGAAAGGTCCTGTTTCAACCTGGGAAGAGGGTGGGGCAGACAGATGAATTGTTCCGTATTTTCTATGAAATCTTAATTGATTAGACGATCACCTTTATTCACCACAGAAAGACTTCTTTCTTTATGATGGATACAACAGCAGGAGAGCAAACTGTTGGAATTGATATACTTTGTTGCTTATCTGAAAGGAGATTTTTTGCCCTAATTTTGCACAATAGTAGAAACTTCCTTTAAATCCCATTTTCCTAACCAGCGCCTAGAATAGCTCTTGTTGTTAGATTCTAAGGACTCTATTGTGGCTTTTAAGCCAGAGCCCACAGTAGGGGTTGTGGAGGGATGCACCGCCCCCAAGAAACTCCTAGAGGGTTTGTACTTGAGGACAAATCTGATGATAGAATTTAAAAATGGAACAGACCATTGTAGATCATCCAGTCCTATCTGCCAGTACAGGATTTTCCCTCCCAGATATTCTTATGCATTGTTCAATGTAAAAGTCTCAACTCTGGGAGTTTCCAAAGCTTTGCTTGGAAAATTTTTGCCTCCTTTTTTCCCTCAGAAGTAGGAGGACACAGCAGCAGCCATGACCATGTCTTTTAATATATATCTGTGTGTACTTTGGACTGGCTTCTGCCTGCTGGCTGGTGTGAATAGGGGGCAGATGGATACGACATTTCTCTTTACTGCCTCCAGATGACTTAAAAATACCACGTGATCCCTGTGCCCTAGGAGGAGATTTGGAACTGCCTTAAACTATCACCTGTCCTTTAATGAATCTCTTAGATTTTGTAAAGTGTGATCTAAAGTGTAATTGCTCTGTTCTGTAATGTGGTGCAGCTAATTTGTGTTTCAGTCAGAAAATGTTGTCCTAATTTTCTGGGTGGTGATTACTCTCCCAACCAGTGAAATTGGCTTGAATGTTCCAGTGCATTTTGTTTACTGTTTAAAGGCTGATAAAACTCTCGTGTGTTATTTCTTTTTTGGAGAATAATAACAGTGTATTCTTCAGTCTTCAGTGTTGATATACCCATCTTCCAGAAGGATTTTGAGAGATTTCAATTATCAGATATTTCACAACACTTTTGTAAGTGCTGTTGGAAAGCAGATACGGAATTTTCAGAAGTTATGCAAGTCTGTAGTGTAGATGAGCCACCATTCCTGCAAAAAATATCTTGTGTTTAACACTGTTGCATGTGAGCAATACTGTCAGATATATAAATATCAACTCAGAGCTTGATTAATCCATGGGATAAACATATTATGCTGAAGTATCTTGGCGTTTACACATCAGGTAGTGTCTATGAAGTCTCCAGAGTCATTGAATTAATGTAACAAGTAGTGTAAATAGGACTGTTCTGTAGGGAGACGTGGGAGGTCAGTGTTGTACAAAATGTGCCAATAGTGACTGTAATAGTCATAGAAAACCCTGAAGGCACCATGAAGATTAAATTTCCATTGGTATTTGAACAATTGTTCTTTGAGAATCAGTATATGAAACAATATGAAGTTTTTAACCCAAGTGGTTGGAGGTTAATGTTGAGCAAGCACAATTTAAAAGGGTTTTTCCACTTTCAAAAGAGTGTTTTAAAGCACTACTTGTTCTGTGCATTCTTAGGTGGGGAAGAATATTCTCTGACAAAGACTAGCAAAGAAAATCTGTGGAGGAAGAGAGAACTTTAGAAGGGGTAGAAGCAGATAAAAAGCCAAAATGGCTTAAGAAATGGAAATTAAAAAATGGAAAGTGGCCCATTTCCTTGATCTCATGATATGTGAGGTAGACCTGAGAAATTATCAAAATACTTTCATTAAGGCATATTTTGCAAGATATACAAAACATAATTGTTCAATCGATAAACCATGGTAGTGTTTTCTAGGAAAAAAAAATCGCTGGACACTATGAATCCTGTTCAAATGAACATTGCAACTACTTAGTAATATGCAGGTGGCCATGCTTTTTTTGGTGAAGTTCTGTCAGCGCCAAATAATGAAAGTATTTCAGTAAGACTTCCAGGGATTAACATGAGCCATTTTTGAGCAGTGTGTGCATCTGCAGTATCCAGAGGTGACACTGCCTGTGTGAATACATTTGACTCAGCCTGGAGTTCATAAGTAAAATTACCAGATTAATCAAAGCAAAGCAAAGGCTAGCTTGCCACAAAAGAAATGTTTAATTTTAGATGCTAAGGTATTTTCCATTTTAAAGCTACAGACAGACTTAAGATAGGAAGCCAGATTTCAATATCTGAAGTTCTTTGTCAGTTTAATTAGCTGTTGTCTGGCTTTCTAATAGTTTCAGAACCTGACTTCGCATATTATAGTTTGATGCCTGTGGTGCCTGGGAGGAACCGCAGAAGAGTACCTCTTCCAAAAATCAGATTAATTTTAGAGCTATTCCTTAGAGGCATTTTCCATCTACATCGTCCTGCTTCATTTTGTGCCTCTTTCAATTTCCGGGTAGAAAAAATACGTGGAGCATTGTATAATTCCTGAACACAATTTCTCTCCAAAATCTTTTTCAGACTTTCTACTTCCCATTAAGTGGCAAAGACTTAATAGTTGTCCTAATCAGGGTGTAAAGATAAGGATACATTTCTATTTCTGTGAAATGGCAACACAGACAGGATGATTATTAATTGTATATTTTGCCGTTTACTTATGATTTGTTTATTCTTTGAAAAATATTTTGAAGACTGTATATACTTGCATTTCCCAGCATTTCCTTCACTACATTTTGCACACTTCTATTCACCCCTGCAGTGACCTCATGGGCTTTCTGCCATCTGTCATTGTTCCTTTATTCTAATGTGTGGTGCGGTCTCACGTAATTTATGACTTTGCCTGATATTTATTAGATAGACAGGATTATTGCCCACAGATGGCTGTGGTTCACAGCCAGAGGCATCTTCACAGAACTAGTGGGAAGAGATTTATTCGTGTTACCATGTGACTTCTACTGTAAGCTAATTTTAGCTCTGGGTTTCTCTTGATAAGTTAAAATGAAACAAGAACTCTGGGTCAAATTTATTATTGCCTCAAGTGATGCAGTTTCATTGATTTCTGTTGAGTCATACCTGTATGTCAGGTGTGAAATTAGCTGTCCATTTTTTTCATGAGTAAAATAAAATGTATGAGAGTATATTTTAACTATAATGCATGTGTGCAGTTACAAATATTTCTGGTCTTGAAGCTGCACCTTTGGAGCAGAAAAAACAAAAAAGATTTATAAAATCATACAGTTGTTGCCAGTAGATGACATTGTCTGCCAGCTTTACATTTTCTCTGCTTCTTTTTATGGGCCACTGGAGTCATATATTCTGTCATTCTCAGTGTGAGACTCGGAACATTTCTTTGGCAAAGTCAGGGAGACTGGCGTGTTGAAAGTGAGCCAGCGCAGTCAGGTGGTTTCATTTGTACTTGATTTTGAGACTAGTTCTTGCAGCAGATAGAACATGAAAATTGTATTGTATCTTTTTGGTGTGTTTGTTTCATTGCTAGTGAAATAGTTGCTGCCGAGAAATTTAAGAAATCTATTTGGTAATAAATACACTGAGTTGAATCAGTGGCTTTTCTAATACCTGCAAATTCTATTTGGTATAGTGCAGCCTTAAGTGGATCTTTGTTATAACATTGCAACCAGTTAAATTAAAGTGCCTACATATTTCCTTGCTGTAGACTGAAGCAGAAATTCCCAGCCTCCAGACTGTAATCTATAGGGCGTTTGTAAGCAGTTGGGCTTGAGGGGAATGGTGCTTGAAACAAAAGCCATCTGGAATACACATTACAAGATTCTGCTGCAGGAGAGCTAGGAACTGAAGTAGACATAGGAAAATGCTGCATTCTCACCCTGCAAGGTGCTAGGCATCTTTTCCTTTTTGCTGGGAAGTCAGTGGGAATTAGGAGCACTCAGCACTTTCAGCTTCATGTAATTCAGGAATGCCATATGTAGTTAAATATGTTAAACCAAAAGATGAAGTAAGTAAATATGCTAGGTGAGGTTCTGCCAGCAGAGTTATTGATGCCAGCATCAATGTAAATTTCTACTATTTGTCTTTCTACTGTTGTTGTTATGACAAAGATGATGTTGGCAGTATTTTTAAAGTTTTGCTTTTCTGCATTGAAGCTAATCTGGACTGACACTTGTGAAGAGCACATCTGATCATGCTTTCTGACATGTATGTTCCCTCTATTTTGAGAGTGTAACTTTAAAACCATTGCATTCATTTCTCAAAATGGCACAGTATGGCTAACAGTAAGAACAGAATTTCCATTCTGCTCTTTACTGTCCAGCCTGGTTTTCAAATGTGATTGTTATGGATGAGAGAACAAACAGAAAGGTAAGGGGAGCATGCTTGCATGTGGAGGATTTGCAGTTGTTTGCTTTGACACTATGAGCCCAACACTGTTTCTGTCCTTCTGTGGTCAATAAAGTTGAGCTGGCATAGAAAAGAATGCAATACATGCCCCACTGGAGGCTATAAAGCCTGGGTAGGTGGGTCAGCACATCTGAGAACAGGTTCACAGTTTCAGGTGCAACACCTGCAGGACTTAACCCTATGGAATAGTATCTCCTCATCTTTTACTAAAGACATTTCTTGAAGGTACAGGCTAATTTCAAATTTTACCTGTCAAGATACAGAGAAGAGTCATTGGCACAGCAGGTGCATTTAAATATAACTGTCTAATTATACAGTGATGCATGTTTGCTCCTAAGAAACTAAATGTACAGGCCATGGAAAACATGGTATCTGAGTGTCATGCTGTTAAATAGAGAAGCAGTCTTTGGCAGTCAGGCACATTTCATGTATGAAATCATAAAAATCATGGTGAGGTAAACATCTGATCATACCCATTATTAATCAAGTATTGTGCTATTTTTAGCTGGGGTGGAGTTAATTTTTGTCACAGTAGCTGGTACATGGTTATGTTTTGGGGTTGTGCTAAACACGTGGTTGATAATATAGTGATATTTTTGTTACTGCTGAGCAGGATTTTACACAGGGCCAAGGCATTTTCTGCTTTTTGTACTGCCACAGTGGTGAGGATGTTAGTGAGTTCATGGGAGGCTGGGAGGCAACACAGCCAGGACAGGTGACCCCAACTGGCCAAAGGAATGTTCCAGACCACATGACACCATGCTCAGTATATAAAGTGGGGGGAAGAAGAAGGGAAACTTAGAACATTTGGAGTAATGGCATTTGTCTTCCCAAGACACATGTGGTGGGGCCCTGCTCTCCTGGAGGTGGCTGAACACCTGCCTGCCCATGGGAAGCAGTGAATTAATCCCATATTTTGCTTTGCTTGTGTGCATGGCTTTTGCTTTCCCTATTGAACTGTCTGTATCTCTGCCTGTGGGTTCTCTGTCATTTACTCTTCTGATTGTCTCCCCAGTCCTGCTGTTGTGTGAATGACCGTGTGGGGTTTGGCAGCTGGCTGGGGTTACACCACAAGAAGTATACACACTTAGTCTTCTGCAGACTTGAGGGTTTGAAACATATGTACATGCTGTTACAGAGAAATGTAAGTTCTGAAACTTGAGTAGGTATTTTTGAGTTTGATTTCAAGCTTATTTTGTTAGTTTTGATTTGGAAGTTGTGCAGTAGAATTCCTGAATCAGTTTTAAATCAACCATAATAGTAGAAGATAACAGAGCGATGTTATCTGCATCTACTGCTAGTCTAATTCTGGCACAGGGGGAAGTTCTCTGGTGGCTAAATCTAAACAGATCCTGGAGCCTTGTTGTGTGCTGGAGGTGTAAAGGGGAGGTAGTTTACAAACATGGTCCTGGCTTGAGGGCATGTTTCAGTGATAGAAGTATTTTCTTGCCCTTCCCACATGCCCTATATCAAAATTCTTTGCTTCAATTGGCAATTCTGCCCTAGACTAATGATGCTTTATCTCTACTCAGTTATTGAAGTCTAGACAGGCAAGCAAATGTAGAGAAATGGGAAACACAATAAAATATTATCTCAAATGACAATCAGAGAACAATTGTTGTTATCTATGGAGAAAATCTAAGTAGTAAATAAGAGTTATTGCATCTTAAATGGACTGTGTTATTTATTAATTTACTTGCATGGTGAAGTACAGGCATTTGCAACCCTTACATGCCAAATGCTACAGAGTAAGATTGAAGTAGGTTTGTTCTTTCCATCTTTTGCTCAGTGTCCAGTTCAATACTCGCATTTACAAATTTTTGCTGTATAGTCAGCTGTCAGGAGTTTTTACACCTGCTTTTGCCAAGCCTTCTCCTTTACACTGACTAGATCAGTATTTAGCTAGTAGAGTTGACTCTGCAATGTTGACATCATTCAAAATTGCAATAATTGAACTCAATAATCAATAAATGTTTCGAGATAATATGTATTCCCCAAACAGCCATTACAAAATGCACTAAATTTTCTTAGCACTCTCTGAAATATCCCTGCTGAGAAGTAAAATGTTCCTGTAATGTACACATTCAGTCTAAGACTATCTAATTAATGACTCTAAATGCCATCTTCTCTTAGTCATGATGGAGAAAGGCTATTTGTTTTGAGCCCAAAACATTTATTGAATGACAAAATAGATATTCAAAGCCATCCAGAACAAAGACAGTGAACATTGTATAATAAAGAACATGAACATTCATGATGAATCTTTTAATATCTGGGTTTGAGATCTATCTTCAGTGAGATCCCTTGGTGTTCTCCTATCAATCAACCAGACAAAAATTGCAAAGTGAAGGGTGTGACTCATTTGCTCACTGGTATATTCAGCCAAAATTACAGAGCTGAGCAGATCCCATAATTTCTGGCTTTGCAGCACTGTCTCTGGCTCCCAGCATCACTTCACCATTACCACCCTGCCAAGTATTGCTACATTCAGCAGTCACTAAAATGTCATATATATGCAGAAACCATTCATACACCTCAGACTTAGCTTATATGGGTTTTTTTAAAAGGCAAACATCAATTCCATCTCATTTCTGTTGCCCATATCTCCTTTACACATTCACTCTCTAAGATTCTGCTGCCATCTGTAGCCAGTGCTTAAGCCACAAATTAATTTGAGCCAAGATACTTCCTTTGGGAGAGAAAAAAATATTCTCTCTTTTTCTCATGTTAGTCATAGTCTGAAGAATCAATCCTGGAAGATCTACAGAGATGGAAATGGACTGGGTATCCAGAGATGGAAATGGATGGTGAAAACTGATTCTCTGATGGGCAAGAAGTACAGCAGATGGTTAGTATGTGACCTGGTATAACTTATGTCTTTATTCTCATGCATTTTTCTGTTTTATATTCAGTGTTGTTTTCCCTCCTTTAAATATTACTATCTCTGTACTGACATCAGTTCTTAAAAACTGTGTTTCAATTTGTTAGGATTTGTTAGCAGTTTTGCAGACTGCTACAGATCCTGCCTAATTCTGGCTAAAATATTGTTGCGCCAAGATATTCAGTTTCTCAAAAGAATTTTGCTAATTATTTTATTTCTTACCAAATGTTAATTTATAGGTCACATTAGAAGCACCTTTTTTATGCATCTTGTAACTATATAGAAAATAACTATATATTAAAAAAATCTGCTTTTGTTGCTTATTACTATCTGATGGAACTGCATATGATCACATTGCAGACATCTTTTTCTAAACAGTTTTCTGCAAGGATGAATCCTTTTGAAGACCTAGGAAAACTTTGGGAAATCCTATGTTTTCTGGGAGAGAGCAGTTTGCTGCTCTTCACAGACTGCTGATTCTGGTCATAGCCATAAAAGACCTAATTACAGCCTTTACTGGAAACCCTGTAGTATCCTTGGCACCTGCTGCTGCTGCACAGTGAGTACTTTTCTTGTTGCACAATGGATCTGTCCTTTTCATTGCTCAACAGTCTTCCTTCTCACACCTTCAAACAAATACCATTGTTTCCTGGAGAAAGAATGTTTAAAGGGTGCTGTAGCATTCACCCTTCCAAATGACAGAGCTGTCTCTATAGAGCTCTGTCATGCAAGAGGCCTCATTCCAGTATACAAGTACTTCCTCCTAACATAATCAGGAAAGGACAGCTAACACATAATTCCATGCTTTAGGCTGTCAGCTGGTTCTTGGCTCCTTAAAAGCTCGGATCACTTCAAGGACAGCAGCCATTTGTTCCTGATGGTGAGCACTACACCATCTTCCTGTACCATCCCCTTCTATTTTAAAGGGAAGGACAAAGGTGAATTCTCAAAGAGAATTACTGATTATTAAATTTTCATTGAACTAAAAATATAATCTGCAGGAGTTTAAAGCAACTGCTGGAACTGTTTAAAAGTGGGGAAGGTAGCAGTTCTGATCAGATCCTGCCTGATCAGAAAAGTCAATGGAAAATGGTAGGAAATGCAATCTAGAAGATTCTGGAACATACTGATAATTAGACCAAACCTGCCATCATTTTTAAATCAGAAATTTTTGTGCAAAGTTGCTGGTATTATACTCTGTAGTGAGTTTCAGACCAACTCACTGAGTTTTCTGAAAACTTTTTTGATCAAATGGTTCAGCTGTGAAAAAGAGAAGGCAGAAGTAAAACCAAAGCTTTGTGAACAGTGTACAGTGTCTTTAGCTTTAAATTCAGATCTAGATCCAATTTTTAATTTCCTAAAAGTCTCTTTGAGTCCAGGCTTTTGGTTTAGGGGCACAAAGTAGTTCTAGAAGTTTTTTGACAGCCTAATTAGGAGCATAATTTCTTTATGAAAGAATAATGCGAAGTTGATTTTTTTTTTCTCTATTTATTTTCTAAGGAAGTCCAATGTCCTGTGGGGCAAACCACAGTTAAGTTTAGGTGCTGCGTCTATACCAACAGGCAGGTGTAATCAACACTAAACACTATACACAGGTGTTCAGAATAAGCACTTGTCATGGCATTTAGGGAGAGAGCATGCACAGAGACATTATTCTGTTTTGGTGTCCAGACCTAGGAATAACGGATATCTGGGGATAAGGGCTGTGAATTTACTTACATAATTAATGGAAGACCTTTCTTTTTTGTCTACAGTGAGCTTGCATGTAGTCCTGTTAGGAAAAATTACTCATTCAAAGACTATATCTCTCAGTCCTTGGGCACACACATGCCAACTCTGAGTCTGGGAACGTAACTTTTTTCCATTGATCACTGTAAAATATCTTGCATGACCTCAGAAAGTGTTGTAAAATTTATTACTTGTGAAAGTTCAAAAAGAGGACTATAGTGCTGGATGTTTATTATTGTTAATAAAATATTTGTGAGGTCTTCATTAAAGCTTCTCTGTTATTGTTTTCTTGTTCAAGGGTTTCTGCTCATTGCTGGATTGTCTGCTGATGCCAGTCTGAGTTCTGTGAAGTATATTTCATCTGCACATGCAAGTGTCTGGGTTTAAAAATGTTAATAGGAACATATCATGTAACAGACATTGTATGAAGAAAAGCTCCTCAAATCTGTTTTTCCACAGGAAGAAAGAGTGTTGGTTTATGATGTTTAAGTTCAGTTGGGTTATCCTTATAGTAAATATTACATCTGTATTGTAAACTATGAAACCTGGAAATGGTTAAATCTTCCCCATTTGCCATGCCTTTTCCTACTAGCAGAGTATCTTAGGCTCTGCAGCTAATTCCTCATGCAGGGACACCAGCTTTCACAACACATTTGCACAAAATACTTCCCCATACTGTACACACATTCTGGCCACCTAAAAGTTCTCCATTATTATAAGTTTTTGGTTTCCACAAACCATACTTTTTCTGGGTTACTCAAGATTTCTAAGCAGACGTTTTGATCAACCAAATGAGAGTGCTGTTTCTAGACAGTCCTTACTATCCCTGCCCTCTTTTTTTCCCTTTGTTTTCCTTTTTTTTTTTTTTTTTCCATTGAGAGAATCCAAATTTTAAGGTGCCAGATGTTTCTGAGAGTTTAGTAAAAGAGGTATCAATCTCCTATTTTCTTCAATTCTTTCTTTTTATTTAGTTTTGCCTGTAGTGGCAGGGGAAGCATTACTGATCTGGATTCAGTTTTAATTAACAATCAAAAACTAAAACACTTTACAAGCAAGCACTATTTGTTCCTGCAGGCTTATGCTGATTCATAGTTGGAATTTGGCATTTTGATTGATTAACACTTTTCACTTTTTACTTGAAATAGGAGATAAGATGAGAGAAACTATGCTCATGGAAGTTTTTGCCAACAACAGAAACAATATGCCCAGAGGCTTCCAACATGCATATCTTCTCTCCAATATAGAAGGAAAAAAAAAAAGTAAAAAAAAAAGCAAGTCAAAGAATTTTGAGGTAAGTCTGAAAAGAGTACTTACACTTCTGGATATGAGTCTGAACCTATGGCCATTTTAGATTTGGTCATTTCTATGGCTATGTGCCAAAAATATTTCTTGGTAGTAGTATGTCTTTTGTGTTCAGCTTTCATTCTATTTTCTAGCTAATTGATTATTTAATGGAATTTTGTAACTGACTGATCAAAGAAAAAAGAGCAATAGAGATTCCTTTATGTTTACTTCCTTGACCTAATACCCAAAGTTTGCTCTTTGTTCTGAAAAACTTACAGATGTTAAAAGGGAAGAAGGGAAGAAGATACTCCTTTCCAGATATGAACTCATTAATACAGTAAGAGGAGCAGCAGCATATTTTGGATAGGTACTGCATGATTAAGGGAGGTTTGTAAATTGTAACATTGAAATCCAAGTGACAGAAACCAATGACAGTAACTAACAAAGCAGTAGGAATGCAAAGCCCAGAGACGGTACAATCACAATATGGAATCCACAGAATAAGCAGTGTTTTCTTTGGCACAAATGAGCTGTGAATCTGATTGTAAATAATCTAAAATGAACTTACAAAATACTTTGCATTTGTATGTGGCTTTATATGCAAGGATTCTGCTGGGCATTGGCTCAGTCAGTACTGAAATGCGTTTTTCCTTGGGCTAGAAATCAAGAGCTGTTCTAATGAAAAGCAGTATAGAGATATTTGTTACTGGCACTGAGGAAATGGTGCCAGTTATTCCTTTCTCAGTATGGGCCACATCATCCCAAACACTGAGTATTCATGTCCCTAGTGAAAAATGGCAGCCTGGGAATGCAGTGCATTTATTCGGGATATAAGTATAACACTGAGTCACCACATTGCTTTTTGTAGTTTGTTGGAATTTATAACACTTTTGTTCTAAATTCAGGGTGGGGGAAGAAGGAGGAAGTGTTGTACTCCTGTGAAGTATGGTGCCAGATGACCTTTTTGCCTGAAATAGTATGATATGTTGTAGCATGCTGTGCAGAGAAAGTACTTTGGTGCTATCAGTAAGTTGGACAAGAAATCATAGGGTTAAGTTTTGAATTGGAGTTTTGCAGTTGTTATTTTTGATCTCCTTAAAAGGATTATGTTCTTGACTCGTGTTGGTGGGCTGAAGTGAAATGATAAAACCAGTTACAAAATTTGTATCTGGCAAGTTTATTGTATGTGGCAAAAAAATGGGAGACCACTATACTCTTGGTCAGGAAAAGCTGATGGAGGGAAGAAAGGAAAGTTACTGCCAAGTAGGTACATGCTGGTCAGATAAGAATGTTCCCATGCCTCAATTATAATGCCTGCTACTAAAAATTCTTCAGACCACCCTCTCAGTTGTTTTGATTAATGTGATTGAATATAGCTAGGATTGGGCTTGAAAGTGTGTATCTCCAGGCAACTTCTGAGTATGTCAACAGAGCCTGGGCTAGGACCCATTTCTTTCTTCCCTGGAGGTTGAATTGTTTGCCATAAACTTTTCTACCTGCTCCATCCTTCTTACCACCCCAGCCTCCTACATATATATCCTGCAAGCAGCCATCACTGGGAGCTCAAGCAGCTTGCTCGTGGCAGTGGTCCTGATGTGGAGCTGTTTTTGGAGATTAAATTCCCCTTTGTACACCTGGAAAGGGGAGAAGCCTGCCTGTCTTGCCAGCTCGTGCCTTGCCTGTGCTCTCTGTTCCGTTTCCTTTGACACCCAGTTCCTTGTCCTTTCTCCAGTACAGCTATTGTGCATGGCCATGGAGCCTTCCAGCTGCTGGCTCCCTGGAAGGGAAAAATTCCTTTGTTCCATTCCTGCCACATGGAAACCGAGACTACAGCTGGTTAGGGTGAAGTGGGAGGCCCGGACAAAGATGAGACCTTGCCTCTGTCTGCTCTGCTTCTGTTCCTCCCAGTGGCAAATAGCTTTATAGTCTTTTTCTAAGGGGTGGGGATTTACTTAACCCATGTGCCAGAAAACCAATTTCAGCCTCTGAATCCTGTAAACCGTGTAATAGATGATGTGTTTCTGAGCCTGTGGTAAGGACAACTTTGTGGTCCATGCAGGAGGGACTTGGAGGACAGTAAGTGGGACAGCCAGGAGCACATTCACTGTCAGACAGGGGGTCCTTTGCTGGGGATGGAAATGATGGAAGGAGTTTTGTCATGCTGGCATAAGGCCTTCACCTTGAATGCAATGGGCCCATGGGGGACGAACCCGGTTTCCCTGGAGCAGGAGGGAGAAATACCTGAGAGTCTGGGAGAGGACTGTGAGTTCTGCCCAGGCCCCCAGAAAAACTGGGACATGTAGAGCAACAGCAGCCAGTGCCTGGCATTTGGCCCTGGCTAGACATCACTTATAGGAGCAACCCACAACAACTTCATGAAACTCCCCCTTCTCTACCAGTATCCTGGCAATTTAGGTGACACCCTGCGTTTTCATCCAAAGCATATTTTCCAGCTCTACTTTTATATCCTGCCAGTCCCTTGGGAGCTTTTGTTTCTATCTGCATGTATTGTTCCCACTAATTAATAAAGGCTTCCATTTTGGTGGGTCTTCCTTTTCATTTCGCATGGATGCACGGTTCTTGGAAGAACATGTCTGTGATGTTCGAGAGAGTCTTGCAGGCATATTAAGGGATCTGATCTTTTCACTAGTAAAGTGAAGCAAAGTAAAAATGTACTATCACCAGTATGCCAATTTTATTGTCTTATAGCACCTCAGCCTTGTAATTAGGTAGATTGTGCTGAATTCAGTGAAGTTATTAAAACCTAAACATTTATTCAGTAGCTTTGATTTACTCTCTTAATAATTTACTTGTTTGCAAGAATTATTTGTTCTGCATCCACCTGGAGCTTTTATTTTATTACACTTTGTGATCTAAAATTTGACTAAAAGAAAAACCCTCAAGGTTGACAAGGACTAGGATTGACAGAACTGTGGCTCTTTGAAATCCCTGTTGTCCATTTAAATTTTAATGTTTCTATCATTTGTTCCTCAGTGTAAATTAACAGCCATGGCAGTGTGTTGGGTTTCTTTTCTGAAGTCAAGACTTTAAATTTAATTCAATAGCCTAGATTTACAGCTATTCTATATTTCACAAGGCAGAATCAATAATGTGACTGAAGTGAAGAAGATAAAAATTTATGGTATCTTGCAATTTAATGGTTGAAAAGATGCAATTGGAGAGATCATAAATTGTGAAGGAGTTTATGCTTCATTGCTTCTGATTCAGTACTTGCTGTTAGAACTTGATTTGTGACTATTCACAAGGTGTGATTAATGGTGTGATCGATGCTTGCTTCAGTGCAGTAAAGCAGTTGTAATGCTCTTCATTAGAATAAATAAAATAAATTGACTGAGGCTTTATAAAAACTGTGTAACATTTAAAATCTAAAATGTCAATTTTTTTTTCCTTTTACAATTTAGGTTTCTTCAGGCAGTTTCCACCTACATCACATCAGTCATTGTCATTCTTTTTGGATATTATAGAAATCCATGTGGGTTTGGGTTAGCTTTATGCAAAGCTTAGTGAAGGGGAAAAAAAAGACTTGAATAGGGCTGACTAGAGACTAAGATTTCTCATGGCTGTGTTTTGCCATCCTGGAAAAGTACATGTATTCCCCTTTAGTACATGCAAGTTTAAAGGAATCAAGGCAGAAAATGAATCTTCCATATACAATTCTACTAAAACCAATAAAAATTAATAATGTTCATTGTTTTTAAATGGGATGGATGTATGATTGGCACCCTAGCAGAGACAATGAAGATAAAGGGTCCTTTTTGAATGGTGGTTTTTTTTGGTTTAGGGATGTAAATGACATAATCCAAACCTATATCACAGTATGCTCTAAAACAGACAGAGGAATACGAGAAAACTGCAACAGCCATGAAAGGCAGTAGAATGTAATAATTTTGGTGTCGTTTAAAGAATTTGGCACCAGGAGATACAAACAAGAAATAGTGTGGAGGATGCATTGTGCAAGCTATTTAAATCCCCTGCAGTATATGGCTCATTTTTAAGTTTTGAAAGTATAAACATGCTGTGTAAAACCTGAGGGGTGAAGAAATTGTACTGTAAAACTTAAGGGGGAAAAAATCTACTGTGGCTTGAATCTAGAGCTATTTCATTTCCTTTGCTTGCCTTACAGAGAGACAAGCCTGTAACTAGCTGGAAAAGTTTATCAGGTTTCCACTGTGCTCCCTTGCTCCGATTTTCTTTGGTGTCCTTTGTCATGGTGTGTGTAGAGATTTCAGGTCTGTGTTTGATTTTTAAGAGGAACTGTAGGTAAATCTAAAGATTCTAGACAACAAAGCACAATTTATACAACAGCAATGAACTAAATATTCCCTATAATTTTTGTATATTATGTATATCTTAAAATATAAGTATAAAATGCTGTAGGAACTCAAGGCATCAATGATCATGCATTTTATGATTGGGATTGCAAAGAGAATGAAAAATGTAAGGAAACCACAAACGTTTTTGAAAAATATAGCTATGTCATAATAGTGCTTCTATTACACAGAAATACACAGTATTTACAGACTAGCAGTTGTAACTTCACAAAAAAAAAAATCTTAAAATAGATAATATTCTGTCTGTCAGCAGTCTGGCAGAAATTCAGATATTAACTACAACACGTTCTGACAGTAAACACATGGTAAAATGTGTGAGACTATAATGTAAGTAGCTAAGCTTTTATTTTGTAGATGATTTTTTGCTCCCTCACTGTCAATTGAAAAGCCAATAATTCACACACACATGCGAGTTTCTGTGAGTCATAAAAACTGGGCTTGGTAAAGCGGACACAATGTAGCTGCAGCCATAGACCCCAGAGCATTGTAGCTGAAAGATCCCAAGAGCCACCATGCTGTAGTGGGCACAGAGGAGCACTTACATGCTACAGCCATGGTTACTTGACCACCTGAGTTTGCCTCCCTCCAACTACTATGCAAAAATGTAGGGCCACAAGGAAATGTGAAGCTCTAGTTGCGCATAACAAAACAGAAGGTTGACTCAAGGTAAAACTCTACCAGTTGTGTGGCAGGAAAAATACTTGTGTCTCCACTTGTTTGGTTTGATTATAGGGTTTTTCTCCCCAAGAAACTGATGACATATCCAACATACTATGATAACTTGGGAAGAAGCAATAGCATGGAACCCTTAGAAGTTGTTGTTTTTACTTTATCATTAACAATGCATCATCAATCTTGTTTTATAGAAAAGAAGACTGAAGCATTGAACAATTTCTCCAATATCACATGCCAAATTTGCTGCAGTGTACTTTCCACCATCTCTTTAGACCTGTACTATATTATGGAATCAGAATATGCTGAATTGGGAGGGACCCATCAGAATCATCCAGTCCAACCCCTGGCCCTGCACAGGATGTCTTAAGAATCATCATATGCCTGAGAGGGCTTTTGCATTCTTTTCAAGGGAGAAAGCAACACTCATTTATTAAGAGTGTCAGAAAGGATGACTTTTTACTTACATTCAACCCTTAAAAAAATTAATTTCTGTTAAGTGAAGATGTTTTCAGCTCAGACAGTTTGCAGGTTTATTCAGCCAGAAACACATGGGTAGTATATAAAGAGTAGATTTTGTTATCAGGCTGATGAATGGTGGTTTCACCCTATTTCTTCAAATGTGACATGCCATAAGAAAATGGCTCAGATTAGCCAGATATTGAAAGCAGTATGGCAGTACTGAAGAAGAATATTATAGTGCAAGGGTTTTGGGAGGGCTGAGGCATTACACCATAGCTGCTTGTATCTAATCTAACCTCTTCAGAGAGAGCTGCACTCTTTGCTATGTACTATGTACATACATTCTCAGCTGGCTCCACCAGCACTGGGGGTTTCACCTGGCAGAGGAAGTTTTTGTGATAAAGGAGTGGGTTTAAACTGAAATAGCTGTTGCACACTGCCCTTTACAATGGACTTTGTTTCTTCTAACCCCCCTCCCCCCACTTCCCCATTAAATGCCTTGCTGCAGTCTGACTTAGTCCATTTCAAAGTGGACTAGACAAAAGGGCATAAGGAGATAAGAAACTACATGAACTGCTTGAAATATGAAAATGATGGATTTACTAGTGCTGGTTCATCAACACACAAAGGTAGCCACGTAGCCTATTCTCCAGCCTTATGTGCCCATGACATCATGTGAACATACAGACAGTTTGTGGTTTCTATTCATTTTCCTCCAGAGAAAGCTGTTGTTTCTTATCCAAACAAAAGTATTTTCTTCTTGTTTGGATAACTTCTATAAATGTTTTCCTTTTCTTTGTAAGAGTGTGAGTGGTGAAGATTTAACAGTACCATAAAATACTAAGTCCTTTCAGTTGAGGTTCTTGAATAATTTCAAGTTACAGGCAGAAATACTGAGGTATGGCACAATTTACCCAAAGCTATATTCTTATTTCCTCAAGCTTAATCCTGCATCCTGTCCAGTGGACCATTCCAGTGTGAGGGAAATCATGCCTCTATCCCCAGAGGTATCTTCTCAATTTTGAAGGAGATGCTGGCTCTCCTTGTAGTTACCAGCAGATGCTGCTGCAGAGCATCAGTACTAAACCTACTCTTGCTATTTTTATTATCACTGTTAACGCTGAAAGGGATATCGTGTATTCCTATTTAGCCTTTGCAAATTTGAGGTGGGCTGATGGGGTCTATTTATTTGTTTCATGGGAGGGAGTACTTCGTCTTCCCTTTGCTATTGCCATTTTTTTCCTAGTTATGAGTGTCTCTGTCCAGTGTCTATCAGTTTCTTATAGATCCCTTGCAGTTCATTATGGCCTTGCTCAATTTATTAGGACCAATCATGCATTCATACCTTCTTTCATCTGAAGTGCACTTTTAAATGTTAGGCTACACACTAATCAAGTTGAACATAATAATGAGAGCACGTTCACATTGTTAAGGTAAATGATCCAATGCATTCATAGTGAAGACATATTTGAACTACAGTTTGTGCTTTTTGTCGCAATATTGAACATTCTGGACAAGTATGAATTGGGTTGTTTTGCGGAAGCCTTGCAAATACGTGATTATTATTGCATTGCTGGCAGAACTCTGGGTATTTCATTGCAGCTTTGTGATAAATTTCTAAGTTCAATTAACTGGGGAGGATTTGATTGTATTTAAATTTCTTCTTATAAATTAGAATATTAATACATGAATGGGACATCCACCTGCACATACATGAATCTTTACACTTACACACAGTAGTGACTCATGTATGAGGCTGAGCTTGATACCATGCACTTCTTCTTAGGGGAGGCAGTAGGTCTTTATTAGCAACTTCAGTGTTGTTGACACAGCATGTGAAGCTGGTGAGTGAAGCTAAAAGAAGAAATTATTACTTTGGAGGTAGGAAGATGGGGGATAGTAAATGCATAAAAATTTTCTCATCTTCATACTTTATGGGGCACATTTTGGCATTTGGACATTTTCATTTTTTCCATTCCTCAGAAAGGGAAAGGAATTGATTGATGCAGTTGTTAAAATTGCATAGGAGAACCTAAAGGTTCTTTGTGCTGTGTGAGGCATTCTGTTCCAGGACTTCTGCAAAGAAAAGGGTACTTCTACATGAGTAAATTGGTCTGATTATGTTCCTACAGAGCTAGCAGGATTCAGCTTCAGCTTTGTAAAAGGATGTCCAGTCTCAGGGCACTAAATGCACAGCTAAATGATGGTGAAACATGTGCAAGGTAATTTAGTAAACATGGGTCATGTTAGTGGTGACCAGTAGCAGTGACCATAATATAGTCCCAAGGTCCCAGTGTTGTTTGTCTGCTGGACTCAGGTTGCTCAGTAAAGGTGGAACAGAGCTCACTGTTTTTGCCATGCCTTCCTTCTGTAGAGCAGCACAGTTCCCAGGGCAATGAAGTTCTTTGTTCTGTTGCTACTTCATAATGTGAGTGGGAACATTTTCTCCTGAGGACACTTAAACTCGAGTTCATTGCCTAATTTCAGTAGACTTACATATACCTTTAGGAAATACCACTCCAGGATGCAAGTGAGGTGGTTGTCACCTGTCTTTCCTCTTAATGAGGTATAGCAATCCCTTTGAAGTGGTGTGGACCAGATTTTTTTCCACATTCTGAAACAAAACTTTCCAAAACAGTTAATTTATTGTAAGTACCACTCCCAGAAATATAGCTGTACTGGAGATCTTTCATTGCTGTTATTATGACTTTCCAGGCATCAGTTAAGTGTCTCAGCATGAGGTTCAGCTGTGCTTTTAAGTCATTGTTCCCATTTTCAAAGCTGTAGTTTTGTTTCTGTATAAAATTCTAGACTAATCATATGTCCTCTCAAGTCACATGGGCAATTGCACATTAAAGACAAAATTTGGCCTAAACTTTGCCAGCTTTTTTCAGGCCAGGGAAAATGATAAAAGAAAAGAGCACAAATCGTGGAACAATCCAAGCCTTGTACCAAAGTCTCTAAGCCGCATCTCTCACGGCAAGTGTATCCTCCTGCTTTCCACAACTTTCACCTCAGAACATCTGGAAAGCAGGATTCTACAACTTAGAACATAGCAATACAAAAAGAAAATTTTCACTCTGAAATCATGTTTAGATTTAAATATAATTTAGAGCACAGTGGCCAAAATATTTACAGTAGGTTGTTTATCTTATACCACTCCTTATTTTGTTACATATTCTTAATAATTTTATTTTTTAAACTACTATAATTTACAGGGTAATATAATTGGTTTTCATTATTTTGGCTGTACCACTCATGTTCCTAAAATAAAGTAAGCAGTGAAAAATGGGCACTGTGCCCAAACTCTCAAAGTTATTTTTATGTCTCTAAAATCCAATCTAGAGGAGGCAAATGGAAAATTTGCATTTTTTGGAGTTGAAACAAGCTTAGTATCTTGCTGAAAGTGTCAGAAAGCCAAGCTCAAATTGTAGTGAGCACATGGAAACTCAGATATGAATGCTGTACCTTAGTAAATATTATCTTAACCAGCTAATATGAAAACATTTATGCAACAAACAAAAAAAATTTAATTTGTGATTTTCTTTAAGAGAAAGGCATAATGCATCACCTGGCTGTACTTCATTTTCCTTCTACAGATAAATCAGTGTCATGCGCTGTGTGAGCCCCTGCAGTGCTGTCAATGAGCCACAAGTTCACATGGTTTTTGCAGACTGACTGAGACTGAAAGGTGCTTTCCAATATTAAGCTGCTCTGCTTTAATGCATCTCATCTCTTTGGTCACAGAAAATCCTAATTAGAGAAGAGCTATTCCTGATGACCCTGTAACACTGTTATGGTAGGATAAGTACATTTTCTAGTGATTCTAGTTTCAAATAAGAGAACTGTAAGTTTCACTGTTTTACTTAAGATGACACTGCACAGTCTGATGCATCTCTTTTCTCTGGTATTTTGTCTGTATCTTCTTTTCTAAAATTCTGCTCAGTGTCATTGGCAGTTTTTTCACTGTTAGCAAAACTACAGCTGTTGCTTTTAAAAAGAGAAAGCAAAGTGACCAGTAAAACAATAAAATAAAAACTGTTCAAAGTATCTAAGTAAAATCTCAAATGTGTTGAGAATCTCAGGTCTCAGAGCCCTATTTAATTTTTCATCCAAATATGTCAGCTGCTAAGACCAAGATTTACTAAAATGGCTTTTGGTGAAAAATTATTTTCTGACTGAAGAAACCATTTCAAAGGTTCTGCAAGATTTTTTTACTTTAATTTAAAAAAAAGCAACAAGGCAACACCACCATCCCAAATGATTTGGTAGGAAGCTAAGATGTTTTCAAATTGTTACCAGAGTACTTGTAGTTGGGTGCCTTTTTCTCTTTAGTGGCTCCTTGCTAATTTCTACCATATGCTGCCATGCTAAATTCACTCCAATGAAGATGAAATCCAAGCAGAGCCCTCATTTGGGGAAGAATCATAATGAGATGAAGCTTCAGACAAGTGATGTTCTGGCTCTAAAGCAACATTTCTAAATTGCAGTGTGTGCTCAAATCTAACCTTGTATTGCTTGTCTCCACTGTGGGGCCTTTCTGTTGTAATTACTTTCCATGTTGCTCCTTTGAACTATAGCTGGTTTTTTTGTGATAGCTTGTGTTTTTCAAAATGCATGTTGATATTTTGAATTTGTGTTTGTTAGTGGAAATTAATTTTACTTAGCATTAGGATTTCAGTGCAGTTTTAATCCACTTGTGTTTGGAGCCCACCAAATGCAAATTAAACTGCCCTACCCTGGCATTGCTGCAGAGTCTCTATCTAAGGACTCCACTAGCCTGCTAAATATGAGGGGGTTTTGGCAGGATCTGTTTTACCAGTACTCTGATAACAACAACACACACAGAGGTCCTTGTGATGTTCTGCATTCTTGCTGGTTATTGATTATCCTCAAGTCTGTCTCTGAGTTCAGGTTCACATTGATGTAGAAAATGCCATAGGATCCCCCTGTAAGTTCAAAAGGAACCATTTAAAATTCAGAGTTGCAGGAGGAATAACTTTTATCAGGTAAAATCTCTACGGTATCCTGTGACTTAGATTTGTACTTTGGGATTTCTCTTCACTCTCCAAACCTTTCCTCTCAACCCCTTTAAACAGGAAATCTCTGCCCTTGTTCCTCATATCCATTTTGCTGACTGGCAGAGACAGCAGTCTCCTCCACCTGCTTAGTCCTTTCCAGACTGAGCACTTTCTAGACTGTCAGCAAAGTGTGCTTTTGAGGGAAAACTCTCTGCCTCCTGGCAGTGTAATAGCGAGCTGCAACAAGGATCAGACTCAGTCAGCATTGGAGGATGGCTGCTTCCTTTCTCTCTTTCTTCTCCATGCCTGGGGAAAAAGCAAACAGGAAACACCCGTTCTTTGAAGGCATGCATGTGACAAGTAGAAAGAGGAGGAGTGTGGGAAAGCTGCCCACGCATGCAGTATTTGTGTTCCCACATCCTGCTCCACTCTGCTTTTCTTGCCCAGGCTTGTCTCCAGACATATTTTGACTTGCCAGACTTGGCCTAGAGCTGAGCAGGAATCACCAGCCAAATTATTTGCACAGCAATCCCAAATGCTGTCCACAGGTTGCTGTCCAGTGTGGCCTGGTTACAGCCTTTGCCACTGATTTACCATGTGTCCTCCTTGTGTCATTCCCAAGGCAGTTTCCTTCTCCTGGAAGGCTATGAGACTGCCAGAGAAAGCTGAAATTCCCATTGCTTGGGGCCATGGGCCGAAATTCTATGTACACAGTCCAGGACCAAATGATTTAGATGCCAGGTGTTACAGATACCAGGGTGTGTGATGCAAGGGTATGTGCCACTGCATGTACATCTGGTGTTTTCCATGAAGTCTGATACCCTTAAATGGCTGTAAGCTTTGGCCGCCTTGCTGAGTGTCTGTGCTGCACTGCTACATTTATGCTTGCAATGAGAAAACTGCTGGCATAGCCTCCAGGCAGGGGAGAGAGGCCCCCAAGTCTCCATTTACCTTTCTCTCCTCTTGCAGTACACATCCAGGCACTGCTGCTCACCTGTGGACATGTGGTGGTGTTAGGCTAAGTCCAGATCCGTGTCTTACAGCTAAGGCCAGGTGATAAACTTTAGTGCTTCTTAGGAGCAGTGTTGCATTTCAGATATACTACCAAAGGGCTTACACTAGAAGCAGGCTAACTTTTTTATCCTTAACAAGGATTAATTCACATTGGATGTTTGATTTTTTTAAAAACAAAATACTTGTCCATGAGTGTATGTCTCCCTTTACGCATCTTGTCTCTTATTTTGATTTTACTCTAATTATTATTTCTCGGGGTTTGTTTCTTTTGCTGTTTCTTTCATTCTTTCATTTTATTCTTCCCGATAAATAATTTTCCCTGAACAGGTAGAACTCAAATAGTTGCTTCTGGAAAATTTTGCAGTTTGCAGTCTAAGTCCAGATTTACCAATGCAGAACTTGGTAATGGCCTTGCAGGCCTCTCAGCAGCACATTATGTTCTGTAGAGAAGGGGAAAGTAAGAATTAATTCACTTTCTTTTCAGACATAACACGAGCTTCTCCAGTTTCCCACCTTCTTTTTCCCTTCATTTGCACTTGAAGCAGCTCTCCTGCACAGCCTTGTGCTGGACCTGACAGCTCTGTGGAAGGAGGGTGACAGTGCTGCAGGGTGTGATGAGTGCAAAGTTCCTTGCCATGGAAAATCAGGCTGCAACGTAACATTTGTCTCTTTACTTGATGAACAGGATACATTTGTTCTGAAAGATCAGCTGGCTCCTGGTCTGCATTTAAATCACTCATGGTAAATAACTACACATTTTTACTTCTTAATAAAAATATTTATTGTATTGGCTGTATCAGATTGATTAAATTCTTTCATATTCTGATGCTGCTGTACTACTTCAGTTTTGCACGAGGTATTGTCATATTTTAGCACCTTCCACTTGCTTTAGTTTAATAATTTTATCGTTTAAAACATCTTTCAGATAGTTTCTTTTTGGTGATATTGGACTGATTTCATCATCTGAGAGGATAATTTTCCTCTCTAAGGTGTGCAAAGAAGATCATGGTAGAGGGCCTCTGGCAAACTGTCTTTTTTATTTTATGCTGTCTCATTTGCAAAGTGAGTATCTATGTTTTGTAGCTTTTCGTAGATAAAATTTCCAACCAATTTCTTCTACTTTCAGAAGTGGACTGCTTACTTAAAGGTTTGCTTCTAGTATTTCCAGACTAATTTGCACTGGGCAAGCCCATGCCATGATAAGTAGTTTGATTCCTCAAGGTAGTACCAGCTGAGCTGGTATGAAACAGTGAATCCTTAGAGTGCCCATTGAGCCTTCAGAACAACACTGTGAAGGCTGGATAACTATACTGGTTAGCTGGGTTGTCCTTAGTTCTGTAATGAGCTTAGGTAGTGCTAATTCTGTAGTCTCTGCATCCCACTCAATTGTATGCTATAAGCATACTCTCTAGCACCTTACTTTTGTCCTCATTTTTCTTCCTTTGTCAATTGGATTAATAAAAAAATGCAGTGTTGCATGCATTCAGGAAAACAGCCCCAGCAATGTAGCCATTTTTAAACCAGGCCACTTAGCAATCCAGTACTATAAAGAAAAGTAATTTGTAAGTGGTAGTAAGTTGCAGCCTAAGCTCAAAGGTGCTGCCATCTGTCAAAATGAAATAGTTGTGTTTATACAAAACCCTACACCCAAGGACCTCAATGTTAAGACTATTAAACCACATAACATCCCAGTGAGGGACCTAATAGCAGCAAATCTGTTATAGAGATCAAGGAGATAAAACCAAGTTAAATGACTTGCCCAAGAAATAACTATCTGCTACTGGCAAGAAAAAGAAATGAACTAATTGACCCCACTTTTCAGAATCTCTTTTAATCTTGAGACAATTCTGCTTACTCTTCCACAACTATTTCACTCACTGTTTACCTTAACATGTTTTATATAAACAGCCAGAAAACTGTAATGTGCCTGAATTATGTAGCGTGTTTTCTAATACAAAGAGCCCATTAAACATATTCATTTTTCTGTCTGGCTCCTCCAGTTCATAGTTTCATCTCAATGATAAGGCATTATGAAGCCCTATATTGTATTTTTCATTTGGAGATTTATAGACTGCAATTTTTTTCTTTCCCTGCCAGCTTATCCACTACACAAGCTAACTTCATACCTCATTTCTGCCATTGATATGGCTATTTTCTACAATGTGAATGTAATACCTGGTGTGATAAATATTGAAGTGTATCTGCAGTTTCATTTTCACATACAATTGACACTTTTCAAAGAATAAAACCATAGCTGCAGTATTTACTAAGTGTCCCTATTTTAATTCTGATCTTCTGGAAGAGTATTTCAATAGACCAAGCAATTCAACATAATTTCTCTTCATTTATGACCATGTTATATTATTTCAACGTAACCATGCAGTAATAGAATGAGTTATGTTTATGACACACCATTCATATTAGAAAATGTGCATATAGATACCACAATAATTCGGATATTGCATTGCACTACCTTTTCAGTAGCAGGAGAATGCACTATTCTACTACACTGAGTTACAAATGCTATACAATATAATCCTGCTGAAATACCTGTTTTCATTTTAGTTTTGCAGTGTTAATAATCCTTCTGTATAACCAAAAAACTAAGATCAATATACAAGTCTGTGTATTTTTGAGTACTGTTTATTTCCACTTTTTTACTTGGTCTGTTAAGTGACTCTTCATCACATTAACTTAGTATATTAAAAACACACAAGTGTAGTGATTGATATCAGCGTGTGAATTCTCCTAACAGTTTAATGTAGTACTTCTTTTGCAACTAATGTAGGGGTATTTCTACAGCTTATCTTTGCAAATAGCTTGTCTTCATTCTTATTGCTAAGACAGCTTTCTTGCAATATTTTGTAGTTGTCTTTCTGGAGAAAGGGAAACCACTTATGTTGGTTAGAAAGGCTGAAGTTGGGAAATAGGTTGTTCTGTCTGCCAAGGTTATAAAACTACCAGCAAAATATGCAATGGTACAAGTCCTTTGCAGTTACTACATGACATCTCCTGTGCTTCACTGTCTGTATCTATAACAATCCTTGTGCTTCTATGGGCCTGGTTCTTTCACACAACTGGTTTTTGCACCACTTCTGCTGTAGTAGAATCAGTGAAGTCTCTTGAATAAAACTGTGGGACAAAGGATTAGAATCCCTATAATGTATGCACAGCCTCTGAGTAACTTGATAAGCTCAATCAATGATGAATGGTAACTCTTCAATAGGAATCCTGTCAATTCTGATAGAATTTTTGGCATCTTTTTATATATCCTTGATCAAATCTAGACATGTTTTTTAGAAGAACAAAACACTTATTTAATGCAGTATAGCTATCACTCATTGTCATAAATGTGAAAAGTAAAATTACTATTTTTCTGGTATAAACTATTAGTTTTATAACCTACATTTCAAGAGGAAGAGAAGGATAATTGCAATTACAGGGATTTTGGCACACTGGTTATTCAATTTTGAGTTGGACATGAATAGAGAATACTGTGATATACAGGTTTATTTTTGCTGCCTTTATGCTAAAGACAAACTCGGAAATAATAGCTATTATTTCTGTACATCTTTCAGTTCTGCCTGGTTGAGCCAGGTAAAATTAATCTCAGAGATTCCTGGACAGGATCTGCTGGAGCAAAGAATCAACCAAAAATAAGTGAAAAGATAGTGGGCAAAGAGAATAAGTGTCAATGGCAAAGAAATAGGTAACTCCCAGAATGTTCAAATTATGGCTTGGCATCCTCCCTGTTACCAGTGAGGAATGATTTGAAGACCTCACTTAACTTTATGAGGTTTGGAGCACCTTCAGCACCTGCAGAGCAAATGTGGCAGAAAAGGCAAAAAGTTACAGGATGTTTTCTGGCTGGAGTTAGATTTTCAACCACTTTACTTCTACATTATAATGGTGAAACTTATTCTCCCACTTCTTGCACAGTTCAGCACTGTGAAAAACAGAAAAGGAGATTTTCTTTTCAGCACTGTAGTGGCATCTCTTCTTTAAATGCACTTAAAGGCAAAGCAATAAAGGGAGATTGTGCCAAACATGCAAAAGGAGTATTTGTTTTTTTTCCCAGGGTATGAAACAATGGAAATTATAAATATACTAATGTCTGTAGAGGTATTTTATGTTTGGTTTGTGTTAACGTCTTCTGATTATTTATCATGGGATTAATATTACAGATGACTAATAAGTAACATCACATATGATTTCAGCCAATTGTATCGTTCATCTTGATCTGGAGAAGCAATTCAAATTAATACTAAAAAAAAAACCCAAAAACATAACGTTTAGGCCCTGAAGCAGTTGATATTGGAGAAGTTTGGGTCAGGCAGATCCCATAGGTTGTCTCCTGTGAGGAATGGTGCTTAAAGTGAAATATCTGCTTGGGTACTTCTAGGCCTGAGGCATGGTTTTAACATTTACTATAACAGCATCTACTCTGTTGACCGTGTTTTCTCAAAAGCACTTGGAAGAGAAAACAGAAATTAAGCTCATTTGAGCTGGTAAAGGTAATTAATTTCATTGGTGATCTTATTACTCCTGATACTAATGCCTATTCTACCGTTTACTTTCATTCTCTACTCCAGCAATGCCTTGACTATAGAGATTGTAAAAGTTCTAATAGTTTTTAGTTGATTCAATTTAAGATGATCATACTGTAGTGTTTGCTTCCACTTTTTTTATTTGATTTGGATGTTTATTGCTGTAAGAACCTGACTTTGAGTCAGTCTGCAGCATTCACTGAAAGACTGAATACCTGATATTTCAGAGAAAAGAAGTATGGGATATGTGTCTTTTCCCTGGACTGCAGAGTGGGAGAAGAAATTAAAAAAAGGTAACCATAAAAGCCATTGATTCCTTTAAAGTTGGAGGTAGACTGTGGGAGGTTTAGCTTGTTCACCAGCTCTGAGTGTCCAGTTCCTCACCTGACATCTGCCAGTGGAAATTTTTTTACAAGGAAACTTTACTGGGAAATTTCAACATAAAAGGAATGCATGGAGAAACTAATACAACCTTAGAGTCTTGTAAGGTTTCTATTGTTTCCCTGTTGCTATCCGTGGATATTTCCATTATGATCTTTCTTCATGGTCCTTGGAGAGTTCCCGCCTGATATGGACAGAGTCACAAAGCTGTGAAGGTGACTCATACTTGTCTTTTTAGGAAGAGGAAGACCAATGTACAAAAGGAGAATCTCCACCGGGGTACAAAGGAGATGTTTCCATACTTGCCAAAGTAAACCAGTGAAATCTTCTAGAGAAATGTTCTCTGGTCGCTTACAGAGGTGCTTATGCATTCCTGTATGTCCAAAGAATGACCAGCATATCTGAGGAAAAGTCTACTAGTGGAGTTTAAATACACAGTCCTAGACACATGGGCTCTGAAGGAAATGATTTCCTAAGAGTTCCAGCTTATTTTGCAGTTTCATTTGACACTACAAAATAGAGTTGTTGGAGACAAAGAAAGAAAACCCAAAGAAAATTTAACCTAGACAGACACTGGTACATTAAAAACACAAAAAATTTGATTAATGTTGGCTTCTTCCTGCAGTTTGGGAAAAGTATTTTTTTAACATATAAATTCTACTTAAAGCTTTGCTTTAAAAAGCCTCCCTGATGTGCTGAAAGGTTCAAGGAAGTGCTGGGTAGTAACTAGTGCAGCCAAGACAAAATTACTGCATGGTGAGCAAAAGAAGCAAGCAATGGATGGGAAATATATTTTTCAGATATTGTTTCTGGATTTCTATAATCGTGCTGTTGTCAAATCAAGCAATGTATTTCCAGTGTGGTTTAGAGGGATTACATGCTCTATTTGCTTACCTGCAGTATAGTATTTTATTGTTATTGTTTTGTTATAGTTTTGGTTATGGTGAATATTTTGGAACTGTGTGAATGAAAGGGCAAAAAGAGACGGTCTTGTTCTTTATTTCCCAGAAGCCCAATAGTCTACCAAGGTGTGCTTCTGGATTTGTTGCCTTTTTGCTTGAAGGGCTTTGAAGCATATTATGTCCAGGAACTCCAAATCACTATTGTATACCCTGTTAAATTTCCAAAAGGATGGGGGAGATAGGAGATTGATCAAGGAAGATGCCCTTTGTGGTTATTTCACTTTAAAATACACACATGTGTCTGCAGGAAAAGTGGCTAAGACAGTCTTGGAGTTTAGAGTAAGTACTTTAGGATGCTTGGATCCAAATGTTAGTATTCTGTATACAGCATCCAATAAATCTAGATCTGGTGAGATTATGATTTAATGGCTTACATTAGGGCTTATGCATTGAAATGCATCTTTTTTTGTATTTCTACTGGATTGTTAATGTGAGGAGAAGACAAGCATTCCAACTCTATGAATTTACTTTTTTTTTTTTTTCCCCCTAAAATAGCTAAGGGATTTACAGATTTTTCTGATCTAAAATTATACTTTGTCTATTGTCTATTACAATCCAATGGCCAGATTTGCAGTCCTATGCTATTGCAGTAAAAATTTTAATATCTCTAAGTAATTTTTTGCCCACACAAATGTTCATTCCTGGAATCCTTTTGGATTCTTAGTGAGGCAAAATCCAACAGATATGATTTAATTATATATGTATCAAATATCTAGCCTATATTTATTTGTCTCCTCTCCTCTCCCTCTCCTCTCCGCTCCCTCTCCCTCTCCCTCTCCCTCTCCCTCTCCCTCTCCCTCTCCCTCTTTCTCTTTCTCTTTCTCTTTCTCTTTCTCCTTCTCTTTTCACACTCAGTATTCCTTCAGACAAATAGAACCACCTGGCTTTCTCAAATATTGAGAAAATTTTATTGGACTAATTTGCAGGCTAGAAAACAATGATCCAAGAAGTTAACTACCTGTCATTGTTAATCCCATGCAACATGATATGCAACAGAAGAAAAGCCAGAAGATTACTCCTTAAGTTGCAAGTAAAGCTCTGGTAGAGCACTTATGTGGTGGTAATAAAAATAGAGCTTTCAAGGGTGCCGTGGAAAGTTAGAGGCGACAAGCTGAACTAATAAAACCATCTATGCCATAGGTAAACAAGTAAGCAGAGTGATTTTTCAGCCCAGTATCAGTTTAATACATAGGCCAGAAGAGGAGGGGTAGTGTAGAACATAAACCCATATTTTGTGGGACAGAAGAGGAGATTCTTGCTGGCTTATTGGCTGACCTGCAGTTAGACAGAGGAGTTGGACCTTGTCTTGGAGGTGACTTCTGGAGATTTTTTCATACATAGAAGATATTCCAAATCTTCCAATTTGGACCTGTCAACTTTGACACATCCCTTAAAATATTCCAAATGATAGCAATGGTGTGTAAGAGAGTTGTAACAAAGGAGAGATTTTCAGCTCTTTTAAAAGAGAGCTGTATAATCACACTTTCTTGTAGAAGCATTCAGTGTGAAGATCTGTCAATAGAAATCTCAAACTGTGAATATACAATTGCACTTTATTATCCCTTTGTTATTTTGTAACTACATAGGTATGACAGACAGAAACTGATGTTAAAAGAAATCCACAATTGTCAGTGTGTCACATGCATGAATCCCACTGCTGGAAGTTTTTCAGTAAATCAGCATCTTTGGGTAGGTACACCAAATGCCATATTTTAACAAAATGTTTTTGCTCACAGTAACACTCAAGCTCTTAATTTAAGAAGAATGAACATCCTAAGGTTTTGTTACTGTAGTGCACAGCAGACAGATGGTGCTCTGTCTTGCACAGAGCAAACAAGGAACTAAACAATTATAAGTACCAGATAAAAGGTGCCGAGGGGACAGAGTACGTAGGGAAACCTTCAGTTAGACCCATTGCCAAGGCATGGCAATTGAACGCTACCTGAGGGGTCCTTTTATTTTTTTTTTTTTTTAAAATTAACTTCATTTTGTGTTAAAATTGTTTCATGAATTCTTTTATGGGGAGGATGTGTTGGCTGTGTTTTGTCTGCCAGCTCAAATGAGCTTTGTGGCAGTTGCATAGCACTTTTTTTCTTGCATTGTGCCAAATCTTGCTTGCCACTGCCTCCACCTGCTCTCAGGGTCAGAGGTTTCCATGTTTAAGGTGGTTAGGGTTTGAATTCCAAAGACTGGCAGAATGTGTCAGGATGTGTATGTAACAATTAGCTCAACAGGCACACTTTTCTGAAAAGTGTGTGTGTGCCATATTTATTAAATGCATAGACTATTAAAGGAAACAACAGTTCCGTTCCCTTAATCCCATTTCTGCCCGACCCACGTGCACATCCTCTGAGGGAGCCATGCACCTGCGACCGAGCTGAAGGAGCAGCAAAGCAGAGAGGGGGCCTGAGATCAGCTCCCGAAACAAGGAGCCCTCACTGAGTGACAGCTTGTTTGTGTCCCGAGTGATGTGCAGGACTTGGTTTGCAATCTCACAATGGAATCGCTGCTCTGTGACAGTGACTGTAATGTACTTCAATTCAGTCCCCCCACAGGAGCAACAAAGGCAAAAAAATCCACCACAAGTATGCTTAACTTCAAAAAGAACAACTCTCTGAAAACAGGGAAGCCCACTAAAAAGAAGCTAAAATGGGCCACAAAAAGAATTAAATTCTTCCAGGCAGTAAGAAGATCTCTGAAGTAGGGACACAGCAGCAGAGCATGCCCTGTCCTTTGGGAAAGACTTCAGAAAGGGTGAAAAGAGCCTGGCATGGCTAATCAGCAAAGGAAAAAAGCTGTTAGAAGAAAGATAGATCATTCAGAAAACCAAAGCTGTGTCTAAATGAAGGTAAGAAGGGTTGCATACTAAAGACTGAAAATAAAACTGTATCAAACTAGCCAAATGAGTTTAAGGGCTAACCAGTTTCAGGGATCAGAATTTTCCCTAAACAGTTTTTTGGTCACTTTAGCAGAAACAAATGATGACCAGCACATAAAATGTCAAAATGGCCATGCATTTTTGTACTGATATTTGCTGTGAGTAAAACTGAGGCTAATTACACATAGAAGCTCTATTTTTTTTTTTTTTTTTTAAGGAGAGAGTGGGGACATCAGTATAGGTCTGAGGAAGGATTGACAGTACAAGAAGGGAGATCCATGCTATTTAAAAATACTTGAGAAGTTTGGTGACTATGTGAAGTTCTTCCAGGTAGTAATGATGAGGATCAGTTGTGGAAAATTGCCAAGGTAATTGGGTAATGAAATTACTGAGATTAAATTCAGAGTAGATAAATGTAAAATACATGTACATGAGGGAAAATACATGAGGGAAAAAGCCTTTTTCATACAGAAAATGATGGCCTCTGAACTGATGTTTACCACTGAAGAGTGAGATGCAGGGGTTATGATAAATAAATAGTTCCATGTAAAGATCATCCCAGTACTTGGCTGTATTTAAAAAAAAAAAAAAAATAGAAGTTATGAGAGAATGGAGAACAAACAGAAAACATAATTATCCCAATGTATAAAGCCATGATGCAGCAGGACCTTGAAAATTAGGTGCAGTTCAAGGCATGTCTTTGCAAAAATATTTTAGAACTGGAAAAAGTCCAGAGAAGGACAGAAAAGATGACTTAACCAACAGCTTCTGTGCAGAAGCTGGGAGGCCTGATAGCACTGAAAGGAGGCAATAGAAGCAGCTCTATTAGAGATCTACAAAACCACAACTGCTAGCAAGAAGGTATGTGCAGACTCACTGCTGTCCCTTACAGTGCATGAACACACTAAAGGAATTGGAGAGAGTTTAAAACAAGAGGGACTTCATGCAGGGGATAAAGGACCCTTGCAACTCCTTTTCAAAGTCTTTAATGAAAGCAGGTTTTCATGCAATCAAGGGGAGACCAGAGTTTGTAGCTGGAAGGGTGCTGCCTTATGTGTGCAGATAAAGCACAACCCACTCAGAAAATCTCCTGAGCTGAAAACATTCAGAAACTATGAGAGTATTAGGGGAAAATATTGTATGTTCTTGTGTTGGTTTTATTCTCATCAGGTGGCTGCTGCTGGCCACCTCCTAGTCTGACTGAATCCTTTCTCTGGCCCATGGCTGCTCATGCGTGCGTGATCACAGGTAATTACAGATGCAAACTTTGCACATCCAGAAGGCTGTAACATATCTTGCTAAATTAAATCACAGCTTTTTGAGATAAAGTATCAAAATGAGATTATAGTCTTACTACTAAAGTAATACCACAACCCTTTATAATTAGTGAGTTTCCTGTAAGGGAGCTCCAATTAATGAGATTCAGTGTTGGCTGTAAGAGTTGGGACAGTGGTGTCTTGGCTGTGGGGACAGTGTTTAAGTGGGGAGGTCAGTTAGTGCTTCAACTATTCATTCATGGCCTTGAACAAGAAGCTCATGTTCACTTATTTTCACCTGCTAATTTCAGCTGAAATTTAGAGAGCTGATAAACTAGAAAGGAAGGAGTCTTTCTATCTTCAATAGCAGACCTTGTGCCTGGCTACCAGGCACTGTTAGTCTCTTTTTATGCTTATATTTCACTGGTTGCTCAGAAATATGTTTAGCATGGTTTCTTGCCCTACATTGAGTTCTTTTCTAAGCAACAACTTTTATTTGTGTAGTTTTAGTATCTTTTAATGCCTAAAAATCTATGGATTTTTTCTAAGTGTTTAAGCATTTATTTATTTATTGTAACCATCATTCCAGCTTCTGAAGTATTCTCTCTATCGTATTTGAAGCTGTCAGCAATATTTTGTTTTGTAATAGAATTGAGAAACACATCTCAAATAGCTTCTCATACTGCTTATTCTAACTGTTAAGAATCACTGTCCGGATATAGTCTATATTTTGTATATTACAGTATATTTCGTAGTTAGGTTAATTACAAATGTTCTGTGATATGAGGTTATTTGGAAGTGTTGACTGATACAAAGTGTAATTTCTAAAAAAGTGTTTGAGTCTTAGAAATTTCTGTCTAGCTATGTTTTTTAAGCTTTCTTATTTACAGGTATTATTTTTTTTTCTTTCACACAGGAATGAACACCCTGAAAAATGAGGTATTTTGTGTTTTGCCCAGTCGTATCTGAGCCACACCAAGGGGAAAAAGCCATCCTCAGGTGATTTTTTTCTGAGTTCTCTTGTTTTTAGGTGACTGTTAAAAATACCATAAAGATGTTAATAACAGAATTATAGTTGAATCGATCCAAGATAGGGGATCAATATGTCACTCTCCTTAAGAAATTTAACAATGCTATAGTTTGTTTTTGCTTGATACTCCACTAAGGTGCTATCTAACATATTTTTATATTTTATAAACAACATTCATACTCTGAACTATCCCAATTTGATTAATCATACACAGATTATTAGTCACTCTGAAAAGAAAATGGCTGCAAAGGAGCATGCTGCCCTGAAGTCAGGCACATTTGGCAGGCTTCATACTAACTTGATAGTAATTATGATCTCCATCGAGTGAGACAGGCAGTGAATAAGATATTTAACGCTGTGTGCTTTGGCTGTGAAAACCTTTTCGACTCATGCTTTCAATTTCTGGGTTTCAGTGTTATTAAAATATCTGTGTGGGTATATTTTAAAAGAGATAATTATCCTTTCCTATACACACACTATTTTTTAAATCTCAGGGAATTTTCTCTGTTTACTGACTGCTCCCCAGAGATGGATGCTCTAACCACCATAGAGAGAGCAGCACATAAATATCCTTTTGCAACACAGGAGCTGCAGTTAGAGTGTAGTGAAATCTATCATCTCACTCATATAAGATGCAATCTGTCTGCATCAGAAAATTACCCAGAACTTTCTACCCACACTTACTAGATTCAACTATGTTTTTAATTTTAGAGATTTGATGTGTATATTCCAGGTAATAAAGGTCTTTCTATGTAGTTCTTGTATTTATAAATTGCTCTTCCTCTTTACTAAACATTATAGACTCTTGTACAATTTATGTAACACTTGTTTTTTTAACACTGCTGGTCTAACTCAGTGGAGAGTTCCCCAAATACACATGTATAGGCTGTGTCAACACTCAGAGTAACTACTATGCCTGAACATCTAAATTCTGTCATATTATTTTCTCATAGTAGTCCACTGGCCACCAGAAAGAGAATGCAGCAGCAAATGGAGCTTAGCCATAAGATTAATCTAGACTGCTGTAATTATCAGGATAGAAGTGGTTATATAATCTCAAAGTACAACTCTTCTACAAGCCTGAAAATTACCTTACAAACTATGAAGAGTAAAGATACCAAGAAAATATATTTGACCATGTTTTATTTACAATTACACTGGATTCAGTCAATTCTGAATTGTTCTGAAACACCTGGATAAGTTGCTGTTGTTTGTAATTAATATTTTAAAAACTACAATGCATAGCATAACAGCCATGATCTTATTGTTGTGTAAAGCTTCTAGCTGGAAGTTTAGTATTTATTAAATAGGTTTGCTAGATCTACTAGTAGAACTCACATATCTTGCTTCTTGTGCCATTCCAAGGCACTTCTTGGAGGGAAGAGTAGTAGGAATGTGAGGGTAAAACCAAATCTTCAGAATGTTGGACTAATGTCTCCAGTCCAGTCAACAGTATGAATGTGATTGATGACTTTGCAGTGACGTGGAGGGCAAAATACTTACATGTTGCAATAAAAAATTTTTGAAAGCTCAAAATTTTGGCACTAATGACAAGCTGCCACATGATTAAGAAGATAGGTTTGTGTTCCAGACTGTTCTGCAACTGAATGTGAACAGTTCCTGCAAATAGTAATTCTCCCAAATGTGTTTATTCAAAGTATTTATACAGCAAACTACTGTGCCTTGTGTTGCCAACCTTGAACAAGCTGATTCAAGTACCAGAAACCACCTAAATGTGGCAGATCTGTGGTCCCTGCACACTTAAAAAAGCCAGGCAAATACATCTGCAGAGATCTGGTTCCCACATAACTACTAGACTCCCACTAGACTACTGCTGTAGTCTAGGAAGGAGACATCTAATACATGGGGTCTGACACAGCAAGGGAAAAAATTTGGGCTCTGGGTTAAAACTACCAACTGCTTCTTTCTTTTCCCCCTTCTTTCCATTTTTTCCCCCTTCCTTTGTTTGTTTTGGTTTATATGTGTGTTTGTTTAGCCAAAAAACTCAAGCACAACCTTAGGACCCCTGAGATGTCCTCTACTCCCTCCCAGTTTTATAAATTACCAGGAGCTTATGCACAGAGCAGACTGCAGGGAGGAAAGAGCATGCAGAATGCTGGGAAGTCCAAGCGACTCCCATTGGAGATGACGGGTTCCCTCCTCATCCTTCTCAAGTCCATGTTCAAATGTTACTGTGGTGGTTGTCTTTTCAAATATGAACAGTCCTTCTATTTCCTTCTGCTGCCTCGTGCCCACAAAGTTTGGTAGGATCTTTCTTGGAAAAGTACTCTCATCACAGCTCCTGTACTGCCTCCTGCACGCAGGCAGAAAGTGAGGATGGAGATAAAAAATAAGGGAAAGCAAAGAACATCTAACAATTCTAAACATACTTTTCCTCAAAAAATTATTGAAAGAAACCATAAGATTTGGCAACTCAGTGACCCTAGTGTAATTTTTTTTTCCAAGCTAGCTTTCTTTTTGTTTAGCCTTCCTATCTGGGTTAGCTTTTAACAAATTCAGCTGTCACCTTCTATATGAGTGAGAACATTTTTAGTACTGTGGATCAAGCTGGCAACAAGTGAGCAGTAGTGTGAGACCATCAGCAGGTGTGTGGGAGACAGCAGCAATTTGGGAAGCCTGAAAGAGTGCTGGTGAGGAAAATCAATGTTAAAAAATCGTAGTAAAAATCTTTCTGGTCGTAAGAGGTATTGCTGGAACAACTGTGCTGCTGAGAGCATAATTTGTTTTCCTATTTTTCAACAGTTTCTGATCTTTGTATGTTATCTCTAGGATTTAAAGACATATTACTTTTTTCAATGCATTTGGAAATATTAATCTTTGGATTGAGGTAGGAATTTTACCCATAGTTCCTGAGGGCCGCTTATTTAACATCTGTTTAGAAGCAAGGAGGAGAGCAGTTTTTTGAATCTCATGCTACATCTAGATCAAAAAGTCACAGCAAAAAATGAGCATTTTAACAAGAAATACTGCAATCATGGAAAATTTCCAAATAAAATTTCCCAATAACTATATCTGCTAGACATAAAATCAGATAAATTATATAGAATCAGCTTGTACATAAATATGACTGTAGGGGAAGTATGGTTACATGAGCCACCTACACACCAAATACTTAATAACATGCTTGTTGAATTTAGTCTTAGGTGTCAGGGTGATTCCCTCCTGTAAAAGCCCAAGTGAATGCATTTGTATTAGCCCTTTGCAACAGAGAGTCTAATCTGCCAGTTCCTAAAAATTAATGCAGCATTCTTGAGGAAACCACACTGGAGCTGGCACTCTGGGTGAAATCCGAGAAGAGGAACATTTTCATTGCCTTTAACAAGGCCAACATTTGTTGACTGATAACAACCAATGACAGAATGGAGAGTTGGAGTATCAGAGATAGTTAATGAAAGATATACTAAAGAGTCGATGTGAACAACACATCAGAAACAATGGGAAGTGTTTCAGCTTCAAGTCTGATGTGCTTTTCATACTGCTGGTGCAGTCCTTTGGTATGCAGTGTGTCAGGATAACCTATGCTGGAAGGGAAGTTAGGAATATTACAGAGCAAAAGAGGCAATCCAGAAAAAAAATTTTCAAACAGAAGCTGAGACTCCAGAAGGATACAGTCAGGCTATCCTATAGAGAAAGAGGTGTGCCAGAGGTAAATAAAATGGGATTATAAAAAAGATGAAAGTCATAGAAAGAAGGGATAATGGGAAGGATTCTCAGTTTCCAAGGCAAAAAAACAACCTCATTATATAACTCTCTTTACAACAGGACATTAGTTGTCCATTAAACATAGGTGCTGTGTAAAGTAAATTTTCATCTGTTAGTGACTCAAGAATGCATATCACCAACTGAAACATTTGTTTCTAATGAGGGATTGTCAGTATTATCTATGAGGGAAAAAAGGTGTTTGCATTCAAATGTTTTTGCAGGGAGAATTTTCACCACCCCAGTCATATAGAGCTTCTTATTTCCTTGGTTCTTTTATGGCTCTGTGAAATCATCCTGTATTTCCTTAGTTAAATGTATGGAGGAAAAAGATACTGAGCATTTTAACAAAATTTTCATCCATGCAACAGAAGGTTCTTGGAGGTGCTATTCTCAGTATGAGTAAGACAGGCATCTGCCCTGTTACATGGCATATAATACTCTAAATACTAGGAAGATGAAAGGGATGTTATTATATTGAAACTATATCTTTTACAGATAAATTTTTTATTATACTCTGTTTTTTTTACTGGTCTGAATGAACATAATTTCAATATAATAGAAAAGAGGATAAAAACAAGATCACTAGATCACATAAGAAGAGTTGTGTCTTCCTTTTATTTGAAGAAGCACACTTATTGAAGTTTCTTCTTTGTAATGAGATTATTTATCTTTTTTCTGTTCAGATGCTACCACCTTATGGTTGCACGCCATGATAAAAACTAGGAGAATATTCATAATCAATAGAAGATACAGAGAATTAGAGTGTAAGCCAAGGAGGGCAGAGTAAAACAACAGCATAAAAAATAGTCCCATAATTTTGGTGTCAACTTGTTCTCCCCCAGAGAAGGAGCTGAAATGAAAATCTATCAACAAAATCTGCATTGCATTTGATAGCCTGTTCAGCTGTCTACAGGGAGAAGATCCATTCCAGGAGATCTAGCAGCCAGAACTTCTAGAAATGGCACACTGCCAGAGTATGACAGAAAATAAATTAAAATACTATCTACTGGTTATATACTTAACGGGACTGTTCCCAGACTTTGTAAGTGCACACACAAAGAGACAACTGTGATAAAGGGTTAATATGCTAGGTGAATACTTGTTTATATCTCTATAATGTTAGCACCAGGGTGTTGATGAGCACATATTTATCCATAAGCCACTAATTTACTGCCACTTTGCCCATGGTGTTGGAGAACCTCATTACTTCCCAGCATCTGATTGGGAGAAGCTGACCAGAATTTTAACAGAATGATGAGAGCACTACAATGAGCTTCATGCTGCAATGAACTATGTTGTCTAAGGCTGCCACACAGCACACATAAGTTTCTTTACTTTTGATATGTATACCATGCTCTAGCAGAATTAATCACTGATGTGCAAATTTATTCAAAGGTGACCTGCAGGAGTATTAAATATAACCTCTCAGGTTTAGGGATATATGCTGAGTGCCCCAGGCATTTATCACAATTTTAATATGAACTGTTACCATTTTTGCTTATAATGCTCCCATAAGTCTCCACTCACTGTGAATTGGCTCCTTCTCAGCATGACCCCCTGGCCTGCTGCTGGTCATAAATGTACTGCAGAGCTCTGAGGTGACCGTGGTTTGAGCCATCCAGGTATGACAAAACTCCTTATTACAATGTCACAGTGGCTTCAAACGTTCTCCATTTTATTTGGATGGGAAATGAAGGATACAAAACAACAACAACAAGAAAAGCTCTGCACGTTAGAAACATACACTGAGCTTTAGAAAAGAGATTTATTTAATGCTGTTAAACTAGCCCCATATTTTGCAAAGGGATTGTGTGGTGAATCAGTTATCATCTGCTTAATGTATTCCAAGGGGTCATCTCATATAGGAGTAGTTACTATTATGCAGTTAGAATTCAGAGGGTTTTGAAAAGAAAATTTAAAAAGTAGTTGGGTAGAAGTAATGGAGTTTAAATGTAATTTACTAAAACTTTGGAAGAATTTCTGTGGCATACATTCCATGTTTCTATATCTGACAAGTACTCGATAAAGTGGTTTGACTTTCCATTGCCATACAGATTTTAATTTTGTGCTGAGATGCTAAATTCTGCACCAGCTCAGTGTAATTAGTTCAATGATTTATTAAATTCTTTTCCATTAAATTTGTTAGACAGTCAGTATGTCATTTAATCTAGGGTTTTTTTTATACAAGCAAGGATTTCTATGTCTATTTCTCAGAACAAAATAGTCATTGCTTTTGCTGGATGCTCACTTGTTGCATTTCACATAGTTTTAACAGTAAAATGGCCTTAGATTTGTTTTGTATTTATTGCTCCACCCTCTGTTTCTCATACAAATCTAAATTGGTATCAGCTTTGAATTGCTGGCACACTCAAAATCTGCACCTCTCCCATTTCATGGCAAGGTAAAGTAAAAAAATATTTCTGTTCACATTGGCTCCTTCCTTTCTTCTCCTCAAGCCTAAAAGGACTTTAGCATAAATTTAAATAAAATGTCTTATTACAAAAATCTTGGTGCATTCAAAAATTACCCATTTATAGTATTCTCAGGAATGTCATTGGGTTAATCTCAGTGCTAAATTATGAACCCCCAAGAAATACATACAGGCTTCATCCACTGGGACCCAAAGCAGAAAACAAATTAGCTCTTTATCTTGTTTGGATTTTTGTTAATCAAGAAAAATGCACTTAATTACTGTGACAGGAAGCAGTGCATGTAGAAACTACACTGAGCCTGGAGCCAGATGTCATGCAGTCTAAGATAGCTTAAGTTTGTTGTGCTGCCTCTCTGTCAACAGAAGAGAACCTCCTCAATCACAGCTAGAACTTGTTGTTTTATTCAAATAGGAATTTCAGAAACTCACAGAAGAAAGGCATTTTTTTCATGGCTATAAATGTTTGTTTGTTGGATTGGAATTTGGTTTTAGTTTTTTTAACATGGCCTTATGGAATTGTTCTGAAAGCTAGAGGAACTTAACATCTCTGTGACCTTTCAACTTCTCAGTTTGTTTTGCAACTGGCTAGTGAAAATTGCCAACTTTGAATCAACAGACAAGCATGAAGTATTACTGAATGAGAATGAAAATAAAGCAAATTATTCTCCTTATAAAAACCTACATTTAGAGAAGGTGAATTAACACAAAATGCAGAGCAGGACTCAGTCAAAACCTTAATTTTCTTCCCCCTGGCTGCTCTGGGAATTATGGAAGTTCAGATCAGGATTAGCTGGATCAGCTTGGATCAGTTTATGAAGATTTTACTACTATATTCTAGTCCATTGCTTTTGCTAGTTCAAATATCTCAAGAATGCCTGCTATCATGCAAAAAAATAAATACTCTTAGTCCTATTTTTATAATTATCAGTTGAATTCTTGAGACTTCTTGTGGCAATGTTTTCTTAATTGGAGTTGGATGTAGTAGCAAAAGCAAAGTCTATACTGTTTGGCAGTTTTTCACAGCTCAGTGGAATTTTATCAAGTCTCCAGACTTTAAGGAGAAGGAGGGTATGGATTTTGGATAGCTGTGATGTTATGTTGCAGCAGTTCATAAGGCATTGCTGACTCCCAAATGCCAGCAAGGAGAGAGTGTTTGCTTTTCACAAGGAATGACCCAAGTCAGATTGTGTGTCAGCAGTGGGACTAAAGTCCAACAGCAGATTGTAGGGTTTCATTCTATGTTAGTGATGGACTTGATGGTCTTGGAGATCTTCTCCAACCTTAGTGATTCTATGATTCTTCTCCCCATCATTTCAGAGCCTTCAAATTTTGACCCTGGAATACTGCTCTGTGAATAGTCTGGTTTCATACTGTTCTTGTGAGTACATTTCACCAGTAAGCAATGTCAGAAGGCAAATTAAGCAGGCTGATCATCACATGTGTGCATAGCTTCTCATTTGCTCATTTTTTAAAATTTTTCTCAGCCTTTGTAAGGAATGCAAATTTATCTTCTATGTTTATGTTGTTTGGGCATTTATCCCAAATTCCATCATTCAGCAACCTATTACACCAGCTCCCAGCAGAGTGCAGGGATCCATGACAAATGATGTGCAGCCCAGGCAGGGGGTGAAGGCTGTGGTGTGAGAGAAGCTCTGTGAGAGGCAGCAGATCCCAGTTCTTAGCTCTGTAAGACTCAGCACAAGCTGGGCAGCCAGCACCTCACAGACAGGTGATAGAGGACCAGACAAGTGGCTAGGTGAAACCTAAATGCCTGTTCCTGGCTCCTACTGTGTTCCTACTATCACAGTTTATCTGTAATTTAGGAAAGAAACATATAATCTTACCAATTGCCCTGTAAAAGTTGTCAGCTCCTTGTTTACACGGTTCCATGAAATAGATAGTGTTTCAAGGTTACTTGTGACTAGCTTTTGTTCTGAGGTGACAGGGAATGTTGCTTTTAATTGATTCAGCATGTTCATCAAAATCAAATTCTTCAAATCCTTGGGACCTGTATTGCAGAGAAATTGTCTCCAAGTATGATGTAGTAAGAAGAAACTAGCATTATTTAATCTATTGGAAATTCATAGAAAATAATGTGACATTTACCCCATTTTGACTGACAAAGTAAAACTTTACAACATTATACTTCTCACAATATATATTCAGCAACACTATAGTCATATTAATTTCTAAATTATTATTTTTAGATTAATAGGAATCCTTCAAAGATAGATTTTACTGGGAATATGCCGAGAGTTATAGAAATTTTATATTTACAGTGCACAATAAAATGTAGTCAGTGATGAAAGAATACTATGAAATGGAGTCCAGAATATCAGAAATAAAATCTGCAGAGAAAAGTTTTTCTGCTTTTCTCATCAGCAAAATTACACGATTACAAGGTTTGCTCCTATGTGTCTGATGGGTGATAGTCTCTTTCACAGCACGAGGCTGAAGGCAATGCTTTTTGAAGACTGATCTTTGTATATTTGTCTATTTTTACTTTAAAGTTAGAAACAATTACACTCATGGTGTCTTTATTGAATGTCTTACAACTCCTTTGGTATGTAACAATGAAGCAAATTTTGGCTCAAAACCCCAGAGTAATGGTAACCAAAATGTCTTGTGTTAGTTCTGAAGAATTTTAAAAAGACATAAGCTAAGCTTCCAAGGATTCTGAATTCTTTGCTCTAAAGCTAGTAATCACTCAACTTCTTGGCATGATATTATTTTGAAATTTTAAAAATATTTTGATTATCTCAGAACTAATTACTCTGCCCCTTCTTTAGGAAAGCTTGAAACTGGGTAACTTTTGCTAATAAGAAAATTTCTTCTTTTTTAAGAATGGAATTTCCCCTAAGAGTTGCAGCTCTGATTTTTCCAGCCTGCTTTAAAACTGCTCTAAATACAAGATAATGCAAAGCTGATGGTTTACATGAAGTTTCCAGAAGTGGCTTTAATAAAGCAACCTTCCTGGCAGAATAGCATTTCTTGTGGAACCTCATGCTTAGAGGACTGAATTGGAAGATTGTGGCTAAAACGATTAGAGAAGGGTGTAAGTCCTCAATGACAGCAAACAAGTGGCAGATGTAACACAAAATCTTAGACTAAAGCACTCATTTCTTTACTTGTCTTCTGTTTCCAAAATAGGGGTTTAGTGTAAAAAAAAAAAAAAAAAAAAAGCTTTAATGTTATTTATCAGTTTTATTTTGGGATCAGGAAAAGCAACTGGGAATTGAAAGGTCCATATTTTTGCCTTTCCTGTGTATAGTGCTATTTGATATGGATAGAGACAAGTCCCATGATTCCTACATTCTCAAGTTAAAAAGTGGAATATCAGCCCTGCTTGCAGATACACACACAGTATAGAGGCACCCAGTTAAACTGCTCACTTACAAGGTAGCCATGTCCTGGCACTGCACAATTCAAACTGTGAATCACGGCTTTGGTGGCTGGCAGTCCTGCACAGTGCAGGGACTCTCTCAGCTTTCTTCGAGCCTGCTCTGATCACTAGCTCTGAGTCTAAAGCTCAAGAATATTTGTATTCTTTTTGATAGCCTCATAAGGCAGACGTTGTAAGTATTGCATTTTTATGTATAAACAAAATCACAAACTTGCTAGTTTACTTTATTGTATAAAAAACCATTAAATCTTGAAGCTGAATCAGAAAAATCTCATTGTATCAAGGATTTGTTTTATAAACTCAATAGTATCTGTCTCTTTTTTTATTATGCACAAAATATTTATATATAATATAAATATGAAAACTCGAGTTTTACTTTACCTTTATAATCAAGGCGACTTTAACACTTATTTAATCTTCTTTCTACCTGCCCCTTCCCCCAAACAGGAGCATTTTATCGCTGTTCTTTCATTCTGTCTGGTTGTTGTCCATACAACATAAATTCTGCGATTCCTGTGTTTTACTAGAATATTAAATGATCCTGGAGGAAAACATTTACCACAGAAAGTAGTTCGTTATTCTAGAAGGACAAATAGTAGGGGTTTATGGTGTAATCAGGAAGCTGCTGTGGGAACAAATCGCTTGCTTACGTTTTTCTGGGCAGCAGCCCCGTCTTTGTGGCAGTGCCACTCTGCCAATATTAATTGCGCAGTGCCCCCTAGGGACTCTGCCACTGCTGGGATTCCCCGCTCCTCTTCCCCTTCCTCGACCTTGACCATAACTTGGAATTTCATCCTATTCCAGTTAGAATGATAGAACTCGCTCTTTAACTCCTTCCAGGTTTTGGTTTGGTTTGGTTTTCTGATTTTCCTAAGTGTAGTTCACAGCATTCTGTGTATTTTCAGTGCATGCATGTTTGGTTTTACATAAGAAGTTTTCTCTACATTTTTTTAATTTGATGGTAACATTTTAAGACATTCTTTTCCAGTTTGGTGTTTCTAGGAGATGTGTTTTCTTTTAAATTGTTTGTTAAAAAGGAGCTGTGTGAATTTCCTTCTCAGAGCCATGGTTTGATCAGTCCTGGTAGAAAGAGGCTGAAAACTGCAGTACTTTGCACAGGTGTCACATACCTGATGAGTGATTTCTTATTGATATGGTGGTCTCAGGGGAATAATAGTAATAATGAGAACAATGATGAGGACATGTTTCCTTTTACATCACTCACATAGGTGAGCTGAGATGTCCAAATTCAGTGGAAAGACGAATTTTACCAGAAGTATGTATGATCAAAACAGTTCAGAAATAAAAGATGGTAAAATGAGCAAAGGGCAGTAGGTTTTGAATAGGCTTCATCAGCAGAGGGTAGAGGTCATCTGGGAAGATTAGTTATAGGAGCTATTAAATCACCTCTGTGACACTGTTAGAAGAAGCTACTTAACATAATCATGTGCAATCAGTAAAAATGCTGTTTATTACAGAGCAGTTTTCATTTTCATATTTGGTATTGTTATGTAAGATGGTGTAATGTAAGGCCATACACATTTCCCCAGTACAAATTACCAGCATTAATGATTTATGGTGTTTTTCTGACAACTTTTAAAGTAAAAAATTATTGGGAAATATCTCTCCAAACCTATTTCAACTAATACATTTATTAGAGACTTGCATGCATTTTTTTCTTTATACTGTAGTTTTAGAAAATTGAAACTGATACAGAGTTTATGTATCAACCAGTCCTGCATCCTATACCTCTGAGTTTGATTACCCCTCTTATTGGCACAATTCCAACCATCTCTTCGGAGTGCTTATCATTTAGTGATAAGACTCCACAAAAAAAGACTGTCTTCTAATGTGGTCTCTCCAGTTTGGAATTAGACTTCTCTATGCATATTTTCTTATGTGCAAAGTAGAGAATAATATCATCACTTACATCTCTTGTATATTTATGTCTGTGGATTATCTCAGGATAGACCTGCCAAATCCAAGTTTTGGATTTGGACACATCTTGGTTGCAAAATATTAAAAGTTGATTGTCACATGAGATCTAGATAGAAAATATGAGGGCGATGCAATCTTTGCCAGGGTATTTTGTTGGGGTTTTTTAATTTTTATTTTTTATTTTTTATAAGTTTTTGGCACATGTTAGTATCTTGCAAGATAAGCTTATAATTTTCTGAGTTTTCCTTAAGTCTAGATCATAATCTTGTCAGGATGCATGTTTTTGTACCACAAAGCACAACAGATTTCCAGATAAACTGAGTCAACAAGGGGATGGCAAAGTACTTTCAAATCAGGAAACTTAACTGAGTCTTAACTGTTGTAATTCTGCTTCTGTAATGATGCACAGTTTTGGGACCAAGTATCTACTAACAAGCTACCAAACTGCAGTAGATGATAGGCTGTTACTCTCACTTATTTTATTATTTTCTATAAGTTTATCTTGTCCATACAAAGTAAAAGCATGTCAAAAACATAGAGCTATATCTTTAAAATTTTACTTCCATATTTCATCTTAGTTTGGTATAATTCAGAATATTCTTTGTATTTTCTTTTACCTCAATTTTTGTGATTTATTAGATGGCTTGAGCATGTGTTGGCTCTTTCTTTCATTTTCCCTGATAATCTGGCAGCTAGAAAGAGCTAGAATGAGGTACAAGTGCAAGTACATACTTTTGGAAATGATTCTAAAGCATAATATATTGAAATGTTTCATAATGAATCCTTGTTTGCCAGAAAAATATTCAACCATGCCAGAAAATTATCTGTGAGGAATAATTCTAGCCCCTTCTTTCCTCCCCCTCTTCCCAATTTGTGTTGCTTGGAAGAGGAGACGAAAAATGGCACAGATGCATGCAGTATTGCACAAAGAGTATATATGGACATTTCAGTCACTGATATTTCCCCATTTTCTGATGCTAATGTAAGATATGTTGGGTTTGCATTTGTAATTAAGATGAACAGATGGTGAAGACTTAGTTTAAAGTAATACTGTACATGCATTAAAATAATCTCTGCTGACAGTGATTCTTTACTATAGCAAGTCTTAATTGCATATATAACATGTGTACATCAGAAAGAACTCGGTCTTTAGCCATTTGCTCCATTAGGACAATGGTAAAACAGACGTCACCAAAACAGAATTGTCCTGGAGACTACTAAGAGTAACAGATGCATCTCTGCTGACAATATTGCCTTGCTTTAATTAATGAACACTTTATGAATAAAAGAACACATAATTTCAGAAAATATGCAGGATTTATTTTGAAAAAAGGAGCTCAAGTTTTGCAGGAGGAAGATTTAGGAGCATGACAGTAAAAATTTTAACAGATAAACTTGATGTTGCTTACATTGTTTCTCTCATGGTACACGTAATTTGAGAGTTTCTTGGCAATCTTTATAAATGTGTGTGTTTTTGAACTGGGTTTTTGTTTTAAATTAGATACATTGTGAAGGGTCTGACTGAAGCAAGTCCTTAAGCCTCTGTGAAGCAAAAGTAGACCCCTGCATGTTTTCTTCTTTCCATAGAAATTATATCAAATGCCATTTTTCAAATTGTTCATATATGGTTATATAAAAATGTCATTACATGTTTTCATCTTAATCATAGGAAAAGGAACTTCATGTTATATGTCCAAAGTAGGAATCTATCCTTCACCTGTTGTACAGAAGAGCAATACTTCTGTTGAGCAGTAATACATATTTTTCAAAAACATCTTTTGATGGTTGTATATTTATAACTCAACCACTTTTCTGTTTGCTTCTTCACCTACCTGCCACCACCACACTGGTAACTGTTTTCCATGATAATGAAAACAACAAAATTCTAACCTCTGAAGACATTGTTGGGCAGAAATACTTCCTTCCTTTCCCCAAGCTTCTTTTGTAGGAACATATATTTTACTATTGTTATGATTACCAAAAATTAACTATAGGGTTTGATTAGCATTTCTACAAGTTTTTTAAAACTTAAGTACACCTTCTATTGTGCCAGAACTATCAGCAAAATCACTATACAGTGGCTGAACATGTCTTAACTGAAAAAAACTGTTGTCCAAACTAGTTTCAGAAAATCAGTGAATCCTCATTTTTTGTTTTGTGCTTCATCTGTTGAAGGCCTGGGCTCCATTCTCTCTCCTCCTCAGGAGTTGTCACTATCCAGGAGAACATCTTGGGGATTTTAGCATGTCACACTGTGGTTTAAATTCCTTCATTTTTTCCTGTTAAAATTCTGCTTTGTTTAAAAATATTTAGATATTTATTGAAGCAAAGACTTGAATCCTGAGGCCCCATTTTCCACAGAAGTACCACAAACTTCATGTTACTGAGTCATTTTCACAGTGCCTCAGAATATTTAACTGTATTGAACCAAGTGGAATAGCACCAGCAGGAGAGATTGAGAGAGTCTTTATCCTAGATTATCAAAACTCTGTAACATGGTAGTGAAATATTTTTCCAGGAGATATGGTTCAAGACCCCTCAGGCAAAAAAAAAAATAAAAATTGAACCAGCCTTTCTTCTATTCAAGATAGGCTGTAGGGTAAAGCAGGAGAGAGGTACTGCTTTCTTTTAATCAATACATTAGTTTTCTTTAAAATGTCTGAAACTGAAATTAAATATTTATCTTCAGTGTGTGTACCTCCTCGTCATCCCTCAGCTAAAAGTATTTTAAAATAATTTGGGAAGAAATTTGTGGTTGGGAAATAATATGATTTGACAGGCATACTGAGAAAGTCTTTCATTTGCATAGATTTCATTCTGGTGACAGAATTAGACCAAGTAATTCTGTAAATACAGCTGAGGTATATGGGTAGTGCTCACTGAAAAAGGAAATAAAAAAGACAAGGAGTGAGACAGACTGGGACCCAAGGGAACACAAAAGGCTGCAAGTTTTACAAAACATTAATTTGTCTAATTTACTGAGCATAATAAAGAAAGGATTGTTTATTTGGGGAGTTAGCAGAAATTATTTGTTAGAGGAGTAGTATATTTACTGAATACGGGATGGGTAATGTTTTTAAATAGATATAGAAAATATCTCTCCCAAACTGGAATGATCCCTAAGTCACAGGATGCAGAGCACAAAACACCAACAGACTAACATACTGAGAAAGGCTTTAAACAATTACTGAGTAAATCTTGGAAGAGTTCCAAAGAAACTGAGAACAGAAAAGGAACTACATGCACAATAATGAGGTTTAGACAATAGAGATAGTGCAGCAGACACTTGTGAATGGAGTATTAGCTCTTTAATTATAATAATTACCTAAGTTTAAGGTCAAGGCACCTGTGCATTGCTGTCTGTGAGAAACTGATTAAAAAATTAGAAGTAGCACTTAATCTCCGTGATACTATTTCCAAAAATTCTCTTAGAAATTTGGATACTGCCAAGATTATTACTTATTATTTTTATTGTACCTAGAGACATTGACTGAGATGGGTCCCATGTCACCACCCTGATATCATTGATGTAAAGATTGACTCTCTTACCACTTGAAATAGAATATAAAATGAAAATTCTCCGCAGGGAGGAAAACCGTGAAAAAGGAAGACTCACATCTTATTTTATTCTGCTTTCCCATTCATACTGAACATGGAAGTGAAAGGCCTCATTTTGTTCCCTTTAGTAATTCAGAAAAATCTATTCCCGTTCTTGGAAATTAACTTTTTAGCTAATCAGTTGGTATAACTCAGATTTGCTGCCAGGGACCCTATCTGCGAAGTGGTGAAGGTCTTGTCACCTGGACATGGATGGAGTACAGAGTTTTGCTGAGTATCTCTGTCTGGAAACAACACTACTCACATCAACCCAGTTAGGTTCATGGCTATTAGAGGTCTGTCCTGGTTTCTGAGCAGGAGAATGCAGCTGTGTGAGCAGTTTTTGTTTCTGGGACCCCACATGCAGCCGGTGCCTGACACCAGGGCTGGGCAGCAGTCCGTGCCACAAAGTTCTGTGTTTTGCTCCCTGCCTGCCACGTTAGGCAAATGCAGATTTGAAAAAGAGCAGGCAGAGATCACTGAGGTGCATACAGAGAGAGAAGGACTTCTTTTCCCTCTCCCCTCCCCCAAGGTATAAGTATTTGGGGGTGGATTGCAGGTAGCAAAAGAAAGCCAGTCCCAGTAGGAGCAGATACCAGCATTTTTTACTGAGAACACAGAGGAGACCTGAATGAAGAATGTGTGTGAAGTTGAGGGAGCAAACAGAAGAGACAGAATATGGAATAAAACAAAAAGAAGGAAATATTAGAGGTGATGGAGCCAAGATATCAAGATGTGCTATATAGGAAGACATTTACTAAAAGCTTACAGAGATGAGGAACATAAGGTTATTTCTAAAGAGAAGGGAGCAAGTGCATGAAAAGAAGTCATAGGAGAGGGCAAGAGGAAACCTGGAAAAAGAGACTGAAAATTAAATGTGACATTTTGGAAGTGAATTCCTGTAATTTGTTACAACTATTGCTCTGCAATGCCATTTCTGACAGAAGAATATTACTATTCCAGTAAAAATTTGAAACTTTTATAGAGCTTTTAAAGTGAGTAATTTCTAGTAAAATACATATGAAAATTCTAGTATACATTTTTATTTTAGAAAACAGTCCTGATTTCAAAATTTTCTTTCATGGTTTCTTGACTTTCTCTCTTTTTGCTACTTTCTCCCTTTTTTTTTCTTTTTCTCTCATTGTAACTCAAATCTGCACCATCTTCAAAAAAATAAAATGTATTCCAGTGGAATTTTGACTGTCTAAAAATGTCAGAAATGAAGAAAAACATCTCACAAGTGCACTTGACAAGAAGGAATGAACTGCTTTTGCAAAAGGTCACACAAAAGAATAAAAAACACAGACTAAAACAAAAAATATTATTTTCTGATTAAAAAAAAAAAGTGACATGTCCAGGAAAACTTCATTGGGAAGCAAAGATGTTTTCTAGTTTGTATTTCTCATATTTCTGAGTGAAAAAGAAAATATTGTAAGGATATGCTAAAACAAAAGCAGCCTTTGGATCCTGACCCTGAAGCAAGTGTCAGGCTATCATTGCAGAGGGAGATGTTTTCTCTCCAGCTGTGGCCTGTGGTTGGTAACCAGACCTTTTACATTTCAGTTATAAGTGTTAAAGATGTCACAAAAGAAACAGAATTAATGTTTTTTTACCATTGTACATGCTCACCCCCTTTTGTGCTTTCACTGTTTCAGGGGTCATTGTTTACATTCACATTTGAGGTAAAATCAGAGATGATCACTGGAAAAGGAAATTCACAGAAGCTGAATTGAGAAAATGAGGTGCCTGTGGTGAAATTCTGGGTAAAAGCACAAAATTGACTGTCATCCAAGCCAAGGATGGTGAGTACCAAGTCAGTACCACCATCACCCTGATTGAAGTAGTGAAAGAACATTGAAAGAGCCTGTTCTAGGTGAGAACAAGCCTAAAGATGAGGAAAATGGTTAGAAGATGAGAGGATGGAAAGCTTTTAGTGACTCAAAAGCACCTATTAACAATAAATAAATAAATAAATAAATAAAAGTGAAGAAGAAGAGCCCTTCTTAATTTTCTTTAATGTTTTGGTCAGATAAAACCAAGTCTTGCAGTACCATTTGTCAGTATCTTGTGAGAGGGATTGCAATAATTTAGAATATGACAAGAAATCAATAATATTTCATGGTTAGAATATTGTTGCAATTAAAGCTGAGACCAGGGCTGATTGTTTTCAATATGATTAAAAACTGAAAGTTTGACTCTAGCAGAAAACAAAAAAAAAGTTCTCTAGGATTATTTGCTTTATAATACCATCTGAAAACTTCAAGAGGGAAGGTTCTGTAAGTTAATATGCAATTATATTTAGAAGAAGTTGCTGCTTTAGAAAGCTTGCTGTTTAAAAACACAAAGTACAGGAAGGAGAGCAGAAAAGGAAGCTACTATACTTTCCAGCAAAAGTTTATTCTGGGAATTATTAAAAAATATGATTCTAAAAGCAGCTTGACAGTATCTCAGGATATCTGGAGACATTAGGAAAACCTTACCGCAAAACTAATCAATGTGTCTTTCATAATACCTGTTTTTGTAAAGGGCCGGACTACGCTTCCTTTTAGGTTGCTTTAAGCAGAACATTTTTTGACTGGGGAAAAAAAAAAAAAAGGTGATGGTCGTCTGATTCCAGGCTACCCAATATATTTCTCACTGATGTTTTAGGGGAAATAGTGTGCAACTTTGGTTGTCATTGCAGTTGTACTGTGAACAGCTTCTCCTCCACTGTTATGCAGCTATTTTCTGAAATATTTCAATTATTTAAACGTGCAAATAATTTCTACCAGAAGCAAGAACAGATTCATCATTTGGCACTTAGTTTTGGGGTTGGGTTGAGGGTTCTGCCCTAAATGTGATTTTTTGTTTCACCTAAGAATTTAATTTGGAAGGCTCTTATGAGGCAGAATTTACTGAATTCTACAGAGTACTCTGAGATTCCAAAGTCAGAGGTGGTAAAACCTCTGCAAGGTTTTCCCCACTAATTAACATCCCAGTGATTGGATGGGAATTTGCAGAGTAGGCTGACAGTTCTATGTAATGATCTTATATTGTAGATGAGAATATTTGTACTTTCTGGTGATATTTGCATTGTGTACTCAAGGTAAAGTAGAGAGTATCATTCTTTCTACTGGCATAGAATTACAAGGGTTTAGCAAGGCAGATTTGAGAGATAATGGCTGGCAATTTTTTCATTGACAGAACTTGTCAACAATTTGAGGTGAGAAAGGACAGTAAGTGGGAATGATGAAAGCTTTTTTCTTTTTTTCCATTTTAAAACTGACAAATAGCTTTACCAGGCAGAAACACAGCAGAATGAATTGTAATAAACACAGTGTTTTGGTAAATTATCTTTGTTAGTGAGGAAAAATCAATGTATTGATTTATTTTTTTATTGTGCAGAATCTAGTAATAGAATGCCTCATAAAAATCATCCTTTTAATCCTTGTATAAGAGTAAGGTAGAGAAACTCCAGATCACAGTATTTCAGTCTGTCTTTGCTTTTGGAGAGTAAGTTTGAAGGGCAGAATGGTAAAATCATATTCTTACTGATTTTGAAGAGTAGCTCCCTTAGTTTCAAGTTCAGGTAAAAAGAAAAGGTGTGTGTTGGTGTAAGTGAATTTAGCTGCTGACTTTCTGCAGTAGCTCACTGCAATAGACAAGCTGGTGGCAAAAAGCTCTGTAGACCTGAGCAAGGCACCTTTCTGCAGGGCAAAGGAAGAGGTTAGATGTTTTTGGAAGCTTTAATTAAACTTTATGTAAGTGATGCCAGAAGGCTGCCTGAGTTGAGTGCTGTTCTCTTTATCTTTTATTAGGCTTTTCAAATACTGGCAAAATATTTTAATTATCTTAATTTTTATCTCTAAGTTTCAACACACCTCTGATATTGTTTCCAAAGTAACAGGCCCAAGCACACTCCTAGCATACTTCTGAAAGTTGTAGGATATAATTTGGCAAAGTTAAAAATTACAAATTTGACATTTGGGCTGAAGTAGAGAGGATTGAACACAATCACCCCTGACTCTGTATTATGGGCAGTAATAAAAACATACTTTTATGAAAGGGGCAGATACATGGTACTAGTTCTACCTTGTTAGTTTCAATGTGCTGAATCAGATTGAGTTATAAAATTGTAAAGAAGAAAAATCAATCTAGAGTATTTTGAAAGCACATTTTGAAATCTCATTTATGCTACTGTGCTAAAAGTGTTTGCTAACTCAAATACTTTCTGCATAGTGTTTGTGTATTTGGGCCTGTGTGAGAATGCATTTTCCTGGATTTCAGCATGGAGCAAAAATGCACAGGCTTTTTTTTTTTTTTTTTTCCTGCTCTGGAGACTCAAACCAAGGAAAAAAACGTTAGCATGGTTTGAGGTGTCTCTGTTTTCACCCACCAGATTTATTTTGCCAATTAGAGTCACAGTGAGAGCCACTATGAGATGATGCTGAAGAGAGTTTTCAGTGAAAAATGCTTCACCTATTTGTTTCAATTCTCTCAGCAGGTGTTTAGTTGTAAAACAGTAATTTAACATATAGAGTAACCTGGAATCTCTGCCAGATGCTTATTCATCTATGCTATTGGCTTAAATGAAAATACAGATGACTGGACCAAGCTTGATGTTTGTAATGTCATTAGTCATGGGAATAAATGGGATTCTTCATGGTTCGTTTTCCTTTAAAAATAGAAGGAAATAAAATTCAGATGAGTTAACATTGGAGGCATAGAATTTCCTGTATGTTTCTAGAAATAATTTATTATAAAATTTTTTAGGCTTTTGAGTAACATGTGGTAAGATGCTGATTAATTAAAAAAGAACATAAGCATTGCCTGTTTCATGTGGTTTTAAGCATAACCCTATGCTCTATAATTTTTCCAAAATACTTCCTCAAGTTTTCCAGCCTGCTTTATGACATTTTTCAAGCATTTTTTAATTGTCTCTGCTCTGCAGTTAGACTTTTTTTTTCAGATTAATTCCTTGATTTGTGAGATGTCGTAGTGTCAGGTTCCCACTTGAACCAGGTAGAGCAGAATTTATGGCAGTAGCATTCAGGGTAGAGCACACTTGACTAACAGCCAGTGTCAGATACTTCCCTGTGCTGTGCTGGGATGAACAGAGGTAGTGAGAACCAAACCTTCACAGCCTCAGCACTTCAGCTCAGGTACAAAGGAAAAGTTACTTGGCAACTGTTCACAAATAGGGGAAAAGCTTTTGCAAGGTAAAATGAGAAGAATGTGTGCCTTTAGGAGTGTGTTTCTTTGTATTTGAGCAATTCTTTCTACAATTCTCATCTGCTTCAAATATATTTTGTATACTCAGGTTTTGCTGTCTGACAAATTCTGTTCAATAACTGATATGAATCGCAGATCTGCAGCAAACATCCCAGGTTTTTGCACTTATGGCTGTGTAAGATTTTCCCTATTTTTCCTCTGCCTTGTTCTACTTCATATTTTGGCATTCACATGCCTCATCTTTTTGATACACAATATATTTCCATGGTGCATTTGTGTGTTTGTGCACTTTGTGGAATTTCAGTTCAGCTGCGCTACAATATGCATGCTGTGTATATTGTACAGTGAGAATCTATTGTCCTGCCTTTGTCATTTGATCTTGATTTCATTTCTTTCCAAGACAGTGTAACTTCCATGTTTTGACCTTCCACCCCCTTTCAACATTTCTCCGGAGAACTGATCAATACCTGCTGCTTTCCCTTTATTCAGATGATGGATAGTTTTGGATAACTCTGTAATCTTTTCTCTCCTGTTCACCATCAGATTCTCCAAGCACTGACCTTCATACAGGAATTCTTCAATGGCATTCAGGAGCCATGCCTCTTTCCCAATGTTAAAGAAAGTCCAGTGAGCTTCTCTTGTTATTTATTTAGATTTCCTGAAATAGAGGAAGCAAAACATAAGTGAAACATTTGAGTTCTGACCTCTTGTAGGATTCCATAAAGCTTCACCAGCTGAGTGTCATTTGATCCCCTTCTCTGTTTCTGTAATCTGTACTTGACCCAGTTCTAAGTGTGATCCAGCACTTTCCAACGTGTTAGTTTCACGTGACTGAGTATTTAAGTACTTACAGGATGATGCCTAAGGGAGAAAATAAGGTATTTTACAGCTCAAAGAATATAAGTCTGGTGTTGAAGCTGCTTTCTGGTTCTCTGAAGTGACTCACACAGGGCTAGAGATGAGAAAAAATTTCAGAGGAATATTTCCTAATCCTGCAGAAAGCCTGCCCCTTTTAGTTGGAAGATTCAAGAAGAAAAGCAGATCTGTTCATGACTAAAATGGAGGGTAGAATACACCTAGTTGTGTTTAAAGTTAGGACCAACAGAACACTATTTTGAACAGAAGGAAGGAGAAATAATGAGCAATTCCTATTTTGTGAGGAAGTGGGCACTGACCAGATGATTCTAAATCTGAATGCAATGGTATCCAGCTTCCAGCAGAGAATTGTCTGGGCACGAGGTGGTAACCAGGAGGAACTGACAAACCTGAAAAAAGTGAATGATTTTAAATGAGCACCAAACCTCCACAATAACTTTGCGAATACTCTCTCTAATATAATTTTGAATTGCCTTTTAAAATGTCTTGGGGTTTTTTTGGTTTTTTTTCTTTTTTTTAATTTCAGCTCTATGTAATATGCATGAATTTTTAGATCTGTCCCTTTCTGTTGTTTCTCCTTACCCTGTGCATTATGTATATTTGTATCCAGCTGTGCACATGCTTGGGTGCACCATGGATTGGTCTGTTTAGCAAGAGTCATGAAGTATTTATGACTAGATCTTAGTCTCGGATAAAATTGCAACAATATCTCATGATGAACACAAAACAGACCGACAACATGTCATAAATATGACTGAATTTTTACTTCAAATAATTGAACTGACAATACACAATAGTACCATACTCAGTAAGACCTGCTGAAATGATCTTGATTTTAAAAGGGCTTTTCCAGCATAACTTCTTAACAGTCATATTAGATAGCAGCAAAAAAAAGCCTAAAAAGCAAATTTCTGGTGGAGTGTGTGTGCTAATTTTAAACACATTTTCCCTTCCTACTTGCCTTTCAGTGTTCCCTTCTTTAAAGTATCAGTTCCTCTGTTCTCTGGTAGCATTTGATTGACAAGGCAGTAACTGATTTTATATAAAGCCAGATAGATTCTTACACATACACACACATACTTTTACACCTATGATTTCCCGTGTATTTTATTAAATTTTCAGGCTGAAGGAAATGTTTTGTTGAGCAAAACACAAGACTGATATTTCAGCTTTTTGAGTTGAATTTTTAAAATATAACTTGACATGATTTAATTTTTGTTTTAAGTAGAAACACAGTTTCATTTCTAAATTGCATTGACTAAGAAAATGTGTTTTTCCTTCAGATACAATTATGTGAAATAAAGGTAATCTTCTGGAAGGCCTATTTGATATTGGGAAGAAACTCACAACACAGCAAATAGAATCTCCTGATTGTGTGATTTTTAAAGTAGAAAAAATTTCCAGTCCTGGTGAACTGCACAACCATTGACTGAGCCATGTGGTGTCTTGGAGCCTTGAACGCTGTCTTGAGAAGGTAGAGTTACATAATTTACCTGTATTATTTCTTTCACAGGTTAATATGATTTTCCAATTCTCCAGTATTGTGTTATTTGGAACAACAATATTATTTTGTGTTATTTCAGACTATCTCTTAGTAAGAGCTTCAACCAAAAGCTGCATGGTTTGCTGCTATGAATATTTGCGTAGAATGATACTAAATATAGATTAGATCAGCAATGAAAAATAATTTGTGAAATATATTCCCAGGTTAAGAGGATTTCTCTTAGATTTGTTGAATTTTATTTTGCTGAAAGGTGCCAAACTAAGAATAGAGAGTAAGGCAAAAATTACACATTATGCACAGTGTAGGAACAAAGGATTCACATGCTGCTGTTTGAACACACCCAGATGAATCCAGATTGGGAATTCTTACACCTCTACTGGATTTTGTGATATTGAGATTTCTGATGGTTGTCATCTAGGTTCTTCTTAAAGCCTTAATTCTTAAAATCTAGGAATTGCTTGGAAAATTTGGCTTTCTCTCATTTTCCCTTCCTGTTTTTTTTTCCTTTTCCTTCTGTTGTTTATTTCCTTTCTTTCTTCCTTTTTGTTTTTCTAGCTAGTTTTTTCCTATCTAATAATTTTTCTACTTCCATGGCTAGAGAAAAAATTCCAAACATATTGTGAATAAAAAACCAAAAAAGTGTATCTTACTTCATTACTTTAAAACCAATTCAGTTTTTCAGTGGAACACAGAACATACACAGATATTAGCAGAATTTTCTGTTTCTTTTTCTGTAAGAACTAATTTATCGCAATACCAGTAACCAGCCACCCTCCTCAGATGGCAGAGTCCTCATAAGCTCAGAGAGAAGCAGAGAAAGGAGTATTCTGGAGAGCATTGCATGACAAGGGCAAAAAGATGTTTGGGGCCTCTGGCTGCTGCTGTAGAACGTTCTTCTGCCTGGTCTCATTAGATCTCTGCCTCTGCACCAAAACAAGCACCAGATTTAACTGATCTGAAGACTGTAGTTGGCTGAGATAGCATGAGAACGAATTCTTGCTTCCAGTGCCCCAGGAATTGCTGTTTAAGCTCAGAGATGAAGGTTCTGTTGCCAATATGAAGACTGACTAAATTTGGCTGACCAATATTCAGGCAGGCAGTGATTGAATTTCACCATGGCCAAGAGGATGTAAGTTCTGGAGCAAAAAGTCTTCACGTTTTATATCTGTTTAAAAATAAATACACATGCATTGACATACATTAATGAAAAAGGTGCCAGAGGGTTTGGGATTTTTTTTTCATCTAACTTTGCAGTATAAATTTTATGTTCACTGGAAAATGACAAGTTATTTTTAAGTGATGGCTTCATGTCAGTGCTAAAGGCTACAGCTATGATTACCAGAGGGGTGAAATGCCCATTAAATATGGCTATTTTATTAGCACTATGGGATTCCTGGGTACAGTGAATTTACCTATGGAAAAAAAAAGGGAGGGGCGGATGGTTTTAGCAGAACATGCACTTTTTCCTAGATTCAGTTTATGAATACCAGTCAAAGTATCATTGTCCTTATCTGTGTATGTGATTACTTTCAAGATGGAAAATGGGCATTTCCACAAAGCTTGAAAGCTGTGATCTTTGAAAACCCATCCTTATTCTCTGTCAAGGATGACTGGAGTAGCTTACACTGGAATATTAAAAATACTAAACCACAAAAACCTTGAACCATTGCCACACCTAAGCTACCATTACAATGGTAAATTTTTTTAAAACCTAGAACATGCAGTAAGTGTCAGCTTTCTTTTTTAAATAAACTATTGCTTTATCACAATAAGAGAACTTACTTATCCTTTGCAATCTGCATTTATTAGTAACACTAATGTAAAAATAGAGCAATTATATTTAAATGACAGAGCTAAATATTGTGTCAGCGGTATGCAGAAAAATGGCAATGTTGCTCATTTCTTGAAGAACGATATGCTTCATGAAAGCTACTTTTCTAGGTTATGAAACCCAGCAGGACCTTTCTGATGACAAGCTACAACTTTCAAGGATATTACATAATGCAATACCAAGTTTCTGTATTTCATATGGTTATGTACACATTATGTGTGATTTTTTTCTCCCTGCTCAGAAAAGTTTTTTGAGTTAGATCCCACTTCTTTGCATACCAATGTAAATTGTAAAAAAACTCCAAGGAAATTAACAGTTAAGCCATTCAGCTATTCACCTACACTGCACTCACTTAGTTACCTCCGTTCTGCTACTTCCCACACACACATCTCCATCCTCCTCTTGAACAACCCACAATTATCTCTATAATAAACCACTGTGTTTATAATAATGGAGCTGGGAGCATCATCTATCAGTTTAAGGCAAAGTTACCATTGTATGGCCATGTTTTCAGTTATTCATATGAATGAATTTCAGATACCTAATAGAATTTCAGTTACTTATAACCTTTATCGGAATGATTATTTCCTGTGTGCATATCTCAGTCTAAAATTTTGGGAAAACTGCAGACAATAAACCATTTATAACAGAAATGCTGAGACAAGGTGAGTGAATTTGCTCAAGATAATATACACTGGTGACTCTCTTTAAGCATGTAAAATCTTTAGTATTTGGGCAAGAGTCTGAATTGATCAAGAAAAACATTTTATCAAATCTCTGGGATACTACAAACTTTATATAGGTTGGAACCATAAGCTGTGTATAATTGGGCCAGTCTTTCCAACTGTCTGAAATGAGAAATGTTCAACATGAAGTTGTAGGTGATGGACCAGGACTTTCCATTCAGTAACAACTTTCAGTTGATGTGAGCTTTGCAATGCCTGCACCTGGGCCCTAGAAAACAAGAATCTATGCCTTCCCTATTATGCTTCCTCTCATTCATTATTTTTTGTGATTTTTAGGACCCAAAAAGCTCAAGTTATCAGCCATGGCTCCTCCGCTGAGTTGCAGAACAGGGCACGCAAAAACTGCATTTCTCTGCAGAATAGTGGCCCCAGTGGGGAAGCTCCTGTTGTGTTGCTGAGCATTGCCCTGACACATGAACAGTCAGGCTCTTGCTGCAGTTTCTGAAGGCAAAGTGAAGATCTGAGGAGGGATTTTAAAAGGGAGAACGTGAAGGCTTTGCAGATACTGATAGACAATTCCTTCCCCACGTGTGAGGGGCAATGGAGGAAAGAGCATGACTGGGCTTGTTTTGAAGCTTTGCAGTCAGAGGAAGGTACCTTGGCTCATGGACTAATTGGAAGTGAGTGCTGACCTTTGATATTGAACATGAGAGGGTCAGTGGTGAGCAGATAGGCCACAAAGGGCTTTGGAAGTCAAGACAAGTCATTTGTGTCTAATTCGACTGAGAAGGCTACAGAGAGGCAGCTCTAGGGAGTGGCAAGGGAGAGAGATTTGTGTCGAGCTTTAGAGAGAAAGGGCTGAGGCTGGAGGCGGGAGAGGGAGTTGGGAGAGCAAGGGAAGTGAGTGGACAATCTAAGAGCAGCAATAGCAATGAAATGGGGAAGGAGCATGGGACTTTTGAAGCAACCTATGAATGAAAGCTTGACAGAAATGGCAGCAGTTTCTGAATTATTATAATATATTCCAAAGACATGCCAATTCAGGAGTTCACAATGCAGCTGTTGTTTCTGAGGGAACAAGAAATTATTTTGAAATTTATGCAAAGGACGATTAAAAAGGTGGCAGACGAAGAAAAAATATCTGCATAAAAAGGAAAGTTAATTGCTTCATAAAATGACTCACTGAGTGGTTCAAAATCTTCTCATGCATAAACAGCAAAGTTTTACTGTTTGGGTTTTGTTATTTGGTTCCTTCATATACTGAAAGAGTAATTTTCACAGGCCAGTATCTCTAGAAACAGTGGTGGTTACATAATTGGATGTTACGAAACAAAGCTGATACCTTAGATTTAGCTTCCTGGAATTGGAAAGTTACAGGAACTGAAAAAAGTGGTTTCATTTTTATTTGCTGAATTTACCCATGGGCATTTGTTCAAAGTGCTCATTATGTGTCTAACCTTCACCTTTCCTCTGGCACTATTAAGAACGTAACTTTAGCTGAGCACGGATCTCTTGTCATCAAAAAAAAAAAAAAAAAAAAAAAAAAAAAAAAAAAAAGTCAAAGTTATAGCCCTTGTAAATTACCAAGATAAAATAATAAGTGTAAAGGGCACTGGACTTCTGATGAGCTTAAATGCTGTTCTAATAAATGGCCACTATAATAATTGAAAGTTCTCTGTTAAGTTTTTCTTTCATTTGATTCTATTTCTCATATGACCACACATGAAGACCACTCTGAAAATGCTTGTTGATGCCTTCAAATCATGGCTGTGACTGGCAGTGTTCTGTACATACCTGAGCCCTCTGTGATCCCAGGTGTCTCATACTGTTCTACAACAGGTTTGTTTAGATGATGTCCAAAAGTCCAGTGAAACATGGACTCTGGTATGATAAGTGGTGTGCAGATGTGGAGCCAAAATGGAGCTGCTTTGTGGCAGCTAATTGTTCATTTAAGCATGCATGCTGATTTCAAACCAATGCTCTGCAAAGAGCCCATTGGTGACAGAGTTTGCATGGGTGCCTTTTATGCACGTAACAAACCTCAGACCTGTTCTTTTATTTCAAAAGCAGCAGCTGGATATTGTGGTTTGGCTGGTGTCTATCAATCCCTCACCTACTCCAAAGAGGAGAGCAGTTTTCTTAACAAACAAATTGTAGTTATCAGCCTATCCAAGTTCTTTGACATGCATTTTGTGAGAGCTGTCTGCTTACTCTTATTTTGTGATCTTCACTGGTTTTCATGGTGTTCAAAATTATGTTTCTAGTCCCACCCTAATTTTTTACAAAAGAATACAATTTTCATGTCCCATTAAAAAAAAAAAAACTCCTCTCAAAAATCTTCCTTTAAAAAGGCTTGTAAAGAATCAGAAGCCGGGTTCCTGGTTTTAATTTATGATGGTAGAGCCACTTAGTACACAATGTCCTTCTCTCTAGTAACTTATGAATTGACATTATAAAATAAAATGTCCCCAAAGATGTCTATATCCCACTTTGCAAGGTGAACATACTCTGCTATCATAAGTGGAGAGATCTCATATCTGAGAATATCTCTGGAATATCTGAGAGCTCTTTAATGTTATTTACTCAGTGTTGGATTGAAGCCAGTAACAGAAACCTTTTAAATACAACAGTGAAGAATTGGGCCCTGAGAGACTTAGAAATAACAAATTACCTCTCTCTTTCCTCCTCAGTTATCTCCTCTTGGGAGATGGGAATAGCCTGTTTGTCAGAGCACAGTTGTGAGATGTAATTCATTAATGCCTGTGAAATAGTTTGAGATCACTGGATGGAAGTCTCTGTGTGAGTGTCAGGTATTATTAGCTCTCAAATGAAATCTATTTTATATTGCTGCATCAGAAACTACTTGGACACTCTTGTTCCATACAAATAATGAGCAATACATGAGAGACATTTTGTTTGGCTTAATAGGATAGTCTGTCCAGAGTGCAGAAGGAAGGGTGAGTGCTAGCACAGGGACATTAGGCAAAGCTGATAAAACACTGAGCAAAGTCACTCATTCCAGATATATTTTGATTTGGGAATTCAAAGAAGCAGGAAAGAAAGGAAGTAAATTAGAAAAGCGAGAAAGGCAAGAAGAGATTGGTTGAGGCAGAAGGTAGGAAAGTGGGGTGGGAGGAAAGGAGGAAGGCAGGTAGAGCAGAGCAGATAACCTGAAGGAAAAAAAAATGAACAGGAAAAGCAGAAATGTTGTAAAAAGTGACTTTTCAATTAAAATGAAAAGACAGTTGGATGTTTATTGCAAAAAACCACAACTTACAAAAACAAGGCTGTAATGCCATCTTGGGGTTTCTGGTGACATCTCAATCCAGCAGAGCTCTGCTCATTTGGTTTGTGAATGTCAACAGAAACCCCTTGATGCTATTGAGGCTCACAGTTGCCTCTTATTGATTCTGTATTATTTCAACAGTGGAAAAATAACACCTTTATTTTCACAGCCAAAGTATCTCACACTGTGACAGAAATGTACATGAGCTTATTGAATCTCATCTCTGTTCATTTCTATCTAGCTTCCAGCACCTAGGTAGTGTTATCACTGTGGGTTAGAGAGATACGTGTTCTTTGATGGCTATCAAATGAAAGACTATCAAATACACCATAGTCCAAGTCTTTATTAGGCTAAGGGATGTAAAGTGTCCAGCTGTCTTCTGCTGTTTATTATTTTAAACTCACCTTGTCATTACATATATTACACCAAACAAGCCTCTTATTGATTCTTCTGATGTGTTGTATACATCTTATTTTTCACAGACAGGATAATCAAACTGGAATAAAACCTATTTTGTGAACTGAGTGAGAATATGCACCAGTTAGTAATGAGTTTCTATAAAACGTGTTGGAGCTTTGAACCCAGCTCTGTAATACGTGAAAAGTCTTTTAATTTTGCTGAAAGAGAAGCAATTCAGAGGTGGCATCCCTGAGCAAGTAGTATGTTGCTCTTGATTTCCAAAGAGTTCAGGTAAATAGGTGTGTTGGCTCTGGCTGAGATGGAGTTCATTTTCCCCACAGTGCTGTGCTTTGTGTCTGGAGAGGTGTTGGTAACACCCAGGGGTTTTGGCTGCTGCTGAGCAGTGCTCACACTGCATCAGAGCTGTCTCAGCATATACCTCCCCACCCAGGAAGGGTGTGGGGAGATCTTGGGAGAGGCTTTAGCCAGGACAGCTGACCCAAAGTGACCAAAGGGATGTTCCATAGTGAGTGATGTCTGCTCAGATATAACAGCTAAGGAGGGAGTTAGGGTGGGGATGAGGTGAGCATTTGTTATTATGGGTTTTGTCTCCCAGGGCGATTGCTACACATACTGAAGCCCTTCTTCCTGGGAAATGGATGGGAAGTAGAAAATAAACCTTTTGTTTTCATTGGCTTCCTCATATGCTTTGCTTTTGCTTTACTAAACTACCTTTATCCTGACCCATCAGTTCTCTTCCATGTTATTTTATTCCTGCCTGTCATGCTGAGGAGGGGAGAGATAGAGCAGCTTGGTGGGTGCCTGGCATCCAGCTAGGATCAACACAACACAATAGGAAAAAAATCCATTGTAAAAAATATAGCCTGAACTATACTATCCTGTGCATGAGTCACAAAAATTCCATTAATTAACTGGAATTGAATAAATTTTCTATCTATTTTGCCAGTGGGAAAGACTAACAGTTAAGGTGTAGAAAACTGAAATGTTATTCTGCATATAATGCTTCTAAAATAGACATTCTTATCATTGAGAAATAATCACAACTTTTAAGTAGAATTTTTTTTTTTCTTTAGAAATGGAAAAATCCTGAAGAATTTTGTAAGGCAAATTTATATTCCAGAAATCAAACTGAAATTCTTTTGTGCCTCAGAAAACAATTTTATCAGTTTACATATACCTAAACCTGCTGTAACAATTATCTGCCTATCTAGCCTAAGCTAAAATCCCTTCAGTGCTGAGAATTCTACAACCTTCTTATCCAGGTTGGACATGTGCTCTTCTGTCCTTACAGCTGGAAAAGCTTTTCCCATTTTCTCTTCATGGCTTCAGGTTGAAATGGTTCTTTCTTGTTCTGCTCGTTGTAGACATGTAGGAATCTGATCTCCAGCCTAATCATAACATCCTTCTGCATAAGTGAAGATGTCATCATATTATTTTCTAACCAGTCTTTCCCTGTTGGTTGTGTTTTCTAAATTGCTCTAATTTTTTGTTGCTCTTCCATGGATTTTCTCTGTTGTCAATGTAACTTGTGAACAGTGATGCCAAAAACCAGCCATCAGTTCTCTTGCTGAGACCTTGTACGTACTGCACAGATGACCTCTGTTACAGTACTCAGATCCTGCTGCTAGGACATCCCAGACTGATGCTTTATGTTTTTCCCAGTTTCACCTCAGTGTTGGCTACACTCTGCCTTTGGCCTTCTCCACCCTGCACTGCTGCTGTCTGCCAAGTATTATTTTCCATGCTTGTATATTTGATACTTGCTATCAAAGTACAAAACATATTTTTGATACTAAACACAAAAAACTCCTTGAACTGAGCGAGAATTTTGAATACAGAGGCACTACATGTTCTGGCTGAGGATATGGATCTTGTTTGGTGAATTGCCTTGAAACCCTCTTAGTGCAGTAGAGTACTCCTGTTATCAGTCTTAAATAGGTGTATATTGCTTCACATTTTGGGGGACAGAGTAAACAAACCAACAACTCGATTTCAGAATTTTAAAATTATGCTTTATTTTCTTTTTTTCTTAGCAATTAGCACTTTATTCTGTCTTTAATTACCAAAAATTTATTGAAAACATCAAGAGTTATGTTAAGATACACTTGACCTGGAGTGAAGTATCAGGAGTTTTTAAACATTTAACTTATAGTGTATATTAGTATGAAACTAAGTTGAGCAGAACCCATTAATGTCACAGTGGTCGGTTACCAATGGAAATAAATAATTCATGATGAAGGGAATTAGTCTAATTAGCAGGCAGTTTGAGTCCTTTGATAAAACCCAGCTCTAATTCCGTGAAGGGCAGGAAGTGCTGTCATCAGTCAGCCCTGAAAAGATTAGCATCTATTATGAATGAGGTTAGACACCCTAGTGAAGTCATGTGTGTCCTGGAGACAAACTTAATATGTTCCAGAATGGGACACAGTTTGTCTCACCAACACATCATGATTCCTACTGGGCTATTGTATGTAATAACAAGCAAAGATCAGTGCTCCTTCCTATCATTCTCCCCTTGTCCATCATTCTGACAACTGTGCAAATACATTTTCCATGCAAAGCAGGGAATGTGCCCTGAATACTTGTAAAATTGCACGAGATGTCAAAGAAAATATATTACCTTTTCTCAGCAACCTAAAATCAAATAACCAGAATACCACTGCAGAAAGAGGTATGAAAACACATCTGATAAATATATGGGGTGTAGAGGAAGGTGTATCAATTTAGAAGTGCATTGATTCCATTTGAAAACATTATTGCCATCTGTCACAAGATGTGTCAATAAAGCTATAGACATAAGTCTTTGTGATAGACAGGTTTAAAATAACTGGTGATGCTATAAGGATGTAGTATTGGATGGAGAGTAATATTCTGCAAAATTGCCTTAAATTCTGGAAGTATAGCCTCAAAAAAAAGGAGAAGCTTCTTTGTGTTATGCATTTTCATTTACAAATGTTAACTGCTTCTTTTGAGGAGACTAGCTGTGAGCTGTGCAAGCTTCACAGTTTTGTGCTACATGCTGACGCAACATCAGCTGTGTTTCCATTTTTGCTTATGAGCCTTTTGAAATTATATGTTTCCGTTTTGCAATTTGATGCAATAATGAAGAAACTCCAAATTTGTACGTTATTGTATTGCCTGTTTTTATTGTAGGAAATTAATTGCTTCTTTTATTTATGTTATTAAGGGGGGGGAGAAAACAATTTTGCAGTATTTTATCATTTGCTGTAATAATTATCCTACTAGTAATACAACGGAAGACTTAGAAACAGTATATTATGTTCAAATGTCTGAACAGTACTTAGTGTGTTGACACTTGTGCCTGGGGAATGTTGGTCTTCAAGTTATATTGAAAAAGGTAACTATACGTGATTAATAATACCTCTGACAAGCTTAAGATGATTTGTAATATAGAAATGAAGAGGAAAGGAGTAAGTGGAGTCAACACAAGAAATTATTTTTGTAGAAGCCGAACAGCTTAGCAACTCTGCTGTCCAAATTGACAGTGAAGCACTGATATTGCAGAGAGTGCCAGAATCAAGTGCTACACTAACTTCAAGTAGATTCCTAAATGAGGTTTAAAAATAGTGATCTTTGCAGAGTTTCTTGCTTTGAGTTCCTTGAAAAAGGAAGGTACAAAAAGTAATATGTCAATCTTTATTTGTTCATTTTTGTCTTGAATTCACTGGCTAGTAAAAGTCAGAACAAAATTTCAATTGTATAAGCATTTTTGGGTTTTAATTCTTTGATCTCCGTGTGCACTTTAAAAATTACCTACAGTGTGGGTGTGCCCCAGACTGACAAATAGGTTCATTCAGCTTACTGAAATGGATTTATTTATACATTATGTGGAAATAGGTGAATACAATCACCACCACTTTCATCCCTGTGTTGGTAGGGATAAGATGCTTGGAAGCAGAAAATTTTCATGCTCTAGAAAACTTGCAGTATTGGGACCAGTTTATGAAAGTAACGACATGTGCCCTAAAGTCACATAAGACAATTGGAATAAACAGGCAGAAAATTGTAAGAAAAAAAAATTTTTTTCAAGTCTCTTGAGGTCATTAACTGGCTACCTAGTTTTGGCTATTGTAACAGAATACAGGAGCTTCTTATATGATTCATGGGTATATGTTAAGTCTTCCATGGAATCCACAGATTGGCTGGTACACTTTTTTCAGGTTCAAAATGCTCCTGAGTGTAAACATAAGAATATATCGAAACATTATTTTTTCAATAGATCCAAATAAACAGCTGCCCAGGTCTTACTTTGGTAGTATTCTCCAGAGAGAGAAGTAGAGCAATGAACTTACTCTTCCAAAAGCTCTCTGTGTCTTGTCTAAAGAAAGCTGAAGTGACTCAACACAGATACTTTGCCTTTACTGTCTGTGTGATATACTTTTCAGCACAGTGGTTTTTCATGTATTATTTCTTTCAGAATGGGCAGGGTGAAGGCTGTTTCCACCCAGCTTTGCTCTGTAGCTCCATGTGAGCCTTCCACCAGGCAATTGTGGCCTGGTATCAGTGAGCCAGAGTCAGAGCATCTCATTCTCTGATATACAATGAATAAGATGGTTTGGGTTGGAAGAGACCTCTAAACATCATCTAGTCCAGCTTCCCTGCAACAAGCAGGAATATCTTCAACTAGATCAAGTCATCATGGACTATTTTATTACAGCTAAATCCAGCCCTCTCAGTAAATAAGTCACAAGTAGTTACACAGCTCACTGTGTATATATACCCATTGAAGAAAGAGACATAGTCCAAGTGCTACCAGAGGATAATTTTTTAATCTGCCAATTTTCCTTGAAAGATGTGTTTAAACAGTACCTTATTCTTATTTTCTAATCATTCTGCTTTCAGTACCAGGAAAATAACACTGGAAAATGGCCAATGGCACAGCATTTCTGATTCTTATAGTGTACTTATTTTGCTATGTTCCTGTGACAATATCCATGTTCTTAGCTGGGACATATGGATTCTCTGTATCAGTAAGGAACGCTTGGGAGGTCACAGTAGTTCCCACATCATGGGACAAAGAGGGCACACGCCTCAGACAGCCAAGTTGCTATGGATCTGCTCTTTCACATTTTGCTGAAAAGGTGAATTCTGCAAGACTTAGATATTTTAAAAACCAGAAAGCTGCTGAAAGAAGATCTTTTTACTGAGGCACTCTTTATCTCAGCAGCTAACTCACCCTCATCAAGACATCCTTATGGGATGTCATCCATTAATCAATTCCTCTTCTTCCTGCTATTTTGTTACCAGTGTTTACGTGTCATCCTGTGCCTCTATTGTCCTTATTGTTCTCACACCCTCCCACAGCAGCAATACAGCAAGATACTGTAGCAAAGGACACATCAGCCACATTCACAACTAAACCTATGACATACTGAATCCTTTTCAAGGTTTACAAAAGTGTGTGTAACAGCCCTATGTATTCTCATTACTGATCACATTTTTAATCTCTTCTTTGCTGCATGTTTTATACAGGGGCCCTTGTCACATGTCAGTGAACCATCTCTTTGTAAACAAAAGACTGCTTAGATCTTCTTGTAAACATTAACAAGGAACTAAAATTCTTCTGATGAATGTAACATACTGGTGAAATGTTCATTCTCAGATATGTCTGGTCAGTATTCTTATAATACACTATGCTACCTAAACAAACATCTCAGATCACTTTATGTTTATAATTATCTCCTAAGAACATTAGATATTTGCTGCTGAAAAGAAACATGAGCAGAAAAATGTATGGCCCTCAATTTCCTAATTCACCATGAAGTTAAATTCTGGGGGGTTTATTCTGCTAGTAATGGACATTCAGGTGCAGCAGCTCTCACTTAAAAAACCTTTTTCTGTATTTAGATCTACTAGATGATTGTTTTAAGTCCTCTCCGACTAAAATATTCTATGCTAGAACAATGAAGTATAGCAGGGAAAGAAAAAAATACACAGATTGAAGTAATACCATATTACACACTGGTTTTAGTATGCTTATTGAATCAAACCCACCAAAGTTTACTTTGAGTTAGAGAAACTGATAGAAAGGGACTTCAGTAAGGGTGCAGGAATTTCATCAGGAAAGCATTCAATTCTCAGGGCATTACTGAGCATATAGCAGCATGACAGGCAGGAGAAGGAAGGACCATGGAGTTTAATATTGCAAGAACACTGATAAAACTGCAATGTAAAGTCAGTAGTATACACTGAAGGAGCTATCCTGAGCCCCATTATAAAGAAGCTGGACCTTGAGATAGATAGAAAATGGTCAGCAGCTGAGTCTTTGAAAATTACTGGGGAATAATACTTGTGCATTACAGCAAGTGAACTTTTCACTGCCTTTTAGTTCTAACTGGTTGTACTTCTCTCATATCATATACTGTCTGTCATCCATGGGCCTGCAGGTGAAAATGCAGTTTATACTCCACCTTTCTGTGTGAACCCAATCCTGAGGGAACATTTTGGGGCCATTTCCTGTGTTTTGGACAGAAGAAGCCCTGGTTAAATGAAGAGAGAAATGTAGCCACCCCTTCTGACCCAAGAGGAGGAAACAGGTTTGTCTTCAATTTAACAGCCCAAGATATTTCTATGTCAAGTTTGCAGTCCTGATCAATGGGAGATGCCTGCTCATCCAACAAGGGGAAGTCTGATACAAGCAGCCACAGTCAATTAAACTCTTAAGGCTTGACTTAAATAATATTTTATATTTTTTTGCAGATGACTGTCTCACTTTCTGTTTTTTACATTTCTTTCAGCTCCAGCTTTTCCTGACAATGCCTCAGGTCCTACTTTCTGCTGCTTTTGGCAGACTCACAGCATCACCTGGAACCTGCTGAGAGTGCCACCAGATGAAGGAGCAATGAGAACTCACTGGTGAGATGCTTTTCAGTTATCACTCAAATACCAGGTTCCTCTGGATAAGCATTTTAGGTTTTTAATTCTTTGATCTCCATTATTACTTTAAAAAAATTACCTACAGTGGTGTGCCCCAGACTGACAAATAGATTCATTCAGCTTACTGAAATGGATTTATTTATATACATTATGTCAAATAGGTAGAATAATCACCACCACTTTCATCCCTGTGTTAGTAGGGATAAGATGCTTGGAAACAGAAAATTTTCGTGTCTAAAAAACTTGCAGTGTGGGACAGTTACAATGTGGCTTGTGCCCTAAAGTCACATAAGACAATTGGAATAACAGGCAGAAAATCAAAGAAAAAATTTTTCAAGTCTCTTGAGGTCATTAACTGGCTACCTAGTTTTGGCTATTGTAACAGAATACAGGAGCTTATATGATTCATGGGTATATGTTAAGTCTTCCATGGAATCCACAGATTGGCTGGTACACTTTTTTCAGGTTCAAAATGCTCCTGAGTGTAAACATAAGAATATATTGAAACATTATTTTTTCAATAGATCCAAAATAAACAGCTGCCCAGGTCTTACTTTGGTAGTATTCTCCAGAAGTAGAGCAATGAACTTACTCTTCCAAAAGCTCTCTGTGTCTTGTCTAAAAGCTGAAGTGACTCAACACAGATGCTTTGCCTTTACTGTCTGTGTGATATACTTTTCAGCACAGTGGTTTTTCATGTATTATTCCTTTCAGAATGGGCAGGGTGAAGCACAAGGGAGAAGGTTAGTGACCAAAGGCTGTTTCCACACAGCTTTGCTCTGTAGCTCCATGTGAGCCTTCCACCAGGCAATTGTGGCCTGGTATCAGTGAGCCAGAGTCAGAGCATCTCATTCTCTGATATACAATGAATAAGATGGTTTGGGTTGGAAGAGACCTCAAACATCATCTAGTCCAGCTTCCCTGCAACAAGCAGGAATATCTTCAACTAGATCAAGTCATCATGGACTATTTTATTACAGCTAAATCCAGCCCTCTCAGTAAATAAGTCACAAGTAGTTACACAGCTCACTGTGTATATATACCCATTGAAGAAAGAGACATAGTCCAAGTGCCAGAGGATAATTTTTTAATCTGCCAATTTTCCTTGAAAGATGTGTTTAAGCAGTACCTTATTCCTATTTTCTAAAATGTTCTGCTTTCAGTACCAGGAAAATAACACTGGAAAATGGCCAATGGCAGCATTTCTGATTCTTATAGTGTACTTATTTTTGCTATGTTCCTGTGACAATATCCATGTTCTTAGCTGGGACATATGGATTCTCTGTATCAGTAAGGAACACTTGGGAGGTCACAGTAGTTCCCACATCATGGGACAAAGAGGGCACACGCCTCAGACAGCCAAGTTGCTATGGATCTGCTCTTTCACATTTTACTGAAAAGGTGAATTCTGCAAGACTTAGATATTTTAAAAACCAGAAAGCTGCTGAAAGAAGATCTTTTTACTGAGGCACTCTTTATCTCAGCAGCTAACTCACCCTCATCAAGACATCCTTATGGGATGTCATCCATTAATCAATTCCTCTTCTTCCTGCTATTTTGTTGCCAGTGTTTACGTGTCATCCTGTGCCTCTATTGTCCTTATTGTTCTCACACCCTCCCACAGCAGCAATACAGCAAGATACTGTAGCAAAGGACACATCAGTCACATTCACAACTAAACCTATGAGATACTGAATCCTTTTCAAGGTTTACAAAAGTGTGTGTAACAGCCCTATGTATTCTCATTACTGATCACATTTTTAATCTCTTCTTGCTGCATGTTTTATACAGGGGCCCTTGTCACATGTCAGTGTGAACCATCTCTTTTGTAAACAAAAGACTGCTTAGATCTTCTTGTAAATATTAACAAGGAACTAAAATTCTTCTGATGAATGGAACATACTGGTGAAAGGTTCATTCTCAGATATGTCTGGTCAGTATTCTTATAATACACTATGCTACCTAAACAAACATCTCAGATCACTTTATGTTTATAATTATCTCCTAAGAACATTAGATATTTGCTGCGGAAAAGAAACATGAGCAGAAAAATGTATGGCCCTCAATTTCCTAATTCACCATGAAGTTAAATTCTGGGGGGTTTATTCTGCTAGTAATGGACATTCAGGTGCAGCAGCTCTCACTTAAAAAACCTTTTCCTGTATTTAGATCTACTAGATGATTGTTTTAAGTCCTCTCTGACTAAAATATTCTATGCTAGAACAATGAAGTATAGCAGGGAAAGAAAAAAATACACAGATTGAAGTAATACCATATTACACACTGGTTTTAGTATGCTTATTGGAATCAAACCCACAAAAGTTTACTTTGAGTTAGAGAAACTGGATAGAAAGGGACTTCAGTAAGGGTGCAGGAATTTTCATCAGGAAAGCATTCAATTCTCAGGGCATTACTGAGCATATAGCAGCATGACAGGCAGGAGAAGGAAGGGACCATGGAGTTTAATATTGCAAGAACACTGATAAAACTGCAATGTAAAGTCAGTAGTATACACTGAAGGAGCTATCCTGAGCCCCATTATAAAGAAGCTGGACCTTGAGATAGATAGAAAAATGGTCAGGCAGCTGAGTCTTTGAAAAATTACTGGGGAATAATACTTGTGCATTACAGGCAAGTGAACTTTTCACTGCCTTAGTTCTAACTGGTTGTACTTCATATCATATACTGTCTGTCATCCATGGGCCTGCAGGTGAAAAATGCAGTTTATACTCCACCTTTCTGTGTGAACCCAATCCTGAGGGAACATTTTGGGGCCATTTCCTGTGTTTTGGACAGAATAGAAGCCCTGGTTAAATGAAGAGAGAAATGTAGCCACCCCTTCTGACCCAAGAGGAGGAAACAGGTTTGTCTTCAATTTAACAGCCCAAGATATTTCTATGTCAAGTTTGCAGTCCTGATCAATGGGAGATGCCTGCTCATCCAACAAGGGGAAGTCTGATACAAGTAGCCACAGTCAATTAAACTCTTAAGGCTTGACTTAAATAATATTTTATATTTTTTTGCAGATGACTGTCTCACTTTCTGTTTTTTACATTTCTTTCAGCTCCAGCTTTTTCCCTGACAATGCCTCAGGTCCTACTTTCTGCTGCTTTTGGCAGACTCACAGCATCACCTGGAACCTGCTGAGAGTGCCACCAGATGAAGGAGCAATGAGAACTCACTGGTGAGATGCTTTCAGTTATCACTCTCAAATACCAGGTTCTTCTCTGGGATTTCCATCAAGAAATGAAAAGAATAGAATTGGTGCTTGCAGGTGAACTCAAATCTTGCATGATTTTCTTGTATGTGCAGCCTCTCTTACAGAGCACATTGCATGTTTTGACAGAACTCTGTTGAGATTGACCTTCTCCTATAGTACAAATTATATGAATGAAAAATGTGTTTTACCAATGCACCAAAAATCTGAAGCTAACAAACCTTCTCTGAGCAGTGTACTGTAACTTTTGTTCCATAATTAAACCAGAACCCCTCTCCTGGACAGGTTCACTCAGCTCTGCCTTTCTTTGAGTAATACACCTTCAGACCAGTGCCTTGTTTTGATGTATTACAATGATAGACTGAAGAGTTCATGTAATATATCATGACAGTCAGCAGTTGCTGGACGCTGAGGATTGAGAGACTGAGCCAGCTGTTTTTCTGATGTGTTCTCGTAATGTATCACCAGCTGATGGAAGCTGATAATGTATTACTTCAAAATTAAACCACCCAGAAAAAGAAGAGTCCAGAGGTGCAGATTCTGTATAATGAGGCATTCAGAGTATGAAACAGGGCTGCAAACTCCTGGAAGAAGATGTTGGTAATAAATGAGCTTTCTATAGGATTGCATTAGCTATGTGGCTACACAGGTACATGCTGCTGTCTGATTTCCAGTGCCTCTGTGGTGCTGGTTTTGTGCAGACCAAAGATAACCCTAGCAGCAATTTCACCTTCACTCTTCTTACAGTGAAACAATTCACAACCCAAACAACCTAGAACAGGGTATAGGGCAGAATTATATTGGCTCAACAAATTCAATTATTTGGGATTCCTCCTCATTTTGGGCTACTGTGAGAGCCCCTCAGATGCTACTCTTTTGGTGAACTAAGCTCATCCATGGCAATGGGAATGGTCCCTTTCCCTGTTTTTCGGGAGTATTGCATCCTAAAGGGACAGAATGGGCTGGCCCAGAGCACTGCAGTTGTGGTTGACTTTTCCTGCAAATTGACTGAAGGCAAGAAAGGCTCTTTTGGCTATCTCTTCATCCCTTCTTTGTTTATCTTTCACCTGCTGCACACAAAGAGTCAGGCCAAAGAGTAATTGATCCCTAATTAAGCAGCAAATTAAAAGAAAATTATTGGAACAGATAGCAATTCTGAACATTTGCCTACATAACTTTATTTTGTTGATGAAGCAGATTGTGTAAAAGTATTTTCTCTGAATTTATTTTTAATCCTAGGCCAACTGTGAGAAAACAGAAAATCTGGAAGATAATATTTTAAAATCCTGAGCTACATCTTTATGGTAGATCTTTTAAATACTTGTTGTTTGTTAAATGTTTGTTGTTTGTTGTTTGTTAAATGCAGTTATGTTTATAATTTTGCATATATAAGCAACCTTATATCTTTGGCAAACCCCTGAAGATAAATAGGTCCTACCCTCAAATTTTAATTTTTATTTATGGATGGTTTGTTCTGCAAATAAAAGCAATTATATTTTACTAACAATAAGTACACTTTTCTGTCCAGTCAAATATTATAAATCATGACTACAGGACATTAAATATGGTTTTGTTGCATGTGATTCTAAGTCAAAAAATATTCCAGTCTCATATAAAGAAGTCCATACTCACAGAACTCTGCTAGCTAAGATTTGATGGGGGATAAACAAGAATTTTCTGTGCTTGCTTCTTCAGACTACCTTGTTTCATTCCCAGGATTATATATATGATTGGCCATCAATATTGGAGCATCACAGAAGCATTTTGCTCAGTGCTTGACTGCTTGACTTCATTTTCTTTTTATTTTTATTTTAAAGTATTTTTGCTTTACCTTTAAATATTCTAGCTAATAGAATGGGGGAAAGGTTTGTATATCAGGAGTTATGTTTGCAAGGGGCTGGTGGAGAATGTCACACGTGTTCCCTGTGTGACAACATTTTGTCACATTTAAGTAGTGACTATTAATATCTCCTTGAATAAGACTTTATGGAAATTGAAGTTCTGCACATGCAATCAACTCATTTATGGCCTAACAAGTGTTTCCCTGAGCCAGCCAGTTGACTGGCATTTGATCATTTTTGTAAAATACACCTTATCCGCCACCATTAGACACTAAGATGGCACTTTCTGTTATAGTTTTTGGCACACAACAATCATCTCTACTCTCTGTGAGGAAAAATCACAAAACTTGTATTTAGCTCTCCTCATAAACTTGGACAACATGACAGGTTTCTAATCCAAATAATTGTTTAAGATTATTACAATGATAATTATTGTAGTGATAATAACACATTATTTCAGCTGACAATACATTAGTTCCATGGGGAGATAAACTGCAAGGCCAATGGATTTATCTTGATAACAAAATGGATTACTATTAACTATGATGGTAATTTTTCCATCCATGCACAAAGAAATCTCCCATTGAGTTCATTGTCTTTTGACTGAATGCTGGTGAGAATTTCGTCTACATACATGTAACAAGACTGGGTTCTGCACTAGCACAATATTGTTACTGTCATTCTGTATTGCCTAGACAAGCTCCAAAAGCCTATAGCTTTACTTGGCACTTCAAGAACAGAATTTCTGTCTTTCAAAATGGCTCTTAAAAATTATGAAATGAAGTATCAAAGCAACTGTATATTTATTAGGATTTTGCAGGGCAGATTTATAGATGAGAACAATAACCTTAAACTAACTATGGTTTCCTGTATGTAGCAGCATGGAAGAGATGGCTTTACTTCCATGATCTTGCACCATAAAGACATAGCTTTTGCTCTACTGGTGATACAAGCTTTGAACATTATAGTTCCAGCTCCTTATTATGATTTTGGACCATAGTAACTAATATCTTTTGTTCCTGTTTTTTTATTCTCAGTCTGAAAAGTCTATAAGGACACTTGAGCTAGAGAATTATTTTTGCAGTGATTATGTTTCTGTTAGAAGGCAAACATACAGAAATGCATTGTCAAAAATCTACAGACTAAGAGTCTTTAAAGAGATTTGGATCAGAACCTGAGTCAGCACTTAATGCTTATTTTCCAAAACTATTATAATTCATAGTTAAAAATCATTACTTGTTTTGTTTAGTTCACCTGGTTCATTTCCCTCCTATATCTTTATCATTGTGCTCTACTGGCTTTCTTATCTTGTCCTTACTTTAAAAAAAAAAAAAAAAGTTTATTAAATATATTATCAAATATATTATAAAATTATTTTGAAATCTTGATAATTGTCATGGACATTTATTTGCTAAAAAATACATTTGACACCATAAGACTGACATTAATATGCAAATCAGTGGACTATAAAATTCATTTTCATGCCTCCAGGGCAGTATTTTTATAAATACAGAAACATAATCATGCATCCTCCAGAGAACTAAAAATAATTATACAAATTTACAACAAAGCCCAAGGCAGTGTCTCCTTTTAACTGTCTGGTTTTAATATCATTTAAATCTTGTTAAAACTTAATTACCAATTCTCTTCTGTAATTTAGGTGGAAGAGCTGAGGTCTAAGCTTGCTGTTTGAGAGAGAGAACTTCATCTGAGAAACAAAGACACCAAGGCACAAATTGACAAAACAAGAAAAGCTTGGTAAGGTCATCACAGACAAGAATGAAGAACAGAACTTACATCTATCTATTTACATTGTCATAGTTTAACTCAGGTCCACATTTAAGTTCTATGCAGCCACTTGCCCATCCCCTCCTGCCTCCCCATGGCAGAATGGGGAGGGGAATCAAAAAAAAAAAAAAGGTAAAACCTGTGAGTTAAGAATAGTTTAATAATTTAAATACCTTAAAATACAATAATAAAAGGGGAAAGGACAGAGGAAAAAGCCCAAGAAATGCAAGTGATGCCAATACCCTGGCTCCCCACCTGTGAGTGGGCAGTGATCAGGCCCTCACATCCAGTTCCCCCTGTTTGTACACTGCCCATGACATTCTGTGCCATGGAATATCCCTTTGACCATCCAGGTCACCTGCCTTGGCCATGTCCCCCAGCTCCTTGTGCAGCTCCTCTCTGGCAGAGCGCCAGACACTAAAAAGTCCTTGACTTAGGGTAAGCATTACTTAGCAACCAAAATATCACTGTGTTATCAATAAGAATTCTACAGGAAATCCAAAACACACAGCTGTACCAGCTGTTACTAAGAAAATTAACTCTGTCCCAGCCAAACCCAGGGAAAATATCCACATAAAAATGGAACTGAGCTGATGCCTTGTGTGGCAGAAATATAAATAGACTGGAGTATATATAAACCTACATAATAATATTTACATCAATACATACATACTTATATATAGGGGGTGATTAATGCTGGTATGGCTCAAGCTGTATTCATCTAGGAGGGGAGTTGCAGGACCAGTGTTTTCATCCACTTTGTTCCATGGCTGTTTTTTGGGAGATGATGGCTGCTCAGAACAGGTGTAAAAGTGAGTAACTCCAAAGTCAAACCCAGCCTGGCTTACAGACGTTAGGTGATATTTGGAGTAGGCACATTATATCAGGAATTTCTGCTGTATGGATACCTGTGGATATATGCTTGTTTTCTAAGGCTGCAGTTTGGAACAAGATAATCTTCTCTCTTCCTCCATGACTGATAGAAGAGGTCACAACAGCAACTCTATCTCTGTAGCAGAGGTATGAGGTCAGGGACAAGGCCCCAAATAAAGCTCCTGGTAAGCAATTTTAAAGTAATGTTGTACTGACAAAACCTCTTTCTTTGGACTGATTTACTGAAGATTCTGTACCCTTAATGTCTACTCTCTTTCTATAAAAGGTAAAGCAGAGAATAGAGCATATGGCTTCTCTGCACTGTGGTGCTGTGTTCCCTCATTCCCTTCCCCTAGTTCTACCTTTGCTGCCAGAAAAGACCAGGAATCTTGAAAATGGTACATTCCTGATTTCCTCCCTCAATGATACATATCCCATCAGCACAGAGACTGCTGCCTCAGGTCTCTCCTTTGTGCTGTGTTTGCCAGCCACTGTTTAGTAACAAGTGTCACTGTCTGCTCCCCTGCTTTGAACTGGAACACATTCCTGTTAGCCCTCACATCCAACTGAAAGCAGCTTTGTATTGATTTAATTCACCCTTTTTAGTATGACCATAGTCACAATGAGGGATGTGCATCCAAACTTCCAGCAATTGCACAATTGCCACTGGGCAGAAATTCAAGTGATTTGGCACAGCATCTGGTTGGGAATCAATTCCCATTGGTTCATTCTGTCCAGTGCATGCCTTGCCTTTGATTGAAATGCCAGGCATTTGTTAGCAGTCCTGATGCCAGTATTGACAGCCTTCCATAGCACTGCTCTGTCCTTTCAGGCTGCATATTCATCGGGTGTTAATGGAAGTAGGAAATGCAAAATATCAGAGAGGATGGTTATGTTACAGATTTCACGTATTCACATTATTGCATTAACAAGTAACCCTCTCATTTACAGATATACATAAATTCATCCTATTTGTGATGGACACTTAGTATGCCTCAATTTTCCCTAGAATAATGACTTAAATTTTAGGATGTCAAAATTATTTTTTTATTTAACTGCATAGACTACTCAAAAGTCTTTCATATAGAAAAGGTATCCTTCACAGCTACAAGAATGGCATATTAAATAAGTATTTAATAATTAATATTTAATAAGATATTTAAATCAGGTGTTAAATAGACTGTCATTTGCACCTGTGTAAATGAGTTTGAAATTGAGGAGTTTCCTGAGCTGGACTAGGTTGTAAATATGTTGGTTTCTTAGGGCTCTGAAGCCATTTGTTTCTGATGATTTTTTGCCATGCAGCATGACTGCAATGGGTGTCAAAATGGAAGTGTGATATTTCCCAGGTTGCTGCTAGTCAGGCAAAAGTTAGAATCAGCAACAAGAGTCTGACGATGACCTTGCTAAATCTGACTATTCTCTTAATGCAAAAAATGCTGCTTTAAATATTTTAAATATATTAATATGTTCTTCTTTCTTGCTCTGCAGTAGAATTATCAGATGGTTGGTTTTTTTTGCTTCACTTGGGAGTTCTGGATCTATACTTTTTACAACAGACCTTTGTAATCTTGTCAGCTTTTAGGTAAACCTGATGGACTTGGGGACTTTCCTGAACCTACTCAAGATATAACCAGTGTGGTGCAGCACTATGGAGCCTTGTGTCTGTCTTTGTGGGGGAACGTCCAGAGGACTGAGGCTGGAAAATGTCAAATATACATGGGGAGAAGGTAATTGAAAAAATGTTGTGAGCACATTTAAGAAATGAGATTTATTTGAACAGTCCAACTAAATGAGATTTTATTGCTAGACATAGGTTTTCCAGTGCTATTTCAAGAAAATAACAAAGATCACAGAAATAGCAGGATTTTGTCAAATTCAAAAATTGTTCCCAAGTGAATTGCAAGCACCTTTACCATTTTATTTCTGCAAAATGTGACATATTTAAATATTGCCAAATAATCCACTTCTTAAATGTCAGTATGTTTTTAGGAAGTATAAAGGCTCTGAGATGTATGTCAGAAAAACAGATTCCTCAGATGGGTGCCAGAGAAAGTCTTTTTCCAAAGAAGCTTTAGAAATTTCAGTCTAATGTGTACCATTAATGTGATGCTGTGACAGCTCTTAGGAGAGCTGTCATTATCAGGCTTGTTTGGACTGGACTGTGTCAGGCAAGCACAGGCTGAGAACTCAGTGCTCAGCCTTACTTGCTCTAATGTACCTTAAGTAGGCATTCATGGAGGAGCCAGTGCCTACCCAATAGTGCACCCTGTTCTTGCCATACCTTGGAGGCCTGCAATTCCAAGTAATGCCCATATGTGAAAAAGGAAAAAAACTCCTGTTGGCTTTGTTTGAGGCTTGGGAAATACAAACCCTTACTCGTCTGAGCGGCTGGTGAGAGCAGTGCTGAAATGCCAGAGGTAAGCAGTGGGAGGTTTACAGCATGTCTGTTTCCATTGCCTCATCTCCATTGTGCTGAATTCCTCTGTAGCAAATCCTGTCCATTTGTCACCAAGAAATAAGATATAGTGACCAAGAGAAAGTTGCTTCAAGGGAAGGATTAATTTCATATCATGTAAGAAAGATGGCTATTGATACTGCATTCAGGAACACTTATCATGCTGATGAATTTCAGGTACCTGATAGTGTCAGGCACCAAAGAGTCAGTCTCAACACAGCCTTCCTTGCAGCTTTTGCAAGTTCTGAGTTCAGTTAAGCACCAGCACATTTTGAAGTTGAAGCCTTGCTTGGTAAGGTGCATGGGTAGATTGAATCCTACCTACTCAGCATAAGGTTCCAATTCTCAGTCTTTCTTTAATAGCTCTGATGAGATACAGAATACAGAATAAGGTTTCAAAGCCTTTAGTTGCTATATAGCAATAGCTGCCAGTTATGGAGAGAAAAATACTTTTTTTCATTAATGCTAAATAGATCTTTAAAATATAGATGCTAAATTACCTAGAACAGAAAACATTTTCTTTGTGCTCCTCATCCCTGAAAGGGAATGTGCAAACATTTTCAAAAAGCTTTAATGGTGGATAAAATATTGTGGATTTATTTTCTAGTTTCCAGGAGCAGTGTAACTGCACAAGCCCTACACATGGGTTTGTCTGAGAGAAGGCAGGATGATGCCCTGGATGCCTTCAGGTGGGTGCAGTTACAGTTCCTGTGAGTGGTGTTGTGACAGCTTCCAGCAGCAATACTGCAATCACAGCAGACTTTCAGTGTCAGGGCTGTGTTCCAGCCTCCAGTCTCTGCTCTTCTCTCCAGCTCTGCACTGCCTAGCTCAGGTTATCTAAACTTAAATGATTGAAAGATATAAATAGAAAGAGTTAAAAACACATCAGGAAAAAGACACACTTCCCTTCATATTAGACTGCAAAATTTCTGATTCTGTTCTGATTTAGGCTATAAACACACCAGCTCTGCCTCTTTAATTTGATGGCAGTGTAAAAGAATTACAAAAATGTGTTAGACAGCTCTTAGATGGATACTAATACATGCTTCACAGATTTTTCTGTCTTCATTGGAGCAATGGAAAGTCAAAGGCTTGTGATGTTGGTCCTTATTGCTTTAGAAGTGTTTGAGACAGGGATGTGGGGCAACACATTTAGGTTTCAGCATGTCCAGATGTCATTACCTGTATCTTGACTGGAAAATTCTTGATAGCCACACAAATTAAAAAGTAAAATAGCTGACCACAAAACTGCTGAATGCCCCAAAAGAGTATGGGATTTCAGCTGTCTATCTTCCCATATGCTTTGAGAAGTGTCAGTGCAGTGTTGCACATTTTTTTGGAGAATCTCCATGGAGGAATACAGAGCAAGTCAGAAAAACAACCCTGTGTATGAAGATCGTATCTTGACTACTCCATAGGTGGAGTTTTATTTTATCCTGAGTTATTGCTCATAAAGAGTTTAGTAATCAGTTCTATCCTAGGGATTATTCATGCCACTACTTCAAAGACTGATCTATTAATCAATAAAAAAAATAAGACAAATCAAGTTGTTGCTTAAAATTAGGTTAATGATTGACCCACTGGAGTTAATACCTCATTTAGATAAAACATTGGAAAGTTATGCTCCTGCAAAGTAATGTATTAAAAATAATTTTGTCATTTTGATTTCTTACTGGTCAATTTCTGAAAAGCAAGAGTCCCTGGTGAATAACAATAATTAATTACTGCAAGTTTTAAGTGGAGATCGTGTTAGCAAATCAGCCATTAGTCCAATTAATTACTGTTTGTGTCCAGAGATTAATTGTTTCTCATATCCTGGAACAACGAGAATATCTACAGGATCACAGACATTTAACTCAATGATTGCAAAATACATTATTGAGATGTACAATATTTGCATAGTTTGCATGTAACATGAAAACTTTCTGTTATCTTTTCTCTGTTGAGGCTCTTAGCAAATTGCTGGATTACTCAGACTTGTTGAGATCACAGAACAAGCCTTCATTTTTTTTTTCATTATAACAAAGATTAAAAATATCGAAATAGGTGACTATATTTTGCTTTCTTGTGTATAATGTCACTTACTCAATTTCCCCCTCACTAATATAATTTTTTCAATTTTGCTAGTTAAATCCCAGGATACTGTGTTTATGTAAGGGAGATAGGGAAAAAGAGGGGAAGACAATTTATTAGTAAAGAAAGACTTGTATTTCCAGGTAACAATAAGCTTCAGTAAAGGGAAGGTTTGGAAAGAAGAGCAGATCCAGTGTTAAGAGAAATATCCAAACTAATAATGAAAATACATCTGAAAAACAGTTCTGAATAATTTTTTACCATTTTTGGTACTGATTCACAATTTATCAAGCTGCTATTTTTTGAGAAATTTCCACAAGCTTCAAATTTTGTTACCTGTTTACTATCTCCTCATACCATTTCCTTTTTTTTTTTTTTTTTTTTAGGTAGATGGATTTCTGCAAAACTATTAATTTTGATAAAGAATACATTTCTGGAGTTGCTGTTAAAACTGTAAAAAAAGATTGTCTCCATGACCCAGAGTTCAACTCAAAATTCGTGCAAGAAAATTTCAGTGGCTGCTGCACACAGTGCTTGAGTTAACATCATTAGAGTCCAGGAGGTAGGAGTTAAACCAGTGTAAATTTCTTCAGCTCAAAATTTTAAGATTTTGCTTCTTTCAGCTCTTCTTTTGCTATTGCAAATAACTCACTTCATAGTTAGAGCCATTAAAAAATACTAGAGAGAAAATATTTTGAATGTCATAAATTGCTTTTAGACTGTGAGAATGGGTTGTGTATCATGGCCATACTTCATTTGGAGGCTTCCAAAAATAGCTCAGCAGAAGAGTCTCTGCACAGAGACACAAAAGATCTGAATTTAATCCTGGTTCTCTCACTGATCTGCAGGGTGACCTTGGGCAATCTGTGTGCCATTTTCCTTCTTGCTAAAATGAAAATAATAATACTTACTGCTTTTGCAAAGCACTTCTAGAGTAAAGCATATGAATCGATAACATCTTCTTCTTAAGTATGTGAAATAGCAGAGGAAACTCTTCCCACTTGCATTAGTGTGCTTTTAGCATTTAGAAATGTGAAATTATAAAGATTATTACATAGGAGGGAGAAGCCCAGAAGTGTTCCCCTAATCAATAAGTTGCCAGCTGGAATGCAAAGGAAAGCAAGGTAATGTACCATTTAGTGTAACAAAGAAGAAAATACATGCTTTCAATGTGAGTATGGCAGCTACCAGGGCAGTCATACTGTATTATCTTGCTGGCTTGCGTGCTGGTGTGGCAGTAGAACAGTATAAAACATACAAACAGTTTGAAATCCCTACACTAGTTTTCAAGACTTCCAGTTCTCCTGGAGAGATCTGTCAGTTAATGTAGAAGGGAAAAGCTAGACTTAAGTGCTCTGATCACGTGTGTGTGCCTTGTTCTGCACATGGGGACTGACTTTCCCCTGGAATGCTGCTTTTCTTTCCCCAGGAGATCCCCAGCACAAGCTGTCTTGGCACAGGATGCTTTACAAGAATGACAGCAAACACGATTTTTCACTTGTGTCCATAGGCTTGTTGACCTGCAGAGCCTTTTTGTGATCCATGCAGATGGATTCATTGAGCTTGAGGATTCATACATTGCTTGTATATCATCTCTCAGTATTTTATATCAGCATTTTATATCAGGCACTACACAAGTCCAGTGTCATCTACTGTGCAGCCTAGGTGAGCCCTGGCAGTAATTAAAGTATTTTAGACCATCTGCTTAATTGCATAAAAAATACACTGATGGGCTTGCACTGTTTGAATGATCTTCAGGAAACTATTAGGCTAAAGCAATTCCCTCTTGTAATGTTTAACTAATTCACAGTGTTTGTTCTGTGAATTACAGTTGGTTCTTTACACCATTTGATAATCTTACTTGTAGCAGAGCTCTGCTTGCTGCTACTGAGCCAGAAGATTGCTCCTGTTCTCCTTCCCTCTGCTTTCTCATCTCTGCCTGTCAGGCTCTTCACTGAGGTGGAGACTTTGGGAGCAGTGCAGGGGAGAAGCTGGGCAGTGAAGTGCAGCCCTCTCCCTTCCCAGACCAGCTTGGAGCCTTGACCCTGAGCGAGGAAGGATCTTGTGCCAGCTGTTGCCTGTGCACTCTGGCTCTGTGCCAAACATCTGCCCCTGCTCCCTCAGGGCACCTGTTCTGCCAGGGAGAACACAGAGATGCTGGAGCAGCATAACAAAGCTGCACTTCCAGCTTTCTTTACAGCTCCTCAGCTGGAGCATCTGCTCAGCCCTGGCTGAGTCCCTGTGGCAGAGCACAGGCATTTCCATGTGCTTTCTCAGAGCTGGCATCGGGTCACTGTAGCCATGCTGCATTGTAGCCATGCTGCAAGGTGGTCCCTGCCAGAGAAACAGGAGGGGCTCCCAGGCCCAGGTGCCTCAGGAGCCATTCAGAGATGGTGGGTGGACAGGAACAGTGGTCTGGCACTGTCGCCTGGGGCACCTTCCCCTTAGGGCTGCTGTAGAGGCATGGCACAACACGACATGGCATGCCATGGCATGGCACAGCATGGCAGCTGCACATCCCAGCTCCTCCACAACGGGAGGCCCCCACTGCCTGCCATTCTTGTGCTCTGCAGGCATAGGAGGCAGTGTTGGCCATTCCTGCTGCATCCCTGCCTCCATCACCCCTCTGCTTCCTAGCCAGGAAAAAGGCACTGCAAACACAGGAAAGAAATAAGGCTACTGAAGATATAGATAAGAACTGTAGGCTAGCAGGCCTGCTTCAGTTTTCATTAAAAGTAAACTAAATTAATCCTTCAATATGCATTGGAGATTGTTTGAATATTCCATCCCTGCCACATGGACAAGAGTCAGTGGGTAGTTTGTCCCGAGATCAAGCTCCACCCTTTCTATTCAGAAGTCCCCCTTGCTATTTAATTAAACTGCCTGGATGTCTCCCAAAAGTCACCATGTAAGTACCTAATAGTCTGGATTACCAATATTAGGATAGTATGAGGTAATACTGTTAGATTATCTCAGCATAAACGGAAATAAAATTGTAATGTTTATACATATTCCTTGATATATATGCAAAAAAAAGAAAATTTGCTGTTGGGTGTGGTATAATGTTTATGATTAAATGCTTTATTCATACTTGTATGTCAATCTATTAGTGTGCTGTTAATTCAAATGTTACTATGATGTATTCTATCGCCGTTAGCACATTTATCACAGGTAGATGTGAAACTTAGACAAAGGTGTACATTCTCATTAATGATGAGCAGCCTATTCATCTTACTAGAGTGTAATTAATGTTAGTTACAATACTTAATTTTTCACTGTTTGTCATGGTGCATATTTAGCATTTCTTCTGTCCTTTATCAGTCTGCTCTCCTATCACATGAGCACATCAAAAAAGATATATGTAAGTATCTGACCTGTTTTGATGCCTAATTTTTATACTTTTTCAAAAACTGGAATATTTTTAATCTTATCCTGTAGGCAGCACAGTTGGCTAAAAAGCAGACTGTGAAGTGTTGTCCATTGCTTTAGGGTTTGGGTTAACTTCATTTGCAATAATAACATAACAATCAGATAATGAAGTAAAGCAGGGCACACATGAAGACACAGGTACTGCTTGCTGTAGTATTGTGCTGTGCTTGTGTGGGATTGTAGGGGTGCCAATTGTTCTCCTGGATTTTCAATTGCATGTTTTTTGTACTCTAAGGCTGTTAATGCTAGTAAAATAGATTGTGTGAGTAATACAGCTCCAAAACCAAGAGAAGCATGGAGTATCTGCAAAGTGCACGTTGTTCTGTAAGTAAGTGCTACAACAGCTCGTTGTTCTGCTTTGAGAGCATTGCTTTGTCAATAATGTTGTTAGCAGTACAGAGCCAAAGCACAGCCCCGTGTGCAGTGGTGCAAGAGGGGAAGAAGTTATGGCTAATGTGTCACAGCAGGTGGGAAACAAGCCCTGCAGAGGTGGGTAAAAGGGACTGAGCACTGAACACACTCTTGGATTTGCTCCCCAGCATGCCAGTAAATCCAGCTGAGCTGGAATCCTAGGATAAGTCCATACTTTTGTACTGGTCCCAGAAAAAATACAATCACCTTAGCTGAAACTTGGGCATTAAAGCATTTTTAATTCTTGATCATCCATAATTTTCATTAATCTGGATTGAAAAAGAATTGATCTTCCATTAATTTTTGTTGAATGAAATTTCTTGGGAAAAATATTTGAGTGGGGTCAACCAAATGCATGAGGTACAGAATGGATTTGGGATGTATTTTCTCAAAATTTCAAGGAACTGTCTCTGAGAAAAAGCACCTGTTTGTTAGTTTCTTAATTGGTGGATATTATGCTTCTAATATATTAGGAATTAGCTGGTTTTTTTCTGTGAAATTGCTTCTTTTGTAAACCACTGTGCATGCCAGACTTGAAGCTGATCACATCTCCAACATAATGACATCCATCTTAAAATTTCCTTCAAACCATCAAGGGCTTGCAGAAAAACATAACTCTATTAGAAAATCCTTAAAATAATTAATTTGTAGGCCTTGGATTAATCATAATTTCCTTTTGACCCACCACAATTGAAGTATAAGGGAATCAAACACAGGAATTTAATATATTTCAGTATGAAAATTCAATCTGGACACAATTACAAGTAGGTTTAATTGTAGTTTAGTAGCAAATTAAGAATAAATGCCCCAAGCTCGCTTTAGGCATTTTAAACAAAATGATAGTTGAAGGTGCTCCATAGTGATTGAAGTATAATAGTAACCTATAATGTGAACAAAATTGAGTAGGGTTTTATTCCATGCTACCAAAGCAATGCTTTATAACAATGACTTGTATTTTTATGACTGCACCAAAATAATTTTTACGGAAAAAAACCCTCCTTTGAATTTTCTATGGCAAAAAGACAAGTACGTTCTCCATCTAATAACAAAATTCCTAAAAAATTAGACTCTTTTTCTCCCCGCTTATCCCTCAGCCCTGACTCATTTGAATAGAGGGAATTGCTAAAACTTAATTGTCTCTTTTTAACAGATAAAGATTAAATAAAAAGAAACTATGAAGTTGCCTTTAACCTCCATGGCATTACAAAGCTAGGTATAACAAGCTGTAAAACACACCAAAAAAGATGAGCATTTCACTCCATTTTGATTTGACCATTTTGCTTTCAAAAGGAATTTATAAAAACACCCAGGAACAATGAACATTTGAACTCAAAATGGTCCAGGTTTATTTTTACTCCAAAAGAAGAAGTCTCAATAGAGATATTGATTTCCTAGCATTCATCCAATATTGCACAGAAAATGGACCTGACCTTGCAATCCCTAGTGGAGACATGGAAGCAGGCATTACAGTCATGGTTCCCATTGATTTTAGTGGGATTACTTGCATAAGTAAGGGTTTTCAGGATATGACCCAGAGTCCCATTAGCAGCAAGACCAAGCATACATGGATGTCAGTCCCACTCCATGCAGCAGGATGCAGTTAACCTTCCTGTCCTATATTCATCCTATGGTTTTATTCCTGCCTATTTATTCTACATATGTTTTGTTTTCTGTCCCATAGAGTCTCACCATTACGTAAGAGGTACGAGTACTCCTGCCTGCCTCAGTAGTTTTTGTCACTTTATCTTCAAAGATCATTTTGAGCTCAGAGTTGACGCTTGCACTTACAGATTTTCTTCCTTTGGTTCTGTTGTCTATGATGATTAAAAAATACTTTGGGCTAGGCACTCCCTCTCCCTGTATTTTTTAGTCTCTGGGACGAAATGAGGAGACATTACTGTACTATGCAAAGTAAACACAGAGTAGTAGTAAGGTAAAAAACTCAAAGAGACTGATATTTTTCTTATTTCTTGTGCCCCATGGCTCCTACAGGATTGCTACTCCAGAACCTCACTGCTCAGATGGATGGAAATCTCTTGATCATGGCTTTAACTATACCACCGACATTGTATTCAGGTTTGTTCTTGTGACAAGCTTGTCTTTTACCTCAAAAGGTTCTTCTCCTTCTTCAGTATTTCCTCACTAATGTAGCTATGATACATCTTTTTGTTTCATTAATTGTGAGCAGGGGACAGGAGAGGTGTGCAAGAAACAGGATGACTACATGTTGGTACAGTGCTTTGCACAATTGCCCAGTCATGGTTCAGGGCTCCATAGGCTGACTTTGTTTCAGCAGTGAATAATAATGAACCTCCAGAAAACACTGCATGCTTTATTCCAGATGGACACCACTAATTCCTTCAATTTTCATTGAGATGCAGAGCTTTAGAACAAGAATGTTAGTAATTGATTATTTTTGTCAGTGGTATTTTCAAAGAAATGAAGAAATAAAATGTACAGTATATTTCAGTTTGCAATGATCATTCTGTTGTTCCATTTGCAATGGAAATGAGTATATAACATATTCATGTGTACAGATAAGGAAAATGACAAACATTAACATCCCTTGCTCTATTCATTTATAATATTCAGTTAAAAAAAAATCCTTCCATTCCATAGTTTTTAGTTTTGTTTCTGTAGCACAATGCAAAACAACAAAAAAGAGAAAATTAATGGATAAAATACATTTAATTACTTTCTAAGCAAGTTTCCTAAGAATGAATATAATCTAAATCACAAATTCTTTGCAAATCTATCAATTAAAAAGATATAATTCAGTGCCAATTTTTTTAGTCCTTAAATGTGTTTTAGCTCATGAAATCAAATAAACCAAGAGTGTGTGTACACACACTTATATTTTTGTGGCCAAGCAGCCTTTGATGTGCGACTCAGCCTGTTTAAGCAGACTGCAGTGTTTGCCTTCTCAGTGTCAGTCCATTTCTGCACAATTTAATCTGCCACTAAAGAGAAGTTTTTTGTTCTTATGGGTATAAAACAGTATGCCAAGGATAAATCAGTGCAGCTTGTCTTCCTTAAAATTTTAGGCACAACCTGAAAGTGCAGCTCTTTTCTTTTCTCATCTCAATGGGATGCTAACCTAACAATCACAATTTTAGGACAGGGAAATTGTTTTGAGCAGAAATAAATTGTCCTGCCAGTATTGTTTCATGGGGTAACATTAAGGCACATTGGGGCTGGGGTTCACAGCTTATGATATCTGGTTTTGGAGGACTGGGGTGAAAGTAAGTACATGTAGAGAAAGAAGAGGAAGAATTAAATATGAGTTCTAGATAGTTCAAGTGAGTTGAAGCAGTTCAGCAATAGACATCCCAGAATCCTGCAAAGAGGTTTTTTCTCCAGCTACCTTCCCTGGCGCTTCGCCATCTCTTGTCAGAGCCCCCGAGGAATTACTCTCTTCAAGTGTGGATTCCCTTTTTTCCTCTTTTGTTGAGGTATCTAAAGATACTGGGCTTTAACTTACAACTTATATTTGCTGAACAAAACAGGAAAAATATATCTGTGGTTTTCTCTGCAGCTGCCAGGAAAGTGAAGTCCATTATTTGTAGCTCTAGGGGAGCAGCAGTGGAGGGGTCTTTTTGTCTGCTTTCCAAGCCTGGGGTGCAGGCTATTGTGGTCTGGGAAGGGCAGGTTGGGGCAGCCACGGCTGCAACTGCACCAGAGCTCCCCAGGAAGGCTCAGGCTGGGCACGGATGTGTGTGTGACATTCGTGCCTCACCTGCTCTGAAACACAGCTCAGCTTCTGATCTCAGTGAGGACAAAGTGAGCTGCCTCTGAGGAATATGGAGCTGGAGCTGGCCTGCCCACAGCCCTCCTTCCCCTGGCAGCACCTCAGGGCAGGGGAGGGCAGGTGCTGGCACCTGCAGAACGTATCCTGCAAATGTGACCACAGAACAGCAATGCCACAGGTGAAAAATCCTTGTGATCACACGCTCTCCATTGTGACCCTGAACAAGTTAATCACATCACTCCTCTTGAAGGTTCATACTGCCACAATATAATTCATGTGGGCCCTCAAAGATAGATGGAGATGTCAGCTATTGATCACAAGGAATTGCTGCCAGTCTTTTTTTGTTGGTTTCCATCCTTGTGATGTGTTTTAAAAAATATTGTATGATTCAAAATTATACCTGTAAAACCTACAAGTAGAAAATTACTGTGTGCATTTATCTTTAATAACAACCTTGCGAATATTTATAGTACTAGTAGAGTAAAATGTGTTGTACTAGTTTATTTCCCAGTCTGTTTTAAATGATATTATTCATTAGTATTTGTGAAGTGGTATGACATATTTTTTATGTTGCTTGTTTGTAACAAAGGTTCTTAATACCTTTTCATAATGAAAGGGGATAAATGCTAACATGGAATATGGGAAATTGTGCTTGCAAGAGCATAGTGTTGTCTTAGGGTATTAAATTAGCATTTGGTACTGTTCTGCTTTGTGTGCATTTCTAGCAAATGTTTCAGCTACAAATCACTATAATACACCTGTATTCTGGTTCTTCAATTCATATAGCATTTAAATCCTGCCAATACTGTGTCTTATAAATATAAATATGCAATTTAATTTAATTCAAGCATGCAACACATAATTTTTCTTCTAATTAAAATACGATATTGCAATATGGGAGCTGCCTGGGGCAAACAGGACGCAGCAGATTGCCAAGCCAAAGGGAATTCTGAGACAGCTCTGAAAGCTGGCAGGGGAAGGGACAAACCCCCTGAGCCCTCGGTGCAGGGTACCAGTGGTGCCCTGCTGCAGGCTACGGTGTTTGTGGGAGCCACAGGTGCAGCCTGGGCTTGCTGGAGACACTGCAGAGCCTCGCTGGCCACGGTGTGGGAGCCTGGCAGGCACTGCCCCTGATACTGCACTGCCCTGGTACTGCCCTTGGTGCTGCACTGCCTCTGATACTGCTCCTGGTGCTGCACTGCCCCTGGTACTGCACTGCCCCTGGTGCTGCCCTTGGTACTGCCCAGCCCCTGGTACTGCTACCCCTGGTACTGCCCAGCCCCTGGTACTGCACTACCCCTGGTACTGCCCAGCCCCTGGTGCTGCACTGCCCTGGTACTGCCCAGCCCTTAGTGCTGTGCTGCCCCTGCCCTGCCCATCCTGTGCGAGCTGGCAGAGGCAGCACGGCCGTGGCCATGCTGCTGCTGTAGTTGGCTGCTGTGCAGCAGAACTCTGATCGTTCTGGGGAGGAGGAACTGCCCCACAGCAGCAACTCCAGGGATTCCTATAATGCTCTCTCAGAATCGAGCAAAACAACACGAATAGACCTTCTGCATAATGATTCAAAAACTGTTAATGGCCATCTTTAGTAACATAGCAACAGCCAAGCCCTTGAACAGAGGAAGTTTTCATTGAGAAAGCATTTCATTTTAAACATTGAAATTTGGTATAATGTAGTGTATGAAATAAGTTTTGAAAGGAAGCTGATGATTAAGAAGAAATGCAGTGGGCATTTAATAAATGGAGGAGCCGCAAGATAATTAACTGGCATGCATAAAGATTCATGCTTTATACCAAAATTTTAATTTTGCACATAAATGTGCCTGATGTAGGCAGCATTTAATCACCTAGCTGACAGGAGTAACTACTTTCATTTAACCTTGACTGAAGATCATGAATTCTAACAGGTTTAATTGGATACATCATTTAACAGAATGAACAGAGCAAATTTTTCTCAATTCATAGGTTCTGATTGACATGCACCAGCAATAAGGCGTTGCACAATTAAAGCTGATCTGTATTCCTGGCCTGGGCAGCAATTGCCATAGTGATGTGACACTGTTTGATCACTGTGGCACTGAAACTATACTGAATTTCCCCTTGTTTTGAAAAGGGCAATGCTTAAAAAAAAAAAAAAAAAAAAAAAGAGAGAGAGAGAGAAAGATAAAGAGATTTTGGCACTTTTTTTTTTTTTTTTACATTAATCACATTTATATGCACAAACTGTAAGGGAAGGAACTTGTTATCAGTAACTCAGAGGAAAGAAGGAAAAATGGTATATTCTTTTATCCATTTAGTACATTATTTACAGAAAGTAAAAAATGTGGATAGTCAAATGAATTGTAACACATTAAGGGCCTGATTGTTCTGGGCTTCCATTTAAATAGGAAGTAATTCTGTGCAGCTCTGCTATTCCCCTGCAGTTTGGCCTCTCTGTCCTTGCCTAAATCAGTTCCACATCGCAGATAACTTGCCAGCTGAGTAAAGGTAGTGAGAAGGAGTGCTTGTGTTGCAGTGAGGTAGAAAAGGATGAGAGGGAAGAAGTGGTACTCAACAGTAAGCTGCTACATACTTTTCCTGGCACAGTGTTTCATATGATAAAACCTTGAAAAAATACAGGGAGGAGCTGGCAACTTCCAGTTCCTCATATGGCTCCTGCCACCACTTTCACTGCCTCTGGCACCTTTCACAAGTTTCTGGGTTTGATCTTTGGAATTGTTCTTCTATTGTTGAACCATAAACATATACATACATATTCATACACACACACAGACATATATATATATATATATATATACACAAATGTGTTCTTTTACATCTCTAGCTTCCACTTAAATTTTCACTTCCAATAATTTCTTTTAATTTTTTTTCTTTTACAGGAAGGTTTGCTAAACACTAAATGGTCTGTTCTGCTCCCCACCATGAGCATTGCAGCATTTGTGCTCAGAACAGCAGGTAGCTTTTCCACTTTTTTCTTTCTCTCCATTCCCTTAGCTTCAGTGCCTAAGTGTTGATCTCACCTGAAGACAAACCCCTTGCTATCCATCTGACAACCTTAATTTCTATTTAGGCAATGTGTATGCATATCAATCAACAAGATTTGTAGGAGTGTATTACAGTGGAAGACAGAAAGCTTGGGGAAAGCTAGAATCCCAGTTGGCTCAGAGACATGAACTTTAGAGTCAGGACAACTAGATGTATCAAAAACCACTTTTTTGGTCATTTTAGAAGCCTCTAAAATTCAATTATTGGTAATACCTTCCTCTGTCAGAGGTATTTCCCATATGATTCATTGTAATATTGGCAAAGACATTTGTCAGTATAATTCATCACTCACTAATATTTTTAAGTTTCAGGTAAAGGATGGGATCACATCCCCAGCCTCTGCAGCCACATAATGTGCCTTGGAACCAGAGCAGGTGCTTTTCTTCACGCATGGTGAGTTTTCAGTCAGTGCCTGGATGTTCCCTATGCAGGAAGGAGAGGCAGGATTCAGTCAGCCTTGGCCTGGCCAACCGGACACATTTCTAACACAGGTGCTGCCCACGCTCCCCTGCATGGAGCACGTAGCAGCAGGGCCAACCTGTCCCCACTCTGCCTGCTCCTGAGCCCCTCTAGGCTGCACAGGGGCTGCAAAACTGCTGGGCCCTTCTTTAAAGGGTATCTTTGGGGCCCATTTAGAAATGCCTGTGCTGTAATGTACTCCAAATTTCTCCAAACCTTCCCAATGAAATAGCCATCTGTCCCATCACACAGTTCCTTTCAATGTCCTATTACACACCCAGGTTCCACCTCATGGTATCATCGAGGCAGGAAGACTGGAGGCACCCACTCAGCATTTCTCTAGGGAGATTCCCAGGGCACCCCTTGGCCTTCCCCAAGGTGCACAGCGTCAGCAGCACAGCTGGGATAAAGTACAGCCCTTTCACAGGAGCCCTGCTCAGCTCTGACTTTCCCTGGGAAATACTTCAGAGTTCAATAGAGCTGCACGGACATATATTTGCCAGGCTGAAGGGAATACATATTTGCTGCTGGAGACAATAATTTCTCTGGCTGCCTAGATGGCCCCAGCCCCAGGCTCTGTTCACAGGCACCCACTGACACCATTTCCGGAGTGCCCAGCTATGCTAGGGCCTTACAGCACCCTTCTGACCTTTCCTTTATCAGCTGTCCAGCCAGTTCATCCTCTGCACTCAGAGTCATTTGGGTGCTCTGCCCATGACTCTCTGCAGTTGCACATCGTTCTTGCCTTGTCTCCATGCTCAGTCATCCATGCTGAATTATCTTCCACTCCTCCCTCTGGGAATAACCAGGCTTTGACCTAGTGGGACTGTTTGTGTGCTCAAATGTTTTGATGTACCAGACACTGAGCTGCTTGCTCCCAAATCTAAGGTGGCTGGGGATTTCAGGCTGTGTTCAGAAACAGTGTGTGTGCATGGGAAGCATAATCTAACTTTAAAAGTCAGCAAAGGGCAATGACTTGTGCATTTTCAAGTATTTTGTCTATCATCTTTAAACCCTTCTGTTTTCTTTAGTTTCCAAACAGCTATCTTTTCAAGTTTGGGATCTCTTATGGAAGATATACAGTTTTTATTTCAGAATCCTCAGGGAGAAGGGGATATTCCTTTTTTACTGACTTAAGATCAAGTTTGTAATTTCATTTTGAAGGCTGTTCTGAACAACTGGGGGGAATCAGAAGACCAGCCCCACTTTTCCCCAGGTTTTCCTGAATCCACATTTGGACCACAACCCAAACAAAATTCAGAGCGCAGTTAAAGTTTACACCTTTCTTGCACCGTGTAATTTAATTTTCAGCAATATAAAATGGGATAGCAGAAATATTTTTATGTGTTCTTACAATGTCCAAAGTTGTTTGTTACTGTTTTTATTTGAAGGAACCAGACACAATCCTGGCTGCCTTAACCACTGCCTTTGAGAGAGCTACAGCTGAGAAAATCCGCTGCCAGGAAGAAGTGAATAGAACTAACAAGGCTATTGAGCTGGCCAACAGATTAGTGAAAGGTCTGAGGTGAGGTCCTACAGGGCAGGCTAATGAAGCAGCCTACAGAAAGCACTTCTTTGTTATACACTACTGATCTGGCAATAACAGAGGCACTTAGCAAAGAACCTGATGAGCTGAAAAAATTATGTCATTATCATTCAATTTTTTTCATAATAGAAACATGGTTTTGACCTTTGCATTTTCTTACATTTTTGCTTCATTGTGGTATATCTTAACTGTAAGATTACCTGGTAACTAACCTATCCATGAACATTAAGAGAAGTAGTCGATTGTGGATATTGACAATGAAGGCAATTTATTAAAATGCAATGACTATATTTGTAACAATTAAACAACACTAATGATTCTGCCCAGGATTTGGATACATAGAATCTAATACAATTTGCACTACTTAGTTAAGCAATATGATAATTCTCTACTTATCTTTCTGAGATTTGCAATGGGTATTTCGGGAGAAAATAAAAAATGGCAAAGCCATGAATTATCAAAAATCCATACTGTCTGTTGATCCAGGGTGGCTCAAGGGGATCCATACTCACTGATGGATTTTTTTCATTTATCATTTATCATTCATCTACTGATAAGACTGCTTTTTATACACATACACTTTTTACGGATACTTTATTTTATTGCAACATTCATTTAGGAAATCTCTCATGGTGACTTACTGCCATTATAGGTTTTGTCCTCTTCTACCCAATACTTTCAGCTGAGTTTGATAACCAAACACATAGTGAACACCAAAAATAGAAGACCTATTTGTTATTGAGGAAAATTATATGGCTGAGTGTAGCTAGTGGAACTTAAAATATAAAACAGGGTTTAAGAGTTGTTTCCTGAATCAATAGAAAGGATTTATTGACTAAAGGGGAGGGCAGTGCAGAAGACCCATTGTTTCTGTTTAAAGAAGCAAGATGAATGCATTTAAAATGTTAACATCCTGGCTGAAAGTGTAATGTATTTTCGTGATTAATAATGCCTGTAAAACTAAACCATGTACCTAATACAGAATAATAAAATAAATAACATAGCAGACCTCTTTAAAGTGTGACAATAAATGATTGTTCTGATATTTTCTTCCACCTAACATATCATATTGTTTGGTTCTCCCATGTGCCTCCTGCTGGGCCTGACAAGTGCTGGAATAGCATACGTAGAGAGATGAAAGGCAAAGTGTGGGTATGCTGGGGGGGAGGAATAATGAAAAATAATCTAAAGGAGGAAACAGAGATGAAAGGAAAGAAGGAAAGTTGAGCCATGCGCTGGATGAAGACAGTAAAATGGGTTTTAATGGTAAGTCCTTCAGCTAGTACCTCCCAAAGCACCAGCGCCATGAAGAAGGGGACCAGCTCAACAGATTGGTGATGGGAAATAGAATTCATTCCTAGCATTGTTAGCTGTACCACACTTGGTCAAAGGCAGTAATAACCATATGACAGCTCTGTAGTGACTTATAGGAAAAATCCATTTTAATATACTCTGTGGTAAACAATAGGTCACTGTTTACTATTAGCAAACAGTGTAATACTGACACTCCTGTACTGTCAGTCCTGGCTGTTTCTTTGCTTCATATTTTGCTGAGAAGACACTCTCTTATTTCTCTAGTTGTATTGCTGTGCAGAGAATTTCTTAAGAAATATAAAAATAAAATAATTCAAATAATTTTTTATAATAAACAAACATGCAAACATTTTTTTATTGACTGGTCTTTATAAAGATACCTTTACCATGACAATAATAATAAGTAACCAAATATGTGAGGTTTTTTTCTGATTCTTAGGGAAAGTCTTGACCAAACAGCAGAAAAGCTGATCATGTCTAGCCAGGATTCCAGGAAAAAGCTTGCACCAAGTGTCACGTCAAATTTCTTATTGACTTTATGGCATAAAAGATGCTGCCCAGAAGTTAAAAAAAAAAAACAACTCTGCCTTCTTCTGTGAGCCCTGGCATGCAAGGACTGTTTTTTGGGTGGTTACATGAGTAGCTGTTACTCTGTACCAAGGAATTCTTTGCTTCTGACAGGTGCCAATTATGCTGTGGACATCTGCCCTGAAGGCATTGAATCAAGCTGACAACTCATTTTATATCAATCAAACAACAACCATTTTCAATAATTTCCCATCCAGCTGGGACTGAATTTGCACAAGTGATCTATGTATTAGAGACATTACCAATCCACAGAGACATTCAGAACCATGATTATGTTCTGTTTTCCCACAGAAACTCTTGCATCTGCACGAAAAAGCAACAACTTCTTCCACTATGCAGGAGGATGCTGACAACTCAATTTTGGTCACTGGCTGCCAAGCTCAACTTGCAACAGTCAACTCATGTCAGACTGCAAGGGGATTTTTTATGTCCAGGCTTGCCATTTGCAAGTCCCGTCTGCTGATCCTCTAATCAATGCAGATCTGTGAATCTGCAAGGTAATACTTCAGCATTCACTACTGTTTAGCCACTGTAATGGGCATTTTTTAAAAAAACACATGGTAAATGAATGGTAGTTTTAATCCTGTTTTCTGAGTAGAAAAGGAGAGCTGGACTTACCATCAAAGCATTATTAGGAACAAGAGAAAATATGATGCAGAACTGTTCCAGATGGTAACATTTCTTCACTGTAATAGTTTATTCTCAAAGTGGTACTGGCATGAGCCCAAATCTCATTCTGCTTTGTGCAGATAATACCTTCTTCACAGATATGCATTTTTTAAATACACAGTTAATCGGAAAAATGCCTGACACTGATTTCTTTCCCTTTTTGACCCCTTGAACCGTGATGTTGCTTATACAAATTCCTTCAAATACTTTATTTAATAAAACAGTACATTTGGAGGCAAGGAATTCATAAAATGTTCTTCTGGAAAGGACCAAAACATTCGCTTTGCTCGTGTGAGAAGTACCTTTTGCTGTCTGACTGGAGCTAGAGGTGACAACTAATCCACAGTCCTTGGGAAAATAGTTAGTAAGCCAGAATAGTAGGCAGGCTCACCTTCTTCTTGTATTCTGTCAAGTGCTGTGCCCTGCTGTTTGCCTAAGGGGACCAGCTTTTATTATTCTACTCTGTCCCTGCTACTGTGCACTAGGGAAGCACAAAGCAAGATTTAGTGCTTGGATATAGTATTTGCTTGATAGCAATTGTTATAGTTAAGGCTGCACTGAGACTTCTGTCTTAACCTGCTGTTCTCCCATGCTCAGAATATTCTTTTAAAAAAATAATAAGAATCCCTTTCATCTGAAATGTTTCATGCTTGTTATCAGCTGAAATATGATTTTTTTTTTTTTTTTTGGCAAGCCTGAATAAAATTCATTCATTCATATTTGAATTATGCAAGGAAGTGGGTGTAAGGAGAAAGGTCTCTTTTTTGCACATTCATAATTCACAAAAAAAAGCTGTATATTACAAGCTGAAACTTTCCAGGTGGCTAGTTTTGACTGAAGGGTAGTCTTCATGCTAATTACAAAGAGAGAATGACTGAAAGAGAAATGAAAGAGAAAAATTAAAAATGCCACATATTGTGATTAACTCATTTGTTTTGTAGGTGTGTCATACAGAAGTTACATTGTGAGCCACTTAGAGCAAGTTTAAAGTAACAATTTCATTTAAGATGAACCACCATAATTACATAATATCAATGTTTTGTGCTGCAATTTCACTAAGAATCTCCCTACAGAAGCTGTAGAAGCTTTTACTTATGCAAATATGGAAGCTCACAGTGAAATCAGCACAGAATCTTATGAACCATTAACTTTGGCCAGAAAGTCAGTCTGGAGAAAGGGGGAAATGACATGCAGAGGCAGCAACTGCCCCTGTGCTCTGGGTCTCCCTGAACACTGGACTGCTGAGGAAAATAACCCAGGGTTTTTGCAGTTTCTTCCAACTTAATACACTGACTGTCAGGGACAGCAAACCACTAAAGCTTTGTTATTCTCTTTTCCTTGCTATATTTCCATATACTTGTAGACATAACAGGTGGCACATAATCCAATCAGCACTGTGTGACTGACCCTCCATAGTAACAAAGGATTGCTTCAGCAGAAGGTACCTGGGCAGCAGAAGCTGGGGATGTTAGAACAGTCTCCCTTAACCCATGGAAAAAAAGGTGCTGTGACATGCAGCTCCATGTTCTCATAAAATACCTGGAGATAAAATACAAGCAATATAAGTAAAGCAATATAATTGTAATTTTAAACATCTGGAAGAATAACTGGCAATAGTTCACATAGTAATTGCTGACTTTGCTCCACATGGAGCAGAGATGAGTTCAGAACTTCCCCACTACTAAGTTCCCAGTAACTTCTTGGAGGCCAAAGAAGGACTGCTGGGTTCAGTGCAGGAATCCTCCTCTTTTTTTATCCCTTGAATTCTGGGTGAAGCGAGGACAAATAAATTTTTCCCAGTGATGCTGATTTTTTTTTTACAAAAAAAAACCGAGTGAATTCTGAGACATACTAGCTTCTGCAAGTAGAAATTTAAAACTTAACCTTCATTATTCCAGGTCCTTATTCCAGGAACAAAAGGTCTTGATCCAGTCACCGAGTGGATGGATGCTACAGCAATTGCAAAATAGAAAAGCGACAGCAGTGCCTGGCAGTAACACAGCCACATAAAAAGTCCCTGGTCTTATGCTTACAGTCATCATCGGCATAAGATCAAACCTCAGCAGGGAAAAACTGGATATAAGTCACATCTGTTTCAATATATAACTTATCTATTTGAATCAAAAAGGGACAAGTGCTAGTGAGAGTAAAACTGATGTAGAGCTATGAAGGAAACATGGCAACTCTCTTTCTTCTGAACGCCTGATATTGCTCAAGGTGTTAATGTCCCAGCAACCATAGCAACTCTGCTCAAGCCCATTCCTACTTTCCATGAATGGCATTGTAATAAATGGGATACTGTATACTATCACTGTATCTCTTGTCTTTCACCAGCCCCATACTGGGATGACTCTATAGGTGCATGTCATACTGCAGGTATTTCTTGCTGGTGGTCCTGTTCTGGCAGAAACTTGGAAGAAATTACTCATCTTTTACTTAACTCAGTACATGCAAGTTATGTTCAGAGTATTTTTATTAGTCTGTTACTTTCTTCATCAGTTCTTTCTCTGATTAAGTTCTACAAGTATTCAAAGTAGCTTCCTTTGAAAACTCTTCCTACAGCTGTATGACAGCTACATTAAGTCACAAGGATTGCAGTGCCCAAGCTGCGTTGACTCCAGCTGGATTTTTACTTGTCTATTTTTCTTATCTTATTTGCACCATTGCATGAACTACAGTTCAATGACTGCAATTTGAGCACTCCTTCCTATCTAGCTGAACAATCTCCCCCAACACACAACCATCCTGATGTGTAATCACTCAGGAGACATAATCATTCACTTAGAACTAAAATAATTCTCCTACTGTTTGCTCCTTGCCTCCATTCTACCCTTTTTCTCTGATTTACTGCACTATATTCCTTATGGAAATATTTTGACATCCATCCCCTCTATTCAAGTCTTATACCCACCCTTGGAGGGAATGCTTTGAACAGAGGAAGGCCAGGATGAGTGTGTATCTCATATACTCACCCTTTTATTCCAGTGTCATTTCCCCCACCTCCTCATTATATTCCTGAGCCCTTCCCCTCCTTCTAGTTTAGCTGTACCCGCTATCTCTCCTAGAGCTCAGTCTTCCCTTCCCTCCCCTGCCCCTCTAGTAAATGTCAGAAAATAATTCCTCACAGCCTCTGCTACCCAAGATTGTGTCTGAATATAGGGATCCTGAACTCAGCCTTGTCTAAGCTCTCTAAATCACTTGACCCCAAAAAGGTTGCCACAAGGCAGCACTTACCTACAGCACAGGCTGGAGAGAAAGTGCTGTTAAGGCACTGAATTCCTCCAGCTCCAAGCTCTGCAGCTTATTTAGACTGCAAGAAACAATTTAATGAGCAAAAGCACTGAATTTGTTACTCGTTAAGCTAAGTCAAAATTATTATGAAATTTTTTAATTAAACAGTTCAAGCTGAGAAGCAAAATGCTTTCTAATCCAGCCACCACAGTGCCCTACTCAGTCCTGTACCTTTGCCTCCTTTCTTGCTGCCCTCATATTGTCATATTACATCATGTACTGCCTGTTGGCTTTGCTTGCTACGAGTGTCCCCCGAATCCCACACTGCACTGACAAGCAGAAAGCTGTTTATGCCAAGTACTGACCTAGTGGTGTGCACCAGCCCAGCCTGGAAGTGCGTCTTGAATTTCTTGCTCCCCCGGGAGCATTTGATTAAAGGAGGATTTTCATGGTGTGTTGATATTCAGAACGTGGCTGCTACTCAGTAGCTGCTGGTGGCAGTTCTGAGCCAGAACACACACTGGGGCTCTGCTCCTTCTGTGCTGATAAACTGAGTCCTGGGACAAGGAATTCTGCACGATTTCCCCCAGTGTGCAGAAGAACTCAAACAAGGCCATGCTCACACTTGCTGCCAGGCTGCTGTTCTTGCATTCAGGGACACAGGTATCACCAGATTTTCAGTGATTCTCCACAGAAGGCTTCCACACCTGCTCTTTAATGCATCTCTTACAGGTAAAGAACTTGAATCAGCTTCACTGTTACTCCAGATGTTGAGTTTGGAAACTGAGGACATTTCATGAGTATCTGCACACCTGCACAGGGCCTCAGAACAGCACTTGCAAATGAAGGAGACCTCATAGCACACTGTGCCTTTTACAGGCCTCAACAGGCTCAGCCTAACTCACAAACATACACATATGCTTCTCAAATTAATACACAATCTAAATTAATTTCTGCCATTATAAATCTTGAAAAACTTCTCTATAGCCCAGGAGATGGCTCTGGAGTCATAACACAGATGTGTACAGTTGTACAGAATACAGTTCATAATTTTGGTTTTTTCTTCTCTTCCAAGTAACTGAAGTTTTTATTAATAAAAACTATGCTTACAGTGAAGTAGGAAAACAGAATATTTTAAATAGAGGTATGTATTTTCTTTATTTCCTATGGTATGATTTATGGATTTGCAAACTTACCAATTCGGTCTGAACTCGTAAAGCAGAAAAATTACTTTTAAATTAAGTTGACAGTGCTTTAGGATGAATTATGGATACATTTTTTGGCTTCTGACAGTAATTTGCTTTGGAATATTCTTCTGGCTGAGAAGCTGTAAACAAGACACAGCAGCAAAAATAAGCAAAGAAAAGCAACCAAAATAATTAGATCAGCTATAGTATTAATCATTTTGATGCTGAATTTGGCTCCTTTAGGTCAAACCAAACGAACTGTATCTATTTCCTAATTTTTATTTTTTAATTCACTTATCCATAGTGAATATATTAATGTGTATTGTGTTTTCCCTCCAAGAATCACTGTGTGACCATCATGAGGAAAATAAAATGTAACTTTTTAAGTTACCACAAAACTCATTAATTTATTTAAAGTAAAGTCTGCAAGAGGGGAATGCTAGTGCTCCATTTTCATATAAACGAAGCTTTTCCTTTTCCACAACTCCTTATCCTGCTAACTTGTTAGAAATTGTGCCACTGTTTATATTATTAACCGGAGCCCAGGAATACAAGGAGCTGTCGAAGCCCTCACCCAAGAGACTAGCCAGAACACAGGCACTGCAGTGGAAGGATTAGTGAGCAGGATGCTCAGACACTCATTTCCAGCTTGGAGTGGCCACAGCTGACTGCGGCTACATCTGGCCACCGGATGTGCACCTCTCCATGTGAAAGTTGTGGATACTGAAAAGTTAATGAAGGCATTTTCCAGCTCTGCAGGATGTATGCTGCTCCTTTCTGCTATGCGGATGCACATGATGGTGTATCTTGTGCAAGCACTTACTGGACACACATCAGGAAGTGGATGTTGAAAGTAATTGTATCATTAAATGAGGAATCATATCTAATTTAATTAAGAGATAAATACACCCTTACAAGTAAGCAAATGTCATTGGGGTATCAGTTGTACTTGCATATCTTTCCAGACACCAGAGTGCTTTAAAACCCTTCTCATTTATGGACAGTATGTTTCTCTGAAATAGGAAAACAAGTTTTTTTTAGGTGATGCATGAAGCAAGAGTTCAAAGGACTTAACCAAAGAGTATTAGCAAGTAAACTAAAAATGTATCCTATCAATAAAATCCTTACAGGAATATGTTATAAGGATAGTGGTTTTGCAGTTGGCTTCCAGGAATTTAATGGGCAAAGAGCTGAAAATTATGACCAAGATGGCTGGCTCTTGCAGCTTCATGCTTCCCTTGCAGTCTGCATAAAAAGTTTGGAAACTATCTTGGAGCTTTACACAGTTATCAGTCCTGAGCTGTCCTAATGACTGAAAGTAAGATGTTTCAAAGAAACAAGTCAATGATGATCCAGCTGTTCATAACATGCCGTGTTTGCCTTGTCGTGGTATTATCATCACATAATCTAAATTTAGACAACCTCAGACATTACAAAAATCAGTGTTTGCATTGCAATTGTAAAATTTCTTCCTTCTAAAATCTAAAGATTGCAGAAAAACTATTTCAGAGAGTAGACAACAATATTTAGAAGAAGGATGTTCAAATAATTTTTGGGAAAAGCCTTCCAGGATTTTGAAAAAGGCACAGTCCTTCTTTATGACCATGTGTAGCTTAAAGGGTCTTCTGCCAAGTTCTACTGTAGCTGCATTTGAATGATAAACTGTGCAAACTCACAAAATCCCAGGCAAGGAGACTCCCCTTACTTTGGAAATCTATAGATTTTAGACATAGTTTTCCATAGCACTTTGTGGTATCACATCTCACAGTGCTTTGTGCTGTCATTTACATGGGTGAAGAAAAGACTGGCAGCAATATGACTGCACACTTTGAACTAACAACCACACAAGATGCTGACACAGAAAATCACCCTTTGATTTCTCAAGAGTTAAATTGCATCTGCAAACCATGTCAAGATCCATATGGAGTAAGCTCTGATGTCTGTCTAGTGCATTTCTGCCACTGATTATTATTTTTTTGTTGTTGTTGTTTCTTCAGATAAGAAAGGTCTGCATCCTAGTTGCTAATGAAATAGCATAATTCTGAAATGCTTAGTCACTTTTATACTTTTTTACTGAGGCTGGTAAGAAGTGACAGAATCCTGTAGTTAACATGATTCAAAAGATAAGGGGGAGGAGAAGGTGGAGAAAGTTAATATAAAATATATTTATATTGCTTCTACAACTGAATTGTTTTCAGTATAGTGTCCTGCTCTCAGTGTGGGGGAATTCTGCATGTGTCATGATTCAACAGATGCTCTTGCACACTACATGCAGCTGCACTATTTGTCATGGGCAAATTTAATAGTGATGCTTGTTATGTGTTCCCTCTAATCTTAGTTCACAAAAACACAGAGGGGAAAAAAACCCATTCCCTGATAGCTTGCTTGCTTCCCTTCTTTATATAGCCCTTTAAAGCACTTTAAAACCAATATTGGGGACACCCATCTTTTGTACTAAATTCTGTAACACCTGCAATTACAGCTCTATTACCTTTGCTAGAGTGATCTTGTTCTTTCTAATGTTTATAATGCTAATTAAATAATTTTAAGTACCTGAAGAGGTCATATTTCTAACAGTGGGGGTTCTTCAAGAGCTTGATCTTTCAAAACAGAGAATAATTTCTGCTAAGTTCTGAGTATCCTCTGTTCTCAGTGACAGAGATGAAACTCTGAAGCACTCCATACAGCAGCATGACAGAGCCAAGTGCTGTCAGAAATTTTACAGAGTCAAACTCAGAGGAGCTTTCCTACTCTTATCATTTCAAAATTGTGGATCCTTTCCTCTAGGTATTCTCTGTCCTAAACTTTTTTTGGTCTGAAGGCAATGTGTTAACCAGCTCTTCAGAAGGAACCATATCCTTGGGTTCCAGCTTCTTGCAGATGTATTCAGGAAGTAGAACAATAGAAAAGGGAAGGCAGCCAGAAAGAAAAAGAAGGAAAGAAGAAGGAAAGAAGGAAAGAAGGAAAGAAGGAAAGAAGGAAAGAAGGAAAGAAGGAAAGAAGGAAAGAAGAAAAGAAGGAAGGAAAGAAGGAAAGAAAGGAGGAAAGAAGGAAAGAAGGAAAGGCGCAATCACTTGGAAAGCCTGTAACATGCTGAAACGTGTAGTTAGTGGCAAGGGAGGTAACTGAAAAACTGGCAGTGCAAGGAGAAATTTGGACTTCAGAGAACAAAACTGACACCTGAAGTAGAAGCACATCCAACTAAACCAAACAGGACAAAACTCAAAAAAGAAGGTACAGCCACAGAAGATGTTAAGGGTGTTACACTATCAGTCTATCAGTAAGTGTATGAACAAAAAATAAATGTTATAAATGAAAAATTTAAATTTAATTACTGCATCTCCTACAGTACAAGACATTAACCTACTCCTGTGAAGGCTGTAGAAGGAAACCTGTGAGAAGAGGCTGAGGGCCTCTGTGCTTGAAAAGGCCAAGAGGGCAGGAGGATTTACTGCTGTCTGGAAATATTTCACAAGAGGCTACAAAGAAGACAGAGACAGGTTTTTCTTAGATGTGCGCAAGGACAGGAAAGAGGCAACCTGCAGAAGTCAGACCAAGAGAAATTCTGAACAGGGATTTACTGTGAGGGTGGTGAAACATCGGCAGAGGATCCCTGCAAGGTTGTGACTCCCTCATCTCCAGATGACGAGGTCTGTACATCCTGTTCTGCAGAGTAATCACATTTAACAGATTACCCTAGATATTAATATCTACACTTGGAACATAAATATATATATATTTACAAGTACAGTTGAAACTCTGAGTGCTTTTAAAATAAAAGATGGATCAACAGGGTATACTTTTTTGCCATTGAAAAATCACATTTTTAAAAGAAATGTACCATTTATGTACAATTGTATGGGAGATATTTTAAAGCATCTTGAATTTTGTACATGGTGAAAATTGCATATATGTAAAATACATAGTCATATATCAAGTTGATGAAAAAGTTCTTGTTTGTAGAAAGCTGATCAGATAATTTTGGAAATGTATAACAAATGCTTCTGTTATTAAAGATGTGCATCTGTGAATACAATCTGCCAAAGAAAATGGAATATTCAGTGAATCTTTTCAGAAGAATGCTGACAAATAGCACTGAAATATTTAATAGAGATGTGAAGATACTAGTTTCCAGTCTTCAGATGATTACTTAGCTCAAAAGTTAAACGGGTGTGACTATGACATCTCTCATTCTGTTTCTAATCAATTTCAAATCATATATAAGAGATCTAGTTGTGTTTGGGTAGAGACTCATCTTCAGAAATTGTTGTGAACTACCTCATGTAAAACCTGCCTGCTAGTGCCTGTCTCTGTGTCTGTATGTCTGATATATCTTAGATTCAAACATGCTTCTTAATTATCCTATACCTTTATCAGGTTACACTATGGTCTCCTGCAGCTACAAGAATTTTTAACTTAGCACTACAAACTATAGCACTCAGTTTAATAATCACAGCATTCCTGCTGATTGGGCAAATTATATTGGCAATGAAAATCAAATACTTTTTGTTAGCTGGCCTCCTGATGGCAATGAAGAAATACAAGTCAATCAGACTTTGAATTACTCTAATTCAAGAGAAGTTAGGAAAGTGTGAATGTTTCCAAGATCTGCTGCTCAGTCATAACTCGGCAGTCATACCAGGGTTTGCAAATCCTTGCTCTGCATTTCACAGACTATTCAAAGTGACTTTATAGCCCAATAAATGTGATTTTGCCTTTATTAGTAAAAAGCAACAGGGTTTGTATTGAGGTGACAGTGTAGGGATTTGACAATGCTCTGTTTTTTCTGGGCCTAGATAGATTGTAACTTGGTTTAGCTATGATAGCAATTGCCCAGCTGCAAGGCACTCTTGACTAGATTTGTTTTAGTTTAACTCCTGTTTAGGGTAATAACAAATGGTTATTCATTGTGAACTGAACTGCCTACAATTCTCGAGTCAGCTGTGGGGAAGAGTGCAGACACATTTGATACAAATCAGCCATTTAATCATAGTTAGATGAAAGTGTTAAGAAAACATATAAAACTAAATCCAAGCAGACACCAGGCTGAGAAGAAAGACATCCCTCTCCCATGAGTATCACACTAATCCTGGTGATAACTCATCATAATACTCTCCCATTCCTTTTGAGGAATACCAGTCTTAAGACCCAACGGAGAACTGGGGGAGTACGCGCATCAACCAGAGAAGAGGAAATTCTTGGTGTAGCAATTTTAACTCTATTTCTAATAAGGTCTTTCTGTACTCGTTAAGTAATTTTGACTGTTGACTGTTTAAAACATTAATTGGACTAACAATAAATTCTTAGATTAATTTATATTCTTTTGCCAGTACATTTTTGCCAAAAAGAAGACTTTGAGTGTAATAGCACATCATAACATCACCAACATCTTTAAGAACCTGGAAACTGAAACAAGCACTATAAAGATCACTGAAGCTCACAAGCACTTTTGGCCAGTTGCAGTCAATGCTGCTGTGCTCTACTTTCTCATGGACAAGCTGAATAAAATCAATCCAGTGAATTAGCTCTCACTCGAGGTTTCCACTCAGGAAGAGGTCAGTGTGTTTGCATGCTGCTGTTTTAATCTAGTGCTACCACTGGCTTACCACTTTCCCTCTGGTCACAAGCTTTTACTGCTGCATTTCACAAGATAGTGCAGTGAGCAAAACCCTCTGAGAACGTGAGGCTGAGTGTAAAGAACCCAACTGCTGTGTAACACCCTCAGCTGTCATTTACCTTGGTCTGTTTGAAAGGATAGAACTTACTTTCACAGCCCAGTGGGCTCTCCCTGTACAGCACAAACCTTGCACGAGCTCCCATTTACCACTCTGTGTATGTACACCTCTATGTGTGGCCAAATAGCCCACAGAGCAGACCTTTGCCTTAAGGTTTTTAGGTCTCCCTTGTATGCCTTCCCCATTCAGCACTGTACAAGGGAATATGGACAAGTTTGTGTTGTTCTGCTTGGGTCTTCTTGCTGTAGCTTGAGCTGTTCATGCTTCCAGCTGGTTCTGCTGGGCCCCTGGAAAACTCCCTGCTCAGGGAAGAATATCAGCTTGAAATGTTTCCTACAAACTGCATTTGCTTTGAACCAGTCCAGGCTGCTTTCTTGTTAAGGACAGAAAAGCATAACAGCTTCACAAATATTGTGGCTGGGGGGCACCTCTGCAGGGAAAGCCAATTTTCTCACTCTCTACTTTCCATCTTCATCTCAAACACTGGGAAATGCATCAACTTTCAAAGTAGCTCTTCATGTCCTGAGTGCTGCTGCCACATGTATATATTTCTCCTAGAATGAGCTGAATGGAAAGAGTGTTGTATAATGATCTCCCATTTAGCTTAAAGTGTCATCTTTTCCTTCACTGCATTTTGTCTGTGAGAAGTGTGCTGAGTCTTGTGCAGCTGCATTCTCACTCTTATTTGGCACAGATCTCTTCTAAGTCCTGCACCCATACCAAGAGTTTCCTTCTTCCCTTTGAAAAGAGTGACAAACCAGTACAGAGCAGCCCAAACTAGAGCAGAGCAGCCCAAAGCCTACATGGATGTGAACCAGGACTAGGATGAAAATACTAACCTGATAAAAGAGATTTCTTTGACTTCTAGTGCATGTGTTCTGAGCTGGAAAATAAAATTCCAAATGAAGAAGAGAAAGGGAAGAGAAAGAAATTCAGATTCACATGCTGACCCTACTTGTTTTCAGAGCACAGAATATCTACTATACTGAAACATAAATCAGCCAGCCAGTGAATTCTTACCCAGTATTCTCAAGGTTATCTGGAAGTCAGCTACAAGCATCTGGCACGAGGACATGTGCAATTACTGACTTCAGCAAGGTGACAAAGACTGCTGTGGTTGAGGTTGGGATGCTCAGAATGCTCACCACCACCACACACGGCACAGGGCCCGTGCCTCTGTTTGATACATTTCTCATTGAGCTGTGTAAGCAGGATACAGTTCTGCTCAGAAACAACACACTCTATTAATAATTCAAAAATTAACTAGGGTTAAACCAATTACCACTGTCAGGCATGCTAACCTTTAGAACAGATCCAGCATTAAATCATGGATATCTATGGGGAGTTCCCTTGGATCATTTGATCAAATTATGCTCTTTAAAAGTACACTTCAAAAATGTCATCCTGGTGTAGGAGGAAAAGAAAGAAAATAAGGCAATGAAATTAATGGAAATTTGGAGAAATGAAATGTTGTCTCATGTATTTTGACAATGTAGGCATCAGTAGGTTTGCCAGACAGATCAGCTTCAGATTTGACTTAAGCAAATTAAGCTAGTCTAAAGCACAAGCTATTTGCTAGTAATTTTCTTGGCTTTTTCCTCTTGAACTATTTTACAAGTTTATTTACATTATAACAGCATTGGCCATGCATCTCCCACATTTGAGGTCATTCCCCAGCCTTTGGGAAGAAATCTGGCATCTGACAGGGTGGCCAATTTCTGGTCATAGAAATGCTTTAAGTAACAAGGTGTACAGGCAGCAAGAGCAAAAGGGGAAAAGATGTGAAGTTAAATAAATGAGAGACTGCTAAAACAATCAGGTACAGACAGCAAGAGGAAAGAGCAGTGGAACACCTGAAGGGCTCTGACAGGGAAATCCCACTGCACCAATTGTTTAATCGTCACCCTACTTTGCAAACAGCACACTGTAGACACCCTTCCTTCACAGACAACTGCTGCTGCACCCCATTTCTTTCAATAATAAGACAGTAGGCAAAACTGGGCATAGCTGAGGGACTCATAATAATACCAAAAAAAGAGAGAAATTATACCCAAGAAAAAGTGATGCCAATGAAAAACAATTGCTCACCACCACCAAATCAATGCCCAGTCAGTCCTCAAGCCGCAGTCCCCAGCCAAATTCCACCTCTACTCTATACAGACAGCAGGATGCCATATAGCAGGGAATATCCCTTTGGTCACTTGGGGCCACGTGCCCCAGCTGCTGTCCTCTAAACTTTTTGTGCACCCTTGGTGTAAGGAGCAGAAGAGGCCTTGACTGTGTGAGCACTGCTCAGCAATAATTAAAACATCTCTGAATTATCAACACTGTTTCCAGTACAAATCCAGAACACAGCTCCATACCAGCTGCTATGAAGAAAAGTAACCCAGAAAATCTACCCCAGTCAAAACTAGCACAATCTTAAACTAAGTTTGCTGGGCTGGAAGGTGTTTGATGGTATTGGGATTTTTACTTGTGCATGTGACATATTTGACTCAAGTCTAAGAAACATTTTTACAAATTGCCTTAAAACAGGCTTATACTTTAATACCATCTACCCTCACACAACATGCTATGATTTTATTTTCCATTTTTATGATGATGTATTACAACACCAAGTAATAAAGACAGTAGTGAATTCGGATTGGAGAATATAAACATCAGTCTCTTGTTTGATTTTCCTAAATCTCTTTCTGACCTAAGCACCTAAATATCCTCAGTCTGGTCACAATCCACACCTTGACCATATGGTCCTCTACCAGAAAACAAAATAATTCTAGGCAATTAAGACACTTGCCCATATCCATTTCATCTGCTAGATCTTTGGAGGTGCAAACAAAACACTGGATGGGAAGATCTGCTAATGCTGATAGTGCCTTAGATCACTTGATAATCTTTTTCCTGTGATAGTTATTACTGAATGGAAATCAAATGCATGCATGTTAGAACTAGTAACAGATGGCACTTCTGTTCTGTGAGGAAGAAATAGGGGCAAAGGGGCAGCAAAGTTGAACCTCCCCCCTTCCCTGTCTTACCAGGATTCATTGTGTTGCCCTCCTGTTACAGTTGGCTGTGACTCTTTCTTGTTATAAAGAGATGTCAGAAGTTAGAGAGAGACAGACGATAACCTTAAATCCTTTACTGCATTTTACCAGGATTCTGTAAAATAAAAAATAAAAAAATAAAAGCCAGTTGAGGTAGTTGGAAAATGTCAGTGAGGCATTACACAAAGAACTTGATACATTTGTTGACCTTTTTTCTTACTCCACCCTTCTCCTCTAAGATGGATTTAGTAGTAGTGAGTGCTTAGTGCCATAAGTGCTTTCTTAAAAATAATTTAGATGCTATTGGCTGTCTGCCTGCACTTGGAAAACGTAGCTGTTTCAATGAGCCCCTGCTGAAACGGAAGAAAAAGGGTTTATTGAAATGCCTCCAAAAATGCTCCAAAATTTCATTCTTTCCCTTGTCTGCTGAAACCCATCTTGTTCTTGCTTTTACAGTCTTTTGTTTTATTTTTTTAATTGTACCATTGTATTCAGGATCTTTTCATTCTTCTCCGCTATTTTACGAATGGCGTGTGTGGTATTAAGAGCTGAAGGCAGAGATGAGAGGAGAAGTGTTTTGAATTGACTAATTTGCAGGCAAGAAATAAAGCTCTTGTAAGGTGGTCCCAGGGGTATCTTTGCCATGAACACTATTTGAAATTACATGTAATCTGGTACATTTCAAAGGCAAAACATTTCCTATTCTAAAGTATCTTCCTGAGCCAGGGTTGGTTTACCTGTTTCCAGAGAATAATAAACTCCACCGAGGCCAAGGAATCTCCTTCTCTCCCCTCTCAAAATTCCTGTTCCTTTTCAAAGGGGCAATTGCAGCAAACAGTTTATTTCTGTCCTATCTTTTGCTGCTCTAATGGCTCAGCGCTCGCTACTAATACATAGCTGAATGCACCTCTGGATTAAATACCAAGTAACAGAACCCAGCACATCCCTGCATAACACAACAAATAATGGTGTGGACCTCTCTTGTTTCTTACAGCAGGGGAAAATCTAAGTCTGCTTCTTACAGATTTCTAAAATATTAAGCATTTCACCATATAACTTTGATTTGGCAATTTCTTAATAGAAACTGTTCCTCTTCTGGAGAAATTTGAGTTCAACTGACCTTGGAATGTTGTATTAATACTCCTCAGCACAGTTCAGTGTTTCTAGTCTTGCTGACATACTAAAAGGCTTATACACAAGTCCACATTTAATTTGTTAAGGCAGAAGTTCCAGAAAAGCTTTATGTTTCGAATTTTGTCCATACTTCGGTGAAGGTCTAGCTGGTCTTTTAAACTGACACACTTAATCATCATCTATGAATATATTCATACACTCTAAGGAATATTTCTATATGTGTATGATTTAAGCTTATGATATCCAGACGCTGTATCACATCTTTTTAAAGGATTTTTAAATGTTTTAAATGAGGAAATTAGCCACAAATAAACCCCAAAGCTTTTGAGAAAATAACCACTGATAAATATTACAAGTAATTTCTATTAATTTCACAGCTGTTCTGTTCTAAAGCTTTTAGTTACTGAAAAACAAACTCATGCTTTGTGAGCATTCTGAACTCCCAAAGATCACTCTTTCAACATTTACTTGATTTTCTCTTTAACTTGCCATGAAGAGGAATCAGGGTACAGTGAGTCTACAATTATGACTCTACATTTTTATATTTTAAAATTTATTTTATATTTATTTTTCAAAATAAAAAAAACTTCAGTTACATTGATTTTAAAAATCCACATGCTTGTGCTTAAATGCACTGACTCTACATAGTATTTTTTCAATTGTGGACAATGTTAAATAAATCACATTACTTGAAGAGAAATACTGAAGATTCCTGGATAGAACAAGCAAAAGAAATGGATTTGAAATGTCCAGAAAGGAGAAATTTCTAAAGTCATGAAAAGTGAGAAGTTCTCTCCACAACCTAATATTTACGTGAGGCAGCAGAATGTCCAGGGTGACCTGTGCTGTCAGTTTGCATTACCAGTCTCAGCCCTTTGAAGGGCAGATTTTGTACTGTGAGTGACCCTAATGTGTGTTGCATTTGGATCTCTACCAAACAGAAGTTTGCCCCACAGACTGGTCTTACGCCTTAATTGTTGTTTTTCACAAGGTTCTGTTAACTGCAATTCTTAATTTATGGGAATTTAGTCTAAACGTAATTTGGAACTAAATGTGTCCAGTATTCTCAAAAACTTCCAAAGAAGGTAGTGCTGCTCCCCAGTAGAGGTCATCTCAAGGACTGATCCCCTTATCGATTCTGAACTGTTAGCTCAGTCTGGACTAGATGCTATTACTAACAATCATGAGAAAGCATAACACCTACCATGAAATAACTTTCTACAAGTTAGTTAGCAATACCACTGGTCCTAGATATTCTACCACAACCAGAGAAACAAACCAGGCCTTTCCATGACTGCTGAGTGCTGTCCCATGTTAATACACCAATGGCATTACACCTCCAGTGTCTGAGGAAAGTTTCCCTGCCTGGCTCAGGCAGCTGCCTGGAGAACACTCTCTGCTTTCTGAAATCAGAGGTAGCTGCTTGCTCTTCTGTATTTGCACAAAGCATCAACCTTGCACAAGTATACTAGAGCAACAGATTTGACCCTGGATTTTTAAAAATTTGCTAGCCCTCCTCTGACCCAGCTACTTCCTAATGCCAGCATAAAGACTTCTGTTAAGCCACTTTAATTGCCTCTGTGTAATGTCACCTTCACTGAGACATTAACTTCTTTTTTTTTCTTCAGATAAATTTCTAACATATCCACTTCAGTGTGCATTGAAATATTCATATAAGCAACATGTAGGGAAGCCATCAGCAGGAATCAATTGTTGCACTCGATGCTTTTCAGACACAGGTGCATTTTGCTAATACAGAATACCTAGCCAGAAAGCAGCACAATATCATAGCTCAGCTGATTTATTGAAACTATATTTTTGAGGGTTGTTTTTTTTCCTTTGGTGACTCATGTGATGTGGTGCCATTTTAACACCGTGTGTAGAACACATGCTTGCTTGAACACTTCATTATTTGGCTCAAAGTAGTACAGTATATTGTTCTGTTTAGGGAACAAGTTTGAATTTACCATTGACTCAGGAGAACTTCACAATGTATTGCTGGGTCAAGGACAGGAAGCTGCAGCAGAAATAGCTATGGAAAAGGCATCAAAAGAAGGCCACTGGGTTATACTTCAAGTAAGTCAAAGCTCTTCATTACATCAGTGCTGCACTGCGGTGTTAAAAACTGAAGCGTTTCAAAATAACATGTGCCTAGATGAAAGAGTACTAAATAGTGATTTAAAACTTCCTTTGTCTTTGCCACAAGGGAAGCACGTAACTTCATCTGTATATGTGAGTATCGCTGAATATCTCACAAAATATGAATTGCAACTATCTCGCATGTAGGGAGTCAACTAACATATTTTCCCAAGTACATGATATCTGATTTACTAATTTATTATCCATTTTAAAAAATCCTTTAGTAAATAAATGTGTAGCAAAAAGAATTGTTACGCTGTATAATCAGATGAATAGATACAAACAGGGAAGATTGCTGTCATTATGCAGTGTATTGTGCTAAACAGATGCACACAATTTTTTTCAAATATTGTGCAATATCAAACTGCTTCCTTATGTCTGGGTTTTTCTTGTATCAATAAAATGTTTCAAATTTCAAATCAATAGCTCACTGGGAGGCCTATTTTTTCCTCTCTTCTCCCCCCTCTCCCTCCTTATCTCTGAATATTTATTTTGTAGTAAAGTGGTTGGACACATTAAAGAAATTACTGAAGAAAACCAGGGAAGGAAGTCAGCAGGGTGATTGGTTTCGAGTGTGGGGAACCTGCTCCTTTCCCTAAAGCACATCTCATTCCAGAGTGGATTTAGGAAACTTCCCATCAAAATAACTGATAAGCCTGAAAAGCCACTACCTGTAATACTGCCTGATCACCATGCTGCACTCGATAAATTTGACCAGGCAAGTGAAACATCACAGAAATAAAACTTTAAATATGTGGGTATTAAACTTCTCATTTTAAAACCACTTGAAACAGTGAAGTTACTAAAAACCATTACAAGATATGCAATAGTAAAGCAGAATTAATTTGATTTCTTAAAGATTTGTACACATATCCTAAGTGATGGCACATCTATCACCCAAAAAAAAAAAAAATTAAAAATCAAACAAGAAACTGCTTCTTTCCATTTTAAAGAATCGCATACAGTTTTTAGCTAAGTACCTATCTCTGTGCATGAGAAATGAAGAATTTGTAGTCACTACAGGTAATTACTGTAGTACAGAACAAGAATTTATTTTGGTTTCATCTAGCTTAGTTTGGTTTATCTTGAGATGCACAACCATGTGGTTTTGTGTGTCTGGGATATCTTTTACATATTCTGGGCATGCAGTGCACTGGAATTAGGCCTTCAGCTGAGGTAAATCAGTGAGGTTCACTACACCAATTTATATTCCCAAGGGTTTGGTCCAAAACATTTGGACCACACATTAGAGAAAAGCATGGCTTGGCTGCTAGGTTATCATATTTTCCTCTGTCTTTTTTAATTTTTGTTTTGGAAGATTTTTAATGAAAACAATTTTTCTTAGTGACTCCTAAAAGATACTTAAAAACACAGGTGTGTATAGGTAATAGTTATAAGCTGTGATCAAAGATACGGTCAAAGAAATCAACTATCTCTTTGGAACATAAATCTGTATTAAGGAAAGAGCATCCACCTCAATGCTAAAAAAATCACCAATTAAAAAAAATTCTTTTTTCGGCACTATATTCTAAAACACCTCTGCAAAAATTGCAAAGGCTTTTCTTCTTTTTTCTCTTGTACAGAATACCCTCTTCCAGCAATAAAAATGAAAAAACGGCTAGCCACCCGCGTGGCAGAGGAAATATCACCCGAAGTGCTGACAGACGCACAAAGAAACACGCTGCTTGCAGCCACGGCCACAACACGCTCGTCACCAACTCCTGCCGGCGGCTGCGGCCCCGGCCGGGCCCGGCCCCTGCACCCGCGCGGCGCCGCCTTCCCCGCCCAGGGGCGCTCGGGGTGTCGGGCCGGGCCGCCCCTCCGGGCCGTCCCCGCTGCCGGCGGCTCTGCCGGGGAGGTGGTCACCTGCCCGCTGCCGTGCGGCAGCCCGGCCCCGCGGTAGCTGCCGGGGCCCGGGCAGCCGCCCGTGCCCGTTCCCGTGTCCGTGGGCGGCGGGGCGGCCTGGGCCGGGCCGGGGCAGCAGCAGCGCGTTCCCGGAGCCACAGCGCCCCCTGCCGGCGGCTGAGGCGCGGCTGGGCTCGGGGGCCCGGCTGGGCCCGGCCCTGGCGGGGGAGACCCGCGGGGAGCGCGTTTGACCCCGGGTAGCGCTGCGGGGCTGGGGCGGCGGCCCCGGCCTCCAGGGGAGGTTTCCCTCTCGCAAACGCTCGTGTTAACGCTGGAGTGGGGGCGTTCGGGACTCCCCACGCAGGGCCGCGCTGCCAACACCCGGGCGCCGGTGGGGAGAGTCTGTAACCCACCCCGGCCCAGCGCCTCCCGGCCCGGCACCTGTGTGAGTCCGGCCATTACCAGCGCGGCTGGAGCGGGGTCAGTACAGCCAAGGCGCATCCTGCACTTTCTTCCACTGGTTCCAGCCCGAGGACAGGAATGTGACATGGGCAGGAACCAGAGGTCACAGACCTGCGGGGCTGAGGCGACTCGGCCGACGCCCGTCGAGCTGGGGTTCGTGCGTGGGGAAAAGCACAAACGGGCTTGAACGGGCACGCTCTGTTAACTCGTTTAAATGGCCACAAGCGCACTGCTCTTCCTGAGGAATTAGACCTTAAACAGACTCGGCTGTTTAATAAACCAGCCCTAGTCCCGTGCAGCGGTGACCTCTGATCCCATAGCAATACAAAGATTTCTTGTAGAGCCGGGCCCGCGCTGCTGCGGCCGAGCGGCGATAATAGGTCCGTGTGCGACAAACTATTTCAGCTAAGGGGCGGAAAAGTCCTCTCCCACAGCTGCGGGGCATTTGGTGATGATCTGTGGCAGTGGCCGTGCCTGGCGGGCGGAGGGCTCCCCAGCGAAGCCGGCATTTGTCAGCTGGTGATGGGAGCAGGTAGCCAACAAACCCTTCCCGGCCCGTGCGAGCCAAGCGTGGCCCTGACGGGCGGTTCACAGCCCCCATCCTCACCTGAGAACACATTTGCCATCTCGCCTCCTCGTCCCCCGCAGCCCGGAGCAAGGCAGGTGTAGAAGCTGCCGGCGCCACAGGCGGGGGCTGCGCGGGCGCGCTGTCCCCGGACAGAGCAGGGCGGGGAGGGAGCAGCGGTGCCCAGGCCCCGCACGGCCGCGCCCGCCCGCGGCTCCCCCGCCTCCCGCCCCCGCAGCGCCCCGCTCACCTGCAGCGCCCCGCGGCCGCCGCGCCCCGGCCCCGCCGCCAGGAGCTCCCGCTGCGGGAGGAAGGAGAGCCGTCCGAGGAGACAAGGGGAACAAAAGGACGAGATCAGAAAAAGGAATAAAAGAAGGAAATGTTGCGAACACTAAAAACAAGAGGAGGAATTTTTCCCGTGGGGAAGAGAGAGGGAAGCGCCACTTAAATGAGCTTTTTTTTTTTTTCCCCTACAATTTCTGCAGAAATTCTGACAATGCACGTGCTCGTTTTCCCTTTCCCAGCCCACACAAACCTGTTGTTGTTTTACTTTCATTATTTCACTTCATTGTATTAGAAATGCTGAATCATAAAACAGGGGTTAGTGAAAATGGTATTTATCTTACAGAAATAAGCCCCACATTATTTTAAGGATCCCCACACTACTGCTGTTATTATTATTATTATCATCATCATGCATCTTGGCAGGTTGAAAGGTATCTCAGAACAGTAAGAATTCAGCAGTAATTTAACATCCCACAGCAGTACTTTAAAAGCTTCAAATAGCATTTTGAATTTTAAGTCAGTACAAGTGTAAATAAATGGATGCACTCCCACATGTCTGTTGTTTTTAAACTTGTGGTGATACTAAAATATTTGCCTAACAGCTTTGAGTTGTAGCAGAATTTCAGCTCATATATACACATGCGTGTGATATTGAATTAAACCATTTGTCATTCTTTTTCCATAAAAGATACAATTTGGCTCTCAGCAAACCATTTGAAATAGAAATTATGATGATGATACCACAGCTCCATTTTATTTTATGATACTGTATTGATTTTCAAATAGACAATATATGTATTTTTGTAATGGTCTAAAAGAAGATATTCTGCCTTTTTATTTTACAGTCCTTATGCTATTACTTGCTTTCATTTCAATAAAGGATGGCATTTTTCAGAGATGCTACCATAAATTGCTTCATTTAATAAGTTGCTACACAGAATAATAATGTTACACCAGAGAGCAGCACTTCATAATTTGGAAGAAATAACATTTTTCTTTTAAGAATATTCCTGTCTCTTTATTTTTAAATTAAAATCATCTTTCTGCTGTTTTCTTTTGGAAGGATAATCTGATTATTAAAAAATTCCTCTTTTTTTCTTGCAAGCATCAGAACTTGGGTGTGACATAAAGGGGCTAATTAAAATGGGGAACAAATTAGATTAATTTCCACAGATATAATAGTGGTATAAAAGTCTTGTTCTCAACAATGACTCCATAATAGAACTATTTCATTTATGCCTAAGCAGGTTCCTTATTCTGTCTAGTGAGGATTGCCAGCAGTGTCTTAGTGACAAGGTTTTTATTATTTTTTTGACAGGTTGATACGAAGTCAGTGCTTGCTTCAGGGTTTGCAGTCTCTTCAAACCTGGATTATAAAGGATACCATAAAAATATGGATAAAATGCTACCTCCCCACAGTGCCATACGTTATGGCCTGCACCCCAATGTGGAGATTGCTTTTGTAATAACTGCAGACAACATGCTCCATATGCTATTAGAGCTGCAATTCAAATACTTGGTCACTAAGGAGTGACTGGGGAAGGAGTCTCCTAAGCTGTGGAAGACAAGGTCAGTCAAAACATAGAGCAGGCTTCAAATTTGTCGCATGACAGTTTTTGCCTATGTCTGTGGGTTTATGTCTGGGGTTTTTTCCTCTTATGGACACCCATTTCAATTGAATTAGATCTTTTCATACCTGTTTTTTTGCAGGGATTAAATCTGAAATTTGCAATGAGGGATCTCTAGTATACTTGAGACATAAATACACACATTTTGCACCACAGAGAAAAAAATATTTTGTTGGAATGTTACCATATTTTAATAGCACTGTGCCATTTAGGATCCTTTGCCAGGTTGCAAAATGCCGTTATTGCCAAACTATAAGGCAGAATCTGCTTTTCTTCCTAACATGGATACACATAAGTCTTCCTCTCCTCCATTTCACAGGATAAATCCTCCATCTCCTTCATACTATGACATGAATGCACAGAAATGTTTTCACCGCATGAAGATATCCAAAGTTTATAACTTTACATTTATGCAGTTTTTATAATTTCCTTTACATTTATGTGCTTCTGGGTACAAGAGATACCTCATACAACATGGTATTTCTTGAGGATGAAGGCAGATCTAGATGATATAAAGAAAAAAAATCTTTCAGAAGGAAGATTAGATACTTCACTCAAACACCAGCAGTATTATACTCACCTAAACTGGTTAGTTTTCCAGAATATGAAAGACTGGATCCACTCATACATGAGGTAAGGCATTCTCTTCAAGAACTTAACTTATGTCTGAAGATATGTGTGCTTCGCTTTACTCATCTTTGGGGATGCATGGCTTTAAATAGCATCAGTGTAAATGCCAGTAACAGGCAGTAAGTGACACGTGGGGAGCTTATTTCTCATTTCATTTTTTAAAAAAGTGTGCTTTCATAAACTGCCTACTCCAAACATGTAACTCATCTCCATACATCAAATTGTTCCAATTTGTGTGGAAAAAATTCTCATGAAACTGCTCAGGACACTGAAATCCTCTCTCTGCATACTGGGAAGAAAAATGCAAGGCCTCTTATTATGGCCTGATTCCTGTTTCAATGCAGACATGGAAGGAAGGTTGGCTCATTCTTCTCTTCTACCATTGCAGAAATTTATCTCTTCTGTTATAGCTGCGAAGAGATCTGATTGCTAGTTATGGTATATGTTTAGTTGTGGTTCAGGCAATCCATAGAAGAAAAGGGGAAGCAGTTGTTGGATGCCTCAAGAGACCAAAAGTGAGCACTACTTTGTATAGATCCCTGCTGGAAAAGGCACATGGTTCAGATTGTGTTAAATGATCAACATCTTCAAAGCCGTCAGAATGTGGCATTTGGCTGTCATTAGGAGATGGCCACTAAATGCAGGTAAAGGGGCAGCATCAGCAGCACCCAGGTCCTGGTCTCACTGTGTGTCTGGTGAGTGCAGCAAAGCGAGGTGAAAAGGACGTGGGCCACTCATCACGCATCTTCAGCAATTTTTGGTAATGATAAGTCTCTCAGCAGCAGCAAAGTGCTGAAGAGCAACATGTAACATTCTTAATCATAGAAGGCCAAATTTTCATAATATTTAGCAATCTCAAACAGCAACATACCTGCTGCACTAACATGTAATACACGTTCAATCACATAACTGGGCAACCAAGTAGCTTCTTAGGCATTGCTTGCAATTTACACAGACAATTGTGCTAAATCCATGCAGAGCTGTAGTTAGTGCATACCACTCCAAAAGTAGGTACTGAAATTCTAATTCATAGAGCTAGTTTAAGAGACCTCCTTTTTTGCTACCTAAAATTACCTTCCTTTCGATCTTTAATTCAGAGTAACAAAACATGGGCACTCAAATAGCCATTAGTGCAAGCAAGCCAGCAGAATGGTAGCTTGATTGCATGTACAATTTTCTGTGGGATATCAGAAAGCAAGTTAGTAATTTGGCCCTTTATCATTTTCTCTCTGTACATATGCGTAGGTGGGTGCTTCCATGTGTATGTATATGAATTACTATATCATATAATTACTTAATGCAATTAGAGTGAAAACCCAGAACCTACACTCTTGTTTTTCTGACTGTTTCCCCTTTTTAAAAAATAAATTACTCACCCCAGTGGCAAGAGCCAAAATATTCTTTACACTTGATGATTTAGCTACCTTATGTGTTTTTACTGGTGGAAAAAAAAGCCCTCTATCATTTATCATGTCATCTTATCACAGTCTCTTTGTGAGACGCAAATAGCACACTAATGTTTTCTTTTGTTAGGGTGAGTTGGCAATCTCCTCAGAGATGGAGCAACTACAGACAGCTCTTTTTTTTGATAATCTTCCTGACACTTGGATGAGACTGGCTTATCCATCAACATACAGTTGCTCAGTGGTAAGTCGAATGCCAACAGTCATTCAGCATGGATGGCACTTCATGTCCATTATAAAAAAAATAGAATTGAAACTCAATAATTTTTTTTGGCAAATATCTTACCTTCTTGTGTAACTCAGAATAGCTTTTTATCATAAACTGATATTACCAGTGTTATGAAAAGCAGAAAGAGCCTTGCATTTATCTTGCCAATTACGGCAGACTTTGAAAGATTTCTCAGAAATTTGCATTCCCAGTTCTTCCTTGCTTGCTTGCTTTTTTCTCAAGCTGTATGCACTGGTCAAATACATTTGACAAGTGCTGTAGCACTCAGTATCTCAGTATCAGAAACCAAGCTTGGTTTCTAGTGTTTTTTGGGATCAGAATTTGTAACAATAGAAGGGCACTTCTCTGAACTCAAGGGTGAAATGATCACCAGAAGAAGGAGCAATTAACAAAGCAGCTTCTGTTTAGGGAACAGTTTCAGAGCAAGTAGCGGGGCCATGATGTTTCTGTTCATCTTAATTGAACACCTTAAGATGTGTCTATCTATCTACTCTCCATGACTGTTTTATAATACCAGAAATGAAACTGAAAACAAGAATTGAAAGCCATCCAAGGCTGGCAGATTATTTCCTTGCTGACATACATTCAATTCTCCACAGGTAGCCTCCTGAGTGAGGCAAAAAGCCACTGGCTGATGGAGCTAACCAGGACTCCAGAGCTGACCAAAGGACAGGAAAGCTCTGCCAAGCACAAAGACAGGTAGCGCTAGAAGGCAAAGCAAGCCCACACTTCTGAGATCAGTTCAGACTTCTGAGACATCAAAAGTGGAAGAAGAAATCTTGTTCAGCAGAGGAGACATTGAGAAAAACACCAGAGGTACATTGTGGTGAAGATCAATCAGAGCTTTACGGAATTAAATGCTCTTTTAGCTTTCCTTGATGGAAAACTAAACCACCATAGAGATACTGTGATGTCTGTGATAAATATATGTCCTGAAGACAGAAAGCGTTGCCTAGGGGATATAACACAGTAATGCTAAATTACAAGCTGTTTTCCTGAAGGACAACACAGCTGCTATCTTTAAAAAAATATATGGGGGATTCAAGCTGGACCTTATATTCATGTTTGGACAAAAGAGGGTAAAAGTACCCACTGATTATATAAAAGCTATCTTGCAGAACTAGTAGGATTTAAGGTGACAGATTATCTTTTACCATCAGGTGCAAAATGCAGTGAGTCACCAGGGAGCGAAATCATTGCTGTGCAGCAGTGTTATGCAGCTGGGCTCCGAGACAGCCTCCCTGCTGGAGCACCGCGTGTTCAGGAGGCACTGCAGAGCAGGTGAAAGGGAGACACCAGGGGGCTTACACAGACACAGGGCTGCTGGAGTGGTCAGCCTAGCCTGGCTCTCAGTTCCCTGGGTTTGGGGAGGCAAAAAACTGAAAAACAACAGAGACTGAAAAGAAATCTTGAATCACTGTCATGCCTAAAACCCCATAGTAATTGTCAGTAACAGGAGCTGTGAGCTTCCTCCAGGAAAGGACATTCTCCCTATCATGCATGCTGCAAAGAATGCCGAAGCCTCAGTCATCATGATAGTTTTATCCTCCCTGTATTAAACCCCTCTGTCTCTTATATACCTACCTGATATACCACCATCTGAGACATCTGAAAAAACGCCTTTGATTTCTAAGCAGCTGACATTTTAAAGTAAGGTGGGAGAGGGTCAGGAGGTAAAGGGAAAAAGCTGAATACACAGTGCACAGTTTAACATGTTGGGCTCTGAAAATGTGTCAGAAACAGCAAACACAAGTGATAAAATGATGGAGATCATCAGATCACCTAGTAATCTTAGATGTTCAGGATCATTTTCTGTGTCTTTGAAATGAACACAAATTCTGTTAATGCTGGCCCTATATGTCAGCTATTTTACGTTTCTGTGGAGGAGTCACCTCTTGCATCTAAGCCAGTCTCCTCTCTCTGGCTTAGAGACACTCAACTGTCCCTAGGGCACATGTGTCTAGTATTTCTTCACAGCAGCATTTTAGGAAGCAAGAAGCAAAACCACAGACTGCCGAAAAACCCCTCAGCTAGAAAGGTGGGGATGTGACGCCAGAGATCTTAAATGGAGTAAAAAGAAAAAAAAAAACAAGCTGATGCTTTCTTTTTCAGGCCTCAGAAATTCAGCAGATAGGAAATAGAGTGTGGAGGAAAGGGAAAGATGGAAACTCATGTCATGGGTCATCCAGGTTTCTGGAAATCTGCAAAAGACCAACAGTGAGACGCCTCAACAGAGGCAAATATATTTGGGGTCTGGGCTGTGACTGCATTGTCAGGCAATGGCTGGAACAGGCTGAGTTAAGAGCAGCAGTGAATGAGGATTTGAAAGAGACATCACATGTAGAGGGGACGATGTGAAGGGGCATATAAGGAGTGGAGAATGGTGAGGAGGGAGGGCAGGAAGGCACAAAATACAGGAGCTGCCAGAAGAGGGGATGTTCATTCCCTCTTTGGAAGATATTCATGATACACAAATACAGGCTTAGAAACTGTTCCAGGAAAACTCAGGGTTATGGCACTGACTCCCTCACAGGCTAGAAAAATACATGTTTGAAAGGAAAAGGCCTTCAGGGTAGGAGGGTTTGTTATTTGGGGTTTAAAACTGACAGAATCTGCTGCTGACTTGTAAGGTGGGGAGGTATTAACTCCTGAGAAGGGGGAACAAAAGGCAAGGATTGCGATCCTGCGAGAAAAGACAAGGAGCGTTGCGAGTAGAGGTGGGCTGGTCTCGAGGGGGGGTTAAGGATATTCATCGAGTGCTTTGAGATGAAACATGCTGTGTGTTCGCAAAGGTGTCTGTCAGTCAAGTGGGGGAGCAACATTATGACAACCTCTCTTCCAGGAGCAGCAAAGACCAAGATTTTATTCCCTGCAAAGCCAGCCAAGAAATTACTGAAATGGCTGTTTTAACAGTCAAAGCTAACAGGGAGAGAACAAAAGAACTCCAGATGCACGTACACACACATCCATCCATCCATCCATCTATCCATGTCCTCCTTTGGTCTCCAGCTTCCACGTACAGAAAGTCTCTTACATTGGTGAGAAAACAGGCAGCAAATTATTTTGCTGCAGTAAAACAGAACTATCTCTGTTTCAGGGAGGGGCACAAAATGGGTGTAACTTGCATGAAAATTTCTGAGAGTACTATTAAGTCTATTGCACATGGAAAGAGGTTAAATTTCTTTTGAAGGAGCCACTCTTGTTTCATAAATACCAACTTCTGTCTTACTGGCTACCTCTCAAAGCACGGCTGCTGCCATGGCTCCTTGTGACAGACAGGCTCAGGTTCCAGAGGGGCTGTTCTGAAAGCCCACAAACACACAATATTGCTGCACTTGCTGTTATTCACTTGTCAGTATTTAATTAACAAGCATAAACGCAGAACTGTGCTGAAATACAAAAAAAAAAAAAAAAAAAAAAAAAAAAAAGTTCGGTTTGGAAAAAACTTTTAATATGAGGAAGTTGCTTGTTAAACAGAGAGAAATTTGTTGTTCAGCTGTACTCAAAACACAAGAAAAGGGAAAAAACATTAATGTGTGCCAGGGCAAAAGCACCACTGTCTTGGCAAGAAACAGAAACATTTGCAGGCTTCTGAGTTAGTATCTGAACAATGGGGAAGAAAATGAACTAGAAAAACCGCCTAATGGGTTGCTAAGAAGAATCTTCCTCCCCCTGCTATACACACTGATTTTTGTGTTTTCTTATATCCAGATAAGATGGACTGATGGTACAATAAATAATATCTGACACAGGAGTTATGCAAAAACTGTGGTATCAAGAACAGAATTTATAGTGCCCCTCCTTGAATTCAATGGCAATCAGATGAGCAACAAAAGTATAATCAACTATCACTATTCCTTTCTACCAGAAGATACTGAAAACTCTATAAGCTTTTTCACACAGTTGCTATCCCAGTATAGGCTAACACAAAATAAAAACCAAAACACCAAAACCAATCCAAGACTTGAATTCTTGGTTGAAAATCAAGGTAAAAAGAAACCTTAAGTCTGGCTGTCAAAGGTCTGAAGAAACAGGTTTTCCAGTGTTTGCTTTGGTCATTTTCCCTATGGTGGATAACTTTAATAAATTACCCTTAATCCTTCATCAGTAGTCTGCCCCTTTTCAATTTTATCCCAAGTTCCTAGTCAACAATTTCTCAAACTGCTCTTTACGTTTTGGAGCTATCTTCACATATTGCAGGTGAAGGTCAGAATTCCCTGTTGCCAAGGTATTAATTAGCATTTCCTTTTAATCCTCTTCCTATATAAAACAAATTTCTAAATATTGCCTGTGTAAAAGTAAATAATTTTAAATATACATACTTAACTTGGGGCTGCAAGGGAGCTAGGGCTGCAATTGTTTGCAGTCCAGGAGCTTCACTTTACTGGATCCTTCTTAGTGTGACAGGTGGCAGGTCAGAGTGTGTGTGTGCACAACACAGAGCATTCCAGGTACAAAGTGCATCCAGGTCCTTCCCAGCACTTGTGATCCCTGACCTTCTACACCCAGTTTGCTTCTAAACACTTTGAAAGCAAAAGCACCCCATTCAACCCTCAGTGTTGCAGCATTTGCTAAGCAGTACATTCTATTAGTGAACGCTTTCACTGCAGGTTAAAATTCTCAGACACAGATGATACAATGCACTGAGAAGTATTGGCTGGGGGAAAAAAGCCTGTCATACATAGCAGGACTACTGATAATGTGCAGTGCATTACACTGCAGCAAAAATGACTAACATCAAAGCTAAACAGGAATGATTTGTATGGTTGAGACAAGTAGAATAAAATATGTATTTTAACTAAATCAGTTTTTAGGAACACCAGGCACAGGTTAATCCTTTATAAATATGTTCACAGAGTACATTAGACACCAGCCCGCCTACACAAAATGAATGCAGCACACACTCTGATGTATTACAGAGGCAGGATAAATGAGGGAACTCTTCTGTGTTTGATCTGGTTCTGCTCTGTAATTCAGAGATACTGGAGATGGGTGGTGAGTTTCTCATTGATCCCAAAAGAACCAATAATGTCGAGTCCTGTGAAATGTAAGCTTTGTAGAGGATTGGAGGCTATGCACGAAGGACACTGTAGCTTTAGGGGCATATTCTCTTCTCTGGAATGTGTGCAACTGGCATTCACAAGAGTCATACATATCCCGGGGAAACTAGACCCTGTAGCTTAGCAATACTTAAAATGCATACCTAGCTCCACAGGCAATTATATCACTCTCATGGCTACATCTGCATCCAGTTATCAAAGGATAGATTTCCAGCAGATAATAAATGAACCTGAAAATGAATATCTTCAGAATTTAGAAACAATGCTAAATTTGCCACACATCAGCATTTAAAAATGCAGAACGAAGCCAGAACATCAATCCAAGTCTAAGATATTTAGATAGAAAACACAGAGTTAGCACATAGATATGGAAATAATCAATTCAATTTCCCCCCACACCCCCCATTCTTTCCAGCATTTTAAACCACTTACTCCAGTCCTTGCTTCTCTGAACTGTATTTTGCATGTGATGGAGGTGTTAATCCACAGTAACTGCACAACAGGGTTGTGAATTTTAGCTAATGAAAGCTTTTAAAGGCACAATGAAATGCTCGGATGAAAGGCAACAAAGAAATGCAAAGTATTATTACAGCCTAGCCTAAGTTTTACTGAGCGCATTCTTATACAGGATGGACACAGCATAAATATGTATTACAGATGATAACCTTCCTGTAAAGGCTAATTCCCACCCCTGAAGCTGCCAGAGGCAAGGGGTGGCAGTCTTATAAGACTTAATAAAGTCTCATAATGTTTTCATCCTGTTCCTACCCCCAGGAACTGAAAGAGAACCCCTGTATACATCTGAATCCTTAATGAACAGCGTGTCCATCCCGGCATATTGCCGGCACAATTAGATCACAGGGAATGCAGACTAGGATGGTTCAGTGAACACTTAAAGGCAGATGCAAATACAGGAAGGACAACAAATGCTGTAGTCCCAGTTACAGCTGCTTGGCATACAGTAAGCTTATAGTGTGTGTCTGTATGCTATCTATGGGAGAGGTGAGCAAAGAGACAAATCTGCTTGTCACTTTCCTTGATAATTTTTGCTAAAATCCAAGTAATTGTGCATGGTAACAAAAAGGAATAATTAACACGGTCTGTATTTTGCAAAGGTGAGAAAGGGATAGCTGTCAACAGGATGTGGATGAAAGCACCAGTAACTCATTTGGAAAAGGACTAGCACCAGAATAAATGTACAACAGCTTACCAGGCAGAGAGAGGACAGGATCTGCTGCTCTGAAAGATCCTTTCAGCAGGTTTGATCTGTTGCGGTGGGAATGAGGTCTTCAGTTTGAAAAATATTATTCTGCTTCCTAGGTCTGCAAAAGCTAACATTGTTCTAAAGACTGCACCTCTCTGATCAGCTGCCGTTTCACTGATCATAGTCTAAGTGATCCGTAGCCCCCTTCTTTTTCTGCCTCTGTTCAGATAAAAGATTGCAGCTTCATTTCAGTTATTATTTGCATGTTTTTCTTAACACTTTATTCTCAGCAGCTTCTGATTTAACCTTACATGTTCTGTAGTTCGGGAAAAGGCTAGAAAGATAATTTTTAGATAGGCACCTAACATTTTCAAAGTAATAGCAGGCACCTCACACATGCATCTCATGTTCCATCCTTTTGGTAAATGTATTCTAACACTCTACTTACCTGCTTTAAAAGGACTGGCATGTTGAACCAGCTGCCCTTTTTCCAGTGCTATAGCTTTTCATGTTATATTCTGCTCCTTCAATTTCTGTATTTTCCCTGCATTTTGCAAGACAAAATGCAGAAGTTTAAAGGCACATGATGTTTATGTGACAAAATCTTGCTGCTAAGTACAGTATTACTGACGGTTTAGTTTAATGCAATAGCATAATGTAATTTAATTATAGTAATAGTGCACAGCAACAATCTTACTACTTATGTCAGATTGTGAGACATTCACTCTAAAAAGCTTCATCATTATTATTTCGTTTTTGGATTTAGTCCCACAGCATCCCCCCCCTTCTCCACATGCAGTAAATTAATTCCATAGGTGTAGAAGAAGAAACATTTAGGTAAATTGCTCTCATTTTGCCCTAAGAATTCACAATACTAACTGAAAACCTATTTTGCACTATCAGACAATAGTCAAACAGCCTATGATGAAAGCTTGTAGCCTTTTGGGCAGTAAGTCCTCAAACCTGCATAATGCAGCTAAAAAAAATGAAACAAACATCAAAAAACAACACAGGCCAAAAAAACTCCAAAAAAACCCCCAAAAAACGCAACAAACCAAATAGGAGCATTCCACTATATCTGCCTTTTGTATTTACCTGAGAGTTTTTACTGGAGATTGATCCAAAATCCTGTGCCAGCCTTTAACTATTTCTACATTCATGCAAACTATTGTAGTTCAGGGCTCCAGGTTTCTTCAGCCCACAGCTTCCACTGATTTCAGCTGTGGCTGACAACAATTCTGAAAATCCAACCCACAATAATTCCCATTTCTAAAATGTTTTCTATCTGAAGACCACAGAATTTTCTATCAGTGTTAATTTAGCCTCCAGAAAGACACAAAAATGTATCTTCAGCCAGCACAGCTGTATGCATTGCCAAATTCAGTTTAGCTAATAATAAAAAACCACACTTTATTTTCTTTTCCAGACAGGATGAGACTGCAAGGGAAAGCCTGGAGAGGATTTCTGTGCTTTAAAAAGAGAAACAGGGGAAGACTGAATTTCCTAAAGTCACTGAGGAAACGCATGGCAGTGCTAGGAACAGAACTCAGTACTCGAGCAGCAGAGATACCATCTTCACAGCCAGAACCAGATGGTTTTTCTCTGCAGTGTGACATAACAGCACAGGTCTGTGGATTTAGTGGCAATGAAGTTAAATAAGGTTAATTTCTGGGTGGCTGAGGGGTGTTGTCTTTTTGTAATTGCATCATGGCAAAAGCTCTTCTTGCCTTAATTCAATAACAAGAAGCCAGGTAAGGTGAATTAGATGAACCACTGCAAATCACTGCTTTTTAGAGGGGGGGAAAAGATGCACCCTTTCCTTGAAAGTATGGAAACTGCAAAAATAATCCTGCTGTACGCTGACCTGTTGCTGTTCATTTTGTATCTTGCACAAGGCTTTGTATGATCTTCAGTGTATATATTTTTTTAGGTGTCAGGCTAAAGCCACAAAGGGTCCTGGGCTCAGCACTGTAATGCTTGACTCTTAGGGGATCTTTCAGCGTAAGAAACTCCTAGCTTCACAAAAGCCAGCATCTCTGTGTCCAAGGGACCTGCATTTCTGCTTCTTTCAAGGGTTTTGGAAGTTGACCATAGGATGAGTGGACACACTTCTCTCCTCTTTTGACTTCACAATGCGTAAGAGTGTGTGGAAGTATCCATGCCTGGTGGCTCCTTTTAGTACAACATACCAACACAAGCAGTAAATGTCATTTCCCCACTCTTTATAAAGCCTCAACAGTGTATTTAAGAGCAGTTCGGTGCCATGAGAGAGAAAAATGCAAAGCCTTTTTCCATTCAGTTTTGGGTAGATGTTTCAATCCAGAATCAATCATCTGCAGCAAAAAAAAAGTTAAAAATATTTTAAAAAAGATTTTTGATAAAAATTTGCCAGAAGCCAGCCAATTCAATTGGGTTTTACGATACCAAGCACCCTTACAAGCTACAGATAGAAACATAATTATATGGCAATTAATTTTTGCATTAATTTTGGCATACAGCAGAACCCCTTTCTCTAACCAGTCTCTGCTACTGCAGCAACACCCTGTACTCAGCAGCAGCCTGGACTTCGATAAAAGTGGCACCATTTTTACACCTTTATGCCCTGGTGTTATTCATACTGTGTACCATTTGCTACCAAAAGCCTCTGCATTCCTTAAAGCTTTGTCTCAGAAGAAAGAAATCCGGGTCAAACTCCTCTGCTTGAAAGCAAGCTGGTGGGGGATTTCAATCTTTGTCTTAGCTCCACATCTTAGCTGACTCTTCTGAAGATTTAAAGGCACTAAGAAAAACATTGTCCTCTTTGCTATGTTTTACATGGAACTTTATTACAACTGGAAAGCAAGAAGCTGTTCCCATCCTAAGATCTACTACAGTAAATTAGGTCACTTCAGCTGCGTTTGTAGCGAGTCGATGTACAGAAGTCTGTTCCTCCCATTGATAACATTGTTCCCTTGCCTATAGGTGTCAGTTTGGAAACAAATGTAGAGCTACAATTTCAAGTGAAACTCCTGATTATTAGTCTCTCAGCTATTTTTTTTCCTCTTTTTTATTTTTTTAGCTTAACCATTCCGGTGCAGTGAACAACTTCTGCGCTGCTGTGAGCTTGACTCCTAGCCTCAAGATCTCACCCTCCCTAGTGTTGTCTGGATATCAATTTTTTCAACCCCCAGTCCTTCCTCACAGGTAGGAAGCACATCACAACTCATTAGTAATTTACTGCTACAGTAATTTTTATAATTACTGCCAGGAGGCCTCATTAAATTTGATCTAATGAATAAATATTGTATTTTTCAACGTGATTACCAGAACAGCTTAAGCTGTGTGCCATAAACAATTATTTTCCTCAATATGCAGTATGTCAGTGAGTATTGATTTTTATTTTGTAAAGAATTTACTGTATTTCCATCCATGGCTATTAAATAATAAATAGCCAACGCTCTGAAGCCTCAATTGCCACAGAGCAGATGGCAAAACAGAATTTGGGGCATCTGTTGCAAAAAGCAAAAGAATGCACATTAGTGAAGATAAAGGGTTTGTCTGGGGGTTAAGAAGGAGTGCTCCAATGTGAATGTCTCTCCTAGCCCTCAAGAAAGCAGCCTGCTCTAGTCTGGAGTCTCTGATATCAAAAAAATTTAATATACAACAAAGCATTTTATCTCAGAGAACTAACACATGAACAAATATTGATGCCTTATGTTTCATTTGCTTTTAGAACAACTGCTCAGATGGAACATTCTTCTAACAGGTTTAAGAAAAATAAAGAAATATACAATATGCTGAACATGAACCTATAGTTCAAACCAGAGCCGCAAATTATATTTACTTTCCAGCATAATTTAATCCTTTTTTACCAGCAATTGCAGACTTTAGCACACAAAACTGTAACACAGCAGTGAACTGTAACAAAAGGCATGCACTGGCAATGTCTTAGGACATACATCAGAGGAGCTCAGAACCAGGAGAAAACCCATTACATTTTTGTCATGTAAGAATGTTTTCTGCACCTCCAGCTATGCTGCTCCATATTAGATAGACCTAATTCCCTAGCCAAAGCACTGCTTAAATAACTTTAAAGTAAATTTCTCTACATTAATAAATAAAACTGCTGGTCTGTTTTATCAGGTTTCTTTGTTTAAACAAGACTTTCATTTAGGGCAAAAGTAAAAGGGGTGTGGGTCACTAGAGGCAACTCATGTACCTGAAAGGATTTTTTCCTATTTAATGGATATTTTTGATCTGCATTTTCTTCCTTGATTGTTTAGTTTAAGGAAACCTGGGAAGTCTTGAGATTGTTAGTTCAGTCTCCCACACTCGGTCTCCAAACTGGAGCTTTCCCTGGGCTGAGCACAGTGCAGTTACCAAGCAGTAACTGTGTGTCACCAGAACAGCCTCTCTGGCTCTCACCAACACACAAACATTACCTCCAAGTAAACCACAGGCAATTAACTCTACACAGGGCCTCAGGACTTAGATCCACCTCAGCTGCTGCTTAATAACATTATTAACATTATTAATAATTTAACATTTCTACTTCAGGACACTTAGCATTTGCTCTCATAAGGTTCTTTTATACCCAGGTTTCTGTTGTGACAGATGTGAAGGAACCTCAGTCTCACCAACAATGGTTGAAAAATACCTGTGCTTCCAGACAGGCTGTCAAACAAAGCATAGCCTCCCTCATCTCACCAGTGGTGGGAGCTGGCAGCCACTGCTGAATGCTCTTTGCAACAAACAGCAACTACAAAACAGATTCTCTCCGCTCTTTTTACTCCATGTCCCAAAACCACACTAATCACAGCATTGCAGAGCTCAGTACAGCTACAGGTAAAAGCACTAGCAACACTACCCTGGTCTGACAAAGAGGTATTAGAGGTACCTCTTTGGCTGCAGCAACTGTCCCTTTTCTGAGGAAAAAGGTCAACATGGTTTAGGTGCCATGCAAACATCAAGAAAATATTGCTCAGAAATTGAGGAAGAAAGAGCTCAAGGTCTTTTGAAGTGTGCAGAGGAGTTGAGTGTTTTGTAGAAAAGAAGCCATTTACAAAAATCCATGTCTTCTTGCACATTATACAGCAAGCTGTGGCTCACTGGGAGGTGCAAGGGAGCTTCAGCAAGGCCAACTGTTGCACTAGGTATCAGGGAACTCTAAGATATGCCAGGAAAAACATTTCCTTATGTATCCCAATATGTAAAAATTATAATGTGATATCTGCACAGGAGAAAATAGAAGATGCATTTCAGCAGTCTGGATTAATTAGCAAGTTAGTTAAGCCTAGCATGAGCCAAACTGTTCATCTCATTCATAATTTTTCTTCAGAACTGGAAAGAAAAATAGAAATCAAAAGCTAGATGTAAGATTTTAAAAACTGGAAAAAGAAGTGAGAATAAAACCAATGGTACCTAAGAGACTACAATACTCTCAACTCCCATGCATCAGCTATAATGTAAAATATACTTACTAGTGATTCTATCAGAGAAATAAAGGCATAATATACTTACTATTGAGTATGTCCTGTTTGCAAGGAGAAAGGGTATGTGTCCCCAGCCTGTGCTTAGTAGGTACACAGAAGAAAAAAAGGAAAAGCATTATTCCTTGCTGTGGGTAAGTCTGCCTGTCTTGATGAAAATTAATTGTGCTCACATTAAGAACATTCAAGTGTTATTTTTTTTTTTCCAAAGCAAGCTTTAGCTATGTTAGTGAATGGGGGTTTGGTCTTGCAACTACAAGAAACTTGTTTAAGACCATAGCAGATCATACCACCTCATTAAGATCTGTTCATTGACAGAACACTGTATCTATTCTGTGATGGGGACATAGATATCATATACACAAGTGTATTTTTATTTACTGGAGGAGCTTTTTAGAGCTTTGTAGTACCCATGCCATTTTCTAACCACACCAACCATTTAAAAACTAGAAGTAACTTCTCCTGGAAAAAACTAGGATTACATCAAAGCATTTCAGTTCCTCACAACAAAACTCTGTGCTTGGTTTTCAATACTAAAATTGTAACATTGCAACTTTTTCATAAGAATTAAATGGAAAGAGAAATAAAGGGGGAAGAAAAAGCTTTAGAGTGTTAACTCTCCACGGCAGGAGGAAGCCAGCATGGGCATTGAGCTCAGCACACTCATTCCCTTCTCCCTGCTGAAAGGGACACAAAAAGAACTCTGGCTAAGCATTTATTTTTCTGCTAATGTGAAAGTTTTCTTTTAAAGAGGAAGCAGATTGAACAGAGCATGAGAAAAGAATTTGACTCTGGCTTATTTCCAAAGGTTTTTTTTTTTTTTTTTTTTTCTTGATGATTCACTGTTATCACTTGTATTCACATTACAACTAGCCTCAAAAAGAAATACCCAAAAACCAAAACCAGCCCCCCAATACACCCAACAACAACAAAAACGCACAGCACAAAAGCACTAAGAAATAGAATCTTTCCTACTGCTAAATTCTGCTAATAAGCTATATAAGAAGAGAATCATGTAAGATAAGAGTGCCTGTGTTCATTCACATTTGAGTAGGAACATTGCTAAGCCTCTACATCTGGAACTTTAGAGCATCTAAAAATGTTGAACTCCAAGGCGTAGAACAAAATGGTGGACACTGATTGAACTTATTTTACTTCAGCTATACAATAAAGTAGAAACCATCTAAATTTCTCTCAAGTCAAAAATGTTTAAATATTCAGTATAGTCTTTCCAGTAGTTTTACTTTCAAACAGGAGTTTGTTTGGATATCCTGAGAGGGCACATAACTTAATTCTCTGAAAACATGAACAATAACAATTTTTATTTGTGGGAGAGCTCTCACCCTAAGTCCTAGTGTCAGTCAGTTGTGAAACTTACGTAGCAATTCACAAACATACAATTTTTACATGGATATTCAAGCTAAAAAGAGGTAAGGCAAGGCCAAAACGAGTGCTGATAGGGTTGCTTTGTTATTGTGTACGTAATTAAAAGAAAATGAGGATGGTTGCCATAGGCTTCTGTTACTTACACCTTTTGACACAAACTAGCACATCATTTCATTCTCCATGCCTGCAGTTACATTAAGAGACCGGAAAGGATATAAAGCTAGCTTGAGTCCAAACACAAATCTACAATTTTAGTAACATTTTATATCTGCGTTCAGGAGTAGATGTAAGTTTTGCCTTAGACATATTAAAGGGAAAGACTGTATCAGTGAGTTTCCACATAGCTGCAGCTACACTTCAACTTATTTTTTTTTCTAGTCCAAGTGATCAGTACAAAAACTACTGAAGTACTACTAACAGAGACAGACGGAATGCCTTCTTGCCCCATCCTGACTATACCATAACTTCTGGTTTATTTTTTTCACATAACAGAACTGACTGCCATCCTTACAACAAGAGCTTGATCAAATCTACCTGGAAGAAAGCCTGCATCAAACAGCAACAAGAACTGGTTTAATATCTCTATGCTCTAGACATATTTTCATATGGATTCAAAATTCACAATTTCTTTTAAGTATCAGTCACAATAGGATTCCCAGTTCCCCTCTCACCTTCTGTTTTCAGGACTCCTACCTCTAGCACTGACCATTACATTTTTGAGTTCAAACGTACAATTCCCCTACAATTTCTCAGGTCCAAGGGGCTTGTGGGGCTTTTGACACCCTTTTAGGAGATGCAGGCTTATTATTTGGAAGAACAGTGAGAGCCAGTCATGCAAGTGTGATGCTGTCCTCTCTCTTTGGCATTTGGAGCCCATGAACTCACATGTATCTAGAACAAAGCCCAGCATTATCTGGGTGCTGATGTCTAGGACCCCATAAACTGGCCAGCCTCTATTTGAGTTTTATCTTTTTACTCACTTGCTTTAGAGGCCAAAAACATGAAAGAATAGTAGGCAGTGTTTCCAAAAATCGCCCTGCTAGCTCACACCATTAGCCATGCAAAAGCTGCACTCACAAAAAGGCATAAGAGAACAAACTGGGTTATGCCAGCAGAGGTCAGTGGGTGACTCTCTTGCCAAGTTTCAGATGCACATTGTATTTCAAATGATTTCAAAGTCAGCTGAGTTCCCTCACCCTGAAACACTTCAAGTCGTTCTTTAACTAGACACCACCATTTTGCCCTTTTTCATTTCATTTGCCTACCTAAGCAAGTAATGATGATGCTTCAGTATGTTGCCACCTCTGTGCTTTTCTACTCAAAATACTTTTTTTTGGTTGCTGGAAGACAAGATTACCTGGTTCTGAAGCTGAGTAGTGAGCAAATGTCAACTCATGCAGCCTTTCTCAATTACAAATCAGTAGTCATTCTAACTCACACATGAGCTTCAATCTTTTGTTCTTCCTGAGACAGTAATACTCTATTTCCATACATCTTTGATTTTTAAAGCTTTTTATCTCAAGTTTCCTGAACTGCATTCACTGCACTTATAAATCATTAACTCATTTAATATTTTTCAAGTCCACATCAACAAGCACTTAACCAGCTTGGGGGCTTGGGGAAGGTGGTGTATTGAGACACCTCAAAACCATCACATAAAACAAACATCCTACACAATTCATAAATATGAATTTATTCTCGCATCACCAGCAGTGTGGTGAGAGGCACATGTAAACACAGCTTTTAGGTGAAAGTAACAAGGTGAGGATTTTAGCAGTAAAGAGTATCTGGGACAACTCAGTCACTTCTGGATCACTTCTTTCCCATTTCCTATCACTACATGTTACAGCTTTGTGTAACCTTCTGCCACAGCCCCATACAACTCTCTAGACCCAGGACACAAAAGCAGCACAAGTGTCTTCACTATCAGCATGCAATCAAGGCCCCTCAGGTAATTCTCTGCTCCAGGAAAGAACTCCCGAGAGGCTACTTAAGAGTTTGCTTGGAAAAGAATAAATAAATAAATTTAAATGGCAGACACATTACTCCAACTTGTGTCCAAAATTTTATCCTCATCCTTGTCAGCTCAGGATGTAGGCATCTGGTTTAAAAAAGCAAAAGCAGAAGGGTAAAGCACACAGCACACCTCCCCAGAGCCTGTATCAAGCACTCTGTATTTTGACCATCACTACTTAGTCACCAGGTACCTAACAATTCAATCCAAGCAGCATGAATATCAGAGCAATCAGATTCAGGAACACAGGGCCAGAGATAATAAGATGTCCAAGTCCAACTGTTCCCACAGGGATGATGGGAACGACCAAGTCCTTTACTTTGCAGCATAAGTTCAGCTGAGAGTGGTAAAACCAAAGTACAACTATAACAGGCTTTTAAAAACCAGTTCAGAGGAAAAAAAAAAATCTAAAACTGAAATTTTTTATTTTCAAAATAAAAAATCTTGTACAGAACAATGTAGATTTGAGTAAATCTAAATACAGCAGTCTCTGTAATACAACATAAGGGTCTGCTTTTAGCACAGTACTTTTACACTCTAGCAATCAGAAGGCAAGCCAAGCAATTAGGAGGAAAAAAAACCCAACCACTTTTATCTGTCAGAACATGTATTTCTAAAATGAGTTCCTTCTTCACAAAATGTACCTAGAGAGAAGAGCACTCTCCACACCTCAGATTGCACAGCTATTCACACTATAAAAACAGACAAAGAGAGGACAGGAGATTTTCAATAGGAGAGATGATTTATGAAACAGAACTGCAAGTCTGAGACATAAATATCTGTTGTTTCTAAGTTCCTCTCTCCTCCCCTCCCACACACACTGATGCAATTCCCAGAAAGGTATGAACTGTGGATCATTTTGTATACACACAGTGCAAATGCTGCGCAAGCACAGAAGTGTAAGCCCATGTTGATTCTTCTACTGTTCAACTGTACATTATTTATAGCATTACATTCTAAACCTTATACAAAGCTTACACAGTAGTTTCCATAACAAAACTAAGCACATTTACACCCCTTATGGTTCTCTGCATTCAATTTTCATGGCAGCTTCTTTCATATAACACTAAGAACAGGCAACCCCTATGTGCTCAGCATATCAGAATTCTTCAGCTCCATTTCTGCTGTACTTACATTTCACAAATGTCATGTGAAAGAACCTTCCACAAACACAAAGAGCCAGACACAGAAACATTCATTGTCTGTCTTCCTGATAACCAAACCAAACTAAACAAGTTACCACCTTTCATCCACTCAAAGATGGCCAACAACCACATGAACTGCTACCCCTCTACTTGACCAAGCCCTAGTCTGGAGGTATCCTCTTCCCCAGGACTCTGCAAAGCAGTTCTGCAGCTGCACCAGGAACAGGAAAAAGAGAGCCCACCAAAACAGAAATTTAACACATGGAACGTTCTGTTTTAGACAGTGGTCACTACACAATGTATACCAGTGTGTTCACACCACTGTCACCAGTAGGCAATGCTAGTGCTGTGGAAGCTTGCAGCAGTGGCCCTCTCTCACCTGAGCAAAAACACAAAGTGCCATATCAAACAGCATCTACTGCATTTTTTAATTCAGAGAATCTCCCTTGAAATGGCCAGTGTGAACTTTTAAGTACTCTATAAAACCAAGTATTAGTGCTTGGAGACTGCTCAGCTGCAACTTAGAGGGCTTCCTTTTTGAACTTAAGAACATGCTGTTGTTTCAGAGAATTCTACAATTCCATTTAATCATGAAATGTCTGTATTGCAGAAGTTGGCTGCTTGGTTCTGTGGGGAAAACCTCTCCAGATTTTCAGAACATCTCTACCTTTTTGTAAGCAATTTTGGAGCATAAGTAAACCTACAGCATAGATTGTGGTGTGAGTGAAACTAATGGCTTAAAGCCCCATCCCCTTTCAGGAAGAAGAAAAGTTACTATCATGAAAACAAGGACTGATTTGGAAAGTTGTCTAAAGAGAAAACAACGGCCTGTGGGTGAAGACCTGCTTTAAACAGCTTTCCCAAGTATGATTTATACTGAAATAAATGAAAGGTTTTTATCCTTTTTTGCCTAAAAGAGAAGCAGGGAAGGCGCTTTGCAATCCTCATTTGATAAAACAATTCACTGCAGGCAATATCATCGTGGTGAAAGAGTATGTCATTTGAAGGCATCACAGCTTCAGTCTTCCATTCCAAGTTCTTGTTTCAGACTGAAAGACAAGTAAGAACATGAGTCAGCTTGTAGCAAAACACTGAAAACTCTTTAGACCAATTAGTGGAAGCCCTGACAATACACACTGAGGTTGAGCTAAAAGGCAGTGGGTTTATCACTTGTTTCGAGTAAGAACCAGTGCATCAGAAAAATCATAGGGTAAAATCTCAGATTCTGGAGGCAACACAGAGTAATCTTGAGACTTACCTGATGAACTAGGATGTGGACATCTTTGCCCTCCCACTTCTGAGATGCTTATCCCACTTAATGCAACCACATCACTGACACAATGGCACACTCACTCACCTTTTTAAGTAGGCATGGACATTGTCAAAGCCATGGTACTTGGCCAGATAGACCAGGACACCTGTGGCACATCGGCCATCTCGCTGTCTGCAGAAGCTACAGTTGCAGATTCCACGACATGGGGGGCACCTCCATGTCTACACAGAAGAGAGACAAGAGGAAGCCCTTTTAGCTGAGATGCTACGCCAGATGTAACTCACACCCACAGCTTAGAAGAGTGCCCTGCTACATATTGAGTTCTGCAGTGAACATCAGCACTGCATAAAATTGTCTAAACCAGTACAAGAGTACAATTCCTCAGTCTGCAGGGGATTAAGCTCTCTATTGACTGTCTTGCACATAACCACAGGAAGCAGTCCACTCTAACTCCTACATCACAACCCATAGCAGCAGCACTCTGCCTACAATACAGTTCCTTTCCATAGGGCATTAAGCACTAATGCAAGGCAAAAGAGAACGCTATTTCTGATACTCAAACACAAGAATATTTTGGCTGCTGCTCTGTTCTCATACTTTACTCCTGCAAATAAAACTACAGAAGTATTAAATACAACAAGTTCTATGCAACACAGTTCTGTGATTCAGGCTGAATCAAGCCAGGAGTGCATGATGTACTACAGCACTGTGAGCAGCTCTGTCAAAACCCCATCTGCCAGTGACCAATAGCCCTGGCTGTGCAAGTCAAGCACAACAAACCAGCACTGAGCACTGTCCTACCGGGTCCAGCAGCGCTGCTCTGACATCCTCCCCGTATCTGTTGCGGAGGCACGGCCCACAGAACTGGCCCCGCACTCCTACGCAGTCAGGGTTGCGACAGTTTGTCTTGGTGTCTATGGTTTTCTGGCGACACTGGTGGCAGGTGGATCCCTAGAACACAGGGGAAACATACTAGACATTTAAGTTTTAGTTAGAGGGGGAAAAAAAGCATTGAATGAAATCTCTTTGGCAGATAGCAAGCAGTGCTTATCCTGTAACAGAAAGCCACCTTGCAAGTTTGAACCAAGACTGTTGAACAAAGTTGAACAAAGACTGCATCTTTGGTGTCTGGTAATCACATCCCCTGGCTGGTATCACTTAGGTATTACAGCTGATCCAGAGTGAAAGCAGCTAATTGGCTTGTTAAAGGCCATTGTACAAATTCAGGCAAAAATAACAAAGGACACTTCAAGATCTCAGACATATTTCTCCCAAAAATCACATCCTCTCTCTCAGTGAGAGGGAGTGTGCTCTATTTGATGCTGAAACACAAACACGGAATAACAAAAAAAATTACTTCACAAAGTACATATTTCACAAAGCTGGAATATACTTACCATAGCCCTGTTATACACTTTTTCACTTGCAGATCCACAAATATTATCCAGCTCTTCTGCTGTTATGTCCTCAACTGGGCGCACAACATGTGGAAAAGCCATGGCACCACGGTGACCCCTCCTGGGAGCACGGGCTTCATGCTGAAGAGCAAAGATGAAATACTTTTAGTATTAGTTTCAGCAAAAACTCTACAAAGGCAAGGATCTTCAGCAATGCTGAAGTCTCAAACACCCATCACATATTTAAGCAAAATATAACAACTTTGTACAGACGTATGGTATGGATGCAGCTTTAGCACCTTTACTTGACCTGCCCCCTTCAGGGTGCAGCGATGGTACATACTCCTGCTGGAGTGCAAGTGGAAGTGGTTTTTCAAGTGGAAATGGAGAGCATGTACAAAATGCCTTTTTTTTCTCCTTTGATTTTTTACCTTTTTTTTTTAATTCTTCCAAGGCCATGGCATACTGATAAACCTCATCAACTCCCTAAGAATCGCTATTTTCTTGAAGTGAAACCTTCATACAAAGCCACCCTCACAAATCACAACAGCAGAACTAGATCTTTATCATACCTCCAGGTATTCATCAGACATTTTTCTTCTTCTCACCAAGATGTACCGGTCATCTTCCTCCTCTTCTGGTACCAGAGTAGGAGGACCTTCGATCAAGGACCTTGACCTTGTGTGAGGCCGAGAACTCCGGTCTGGGTTCCTCCTCAAGGCACATTTGGGCAATGAATGCCTTGGAAGTCGCTTAGGTCCCTGCTAATGTTTAAAAAGCCCTTATGAAACAGGTGAAAACACAGATAGCTCCTGACCCTACTGAATTCTAAATACTGAATACTAAAGATGCTTTCCTCTCATCTTTTCCAAAGACATGTCTATCCCTGTCCCAGTCAGAAAACAAGTAAGAAGAACCTAAGCAAGTTCATCTTAAGCATTCTGCTAGTCACAGAGAAATAGTTAGAAGCAGCAGAACCTGTGTCTATGAGGAGCTGCAATTTTCAGTGCTGTTCTAATCTTCACCCAAATTACAAATACATCAGCAGTGAAATTCATTACACTGCTGATTCACAACCCAATCTTCTTAAAAGTTTGGCATAACGCCAGGTGTTTTTCAAGGCTCCAAACTCACAGAATATTCAGGTCTGAGCTGCCCTCCCTGATCTCCAGCCATTGTATAAACACATATTTACATAGCACTTTGTTTGGTTTTATTGGCCTGTGGAGACATATAACCTTTATAAATTAATCTGTTCTGCTGTATACCATGACAAATCAAAAGAGAATTACACAGCAAGGATACTCATTTTAGGAAGCAATAAAATTCTAACTGGACTTTGATTTGCACGGTTTATTAAGTTTTTACATTGTGAATCCTGCTTTGTAATGTCAGAATTTGACTCTTAGAAATCTGAATGCAAATACAGTAAGTTTGTACTCACATGACTGACAGCTGGCAACGATTTTCTCCCAGCAAAGATACCAGAAACATTTTGCAACTCAGCCATTAGTTTTGCAAGCTAACAAGAGAGAGAAAAATGAAGCAGAGCCTTAAAAGGGTATTTATGTGCTATTACAGACTACTAGGGCAATTGGCTAAAAGTACAATTACTTCTAGGAAATGCAGTCATTCTTCAACTCTTTACATTTATGTCTTATTTATGTTTTAGTGACTGCAAGTAATTTGGAAATGCTCAAACTTATTATGTCGTTAGGCTTGCAGCCTATGGATTTTCATATGCCAGTAAATATAAAGCATCAGATTTATATTTAAGGAATGCAAATTCATCTTAATGCATTCACATAATTCCCATTACAGTGAATTTAAACAGAGATCCCCCCAGAGTCGAATGGGAGGGGGGAAAAAGGGCCAGTCCACAGGAAGACAAGAGTACTTGCCATTGCTTTGTTTTCCTTTATGTTTAAAGCTCTTTTTTCTAAAAACATGGCACCACTTTCTTCAGTGTCGGAGTCTGAATCTGGAGCAGGCATCGGTGTTTCAGGAACAGGTTCCACGCCACCCTTCCTCCTCTCTGATCTTCGAAGTGGAAACTTCATGGCTACTTTCAGAGGAACAGGGCATTTCTGCCCTCTCTGATCTATCTCACTTTCAGCACTTGTATCATTCTCATCTGAATCTGATTCCAATTTCTGTTAACAAACCAAAATGGAAGCATGTAAATCCAGGAGAGTTGCTCTGCAGTTAAATACAGTTGACATTTTATCTAGGGGTGATTAAGAGGCTACCTGGCTGAAATCCAGTCCTAGTGTTCTAGTGCATTTTGGAGCAGGAGGGAAGCAGAGGGGACCCAGAGAGAAAAATTTCTCAGGGAGACCCACATGGTTGTGCTAAACACACCAGAAAAGGGAGTGTAGGTCCAGTTACAGCAGTCTTGGCTGTTACTTGCAGGTCTAATAGCAAAAGTAGTTAGTGTGTATGGTATGAGAAAGAGAACTGCCTTAAAAGGGCTCAATTTTGTAAAAAAAGCCACTATGGAGTTCTCCACAGAAGGTTAAACCCAATTTTGTAAGCTGTCAAGTACAGTCATCTCACAGTATCAATGATAAAAAATGGAAACTTCCTTCAAGTTTCCATTGAATGGAACTAGTGAAATAATTATGAATAAAATCCCAGTATTTTCTAATCTCTGAATTCTCCTGTCTTGCTTACAAATTTCCCAAGAACCAATAGTTCAGTGAGGACAAATTAGTTAAAAGCTCATTATGCAACAGGCTTTGATTTTTCTTTTTAGACACAACAAGACAGTCTTATTTTGATCAGCAGTAATAGTGGACATCAAATGGCCATTTTTATTTACACAGGGTTTTTATTAAGTAGGTATGTGAGTCTGGTTGCACATTATGTGTAGTTATTGACTTTTTTCCACTTACCTATTCCAGCTTTGTCTCCTATTTATTTTCTTTACTATTGTGTTTTAACTCAGATGCGATTTCATCCAATTAGACATTTTTCTTTTCTAGTCATCCCTCAGCATGTGCTGAAGTTATAACAAACCTGGTTTTGCCAAATGCAGTACTACTACAGTTTCTCTCCTGAATATCAACAACTGATCTTTTTAAGCAATAGAACTGATCTTGAACTGATGTCAAGGAAAAGCAGGAAGGCAGATCTCACCACCTATCACAATTTCTTTACTGCCGAAAGATGCTACAGCATCCCCTATTATGCTGCCAGAGTGGAGGTCTGAACTGCATGTCAAGACACACAAGATTTTTTCTGAGGTTTGCTGGAGTCCATGGGCTAGCCTAACATGTCATATTGGGAAATCAGAAATATTACACTACAACAGAGTAACATCCAGCAAGGACAGTTTTAAGAGGCATATTTCAAAATATGGTGGATTTTAAAAGCTCAGTATCTTGAAAAAGATAGCTAAACTTTGGCTACATGGACTGCTTACTAAATGAAATTATGCTTCCTTCTGAAACACTGAACTTTCTAGCTGAAGCTGGCATTGCTTTCCAATTTAGAACGTGTAAGAATTTAAATATAAAACAGCAAACTAAAATCAACTGTCTTACCAATGCATCTTGAACCTCATTTTCTGAAAAGCCACAGAAAGATTCATCATCAGAGGCTTCATGAAAAATTTTTGCCAGTTCTTCTTTAATATCCGACCTAAATTTGCATTTCTACAAAAAATAAAATATCCTTTAAGTTGTACAGAAAATTATCATTTATAAGTGCAGTAGAAGAAAACAGCTTTTTAATACAGAAAAAAAAAGTTTAAAAATTTCACAAGGGGTTTCAGAACCATAGCTGCAAATTACCAGGCACATTAGGTTAAGTGACATATCAAAGGCTAGAACTGATAGCTAATCCGTTTCCAACAATTACCACCTAGAAGCACAAGAATGAAATGAAATTACAACATATAGCACAGGTTTATAACTACTATACAAAAACATAAGTAGAGCAAGTAGTTTTACATTACTAGCTTTACATTTTTTGCAATCTTTACTAGTACTGCCCATATGATCTTATTTGTTCTTGTACTGTACTTACTGTGTTTGCAAAATTATCAGAACCAAAACTGTCACAACTGTCATCAGAGGATGAGGATGTTTCCATGGGAATCAGTTTCGTATTTCGAAAGGCTGTGAAGTTTCTCCTTCCTGAACAACCTCGGCGCTACAAAAGGACAACAGCAACACCATTAAGAAGAGACCTACTGCAGCACAGTAGCTTTTAAGAACATCTTTTTATTGAAACTTAGGAAGTTTGAACACTTTTGAATCTTTAGCAATCTTGAAGGCAAGTCAGAAAACAAACATCAGCTTTGAATAAATCTCAAAATTAGAAATGACAACAGTTTTTACTCTGATACAGTTCTGATCATGGTCTAGATGAGTTTCATTCAGCATTTAAGAATACTTCTTATAGGCAAACAGACAAGTGGAAATAAGCACATTAATCATGTCATTCCCCAGTTATCATAGCCAGTGGTGGAAAAAAGTGCAAGCACACAAAAAGTACCTAGAAATCCACTGTGATTCACTTATTACTTGCAGTTTGAGGCAAACACTAGCTACTCTGCAGCTCTTAAGGAAGGGCCAAAGGATCCTACCCAGAAACTTAAGTATTCTAGACAAAGCACCTTGCTGTTTTGATAATTTTGCCAACGACTTAGAAGACTTTTTTTTTATGGGGGTCAGGCTTTCCTTTCCCAGGAAGTGTTTCTACTGGCAGTGACCCATTTTATCCCGAGGCAAGGAGGCCGGGGGCAGCACCCACACTGAGGCGCTGCCCCGGTCCTGAGCGCCGGCTCCTCACGAGCCGGGCCGAACAATGGACGGCAGGGCCTGCAGCAGCTGCCCGGGCCAACCTGGAGCCTCCGTGCTCTCCGCTGCACCGCTCTGCCCACGGCTTTTCGCTCCACAGTTCCGCCGAGCAGCGGCCCGGCCGGCCCAGACACAACCGCGGTGCTTTCTGGTGCCGCCCGCCGCGGCTGAGGGTGCGCGCAGCCGGGGCAGCCCGCGGCGGGACGGCCGCGCCGGGGCCCTCAGGGCCGGAGAGCCCAGCCAGCCGCGCTGCCCGGGGCTCGCAGACAGCGCGGCCCCTCAGCGCCTCCCGCTAAGATGGAGCCGGCCTGCACACACGCGGCCGGGCCGCCCGCCCGCCGACCCCTGCGCTGCCTCCCGCCCCGTCCCTGCCGCGCGGGGCCCCGCCCGCAACGCCGCCACACGACCGGGCCCGGGCTCTCAGCGAGGCGGGGGCAATGGGGGCATGGCTCCGGGCCGCCGGCTCCCAAGCCGAGTCCCCTACCCCAGCTAGGCGGGCAAGGGCACCGCCAGGCACGGGGCGCCCGAGCACCGCGGCGGGGTAGGAGATCCGAGGCTGCCGGTCCGAGTGGTGCAGCAGCCCCCAGGTCGCTCTCCCTGGGGTGCCCAAACCAAAGAGCCCCCACCCGACCCCACCAACTTTCCGCAGCGCGCCTGAGTCCGGCTCGCCCAGGTTCGCAAGACCCCGAGCGCCACGCGAGCGGCGGCAGGCGCCGCAGCCCCCTGTCCGCAGCAGCAGCCGCGACCCGCAGCCCCGCGGCGGGCCCGGGGCCGCGGCGCGCCTCACCTGCGGGCGCGGCGGGGCATGCTGGCGGCGAAGGCGAGCGCTGCGAACTGAAGGTTCGCGCCAAAGCGGCTGGCCCGCGGGGGGCGGGGCCGCGGCGCCTTTCCCGCGCTGCCGCCGCGTCCTGGCAGATGCAGCGCACACCCTTCGGGGTCGGTCACCCGGGGGGCTCCCCCTGCGCCCGCCCGCCCACCTCTGCTGAGGAGCTTGTCAGGTCTCCCAGCTGTCCCCGAAGGGACCAGTGCGGAGGCCCCCTTTTTCTTTTTCTATTCGCGGTGTAGGTTTTGTGGAGCTGCAAGGGCCTGGCCCTGTGGCGCGAAAAGCTCGCGGGCGGAACGCGGCGGAACTCGGGTGCAGAAGGGGGGCGGGGGCCGGGGGCCGGGGCCGCGGCCGCTCCTGCCTAGCCGGGGCCAGCTGGGAAGTCTCAGTGGTTTCCAGCTCTTCTGTTTTTGTTTTAAATATTTTAATAATTTTATATGCCAAACCTAGGTTGGCTTCACTCTGAAATAAACGCCCTCAACCTGCCAGTTTCCAAGGGGTTGCACGCAGCACCGCCTGCCAGGTACAAGTGGCTGTGTCAGAGCACCGCCCCGCAGCGCGCAGGCTGCCCTGAGTCCCCGGGGAGCCGAGGGGCACGCACCAGGGCCCCACAGATCGGCGCTAGGAGTGGGACCGTGCTGACCGTGCCTCTGCTCCTCGGTAACAGCAGTCCAACAGAGCGTTACACAGAAGTTGGCTGCCTTGCCCTTTGCAATCGCAATACTATTTGAAGACAGGCCAGAAGAAAATAGATCAGTCATTTTAAACCATTTTTGGTAACATGTATAATAGCACATTAAATCCAGAACAGCCGTTAAACACAGCAAAAGAACTGCTACGTGGTATTTGGCAGCAATAGTAACAGGAGAAGCCCTGAAGAAGCTGTGGGATTTGTGGCCCTGGTGTTTGCTATAATCCTCTGTTTATCCTGTGGTTTGAGCAGGGCTCGATACCAGTGCAACTCTTGCTGTTCAGCATTTTTCCAGGTGCCTCCTGGCAGCAGGTGAGTCCCCACTGCAATCAGCTAGAGGGAGGAGGCTGCGTGCACGTGCAAACCTGTGCCCGTGTAAGGCAAACCAGGAATCATCTCTGAGCCAAAGCCTGTAAATAGGCTACAGCACAATAGGGTACAAGAGCCCTCATGGAGGTGTGCTATTTTCTGTGGGCATTATTCTTCCTGTGCATGCTGCAATCTGTCATGTAAAAGAATCTCCATTTTAAATAAGCCCATAATTACACATACACATAAGTACCTGCACTGCTGGCTTCTCAGCACACACAAAAGCAGATGAACCAAACCAGTTCTCCAGAGACCAGACCACACTCCATTCCTCTAAATCCACATTAGTGGAGGATTTCCACCCTTCAAAACAAGACAGCCCAGTTGGGAAGAGGGGGATGTTTTTTGAATTTTGATGCAGTTTTGCTTCTTTCAGAAAAAAAAAAATCTACAAATACTAGTTTACTTAAATGGAAGAAGAGATTTGGTTTATGAACAGTAAAAGCCCTTAACATCCTGAATCACAATTATCAGAATTCTACTAGAGAAGTAGCCAGCCTTCACAGCTTTCAAGAGCGTCATATTAAATGTTATGAAGTACTGATGGCACTAGCTAAAGCAGAACTTCAGACTACAGTTACTTGTCCATTTAATGCTTAATGCAAACAGCATTCTTCAAATCTTCAATCTACATGTGTAGTCAAATGGCATTCAAATTAATAGGCAGGCCAGAGAAGAGACTGTGGGGAATCCAGACAGGACATTTTGTGAACTGTATTGTCGGGGGTTCTCTAATATGTGAAAAAAATTATTTTATTGAAAATTGTGTATATCAGCTCACATACCACTGGGGAGAAGAGCACAGGAAAGGGAAGAGAGAAATGGGATACATGTGAAGGGCAGAGGCTTCTCTTCCTACAGCATCCAGCAAGGGTACCAGAAAATGAAGGTGTGTAACTCAGGAGATGGCTGTTGCAACCTGTGACACTGATTTCCCATGTTTTCATCCTCACAGCCTGCATGCCCCTGCTCTGTCCTGCAGGGCCCAGTGATGGCAGAACAAGCTTACCAACTGGCTTTACCATGATGGAAAAAGTTTTTCTGTGTTTGTCAAGACATAGGCAGCACTACTCTCCTACATCTAGCTATTAACAGTACCTGAAGATATGAAAAGCTGAACTCAGGTGAACATAGCATTTTCAGTCACACTCAGATGAGGCCACTGTGAGTGGAGGAAAACATCCCTGCCTGTTCAGTCCCCCAGTCAGGGTCCTGCATAGCCTGCCCAGTGCTACATGCAAGCTCATCCCTTTGGGCTCATATGCCAGCAAAGATCATCTGGGGTATTTTATCAGGTGTTTTCTAGAAAATAGTCTGTCCTTGAAATGAGCTGTCACTACATGGTAGCAGTCCTTGAAAAGGCTCAGGGAATAGGCTGAAACTATGGAGGGACATGCCGTAGATTGAGCATGCAACACTTTCTGTGTTTATCTGAGGGAATCAAAGTTGTTGACATGTTAGGAGCTTCAAGCAGCAGCAACAACACAGGCCTCCAACAATAGTTCCATTGTCAGAAACAATAGATGTGACCTTTGGTCTGCTGGGACAAAGGACGAGTGCTGTCCTCCATGTCACCCCACGGATTTCAGTTGTTGGCATTGTAACACAGCTTTTCTCACTGGGAGCAGGACTCCTGCTGCCCAGTCCCTGCCTCTCCTACACACTTCCTATCTTAACTTCCTATCTTAATTTAAATCTTACATTCAACACTCCTTATGCTCCTTTCCCCCCTGCCCTTTTTTTTAAGTTGAAGCAAAACAATTTTACCTGCTGTCATGAATGAGTGTTTTAGGACACTCAAAGAATCCCTAGCAAAGGTATCAGCAAAAATATCTTTAATATAAAAGCAAAAGCATAACAAAGTTCATTGGCAAGGTTCACTCTACTACTAGATGGTTAAACTAGATGGTTAAAACATACAGAGAAAAATTATAATGAAGTCTAAAATCAATCTAAAACTAAAATCAACCAAAAATTATCTACATGGGAAAAGGGTAAGGCTGAGAAAGAGTCAGGATAAAAAAGAATAAGGGAGACCCTCCCATTGAGTCACAAGGTTCAGAATGGACTTCCTTGCCAAACTTGAAAAATGGTTTAGGCCTAAAAGTTTTAATGGCACCTAAACTTTATAGCACTTAATCAACAGCTTAATGTAAACAATTTGACAAAAGATTCTTACAGAATTTGCTACAGCACAACACTAACTCAGTAACTTACTTACAAATCCAAAGTACTTAAGAATCTAGGAGAGTAACATTCATAGTACATTTGCACATTCACACTCACACACAGACCCAAAGGACTACATACAAGGTATATATATATTTGAAAAATTGCCTTTGAATTCAGCAAAGTACTCACATCAGATGCCTTTGCATCTTCTCAAGGGGCAAAGGGTTGAGCCTTGAGGAGTGGGGGTAGCCCAGGCTCCATAGCTGGTGATGGGTGGTGGCCCCCAGGTATGGCAATGTGAGAGTTGTCTGGCTCTGAAGGCCCCACCCAGGAGGAGGTGCTGCTCACAGCCTGCTGCGCTCCAGGAGGGCTCCAAGGGTCCCACTTGGGACTGCTCTTTATAGGGTCACAAAGAGTTGGCTTTAGTCATAGTAATTTTCCATCCTGGCCACAATTTGGGTCAGTATTTTTCTTTAAAAGTGAGATAACAAAAATGTTGTTCCACTCAGGTTGTTATTCAGGCAAGAATAATCATATTTCAAGGCTGTTCATTAAAAACAGCCTCACTAGAAAGTGTAAGCTCCTGGGAGCAGGCAGTGTTTCTGATAAGCTCAAGAGGAGCTTAGCCCAGGTGGTGTTTGTCAAGGCCAAGGCTTAATGAGTATTTCTGAAATCATAGTATGGCCCAAGGGTGGAGATGCACCACCACACCTGCCTAAAACAGCATGTTTTAACACTAGTTAATGTTTGTATGATGCTAGTATTTACTGTGATGAGACTTGCATAGTGACATGTTTATAGATGCAAGCCTTTTAGAGGAGAGTCTGGATTCTCATGGCCACAGAGCACCCGTAGCACAATGCAATAACACGTATCTTAGCTCCATAGAAAAGAATCAGATTGCAGCCACTAATGACAATAATTAAAAATTTCTGTAAGAGCTGTCCAATCACCTCTTCATCTGAGCAAATTATAGTGCATTATTGAAACCATTAGTGCAATAAAATGAAGCTAAAACACATTTTGCATTAAAATAATCAGACATTGATTTATGATGTAAATTGTAAATCGGTAACCTATAACACACACTAATTGTTTTTATCTGTCCTGTAAGGTGTGTTTCTTGAAAAGATCTGATCAGGCATATCTATTTGTTCACATGTCACCCTCCAGTGGCTCACACTACTATACAAGGCATAATAAGGTGTATAATCAGGCAACCTGCTATTGATTGCAATCCAGAAAGGACATACTTGTTCTTACACAGAAGCAGGAAGATAGCCACTTTTGGAGATTTAATTACAGCTAGATCTCTACATGTTTGCTGGACATGAATTTTTATGGAGCACCTTTTTAATATAAATAACACTATGCTCTGATAAACAGAATCAGATTTTGTAAAATAAATATAAGTTTAAATATTTAACATATATAATCAGTTTCTAGTAAGACCAACTGTACCAGCTCCATAAAATACCTCCACAATGTAATTAGTATATTTTTCCTTTTTTCTCTCTCCAAGGAGATTTTCTCCTTTTAATTTAACAGGTTTGTATCTCCTTGTGTTTTGGTGTTATTTTCTTGTTAATAAAGCCTGGGTGCCAATGTACCCTGCATGTTTAATTGAAGGTGGTCATGTCCAATCCTATCCAATACTGTATTTCTTTGACACAAACTAGCAAGACTACAAAAATTGAAAGAATAAGAGAAAGAAAACCAAAGGAATAATACAAATCAGTGTCAGAAGAAGGGGAGTTGATACTACATTCGTCTGTGCACTAAGAGAATGGCCGAAATGTGGTCGTTTTGGATAGAAACCCTAATGGTTATTCCGAATATAAGTCATAGCAGATCATTTGGAGCCCAGAGCATTATGATGCACATTATGGGACTGTAATTACAATGCTCATTTGATTACTCTGTAGCCATTCCACAAAATGCATAGCAAAAAATGTTGATTGAAAGTAGCTAGTTTTGATATTCAGTAGCCACTTTTAAAAGTGCAAGATGCCAGTCCTTTCATTGCTGGGCTTTGATTTTATTTCCCTTTGAAAACACAAATTACATTTAGTCACATCATAAAGAAATAATTTTCAAAATGTTCTGTAAATGTATAGCTGTGGGAAACAGAAGGTTATCAGGAAATAACCAAAATACTTACTGTAGTCTTTTTTTTTTTTTTAATATAAGCTTTTTCTCTGCCTTTTTGCAAGTGTTGATTTGCATTGTCTCCACCAGCCTTCAGCAAGATGTGGTTGCTAGGAGAGGATGGGTGGGAGGTGGTGGCATAACCTCCTCCCCAGGGATCTCCCTCCCCAGGCAGCTCTCTCAGGAGGGAGGAAGCGAGGGGGACAAGCAGAAAGCCTCGCTCAGGGCCTGCCAGAGGTCTCCAGGGCACATCTCAAGTTTTCAAGCCCTTGGGTTCCTCCGCAGCATGAGGGAAATGCCCTCTCTACTGCAGGGAGCCCTCTCCCGGCTGGCTAAGGCAGGAAAAGGAAGGTGTGTGTTGAGCCCTGGGGACACTAAGGCACTGCATTCTCCACAGCACCGTGTCCGTGTGTGCAGCCCCACACAGCCCGGGAGGGGTCCGGGAGGAGCCCTGCCACTCCTCTGTCAGAGCTCAAATGCCTGTATTTACATCCACTCAAACGTGATCTTGGCAGACCCTTATTAGTGTTATTGCCTTAATAGACTTCTCCTCTCTAACCTCTAAATTTTTGCAACAAATTGGCTTGAACTGCTAAGCATGGCAATTCATTAGATAAGAATATTATGTGAAAACCCTTCTGTGGTGGACACATGTACAGACAATAATTCTATCAGATGCAATTTTCAGAGGTAGCACAGCTATTTGATTCCATTTAGTGACATGAGATGCCAGGAGGCCTCTCAGTTTGGGGTTTTTCCACAGTTACATAAGTCACTGCCCGTCTTTCCCAGCCTTAAGTAATAATAATAATTATTATTATTATTACCATGTCAAAGTGCATTCTCTAGCACAATCAAAAAAATCAATTGCATATATTTATGTCCAGTCAAATGTTCTTGGCAGCATGTCTGCAAGTTATAGAAAGTCTTAAAATACATGGAGTTTGATCCTGAGCAACACTGGGTGAGCTAGAAAGCAGAACAGAGGTGAGGGGTGCCATGGCTGGGGGCTGTAGCTCCCAGTGAGGCAACGTCTCCTCCTTAAATCAGCTCAGCAAGTTGCCAGATTCTGGTCAGCATGCTGTCACACAAGGCCAACTGCTAGGAAATAATGTGTGGAAGCAAATAAGATAGAGCAAAACTGCAGTGTCCAGTTCTTTCTTTTAAGAGTAAACCATGTCCAAAATCACCCATCCCCATTTCCCAGCAAGAAAGCAGGTTCTCATGGGGCATTAGCTCAGTCATGGCAGAGTTGGGGGAGGCACAAATGGGCACTCTCCCCTCCCAGGGGAATGTGCCCTGGCTGTATGTAAACAAAAGCAGCCTGTGTTTGCAGGCCTGGGCAATGCTTTTGCTCCAGGGAGTCTCACATCCACGAGCTGCCCTGCTTAGAAGCAGGTTTCCCAGGCACTTGAATTGCCAGCTGGTTCACAGCACAGCAGCATGTCTCTGACCCACAAGACACAGGGAACAAGTGCCTGGAGAGTGCAGCAGCACTCCAAGCTGCTGGCCTGGCTGTCACTCCCTGTACAGAGCAGCTCCCCAGGACACTGATCTCTACAGCCAGTCCTGATGGCAGTGGCAGGTACCCAGTGCTGCAGTGAAACCTGTGTTCTTAGGAAGCCAATACAGCACAGGGTCAGACACAGCTCTGGGCCACCGAGCTGAAGAAGAATGATTGCTACCCTCAGTGGTGACTGCTCTACTACTCTCCATCCTCCTCTTGTTCTTTCCTTTTTTTTTTTTTTTATTTTCTTTTTTTTTTTTTTAAAGACATCCTTGGGTATATGGGAAAGACAAAAAAGTAAAGAAAAAAAACACATTAAAAAAATTGAACCACATATCTTGTTGGCAGAAAAAGAAAGAAGTCTTTTTGCTCATGCTATGAAGACATCAACCGTGGAGGTAAAGCCTGTAAAATTTCAGAAAACCAAGGACCATGATGCTGAGGTTAACTTGCCCTTCCTGTCTGAACCAAGCTCTGCTTCCTCCCTCAACAACCCACGGGCAGGGTCAAGAACCAATTGCCAGGGAGAGATTGCTGCTGTTCACCCTGAAACTTTCCTGCTGATGTCTGGTGTCCAGAGAGAGCAGGGCAGCTCTTGTGATTCACCCATGATCCAGAGTAAAATACTGCTGAATTAACAGAAAGGCTCTGTGTAAGCTCTGACAGCAACTCTCACATAAAAAAAAAAAAAAAAGGGAAAGAAAATTTGCATCTGATTTTGTAAGCATTCTCTCAATTGGATGCAAATATTCACTCACTTTGGACATCCAGTTCTGAATCTGCCTTCATGCTATTTTTCATCCTCCATTCCAGCAGGCATCTCAGAGCTCACTTACAATTCAGAGCATTTTAACCCTGGAAAATGCAAGTACCTTTTGGGGATTAAGAAAACATCAACATCCAAGCATGGAGATATGAAGCCCAAGAGAAAGAAAAGCCATGAAACCAAGGGGCAGCTCTGCAGCACTGGTATTTTGTGACACTTGGAGAGTCAGCTGTGGAGGGAGGGTGTAGCAGCTGCAGCACTGCCAAGGATACGTGTGTGGATGGAGGACAGTGTGTCCAGCTCCTGTATTGCAAATCTATAGACATGATGGTACTTAAATATGGTTGCCTTTAACAGACTTTTAAGAAAAACCTAAGTGAACATAACATGGCTCCTTTCCGAAGGGCATTTCCTGACATATAGTTGCCCAAGACAGTCTGATTTTACACATTGCTGGGTATGGTCTTCTAGCTGCATGTTGGTAAAACATGAAAAAAAAAAAAAAAAAAAGGCTCAGCTTTGTAAAGTATTGGGGGTGTTTGTGAAAATGTAAGCACATTTATAATGAATTATCACCAATATAGGGAGTAGCCACATTAAAAGTGATAAAAAACAAGACAGAAAACTAAATCTTGTTAAATATTTTTTTACAAGTTCACTCACTGTTGCTTTAACCAGCAATGCTGGTACAGCAAAAGGATTTCTAATCAGTCACTAATGCATGATTGTTTAATTTTAATGGGCATGATCAATACCATCCGCTCCTTCTTTAAATGCTAATGAACACTTTAATACAACAGATGTGGACAAACAGTGCATTGCAGATTAAAATTAGGCATGGCATTAAATAGCTTACAAACAGCAGAGGAATCCTGATGGACATCTTGACAAACAACCACAGGCAGCTGATAAATCTTGAATTGCCATCACCAGTCCAGTGTCTCAGGCTTGAACAACTACACTGCCATCCTTATCACCCTAGAAGAGAAAGCTGCCTTTCCAAACTCTTGCAATTTCTTTCTTAGGATTTGTGCAGGCCCAACTGTGATTCCTGAGATGCATATCCAAATTTTAATAACACAAGCACATTTCTAGCAACTACTCTCAGTTACTATTAGTTGGTATCCTCCAGCCCATTTTAGTCATGGCAAGAAATGTCAGGGAAGGATCCCCAGCCTAGACACAATCCCAGTCCCCTGCTAAGTTGTGACAGAGAAACATCCAGCACTGGATTGTCCATGTCCCCCAAATTAGTTCTCAGGCTCAGTAAACCAAGGCCAGAAGCTGGGTTACTAGCTAGCTTTCAGCCAGTTTGAAGCCACAAGAATATGGCAAACTTTGTTACCACATGCAGCTGAATTCACTTCAAGGTAAAGCTTCTGTTTTTGCTGCTGTCAGAGGAAAAGGCACTTGAGTGGCAGAGATCCAATTCCTGACACCTGGTGTCATTTGTGTCTTGCTCCATTGGTTTTGGTGGACCTGTCCTGAATTTGTGAAATGTGAGTCCCAGTTCATTCTGGTACTTACTGGAAACTCATGCCAGGGCTCAGCCCTCACTAGGGCTGGTGGCAATCAGAGGAAGGAGAGCTGCATGTACCCACAGGAGTGGCCTTTGTGCAGAGCAGGGAATTTATGTCCTTTAGAGCATCCAGTGATGGAGCTGTGGTGATACCCCGTCCCCCTGAGTGGGTGATGTCCAGCAGCTCTACCAGCATCACACACAATGGTGTGCCAGCAAGCACCACCTGCAATGGGTGGTGTGCAGCACCTTGGTCAAAGACATCTCTAATTTACAGTTCCTTGGCTTTCACAGGGTACCATGCATTGCTTTGGGTTCAGCTTCCTTTATCTGTTTCTTCCTTTTTTTCTCTCTTGCATCTTGTGAAACCCAAACTTTTTTTTCTCCTTTTTAATTGTGTGAAATCAACTTGGAGTGAAAAGGCCACGAAGAAACTTTCTGACGCCAACTGAGTCTAAGCTGTGTCTTTGTTCTCAGCAGAGCTAAAGACCACATTAATCAGGAACTTTGCTGACCTTGTCTTTACTACCTGAATACTGAAAGACAAAAGCGACACAGTCTGGCCACATTCAAAAATTCAATTAAAAATACCAGCTGCACAGGGATAAATATTATCATAGACCTCAGTGGGGTTAGTTGTAACTATGATAAAGGCAATGCCTTCTTCTGACTCTATTTAAATTTTTTTTCCACCCAAAAGAATAAAGCCTAGTTTTTGATTTTTCTTCTGATTAAGATAACTGTGTACGTGACAGGGTGTGCTCATGGTGTTGGGCAGCTAATGCTGGGGCTTCTAATAAGGAACAAAGCAAGAAATTCCTGAGAACGTATGGCAAGCTGAAAGTGGAAAAGTGAAGCCACTAAAGTGAACCTGAAGAAAAATGTCCTTGAGTCCCTTTTTTCAGACTATACTGGTCTAATAAAAATACTACCTCTTCCTATAGCCCTGGCAGAAGCAGACTAGACAAGGGGTGAGAAGACCCTGCTCAGAGCTGGACTCAGCGTCTAGAGGCAAAATGAGGTGAGGAGACAGGATGAAACGGAGAGCCTTTCATTGTGGCACCCGGCTGTGCCTTATGGATTTTATTTTTGAAATATTAAGCAAATGAGTGGATATCCAGTCAGCTGAGAGCACGAGCAGCCAAACAGAGGGGAGAAAACCGAATTAAATCCCTTGGTGCTGGCAGTGGTGGCAGCTCTCCCTGTCCGCCGGCAGGCCCCAGCCAGGTGCATACCGGCTCCGGTGCAGCAAATTAAATAGGAGCGGGCATGTCTTCTCTAGGCTGAACGTTCAGTTAAATGAAGGGCCAAATGCCTCTCAGAACATCCTCCGGCCCCGCCAGCTGCCCCTGGCTCTGTCCTTTCCCGGCTTGCCGGCGGCCTGCCTGTGGGGTTTCCTTGCGTGCTGCACCTTGATCCAGCCGCCCTCGCCGGCTCTGCTCTCCCCCTCGCCCCTCCTGGGCTCGCTGTCCCCCGGGGGCGGCATGCCCGGGATGGCCGCGGGCTGCGCGGGGCCGCGGGGGTACCGGCGGTGCTGGGAGCCCGGGGGGGCCGCTGGCAGAGGAGTCCTGCTGGCTCTTGCCGAGTGCCGAGGCGGCACCGGGGAGCTGGTGCCGCTGCGCCGCCCGTCCGAGGAGCTGCGGGAGGCAGCGCTGTGCGAGGCGGCCCGGCCTTTGCCGGCGGACCTGTCCCTCTCCGAAGGGGTGTCAGAGGCCGTGCTGGAGGCGCTGCTGCCTTTTGAGTTCAAGTGCAGGCTCGAGAGGTTTCTGACGAAGCTGTGTGACAGGGGAGAGGAGTTCCTCGAGTGGCTGATGGAGGTGAGCTGCTGGCTGACGGGAGCGCGCGTCCGGCGGACGGCAGCGGCGTACGAGTCCTGGCTGCGGAGGTAGGGCAGGTACTGGGTCACCGCGCTGGGGCTGTGCGGGTGCCCGTGCTGCAGAGAAACGGCTTTTGCTATCTGCTGCATGCGCAGAGTCTGCATCCACTGGCTGTCAGTGCCTGGCAGGGGAATGGAAACAGAGTCAGCCTTCTGTGAATCGATGGAAAACCGCGCTCAGGCTTACCGAAGGGGTGAGGTTAGGTACCAGGGTTTCTCTTGGAAAAATCTCAAACCACCCTTCCCCTCCCAGCCTTGCAGCGAATAGTCCTAGATTTGAGTATGTTCAGTGTTATGGTTGAACATAAAGTTGGGCTTTGAAAATAGCAAGTGATACAAGTATTTCTGATGCCACTGCAGATTATGGAGCTTAGACTACAAGACAGTTACTGAGCCATCCACTTGGCTGTTCAGCTGGGTTCCCACTCCCAACTGCCTGCTGGAGTTTTGAACCCAACCTGGTTTTAAGCATGCCCTGTGATGCTCTTGGCAGCCTCAGCAGATTTCTCCATAGCCTTCACTACAAAAGAGGCTGGAGACCTCCAGAGCTGGCACAAAGGTCACCCCAAGGTACCAGCACTGCTGCAACATTGCCTTCCAGCTGCATCTCTCCCATCTGGCACAGTTGTGCTGTTCACAGTCCAGCACAGAGAGGAAGCAGTGCAGAACCAGTGCAAATCCCGGCTGCCACATCCACCTCCTCTAGCTCCAATTTCTTTTCAAACTGCTACACACCATAAAAACCACAGAGCTACTTCAGTTGTTGCTACCACAAATTCTGAATTCAATCCACTTTGCATCCAGCTTCATGCAGAAAACCGACTCCGTATGTGGAAAAGCCAGTGAGGCATTAGGCTTCAGCCAGGCTGGCTCAGACAGTGCTTAACTGTGAGCAACTCATGGTATTACAGTTCCCTCTACACCTACTGTCACAGCCCTGGGGTCGTAACAAAAGTTGTAGCTTTCAGAGATCACACTGAAGTGGTTTTGAAAGTCAGTCCTGTGGTTTCCATGAAAGCCTTTAGCAAATACAATAGCTGTAAATTTTCCATTTGAACTGCAAAGGCTGCCTGGTTTGCTACTTTGTGGGTAGAGCAGAGAACAGGAATTCCTCTTATCTGAGGCCACAGCTCTGGCCAAAGACCCATGGGGAGCAGCTAAAATAATTTTGTTCTAGAGAGATTTGAATGATTTGTCCTTAAAGATTGCTAATATCATTCCAACAAGAAAGCATAACCCTCGCTGCCTCTCGCTGGAACACTTCATTGACCATGGGGAGTTTTGTGGGAGCTGGATAGCAGCTCTGGCCTCATTAGGATTGCTCCTGTTAAAATGTAATGGACGATCTCTTCCACTCCTCTTTTCCCCAGACGTTGTTTGAATCCAAAGAGATTTAAATCACTTCAACTTATTGTAAAGTATGTCAAAAGGAAACTCTCTTCCCTGTCATAGTGTGTGTGACACTGACACAGCAGATAGCTCCACCTGCACTTAGAGGTGAACCTTCTTTCACAGATAGACAGATGGCAATTGCCTCCTTTGCTTCTTAACCTCCTTGAAAGTCATGGTTTAAAAGAAACGTGCATGCCAAAATGTACTTGCTAGACACTATTGCCTCTGCCATTCCCCGTGCCCTCCTACCACAGCTGTGGATGTAAATCACAGACCTCATAAACCTGGAAACAGCAGGCTCAGGACTCAAGTTTGGGTCTTCATTTGTTACCAACACTCAGGTGGCCATCACATGCACTATGGGACCTGTGCTGATCTCGCTGAACAAGGGGTTCCCTTCAGACTGTTCAGTCCTTGCTCCTTACAGTCAACAGCAGTTGCCAGCCCAGGATCCAGCTCCCAGTGCAAGGATCTCCCAGTGTGCTCTGTGGGGCTGCCTCTCATGGACTGGGGGGCTTCTCCCTCATGTGGTCTCTGAGCCACCAACTCTGTACACTGAGTTATGTGCTCTGTGTGGTAGCCCACAGAAGCAGTACCTTCACTGCTGGTTATTTTAGCCTATTAGACAGGTATTACCCTTACCTTTGTGCTTGGATTTGGTGGTCTTTTAAACCTGGGATAGGTGGTCTGGTAAAGAAGACAGGCCAGAAGGTTTGCTAGAGCTGAGGCACAGCTTTCGTGCTGGCTGGTAACCCACCTCCTTTGAACTGTGCCTATTCAATTGGCTGCTGACAAAACATTAGTGCTTCCATGTAACTCCTCCAGGGTGCCAAAGGGACAGACAAGCTCTCCCACCACTCACTGAAAAAAAAGCAACCATTTTGGCTTACAGCGGCTGAGCCAACCTGTGAAGATACACACCACACTTGGAATGGCTGCAGGGCTCATCACCCCAAAACCAGGGTAACCTCTATCTGCACAGCTAACCTGGAGTAAAGATGTATCTTTTAGGACATGCTCTAGGTTTCATTTGCATTACAAAATGTAATTGTGTTGCAAATGGATCACAATTGCTTAGGAATAAGCACATCCGTGTTAGATGTGGCTGTAGTCCAAACCCAGCACTCTCAATTCACAGGGCCATTCTTCTACAGTTGCCAGTAGTGTACAAAATTGAGAAATTCCTCCTCTGCTCACTGGTATCTTGTTCCAGCTCCTGAACTGCCCTTCAGGTGTCCCAAACATTTCTGCAGCCCCACTGTGAACTCATAGAGAAAAAGCTTGGCTAACAAACACCTTAACAAAACCAGCAGCAGATCTTAAAGGCAGACCTGTGGTAGAGTCAAGTGAGAACTAGTGTGAATCTGTCAGCAGCATAAATTTATTAGGAAATGAAAACTGCATTGTAGAGTCCACTGCATTTTTAAACGTATCTCACTGAACAAACAAGCCTCAGAAGCCATAATAAACACCATTCCAGAAGTCAGAGAGTGATGAGCCAGGGCTGGCTCAAATGGGCAAGCTGAGCTGTGGAAGAAGAATGCAGTGGGAAGATTTCCACAATTCCTCAGAGAAGAGAAGGATGTCAGGAGCACTTGTGTCTGCCAGGCTGGCAGTATTGTACTTGTCAAAACAAGTGTTTCATTCACAGGGGACTTTTTTGCCACTTCACATGCAGCTTCTGAGGCTACAGCCTCAGTATGTGTGTCCCCCTGCAAGAGCACTGGCCAGAGCAAGAGTACCCACACATCTCTAACAGGAGCTGCCCTTTATCCAAGCACATCACCTGTGCAAAGCTGTGTGCTGGCTGGGAGGGAAGAGCTGGCCAAAGCACTCCAGCTGAGTTTGAAATCACGATTGCTTCCAGCCTGCTTCCTATAGGAGCATACAGGGCATCCCCCTTACCCTTCAGAGACAGGTAGTAACAGGCAGCTCTGCCAGGGCCAAAAAGGGATCTGATGGCCACTAATGTAAGCAAGTTAATCAGGGACATCAAGACTGGAGGCAGCCTGGGCTGCAATGATCATGCATTGGTAGGGTTTGCAGTCCTGAAGGACATGAGTCAGGTAAACTTAGGCTCATGAATTTTAGGAAAACAGACTTCCAGCTCCTCAAGGACATAATCAAAAGGATCCCCTGGGGACAACGGAGTGGAATAGAGCTGGCAGATCTTTAAGGAAGTCTTCCATAGAGTGCAAGAGCTCTCCAAGAGCAAGAAATTGGGCAAAGAAGGCAAGAGACTGGTGTGTCTGAGTAGGGAAGTGCTGGTCAAAGCAAGGGGAAAGAAGCAAATGCATGGGAAGTGGAAACAAGGACAGGTAGCCTGGGAAGAGCATATACATGAAGTTTGGTTGTATGAGGTGTAGTGAGGAAGGGCAAAACCAAGCTGGAACTGAACCTGGCAAGGGATGCAAAGAATAACAAGAAGGGTTTCAGCTATGTTAACAAAATAAAAAGTTCAAAGAAGATGCACTCCCTTGATAAACAGCACTGGAAAACTGTAACAACAGATGGGGAGAAGACTTTGTCTCAATCTTCAATGTCAGCCTCTCTTTCCACACCTATCAAGTCAACAGCAGGATGAGGACTGGGGCAGCAAAATGCTTCCTGATCTTAATATCACTGGACAAGGGAAGAGCTATAGATGTCATTTATCTGGACTTCTGTAAAACCTTTGACATGATCCTCCCCTAACATCCTTCTCTCTAAATTGGACTGAGATGGATTTGATGGATGGACTGTTAGGTGGATAAGGAATTGGTTGAATGGTTGCATCCAGAGGTCAACAGCTCAGAGTCCTGGTGTACATCAATGACATGTGGTGTTCCTCAGGGGTGTCCGTACTGGGACCAGTGTAATTTATACAGAGGGATGGAGTGCACCCTCAGCACACCTGCAGGTGACACCAAACTCAGTGGGGTGGTTGACATGCATTGACCATTTGATTTCTCCCCATATATGCCCTGCCCACGTCAGCAATATAGTTCATATGTTGACTTACCTGAGTCAGATCTGCTCCGTGAATTCCCCTCTGAGTTGGGGAGTGAGGTCTGTATCAAGAGCTGTACTGCCTCCACCTCGTCCTGTGCCTTCACCTTGCTCCAGCAGATAGCTTGGATGTGCCTCGTGCTTTTGGGAGCTCTAACATCACTCTGCTCAGAAAGGACACAAGTGTGAGGATGTAACAATCACAACACATTAAGCTCCCCTGTGAGGGAACTTCCACTAGTGCCTGGGTGGCAGCAGTTGTTCCAATATAGAGCCTGTTTTGCAAAACCACTTAGCTAGTTCTCAAATATTTTTAGACTCAGGATAATTTTGGCTGGTACTTGTGATTATGCTAAAAATGTGGTAGTGAATAACTGCTTCAATTCTTGTACCCTGCAGAGGAAAGATCCAAAGGCCTTCCTCTACAAACACAAAAATACATTTTTACTCCTTTTGTTAATGAGCATCAAATAGGCACTGCTTTCTGCTAAAAGAGGTAGGACTAAGCAGGTATTTTTGCAGGGGGGAACCCCCAACAAAATTTTCCTGGAGTACCCTTCAGTTTGCTGTTAAGGACCTATGATTCCTATGAGAAACTTCAGCCTGAAAGAAAACTACTTCTTCACTTCTGAGACAAGCAAGCAAGGTCCAGGATTTCTGCATTGCTCCATCACTGCCTGAATGGCCGTTCAGGACAGAGCTGGAATCTCATTTACTAACTTTCTTCTGACAGACAGTCTTTATAAAATCAGTATTGTAAAGAACTGCAAACTCTTTTTACAAAGCTAATTTCTATCACATCAAATGGTGTTCTGGGTTTTACTTTATCTTATTCTTGATTTCTCATTTTCTTTCTTCTCCTGTTGCTTCTCTGCTCTCCTAATTAGCACATCATTGAAGAGATAAAAACCAGCCTTTTTAAATAATGCAAACAACACTGACCATTACACTTCAAGCAAAAGGAGCTTTCATCCTTGAGAAGAAGAGCCATCCCAGGCAGCAGTCTGAGGCCATTTTCCCTGTAAACTTCATTCAGCTTTTGCTCTGAAGTTTATATTTTGCAACTAATTACAGGCTGCTGAGAATTTGATTATAGGATATAACAAAGCCAAAGGATGTTATTTCCACACCTCCTGTGTAGGTTTTGTCTTGGATCAACTATTTTATTTGTTTCTTAGAGCTTACCTCATATGTAACAACACATTCTACAGACTGGTGCTCTTCTATGCCCACAATCCATTTCTCCATTACAAATGGTGGCTGGAAAAAACATGATAGGAGTTTTATAAGGTGCTCTTCATCTCCCAACTTGTTTCTAAATCACTCAAAAGGGATTTACAGCATTTGCCTCTTTTCATTCATTCCTATATTGATAACATCAATACTTTTCTTAAAATTTTATGAGACAAAGCAATATATTTTTTAAATATTTACTTTCTGGTTTACAAAAGAAAATTGATAAGAGATTTCCATACGTAACACACAGCAGATGAGACAACATGGAATGTTTTTGGGGGTGGAGCACAAACCTTTTTCAATTTTTTGTGTGTACACTTCTGCTTCTGCTAGATTTACAGAGGAATGCAAGAACAAATATCTAGAGATTCTCAGAAATATTCTTTGACAAATATAAAAATGTTGAAGTATATGAAAAGTCAATGTTACTGTATCTAGTTGTTAGTTTCTTTAACTCCACGCCTTTTTTAAATGAAAAATTGAAATGGCCAAAACTAAAATTAGACATAAAACTAATGACAGCAATAACAACAGTAGTAGTAGTAATAATAATAATAATAATAATAATAATAATAATATCACAAGTGTTGTTCCAGAAATCACTACCTATAAAAATAGTATTAGCATGAACTAAATATTAGAATACTTTTTGGCAAATACACCTACATCACATTTTCCTTAAAATTCTGATGCTTGACAATCTGCTTTTAATTTTTTCCTTTAGAAAAAATGACTAAAACTTTCCCCCCCCAAAAATTCACAGTTAAAAGCACTCAAGAGTTTGGGTGTTTTTACCAGTGCACATTAGAGCAGCACTCTAATTTGCAATCAAGCTGTATATTTTTTCAGTTAGAAATTAATTTTGTTAGCTATTATCAAGTGGAGCATATTAATAAAAACAAACAATTTAAATAATAGCTAACAAAATACCCTCTGCATCAACAAAACTTCTGTTCCTTAGGGAAAAGCAGTCTAAATGCTTACTGGTAAATATTTACAGGCAGATTTTGACACAGGGTAAAATGCTCAGTGACAATGAATTGCAGATGGTCAGTGCTGTACTGTCTGCAATGGGTTTCAGCCTTTGCAATCCACTGGTGCATGAAAGAGAGAGTTCTAGAACCAGGTAAAAGTTCTAAAACCATGCAAACAAAAAAACCACCAAAAAACCCCCCAAAAACCCATCACCAACCCAAAAACAACAACAACATCAGAAAAAAAAAAAAAAAAAAAAAAAAAAAAGAGAGAGAGAGAGAGAAAACAACAAAACCCCCCAGGCAAATCTGGAACATTTAAATTGGTTTCTCCTCTTGAAAAATAAAGGGATTTTTTTGAACATTCTTTTCATTCAAATCGGTAATGAATTCAGAGGATATAACATGGAATTAAAACAAGAAAATATAAATTAGTTCCTTCTCATATTTGTCTATTGTTAACATTATTGTCAGCTTAAAGGGGAACCAAAATACCTAACTCCTATTATGATACAATTCTATTTAAAATGTGCATTTTATTTAAAAGCTGTCAAGAGATTGAGCTTCTGCAAGCACAAAAGTTGACTGCTGTGGTATTTTAATGTCTTTGTTTGAGATCTGTGAATTCGTGAAAGCTTTAAGGCTGTAAATACCTTTGTCATCTTTAAAATCTCTACATCAGGTAGGTTAGTGTTGAATGTCACATCTTTTATGTAGGTTATTGCAATTTCATCCCCATCCATCTCCATGTACATTTTCCATTTACAATCCTATGAATAATAAAAAAATAGAATGCTGGATTGTTAGAATACAAATAGCAAAAAACCCCAACAACAAAACCCAAAATGAAACAAAAGTGAAAGACGAAACAACCCGAAATCTAATCCTCAATATATGAAGGGAAAAAATAACCCAGCGAGAAAGTTAAGGGGCATATACATATTTTAGGATATAGATGCTTGCAGCACAGTGTTGATAATGGAAAACCCTCAGCCTTCTTGTTCCCTTTTCTCTCAGTTCACCCTGCGAGGCAGCTGCCACCTTAACAGGTCTGGCTGTTTTCAGAGGTGTGGTGTCCCTGAATGGCCTCACCTGGACAGACAGACTGCTGGAGCAGGTGGCTTGGGAGCTCTGCACACCCCAGGACAGTGGAGGGACAGGGCACTGCTGGGAGACATCACTTGGGGTCACAGTTGGTGCTGGCAGCCAGCCACAAGGACATTGCCCTGGTGAACCCAGGAATAAATGACCAAAGTCTGTGCAACACCTTCAAGACAATTGCTCAAATAATGGGCAAAAGGATGAGCTTGTTATTACAGCTCAGTTATTTCAGACACTGAGAGCCCAGCGAGGCACTGAGCATCCTCAACTTCTGCTTGCCTCCAACTGCACTATTAATTATAAAGAAGCTCAGCTAAGAAAATAATCAGAGTGAGTCTAATAAACCACAGCAATAAAAAGTATCCTTAAACAACCCCCTGAGCTGAACAGGGGGCCAACATCGCACACTTTGCAGGTGTGAGCCTGCAGGAAGTGACAGCTGGGATGTGACAGGGATATCCTGCAGGATATCCCACATGGACTGAGTGCTGGGGCTGGGGTTTGTGTCTGTGGCCAGGGAGGCTCCCACTGGGGACCAGAGACTGCCTGTCCATGGTGCAAACCAGCCAACATCTGCTGGTCTGCCCAGCAGGTGCTTTGGGGATGAGATACTGTGCAGTGCACTGAGCTCCTCCAAATTCAGTGCCCTGAAGGACTACTCTGTCAGTGAAGCAGAGTGTCTCCACCTCCCTACAGGAAGGAGGGAACCTTCCCTTCCCAAAGACAGGAGCTCCTCCAGACATGCCAGGGGTTCAGGGGTCTGCCACATGCCACCTGCAAGGCAGGTGTAGGCTCAGCACTTGCAGAAGGAAGTCTTCACTTTGGTTTTGCTCAGAAAATGCAAAAGCTTTCAGTGGGGACACAGATGGACACTAAGGGCCACGGGCTTCTGTATGCAGTTATTTGCACAGACAAATGTACAGCAGCCTAAAAAGTATCTGTTCACACAGGTGATTATCTGTGGTGTTTGCACATGAATCCCTCATGAGTGTAATGTAGGAGCTCAGCCCTCAGAAGGCTCAAAGCTTTCCATCACACATTGAATTGGCAATCCAACTGAAAAAGAAAAAAACTGAAAGAAAACTGAAATATAATCGTTTCTGCACTGCAACAAGAAATTATGTTTATGACAGCATTTGACCCTGCGTGCCCATCTGTCTCCTTTGAAAGCTTCCACATTTTACAAGCAGAGAGGGCACGTGAGTTGGTTTTTGCACTGCTCTGCTGCAAGTTTGAGTGATGGGAACTGCAGTTCAGTGATCAGAGCACCAACCGAGACTCAGAGGCACCAAGTTCAGTTTCCCATTCTGCTACTGACTTCCTATGCAACCTGATCAGCTGCTGAAGCCACCCTGTGCCTCCATTTCCTAATCCCAGACTGTATCTTTGCACATCTCTTTTCTCTCCTGTTTTTACATTTGGGAGCTGACCTAGGGTAAAGCTGCAGGTTCAGCACTGTGCACCAGCCCTGACATTGGCCGAGGCCACGTGCTTTGAAATGGAACAGCAACAGCAAAGTGAATTGTCTCTGACTCCTCCTCATCTCTTGAACTGTGCTCCTCTCCCTGCCTAATGTTCTTGTTGCCAGACTTTTTTGCAGGAGATTCATGCTACTGCAAATCCAACCTGAGGATAGAGACAAGATGCTTGATGACATTTGTAACTTTTACAAAAACACCCGAGCCAAGAGAAGAAAAGAATATCAACATAAAGTACTATTCTCCAGTTAGCTCAGCACACCTCCTGCCATCTCTGAGTAATACCAGTGCCAAGCACTTGAGAGCTGCACCTTGTGCCAGGGCTCCCATGTCCCCCTGACTCAGGATTTTGTGCTGTTCACTCATATTTCACTGCAGACTGGATTTGACAAATATGATCTCATTTTAATAAACAAAATAAACCAACCAACCACCTCTAGAGAAAAGCTGTGTACATCCAGGGTCTGGCAGAGGGTGGGCACTGCCAATGCCTGTCCCCTTGCCAGATCCGCTGCCCAGGCAGGATCCCTCTCCATGTGGGCATGGATCAAACTGCCCCATGCAGGGGTGGATGCCTGAGGCCTGCACAAACACTGCCTTCCCCAGCTCTGAACTGCATCTTCAGAGAAACACACACTCTCCTGTCCCTCAAATCCAGTCCCCAAACCTTTGGTTCTCTTTGGAGCCCTCTCCAGCCACACTGTGCAGATACCAAGAGGCCAAGATACCATACTAGGCTACCCACTCTGGTCCCTCAAAAATACATGTCTCATTTTATTTTGAAAGATTTTCATTTTGTGTTATTAGAAAATAATTACTGGAAAGGGGAAAGAGAGAAGGAGCAGATAAGGAGAGTGAGAGGCAAGAAAGGGAAGAGGATGTTGGGAGAAATATATAAGAAAAGAGGGAGGGAGGGAGGACGGAAGGAAGGAAGGCAGGAAGGAAGGAAGGAAGGAAGGAAGGAAGGAAGGAAGGAAGGAAGGAAGGAAGGAAGGAAGGAAGGAAGGAAGGAAGGAAGGAAGGAAGGAAGGAAGGAAGGAAGGAAGGAAGGAAGGAAGGAAGGAAGGAAGGAAGGAAGGAAGGAAGGAAGGAAGGAAGGAAGGAAGGAAGGAAGGAAGGAAGGAAGGAAGGAAGGAAGGAAGCAAAAGGCAGCAGGTAGGTGAGTTTAGAATCAAGGCACCTAGCAAATATTTAAGATAACTAGGTGGTTACTTGTCTTACAAACCTAGTAACCATTTTGTTCTGCCACACAGTAAATAATACAAGATTTGTGTGCTGCAGAAAGAAAGGGACCTATTTCCCTGTTTTCCAATGGAGTTCCAGGTTCTTATAATAGGAGGTGATCATTAATTTAAGCAAAAATTTGGCTAGAGAAACCAAACACATGAATTTCAATTCTCTGACAAATTGTAGCCATATGACTTCTTAGATCGAAACTACATTTAGTGCCAGGCATATGTGGGAAAATAATTTGGAAATGGCTTGTTCAAAGTGTCTGGTTGATAGATATGCTTACATAAGTCCTTCAAAGAGACTTCCCTGGATATCTTGTCATTCAAGCATTAAAATACCCCCTAATATCTACGTACATGATTTTGATTTAAATAAAAAATTTCAGCTTTTTGTTTAAAAAAATTATCTAGTTTCAGAACTGAAGGGCACAACCTGCAAAACTTTGTGCAAAAACATTTCCAAATAACACCTTGACAAAGCCAATAAATCAACAACCTCTGAAAATTACTGTAGAAAAGCAAATCACACATGTATCTGTAAAGTATGAACACTTTAAAAATTAAGTCTCCAGCTTACTGTGGTGACAATACTCCTTTAACCCCATATGCGTTTATGTCTGCAAAAAAAACCTGAAAGGGAAATGAAAAAGATCAGGCACAGGCTCTAAACAGCAAACACATATCCTGCAACAACAGCTTAAAACCTCTGCTAGGGAGGCACTTCATTTTCAAGGGGCCCCAAATCAAGGATTCATTTTAAAATCAGTGGTTGCAATAAACTTTTTTTTGTTTTTTAAAAGATTGAAATAAAAATGGAAATGGCATTGTAGCAGATAACTGGATATTAGAAGAAAAGTAAGATGTAGCACAAGATGAAACAAATAAGAAAAAAAATGTTGGCCATGCTGATACTAAAAGTAGTAGCATGTTGATGATTTAGGTCCCCAGAAGCTCCTTTACGTTCTTAGCTATTATCTATCTCAGCTGCTGAAACCTGCTGTTTTAAAGGCATTAGAGTTGAACATCTAGTGACAGCACTTGGGTTATTTATCATTATGTATCACCCTGCTACACTATATTTTATTATACTGGATTTAAAGGAAGATAACACAATTATGGTTAATTTGCTTCTCTTCTTTATATGTATAGTGTCATGACCCACCACAGCTTTGTCCCATGAGATATTTTTAACCAAAAAGAAATCCACAAGAAACTCTCCCTAAAAATTCCATTAATAACCTCTTGTAGCATGTATAGGTTGCAGGGTCTGGAACTAAGAATGTTTTAATCTCTTCAGCAAAACAATGTCTCATAATGATGTACAGGACTATTGCTGCACTGATGAAGAATCATACATAATTCAGCACCTTTCACTTGGCACCACTGTGATATCCTCATTAGCAGTGGCTCACAGTGGCTGTCAGATGGTGTCCATGCGAATGCAGGCATTATATTGTCTTTGAGATGTGCAGCTGCTTCCATGACACTGCCAGTATATAAAAACATGACGCCAGTTTGTTTTATTTAGTGCTAAACCTTCCAGTTTGTAAAAACAAGGCTGACACAGAGCCTGACATGAGGCAGTGAAAATAATTAGCTCTCATTTTCTCAGCCTCCTATTTCCTTCTCCCCGCTGTGTTCTCTTTCCACTAAACCACCACATGTCAGTCGAAATGGGAGGCAATTAGTGGGCTCATTTCAGTCCCCACAACTGTGCTGAAAAGAAAGTATTTATGATGGCACAATGAACAGCTGAAAGATTAAATAACATTTGCCTTTTGAAAAGAAAATGACTTCTAGCTAAATGGGCAATTTTTGATTATTCTCAAACAAGCTTAGAGTAGTTGGTTTTTAAAATACAAGAAAGGAAAATGAGTCATTTTTAGGTGAAAGAATCAAATAAAACTTGACACAGTAATGCAAATAACTGATGTTTTATTGCAAAATATGTAAATGTGTTATACCCTTAACAATGGCTGGTGTCTCAGGTCAGGGCAGGCTGCTGCCAGCCAGGCTCCAGCAAGAGAAGGTGGCTCCACCGCTGGTTTTGTTTCAGCTGTGCAGGCAGAAAAAAAGAGGGGCGGAGGGGAGGCCTTGCGAGAGAGATGGTCTTAAAATGTACAGAAACAAAGCAAGCAGAAGATATATTTATGTTATCAGCTGCCTGGGTGCCTCCTCCGAGCCGGAGCCCTTACTGCTCTGCAAGGCAACAGGCACTGGCTGGCTGCAGCTTTGCCTGGAGAAGCATGAGCCCCTTAGCACCCACCCAGAGCAGCCAGCAGTACCAAAAATACCTGTGCCCTGACAGTGCCCTCCTTTAACATGCAGCACTGTGGAGCTCTGTGCTCAACACACAACAGTAAATACCAGGCACTGCTGTGTGTGCCCCGAGAACAGGGGCTTGCAGCAGGCAAGGCAAGAGCTCAGAGATACCCCAGCAGTTACCAAAAGCTGCCCTTGCCACGGGATCAGAAGCAAACAGGGGTGTTGCAGTCGCAGGCATCAACCCCATGAGCAGCCTGCTTTCAACAGCAGGATGGTAAAGGTGGAAGCATGAAAAACGAGTCCCTTCCCTGAGGGTGTGAGTGCCTGCCTGCACTGTCCTCCAGTGGCATTTCCACTGTGGGGACAACGTGCTGAGCCACGTGGACACCATGTCCCCACTGCAGCACGTGGAGTCACTGCTCACACTCTGGGACTTGCAGCTCAGCAGGACATTGGCTGAGGGAACAAGGGTGCTCAGGAAAGGCAGGGCAGGGCCACTGTTCTGCTGGGAACAAAGGCTCCCCTTCCAGGCTTTTGTCTGGATAGCACATGCCAAGCCTACACTGGAACCTGTCTGTGCTTCTGCAGACATATCTGTGACCGAGGCTGCAAGGCTGTGGAAGACAGCAAGTTAATTCAGTGGCCAAGGTATAAAAATAAATCTTCAGCTTAAAAAGTCTAGAAAGTCAAATGAACAAAATAGCTGCCTGAAAAGTCTATGTCTCTTCAGGGCTACGGAATAATTTCTAAAAGGAATTCCTGGTCTAGCACTGCCTACACAAGGATTTTTAAAGGTCTTGGCTTGAGTTCAACTTTAGTTACACGTGGATGCTACAGCTGGAGCATCCCAGTGGAGATGATGGAGTTATACCAGCTCCACCTCATGCAAAAACAATACATGGTCCTGAAAAGTCTTTGGAAGAAAATACCAGGAGCTCAGATCACGTGCACTGATCCACCTTCTTGACAGACTACATTATTCTTCTTAATAGTGGTAGCAATATTTTAATGTGGCTGTGGTTTTATTTTACAGCTTAGGTAATTTTTTGTGTCACTTCACTGACTACTTGTTAGAATAGGAGCAAATCCATGAAAATAGCACACAAACACAGCTACTCTGATTCTTGCATTAACTATTAGTTTTTAGTAATGAAAACATTGTGCTTTGACATAGAATTAGAGAGGATTTAGAAGATGAGGTTTTGAGACAAAGATAAATGACACCATGCTGGAAAGTCAAGGTAACTGTGAATAATTTGCAAAGGAAGGGTCAGATAAAACCAATTCCTCCTCCATTTTTACATGCTGAAGTGGGTTAAAATACCTACAGAGCAAGGAGAATATAAATGACTGAAAAACTGCAAAACTGAAATTTCAAATTTTATACCTTGGCGCTTGCTTTATTTTTAAGAAATTAAAGAAAGAATTTCTGAGCATTGATATAGTGGGAGGGTGGAGAAGAACAAGCAGCAGAAATGGTCTCACATGGTCTCACAAATGGTCTCTTGTGAAATCACATTCGAGTTACAACTATTTCAGTACTGTTTTTTTCTTGTACTGTCTGCATTTTGTCAGCCTGGGCTTCTCCACATGAAGAGCTGGTCACAATGTCGCTTTAAAGTAGCCTTAATAGTATATTACCTTTGCCACTACATATTTAAATAACAGCATTAAAATATATTTCAGTTCAGATATTCAAGGCTAGAAAGCAGTTCAATTAGCAGATGGTTTTGAAGAGGCTCTGCTCCTTACCTTGTCATATGGAGGGAGAGGTAAGTGGGGAAAAATAAGGCGAAATGGTGAGCCAACTTCAAGGCTTTGTGTTTGGATATAGGTCAAATTGTGCCACTCTCGATAAAAAATGAAAACATTCAATGGCATAGTGAAATCTGCCCTTTTGAGCACCAAAACTAAAGAATGCATCAATAGAAGGCAAAAAGACTGTAAGGCACCCTTCTCAAGGGGTTTGGTGATTCATCAGTGTGGAGCCGACATAGCTCAGGCACCTTTCCCTGATTGGGAAATTTTAATGAGCCATCTAGGATGAGAAAGCCATTGAAAATTCCCCCTGCAGTCCTGCAAATCAGCTCAAGCCACAACTGCCAGGGTTTGTTGTTTTACTCTCCCATCTTAGACTTAATTGGTGGTCCCCTGCTTTTTCTTTTAATTTGTGGGGGAAAAAAGTCTAAATCTATCACCTTTCAGCTCATTGGGAATTGTGTACAGAAAGGTCATGAAAAGGCAGTGAATGGAAGTAACCACATAACTTGAACTACAAGAGTTGGAAAAGAAACCTCTAAAAACCAGGTTAGCTTTGCAGTGCTCACTCCTGATGCATTCAGAGAGCACAAAGGTCAACTGAGCTTTTATCGCCTCCAAAGATGCAGCTAAAAAAGGAAGGAAACTGTAATGAAATGACTGCATCTGTCAGCTGGTGGAAACCAACATAATCCCACTACAAGATGAAGTTTAAATTAGATAAAAAATATGGGGATGGTAAAGCTGTTTACTGGGAAGTCAATGCTTCATTCAGCATACAGAAAAAGCTGAACATTCAAATGCTGTCCTGAAGCATATCCAGCAGGATCCTTGCTAAAAGGCACTGCCATTCCTAAAGCCCTTAAGTTTCTGCCTGCTGACAAAGAAAGGTGCTGGCTGTGCTGATGGGACATGGCGTAGTGCCCAGGAGAGGACACCTGTGCCCTGAGGAACCATCTTCATACCCCGGATGGTGTTGTGCTCTTACCAGCCAAACACATCCAAATTAACTGGCACCCCTGAAGTGGTTTCTGGGTCCTGGACCACTTCTCCACCACTTCTGTATCTGGTGGTATTGCTGTATTCATGATGCACTCCACGGCTACACCCACTCCACAGCTTTAGTTTGGACCAGGAGGCTTTCATCCTATGTGTCCATCCTGTCCCATGCTTGGGCAGAGCCACCTCCAGTGACATGGATGGGCTTGCTTCCAGGTGCAACTACACCAGCAGATGCACTACAATACCTAAAGGAAACTCAACTCAGAAGACCAGCACAGAGCCAGCCTGGTGTAAAACCTTCCAGCATAACCTGTTCTCCTTACAGAGCCCTTCGTGCTGTGCTGCACCCCCTCCCAGCTGAGCCAAATCACCTCCCGGCTGTACACAAGTCTAGCAGCCAAATATCACCCAGGGAACACACACCCTCAATGTGTAACCCAGATTTGAGCTTACTGCCTCTTTTTCCTCATGATTAAAACAGGAGAAGTGCTTCTTAGCTAGGCAGCTGGTTATAGGGACTGATTAGGGTAAAGTTCCTTTGAGAAATTTATTTTTAAACTGATGTAGGCCAGCTTTTTAGCTATAAAGATGGTGGAAGGTATGATCCCAAATGCTTCTGGTGACCCAGTTTTACAGGAACAGGCACCACTCTTTTACAAAAATGAGACAATAAAAGAAATTTAAACCCTTCAATCCTGGTTTTTACCCTTTCCCAGTTCATTTTGGAACAAACCTAGATGGCAGCAGTAGCTGGCTCAAAGCAGCCTCTAGGGGAGCCAGAAGATTGTATGCAGGGGTTTTTAAAGAAGGAAGTGAGCCAAATTTCCTATACAGTATGTACCACATCAGTCTTTGTCAGTGTTATGTTTCATGCAAACTACTTGCTCAAGTTGGCCCTAGCCTCCTGCCCAAAAACTCAGACAATCTGCTCCTTCCAGTTTAAAGGCAGATACAAGTTAATGTGCAGATCTCAGACAGATGTTTCCAGGCCAAACATATTAGTAACAAATTCTGCATTCCCTGGAATGGCATCACTAAGCACATGAGGTGCTGCAGCAGGGCAGCTGATAGGGAAGGCATGCCTGGAATGCAACCACAGCTTTCAGAGGGAATGGCTTCCTTAGAAAAGGACCCAACAGCACACAGAGCAGACAGGACCTATTAGGAGCTCACAGGGAAGGCAGGACCAAAAAAAAAGGTTGTAAGAAACCTGCAGAAATTATGTCAACGCTACACAGGCCCACTGAACTAACTCTGCCCTATCATAACAATTCAGCTTCTGTCCCACAGACTTTGCATAGTCTCATTTGCACATTTTGCTGTCATGGCTAAAACATCGACTCATCTTCAAACTTAAGGAGGCGTTAGTACAACATGAATTTCTTTCCAGTGCTCAGAGATCTATTTGCTCCTTCTCTTGCTCTTTCCTGGGGGTGGTTGCCCAACTCCCTGCACTATGGCTCACAGCCCATATTGGAAATGGAAGGGCGATATGAGCTTTTTCATGGACTTCTAGTTCCTTCAAGAGTTAGTTGCACATGGGAGAGAAAAATGCACACCTACTAAAAAGCAGCTCTACAGCTGCATAAGCCAACATGTATTCAGGAACACTGAGACAGTCTAAGTAATTCACATAGTGATAAATAAGATTTTTATAGGAAAAAGAAGTACTCAGGATAAAAGAAACAAACTAAAAAAGGAAATCTCCAGACAAAAAGCTTTTTCAAATTGATGAAATTATTTCAGTATGAGTACAAGTTCCCACTAAGTTCAAACCTAAATGCTTTCTCTGCAAGAACCACCAGTACAGAAATCAAGAGACTTCTGCAAACAATATGCCCTGAAAGCAAAGCAGCCAGATAACATAAGATGAAAGTCAGCCTCCCACAAGTTTAGGATGGACACACAATGCAGATTTATCAAATACAAAAGGAAACAAATCCTGCTGTCATAACCCCTGACTCTAGCTCAGAAATGTTTTGCACACCATTTCCACATAGATAATTAATTCTAAAACCCTTGAACTCAGAGTCCATGGCAAGCTGGACAAAGCAAACAAAAAGCATGGGACAAACCTCACTCTTGAGAAAAAACTATGTGGTAGAAATCCTTTGCTGGAACATCTGGAGCCATCAACGCTCTTGTTACACAGGGTGCAATGAGAGATCCTTGAACCAGCTCGGCTTGGAGCTGAGGTTTGATTAGGATGTGGCACACTGGCGATTGCTGAAGCACAGCAGTTTTGTGCAATGTGCTGCAACTACCCCTCCCTCCTTCTCCATGTGTGCCCATGAGGGCACACAGTCTCCACCAGGACCAGCCCCATCCTGCCCAGCCAGCCATGCATGCCATGTATTTTCCAAACTGCTCTTGTCTGCATAAATCAGTATCTCCTTTCTGCTGAGACATAAGGAAGTCTGTCCACCAACAACAGGCATATGCCACTGCTCAACTGTCATTGGGACTTTTTTAATAAATGGATTACTATTTCACAACCATTGGGATAAAAGGAAAAAATTACAAAAATTACAATTTAAAAAATTGTTCACAAGGAAACAAAAGCTTTCAGCCAAAACTTTCTGTGCTACTCTTTTCTTCCTTGCCTGTTCTGGGGGATAGTTCCTCATCACTGATGCAGCCCCATTTGCCACCTTGACATTCAGTTGGCACTTTCTAAAACAATAGGATTTTCATGCCAATTTATCTTTCATGTCCAGAAGACACTGGACCCTCTGGGTAAGGATTCATAACCAAACCAATGATCTAGCACTCTCAGCTTACCTTTGGACCATTTCCCGGCTTCAAGTGATAACCAAAAACAAGTTCAAGATTCACTACTTTCTCTATGCTTTCTTCAGCTCCACTCGCAGAATCCTGCCAAGAAAGCAGGCAAAGGTGAGAATTCACATTTACCACAGCCCACTGGGAGAGGGAGTACACCCTTTGATGGCAGAAATGATTTGCCTTTCAGGTGCTACAAGTCTGGCAGGCAGCAGAAAGGAGACATCACACTCCAAGAGAGGCAAAGGCTTCTGCATGAGTTTAGGGCTGGTAGTGGATGGCAACTGGGAGATACTGCACAATTTCTGCTCCCAGCTGAGCTGCTCTGGCATGGTGCAGTGTCCCTGCAAGCATTGTGGCAGCCTATACCATTGGAATTGCAGCTGGCACAGCAAGGGAGCAACACTCTGACTTTCATTTTCCCCTCCAGGGAACAGAGTTTTGCTATATGCAAATTTGCTTTTTGTGGATTTCACTCTATAGCTGTGCAATAAATTATGACTAAAAAAGCTACTTCAGGGTTTGGGGTCTAAAATTCCTTGATTAGCTCACCGAATTAACTAATGCAAATATCTGCTCTAGCAACACCAAGGTTCCAAACACTCTCTTCCTTTTGCATGGATCTTATTACTGATATCAGAAAACTAATTGGTTAACATAAGGGTGACAAGACACTAAATCATCCTTCTCTCCTATAACATTAGCAAACTGGGGAATGATGGGCTTATTCTGGGCCAGGAGTCTGCTGTTCTTCAGTGGTGACCAGCTGGTGGCAGCAGTTTGGAGGAGTGGCTCTTCAAAGTAGTTTCTGACTAATGACAGCAAACAAATTACAACCATTTGTCATTTAACTTAATTCTACCGGCCCCATGATATAAACTTAGAACCTCCTTGAAAACAACTTCTATTTTCCTATTATTTGTTCTGATGTGACCCATTGCTGTTGTTGATCTTCCGCATTTGTTACAACCCTCTGTAGGAACTGCAGCCTTGCACTCCCCTGAATGGGGAAAAGTTGAGACATGAGAACAGTGAAATATTCAAACCAGCACGAGAAACATATCTTGTACCAACAGTGAGACTTACCTTAATTAATGGTGGAAAATGAAACAGATTTAGGTAGTCATGGGTTAACTTCTCAATAGCAGTCTAGGAAAAAAAAAATCAATAAAACCAGGTGGGAGTTACTTAGTAACTCATCCTGCAAATACCAGCATGAAAAACAACACAACCCCATGTGCCCTCTGTTTTCCACTGTGGATACATTAGGGCATGTGCGAAGAGTTTAAAATATAGCCCTGTTCTGGAGATTGTTGTGTAGATTGGTCCTGGTTTGGGGTCAAAATCAGATCTGCTTCATCAGAGAAAGAGATGTTCAGGAGCTTGTTTTTGTTGTTTTTATTTATGCTCAAATCAACCCAGGAAGCTGAGATATTTCATTTTGGACATTATTGACTTTATTAAGTTTCAATAATTTTCCCTGTAGGAAATGTAAATTAAATATATCAGTAATGGTGTGTAGGCATGGAAAAAATGCCTGATGAGCAAAAGGGGAATAAATCTGTGTGACTTACAAAGCTAAATTTTCAGGGCTAGTAATTACAATACAAGTATCTCTTTACTAGCAAATTGTGATCTAAAATGATTGAGACCTAACAGAATTATAGATGCTACTTTTATAGAATCCTTTTCCAAAGCTGACTGCCAGAAAACTGAACTCTCTCCTGTGGCTACAGTACTAATACCATTACTGCTGTTGTGATCACATAGTCCAGACTGTGATTTTAACTCGTTACAAGCATTAGATATTTAAAACACTGTTTTAAAGCAAAGTTCTAAGAGCAAAGAAACATGTCTGTCAATCAGCTTTAAAGTTGTCCAACTGAGTTTTGTTAGCCTAAATATACTTTACGCTATAAATTAGATGTGGAAATTGAGAAGCTGAGATTTCAGTTCAATAAACTGTATTTTATCTGTTTCTCTTCCAGCTAAAGAGAGCTCTCTCTGAAGACTCCCAAGCTCTTCTGCTGGGAGAATGGCTCTCCTATATGAATCTGGAGCAGTACTGACATTCAGCTCACAGGAAAACCAAGAACTAAAGAGGAATATAAATACCACAGCACATTTTCACGCCTCATAAAATGCTTGTGTTGCTTTGAGTTCCAGATTCATATGAAGTTATAATTCTGTTTATTTTAGATACCAAATATGTTATCTATTTAGCTCTGTCACTTTTTTTGTTGCTAATACTACTGAAACCCCACAGACTCCATAATACACTACTGCAACATTCAATATACACTGATAATACCTTTAAATGGATGATGTGTCCTCTGGAAACAATTCCCATGTCCTTTAAATCCTCTTCTTCTAGAAGAAGCAATTGCTTCCCAGTGATATGATGCTCCTTAAACAAGCTAGCATAGATACTCATTTCACCAGAAGTATCGCCTTAAGATAAAAGAGGTTATTCAGAAATCCACATGGTACTTGATTGGACAGGAGAAAAGTGAACAAATGTATATTAATTCATAAATGTGAATATGAAATGACATATGAATAGCTTTTACCTTTTCTAGTAAGTTGCTGCATCCAGAAAAACTGCAAAAAAAGAGGAACCAATCCTGAAGTTCAAATTATCAAAATCTTGTATTACAGTTATTTGGAGTTCACAAGGAATTATCATTTTTAAAACAAAATTTAAAAATATTTCTCACTTTGGGATAAATGATTCAAGATTCACCAATGCAAGTGATTACTTCTATCTAGCTTTTCCAAACTGCCTTCCATTTTGAAGCCACCTTTCTCAGTTTATTGCCATGAAGAACTGAAATGATCGAAGCCGAAGCTGAGAAATGTCACGTGCTAAAAGGGCTAAAGTGAAGGAACCAGGACTTTTACGGTTTTTGCACTGGCTTTGCAGACAGTCCTTTGGTAAATGTCAGCCAAACAACACCACGATGCACAACACACAAAGGGAGTGCTTGATAGAACATTAAAATAATTTTGACACATCATTATGCCAGAGATAAATCACTGATGTGTGTTGTTTAGCCTTTTAACTGAATAAAAACGTATAAAGTAATCAATACCACTATTTTATATAATAGAGACGTTCCACACCCCATAAAAAGCCCTAAACTTTTTTTCAGTTAATTGCCATCCAGGTGGCACACAGTGGGATAAAATCCTTGAACTCATTTTGTCCTGTCCAGGGTTGGGTCACTGGGCACTTCCACATTCCTTAAACGAGGAGCCCTCCTGGCTACTGTCAGTTCCCACCTCCCACTGTTTTCTGGACACTGGAGAATGTGGCTGTTTTATGAAGGTAACTCAAATCCTTAATTTGCTCCTGATCATTTTCAAGGGACACAAGTTTCACCAAACAAACAACAGTGAAATCCCACCTAGATGTTCTGATCCAGCCTTCCCTCCCACCACACCCACTGTAATTTGTTAAGAGTTCAGCAACATAACCCTGGCCACATCAACACAAAATACTCACCACATCATCTTCGGTCCATGCACAAATATCAAAGGAGGGCAGCAACTGTGTGAGAGATATGAATTGAAAAGAAAACCATCTGACCATTTTTCTCCCCTCCACCCAAATTTTACTCTGGTGGCTGATACTATTCTGTTCCTTTTCCCCTGCAAAGTGCAGGAGTTAGGCTGCAACTCATATTGATGTACTAAACCACTGGATTCACACTGATTGTGGGCTGGCTCCAGTAGTGTGTTGGCAGTGTTAAATAGATCCTATCCCTCTCTGCAGATAAAATCACCAGCAGACCTCCAACAAAAACAACCGAGGATGCAAAAGTAAACCATCTGATGGCTAGGGATTCTATCTGCCTCTTCTCTTGGTTCTCACAATACAGGAAGGCTTTTGCTATGGCTTTAGTATCACTTGATTTCTGCAATGAAAATATTGCTGAGATTATGACTCCCTCTGAAATAATGGGTATTTTCTACAAAAGGAAGGAAAACTTTCACTGGAGAGCAGCAAAACCAGAATCTGGAGTCCAGCCACTGCAGACTGTCTTCCCACTCATGTACAGACAATTCTCTCTTGGTTTCTGCCACTGCTTTGTAACCACTTCTGTAAGGCTGGAGGAGTGCTGCGCTTCCCAGCCTCCTCCTCCACTTTTTTGGATACAAGATGGTGTTAGCTCTTGAAGTACTAGGAAACCACGGAGGAATGGCTGCACTAAAAAAAAATTCTGGGACGATTTGAAAACTGACAGAGGAGAAGATATCACTGTAATAGTGATTGCCATTTTACTCATTCAAGTATATGGTATCACAAGCGTAACTTTCTTGACATTTTTATCCTGCTCAAAGGGTTAGCATTAATTCTAGATCTGTATTTGGACAGTCAGGATCCCAGAAGCTCAATATCATGATGTAATTGCAAACTCTTTCGACTCAGCTTTGTTACCCATGAGCCCCCATGGCCCCCAAGGGCCCTTCAGAGAGCCCTGCCACCCCCAGGCTCCCCAGACCCACCCACAAGCCAAGCATGTCCCCTAGGCAGCCCCTCACCCCAGCACCTCCATCTGCACGCTAGCAGTGACCCACAGCCTGAGCAGAGTGCTGTGGGGCAAAAGTACTGCTGGGGGCAACACTTAAGCACAAGGAAGGGCAAGTGGCAATCGTGAACACCCTCAGGAGGCTGTGAGCTGTGCCTTCTGTGAGAACTTATAGTCAAACTGGCTGTTGCTGCAGCAGGAGCCTGGTATAATTTGTACAGCTGAAAAATTTACTGCAGAAGTCCAATAATGCATTTTTAGATGTACAGTGGGTTTTTTCAGCTCTCTTCATGTTTAAATATAACAGTGGCAGAATAGTTCTGGATTTTTTTTTTTTTTTAATGGGAGAATAAAGGAGAAATGTCACAGTAAGTAATACAAAAAAGTAACTTAAACCAGCAGACAATAAGGAACATCTTGGAACACCAGTGTTTTACACAGTGACACAAATGCATAAAATTTACTGTCAAAATGTTTATTGCAAAATAGAAGTTTGGAACAAAAGAGAAGCAAGGGAAAAGTTCACACCAAAAGAAAGTTTATGACACCAATCAAGGCAACTGAATACATTGTATGATTTCTTTTTGTTTGTTTGCTTTGGTTTTACACTGGAAAATCGAATCCACAATTGGAATAAAATAAGACATGGTATGTCAAGTGCAATAAAGAGGATAACTGACACTGCAAGATTTTACCATACAGAAGTGTAACATTGCATGTTCCACACAAATGATATATTCAGTTTACAGCACAAGAGTCTTGGCATAGGCATTGCACTCAGCTTTGCTTTTTCAGAAGGGAAAATGAAGTTTTCTAACACTGTGAAAATATTTTCTGTTCGAATTCCACCAGTTCAAACCTGAAGTGTAAATAGCATAGACTCCTACTATTCAGTACAAAACTTCTTCAGTAGTGCAAAAGCAAGAAATGCAGTGGACTATAACTGACTTTAAAAGGCATATGAGTATTTAGCACACAATACAAATGTTAAAAGAAAGTTGTTGGTTCTACAGTTTTAAAATTAAATCTTCACACATCAGAAATCTCTGTGCAGATTTTACAGTGTACACTAAGTTGAAGCCTGGGGGAAAGGGGAACGTTCTCTCCTCCAGATTCCTACCATTCCTACCGGTGCATTTTAAGGGCTGTGAAAATTACTGAATGAATTTATTTTTTCTACATGAACATTCTACCTAGGACTGTAGTTAAAACCTCTGTCAAGTCAAGAGGTCTTATTAAAAACCTGTAAAAGCTGCCTGATTACAGATAAAGGAAGTACAGCACTAAAGACGAACAGTAGCAGTGCTCAGTACTTAACAGCTATATGCACACTACAGATCTATTGCTACTGCTGAGAGCCATACCCATCATTACCGCATCAGATACTTAACTCAGAACAAACACTTTAAAACCCAGAAGGAAAGGGAATCAACATCTAGAAAACCTCTGGAATGATAAGCAAATGACAAGCCATGAACATGACTATGACAAGAGGCTGTGCCAGACCTCACCTCCAGAAAGCCCTTCCTGCTCAGAGGGCACAAGCTCCCTGTCAGAGAGCTCGCAATGGCTGGCAATGCAGCATACCTACACAACGTACCTTAAGGCACTTACTACTCCAAGAAATTAGTGATGTCATTGTCACAAAAATGACTAGATCAAAAGTTTTTCTTCATTAAGTCTCATTTCCATTTTTTTTCACCGCTGCTGAAGGAAAAGAAAGACCTGTCTTGGTCCCAGCTGACCATTAAGCAAGCCAAAAGTCGATCCTCTCCATTCTTCTCTGAGGCCACTTACCCACCTAAGTTAATGTTTGCAGTACAGCAGCCTGGTAAAAACGCCAAGTTCAGGTCTGGTTCTTACCTTTCCTCTCCATCAAATGCAGTGATATTATTTTACTGGAAATACCTTCACGGTATATGGAAGACAGAGGAAACTGGGAACCCAAAAGGCTTGGCAGGGTCTAGTGAGCTGAGAGGTGTACAAGGCACAGGAAGACTTTTAGTGGTTTGTTCTGGCTTTGGCCCAGAGCAGCAACAGAAATGCCTTCTGGGTTTGGTTAATGCTTTCATAAGCTGACACACAATGTGGCTGTGGACTGTTGTGGAGATTTGTATAACAGAAGATGGACTGGGATACACTGCAGAGCAAAATCAGGTGTGGAAGATTAAATACTCTGACCTCCTCCAACCACCATACCTGCCCACCACTTTGAACACCTTAATCTATTGAGAAGCATTTCAGAGGCAGAAACAACACATTGATTCTCACATATGATAACTGGCTTGTAAACTGGGGACACCTGGTGTGAAACTATCACAGGTGAGTAAAAATGCAAATAATACACTGTTTTTTAGTAAGCATAACCAATACCCTAAGTATAACACTATCTCAACTGCATCAGAAGCGTTTGTCACATTATCACCTTATCTACAATTCAGAGGTCATGTTTGCTACTTTATATGCACAGGGAAGTTTTAAAAAAGCTTAACTTTTCCCTTAATATAGTTTAATTTGCTTTGAGAAACAACATGGGGAAAAAAGGTGAAGGGGAAAAAAAAATCCATCTTGCTTCATTAAAAAATACTGAAATAAGTAGATAGTAGAAATAACTACAAGCACGTTACCACATTCTGATGGTATTTGCTGATATAAGTCACACCCCGGGTAAGCACAAAACCTTGAAGGCAGACTTAAACCTTGTGATGTTGCAACTATGAAAATCTGTGTCATACTACTTAAAAACTATTGTTATTTCTGTAAAGGTTAAGGAGTGAATTTACAAATTCAGTTAAAATCCACACAAACAGAAATGTGCATGAAGTGCTCCAAGATTGTCAAACACCAAAAAAGTGCAAAATATCAATGCTAGGAACATATTTTTCAGGCTTTTTGAATTCAAAATGTACTGAACCAAATTTTGTTTTCAGTTGTACAACCCTACACTGTTTATGTGGTACAGTAATCTATGCACAATGATACACATCTTAAGACCTAAAGTGCACACATTACATTACACAAATCCATCAAATTTTGCTGAGTGCAAAGTGGCAGTTACAAAAATAGTATCATTGCTGTAGGTGTTAGCAGACGTAGAATTACAAAAATAGTACAAATCTACACTGGAAAAGGCTATTTGATCTTATTTCCATTTCATTGTTTGCCCTTCCAAGTCTCTTTTTCTCCCTAAAATAGGGTTGCTTTGATGGACCTAAGAAGCCATCCCCACCTGAGCCAAAGAAGTTTCTCCTTGGGATACTTTTATCATCTACTGCATCACTTTAATGATACTTTCACAATGAGAAAAGGGTCCAGATACAAGAGGGTTAGTTTCAAGTCAATAGATTTGGGAGTGTTTGGAAGAAGGTTAAATGACATCCTGCAGGAACCACGCATCTCGGGTGGGTCTAATCCTGTGCAAACAGAATGGAGTAGGCCAGCTTAAAGCGCAGCACTTGTGCCTTGCAGGTGACCAGATCAGTGCTGACACTTAAAGATAAAACAATTCTTTCTCACAACCCAAAGAGGTGCCCACTTTGTTTTGTTGAGTGAACAGGTAATGATTTCAGGCCTGCTGCTATCTAATGTATCCATTTTTCTCTAAGCTACCCACAAAACACCATAATATGTAGGTTAAAGCTATGTAACAGGCAAGTCTATAATTAAAGAAGCCACTCAAAAACAGAAGTTGTATAAAAGAAACCCTTCCAGTAATTGAGAATGGAATTTTGATGGCTTATTCCCACTACTGCTGAACTACACAGTAACATTTTTCTTTTGAAATGCTGCCCTTCCTCCTTGGCAAATATTTGACAGCATTTTCCTTTCTAACCTGCATCTGTGTTTGCACTGGTTTCCCTCCCTCCTTCTGCATCACCACCAAAGGGGTCATCAGGAGAAACATCCTCACTGCTCTCAATGTAAGTGCCTGGCAGGCAATTATTGCAGCAGATTGTTACACACTGAGTTTTATGGTAAGCTGTAACAGCAGTGACAATACTTTAAAAGTAATGTAGCTGCAAAAAACAGTTACACAGAGACTAGTAAATATTCCTGACATTACTGCCAGATTCTACTATGGAGAATTTCACAAAAGCCACAGGAGTAAGGCCCAAGCTGAAATGTCACTGTGGCTTCTCTTTGTCCTTCCCTAAGGATGGCACACACTGTTTAGCACATACAACAGAATCAAAATTTACAAACACCGATTTTTGCTCTCAGGTACAAGAATAAGTCCATCAAAGTTAATGAGGCTTCATGGATTCACATCAACATAACTGAAAATTAGCTTCTGGATCACAATACCTGATAATAGATGCAGAGGTCTGATTGCAGTTTACTTTGGGAGAGTGAATTATATACACATGCACATACACGTGAGGGAGGAAAAAAAGAACATTTATACAAATCATCTACTAATAGGGATTATCTGGGTTCTGCTGCTATTCAGTTTTTAAATTATATATTTATCTAACCCCTTCCTTCCCCCCCACCCCCAGCTTCACTCTTCCTGGAAACCTATATGTGACTTCCCACAATGCTGCTTTGAAAAAGGCTGTAAATTAGAAACACAGCAAACCCCTTCACTACAACAGTAAGAAAGAATGGATGTAGAGAATAGCAAATTTGGAAGTACAAGCATATGCATGTGACTGACAATTAAAGGGGTAAGGGAAATGACAAAAAACACAAAAGAAAAATTTGAAGTACATTAATGGCATTGAAGTTTCTCCCAGTGTTTCCAGATCTTAAATTTATCAAGCCATAGTTTCTGTAATCAGGCACTAGGAATTATAGATAGAATCATAAAATAGCAATTAATAATCTCAATTAGTTGGGAAAGTTTAGTTCCAAATTTCATCAAAGTAGAAGTAAGTCAGCACAATCAAAACAAAAAACATATCTTTCTACATACAAATATGCCCAGCCTGGTTGTTTTTGTTTGTTTGTTTTTTGTTCTTTTACAGGATTTAAACAGACCAAACTGACAGGATTCTTGTTCTAAAACTTTATTGTTTTGCTTTGCTAAAACGATTTCAGGGTTAATTCTACAAGTTATTTCATTCGCTGCTATCATCTGTGTCATCAAAATCATCATCATCATCGTCATCTGACCAGTCGAATTCACTGAAACCCAAAGCCATGTTGATTTTCTTCCCTTTTCTCATAGAGGTGGTTTTAGAAGAATTCTTTTTGGCTTGCATGTTTATCTGCATTCCAGAATGCAGGACAGATCCTGCTTGGTTCAGAGAGAAGATATCCCCAAAGCCCGTCATCATCAAGGCCTTCAGACTTTGGTTCATGCCAGCTACCTCCCCGTTACTTGTTGCTGTGATCTGACATGACATCTCTGCACTGTTTGACTCCTCTGTTTTAGATTCAAAGTAAGACTCCTGAGACATTCTTGCAGCAAGAGGTAAGAAAAACTATTTAAAGGAGGAAAGGACAGAGCAAAAGTGAAAGTTAGAACCAATTTAAAAATCAAGGAAAAAGACACCAACAGATTAGTCAGCAATCAACAGAAAGCATACGATTAGTGAATCTTAACACGGAGGTCAAGTAAGAATTCATTAAAACAGATAGAGTCCTTCTGGGGTCATCGTTCTTAAACCAAAGTGCAAAATCACTGAGTGGCATGGCAAGAACCACAGGCAACAGAGCTTTAATGACAAAAGAAGGTTCAAACTCTTCAATCCTTCATTTTGTACAGCACAAAACAGAATACAACAATTTCCCAACCAGGTGCACTGGTTCCAAGGCAATCGGAGATGCTTAATTCAACCTTTCAGGATTGAAGAATAAATCACATAAAGACCAAAGAATCCAAACAAGCTCTGCAGTTTGATGCAGAAGCAGCAGCCCCTAAATATCAGAAATGAAAGCAGCAGCAGACTGGTTTGAGTGTATGCTCAAAAGGAGAGAAAGGGTTACCCTGCAACAGCCATAAACAGAAGTGAGTCTCTCACCAATGCAAAGGATAGCAGAATTGGCCTCCAGCCTGCACCAGCACCACACCTTCAGAAGACATCCCAGGGACAAGCAGGCAGGGGATCTTTTTTGCCTTTTTTTTTTTTTTTTTTTTTCTTTAGTGGTATCAACAGACATCTGTCAATTGGTTGTACATCATATTAAATTTCTGATAATCTTCACCTACAGACAATGGCATTCTCCTGACCCAGTCTGTTTATAGTAACAAATGAAATATGCCCTCTTCAGGTAAATGATTAATGCTTCCCCAGAGTGGCCAAGCTAGTAACTTCCGTGACATGTCTGCCTATGTTTCACAGGGAATAAAACTCAGGAATTTCACCCTAAATTACCTACTTGTCTTGGGGTGTAAACTGAGACACTACTAAAACAGCAGCAAAGGAGCTGTGCATAAACACCAGCACTAGCCCTTCTTCCCAAAGCATTTGTAAAACTACCTACCCAAAATTCATGGGTTTTCATATCTATTTTAACCTAATCAGAAAACTGACTGAAGAGTCAATGGCAGTTGATCACAACAGGTTACAGGGGTGATTATGGTGATGCCTCGGTATGTAACATAAGAGGCTTCACAGCCAGGGCTGCTCAAAGAGTGCCCATTTCTTGGTAAAACCACTTACATTGACTAATTTTCTATCATTAAAAATGATGGTATCTGTCTTCTGTTTCACTTGAGCTTTCCCTACTTACACAGACTTACTATTTGTGCTTAAGTAAAGTTAGTGATCAGGGTTTAAGAAACCAAAATAAAACTAAGAAGTTGGGCTAATGGGGTGCCCTAAAAGTACTCTTCATAAATCCTATCACTATGTGATGAAAGAACCTGCAGCTAAGCTTCTGTACACCTGGCTGTACAAAAACCCCCAGTTACACCATCAACAACATGCTTGTTGGATCAAGGACTACCAAAAGCTCTTCCGGATAAAAAGAAGGAATCTTTTTAAAACAAGAGCTATTACACAGCACACACGCCTCATTCCCAGGTAGTTACAGTCATTTTAGATCCACAGAAGAGCACCCCTGACATATGGGAAGAATTCCCTACAAAAATCAACAAAGCTGCTAATCAGCTTTGCACTAAAACACCTTTTTGGGTCATTGACTGTTCAATGTCTGAGAGTGTGTAAGCTGTGAATGGCTCATCTTGCAAGTCATAATCACTTGCTTCCTCCATATTTTGCCATCTCGTTATCTGGAGAATTTAAAGAGTTTGTTGGGACAGGACAGGCCTTATAGTGACACACTGCATATGATGACTATCAGAAGAGACCCTTAGAAATGGCTGGGATCTCTCTAAATTCCATGGTTCTTAATGACGACCTGCAGGTACAGGGCATCACAAGTGATATACGGATTTCATGTGTTGCTCACTGTCTTCCTCTAAATAAGATGCTCATCTTAGCTACATACACTACCTTTATAAAGTCAAATCTTCTTTCAAGAGAAGTCTCCCATTTCACAGCAGCTATGCATATATTTTACTCCACCAAAATGCTCCAGATTCTCTTGTGCCAGAGGCTCTTGGAGATGTGCACAAAGGAATTTGCAGCGATCAGACTTAAAGGTGTCTGTTGTATAAGATGCAGCAGAAATAGGATGAAAAGAAGAGCAAGGAGAAATACACAGAAGCATTTCTAAATATTGGCCTCATCCTTCCCTCATGCTGATATGTGTGAAACTATACTTTACTCTTTGGAGCAGGAGCAGCCTGCCACTCATAGTTACCTACCATGCAGGATGAAGCTTCTACCAACCCTACAAAACTGGAGAATCAAGTGGCAGAGACAACTTAGCTGCTCTCCTGTCACTTGGTTTAAGTTTCCACTCCTGTACACCACTGCTGGCCTCTGATCTTTGCTGCAGATCCAAGTGAAGAGGTGACTGCAGAACACAGAGCAGGGACAAGACTACCAACTAAGACACAACGAGGCCTAGTGCTGGCTAAGAACCAGGTTTATACCTCGTGGAACTCTAAGATGTGTCTGGTTGCCATATCTTTACTCCTGCTTTTATAGTCTAGGCAGTTTAAAGTCAAACATTGCAGTTCTCTGATGTAACCCTCTAGTTTGATGCTGCTGAGCAGACACTGTCTGAATGGAGGGAGACAGATGCTTGACTCCCAAGGGTTACAGTTTGCAAACAGAATGCCCGAAGATATTTTGCAAATTATTTACAGCTATGAATTTACAATATAGTTGTATGTGTAACCAGTGCTACAAAAAAAAACAATCCTCCTTGAACAAGCCCTCTTTTTTCCAGTATGTCAAATTTTTTCCAATAAAAGGGCTTTTTAAAAAGTATGTTCTGTGTACCAGTTCACTTAAGATGTATAAAAAAACAAACCTATATTTCTCTAATAAAAGAAATTACATTTATATGCAATGGGAGAGTTGGGTTAATGCTATGCAGAAAGACAGTTCATGCTTAGCACAATAGGCCTTAGCACAATGCTTTATTCTTGCAGCAATGCCAGCTCTAAGTGAAAAGTACAAGTCATAAGCAAGTACAGCATAAAAAAACCCTAGGGCCTTGCTGGTGAAAAGGTTTGCTCATTAAGGCTGTGTCTCATGCTGTGCTCAGGATAGAGGATGGCCCACAGCTCAGTTACTGGAATCTTGCAAGTGTTAAAGCAGGCATACAGATATCTACTGAAAACATACAGAATATGCACATAGGAAAACATTTATTCTCTGTGATTTCATTACTGCATGCTAGCAGCTGGAACATAAATGCAACTTCATTCAAAGAACAGCAATAAGCTATGTCTTAAAAACAAGTCATATGTAAATGGGTCTGGCTGGAATCAAGGTTATAAGTAGGATAAAACTGTACATAACAAAAATCATAATGCTACTGCAATCTCAATTTGGTATTTGTTTTAGCTAGTGCTCTAAAAACAAGTAGGTATCACAGTATTCTTTTTAACAACTCTGTTGTAGTATGTCTCGCCATGCACTAACCCTGTGGTCCTCCCTCTGCCAATCAGTGGTTTAAGAGAAATGGGATTTCATTAAGAAATCCAAGATAATGCAAGGAAGGTTTTTTGTTCAATTTACTAACAGAAACGTGGGAATTCTACTGGCTGGTAACTGGCCAGTCAAAGTTCTGTTAACAATAATTAGTAACAAAAGCTTAAACTAATGCATCAAATTTTGACCCCCTTTTCACAGAATGGGAATTTGCTTCTTCTCAAAGAAAAAGAACAGGATCAAAAAAATCTGCATAAGTTTCACGACATGCCTTCTGAAAGATACAAATGATTCTTACATTTAAGACCAAACCCTGCATTCTATAAAGTCAACAACTCCCTAATTGAAAAAATAATTTATTGAATGTAAACAATTTTAAAGCTGAGAACTCTAAATAAAACAATGGGACACTACTTAAAATGCCCATGTCACAATATGAACTATCAGCAACATGTGGTATCTAATGTATTATGTAAAATTAAAAAATAAATTGCTATGTGGAGTGATACAATAAAATTGGCCTGAAGGAACAACTAAAAACAGGAGCACAACGGGTATATCTTGAGATTTATATAAACAAAGCTCCAAATACTTCTGACAAGATGAAAGTTGAATTATTGTCTACTTACTGGAGTATTTGATTGTTCAGTTAACTTCTGCTCCCACATCTTCAAACGTCTCTCCCGTTCCTTTAGTTCCTGCTCTTTAAAGCTCAGATCACGCTCCAGTTTCTTTAGTCTCTCTAAGGTTGCCTCAATTTCACATCTGCACAGAGACAATTTGTTACGTCTTGTCTTTTCCTGACAGATATAAATTGTTCATAATTCCCACTTGAATGTTAATTAAATGTGAGAGGCTGAAAAGTACAATACTAACTCAAGCAGTTCATTTAATTACCAAATGCAGTCTTTCACAGCTTTAGGAACAAATAGTAATGTTTATACTTCAGAACAACCATAATACCTTCAGCTGAAGAAAAATAACATTTAAAAGACTAAAATACCATTTAACAAAAACATTTTAAAAATGAAAATGCCTTCTTTTCCCCCAACATCATGAAACATGATCTGATCCATAAAGCAACTGCATTAAGCCCTGGTAGTGGAACAAGCATTAGCAACACAATACAGGCAGTCCAAGAAGCCCATTTCTCTGGGTTTAAAACTTGACTATAAATAGTATTTGGACTTACATGCAAAACGCACAGAAGCATTTTGTGGGAGAATGTTTTCCCCACTTTTCTTCCTATTTCTTTAGGTGAAGATACAAGAGCAAAAATACAAACTGTGATACGAGCCAGCCCTGCAAATGGTTACAAATACAAGCTTCCTAAGTTTGGAACGGTTGTGAAAAAGATGTGATTTACTTTTCTCCCCTTCTCACCATACATGCAAAGTTATGAAAAGCAGGAAGAGCAAGAAATGAAGGCAGTATTCTAAGAAAGTTGCAGATACCATTCTTATTTGGTTCCACTGCACGTATCTCCTGTAACAAGGTAGTTTCCTTTGACATACTTTCTGATGGACAGTATATTTTAAACACATGAACTGAACTGCCCTTGGAAAAGAGTTTAACAGGTTCTGCACTGCACATACACACAGAAGATGAACAACAATTCTACTGCAGAAATCAGCCACCTGGGGGCAATGGCATTTATCACACTTGAGTCCTGCTGAGTGAGCTGTTCTATGTAGTGGTCAGAACAAATACCCCTCATAATTACCATGCTTCAGATTTCAAGAAAAATTCTCTATCATATTTAGGCATGCATAGATTAAGATTGATCCACGTGCTGGGTAGAAAGCGGTCACACATCATAATAAAGAGACAACAACGGAACAAACTAAAAGGCACTGGGCCGAAAATCAGAAAGTGACTCCTCCCCAGACACCCATATCCCTCATAAACCCTTTCTGTCAGGTGCAACACATACCATGCTATCTACTGTGGAAACAGCAGTCTGAGGGCAGTTCCAAGCACTGCTTTTCTTAGTTTGTCTCTCATCATTGCTGCTACTTACACACAACTCTATAATTTTTTAAATATGTAAATTACATTCTCTTTTAAAATAACATTATGCACTAGGGGAGTCCTGGTAACAATAGTTTTCTCTCTGTCAAAAGTCTGTTTTGTACTGTAATTATCTCTCTTCATTAGACAGAAACTTCTCTTATAATAAAAGGTTAGTCTGCAAAAACAGTTGCATTCTGAAAAATAATTCCACTGCATAATGAAAGTGTAATTAAAGAGAAAGCTACTGTACATTGCCCAGTTAATGAGTCTTACTCCATAAATGAAGCAGCTTGAAACATTATACATTGTAGGGCATGTGGATTTGTTTGCTTCTGTAGTGTGAGTTTGCTGGTTTTTCTAGAAAAATTTCATTCTGTAATACTGAAGAACAAATACTGCATTACTAGAAACTATAATGATAAATATTCGCAGATTAAAAATACTGACTGGCATTTCTTTACATGTCTTGAACTGCTACTAATACACTCATATAAGCATCACTAGTAAACTATTTTAATCATTGGAGCAGCCACTCGTGGGGAGAGGATGGAAGGAAAGCTGCAGTTAGTATATATGACTAAATGCAGATAAATGTGATTTCTCACTGAACTGAAACATCATTACTTCTACAGTAATTTTTTCTGACTATAAGTGACTGGAAAAACAGCTCCAAAAAGACCACAGAATATGAACTTAAACATAGGGCAGACCTATGCAACTCAGGCATAAGGCAGTGCCCTTGTTTCATTAATAATAAAATGTGCCAAATGTGTAGAACAGTTAAGAAAGAAGACAATGAATTATTTTAAAGAAAAATAGAACGAGCTGATCAAAACATTAATATAAAAATTAAGACCAGAAAATGTTGCAAATAGGACCGTATCATATAGGTAAGTCAAAGAATCATCTGTGTTATCAACTCCAGCAGCTATGTACAGACTCAGTCCACTCTCAGTTTTCATACCAGCTACTCAGCGATACTGAAGACTCCAGTTACTTGCTGTTATAGCTACAATTTTGGCATGTCTATACAAAAAGAACCTCAGTTTACCTTTTTTTAAGAGTGGGGAAAAACACAATCTAGCTTGCCTGAGCTTTGATTTGCTTTGGTAAGTGCAGTATCCCTGTGAAAGTGCAGTATCTGGATCATTAATTCAGAGATCCCACAAAGGAACAAGCATAATTTTTGCTTTTCCCAAGCCCACCCTTCTCCAGGGCTCTGATATCCAGGCTTCATTAAAATTCCCTATTTTGTGCTAATACATCTCATTCTTTCCCTGCTGCTGGTTCTGCTATCTCTTTGCAAATCACTATGAGATAAAAAATCATGGAAAAAATAATCAGTAAAAGCTAAGATTTTTCAATGCAGAAGTTAAAATACATTAAACTTCTGGGCAATTGTTTTTAGTAACAAACTTAGTCTCTTTTAGTTTATCCTTTGGAATCACTTTATGCATCTTTCATCTACTTCAGGGGCAAAATTTTTTGCATACTTTCTGTTTATTTGGCTAAGCATTCATGAAAACTTCCATACAGACACAGCTTTCACATCAGGGGGGGAAGCTGCTACCAGAATTTGGATAGGAGAGCACCCCTCCAGCTTCCAAGCAATGATTTGTGCTTCCCACATGATTTGTGCTCTTTTTGAGCACTGTGTTTTCATTTTGGCTCAATTAAAAAATCATGTCTGCTTTCAGGTAAATCATGTCCCATCACCAATTTTTATTTTCTCTCATATTTCCTTGTCTCTGAGTAATTTATTCTTCCAGAAAAAATGCCACATTTATTTTTAACACAGGTCTCCATGGTAAGAAGTTTTTTCATTACTTGATAGCACCAAAGAGCTTTTTGTTGCTGGACACCTTTTGTTGCTTTTAACACCTTTTCAGACATTCCTCATCTGAGAAATTCAGGTGTATCAAAACGAAATTTGCAAGATATACTTGGGTCACTTGAGTCACACTTCAAGAAATAAAAGATTAAGTAAAACAATGTTACCAAACGTCAGCTAGTACTGCTTTTATTTTGCTGTATTGGCAAGATTTAAGTAGTTATTCGTTTTTCCTATAGGCATTTGAGTATTTGCTCATGATGCCTTAAGTTTTAGATTTTATATTTTTCAGATTCTGTACTGCCTTAGTGTGTGACTCTGAACTTCATATAAAGTGTTAGCAAGTTCTCCCCACAGTTTAGTTAGACAAAACAATCCTTTTCCAGCCCGAGAACCAAGGACACTATCACAGCTGTGGGCCCAAAAAGTGCGAACAACAGCAAAGTGATATAGGAGGATGGGACTTCATAACCTGAACCTGAAACTGGACAATTGACCCCACATTGACCACAAATGTGTGGATGGAGTAAAGTGTGAAAACGTGACCAGGATCCATTTTCCGTCCATCTTGGATGGAGCCACAGCCAGGCCTTGTACATCCCAAGGTGTATCCTTTGAAGGCCTTTTAATAAATACATACTTTATTGATTCAACACTGTCTAGCCTCTGCTTCAGGTAGCGTCTTTAGGTATCACTCACATTTTAAATAATTTTTTTTTGTTATAAGAAGCTCCTCACAAGGGTGTACTTTATTTCCAACCCTCCTTGTTCTGTCTGCTGTAAAACCACCACACGTTGCTCAGAGTCTGCATAAACAACGCTGGCCATAAAGTTGGGGTACTTTAGGTACCACCATGAGTGCCAGGCCCCAGAACGGGCTCGGCGGGGCGGCCCCGCGGTGAAGGCAGGAGCAGTGCCCGGAGCAGGGCGGCCCCGCGGTGAGGGCAAATCTACGTCTTGCCTTTCCTGGCAAGGCAGAGAAAGAATCGCGGGATTGCCGGGCTTGACACAAGCACCGTATCCATGTGCTCATCCTCCACCCCGTCCCGGTTTCTTCGATGCAGGGAATCTTTCAGTATTTTTGCTCCCTGCTTATTTGGCATAAAGCCAACGCTTCTTAATATAGACTGAGACACGATCATCTGCAAAAATCATCTTCCTGTGCAGATCTGCTTTCAATATTCCATCTCAAATAGAAGGCTGTACTGGGAAGCAGCAAGTTTTCTAACCCACAAATAAGCTTCAGGGACAGGTTACTGAAGCTGTAGCATATTCCAAAGAAGAGGCTGGAAGTTTTGCTGTAAAACTGTATTGTAATCAAATAGTCTCAAACCTCATCTCTGTTTATAATCACTTATGAATAATAATCAGCAATAGCTAAAATCATATGCTCAAACAATTCTGGAACACTATGTAAAAACAGGACTGGCCTGGGCATATGCTGGACATGTGAACACACAGTTGATTCAAAGGAGAGAACACATTGAAAATGGCAGAATGCATACAAATAGAGGCTTGACTTCGAAGTGGCGGGGAGAGGTTTAGGCCTGTTATCTTTTTTTGGTTTTAACACTAATATCACCAATACACTTTCTGTGAAAATGGCATCAAACCTACATGTTATCCGAGTTCCTTTGCCCCCACAGTATTGACTGGAACCTTGTAATTGGTTTTAAGATGTGAATCACAAAACCATAAATATCATGATGCCTAAACCAGTGTAATAATAAATATAGGGTACAGCTAAGTGCATTGGCTCCTAATACAAGTTTCACAACATTCTGGGCATTCCTGAAAAACAATAAGGTAAGTTATGTTCTAAAAATACTTCAAGCACACATATTTTCTACCAGTACATCACTGGAGTCTGATGTCTTTCTGAAAAAAAAAACCCCACTCATACCATTTCAATGTAAAACCACATAATATCTTCTTAGAAGAAAGAAAAGTTACCTCCACTCCGCCTTGTTATGCAGGAATGAGTTACACTGGTCTGGAAGGTTGCTGTCATTTGACATAGATTCCAGGATTGAAATAATCTGCTTGAAAGATGGTCTTTTCTGAAAAAAAAAAAAAGAAAATCAAATCAGACCATTTGCATTCATACAAAACTACTAAAACTATCTGCAGGAATTTTTCAACTGAAACACCACAATTAACAGGAAGTACCACACTTCTTTCTGACCACAGCATCCTTCAAGAGGACTGTAAGTCTGTAAATGGTTTCTTGTTCTTCCACCAAAGAGAAGTTTCAGAAGAGTCAAACAGGCTAGTAGGACTCAAGCCTCTAGCTGTCTCGCATGTCTACCAGTAAAACAGTGTTAAACATCAGAATCATCAATAATCATCTAGATTCTTAATTTGAAAGAATAATTTTTCTCAAGCTATGAGGGAAAATGCTTCCAAATAGAGAAGGCTGGACCATCAGCAACTGATAATTGTACAGATGGCCTTTTACAGGTATTAACATAAACTCTCTGGTGTGTGAACAAGCCATTTAGCTGCCTCTCAAAAACAGGTTTCTGGCTGCAATTCCCCTCTTGCAGAGGAGATACTCAGAAAAACTCTCACTTAGCTACTTCAGGAGCAGCCAGGGAAGAAGTGAAGATTGAGGCTAGGGAAGGATGTCTTGCCTGGCAGCTAAGCTCATATTAGTGCACTCTGTGGTCTTCTGTCCTGGGCTCATTTACTGAACTTTCTGTTCCACGGCTCTCCATGCAAGACCCACTGTGCTCACTAGTCAGAAAGACCAGTTAAAACTTTCCTGTTTATTTTTTTAAATTCCTTTTCCCTTAGTCCCAAGGGGAAGCTATAAAGTAGGATAATAACTGAAAACTGAAAAAGCCAGTTAAATGTGTTTCTTGAAAGAGTGCTGACTCTGTTAGTCTGTTTGACAGACCCCAGACAAGGTTGAGACAAAAGGTTGAAACAAAATGTAGATACATAATAAGGGGATGATGCACATTCTCTCTCTACCGTGCCTTTAATTATACCATTTCTTCTAAAATTACAGATGCCGCAATTAAAACGTGCATTTTAATTTGGGAGCACAAAAACAATTAGGAACAATGCTGAGGTGTCTCTCTCAGGAAGATCCAAGTGATTTCCACATTATAAAAGACAGACAATTTCTTTATTTTAAATGTCAAACAGCATGAAAAAGTGTCAAATGCATAACAAAAAAAGAGACAAGCTCTCTTATACTGTAATGCTGCACTATTCGTCTGTAACTGGAGGCTTTGTCTGTCATTTTTTGGTCCACCTCCATGATTTCAGGCAATGGGCAGTTCAGTGAGCTACACGAATTTTCTTTGCCCCAGACATGCTTGCCCCAGACACAAGTGCTTATGCAGTTTCTTCCCCAGCCCAGCATACAGAGAGCAGCACACTGGGCACACAGAGCTTCACAGCAACAGGTACCTGTTATGCAGCACGTTTCTTGCACTGGTGACACAGTTCCTTGTACGGAAACCAGCAGGGTTCCCCTGCCTTTACTGGGGGCTGGGGAGGCAGCTGTCCTCCCCTCCATGTGCATGATGGTGCTGGACCTGCCACAGCTGAGCAGATCCTCTGAACACACTCTGGGAAGAGCTGAACTTCCCTAGTTAGGTGTGGGCTGCACTGCAGGCACAGAGCATAAAATCTATCCATGGCACCACCGCCACCAACTCCAGAGCAACTTTGGGGCAGAAGAACCTTTGACTGGCCTTCATACCCTTTTTGTTGCTACAGCTGCATTTCTTGTATCCACACCAGTGGATGTGAACTGTTAAGGGATTCAAGGGCCTCGCAAATGGTGAGGAACAGCCAGACAGGAGACGGTGGCTTCCTGCAATTTACCAGGGTACTGCAGTTGCTACACACTGTCCAACAGCCTGGCAGGTACATAATATGCCTATACAAAACAAATTCTATTTTCAGGAAGACACCAAGTGAAAACATTTCCATGCTGAATTATCTACAATATTTTATGGACTATTCAGGATCATTTACAAAACACATCTATGAGTTTTGCTTGCTCCTTCCTTCTCAGGTGTATACTGGGAAGTTATAGGGCCGAGCTGACACTAAGCGAGTACAGTCAAAGTTACTCTCAGTCTTGCCTGAAGCAACCAGAGTGGAGACAATGACAGAGAAAGCAGGGCTTCTACTAAAGGCAGGCAAAAGGATCAACCAGGTGATTTGGGAGAAGCAGCCACAATCACTTGGTGAGTTCTGCACTACAGGCAAAGGAGCTGCTGAGTTGGTGCAACTGGAGCTGGAACAAATGCAGAGTCACACAGTACTGCCAAAGTACTGTACATTCTGGCTGTGCAAATTCTGTAAACAGCCAGCAGTTACCCTGCCAGCTTTGCAGCTCCCAGATTTACAGGTAACAGCTTTGCATGGAGACAAACCTGACAGGCAGGCACAAGCCTACACTGTCATGTGGATTTTGTTGGTTTCTTGCCCCTAGGAAAGGATAATTTCAGATTTAATAAATGCACTCTAAATGCAGAGTGATACCTTGGTTAAAACTGTCAAGAAGTGATTTGTGAAACTGGGAGCCTGAGCTGAGAAACTTTAAAAAAAATCTTCTTTTCAGTGGATAACTGCTTAGCACTTTCTAGAAAGCCCTTATAAGGGATTCTTAAAATATCAAGGCATGAGTCGCCTTTGAAAACCGTTTCCCTTTATATCTGTGATGTCTCATACTAAAATCTTTAAAATATATGCCCCTCTAGAAATAATTCTGGCTAATGTTTTCATTGTTTCTTTCCACTCAGTATTTCTTACTGAATAGGTCTTCATAAAACCAGGATATTTAATCCATATGTCTTTCATTTTTTTTGTTTCTTCTCTGTTCCCAGATTTCTGATTTCCATTAAAATACTCCATAATTTATAAACATCTTTGATGTGGAGAGAAAATGAAGGAACAGATGAAATGAGAAAAAAGTATTCACCTATGTCTCAAAAGCAAGTAACCCCAGTAAACAAAGACATCAGTGATGAGCAACCTTGTTTCTACAATTACCTAATACCCAAGCAAAAGCACCTTGTTTGGTAGAAAGTTTAAGGTGTGAACTATTTGTTTAAACTGCATAAAGACTACCATTTCAAATATCACATGGAGCACTAGAGATATTTTTCTCCACGTGAAGAAATTCTTAAGAATTCAAAGCAATGTTAATAACTCTGTCTGTTCCCATGAAGAAATTATGGTGTGAGCAGTGTCTGACACTCCAGCTGCTCTGCAGCAGCTTTCCAAGTGTATTCCTTAGCCCCATCATAAATGCATATCCCTTATTTCTTAGGGAAAGCCACCAAAAGTTGCCTCATGCTTTTTGTGGGCTAGAAGTATGCACGTTAGCAACTGCTTTTGAGCAGCTGACATACTCAAGCTCACCCCTGCTTGACCTTCAGTAACTTGCTCATGCATCAACGATCTGATTTTCTAAAGCTAATCCTGGCAAAAAGGGAATGTTACACAGAGCAGTATTTCAGAGGAGCGTGCTCCATCTTTTGGCTCATGCTGGCCACACAGCCCTTTATCAAAGCATTTTGAGAGCTGTAAGTAGCGAACCTTTCCCAGCACGTGACTGAGTAAGTCAGTCACATGTCCAAATTGTGACCACAGATTACTCCATTTCAGTCATGTGAACAAAGCTGTAATTGCCTAACAGAAGAAGAGCTGCATGAAACAAACTAGCGAAGAGCAGACTGTCAGAAAAACCCCATCTGACATGAGATTCACACTTCACATGCATCAGAGATACCTCTGGGAACAATGTCCCAAGGAACCAGCCTACACCCAGTTAAATTACTCTATCAGACAGAACTCAGCCTGATGGTTAAGCATCATTCTTTAACAACATGCAAATCCTTCCCTCTCCTTGAGATACAGCAACAGTCTTTTGGGCATTTATGGATGTGGCTCGAACAAGGCAGAGAGTGAGCTGACCTAGTATGTGCTACAATTACAGAAAAGAAGCTCAAATCTTTTTTTGAGGCCTTTGGTAGTGATGCTGACACTTGGTAGCAGTTAGTAAAGATAAGCAGTTGGCACTCAAAGTCCTTTTCAGTAATCACTGACCTAAAACTTAAGCAGCCTACTTGTAGATTCAAAAACTCAAAGCATTTTTCTCCCTTCCCTTCTGTGGGGAGGATACACAGAGTTATTAAGAGAATAGCAATTATATGTCTGTTCATGTGGAAATCACATGTTGATGGATCTCAGTGTTCCAGATCCATTCTGTAGGAAAGCAACCCCTTGCTTTTAAAAGAGAGACCAAGAATGGATATTTCCTTTTTCATATTATTCTTCTGTGGCTACTCTTTGGCCAAAAATTCGAGTTTAGAGCATCTCATGGTCTAATTTGTCTTGGAATTAAACTTGGTCTCTCTGAAGTAATAGCTAACTTTCTCCTGAGTTTAAAGAAACAAAGCTCTTCCTGGTGCCTTGACTTGAGAAAAAAAAGCACAATTTCCTTTGCTTGACTATTCTTCAATGTCTCAAATATTTTCATAGGCAAAGGAAATAGATGTTAATCCTTGGTACTAAAGCTAGCATGCCCACAGGCTCTTTTCACCCAGTTTTATGTACAACAGGACGGTTGCAAAGTCCATTTAAAGAAGGTAACTCGAATAATGTACTTACTAGTAAATACTTATTTAATTCCTTCCTTGTAGCAGTAGATTTAGTGACAATGGTGCAGCTCTTTTAACTTTTTATTCTGTTTTCATGGTTAAACAGCACTGCTATTATCATATTATTACAGTACAGTCTTTATAAAGCTCACCATTCAAGCCCTAAGGGAATAGATTAGGAAAGGTTTAATGTTAATTTAGAATGTGTTGCTGTTGTTCCTACCCATGTTTTATGGATTAACTTATTCTTTACTTACACTTGTGTTTTCAACACAAGTAGGGCACAGGACTGGACCTTGAAATTTGTATTTCATAATGTGATGCTCACATACATCCAAGAGGGATGAAGTATTAACCATTGAAAGAAAATATAAAACCCACAATTTCCATGGCTACATTTTTGCCATTTTACCATATTTTCTGTCATTGTCTTTAGTAGTCAGGAAAGTTAGCAGCATAGTAACTCTTGATTAAAAGGGGAGAGAGAGAGAGAGAGAGACATATTTAGGCATAAATATATAAACCCACTAAAAAAAAGGACAATCCTGGGTATCTTTGTGAAGAAATGTGTCAATGATGTTAGCTCAGATTGTTAGCCCCTAAAGAAATGCTAATGAACTCTGCAAAACAAGGCTGAGGTGGCAGTGCAGAAATCAAACACACATTTAATTACCTTTGAATCAGCATCCCAACATTGGTGCATCAGTTCTGCAAAACTTCTGGGACAACTGCTTGGAATGGTTAATCTCTAATGGAAAGAAAATATACCAGTTACTGGAAGCATTTCCTTTTAAGCTGCTACTAAGCAATTTCCTATGAGACCAATAAGCTTCAAAGAATTAAAGCACGCTTTCTCTTTTAAACACATATAAAAAATGTGGAGACATATTAAAAAGAAAAATCAAAATTACTAACACTAGCAAGAAGCACAAATAATTCTTAATAGACCTATAAGAAAGTAATGTATCAAATATACAAATGGAGTTCCTTAAGAAAGCTCAGAGAGAAGAAGCAAAACCAAAACAAACAGATTTTAACACTAAAACAAGTGTTTGTGGACATTACTGCAAAGTATTTTAAGATGCTTGTCAGATAGGCATAATGTACAGCCTGCCTTAATTCCTTTCTCTCACATAAATGATCTAGCTGTACAATACTATAATCACTCTTGACACACAAATAGGTGAGATATAGATTATATTAAGTGAGTTAAAAAGAGTTAAGTGAAGCTCTACATGACACAAGAGACGTTTCATGAGCCTGTGGTCAGCAGGATTAATGAGGACATGCAGATCTCAGAAAGCACTCACAGAGCACAGTGAACTCATAAATATTTCTAATGACTGAAGACAAGGAGTTGCTGGTTATAGCCAGGACTGACTACAGAGAATTAGTCTGAAGCTAGTTTGGTTTCATTTGCTGAGAGGTTTAAATTATAAGATTCTTACTAACAGCCTGCCTCCAGACTGGAAAGCCTAGAAACAAAACCTTTCTCACATACACATACAGAGACATTGAAGCCTCTCCAGTTGACTGCACAAGCTTCCAATATTACACACTGGAGGAGATCCCTCTGCTCTCACTAAGGCCATTGAATGACTTCAGATGTTTCATATTATATAAATAAGTTTTTAAAAATTAGATAGAAAATCATTTTCTCAGTGAAAATGAGTGCAAATATTAGAGGAGTCAAGCTGGGAAAAGGGTTCTTGTCCTCTATGAGGAGAGAACCAGGTATTACATTCCTGTTCAGACTAACCTGCCAGGAAGACCCTCTCATCTGCCCTACTACTGCCATTTCAGAAGTAAAGTAGAGCAAGTTATGTCACTCTGTACCATCACATTACCACAGTGTGACCTGCAAAGCCTTACAAGACACAGCAGCCAAAAGCAAGAGTAAAAAATTCTGTTCCAAAAGCATTTGAACCCTGTAAGCACTGGAAACATGAGATACAGAGGCAGGGCACTGCAGAAGTCTGATTAGTAATGTCATAACTTAACATACAATGGTTTCTGTGGAGGAAATGCACAGAAACTTGTACAATGCATAAGTTGTACTGGTGTCTGATCTCTAATTGAGTCATTACCCTAAAAATACACTAACTAGTCTTGCTACAGTAGTGTCTGTAACCCTCACTGTTCCAGGAGGCAGACAAACAGTTGCAATCACCACTTGTCTCACTTGTGAAGAATGTTGCCTACCTAATATGTAATAGAGAGGTAGCAGATTCCAAATGTCATATTATGATAAAGAATACATTTCTCAGTGGCAATTTATTATGAGATCATGTCTAGCATAACTTGAACTCTCATGCTTTGCTTTTCTTAAAAGAATGGCTTTAAAATATCTCTACCAGAATAAAAATAACACTGTGAAATTATGCATAGTGTCAAAGGAGATCCATATAGAAACATTCGAATCTACTCCATTTGCTGGCCTCAGGCTTTACAAAGGGTATTTCTCACCTTATGCAATTATGCTTTGGCCTTATCCCTCACTGATTTTAACAAAAGACTTGCAGTCCAAAAAATGGAGGAGTGGCTCAACCGTAATCCAATTCTGTTGAGGACTGGAACCATGCAATCCCACTGATATCAACAGACTGAACTGAGGGCAGAACCTGTCCCTTACACTTGTTTTGGGACACAGAAAACTAAGAAGAAAGGTAGCACAAGCACTTTTACAAGGCTTATGCTGGACATGTTACCCATGTCATGGCCAGAAAAAATTAAAAGTATGCAATGCCCTATAAGCTCCCTCACAGCCCTCTAAGGAAAGTGGTAGCCACAGGCTAGTGTTACCTGACAGGCAAAGAGCTGGCTCTGAGAATACTACCCCTTAGGTTTCTCCAGCCACGAGTAAAATAGTCACGTCTACATTTTGTTCATACTGTATTTTACACAATTCCTTGCTCTGGAAAACTGTAGAGAAATGTGTGTTCTACTCTTAGACCTGTTTCAGCATGTGACTGCATGTCTTTACAACATTCCCAATGCCAATCTGTACTCCTTACACAAAACTGCATGTGGTAGGCACAAGAACCTAATACTGTTGATGGAAGGCTTTTTGGTTCCTCCTTCAAAATGATGTGCAAGGCTTTTCCTAAACTAGGAGAAAGAGTGTCTTTGTGCCCCCTGCTCTGATAAATGCAGTAGAAGACTATATTCACAATCTTCACACTGTTAGTATAGCATTTCCAACTAATTGGTGTATCACAGTGTCGCTCACTGGAATTAATCCAGTCCTCAAAAACAAGAAAAAAGAGAGAGGGAAAAAAACACCAACAAAAAACATTAAACTAAGAGGAGGAAACCTAACTCCTCTGTTTAACTCTGAAGCATTTTGAGAAACAGTTTATGTAGAATAATAGAAATCTGTATTGTACAGCCAGTGCCTCGCCATTGTAATGTTTCCCAAGCTTCCGCTGTGTCTAGATAGAGGAGGTTTCATCTTTGTGGAGGATTTCCATGCTTGTCTGTGTGTGGTACAGTCACAACTTTAAATGTTTTTTAAATGTAGTTACTGTCTTTGATATCAAGGGACTATGTGTTCAGATATACCCTCACATGTCCAACTAACTGAAAGCCTCAATTTGTGAGAAGAAGAAAAGCGAGGCTGGGGACACTGTACAAACGGTGTTTACACCACTGAAGTGCTTTTGAAATGGAAAGACTCTGCATGAGGAGGCTTGCAGCTATGCCACAGCCTTGCCGATACCAGTGAGGAGCTCATCTTCAATGTAGTGTTGAACGTAGGTGGCAAAACTGTAATTTCTCTCTTTTTTTAAAACTATTTTTTCTTCTTTTATTTTTGAAATTTTCATCTAAGCGGCAGTTTCTTGTACTATAGTGACTCCTGCTGGGAGAGTTAAGTTGAAGTAGCTGAAGGTCTCTTACAGATATATCAACTCCCGGCCAGTAAAAAGATGTCCTAAACGCAGGAGATGGAGTTAAACTGTTCCCCTACCTTGGACGCAATGGCTTCTTTCATCACTAAGAACAAACCCCTAGGTTTTACAATTGAGACTGAGAAACTAGTACAGTACTTGTACAATTTTTGATCTACAGCATCACGACGTGAAGCTGCAACAATTAGATGTAAAGGGTCCATTCATGAGGAATAACATCACTTTGACCCTTTGTGTTAGCTCCTACTGCTAATCTTTCCATACGCGTGAACTTACTTTCAATTTGAAGAAGATGAAAAAGTCTTTTGCAAAACCCCAATACTGTTTTCTGATCTATGTACCTGAATGTAGAAACGTAGTCTTACCTCGTTTTTTTCCACTACAAGCCAAGCTACTTGTAATCCTTCCAAGCCTTTAAAGGGGACCTCCCTTGTTAGCATCTCCCAGAGAACCTGGAAGAGAAAAAAAGAAAAGAATTTTTATTTCTGTACTTTGTATTTTAAATACATTATTAAACCTTGATACAGCACTATTCTGTATCCAATTACCAGGCAACCAGTTTTCATTTGCAGGAACTTGGACCAGTGTTTGTGTGCAAGATCCTCTCACAAAATTAATTTGAATGTTTCTGCTTTTTCCTCTACAGAAAAGCCAAGATGAAAAACTGTGTTGCTTTTTTACTATCTTTGTACACTATAAAAGTTCCCATTTGGCAACTGGGACTTGGGAAGACAATGAACTCTTCCTCTCCTTCTCAGCTCCAACTAGACATATCTTTGCTTTGCATTAATTTTTCATTTAAAAATATTTCTATGCGATTGCAACCAGTGAATATGATCCAAAAGGTATTTTGCTCCTATGATATGACTACAAAAATATAATTTTGCAATCAAAATTGTAATTGTTTATCTCCAAGTACGTTGTCATATTAAACCAAGCAATATACAGCATATAAAAAATTACTCTGTTCTCCTCGAGATTTTATAGACATACTGTCCTTAGATATCAAAAGATCTCCTAATTCTGCATGTGTTTTTTCTAGCCTTTTGGTTACACAGTACCCAAGAATCTAAGCTACTCTGTAGAAAAGAGTTTGGCATCAACAAAAAGGCTTCAAGTCAATGAATCCAACTTGTTTTTCTGCCATTGGGACAACATATTGGAATTCAACCAAGTTAATAGCACTTTGTACCTCCACTTGTATATGTTCCCTTTTTTAAAAAGCAGAACTTTCATATACACATCTTGCTGCAAATATCTACAAACTTTTTCTTCTGCTCGTATATCGAGTATAACAACAACAAAAAATCTTTAATGCAGGATTTGCCAAAATGCATCAAGATCCTTATGCAAGTCTCTGTATCCTCACTGTTTGGGTTAGTGCCCAGGTTTATTCCAGCTGCGTAATTTTTAATGGATTGTGGACAGCTATGAAGATAATGAGAAAGCAAATGCAACAATACTGGCAGATGGAGGTCAAGCAAAAAAATGCATTGAAGCAGAGTTGGGCCTTTAATCAAATGAACTGGGTACTCCAACAATAGACCTATTTGAATAATTCTGCTTGAGTCAGAAGACTGGTTAGTAAAGGTAAGGGTATCTTGGAAAAATAAGAACAGTTTTTCTGAGAATAAGAAATATATGGGAAAGCTATCACAGACATATTCAATTATCCTGTTAGCCTCAGCTCAATCCTTTCAGAAAGAAAAAAAAGGCACCTAAATTGTAACTCAAATTACCACCTCTCTACTGGTAGAAAAGGAAATGTATTTGTGAGAGAAGGAAAAAAATTACCAGTCCCATGTACTTTGGACAAAAAAGCAGTGTATAGAACAGTCAGTTTAAAACAAAGGCTCCTGGACCAAATTAAACATATGGTTAAGCAATCTTGCTGTTGGGACTGTACCATGAAACTACAGAGGAAAAAACTCAAGTTTGCACATCAGATAGAGCAGTATACAAATAACCTTCCAAGGAAAGAATATAATGAAATACATGTTAAATGTCTTCAAGAGCCTCGATCTGGAAAACTACTGCTGCGCTACCTTTCTTTCAGAAGACTGTAAATTGTAAGAGCTGTCTTGTTTCATTCATGCATATTTGCTCGTGCAGAACATTTTGCACCGAATTCTTATATCATGACACCTTTAGTGTTTATTTCCACAGCCCAAACAGATCACTGCCTCCCTAAACCAAAAGCTAGCTAAAAGCTCTTCCAGGATTGTACACAGTTGAAGAGAAAACCAGCAATTTGATACAATATCAAGAAGGATTTTTCTTAATGCCTTTATTTTACTAATAAATGAAAGTAAAATATATAAAAGTCAGATGTTGTAAACCTTTGTATTTACTTACGCAGGTTTAGAAAATATTTTAACAACAGTGCAATCTTCATATTCAGGCCAAATATATAGAGAAAGTCCTTCCTTCCAATGGTGACATGTCTCTATGTTCAGTTTTACAGGAGTTTCAACCCCTTCTCATGGACTAGCTACCCTGAATCATCAGCTAAGGTGAATGATTGCATCAGTAGTCTTCTAAAAAGCACCAAATGGATACCATCTGCAGTCTCATTTTCCTCTCCCCAGGGTGATTCAACAGCAGACAAGGACCTCAACCTAACTTACCCTAGCCTCTTCATTGTGAAGTACACTCTGTTCATTTTCAGAACTGGCTCCCCAATTCATTTCACATGGAAATCAATTTATCTTTCCTTTCTGGTGCATAATCTAATTGAGACTGACATGGCTAACTGCCCCTCCCGCCTGTGATGGTGAGGATCACCTGCTTTACCAATTACATCACATCTCTGTGATGATGGACAGCAGGTGCTCAGAGAGAAAACACCCAAGCTAGAAACAATGATGAAAAACAAAGCAAGGCCATTTAATATAGTTTATAGGTTTATAGCTTTGTAAACTGCAGCCTCGAAAGATGTTGGACTCATCTTTGCAAACAGAGGAACACAAAGGAGAGATAAACGTATCAATGTTCACCCTATACACGAACCTGAGAATAAGAAATACGTGGTCTTCAGAAAAAGCTCATACTTAATTCTGTCAGCTCAGCTGTGCATTTCAATTCCTATCCTCTCAAGTATGTGACAATGAAGGAAAAATTAAACCTACAAGACTTCTACGTCACCCCCATCCCCACACAGTGCAAAGCCAACAAAGTGACATTTGGATAGGAGAACATCCAAGTAAGTAATCTGAGGAAAAGAAAATACTCTGAACACCTTCACTGAAAAAAAAAAAAGCTTTGTCTGGTAGGAAACTGTTCACAGACAATGGTCAGGAGCCACAGTTAGCAGAGGTACAGCATAAGCATTAGCATTGCACTCACAGAGGTACTGCCCTTAGGTGTGAAAATTAGGTCTGTCTTCTCTGTATTGATCCAACTGCAGTTAAAGATCCCATCATTCTTTTCAAAAAGAGTAAGGGATAACCCCTGGAACTGGCCAACATTCCCTCTATAAATAACATATGTTCTCATAACTAAAACAGTGTTTGAACAGCTGCTACATTTAATGGCAGTCTCTATGCCACCAATAGCCAATTAATGGTCTTACTTATTTGTTCTTCTAAGTGATAAAATAATTCAGCTACACCGGATAAGCTTTCTGTGATTAAACACATTTATACTGATACACAAACACACTGTGGTGCACTACAAACAGTTCTGCCAGGATAACATATTCTGAACATATGTCTTCATGATTTTGAACAGTTTTTAGAGTGACACTGTCATTCCACATACACTTTCCTATCTGGCAGAGATAGAAGGAATGACAGAGACGGCAGGGAATAATTTTTGAGCAACACACAGTGACATGCAAGTCAGTTTCAGGGTTGATCACTTGTAACACTTGGTTTCAGCTGTTTAGAGTACAGACTTGGAAATGGATCAGAAAAGAGAACTACAGCATGGCTGAAGGAAAGTGTAAGATCTGTCTTTGTGTGGTAATAAATTCTCCTGGAAAATTTAGCTTTAGCATTTCATGACAGTATTATAAATTATTGACTATGTATCTCAGAGAATACATAGGCCTGTTTAACCATCCACGAAGAGCAGGACAAGCTAATCTAAACATTAGCTATAAACATGTATACAGCTGTTCACAAAAAGGAAAATTCATTTCAGCTGAGAAGCAGCTCAGACCTATGAGGCTGCAGAAAGACTTCAATACTTCATGGAAAAAAGCTCTCGCACAGCTTAAGAAGAATATTTAAAATCACAGATTGGTTTGCCGAATGAAAAGACTGTCAGATAAAAAAAAACAGAAGAAAGGAAATTAAAGAAAACCATGGGAAAGATGACAAATACTGCAAATGAAATATCTATTCCTAGCATCTTACTAGTTTACATTTGAAAGGATTCTGTTCTTTGTTAAGAGGACTTTAACTGAAGTAAAGCAGATTTGTCTCTAGCACAAAAGCTGCTGGCAAGTGTTATGCTTCAAAAAGGGATCTTTACATTTTGTTTTTATAGATGATAATAACTTAAAGAGACAAAAATACCCTTTCTCAAATTTCTTGTTTTCAGACCCCTAGCTAATTCTCTGGTAGTCACAACACTTATTATAGGAAGATTCCAACTTTCAATGTTATATTCAGGCCATTTCTTGCTGGTATAACCCCTTAATATCAGTTATTTTAGAAACAGATAACTTGGGCCACTGCCATTCTTTATTTCTACCCCTCTATCTCCTCTGAAAATGATGGTGTTCCAAGACTAGAATTATAAAAAGAATAAAAACTCTTAAGTGTTTATGAATTCATAAGCTTTTACACACAGTAGAACACATTAGTTCAAAATTAGTATATTAAAAAATTGTGGGTCATTACTAGACATTCTAAAGTAGCACTACACACCTATAACAATGTTAGAATACTCTGGTAACAATGAACTGTTTTCAAAGGGAAGGTAGTTCAGTTCTGCCTATAAGCACAGAACTGTCAAAGGAACCTGACTTTTTGAATGGGGTAAAATAAACTTTGCACAACTTACTGTTTCCAAAGCACTGTTAATGCTTGACATGATAATATACTAAACAATTTCTTACCTTTTCTCCCTTTGAAAACATTACCTAAAGTTAATTCAAACTAGGATGATTATGTGAGCAGTTTGAACTATAATGCCATGTTTGGATTTTTTCCTCTTACACTGTTGTTCTGTTTTGAAACTGGAATGTTTCCCTTCAGTGGATAAGATGTGATTGCTTCCAGTAACAGTTTACATTAACATTTACATTTGTTAGCTTATGTTCTTTTACTCTTTGCGACTAGTTCAGTTAAGCAAGCAAAGATTTTGAATCTGACAATATAGGTTCCTTGCAAACTTTCACTGTTAAGTGGTCACATCATGTCTCAAAGATTTTTCTCACTATAAACAACTGTTTGGCAGAAAGTTAAAGTCACCCTCCACTGAGACATCAGCTTAGCTATGTATAGCCATAGGTGCTAGCTTAAAACCTCACATCCATCTCCTCCCATTCCTCAAAGACAAAGAGACAATACTTGACAGGTAGTGAAGAATTTCTTATTCTGCCATCCACTGTTGAATCCAAACAGAAAAATGGTTGATGTACCAATATGCATGGAAACTACAGCCCCACCTCCTTTCCTTTCCTCCCCAAGTACTCTTTACTGTCCTCAGCAAGAGAGGTCACAACTGTGAGCAGCAGGGCTATTTCTAGCCTAGGTTGTATTGCAGAGCAAAACTAAATTAGAGTTTAAATTTGGACAGAGTAAAGTAATTCACATTACTGAATCTGAAAACCTGTCATTCTTATGAACTATAAGCGATTCCTCACCCTTCAGAAAAGCAGTGCTGGGCTTCTATAATTTCAGATGGGGTCTATTCTCACAAATAGCGATAGCAGTATCTTTTAAACAATTGATCATAGACCAGGTGCTTTTTAATAAAAATCAATTACATTCTATTTTGGGGGAAGTGGAATGCTAATGGTTTCATCCTGTTACACCCCTATTACAATACAACCTTTTTCTCCTTGGTTCCACAAAAAAACCCACAAGCAGAGATTCATGATGCAGGTTGTTCAGGAGCTGCTGAAAGCCTATGGACATAGGATGAATAATTGTGGCAAAATATGCACTTCCTACACTGGCATGCTGCTAATCTAATCAGATATTACAAAACATGCTAGATACTATGTTCTTCCTATCATTTTCAAGCATGCAATTATAAATTTGGGGTCTTATGAGTCTTAAAAGGACGTGTGGTGTTTTTTGTTGTTCTTATTTAGAATTGTTTTTCTTGCACCACATGAATTCTGTCCCACTGAAGACCTGCCACAATGCACAGTGAGATGAGGCACTCACCACTCCGTACGAGTACGTGTCACATGTTTCAGACACTGGAAGACTTTGAATAACTTCTGGGGCCATCCATGGGAAAGTGCCCACTAATGACATGTGTGTCGTATGGGAGTGGAATCTTGAGGCACCAAAATCACAGATCTGGCAAAAATAAATAAAATATTAAACTGGTATTAAGAGTATTGACCTCATTCATTAGACATGGAAACATATCAAGCAGCAGCATCTCTCTACAAATAATTAAAGTGTTCATACCTTTAACACACCATCAGCAGCTATAACAACTGAAAATTAAAAAAACAAAAGGTTACAAGAACGCAAAAAGCAAGCCCAATACATTTTTACAGCAAAATACTTCATTTTTCAGTAAAAAAAATGACCCTAAAGTGAGCCAGCATCTGAATGTGCACACCTGTCCTGGTTTCTCTGAGAAGTTGACAAAACATCTGTTGATTATCTACAAGCCCCTGAAGAAATGCAAACCTTTCAGGCCTTATTGAGTTAAAGGACAGCAACACAGATGAACTTCATTCTCCCCAGTACAGTTAGGTTTAGCAAGAAGCTCTCTGGAAGAGTCATTAATAAAAGGAGAAAACCTACAAAGGAGGTGAGACCTACATGTTTCTTGACTATTATCTCCCTGTGTGCATTATTAAAATCTATGCCTCTCCTATCCCACCACTAGTAGTAGAAGTTTCATCTAAAAGGCAACTATTAAGTACAGGCTCCACACTGAATGTGTATCACTCAAAAGCCTGAATATCTGTCAAACTTAAAAAAGGCCACAGTAAAGACAAGATTTTCTGATTAGAAATAAGAGGCCTTATCCAGTCTGTTGTGTCTGCCAGCCTTTCCTGGTACTCAACCTTTCCAAACAGAAAAAAGAGGTGAGGAGTGCCTGGACAGTATCTGAAAGCTTTACCAGCTTTCATGGCCAACCATGGCCAGCAAGAAACAGGTTGGAAGTTCCCTCTACAGTGCTCTATATGATTCCAGGTCTGTAATGAACTTCAGACAGGCTCAGGATGGGGAGACCAGGCTTTTCTGTGCCTCAACAAGTGCAGCTTTGATGACAACCAAGGCATTAGTTAGTTCTGCTTGTTCAGAAGGCTCAGGCACAGATTTAAATGCCACATTAACAGGTAACAGTAAATGCAGAGCATTTCAGTGTTTTGCTACTTTACCATTCCTGGACTTCAGGTCCCTGTGGATAACTTTGACTGGAGCTTCCATGTGTAAATAGTGCATTCCTATACAAAACAAAGGAACAATCTAATTAGGCTGAGTAGGGTCATCACATATCTGCAGTCATGATTCCTGGTTCCCACTAGTCGTACTCATTATGAGTTGCCATACCTGTGTACCATATTGATGTGCAAAGCTCCCCATAATCTACTTTGAGTAAAAAGCACCAAGCAAAGCTCACATATCTCTCAGAGCATATATATGGATATGATAATGTTTTTTAACATCATATGTAGTTATTTTCTCTAACTATAGAGTTAAGGAAATGTCTACACAACTAAGCTGGATATGAATTTACTTTTTTTCACTAGTTTACACTAATTCTTGTGTGGTCAGTCACAGAACACAAACACAAAGGATGGAACAGCTTATTCTACATCATTATATGAAGAATTTCAGTGTGTTTTCTGAGAATAAGCCCTTAGGCTTATGTAAGGAAGCTTAAATGCCCCAAATCGAATCAAATGTAAGGGCAATTATGCACTTTACTTCATAATTATTCTACATCACCAAAATTACCCTCTTGGGACTTAGGGGCACACCAGAACTGACTCAGAGAAGCCATTTTCATTTCAGAACATTTTTGATTCATAATAAACAAGGAACATATTAAAAAGAACAGTGAATGGGTTTTGCTTTTTTGATTTATATATGTTTGATTGGTTTTGTTACCATCTGAATAAGGAAGACTAGGAAGGCTTTCCTGATTAAGAAAGGTTGTACATTTGCTGGCTGTGTAAGGCAGTATACACCACTCTTCTTGCTTACCTTTAGCTATGTCAGTGGCCCAGGTCATGATATGATCCATATCCATCTCTTCACTTTTGTTACTATTAATGTAATCAAACAGTGAGCCAGCAGAAGCATACTCTGTTAAAAAACAGCAACAAAGAATAAGTTTAAAAACAATGCACCTAACTTGAAAGATGTAATAGAAACTCTGCCAGTTCCAGAAAGCAGTCAAACTCTGGCTTAATGACAAGCAATTTGGGTTCAACAGCCTAATATTATTACCAGTGTAGTAGGAGAGTTTATCTTATTATCCCAATGCAGACACAACCTACTACTAACAAAAAATGAAAAAAAAACCCCAAAACCAAGTGTAATTGTATAGGAAAACAGGCATTACAATGAAAAGGCATTAGAAAGATCTGGCATCACGGAAGATCAGGCAAAGCAGTTCAAATTCCTGAGTAAAAGGTTCTGCATGCTCCTTCTTTAGGAAAAGCAGATGTTTTGTTTTTTTAAAATTTCCCTTAATTATACCTACAGAATCCCACAGGAGGATTCTGTGGGTACAAACAAGAGCATTTGGGGCCCACTGGTGTTTGGAAGTGTGCCAGAAGGAATCCAGTCTGACTGTCAGAGTTGTGGGGCCTAAAGCAGGAATAACAAGCTAGTTAGTCCCTACACACATTTTGGTGTGAAACTGAAGACAACTCAGATCTCTATAGTACCACTTTCATATAAACTAAAATTCTTACTTTTTTGAACAGTGAATTAGCCACTCTTGATCAGAACAGTTAACAGATAGGTTTGGTGGTATCAGATTCATCTTACTGTTTCCAAAATCAGAGGATACTCCCCACTGATAAGCATACTGTGTATAAATGATGCCCCATAACAAAACGTAATTTTTTTTTTAAGTTAAGCCACATGCTAAATATATAATGTTCTGTTACAAAGAAAGGGTTTGCAAGTAGACAGTTTCCGATTTCCCCATGGAGAAACAAAACAGCAGATCAAATAATTTGTTTATGAAAAAATAGAAGGATGAAACTAGAAGTCTAACCCTGAGATAAGCAAGAAAGATCTCCTTATGCTGCAGGTCATCTACATGAGTTTAAAGGCTGCTCAGTATTTATTAAATAAGCTTTATCTTATTTAGAATTCATTAATGTTTCACCAAAAACACAACAGGAGGCCTGTAAGATGAAGCAGCTGATACATTTTCTTTTATTTGTTTGCAATGACAGGGCAGGCAGATGCCACTCAGTGCAGCCCAAGTAGCTGCAAAGACCAGGGGTATACAAGGAGCGACTTAAGCCTTTTGTCCCTCTCTCCTAAGGCTATCCAGTGTGTTTCTCAGGCAGAATTTAGAACCTATCTAGAAGTCTCTCAAAATCTTCATACCATTTCAAAGCAGCCACAAAATCATCCTTTAAGACTACATCCTAAAATCAGCCTTTAAGACTACATCAAATGTGTCTGAATTTTGATAATAATAATAATATTAATCAGTGTTTGATACATGATAGGGTAAATGCATACAAAAATTTCCATTGTTCCTAACCAAAGAAATCAAAAATACTGGGAGATCATTGCATGAGGAAGGAAACTGAGACCTGAATCTGCTGCCTAGAACATGGCAAGCTAGATGGGAAGACTCCAGTGCTAAATGAAAGAAGCAGAAAATAGCAAGTCCTTTGAAAGTAAACACTCAAGCAGCAAGTTAGCTTTGGATCACTGTTGCACAACCTCCCAATGAAAGGACAGACATGTTGCTTCTGATGTCATCGAGAGAGGAGTAAGCTGCTGACCTGCACATTTCCACAATTAAAACAGCAGCTTTTTTTACCCATGAGGTCATCATCTGTCTTATAAATGGATTCTTCAGTAACAGGTTGGCGCATGCTTTGCATGCCTTCACAATGCATAATTTGATCCACCAGGGTCAGGGACAACTCAGCTCCTCCAGCCCTTTGCCACTTTGTGTGAACAGAGGCAAGTAAGCTTCAATCAACAAAGCTCCACTGTTAGTATTTCTTCCATACATTTATTGTGCCACAGATATTTATTAGGAGCTTGTGGATTTGGAAATCACATTGCAAGAACAATGTTTTTTCAATAATGGAAAAAAATATTTGCTTTAGAAAGAAAAGCTCTGATTGCCTTACTGGACCCACCCTGTGATGGGCAGTGGCATACATGTGGTTCTGTGCAATGGGGGCACAAGCTCTGAGAACCTTTTGGGATGAGGCAGCTGTGGCCAAAAGCCATATCTGAAAGCTGCATATTGAGACTGCTGCTGACAGAGATGGCCAGTAACATCTAGAACGATGTGATCCATGACAGCAGCTCATTGGGCAGCAGGATGAGCTGGAACACTGACATACATCCCAGCAGGAAAACATTTTTTCAATTCCAGCTGCAGCCCTTCTCAGAGAACTCTTTAGCAATCCCACTAAGACCTTACATGCAGCTAATGTTCAGTACATGCCAATTACTTGGCTGAATGCTCTCATCTCCATCACTCTGAAGAAACATTAATTTCTCAAGATTTCTTCTTGTTTGGGATTTTCTCTGTCAATAAACAAATTTCTGACTAAACACAGGATTGTCTGCAACACTGAAGGCCATCCAGAAGATCACAAAGTGAAAATCCCTCTAAAAGACATTTGAAGCGTAATTAACATTTCTTATATCAGTAGCCATTCTCTCATGTGAAAATGGTGTGGGGAAATGGAGCCTTGCTTCCATTCCAACTCACAGGACTTCAGTCTCCTTAGAAGCTGCACAGAGAATCAACATAGTTTGCTAAAAAGTCCCCAAACCTTTTTCTTCTTTAGCCAAGTGTGATCTGAGTTCCCTGTGAAACAAAGCTGTTGAACTACACACCATAGTCTCTTTCTCACAGGCAATTTAAGAGTTCCCATTCTCAATAGCACAGTGAGTTACTTTAGTTGCTGTCGGTCCTGTGACTGGTAAGCAGGTCATGTGTCCTTCAAACACTGACCTTTTGTGAGATCAAGCTGAAGACTTCTGATCCAGACATCATCCCAGGTCACTGATTACACACCTCTCCTTTTCTACTCTGCTTGCTGGTTTACACTTATATTAAAAAGGATAGTAAAATTGAATTATTTGATTTATGAGCTTTCTATTAATTTTATTGCTTCCAGAAGGAATTCAAGTTCCTGTCTATATGCCATCATCAGTGCATTTCTGAGTGGTGTAGACTGTGGTCACCTCAAGCACTCTGGAATGCTGACTGCCACACCATGACCTCCAGTAGGCTGATACTCCTGGAGTAAGCAAAGCTCCCCATGCCCTGAATGTGCTGCATTTCGGATTACACTGCCATCTGCTGTGATAACGAGAAGTCCAAGAGACAGCTAGAAATAACTGAATTTTTACAAGTTCTGACCACACCATCCAAGAACCACTAAAAACCTGACCAGCAGAGACTCAAATTGGCATTAGATTGTGCCACATGCAAAGGACTACTCTTCACACTGAACTTTGAAAGGTTATAGACATGCCAAAACATGCCTCTTAATCCACGCTTTCATGGGTTTTATCTCTCCAAACATTTGTTTGAGCAGTTGGGAAATTTCTTTGCTTTGGGTTTACTTTCTACTCCTATCTTATGTAGCTTGTCCCATACAGGAAAGAGAGAAAATTCTGTATCTGGACAATCTCCCAAGATAAGAGCAGGAAGCTTAAAGCAGTGATAGAAAAAAAAAAAAAAAACAACCCAAATCCACCAACAAAAACCCACAACAATACCACAAAAAACAACTTTGGCATAATTCTAGGAATGTCAAAACAAACGAAACCTAGTTTCCAGTGTATAAAGGGAGTTGTCTTACAATGTCTTATAAACCCTTGGCTCTATTTCAAGCTCTTCCCATTGTGAACCTCACAGTGCAAATTCTCCTACTTCAATGAAGGGAAAACTCATGGGGCAGCTTTGCTCTGAGCAGATATCCAGCCCACCTTCTTCACAGAACCAGCCAGAACTTCGTATCATGAAAACCTCTACTTTTGTGACATACCAATTAAAATAGAAAAGCAATTCTCCAAGCAGGGTAAGAGAACACAGTGAAAGGTACTGTTTAAAGGAGTGCTGCATTTGTGCACTAAGAACACCCTAGGCCTCACCTGCCTCCATGCTGCCTCCAGCTATGCTCCCAGCCTGGTTCCCACCTCCAGCACTCCCACTCTGAGGCAGGTAGTGCCAAGCACTCTCAGCATTTAAAGAGGACCAGAACAATTACTGAACTACTGTAATTGGGTAACACTGGAGATAACCTTGTAAAACTTCAGCTTTACAGGGTCAAAAAAAAGGTCATACAAAAATCCTTACCTGTAACTATGCCATAATTTGGAGGTTCAATGACAGCTCCATAGAACTGAATGATGTTTTTGTGACTGAGCACACTGAGTATTTCTGCCTGTTGAAAACAAACAAATAAACATACAAGTTAGAAAATTTGGAATGGGTCATTTACAATGATAGCTTATTTCATACCCCTGGGGGTATTCACATACAGCATATAATATATATATATAAGCACACACATATCTAGGACAGTCTGTTCACAAATGCTTAGCATTTGAAAACCTAGTATGAGAGTTTGGCAAATGAATGCTTTGTATGTTTGGGGGGGGTGGGAAAAATAAATTTCAGACTATTCTTTCATGGCCAAGGCACTGATGTAGGAAGTTAAGCCTTTGGAAAAACTGAAGATCTTGGAAAACTTTATTCCAAGAAAGATCTGGGATTTTTGGCAGAGTAGCAGCAGTCCTATCCAGAATTTGTGTTTATGCACAAAGTACCATGGGTTCAGCGAGTCCAGCGCTCCAGGCTGTTACAGCACACCATGCACACACAGCTCCATCCAATGTTTACTGGAAATGTGGAACTTCCAAGCATGCGCTGCGGAGTCTGATTAAATACACAGAGCAAGCATGCCTGAGATTGCCAAATACCCAGCAGTGCAGTTGAAACTGCTCTCCAAAGCAGACTACAGATATTTGGCAGTTCTGGATAAACATACAAAACCTTCCAACTCCACTTGAACAATGCTGCTGGGTTTGAGCAAGAGACTGCAAGACAATGAGACTGTATCTACAGAAATGAAGACATGTACGCCCTGTAATGTCTGAGAAAAAAGTCGGTATCTCCTGGAAGGTGTCTCAACAGTTTCACCTCTGCAGTGTATCAAAACAAATACTCAACAGTTTTTAGCACATGTTTTTACACAAATATACGTATTATGCAAATACAGATACGTACTATTTTACATTTTTCTCCATAGTAATGCTTTATTTTAAGACTTTGAGATTATGTTAACTCTATACTAGGCAAGAACATCTAACAAAAACAGGATCACAACTCCTCAGAACTTATCAAAAGTATCTGACAGATCCCTTCACAGATCTCTTGACTTGCAGGGGGAGTGTTGCTGTTTACCCAGTGGTGAGCTTTCACACATGTTCTCAGATAACTGCCAATTACATTTTTTTGTGGACTTGTAGGTGAGTCAGTCTGCAGTATGATTTGCTGAAAACTGCATACATCTTAAAAGTTAATTTTCTGGTATTGTGAAAAAAGATTACTCACTTGACGGTAATATTGTTTTTCTTGTTGAGCAGGCTAAGCAGCATGAAGAGCTAGTGTAACCCAAGTTCAGTTCAAAGCTATAGTTAAGATTTAATTGAATATGTGTAAATGTCTGAGCATTAGCTAAAAGGTCTTCAAAACTATGTTGAAGTTACTAAAAAAAATGTCTTTAAGCAACAGCAATAGCAAAATTTGAGTCATCTAATGCCTTTATCTGTAATCATGCAATTAAGCACATGTATCATGGTACCACCTATAAAACATAGGCCAAACAAATACTGGTTTGCTATAGCTCTACATTTATTCGAATAGCAGTAGCTGATGCACTGTAGATTTCTGCATAAAAACTGCTATAGCCTTCCTGTTTTCAATGAATCTACAAGGCCACAAAATAATTTAATTGGAAGCTATCTATGCAAATGTGGAAAGATTCACCTGCAGGTAAACAGCAACACTCCTAGAGCCAGTGAAGGGATCTGCCAGCAGAAGGAGCTCTGCCCTACAACTGCAGCCCCACCATCCTCCCAAGACAAGGGACTCTTGCAGCAGCAGAAGCAGGAGCTGTATCTGCAACCTCCTTCCCTAGGCTGGAGGATGCAGGTGACCACTGACTCATTCAAATCTCCATCTCAGAAACTTTTGTATTATGCTTGTATATTCCTTAGGAAATATTCAGTTGGGCATTCAATTCTCTAATTCCTATAAGCATTACTGCCAGATTACCAGGAGACCTCACTCTGTTTGACTGCCTATCTGAATATTCTGATATGAGACAGGAATAACACAGTTAGAAAAACTATCTAAACACCTTTTCATTAATGCCTTGGTCAGAAGAATGAAATAAAACCATCTTGTAAAGTACTTAAAACACACCATGTCTTCAAAGGAATGAGCACACCATTTGCTGTGGTATTTACAACACAAGTACTTCAGCAGGTCATTAGAATTAAATTGATGGGTCTCATATTTAATTTTCCCACAGCATAATATATTTAGGTCCTGGCTATAAAAGACGTAGTAGACGAACCTTTTTGGAAAATGATTAAAAACGTCCTGTAATTAACAAATCCAAGCTCCATAGCTCCCTATCCTGCCACAGCTATGTGCAGAACCCAGTGACTGTTCTCCATCTCACACAAGATGCTGCTGGATCCCAGGAAAGCCCATCAGTCAGTGGACAACAGGAGAGGCTGCACTGCAGCAAACCCCAGACTGACCAATCACCCAGTGCTGCCACAACAGGGACTGCACTGACACACAGTGTTTTTATCACTTGGAAATGCAAAAAAATATTTTTAAGATTATCTTATTTACATTGTATACACTAAGATCACATTACAGAAGTATGAAAAAATGCTGTGTTGACCACAGCTAATATCATTAGCTTCACATTGATGTTCATACTCTAATCTGGGATTTAACAAATACCAAAGCAAGCTTCCATCTAAGAAATCTAGAGAAGCACTTTCTAATTGCACATAGATATGACAAGGAACAATTGGGGGGTAAAAAAAATTTCCAACTTTTCCTAAGGACCATTATATCGCAAAGAAATCCTCTCTAAACATTTTTAATCACTGCTGTTGTTAGCAGTAGTGATTCTAGACTATTCCTTTCATGCTTTTTTCTTTTCTGTTGCTGTGGATCAGCTGTGAACTCTATTAGCCAGTTTAAAGACACTTATTCCTTACAGTGAGAACCAGATGCAAGCCAATCTGTATCTTTGAAGCTTTTGTACTATCTTTGACAAGAAGGTGCCATATTTCAATGAAAATTACTTTCAGATAGCAAATTACAAAGTGGTGGTTAAAGACTGGTATTTCAAAGGTCTCTTAGACATTAACAAGAATATTTAGAATCACCTTTAAGCATCAGAACTGTACTTTAATCCAAAATGCCTAAATGCTTGAAAGAAAATGCTGTCATGCATTTGTCTGTCTAAAGGCAGCCCTTGCTGGCTTGGGCATGACACCCTTCCCTGAGTAAAGCTGCTATCTATCTTATGCAAGCCAAATGAGCACCAATTTCTTCCTAAATAGTGATGACAAGTAACAAGTATTCATCTACTTCATTACATTAGTTTTTGGTGTGAAAGACAGAATTTTTTTTTTTAAAAGATTGGATTGAAGCAGAACTAGTGGAGTTCAGCTGAAGGAAAGATATCCAAACACATAAAGTAACAAACTCCCAGACACACAAAGTAACTGCAACAGAATTGAATATTATGCTTAGTGCCATGTCAGTAACAGCCTGTTACTGACCATCAAACTACGCTAAAATTGTCCATACTGCACTTACATCACAGGTATGGATGAAATTATGTCCCTCCCTGAGTCTTGCTGAAGGGATTACAGACTGCACACCATTTCTTGAAGGCAAAGGGATTCAGATTTCTAAACAGACCTAATCCACTGCTTACATAATTCAAATACCACAAAATCCAAGGTCAGAACAAATTACATTGAAAACTTTTTCATTTAATTCTCACTTACTGACTTACTGTAAATCAAACCCAATTCATAAAACAATTACAGTATAAGAGTTTGGAATTCAGGTAATCCCTAAGTGTACAAACAGTGTAATTGTGTCCTGTGAACCATGGTATGGATCACAGTGTTTAACAGGTAATTTGGTTTTATGCCTCTTTAATCTCTACTTATTGTGACATGCAAAAATGACAGTTACATCATCTAGGACTGACATCACACACTAGAGCTGCTTGTAGACCTACTAGTACTGCTCTTAACCTTGCAGTACAAACAATCATGCATGAAAAACCATTTCTTCAGGTGTTTCAGCAGGTAAAAACAAGGTCCTTCTCCAGGTCTTGTCTGTGTTCAGTAATTGCTGGACAGAAATCACAAACACAAATTCTAAGCACAGCCTGCAGTGGATGAGAGGACAAAGCAAGCTGGCTGGACAGCATGGTCTCGTTATGGGCAGCATAACCTCAGCTCACCAGCATGACACAAGCCCTCACTTGTTCTTGCTCTGCCTTGTACCAGCGCAGCAAAAGCAGCAAGTGCAGCTAAGCTCTGATGAGGTCTTCAAGATTGGTGCTGATTGCAGATGTGGGCAATGGCCACCTGATGCTGAGCTTGCATTACTTGGGAATCAGAGAAGGCCATAGCATCAGATCTTTAATTGCAGCCACAAAGACAGCAAGGATGTGGACAGAGGCACTTTGCATACAGCTGTGTTGTTGCTTGACAGCTACTCATAGCAGCTGCAGCTGCTCTTGTTAGAGCTCCCTATCTCAAGGCAGTTAAAGTTAGCAAAGACCAAACGAATCAGCATATTTCAGTTATTCTGATTCCCCTTGGAAATATATTAGGAATTTGTTACGCTCACACTTGTAGTCAAGAGAAGTGATCAAGGGTTTGGGCAGTCTGTTCCAGCAGCACAGCTGGAACTGTAAAAGAACATCTGTTCAGAGAATTTTTCAGTACCAAAAGGCTTTTTTTTGTATGGGTCCAGGCAAACTGAGCCCAAAGCAACTCAACCACCACTTCTTCCAGGTGCCTTTGGAACAGCTGACTGGAAAGAGTAAAGTATCTTTCCACCCCAGTCTGAGCATATGGGTTAAGGATTAACAGAGGAAATAGCTGCAGCCCCTTGTGAGAGCACTGCATCAGCCAGCAGCCAACCAACTCTGCTAGTTAACTGCACAGCAAGTGGCACCTTCACACAAAATTACTGAGTTATACATGGTTAGCTACTTAATCTGATTAACACAACTTCCTTCACTGCCTTATAATATTTATTATTACATTGTGCAAGTCTGGCTATTTAATTTTACAGACAACTGTCTGCCATGTTTATTAAGGAGATATTTAGACACACTAAAGGCAGCTTTGGAAAGATATTTTTTTGTAAGTCTTGTAGCCTTTTAAAGGCTTTGACCTTTGTCATGTTCTTGGAAGAGTTGCAACTTAGCTACTCTAAGGGGGTTTTACAGTCTAATACAAGGGCAGCTGGAAGAGGCCAGCTGATGTTTTAGTAAAATAATTCTATTAGTGGCAACCACATACAAAAAAGATACAGAATGCTAACACATACAAATCTCACACCTTCATTTCTAGACTCCTGCTCAAAAATACATCCAGTCTGTGTCCATTTCCAGCATCTCATGAATTCTTTCCTGTGAATTTACTGGTGTCTAATAAAGGATGGCACCTCATATATTACCAGTTTCTTTAGGTGAACAAGCTGAAAGCATCATTTTACAGATGAAATACTAAGACAATCAGCATCTGTCATTGCTAACAAATTGTCTTCTCAATATGCAATAAAGGGATACTAAGAGAATTTCACAAACATAAAATTATTACCAAGAATTATATAGCAGGGATGGTAAGTAATTATTATAGTTTTGAACACTGAAAAGAAAATTAGGCAGATACAAAATAAAAATTTAGGACTATGCCTATTAATTTGTCTGCTGCCATAAAGTTTTCTAAAGAAAATATACAAACAAGAATATTGTGCTTTGGGGGCCCTAAATAACAAGCAAAGGATACTGATTGTCCAGTTCAGAGATTTTTTGTTAAACCTATTATATTGTCTTTAATGCTAACAATGCAAGGGGAAAATCACATGAATGTGACAAAGCCAAAGAATCCTCAGTGAGATTTTTAACCTGCAAATAAGCAGTTACCAAGTGCTTCAATAGGCACACTCCCAGCATACACGTGCTACCATCTCTTCCCATAGGCAATCATAGTTTTAAAACGATGGTTGCATGGCACTTACAGCTGTGTGAGCTTGGCCTTCTTTTCTAGTATTCATTTAGATGGTAAGGTATCCCAAAAAAAGCTGATTTCTATAGGCCATTTACATCTTAAAACTGTCAGCACTTATGTCTTACAGCCTCTATATTCAGGCTGTAATAAGAACCAGCATCCTTGTTCTTAAACCACACAGAAGAGAGTTAAATTGCATTCTCAGATTGATGTCACCAGCATTTCTGTAAGTAACACAATTAAATTCTCATAAATACATCTACAATGATGTACAAAATTTGTACTTTGAAGCATTTTGATTGAGCAAATCTTTCAAAGCATCAAATTTGCATCCAAAATTATGTCCTACACTATTACAAATACCAGAGACTAAAAGCAGAAATGTACAGGAAACTAATAAATTCTCATTGCTATATAATTATTTTACCATTATTTTGTATCCACTTGAGTATATCACAAAAAAAAATCTCATTTTTGGAGATACTGTGATGGAAACACACACTTTAAATAACTTGTATAGACTCTAAGGTTACAATCTTGAAGAAAGAAAAAGCACATTCCCAAGACAGATAATTTCTGTTAAACTATCATAATGTATCACAGATAAGGAATATAGACATAAATTTATTATTGTATTCTGTTCTAGGCTCACCCCATCTTATGAAATTTACTTTAAAACAGATAATTTGCATCATGCAATGCCACAGGATTTGTTAGTAGTAAAATGCATTGGATTTTCACCATTTGAAAAGAAAACTGAGTTTTATACTCTACTATAGTACTTTATAGCAACCTTTGCACAGAACTTGGTATGTTATGGATAATTTGCTAGCTAGCAAATTCAGAACATGCCTGTCAAAACACTGCAAAGGCTTGCTTAGCCCATGACAAGCAGGCTGGTCCCTCTAAAATCACAGGGGCTTTATCCTTGTGAGGTGGCAGCAGACCCTCTGAATTGTGCAGTAAGATGGAGTGAGATCAGGCTAACTGGCTCAATCGTCCCTCTGACTTCCATCAGCTCAGGACAATTGGACATGGACATGGAGCCAGCACAGCACTAACCAACAAATTGCAGGATCATGGTGTTGGTTTTCCTCATGAGGAGGGTTAAAAACTTGCTATCTGTTAGAGAAGAGCCTGCTAACAGACTGATGAAACTAAGCAGAGGCACTTTCTGCAGAAAATCCTTACAGAATGGTAAGTCTGAAAAGAATTCTATATTACATTTACACTGCCATTTACACAAAAATCCAAACAAACAAACAAAAACCTGAAACTAAGGTTATGGAAAAATAACTCATTTTTTAGACAGATTTCAGGTAGAAATACACCCACAGGACTGTTACATTTTGCAGCATACATCATGAGATTGTATGAGCATTTAATATTAAGGTATCTGATAAAGACAGATCTGCCAAGAACAAGTTTACTTTGGATTTCACTACTGTTATTCACATAAAGTAAAAACCATTCAAAACATGCATAACTATGTATTTTTACTGGTGTATGAGTTTAGAAATGTCCACAATATTTGCCATTTTTAATTCAGGTAGATTTGGAGTACTAAGGTGCCTCCAGCTGCAAAGCAACACCAGCAATTGAGTAGAAACAACAGATGAGTGGACTAAACAGCAGGGCTGAAATACCCAAGCTCCCATAGAGCTGTTTATTTTCAGCAATCATCATTTCTCTTTTCAATGTTGGGAAATTTTCCAAGTTACTCGCAATCACTTTTAACACAAGGTGGCTTTGACTTTAGAGAACAGTAACAAAATCCTCAACATTCCGAAAATGCAGAGTGACAAAACTTGAAACTTTCTAACTCCTGGCATACTCTGCAGGTGGGAAGATATCATAGCTAATGTGCAACACAGGGATCATTCCAGACCCAAAAAATGGAAAAACATCCAAGGAAATTATTTCTGAGATCAAAGTCACTGTAGATTTCATGAGCACCTTGTTGGAAAGCCATTATGATATGAAAGTGATGGGCAAAACTAATTCCCTCTCAAGGAGTCATGCCATATATACATAACTAGAGCAGTGATTTTTCTGAGGTGTGCAAGGTTTTGTAAGGAATCTGGATAAGATAACCTAGAAGTCAAATCTCATTATACAGTGTTTTTGCTGAACAATTAGCATAGACTGGAACAGAGACAGCAACAGCTGTACTTATGCATCCTGATCCACTCCTCTAAAGCAGCTGTGATCTTTACAATGAACTATTTTTCCATCTTAATCATGAAAACTGTAATTTAACCACGGGGGAAAAAACCCATCATATTCTTGATGAACACTCACTTAAAGCCTGTCTTAGAATGGATAAATCAAACCTACTATAGCTAATGACAGAGACAACACTTGATGGAAATCCCTCTTATTGGAATCCTAGTGAATGTTATAATTCCAGAAAAAGTCGCTCAACCAGGCAGGCTGAGCTCGCCCTTATGAAAAAAACATTTCACAAGATGTGTCACCTGTTACATGTTGACAGCAAACCACAAGGTTTTGTTTTTCACACAGGCTGCTAGAGCTCTGCACAAGGCTCTCCCCAGCTGTCACTCAAAACTGAGCTGCCCCTGCAGAAAAGGTATGAACAGTTCCCTACTTGGAGTCCACCTAACTTAAAAAAACTTTCAAAACAGAAATTACAGCTGTGACCAGCAGGCATAAAAAGAAAGGAAAGTAGTTGCCAACTACCGATGTTGGCACTCTGCTGAAGTGAATGAGTCCTCCACAGATGAGGCATTTTTCTGTGACATTTACCTACCCCAAACACAATCTCACAAATCTGAGGTTTTCAGGAAAATGAGCTGTCACCATTACCTGAATGACACACATCATGGTTTTATGTGAAACTGTCAAATCCAGCATGAATCATGGTGAATTCTACCTGCTTTTCAGAAAAATCACTCTTCTTCAAAATGAAAATTGTATTTTACTTAGAAACTTAGTTCAAATGCTACTTCTATTGGGTAGCAATGGTCAAAAAATAAGACAAAACTCATCAAATTTTAAGCTTCTGTCTTTATGAAACATGGACCCAGTGTTTATTTTTTCTTGGGACTCTTCACGCTGCCTTTATGATTGCTCAATCACTTTTCCATTAGAACTAAAAATTTTCAAGTAAAATAATGGCTAAGATAAAAACCTTGGAGGAAAATTATTTTAGTGTCATAAATCCACATTTATCAGTATTACTCTACTATGTATTTCTGACATGCAACTTCAGCTTTTCCCTTACTTCTCTGTGATGAATTTCTTGTATACAGAACTCCCTATCTTATCTAAGCATCTTTATAGCTCTCAGCTTACATAGATATGACAATAACAACTATTTAATTTCTAATCCTTGTTATATAGGAATACAAATGGTCAGCCTCAAAATACATTTTTAAAGTTAATAACTTGAATAGCAGTATCTCTGAACTCTGCAGAAAGTGGAAATTCAGAAGAATCTATCTAAAAGAGTGAGACTGATTACAGACTGACCTAAAAAGGCAGTTGCTTTGAGTCTTGCAGACCTACAAGGAGCAGAGAACCCACGGGGTCTCGTATTACTACAGCATATCAAATTAAGTCAAAAGTCTGTTTTCTCATTGCTCTTCTCCAATGAAACAACAATATCTTTAGCCATTTCCTTCCCCAAAGTTATGGCAGAATAATCAGAGGTGCCGTAACTGCTATCTATGTCTGTACTTACTAATATGAGAGGAACATCACGCATACCTAATGGGGAATGAATAAAGGCCAGCTACAAAATTAAGATCATCTATTCTGTGGTTACAAAACCACTGACCTGCACTGCTTCCTCCATCACCCTACACTGTGCTTGATGAGGACCTGCAATAAATGATACAGCAAAGAGAAAATTAGAACTGTATATATATATAGGACCACAGGAACGTTCAGGACCAGGGTCACGTGCAGAGTACAGTACAGCCTCTCCCCTGGGCTGTACCTAAAGAGCTGATGAGAAGGCATCATGCTGCAGCTAATGGCAATTCCAATCTGAATCTGAGTGCAGCAGAGAGAATTTGCATCTCTTCCTATTCCAGCAGTGCCCGTAGTCTTTGCATAACTACTGACTGACTTATGCTCCAAGCATGACAAGGATTAGATTAGCAAAGTTCCAGTATAATGAACAGAGCTCACAAGCTGGGGCCAGGGCCCAGGAGCTCCATGATGTTTTGGTGGCAAAAAACACATTCAAATTGGCATGGAAGAATAACAGCATCCTATATACTACAGCTTCTCATTTTCCAGTGCCAGATATACCCAAACCCTTGCCTAAGATATTGACTCCTATCAAGGATCAGACACACAAGCAGATGTAATTTTCCATGCCACCTTCAGGTCAAGCAAGGCTGGAATGACTTCAAGCATTCTCCTTCAACCAAGCAAAATCATCCTCCAGTAAAGCTTTGCTACCTGAGACACAACACTCTAGAAGACACAGCAAGAACTGTTTTCCACCCTGTCACAGCTATATGGCTATGCAACATTCCCTTTCTACACATGCTGTTACTGTGCTGACACTTTACTTGCAACACCAGTGGCCTCCTGAGGGTGTTTACTTCTAGGAGACAATTCCTTTATTCCAGGTGAAGTCCTTCCCTCTGCCTGGGAAGGAATCAGTGGTATCTCACGACTGGCATACAGTTTTACTATAAAGAGGATTTGGCTGACTCCATATATGCAGAAGGCTGTTATAACCCTCCTGCCCTCTTTCCTTCTTGAGTTTGAATTGTTGCACTTTGAAGACTTTTTACATCTCTCCTCAAGGTCAATTTTATCAATTATCTCTGTCCCTACCGAATCTGGATGTAATGACTGTAGTTAGCTCTGAGGGGAGAATGAGATCATTTTGAGGTCTCTATTGTGCAGAGCAAGCGTGATGGTTTTGCATAATACTGCAAACCTTGCAAATATTATTTTAAAATATTTAAATCATTTATTAGTCCATATTGTATCCTCAGGGACAGCACCGGAGACCTTAAGGCTTTAGAAGTGTCCTGCATCTTTTCATGTGTCCTCACTGTTTAGATTAACATACCTTTATTATTGTGTATGTACAAAAAGAACCACAAGGTGTAATAGTCTTTTGAAAATACTGCTTTTTTGTTCAAAGTCTCTACTGAATTCAGAATTTTGATGGATTGAAGTAAATGGTGGTGCTAAAATAATACTAAAGTTGTAGAATTCAGACTGCAGTTCTTCCAAATGTATATTTTAAGATACACAGTTTCTTTAAAATGTGAGGAAGCAAAATTCCACATAAAAGCTGTGTACACAAAGGGGTTTTCACAACAATGAACAGCCTAATCAGGGTGAAGAATCCTCAACTGAAAGCTCACAAAGAAATCCCTCTATCCTTTCTCCATTTTTTCAATTCTACTTTTCTCGATAGGGGTGTCTCACCAGAGAACCTGAAGAGTGAAAGATTTAAGTATAGGAAATCCATCAAACCCAGGTTTATGGTCCAAACCCAAGCAGCTGTCAAACCCAGAGACAGGAATGTATGCTCACTTCTGCCTAATAAAATTTGAATCAAACACTTTGCATCTGATTCTCCATGTGAGCTTTTATGCAAACTTCTAAAGTGCAAGGAATCCTGGGGTGGAAGAGCTATTCTGAGAGCTTTCACATAGTTCATGTAATTAGGGAAACCACTTCCTTTGATTGTAAGTGTTCAAAACAGCTGAATTTCTTCTTTCAAAGGACTCTGTGATTTGGGTCATCTCTTTTACTTGCTCTTTTATGTTTCTCAAGATGAGAGGTGAGACTGTAAAGCACATTATTTAGAAAAAAAAAAGATTCCACTTTTTGTTTTAGGGATTGAACTTCAACTATTCAAACGCTTGTCATTTGGAAATCTATCTTTCTTTCCCTCCCTCTGTTTCCTTCCTTTTCTGATAAGCTGTTCAGTGGCTCAAGCGAATATAGCCCGAAACGCCAATTTAAACCTAAGGGAAAACTGAAATACAGTACATAAAGGGAAAGGGACTCTCATTTTCCTTTGTGTGGCTGTGGTTGAATATGTAATTATAAAGGAGCTCTAGCTGCAGGATCTCAGTCCCTATGTCAAATTTATTTTTTCAATAGTTCTAAACATTGACCAAGCAAAAAGGCAGAAATACAGATTTTTAAAAGACAAACAAAGCAGCTGCCCTGGTTTTTGAAGTGGGTTTGCAGGTTCTTAGTTTCTCAAAAAGGAAACTTGGGTCACAGTTTCAAGGCAATGACCATGTCACCAGAGCTAACAGCTGATGCCAGTGTTGCTACAGAATCAAGTGTCACTCACCCTGAATTTCTTGAGTCAGGCACCCTGTTAGTGCTGTTACTTCACATTCATCTCACTAACAGCTGTAACAGGCAGCAAATATCCCACTTCTCACAGTATAGCACAGAATCATACTAGTGAAAAGGCAGGAGATTTCTTACTGCAGGTTTCAAATTTATTAAGTAAAAACAGAACGCTTGTTGATCCTAGGAGGACTGAGCATTATTCCCAGTCAGTGAAAAATTGCAGGACTCCTTCCAGAATTACAGCATTTACAGGGAATCAGTCTCCAACACGAACAGAGTAAACCACTTGGAATACAGTGCCAGAAACCACATTACTGCCAACTTCTGAACAGGACAGATGATACACTGGCCTGGAGAGATGACTTTACAATAAATAAAGACTTTGGTACAAAAACAACCGAGAAGCCAAAAGTGACGAGCAGAAAACTTTTCCTTGGTTTAGGAGATTAAAAGTACACAGTTCACAAAAATGGAAACCCACCAATCACTACTTATAAGCCTTCACATTTGAAAGATTTGCCTCAAATGCATCAAACACTTTCTCAGCTGTATGATTCTTCTAAGAGGAAAAGATAACCTCTTGGAAAATGTCACTCATTTGCTTGAGTTGCTTGCAGCAACTAGTTGATTTAAGAAGTTTCCAGAACTACCCACTCATCTCTCCTATTCTGCCTGTGCCAGATAATAATTTGCAGAGTGCCTCAGCTTTCACTGAAAGACTGCCTGGTGCAAGCAACTGCATCTCATCTTCTGGTGTCAACCAAGAGCTTCCTCACTTCTACAACAGCTCAAGGGATTTTACAAGCCATGCTTATTTTTGACATGGCTACTGGTAAATCAGGTGCCCAATACACAGAACTCACAGCTATTTGGTCAGATGTGTGTATCATAACACAATTTTTTTCTCCCTTGCCTCCACCATTTAGCCACAAGGAGCCTCAATTTTCAGGAGTTTTGGAGTAAAATAAATAAGCAACCAGAGACAAAAGTGAAGTGGGTAGGTGTGTGGCACTACTCCCCTTCAATGACATCCAAGGACCAGACCCTATTTTGCCAAGGAGGTGCACCCATAGGGGGCCCCTCCTGTGTGCAAGGCATCCAGTTTCCCTATGGAGCTGACTTTCTTAAATAGAAATTATGCAGAATGCAGATTCTGTAAACATTAGTCTAATAAACAAACATGTATTTGCAAGTAGGATTCTTCCCCAGTAGCTGAACTGCAACAGATGAAAAATTTAAGAGGAACAGGGCAGTTTGGAGGCAGTTGGATCAGAAGCACAGCTCTGTGTTTGCCCTGGCTGGCCTCATCTCCCTGGTGTGTTAGTACAATTAACTGAGTATAAGAGAAAGAGTTAATATTGAAGCTGTTCTTTCCCTGGGCTCCTCTGCAGCCTCCAGCTAACATAAACACATCTGAATGTTTCCCTGTGACTGTTTATATTGTCCTCTTAAAAAGGAAACTTTCTCTATCAGCACCTTAGTAAGTGGAAATAGGTAAATATAAAATAATTTTTACAAGTCTTAGCTGTGTCATTACAATTAAAAAGATTGGTTTTGATGCTTGCATTCAAGTTAGGATATATTTTTTTTTTTCTTCAGAGTTCTTCAACTCTGTTTTCAGTGAAATCTTGTGCCCCAGCCCATTACACAACTTGCATGCAGCCAGTTTAAAATGAAGGACTAAAAACAAAAACAAAAGGAAGTAAAGTAGGGCCTATCCAGTTCTGTAGAGCATTTTATTGCCCTTTTAAAAGTACAAACCACATTGTTCAAAATTCTATTGCCACCATGTGCGTGGCAGGTAGTTTGGGGAGCCCAGCCAGAGACTGCAGCCCCCATGCTCAGCTTTGAATACTCCTGTGTAAAATCGTGTCCAGGAGATTAATGGTCCCAGACTCAGATCACATCAACTCCAGCACAGGTCTCCAACTTCATCTGAACCATCACACAGGTGTGCAACAACCTAGAAACTGTGTCACATTTAAACAATACTTCCATACACCTCAAGAACTACTCTGGGATTACCAGAGACAATTTGCAGCTCCCTATAGTGAGTGCAAGTCATTTAATTAGATCCCCAGGAATTGCAACACCAACAAATTTCAGTGTGGGTCACAGACATTTAAATTGTCTGCTGTCCGTCAAAGCACGTCAGACTCAAACATGCAATCACTTATCAACTCTCAAGTTACCACTCACCTGCCATTGTGATTTTCTACTTGTAACCTTTTTTAAAGAAAACTACATAGTTAAATAAATGTCTACACAAGTCTAACTTGAACCAATCCTCAATTGCTTGAGCCTGCAACAGCCTGAAACAGCACCTTGAGAAAAAAAGATTTCTTCTGTATCCACGAGATTTCCACAGCAAAGTTTTAGGACAGCTTAAACATACAAAAATACCATTTTGCAGTTAATCACTTCAACAGAAGCTCAGGGTCAGAAAATGTCATGGGAGGGGAAACAAAAGAGCTGCCATTTGATGTCAAGGGTTGCTGGCATAAAAAAATAAGCAACACAACCTCTCCTCCAAATTAAAAATAACAACTGATTCCATGCAAAAAGAAGATCGAAACAGAATAACATATCTAGAGAAATATTAAAAATAAAATTTAAAAAAGGAAAAAAAACCCAAACCAAAACAAAAACACAACACAAAAAAGCCCAAAATAAAGAAACAAACGAACAAAATAAACCATGCTAGGAAAAATACCTTTAATTGCAACTGGGTTTCTACTGGAAACGTGAGCAATGTGAGCAGCCCACTGTCAAACAAAACCTTGCAACTGACATAATAATAGTTAAGACAATATGCAATGGAACTAAAGTAATTATGAAAGTAAAAAATATTTAATAATATCCTAGCAGCCTGCATGTTGTGGATAGCAAAGAGGGTAAGAAAGAGTGTTTTCTAAACAATCAGAGATCTTCTCCCTATTCTAAACAACATTTAATCATAATTTATAGAAAACAAGCACAAAAACTTGTTCACTTGCAGATGTTGCACCTTCTGAAAAAAAAAAAAAAAAAAAAAAAAAAACAAACAAAAAAAAAACCAACAAAAAAAAAAAAAAAAAAAAAAAAAACCAAACCAAAAAAAAACCAAACCACTGAAATTGAGGACTACTGAGATAGAAGGGTCCAGACCTCTCAGAGATATTCCTAACCCAGGGATCAGGCACAGAGTAATTTCCTGTAATGCAACCAAGCTAAGGAAGCTGTACCTATATTCCTAACAAACAGCACATGCAAGGTAATTTCACCTCACTTACAAAGTTTAAGGCAATTCAGGAAACAAGCAAAATGAAGCAACAGACATATCTGGTGCATCTCAGCTTAATAATTTACTTGTTAATCAAATCTGCTTAAGTAGCAACTGCTCAACACTGGCCACCAGTCAAGAGGACATGCACACTTGTCCCTTTACAATTTTAGTACAAAATCTAGTGTTTTACACCACTGACAGTTATTATGTCTCAACTGATTCAAAATAACTTTTGAAGCCACATACTGCCAGTGTGGGCCTGACAAACTAGTTTCACTGAAGCTGATATTTATATCAAACTAACCCCAAAACTGGCTTGATTTTAAAAAAACTAGTATATACAAGCCAGTGTAAGTAAGAATCTCAAATAAAGTTGGTCAAAAAAAAAGCCACATAACTTGTACTATAAATACTCATTATTTATATGAGGCAACTCTCAAGTTGTTACTCATTTAATGAAAAACTTTGTATAAATGTTTCAATACATGAATAAAAAGATCCACTACAATAAAATGCAGCAAAATACAGACAAATACTTTTCTATGTCTGGAGTCTTGTGTTTCAAGGATTGTTTTATGAGGAAGAGACACAGGAATGAAGTTTCTTAAAACAGACAAAATGGAACTAAAGCCTGTTCTTCACAAGAATAATTGTATTCTAGCATCTTTCATTATACTGGTGTCTCCCAAATATGGGGTTTGGACAATATTTTGATTGCAACACCAACATGCCAGGACACAACACAGTCTTATCCAAAGCATCCACTAAGAAAACCTCATGCAGTGACTTTTTTAATTCCTGGAAATATGACATTCATTTACAAAATAAAGTCCTCCAGAAAATTATCCCTTGAAGGAAAGCCAAGAATAGGGCAAATAAAGAATCAGTGAGATTCATTACAGAAGTCTGTCCTATCCAAAATGATTCTGCAAGATACAGATTACACAAGAGCTGCAGCATCTGAAGCAATTTTGACAACTTCCAGTCCATAAAGCATTTTAAGTATTCTCTTGATACCTTTTGAGAATACCCTAGTCAGCACCAAGAGGAATGCTCTAAGCCAATTCCTTTACCAAAATATATTAAAAAACCCTCATCAGAAAAACTTGTGAAATAACCATTCTGTAAAACAGAAACAAAGACATTTTAAGACACTCCTCTGGTATAATAAATACAGTTTTATCTCCTTTTAGCAGCTAACACCACCTAGCAGTAAACCTGAAAGGAGGCTGCAGCCAGGTGAGGGTCAGTCTCTTCTCCCAGCAATTAGCAATAGGGCAAGAGGACAGAGACTTAAACTGTACCAGGCAAGATTTAGGCAGGACATCAGGAAGAGGTTTTTCACAGAAAGGGTGACTGAGCATTGTACTGGGCTGCCCGGGGAGGTGGTAGAGTCACCACTCCTGGAGGTATTTCAGGAAAGACCAGATGTGGCAGTCAATGCCACAGTCTAGTTGACAAGGTGGTGTTAGGTCATAGGTTGGACTTGATGATTTCAAAGGTCTCATCCAGCCCAGCTGATTCTGCGATTCTGTTTTTCTTTGAACGAATATGGGGCTGGATGGGTTCCCATCCACTTACTGTGAACTCTAATTTTTCAGTATAGGTAAAGATATCCCTGGAAAGTTCACATATTTGACTCCTACACCCTGCATAACTTCATACAGCACACACTCTAAGTCCTCTCTCACTGTTCATCACTCTCAATACTTGCTGACTCAGACCTGAGAGAGGTAAGGGAATGGAAGCTCCTAGAAAGAGCTAATAAAATATTAATAGAGCATTGAAATTACTCTTCATTACAGCAAGGACCCAGTGTGGGGAGTCATTCAAGGCTAGCATCAGGGCACCAATACCAGCTACAAACTACAAAGAAAAAGAATATCTACTATTTTTAGTTCTGTCAGGACTAAACTATCAATTTCAGTTTGTTTTGCTTTGCTTTATTTCACTCTGTTGTTTTTCTCTTGTTAAGCCTGCAAATCATTGCCAATTCTTACTCTCATGACCCACATTAAAATTATCACATGCTCTCTTTTAGCACTACAAACATGAATGAGGTAAGTCCAGTGACATGCATGTGATTATACTTAACTCATCCCCTTCAGAAGGTACAAGCACAATCTATGTCTTCTGGACAGTCCTTTCCAGAAGTGGATCATAAAAATCAAAAAAGTGAACAAGCTGCATTATATGCCATATGAAAACTTTTATGAAGCATTAAAATATCCCCTAAAGCTTACAACACACACATTACATACAAGAAACCCTGACAATATAAAATTAACTTCCATGGTAGTCAGACTCCAGGCAATACAGCATCAAAACTAGAGAAAGCATGTTTTTATTTTTGAGCCTCATAAAACTCAAATGCATTACAGACATGAATGAACAAAGCATGCATAATTAATCCTGCTCAATTTAACTTCTTCTATCCACAGGTTAGTTCTGTTAGTTCACCTTAAATATTTTAGTATTTCCCAGTAAGATTACAATTACATTTTACTGGTGTTTTTTTCACACTCTCCTGCAGTTGGCACAGACCACTGCCAGCATTTTGAAGGTGTCCAGGAACATATGTACTGCATAAAATCAAATGATCTTGTACCCGAGTACCCTGGTTGGAATGGCTGAAGCAATATTGCTGCCCATCAATAGCATGGAGACAGCTCATGGACCATGCAGTACTTTCAAAGACCTGTGGTATTAAAATTAATTTCAAATTTCAGGTGAAATTCCAGCAGTAATAAACCTCCTGGTGAAGTAGCACACTCCACACACCAGCTGCCAACAAACTGCCACCAAAAGCACAGCCCTCAAAAGCAATGACAAATAACAGGTGAACTTCAAAGATGGGCAATCAAAAGAGGTGAGTGCTCTTCAGTGAAAAGCTAAGGTGGCAAAGCATAAAACAACATTTGTAACACTTCACTCCAGCAGTTATCTGCTAGAGATAATGGAGCCAAAAGAACTGCAAGCAATTTGCAGAATAAGGCCCCTGGCCCTAGTCTCTCCCATTCATTTCAGTGGGAGCCAAATTACAGGTTTACCTAATAATTCATATAAATCCCTCACAAAAAAACAGATAACTTCTGAAGTAGTAGATGTGCAATTTTCTTCAATGAGTGGACATAATTATCACTTAGGGCAAAAGGACAGATCCTGCTACAGGAGGCATTTCTACTCTGCCACGTGCATCATAAACATCATGCTGACAGCCTAATTTTCTACAAAACAGTTCACTAAAAATTCCTGTTTCCTACTTTAAACTTAAAACCACTATAGTGGTTGTACTAGATAGAAAAATAGCAACGTAATTTTTATTTTTGCTGCTATTTAATAATTCAGGCCACATTCCTGTTTTACTTAATCAGCACAATTCTTGTTCAGTTTCACATCTAATACTCTAATCAAGGCCTTATAGCATGTATTTTTTTTTTCCTAGCAGATCTGTTTAGGTGTATTTTTTCATATAAACACAGATCTTCCCATAAAGTTGTGTTTTACTGCCTGTCTATATAAGGTTAATGCCTTGCAGAGCTATTGCTCAGATTTCAAAGAGTTTCAAAGCAATCTGTCTGAGCAACACTCTTCCAAATATTTGTAAGTTTTTCTAAGCACATATTCCAGTATGCTATGCTGGAACAAAAATTGCTTTGTTTCACATGTTAGAACTTGTTAGCCCCTTGGCTAATATAAAACTTTCACGATCTTTGCTGGTTGTGATTGGCTTGTTTAATAAAATGACACACAGATAGAACATATTTGCAGAATGATACCACAGCTCTATTGACTTGGCTTGTTCCCTTGGACTTGGCTAGCATGAAATGCCTCTGAGCAAATTTTTCACAACTCTCCTATGTTTTCCTTCTAATCAGTTGTTATGGATTATTGGCAGCAGTTAACAGAAATACAAGGCATGCAGTCATGGAGATAAAAGGACACTTCCTTCCAAATAAACTAGAAATAGTAGAATCACAGATTATGCTGAGCTGGAAGAGATCCACAAAGATCATCAAATTCAACTCTCAGCCCCACACAGGACCATCCCTGAAAGTGCCTGAGACCACTGCCCAAATGCACAGAATAATTCGCTTTCTGTACTAAATGCATCCAAGTATCCACCAAACATAGATACACAAGTTACAGCAAGTTATGTTTGTATTGATATCAGAAGAGTCATTAGCTCCCCATGACTTTCAGCGCAGTTCAGCCACAGACATTCACTATTGTCATCACTACAGATGAAGATGCTGCATATGTAAACATGTGACAGCCATTAGGGTCAGAAGACCTTTCAGCCACCAAGCAGGCTTCTGGTAGAGCACAGGCCACTATACTTCAGCAAAATGTTCCTGTGGTGAGCTCAACAACTTGACAAAAGCAATTGTCTAAAAAGACATCTCAATGAGAAGACAGATGAAGAGGATCCTCCATCTTCACCCCTTTCATTTGTAGTCTGTGCCAAGTGTTACTCATCCTCACTCCTGATAATCTGTGCTTTTCTTTCCATTCTAATTTTTCTGGCTACAAATTTCAAGCACTAGTAGTTCTTCCAATAACTTTTGCACTAAATTAAACTATCCCTTCATTTTCTCCATACGAAAACACAATTTTTGTACATAACCTCTTACTTTTTAATTCTCTAAGGTTGTTGACAGAAAAGTTCTGCCAAAGCTTGTCAGACTTAAGTAAGTCATCACCACTTGCCTCTCCACTGCCTTCCCAGAAAACTTTCAAGATAAAGCGCCCATACCAAGCTGCTCCCATAACCTGTCTTGTTTAGTTTTAAGTTGCAAGCTATAACCAGTCTGAAGAAAAAGAAACAAATTTGTGACGGAAGGCACTTGCTCCCCTTCTGATGGATGATATTCATCAATCCCTCTTGACACCCTCACTTTCTCTAACTTTCCACTGTGTGTATTGCAGATTCCCCTGGGCTGCCCTTACAGTTCATTTACACTCTTTTGAACACAACAGAACCACATATGCCTAACAACAAGATAAAACATGCCTGGTTGTTAAAAATTACTTGATCCTGATTTGCATATGCAAAACAATTAACCTAATTTGCCAAACAGCACCATGATACAAGCTCTTACTGAGTTGCAAGTCTTCATTAATCCCTAAATAAATGCTTAAATTACAATAAACTCTTTCTGGCATATGGTTTCCTTTTCCTACTGTACAATCTGTGCTCCTCGCTACTCCAAGCTGAACTTTGTGTTTGCTATCTTAAAAAATGTATTTTTGTCGAATGATCCAACTGTGTCAAGTAATATACAGGATTTTCCTTTCTCCATCCTCTACTGTTCCATTATGTTTTATGCCACGCAAGATGTAGTAATATTGTTTCTAAATTTACTTTCAAAAAATGCTTTAAGTATGTAACAACATGTCTAGCACAGACACAGTGTAACCCCTTCAGAAACACACACGTTCAATAAAGGTATGTCACTGACCCTGAGATCTGACAGCCAGGTTATTTTTAAGGACACATTACTGATACTGCATAGCACAGATTTTACCCTTCATGTATCTTGATATTAACAAATAATAGAAATAAAGAGAACAACACAAACATATTGGACAGAATGTATAAATCTCCCATTGCTCTAGAAAAATCTTGACATCCATTTACACTATTTTAGACAGCAACGTGCTCAATCATGATCAAACATGCTTATCACATGACACATGACACAATCACGGCAGCTTGGCTGCTGCAGCAGTGGATGAACTTTGGTGTCTGATTATTTACTAAGTCTAATATGCCTAGCACTGCTGTGCTGTCCTCCAGCTTGTGTCTTCCTACAACAGTCTGAGGATATTATATTGTATTGTACATACAGTCATGATGGAACAGCAGTCCAGTAACTGTGCTGTCCATCACTGCACTGGGGTGTGCTCACTGCTCCATCAGGGTGCTGAGCAGCAAGCAGACTGGAGCACTCTGAGAACCACACACACCATGCCTCTGCTGAAACTGTACAAAGCTGAGGTGTTAAAAGGACTTGAGGGCAAATTTTTAAATATTTCAAAAAAAACCAAACAACAAACCAACCTTAGCCAGTAAAGGTGCACTTAGCTAATTCTGCCTTTTCCCCTGGGATTGCCAAGGACCATCTGCCCTTCCAGGTCACAAGACGCCCCAAGGTGACTGGCAGAACAGTTAGGGTTAAAACTACCTCATTGCAAGTCCAAGCTATGACTATGTGGCTATGACTAACTCGGAGCTAGTGGAGCCCTAGATCAAAATTTTCAGCAGGCAGGAAAGGGGCAACTCTAAGCCTGTAGCGAACATACGGATGTGAGCCACAGAGCAGACGTCAAGAGGACAAGATGGAATCAGGTAATGACAGGAACACTACCTCTTCCTATCTAGCAACATGCCAGTGGTATCAAGAGAAATTAGTAGCTCCACAGGTGCAGCCAGCTCTCCTCCTCCTCAGGGCCAAGCAGAGAATTGCAAAACAAGAAAAGTGGGAGACAACAGTGAAGGGTTAAACAATAGTGCTTTAAATCAGCCCCCTCAGCCTGGACTGCTTGTTAAGTCTTCACCTAACATCATTGCTTATGGAGTTTTGTAATTAAACAAACAAAAATCCCAGGGTGGTTTGCCTGCATTACCTACAGGATGGAAAACACTAGAACAGAATTTTTGTTCTTGTCACCACAGCAGACAAAGTAAAAGAAAAGTAAACTTTTACCTCTTTTTCTATTTTGAGCAGCTTCTTTACTGCCACCTCCTTGTCCTGAGAAATCCATCGGGCTCGGTAGACACTCCCAAAACTCCCTCCACCGCAGTTCTCAAAAAACTGCAAGTCATCAAATTTAATTTGCACAAATGAAGCACTGGTAGACGACATCTCATAATGACAAAATATACCACAGCAAAACCTGTAAAGAGAAAAACTTTCGTTAATGCACATACTCCAAGGATTTATGGACTTTCTTATCTGTGTTCAGTCACCCCAAAATCAGAATCATAAGCACACTACAGTAAAACCCACAGACCACAGGAGGAAAAGAGCATGAGAACGTCATTCCAACAGGGTGCACAAAAGTTTGCATAATTTGCACAAGCTATTAGGAGGAGCTGGGGGACACAAACAGCTAACAGTATTCCTCAGAGCAATCCAGAGCTTCCCGAACACCCTGGAAGCAGCTCTGCAAAAGGCAGGCACAGGGCTGCCTTCTCCATGGGCAGACAGGAAGCGTGCTCTGGGCTCGGGGCTGCCTGCCCGCTCAGGCACGCCAGGCACGCTGTCCTGCTGCCGAGATGGCCATGCACGAGGCACACACCACCCTGGCCAGGCCCGCTGCCTTTGGCTGGCCAGCAGCCGTGGCCAGTGAGCAGTGGCACCTTGGCACACGCCACCCTGGCTGGGCAGGCCGCCTTTGGCCGGCCAGCAGCCGTGGCCAGTGAGCAGTGGCACCTTGGCACACGCCACCCTGGCCGGGCAGGCTGCCTTTGGTGGCCAGTGAGCAGTGGCACCTTGGCACACACTGCTCGCCCAACAGTGCTCCGGGCGAGGCCACAGCACTTCGTGCAAGGATGTGGAAAAACCTGGCCGTGGTAAATCTCTCTTCCTGAGTGACTCAGATCTGTTTGCACGTTGTTACAAAGCGCAAGCACAGGGTAATTCATCAGGGTTACAATATGTGAAATTCTGCAGCCTATGCCAAGACTGGTGTCGGCAGCTTCAGGAGATGATCCCAAATCTGCTGACAGGGGAACAGAACGTCCTTCCCTGAGATTTCACGGTGATAAAGCTTATGGCTGTAGGAATTTCAAGAAACATTATCGCCTAAATGCATGAACAATGACTAATTTTAGGTTTCTTTTTTTAATGATACAAGATCAGAAAGCTCAAGCCTTTAATGGGACTGCAGGACACAGCATACTCCAGAACCACCTGCAAGCCTACTGCAGGTTCAGTTCAGACGCACCAGCCTAGACAAAGTAGTTTTAATTACCAGCAAAAGTTACTGTACTTGCAATTAATGACAGCAAATTTATCAGCATAAAATGACAGATGAGGTTTAATAAAACAAGCCAAAAAAGAACTGGAGATTTTGGGTTGATGGTGAAAACTACACATCCAATTTCACTGGTAAATTATAGTACCAAAATATACAATGTCTTCTGAGAACCTCCATTCCATGGGGCTTTTTGAGATAAAGCACACGTTATGTGTTGTCCAGAGCTGTGAAACACACCTATGTTAACTCCTTGTACTGCTGACTGCCAGAATCTCTTTATGCCAGTTGCCTCTGTAACAAACACAAAGGCATTACTCTGATTAAAATTTTGAGATATCATTTGATCAGGAATTCCTGGCATTATTTGGTTGCAGCTATTCTCCAAATGAGAGATGAAGGTATCAACACTTTTCTACACATAACATACAGCCTTCTCTGAAACTGCCTGCTTCATTTTATACCTCTTGACCATCCATAAAGATAATGACAAATGCTGACCAGATCGTGACAATTTTACTGTGTTCTGAAGGCTTTTTAGCAAGGAGCAGACCTCAAGCCTTTCACTGACAGCCAGCCTGCAGAGCTCTCAGAGCGGAAACATGAATGATCTCTCCCCAGAGCTGCAAGTCGGAGCAGGGGTTACAAGTGAAATAAAAGTTTATTCTTTCAGTGCTCTGCAGCCTCTTCCCTAATACAACTGTCTGAACTGTTCTGCTGACGGTCTGTTCTTGTTTTAACCTTGTTGCTGTTGTTAATTTCCTGCCATCCCAGCGTCATCTTTTGCACAGCCTGCACATGTTTTCTTTAGAGAAACCTCAAAGGAAAGGAAATTGGTCAATCCTACAAACCAAGAGAGTAATGAACATTTTAATGTTTTGCTCTTTCCCAGCGCTGCTTAATTAGCAGATTTTCAGAAACAAAAGTTCATTTGCATTGTTTACTCCAGCAGTCACTCCAAATTCATGCTGTGTACATGCTGTCTCAAGCATATGTGACACTTTACAGACAAATAAAACAGGTTGACATCCCAACCCAAAGACTTCACAATTTAAGGCCATAGCCCTGCACATATTTATGCACACGGGTAACTACACTCAAGTGAACAATTTCCTTACTGACTACAGAATTAGCCAGAAGAGTGATGTTACTCACAGGCAAAAGTATATGCACTGACCAGGCCATAAATTTAACAGGAAAGTGGGAAAAGCTGAAAACAGATCATTGCATTTGGGATGGCAGAAAGAGATGAAAACCAAGTGAAAAGAAGAACACACCCCAGGAAAGAAATTTCTGGCCTTCACTATCTGAATTCAATAGCTTTGAAGAGATGCCAAATTATTTAACATTATTGTTCACCCAGAACCACCAAATCAACCGTACAAACTACTAAATTATTTGATTTCTGAAAATAACACTAGCAGAGAATAACATGCACACCAGACACTTGACAAATACAAATGAGTACTTTTCTGATGGGTCTTCCTTACTGCTTCAAACTTTATCTAAATTTTCATGCACTCATAATGCAGTGCCTGGCATACAAGCTACCATTTGCTCTTTAAACACCTTCTCAGTCTCAAATTTACCAACAGCAGTCAACCAGCTGCAGATCGCTGGATCACACAATAAATCAGGTGGCAAGACCTCTGAGATACTGAGTCCAACTCATGACCAAATACTACCTTGTCAACTAGACCACAGTACTGAGTGTCTCATCCAGTCTTTCCTCAAACACCTCCAGGGACAGTGACTCCACCACCTCCCTGGGCAGTCCACTCCAAAGTTTAATCAGCCTTTCTGTGAAGAAATTCTTCCTCATGTCCATCTTAAACCTCCCCTGATCCAGCTTAAGACCCTGTCCTCTTGTCCTGTCACTGGCTGTCAGGGAGAAGAGGCTAACCCCCGCCTGACCACAGCCTCTTTTCAGGTAGTTGTAGTGACACTATAGGGCACCAGCACATAATAGTTAATGTTATTTTAAAAATGATTCATTGGTTGGCATCAGGTTGTTCCAGATGCTTTTTTTCCAGAGAAAGTAAAGGAGATTTACAAGAGACATTCTTTATTTAGAGATCTGTAATTAAAACCAGCCTGTATTAGTTTTCTTTTTCTAGATGAGACAATAGACCTGTTTAAACATTACTCCATGTTTTTGGATTCAATGTAGGTAATCCTCAATTAGAAAGATCAATCTCTGCGTTGTGTTTGAGAAAACAACTGTTTAGATTAACAACTGCGAGTGACAAATCCACACAGTTATTAACTTGTCATCCTGTTTTAAAGATATTTAACAATCTGAGTTTGTAACATTGGTTAAGAAAAAAAAAAAAACCAAACAGATCAGGTATTTCATTAAACTCTATGGTCTTCCACTTGCACCTGGAACAAGCACAGCATTCCAACTACGTGTGACACTTTTTCATGTCTTACACTTGTGCAGACAGGAGAGCAGCCCTCTGCAGCACGGCCTCCAGACTGGGGCCTTACAGCACCTCCCCTGCACTCAGCTCAGGAGGGTTTGGCACTCACACCCTCCTTGCCCACTCAGGGCTTCGGGTGCTAAGCACCATCACTGTGCAGCAGGGAAACACTGCACTGACTGACTTTGCTGCTTGTTCTCGGACAAAAGAAAACATGACAATTCAGAAACAGTGAATGACAGGTATTTCAGGAAATAATTAAACTGCTGGTTATTTCAGTTATTCCTATGGGATCTTCTTGGAGGTAAATGAATTTTCTTCTTTTTCTGTTTTATTTCTAATAGTTAGCATGACTTTGTAATCCTGCAGCAACATCTACATCTTCTCCTGGCTCTTTTTTTTTCCACATAGCAATATATATTTGAGCAAGCTGTTGATATATATTTGAGCAAGCTGTTGGGTTAAGTGTTCATTTCATACCAAGAAGTAAGAGATCTGAGTTGTATTTGGCAGTGTTTAACATCTGAAATTATTATTTAGCATTAGTATGTAGCATGTCAGGACTATTATGCAGAGTCACTGCAGCAAGCAAAGTCACCACATTATGTCACCACAAGTTCAGTTCAGTACACCAATGATGCAGGTGTAGGAAACCATCCATCATCACTGGCTTCTTGTGATTACAGCACTTTAGGAGATTAACCCATGTGAGGGTCCTGGCCCTGCTAAGGTCCCACATTTGCTGTTCCCCCTAGACCCCCCAAAGTGCGGGAACCCCCAGGCATGCAGGCTGCCCTGCATCTGAGCACAGCAACACTAGAAGAACTCAACACATTCACTTATACCTCCCAGCTCCCTACAAACTGCAGTGTAGGGGAAGTGCTGCCATGCCCAACGCTCTGCTTTATTCCACGTACATAACAGAAGACCCTTCTGTTTGTCATTCAGCTACTGCTCCCAGAGTATAGACAGCTTCCACTTGAGGGACTTAGAAACAGCAGGGAGGAAAGAATTTACAAATTGCACAGTAACTGCAACTCATATTTTGTTTAGTGCGTGGCTGTGAAACTGAAAATTGCATCTCTCATCTTGCACGTGCACCTGACGCTGCTCAAGTATTAATTACCGCAGGAAAGCCTTTGTAATTTATTATGGGGAACAACCATGCAACTCCCTGCCCCTCACTTTACTGTGTGGTTCCACAAAGTAGGATTCAGTGCTTCCTGCAGGAAGGCACACTGCCAACATATTGCCAATAAAGTAGTAGCACACCACACTTGTGCTATCTTAAAATACACAGCTGAATGTGCCAAGTTTCCTTATTTGGCAAAACAGCCCAATTGCTTTCAGGATCTTTGACTATCCATTTTTAGACCCAAATCATCCTTTGTATCCAACATGGCCTGCAGTATTTGAGCTCTCCAACCTGGATTTTTTTCAGCAGTATATTTATACAGAGTTTAAATACATATATATATTTAAAAAAAAAAAAAATAAAAACGTCCAACAAAAAAACCCACCCTCAAACACCACAACATGGTTAACCATTGTCTTGTCCAAACAGAAAACAGAAAAGGAGTTATAGTGACATTGAGCTACAAAAGATAATGGAGAAAAAAGTTTTTATAAATAAAAAAAAGCCCTTAATCATATCATGAACTGCTGACAGATAAGACGCAAACAAACTCCAACCAGAAATCCAAATTAAATATATCCTAATCTTCTAATCTCCCAATGAGTTAAAATAAAGCCAACAACCCCTACAACTCCTCAACTTTCTTAACCAGACTGAATAGCAGTCCTGCAGATGGTAAGACTGGAGGCATGGCTCTGCCTACCTTAGTTACAGACTCTACAACATTCGAGTCTGTCCTCTGTCAGAACCTAAGAATTCTGCATAACTTCCATTAATAACACGTCTAATTTTATTTTAATTTATATAACCATTGCTACAGAAAGAGGCTCAACTCCACCTAAACAGTTTGAGTACTGTAGGAAAAGAATCATTTTTAAGCCAAGCTGTGTCACTGGAAGAAACTGAACGCTTTAAAGACTTCACTTTAAATAGAAAACATTTTATCTCAGAAAACCCCTAAACTGGTCACATCACTTGCACTATATATTGTAAGTGATGCCTGCCAGCAGTACACACACAACAGCACCCAAGACAGCCAAGGCAGGTAAGCCTGCATCCAGGCCCACAGCACAGCTTGGTCCTGGCACAGGCCAGACTGCAGGACCTGGGCCTCAGTTTTGTCCATGTTTCTGTCTTCCCGTCATAGTGAGCCAGATTCTCCAGGGTTACCATTATTCACACAATGCCACCGGTATGCAAAGCACATTACGGATAGATAAAATAAGTAGGTTTTAGAGGACTTACAATTCCAGGACAAAATCCTGGAAACATCTAACCACATGCCTCCTGAAGAAGGCTATGATGTTTTCAGGCAGTGACCCAGTTAATCCAGTGCTTTCAAATTATTTCTGCTTCTGGAACTTAGAAAAAGTAATGATCCATGGCTTTCCCGATGGCTCTGTCTCTAAAACTCCCAGCAGAGCATGCTGGACACAGGCTAATAGATGGCTCATGCACTCGTGCTTAATAAAAGATCATGCTGCTGGAAACGAGCTAACTTAAGCAAACACAGCAAAACCAAAGAACGACAGCTTACTTTAAAAAGAGGGGGAAAAAAAAGGGGGAGGGAATGAAAGTCACACCTCAAATTCCAACCCGACGAATTTTATGGCCAAAACAACAGCAAAATGCCGCAGGTGCGCGGCATCTGAAACACATTCTGAGGAGCGCAGGGACGGCGAGCGCAGCAGCTCCCGGCAGGACGCCGGCTGCCCATGCATGTCGCCCTGCCCATGTCGCCCTGCCCCTGTCCCGCTGTCCGTGCATGTCCGGCTGCCAGCCCTCACGGGCGGCCGTCGCTGGCAGCACCTTTCCCGCGCCAGGCCGTCCCTCCCGGGTGTTGCTCGGCGGACACCGCTCTGCCCTGTCCTGCCCTCCCGGCCCTCCCGGCGGGCACGGCTCGTCTCCCGACCCCCGTCCCACCACGCGGCCAAGCCTGGGCGCGCTGACCAGGACGGCGTTTGGCCGGCGCGGCGGGACCAAGGCGACGCAAGGTCAGCCCGTACGCCCGGCCGGCCGCCTCCCTTCACAGGGCTTCTGAAGTTGCTTCAGCACGGGGAACGTCAAACCTGGAGGGGACCCGCACGGCCCGGCCCGGCCCGCTGCCCGCCGCCTCCCTCCGCCCAGCCGAACGCGCACCCGCCGCGCCGCCGCCCCGAGCGCTGCCTCCGCGGGGGCGCTTCACCGTCCTCACCTTTCCCGAGGGGCTCCGGGCTGGCGGGGACCGAGCGGCGCCGATCCCGGAGCCGGCGAGGGAGGAGGCTACAACCGGCGCGACCGCGTCTCCCGCTCCGTCCCCGCGCTTCCGGTTGGTGCCGGGAGCCGGAGCCGCCGCCGCCCCCGCACCGCCTCGCAGCGGCGCCACCCCGCGCTCCGCGCCGGGCCCCGCGGGGAGCGCGGCGGCCGCCGGGCCGGGGTGCGGGCGGCGCGGTGCCCTGCCTGCAGGGGGCGCGGTGCCGGCAGGGCGGGCGGTGCCGGCGCGGAGCGGCCCCTGGGGCGGCGGGCAGAGGCGAGCGTGGCCCCCGGCCCGGGACACGAGCCTGGCGTACGGCGCGTGGCCCCTCACGGCCTGCGCACCCTGCACCCGCTCCGGGAGCGCTGCGGTCGGGCTGGCGTGAGGCGAACGGGACGGAGCATCAGCTTCTCAAATCACAGAATCACAGACTGTGCTAAGTTGGAAGCGACTCACAAAGACCATGAAGTCCAAGTCCTCGCCTTGCGCAGGACGTGCCCAAGAATCACACCGTGTGCCTGAGAGTGGTGTCCAAACGCTTGTTGAACTCTGTCAGCTGTGACCAGTTCCCTGGGGAGCCTGTTCCAGTGCCACTCCCTTGGGTTGGGTCACCACAGAGAAGAGATCAGTGTCAGCCCCTCTGCTTCCCCTCTCGATGAAGTTGTAACTTCAATGAAGTCTCCCGTCGTCTCCTCCAGGACGAGCAGACCCACAGCCTTGAGCTGCTCCTCATACAGCTCTGCTCAAGGCCCTTCACCATCGCTGTTGGCTTCCTTTGGGCACTCTCTAAGAGCTTTATAACCTTCTTACATTGTGGCACCCAAAACTGCCCCCAGCACTTGAGCTGATGTACCCCAGGACACTGTTGGCCCTCCTGGCTTGGACTGACTAGAGAGGATGGCCTCTGGCACAGTGGCTGTTTACTTGTTGGTCAGCTCTGCCAAACTTGGGAAGAGCCTCTGGACTGAACAGAACCTGTTCTCTGGGTTGTTTCCACTGGACAAGTGCAGCCCAGCCACTGCAGGCGGAGGGAGTCCAGGCATGGGGATGCACTGCCATGGCCACAGCTTTGGAAGGACAAGCTTCTTCCTCCAGGGCTCCTGATTGTGTGACAGGTAGCATGGCTAAATTTTTACCAAAATGACTAGATCAAAGTAACAAAAAACCCCCTGCTTCGTTGTTCTTGTGCCATGGGGGCTGGGATGATGTTTTCCCAAGATGCAGCATATTTAAGCCCTGGGTGTCACTTGTGATTGCCACAATGCTGTGGGTGTGGGTTTGGAGGTCCCAAGGAGAAGGAAGGGAGCAGGTTTGCTCCTATTGCCACTCCTCCTTTCAGGAAAATGGAAGAAGAGGAGGACTTGGCTGGCAATTACCCCAACTCTTGTACATATTCCCTGTCTGTCCAGGTCAGAAATGAGACACCCATACAGGCTGCTTCTTATCCAAACATTTTAATGGCATTGAGGTATTCTACTGTTGCAGAAAACTTTTTGCAAATAGACTCAGCTTATTACTGTTTCAATAAGACAACTTACTGGTGTCACACTTACAGGAGGAGACTCAAAGGACTTGGGGGGCAAACAATTTTTCTGTTGAGGTAAGTACATCACATGGCTGTGACAGCACATTTTCTGTATGATACAATTTATCGTGCAAAAGTCAGTGCCTAGCGCTGCTTTACTCTCTACTCTCCACTCCCCACGTCATCTATTGCTGACTGTACATTGGGATTTTATATTCTTTGGAGAACTGAAGCTCCTCACTGTCTCTCATATTTGACTGTTACATGCACGTGTAGATCTGCCATATAAAACTGGTTGTGTAGCACAATGATTCACAAAGAGCTGTGCAGCATCCCACTGAACCATTTCCATTAATTGTACATCTCAAAGATGTATGGTGGAAGAACACTTTACTGATTAATTAAATATAAGTATTTAATGGATATCAGAGGCTTTCCCTCATGTAGTATTAGTTTGGTACAACTAATAAAACATGGGGAAAAGCCTCTGATATCCATTAAATTCTAATATTCACTAAAAGTATGAATACTTTCTGTGCTTAAAATGAAGCTGAACCATTATAGTAGAAGTAAAGTTCTTAAGCAACATCTTAAGCACTCAGTGCAGAAAGTATGTGAAGACAGTAAGAAAGTAAAAAAGCAGGCACTGGTGACCCCCTTTTGCCCACCAGATAGGGTCAGTATTGCCAGAACAAGCAGTGAAGGAGGTCAGCATGCTTTGACTTCCCCTGGATACTGCAGTTTCAGGCACTTCTTGTCTGATCTGGGAGTGCTCGTGCTTTCTTATGAACTGTTTGTAGTGAGCCTGGAGAAGCCTCCAGTCAAAAGTGCCACATTTTAAAGGAACACACAAATATCAAACACAAGTCACATAAAACTATGCTGTGGAGGAGGAGAGGTGCTACATACTTAGTCTCTTAAATGCTGCAACTAAAGCGTTTCTCCCTCCTGTCAGAGGCAATTGCTAATTAGCCTAGTGATTTTAAAATCTCTTTGAATGTTAAATCACCTTTTTCATAGGCATTTTCCTTGAGCAGATGCATTCAGAGGTTAGTTGCCTACTGTACTTTGTCTGGGCATTTTTTTTCCATGGCTGTGTACTGTAGAGCAGGGATTTACCGTATGTGAGTTTAGGCCCTGGTTGCAGGGCCTAAATAAACTATTCCAGTAGCACATGAGAAATGAGGGGGTGGTTAATATTTCCTACTGCAAGAGTAGGAGTGCAGAGTCTGCACCAGGCAATGTGTTAATATGCCCTTGTTTAAATCACATAATTGCACCTGCTCTAGTAAAGGACAAGTAAGAGAAAGCAAAGAAGTCTACACAAGGACTGTCCAACCCCAGTGCTTCACTGTTGTGAAGCTGAAACTATTACAAGGTTTTAAGCGTGCATTTTGGGGCTTGTAGTCTTTCTCCCCTCTGGGTAGAGAGACTGGATAATTTTCAAGTTGTATTTCCATTATCATGAAAATTAAATTTAAAACAGCTAGAAAATATCAGAAACCAGTGCAATGGCAGCTTCTTAGGTGGTCATACTACTGTACAGAACAGTGAGCCAATACATGGTGGTATGTTTTACCTCTTTTCTGAGGTAGCAATCTCAAACAGAGAAACTCAAAAGTTACCTCTGGAGAGCTCAATCCTAATCTCAGGCATCTTCAGTTAACATGGGACAGGCAGAACAAGAAAATATTTAAAAGCCAACTAAAGTTATTGTAAAACCACAAAAATTGGCAAAGGATAAAGGCAGTTCTAGCAACTTTTAATTCCATTTTAGAGTTCAAAGGATTCATATGAATTGTCTCTACATCTCATTACAGGTTGTGTAATGACACCTCACCATGTTTCAACATGGAAAATACAGTGTCATGCATATGTCCAGGTGGTTTAAATCATCCTGCCTGCCAAAAGCACAAGGCACAGCCCTGCCCTGCTTGTCAAGCCCTGTTCCTGCTGCTGCACTGCCCACTTCACCTTCTGCCAGCATGGTGTTTGCACGGCTGCACAGGAATTGGGCTGTGCAGGAGAAGCTACTGCAGAGAAAACAAATCAGTTTTCACTCAGAGCAGAATGCAGGTCATCAGGCAATTGCACAAAGACTCATGCCAGCTCAAAGGCAGGAAAGGAGCAAGGGCTGATAAAAGCAGCTGAGAGGGGATGGAGCCTAGCATGGTGGTTTATGCCAGCTCAAACTGTATGTGAAACTCTAGACACAGATAATTTGGAGGTGGACACCTGCTCCGTATTTTTCAATTCTCCTTCAAGACTGGCCCAGAGTTCATCTCAGGCTTAATACAGAGATTTCTTTGAAGCACAGCTGCTTCTTTGGTTGCTATGGCTTGCTTCCATTTCTAGCTTAAAAAATTGGCCAGAAAACATGGTGGAAGTCATGCCCAGGATATACTGGGAAGGTTGTACACACTGCTGTAGAAGTTGTAGCACTAGTGTATGCTAGTGTTAATCTTGCTAGTTTGAGCACAGTTAGCTATAACTACATGGTGGCATTAGGTTTACGGCATTTGTTCCATGGTTTGTCATCTGGAAGAGGTGGACAAATGGCTCACCTGAAAGCCCTCTCTACATTATTTTTGCTTTTTCTCCAGACTGGAATACATGCAGGTATGTCTACACATGCTGCAATCACACACCTCTGCAGTTACACCCCAAAGCGTAACTAGCAGGATTAGTTTCATGACTAAAGACAACTTGCATGGTACTGCTAGCCAAAATAAACTGCCTTTTCTGGGTGATAGCAAGTGGAAAACCTAAGGAATTGTCTTTGGAATTGGCTCAGAGGCAATCTTGCCATTCCTGGTGTACATGAGGTGGTGAGGGTGCACCCACAAACACCAGCGTGATGCTACACGCAGTGCCCATGCTTGCACAGCCAAGACTGTGATTTCTGTTTGCTTTGGGGTCCTGTGGGAAATGGCTTCTTCTTGTCCTTCATGGAGAATGAAGAAACAGCTTTGCCAACCATCATCCATCTATGAGACTCATATTTGTTGTTGTTTTCTTACCTGTTGGGTTTTTTTTTTTAGATTTTTAAATAAGGATTTTATGGAAGTGCCTGTATGGTACATTTAAGATGGAATTATAAATATACTAATAAATATTAATTAATTATAAAATTATTAAGCACAAAATTATTTAACATAGACCAGAATGATTAAATATAGACGTGGCAGAATATGCTTGTGTGCAATGGGTGTGGATCAAATACCTGCTTTGTGCACAATGGTTTTCAGAACTGGCAGGTTATAGCTTGTACACTGTCTTTTGATCAGACGTGTCCAGTGTAAAAGCACATATAACTTCTACAAAAATGTCAATATAATTAGTAATGAGATACCCATGAGATGGCAAAATATTAACAAGAAATCCAATTCTTGATTGTTTTACAAGAATGATTTTCTTATCTTTTTCTGGCACTACAATTTTTAGGCAATCATTACACTCAGCTGTAATCCACTCGCTAGTACTCTGCTCAGCTACCATTTCATTACATACTTTTAATTATATATATATAGCTCATACTTCTTGTATTAAATTTTCTGGTCCAATTGACTTAATTTATTGTTCTAATTTTGCCAGATTTTTTTTTCTCTAAAATGTAATACAGCTTAGCACAGTTTTCTTTGTTTTAGAGCTGTACTGAATTTATTGTAGCTGTGCCCATTTGCGTTTTCTAATCCACAACACACCGAGCTCCGCTGAAGCAACAGTCTCTTCATTTCTCTCTAAATTTTTTCCTAACAGATTGCTCAGTCACAGAGTTTGAGGAGAAGCAGGCACCATTACACCACCTCTGAGGATCACCAAGGGAAGATAACACTTTCAACAAATTATTTACACATAAGATAATATTTTCTTTATTAAAATCAATTATTACCAAACTATTTTATATAATTCTTCTAAAGTGAATGCAGGTACTGGAATCATTAACATTTTGGTCACCATTGGCAGGGAATTGGTTTGAATTACAAAGAAAATATTTATTCCTTTTAATGATGTACCGTAGTACACAATAGCTTACATTTTTTGCTACTTGTTTAATTCACTGGACATTAATTAGAAACAAATCTGTCTATTGGAGATCACATCTTTTTTCTCTTTGTATTTAGAGGTTAAATAAGACTAGGAAACATGCATAATATTAGACTGCCTCAGAAAAGCCATTACTGTAGATAAATCTGTTTGGCTGTATCATCTCAGTCCCTTTTCCTGTGATTCCAAAAAGGAGTAATCAACTCCCCCAAAACACAAGCACACTATTAATGGTTTCTAGTTATGACAGGAAGGAAACAAAAACCTCTGCAAACCTCTTACTAGTTTCTGGCAACAGTGCTAACTGATCAGGAGCACCACAAAGGAGTTACATGCCAGACAAGAGGAACAGGAGAAACACTAGGGCAGGAATTACAAATGGAAGGAAATGCTGTATTTCAAACAGACACTAGACAGCAACCTGCCAGTACTGCAGCCCTCAAGGGTCAATCCTACAGAGAATGAGGACATCTAAAGAAAACCCAAGGCAAAACTGTCTCTCTGTTATCTGAGAACATCCACAATGCTGCCGACAGTAGTCCTGTGCAGAAATAATGTACACCTGTGAAAAAACACAAAGAGTCGGCAAATACAGATAACAGGTTCACTTGCTGGCTCGGACAGCATCTGAAGAAAGAACTATTTAAAAACACAAGAGGTGGTGTTATAATGAGGAAACCATGGAGAGCAGAAAGCTTATGATTATTGACAGAAGTTGATTAAGAAATGGATTATTGTCTGTTAAGATGTTGAAATATCTACTGTCACCTCTATCCTATGTATCTTTATGTAAATTTCCTTTAATTGAGGTATTCATTTACAATCATTATTTTCATTGGTAATGTGCTTTATTTGCATTTGAAAGCAAAAAGAGGAAAAAAATTAAGCACGACTGACTGACCCCTACCATGTGAGAAAGGGTTCGCTTTTTGTCACTCTGACCCAAATGGATTAGGGCCAGGAAAAAAAGGTCAAGCTCTTACCAGTACCCCCATGTGTCACGTTTTTGTTACATGGAGTTTCCAAGAAAAATATTCCAATTTGCGTCAGTAATTATTCGTTCTTTATGCATTATCATGTCAGTTTCTGAGTTTATTTTGAATTCAGAAATTACCTTTGAGTGCAGGCCTATTAAAAAGCAACTCTTTGTGAAATACCCTTCAGCAGTTAGATGTAAGTGACAGATTTTGTAGCTGTATATGCTCTTTTTTCCCTTTTAAGAATCTCCCCCTCTACAGCAGTCCCCCCATCACTTAAGTCATAAACCGCCAAGACCGTGGTTGGATTATGCTCCTTTGCGGATTTGCAAGTTGCTGCCTTAGTTAGAAGACGTCTGAGGGCTGTAATTGCTGAAGCAGTGCACAGGACAGGTGGGGTTGGAGCCCGTCTCCCCATGCTGTTGGACAGCGAGGTGAAAGCGTGCGGCGATGGTGCCCTGCGTGCCGCTCTAACACTGACCACAGCGAGAAGCTCAACATTGGGTTTTAGCCACCAGCCACATCACAGAGCTCCCTGTCCATGGGAATTGGTTTGGGGCAGTGCTGCACCTTCCCAAGAGAGGCAGAAAGGTGCTGAGACCACAAGCGTCATCACCCCAGCCTGGAGCTGCTCAGCCCGACTCTACTGCAATCGGGAGGCATCTGAGGTGCCAGGCGTTCCAGGGGAACAGCTACAGACCTGGAGGCAGGGCTCCAAAGATAAGCTCCTAAAGAACTTTCTGGTTTCGCAATTTTAATGATAACTTTTTAATCTGGTCATTATTTTCTTTGATTGCTAATACCTTGACCTCTGGTGGCAGCTGATGCTTATGCCTGCTAAACTTTAATGCAGGCTACAGTAAAGAACATTATGATTATTTGAAAAGGCAGAGTGTAATGCATTTCAGATTAACAGTGAAAGAAAAGCTATTGAAGTTAGAGGTTCACTTTGCCATATCATTCTATGCTGCTTTCCTATTATCAGTACAAAAAATGAAATGAGAATAGCACATCTTTTAATTTCCTTCTACTATTACCTCTTGATTTGCATTCAGAGCTCCCAGAAGAAATACTGCTGAATTCAGAAGTAGTCTATTTAAGCTGCATGGTGTTTAAAAATTGCTGGAAGAGGTTAAGGTGCTCTATATTATGCAGTTGACCTTACTAAGAAGCTGTGTTAACAATTTAGATTTATAATTTTGTTAATTTTTTTTCCCAAGCAAAATCCATTATCTCTTTTTGTACCCCGAAGGTTAAATCTTTTGATTTGTCTCTAACTTATTGTGTAAGATTTTAAAATTATATTTAAACTTGTACTTAAAAGGTTGTTTTGCCAGTGTCTCTGAAAAGAAGCATTTTTTGTTTCTGTCTCTCTCTATACCTGGTCTGAAGAGACTGTGTGCCTTCACAATATTTTACCTAGGAAGAAAGAACCCAAACCTTCCATCTGCAGTCCTGCAAATGCATTTGAACTCTTTTATCTGGCGCTATCATATATTTGTGGCTGGCTGGGTTTGAACAAGATGTCCACGGAAAATTTTTTGAATCCTGCCTTTACCAAACCGTTATAGTCTCCTGGTGTGCAGGATTCAAGCCTCCCTGGACTTAACCTTCTTCTGTGCCTTTGTCAACACTGGGCCTCGTCATTGAGGAAAAGAATGAATCCTAACAAATCAACAATAGTGAAATGTGCCAGGGTAGGGAGAGCTGAACCCTGTGATCCTTAGGCTTAAACAGAAGTGTTCGTGCTCTCTACTGCTGCCTGAGCAAAAAAAATGTCACAGTGGAACCCTGTAATGCAGAACGCTTTCCAAAATGCCCAAGGTGTCACCATCCTGGCTCAGTAGTCCCCAGCAGTGGATGTTTATTATGGCCACTGCCTCCTGGTCCTCTCTCATCTGAAAACTCATACTACAGTTATGACTCTGCCAATAAATAAAATAGGACCAGGAGCTCTGGGGCCTGAAGCCAAGCATCAGGGACCAGCCATATCAACACTGAATGGCCTGTGACCCTCAGGCATAATCATCATTTAGAACAGGTTTATATTTGTTCAGCCTGCAGTGTTGCAGTGAGGAGGGGCCTGTGCTGCAGTGTTCATGCTGTTCATGCAGGTGGGTGTGATGGAGGTGCAGAGCACCTTGGATCCCACTGGAGAACTATGGGGGCAGGAGAAGGAGACAGGACAGACAGCTCTGTAGTTTCCTCTGGAAATGGCCCTGCTGCATGACCACCCACAAGTAATGGCTGGACACTCAAGGGCCAAAACCAGGCCAAGTGCTGCAACCAAAGCAGGATGGGCCATGAGCAGGGCGGTGCTGGGGACTGCCCCACTCCCTGCAGCCAGCCCTGCAGACCAGCCTCAGAGTCAGCAGCAAGGTGTCTTCAGCAGAGCAGGAACAAGCTGTGACACAGCTGTGAGCACAGGGTGAAGTCAGGATGAACATTTTGACATTTCAGTGTTCCTTGAGCTCTTATTCATTCTCCACTCTAGTGCAACAGTTGCTTAGACTTCCTACAGCAAGAGCAATATACTGACAGCTGCCTTCCTGTTGTAAAGTCAACACAGAGAGCAAGGGAAGCCCAGGACAGATCCTAGAGCCAGAAGGTAGTTTTATTCATCTAATCTCTAGGTATGTAGACAGTGATCAGAACCACAGCAACTATCTGAGCCACTTGAATGAGTTAGATACAGAGATAGCAACACTTATTATTTATACAGCACCCTTTATTGGAAAATTTAAAAATGTCAGATACCAGTTTCATTGAGTAGGTAAACTGCATTCATTTGTTGATACGGAGGTGCCATAAAACCTCTGTTTGTATCACTGGGATACAACCATACAATAGAGACTGTTGGCAATAAGTAAGTAAAACAGTTAGAAGTTCTAAAGAAAAAAGAATAAACCAAGGGGATAAAAACATACTAAATGGATGAAGAATTAGTCTCTACTCAGAGCCAAGCCAAAACTTGAAAGCTTTATAAACCAGCTAACACAGAAATAAATGAAAGTCCAAACCATAGGAACAAACCTGGAACAAATAAAACCATGAACTCAGAAATGTTATCAATTGATTGCAAAGATAAAAATGCCTGTTGAATAATTATGTCCCTGTAGTTTATTCTACTGCAAACTTTGCTTCTGGGAAGATTGTGTATCTGAAAAAGCCGTATGAAGTATATTTGTCGAACAGCACAAATGGAAATAAATATTTCTCACTTGAAATAATAAGATACAAATTTGTCTCTGTGTTATTAGCTGGTTTTCCTCTGAATCATCTTGAACTTCTAGTCAGACAGCAAAGTTAAAATAAATTATTTCATCATGCTGCAGAATATTTCTTAACTGTGTAATTCTTTCCTTTGCAGAATGCAGGTACCAAGCAGATTGTGGTTCTATATGTCAGCATTTCCCCAGTGACTCTCAGCTTAGGCAGAATTTATGTTTTGACTAAAAAAAATGTAATTATTTTTATAGATTAAAAAAATCTGTATCTGTATACCGATTCCACACAGTCCTGCTCAGTGCCAAAAAAAATATACTCTGTGTCCAAAGCAAAACGTAGACTATATCAATGAGGTCATCTCTGAAGCCTAATTATGAGATAATAATTGCAACTTCTAATTTCATGCTTAATCAGTTTTATGACACCCAGCTTCACAGCACAGAATCAGTGTGAATGCAATAGGAAAGACTTTTGCCATTTGAACATCGTCACTCCCTTGGCATGCACTTGGCTGCCATCTGGGCTTGCCCAGCAGCAGTACAGCCATCCCCAGACACATTCAGGAGGGGAAAGGGCACATGCCAGACCACCTCTCCCCTCGTGGCTGCAGCCCTGAGAGACCTCCCTGTGGTCATTGAACCCAGAGGTCTCTCAAGTGCCATACTAGCCAAGGTCTTGAGTTTGCAAACTTGAGGTAAAATCCTGCCCAAGATAACCTGTAGTGCTCACATTAGTGACTGAGCAGGACAAATTAGTCAGATAGCTCAAACTAAGAATATATCCCTTCTTTATTTAAACCCTTCCAATTGAAATGTTTTTTCCTGAGAAACAAATGAGCTAATAAGCGTTAGACCGCAGTGTTGCGTCACTGCCAGACTGTCATCCCCCGTGGCAGGGATGGATCTGACTGGCTTTAATCTCATCATCCATCTCTCAGTGCATGAAGGCCAACTGCAGGTTTGAGACCAGCAAATGACAAGCCAAGTTTGAGATATCAGCCAATTAGTAGCATTGGTATTTATGCAGGAATGAAGGTGAAAGTGCAAATAAGGCCAAGTGACTAAACCTTTCCAGCAATTACATTTAATAAGGTACTGCATGTTATTTACAGAAAAGATTGATCACACAACTTCTACACATAAATGCACACAAAGTGTGAAGACAAAAGCTGCACTCTCATAACATGCTAAACAAAATAAATAAACCAGAATTATTTTGGCACAATAACTATTACATAAATAAATATTTTAGAACATAATTAATTGACATTTATTTACAGTCTATTGAAAGTGCAAACAATTGGCTGAAAATTAAGATATTTGTAAATGCATAAGACCAGAAAATGTGTTAACCAGCCATGATTAATCCTAGCTGAAGTTTAAGGTTTTAATGTCCAGGAAAATATTATCTTGAAATCCATTTGTGCATATTGTGCTCTTTTTGAACCAGTCCTTTGCTACCTTTAATGCTATTGATTTTGATGACCTTACTTTTTAACTGAATTTTGTAAAAAAACTGATTGGTAATTTAAAAAGAAGGAAGCAAAATTAATCTATTTATCATTCAAAATATTTTCAGTCCTATCAGTTTTCTGAAATGGCCACACCTGCTTGTAGTAGTAGACAGTATGATTAAGATTAGGAATTTTTCTTAGTGTTTGTTGTATTTTAAAATGGAAACATTTGCAAGTTTTCTCTGAATGGAACTCTACCTTGAACCGCTCTTGAACATACATTATTTCATCAGATCTGTACATCCATCTTCTATTGAGGTCAACAGTAGCTGAGCAAGCTAAACTGATGATCAGTTTTGGTCCTGACCTGAAGCATAAATCATAAAATACAGATTCTTAATTAGAGAGAAGAACCCACTACCTACCTTAGAACTGTTATAAGTTTTTGTGCATTTCCCACTAACTATTCTATTTTATCTTTTGCCTTTTTTAAAATCCATATGAGATATCACTTACTACACTTCAAGATGAATTAACAGTTCACAACATGGCCACCCATACACCTACAGTGCATAAATTCTTCCTCAGCCAAAGTTCTCCAGCAGGCTGGTACATTGTGCGTTGCCTAAGACCTTAGAGTATGTTTTTGCTTATTTTTGTAGTGGCAGTGCAGTAGCAGAGAAAGTGAAGTTCTTAACAAGTGACCTTGAGAGGGTAAAAGATCATTTCTCATCATTGCTTCCAATGTTTATGCTCGGCGTGGTTCCAGTCGGTGAGACATCTGTGATAAAGTTCTCTGGTTGTCAATCACATTTAATTGCCGCACGTAGCTCCGAACATCCTGATGGTTTTTATTAGTTAGGGCTGCATCAGGATCTGGTGAAAGAGAAATGATGTAGGATTGATACACGTAAATGAACAAATGCCTGAACAAAATGCACAACTCCTTACAAGCTGTCACAGGAAAGACTAGATCCTGGTGAGTTAAAAAGGAAATATTTAGAAATTGCTCTCTTTGAAACCTTTCCTCTATATCTGATCATCTTTCTGGTTACTACCCCCACAAATTAACTTTTCTCTTGGACATCCTTGGCTACATTTACTAAAATTGATGGCCCTTGGTTACAGTTTTACACATCATCTTATCAGTCATTAGCTATAATTTATACATCTAACATGTACAATTTAAAGCTGCTCATTTGCTTTTGAACCAGCAACTTTCACAGATTCAAAATTATGCAATTGATTTAAGCCTCTTTTCATGCCATATTCTCATTTCTAGCTCAGTATTAAATATTTGTAATAATGTAGTGCTTAGTGGCTGTCCCATTCAGGCCTCAAAATTTACTACCTGTTTACATTACTTAACCACATTATACCTACTCAAGCAGCAGTTATGGAATACTACTGAGTTAACTACTTTGTTATATCATGTATAATGAAAGTGTGCTTCCATTCTATATATGTTGAGGTCTCACCTATGCTTATACATCAGTATTAAAGACACAAAGCCAGAAAAACCTGGATTGCGGAGGAAAAAAATCTCTTTAATTTCTACAGTTCTACATAAATTTCTAAAGATCTTCTAGAGTTAAGCTTTAACTCATATGGAAGGAAACTATTTTTATAAAAATACAGTTTTATATTATTTATCCTGTTCTTTGAGAAAGAGGAAGGGCGCTGTGAGTCAAAATGGATGAAGCACTGAGAAAATGGCCATGTGACTAAGACTGACAGTACACCTTGGTGGGATGAGACCCACAGAGAAGCCTGTTTGACCATACAGCTCTGTCATCTTACATGGCCTTAAGCAAGTTCTGGTAATTAGACTGACAAACAGGTTTTAAATTCACCGCCGTATGCAGTTATGTCATTTATAAAGGTCACGTCTCCAGACTGGTTTCATATTAAAACAGCATTTATCCAAGCAAGTATCTGTGTGCTGCTGCCTGCTAGACTTTATTTCGACCGCTTCTGAATCCAGTGGCTAATTTCAACTGGCTCTAATCTGACAGATGGGTAGAGACCTCACAGATATTTAGTTCTTTCACGTGCATGGAAAAGAGATAGAGGAGAAGGAGTTTATTGGAGCTTCCTGAACGGTATTTTGCCCTGTGAAATACCAGGATCCAAACATGGAAGAATCACTGGAAAGCAGGCACTTCAGTTGTGGTACACACAGAATTAGCTGTAATTACTGTAGCTACAGATGGTAATGCCGACGGTACAGATGTTGTAATACACTTACTGAAAGATTGGCTTCGGCAGAATTTCACTGTCCTGACAGTGTTGGCAATCATGCGCTGGAAGGAAAAGATGGGATGCAATCAGAGAACAAGCACTGTATTTCATCATCATTTAAACAAAGCACCTAACTGTGCCTGAGTGTGAAGACACATGCCAATAAAAGCAGTCATATGAATGAAAATAAAATTTTAGTGCTCCTACTTTAATATATAGGGTGTGATTTGCATTTACACAGGCTTTAAATAAGCATAATTTACATGCACTCAGACAACTCTTTCCCTTGCTTGAATGCTGTAAAAGGCCCTAACTAAGAATGAAAATCAGCCCCTTCCATGTGCATTTCTTTGATAACATCTTACTGTATTAAAAAGTGAAGGGAATACCATGGAGTATATACACATTAATTTAAAGACCATCAGCTCATAACAGCAAGACCATTTCTAGAATACATTCAGCAATTAAAAAGCTTTCCTCTTTTATATAAACTTGTTCAAAAAGCAGTCCTCCTGGAAGATGACAGTGTAAATGAGCACGTGAGGGTGATTCCACTGGCAGAATGCTCGGTTCACAGGTGAGAAGGCCACTGTCAGTACTGTGGCCTGCAGCAAAGTTTCACAAACAGACCTGTTACACGTTACTTTGCACAAGTGTACCTTACTCCACTTGAAAAGTGGATTCATTTTTGTCTACTGACAATTCACCAAAAAAAAGCAGAAGTCACTTCAGTCCTTCCTGGCTGTGCCTCCTCTTCAGCAAAAAAGACATAATTTCATTCAATTCCGTTTCAATCAATACACTTGCTGTGATAAATCAGATGTTATTTTATAATAGTTTTTAAGAAGAGAAATTAAGGTAAGTTGTAAAGCAAAACATTAGTTCTGAAATGTAGAATTTTAACTGGTTTCTGTGATTAGCACCACAGACATAATATACCCACCAGTATGGGGCAGGATTAGTTGTTCTACATAATGTCAAATCAACTGAAATTTCAGCAGTTAGCTAGATAGTTTGATTCAATCCTTGTTATAAGGATGAGATTTGTTTCAGTTTCTTTTGCTTAGGTTAAGAAAAAATAGAGGAGGGAAATGCTATTCCCTATCAGATTCTAATATCTGTGTTCCAATACAGCTACATTTTCTAACACAGCGCACTGTCACCAGGCTGCTTCATACATTATGGAAATTTTGTGTGAAATTAACAAGCTAGTTAGTCATAAACTCTCCCAAAATGGAATTATATCTCTCTTACTAGTGAACAATAAAGCCTGGGGAATATGCTTCTCTAAATTCATTATAATCTTAAAGGAAATCACAATTATAATCTTAAATGAAAATGTTACAAATTAAGTAAGTTTGTGAAATCTGTCATTCCAGAAGTGGGAAGCACCAATGTAAGATATTCCTCACACACACCCTGCATAATCTCAGACATTTTAACGTACTGTCAAGCATACAAAAATGGGTTGGTTGGTCGGCAGAAGAAACACTATTGATAATCATGTATGAAATGTTTGTGGATTACAACTCATATTATCAAATGAAACTGATCTAAAATCTGTTAATTCTAAAACACACTTTCCCAACAGATTTAGGGAATCTGGATCTGGATCTGCTTGTGTTGCTCCTAAAGTCCTATGTATCTACAAGTAATTTAAGTAGGAGTAAATTTTATCCTATGGTAATTTTCATACCTCTTCAAGCCATTATTACTATGTAGATTTTCTAAGGCATTTACCATTGCAAACATTCTCACAGGTGCTTAGCATTAAGCATGCCAATAAACTCCATTGACTTCAATGGAACCTCTTAAATACTCAAGATACCTGAGCTGAGACAGAACACACTGCTTGTAACAGTGTCAGTTTTTCAGTCTAACCCAACCAAATGCAAATTGAAACCTCCACCTGAATATTTTTTCTGTACACATTTCTAGTTTTCTTGCATCAAAAGAAGACAATCTAATTTATCTACGAGATTCAGAAAGGGAAATTTCACTTTTGTTTCATAACCTGTTTTTCTGTTCACTTCATACCTTACAAAGAGGAACTATTAGAAGCTTAGATATTAGGAGACAGTAGAACAGCACTTGGAAAAAAGTAATGTGAAAAGAGCTCTTCAAAGACACATAATGTTTCAGCACCTCCCCATCAGCTTGTGATGCTGTCTTTGGGCCACAGTTTTTCTATTTATACAGCCTTAACATCCACTTCCTCATTGGTCTGTATTTCATCATTGCCACGATACTTCTGAATGCACAGATAGCATCACATTATACTCAGGAAAAGGCAAAAGAACCCATCAAAATTAAGCCAACTGAAGGAATCCAGGCAGTTCAGCCTTTAACCAAAGTCAAACAAGTCCATTGCCACTTCTGTTTTCCTTGCCTAGAAGAGCCCACATAATGGCCAATTTGAAAATAGCAAAAACCTTTAAAAAAACCTTCACTACACACCTATAATTTTTCTTTCAGTACAGTACAGCATAGCAGTATTTATTCTGAATGTTCTGCTTTTTTTGAGAACAAATTCCCCACAAGAGAAAAAAAGAGTAAAATAAATAATTGCTCTTTACAGTTTTTCTTCAAATAAAGGATTACCTCTAGTCAATGCCTGCAAAGATTAACCTCTGTTTTCTCACAGTGCTAAGCAAGACTACTGTCAAAAAGCCATACAAACCTAGATTTGGATCCTTCTGAAATAGAACCAACCGCATAATAGAACAAGTAATGGCTACTACCAGAATGCTGTGTATACACAGCAATACCCTTTCAAGTTTTACACTCTGGAATTGTGGCAGCAGGCCAGCACATTATCTTCTAATCCATTCCAAACCCAGGTTGCTAAATATTATAAATATTCATATATGCCATTGAAAACTACTAAGGGCTTTAGTCACACACTTTTTGCATAATCTTTATGTTCCAAAAATTAGAGAATGTTTGCACTTTTTTTTTTTTTTGCATATGGATAAGAGTGTGAATTCCCTTTTGTTCATCTCCACAAAACCTGAAAACAAATATGCACAAATTCTCTAATCCTCTTTTTGCACCTGAAGGGTGAAGAGGCTTGACAAAAAGAAGCATCAGTGGTCAGCACCACGGCACTATCTTGTGCTGCCATGTCAGGTCAACACTTCCAGAGCTTTTTCCTGACTTCTGCTCCCTCTACAGGTGTTATTTCTGAGATAATGCTGGGTAATGTCATATGGAGAAGGTGCCACAGAAAGTAATCTCTGTTCACACTCTCTGATGATTTGAGAAATGGTGCTGGTAAAATTCCCAAATTGCATCTTCCCTTTGTCTATGAATACAAAATTCTGTACAGGCTGCAATTATGCAGCTGAGGTTTAAAAAAAGGAAATCAGTAAGTGGTCAAGGGTATGAAATACTGACTGTCCCTAAGGACGTAATCAGTACTTCCCTCTCTCTTCTTTCCCTGCCAAGACCTAATTCTAGGAAAGTGCTTGTAAATTTTTTCTACATATGTATCTATAAAAGCAGTATCACTTAAATGGTGTATATTGCCATGTGCTGCAGTTTGTAGGTTATCCTGTATCTGCTAAATCATACAGAGTTTACAGAAACTATTACCACTGGTGCTATTTGGGTGCTTGCCTTCACCTGAGAAGACGGTCATTCTAGATCACAAACTAATAGCTTGCAGCCTACTGCCATCTTTGTATCTTTCAGGTACTTGCAGCTCTTAAAATTTTCCCCACCTGTCAAACTAAAACTACAGTATTTAAAAAGCTTTACAAGTTTTTCTCCTCTGTAACAAATACATTTTCAGTTATTACAAAGATGAGTCCTCTAAAGGCACGCTTACAACTAACATGTTCTGTCAACTCACCAGGGAGAAGAGATGCAGGTGGTTTGGTGTCATGGCATATAAGCCAAACTAGAATGTGCATCTGAGCAACACCATGGTGGAAATAGCTTGCAACCTCTCTCTATCAGCTTCTTGCAGTGAGATAAGAAAAAGATCTTCAATACTTCTCTAAAACCATGTCTTGTTTGCTACTGAAGGCAAAGCCTTTTACTAAAAACTTACACTACAAAAACCAGTAATTTAGTAATTTTGTCTACTTAATGACAAATGTGTAAGTAACACTTTCCAGGCTGTACTTTAAGGCTTCACGCAATGGCATGAGTAAAGAGCACAAATACAGTGCAAATACAGTGCAAATACAGACTAAGAGCATACCTATTTCTGACATGTTCAGTACTGTTTACCCACATCTTGTACAAACCAAATAGGTCTGTTTACAAACTTCCCTCTTTACTCATAACTGTGGCTTTGCCACACATGGTTACTCTCTTCCCTGGCTAGATGTCCCTGTCCTCCCACTACTCACAGCCTCCTCCAGATAAGGCATCTGTGGGGATCAGGAGATGGGAAGGGGAAGAAAGAGCAGGCAGTCACAAAGGCAGCAGCAGGTAAAGCTCAGCAATGCTCTGCAGAGTGATGTCCCCATACTACTGCCAATACCACCCTTCTGTCACTCCACCACTGAAAAGATCAATATATAGGAAAGCATAGCAGGAAAAAATTGACTCAGTCTTTTTCCTTGTTAGCTTGAGTTGCTAAAAAGCACCAGGCTAATGTGGTTCAACACCATCTGTCTGTTTTTCCCTTCTTCTCTAGATTATTTTGTCCAATTTGAAAAAAAGAACCCAGAGTTTTCAAACACCAGAAAGCTCCTACCAATTTTCTGTAAAAACAGATGGCTGTGGACAAGAGAAAGATTGTGTAAGTGCCCTCCTGTCTCCTTCAGGAAAAAAGCTGTAGTGCAAGTTCCTATGTTATGACAAAAGCCTATTCACACAGAATTCCCCAGCCATGAAGGAACAGCACATGCCCCAGCCACGAGGAGAGATCCGAGCAGAGCTCAAGCAGCCATGAAAAACAAACGTTTAGGAAACCAGGCCTTGCTGCTTCTGGCACTCAGGGAGCTCCTGGCTCAGACACTGCCTTACAGCTCCTGCATGTTTAAAGATGCATCATTTAATATAAATAATAACAGAAACATCAAAACCAGAAAATATCTAAAGGAAGCTGTTTCAGCTGAAGAAATGCCACTAGATCAAACTTCTACTTTTGGCTGCCAGTTACAGGAATAAAGTTGTCAGCAGCACATCAGCTGTCGGGATCAGAGCTCTGTGGTGAGAATGCAGACGCGAGCCAGAGGCCGTTCTCAGTTTCATCACTGTGCTTACATGAGAGTCGGAGGGACCCACCTCCTCAAGTGGCACCACCAGTGGCAACCAGCCAGATGTTTTTATTCATAAACTTCAGCAAACATAAAAGGAAACAATCTTCCAAAGAACCAAGATGTGTCAGAAACGTCAGCATCAGTAAGAGTGGCTCCCAGCAATACTCTAAGGAATCTCTTATCTGCTGCATGATGTTCTGCTTATGACAGAACATCATGGAGCAGAACAAACAGACAGAAACAACAAATGGCAGGACATGATTCCTGTGAGAAAAAAATCTGGTTTCCACTTTTCTCCTGAAAATGGCAGAGTAACATCACAAAAACACCTTGGGCTTATACTTATTTAAAAGAGAGGAGAATTTATCTGAGAGTTATCTGGATGAGTGGTCTTGTCTTCACAGTTTAATATCTGGCAATTATGTGTGGATATGACAGTTGTAAGCCTAACGCAAGTAGGCGGCAGTGACTGAGGTTTAACAGTAGGCTTTTCTTCTTTGCTTGACCTGATGACATATGCAAAAAGCTAAAAACTGCCAGGTCCACAGTAGGATTTGAATGAATTATGTAGGTGGAATTTGAATACAGGTTGCTCTGAAACAGTTATGGGTTGAGAGAGGCAGTAAAAGCACCATAGAAGCATGCAGCAGAGCTAGTGAACAACAATAAAAATACAAAAGATATACTTGTATTGAGGCCTGGAGAAGAAGCAGAGTGAGCTTTTAGGTAGAGTACCAACCAAAGAAAGGCTTAGAAAACTGAAAAAGGAGAATGTTTCCCTTTCTGGTGAGTTGAGGAACATGAGGAACATAATACTTTTTCTGTAAAAAATATGCAGTATCAAAAATACCCTGCTTTTCACATTCCTCTCCTAAAGAAAATTATTGAAACTCAGATTACTGGTACTACATTCTTGCAGTACTGGGTGCTACTAGTAAACTCTTGCTCTGGGGGTAACATTTTTTTGAAGATAAGACAATGAGCAGACTAGGGCAAAGAGGACAGACCTGCAGCAACTTAGATATAGATCAGCTTAAGCTGCTGTAAAATTCACTCTTGGCCTTGGGAGTGCCAAAATGTGAAATAGAGTGGTGCAGAGCTATTTTAAAAGACAAACCCGTGTTGGACTTCTGTCTATGGGAAGTGCTTACAGGAGAGCTCCTCCCTCCTGTAATGGCTTTTACAAAAATCAGGCATTGAGAGCCTGCAATACAGAGCTCTGAGGCCAGTGGATGTACCAGCTCTTCTGGCTCAGGAGGTGTAAGCAGGCTAAGTGAGGTGGAGATGTTGGAGCCAGCCACACATGGCTATAGCAATGCAGCTGCCATCCTTTCTGCTTTGGAGGTGTTCCAAGCAAGTCTGAGATCCCTTTGCGCTCCCTAAAGTATTTACTATCTATAGTATTATATCCATATCTAATTAGAAGAAGCAGTCCTAAAAAAAGTCCTCTTCTGCAGGTAGATGGCTCAAGGCCTTTGGAAGGAGATGGCAGCACAGTCTGCATATGCAATTACAGAATGCCATTATTGCAAAGTGAGGTCAGGCCCTTACTCAGGCATTAGTACTGCCATTTACTTACAAAATATCTCATCTTAGTAAAGGGGTTTTCACCAAAGGACAGAAGCTATCCTGGAACTGCAGATTAAAATCTAAGAGAATTCACTCAAGACTGATGATCACTTTTCTGTGAAGTTTTTTAAAGAGCTGAAAGTCCTCCTTTTTTCCCCTCTGCAGTTATCAGTGCTCAGAGGGTCAGACAAACTCCTCCACAGTGCAGTGGAAATAACTGGAGTTATGTAACTCCAGTGGAATGGAGTGGTTCTGATTACTGTACTACTAATAACAAGCTAATACTAATATATAGGTGCCAGAGGAAATATGCACTAGAGTGGCTGCTGAATGGCTGAGAGGAAACAGCATCAAGTTGTGCCAAGGGAGGTTTAGATTGGATGTGAGAAAAATTTTCTTCATTTTAAGGGTGTTCAGGCCTTGGAATAGGCTTCCCAGGAAAGTGGTAGAATCACATGCCTGGAACTGTTCAAAGAGTGTGTGGATGTGGCACTCAGGACATGGTTTACTGGGGAACCCAGTGGTGCTGGGCAAACAGTCGGACACAGGGATCTTGGAGGTCTTTTCCAACCTTAGTGATTCTGTGAGTCTACTATTTACTGCCAGAGCAATAAGTCAGGTTTGGTTTTGTTATGCAGATGCCATAGCTGGGTTTAGCTAATGCAGGTTCTCAGATACAGGTGTCATTAACCACATTAATGAGGAACATGGCCTCAGCAGCCAAGAAAATGTCTTCTCACTGCTGAGAAACTCAAGTTTCAGTTGAGATTTCTGCAATGGAAAGTTGCCTGCCTGCAGTTTTTGACAATGGTGTTTAAAATAATAACAGCTTAGGTGCAGGACTTATATAAAATTTGAGCATACTCTAGCCTTTTATCATTGATTCTCCTTTCCAGTATGAAAGCAATCAAGCCACAGACACCTCTTTTCAGTTTTAAAAGGAAAGAAAATAAGACGTTGTGCAAGTTCTTTTCAATGCTTCTTTCATTCTCCAAGGAGCAATGCAGAACTATGCCAGGCTGAGGCAGTTCAGGCCTGTTTGAAGGAAGAGCAGTTAAAAGTTAAAAAGTGTCTCTAACAGCTCTGTTTCTTGTCCCTGATGCTTCCTCTCCTAGGAAACTTTTTGGCTGTGCATGGCTTAGTGGGCAGTTTATTCTCCACCTCTGTGAGGCTTTCCAGAAAACCAGAGGACCCAGGCTCTGTGTACAATGCAGGCTATTTTTGCCAGGTCCTGGTCCTGCCTTCATTTTCTCTAGGCCTGGAAGTCACTGTTGAGAAGTTCACTCTTGAAGAGGAGAACAGGGAGGTCTTTTTAAGTTTTCTTTCAAATATGCCATACATACCATTTTTTCGAAGTTTACCAGATTGTCAGTGAATGTCTTGTTTCCCTCGTGAGTAAACGTCATGTCTGTATAGAAATAAAAGACACATAAAAGCCCATTTCTGAATCATGGCAATACAAAATAGCAGAATGTTTTATCTTACAAAATTGTAGCAGCTGTAAATGTAAAACATTTAGGTTTTAATTTGCAGCATTTCTGAGATTAATAAAATTGAGGTATAATATTCAGATGTACAAAAGCAGATTTTCTTGTCTCTGTGTTGTGCTTTTCACAATGGAAAAAGATCATACCTCACGCTGAGATTGATTTTTGCTTTTTCTTGCTGCTAGTCTTATCCTTCATATATATGACAAATAGCTTTCAAGTTAATAATTCTGGTAACATCCAAGCTTACCTTTTATAAGCAGCGGCATGAAAGGAATTATTGGAGGGTCCAATTTAGCTACAGTTAATCTATAGGCCCTATGGTTTCTTGATGGATCCTTACAAAAAAAGAGAAATCAAATAATTACGAATACGTATTATTATATGTATCAAGACACTATATGCATTCATTTAGATGTCATGGCATTTATTAAAAACATGATTTTTCCTGTGACTTTAAAAGTGCTTCTGTAAATTCAGACACCTTTTATCATTCTCCAGGACTGGTTACATGATGAGAATGCAGCCATTAAACACAAACCTATTTTCACGCCAAATAGCGAGGTAAGATATGATTATAAAAACATTCTTCATAAAAGGAACCACACATTTTTTCCTCCCTCCTTACAGCTGCAGATCCAGTTTTGCATAAATTGTAGCACTAAAATGTATTGCCTGGAAAAATCCAGGCTGAAAAATAGAATTTCCCATATGTACTATTGGAAAACATGTGATAAAGCTTTTCTGAGTTCTCAGATGAACTTTGAGTGGTACATAAGTTCTCTCAGAGTAGGTTCCTAAGAGTATAATTTATTAGTCATACATACTTGTTTTAGCAGCTCTAAAATGGGACCATAAACTTCTTAAAGTCAAACAAGGACATATAAAATGTTCTGAATCAAGGAATTCAAATCAGAAACAGAATTATCTCAGATTGTGCATAGAATAAGGGATCTATTGCTATTCACCATTAAGCTTTCAAACTCTGCATAGATCTTCTTGAACTTGCTTGGGAGTTTCTGTTAATAAAAACAAAAATAGCAAACCTTAATTAAATCCGATCAGTGCAGTAATTTTACTGTAAATGCTAGTTCCTTCTACAACGCCCTAAGTCAGGAAAGTGCTCTTTTTTTTTGCCAGATATTTCTAACAATGTGCTAATCTAAAATACAACATGTTTCCTAGCAACCAGATTAAAAATAGAGACGGGACCAGCCATGAAACCTGGATCCTGATTTAAACCCTGACTTGAATTTAGTCCTTTGGGAAGTTTAGATTCAGATTTTTGTTTGGCTCACATAGCAATCACTGAATTCAGAATGCAAGTGGAAATTCATGTGAATGCTTTCAGGACATTCCTGATTATAGTCTATCTGAAAATATAATTTACACACAGCTTGAGTAGGGGCAGATCAGCTTAATTATTCATTCCTATGATGAACTGCCCTTGCAAACATTCATAGCCATGCCTGGGTATTTTCCACGAGGTTTTTTGCTCATGCTGATGCATTTATTGGTAAAATTCTTGACATGATTAGCAGCAAAGGTGCTCTATCACTTTCTGGGGTACAAATTAATGAATATTTTTTTCAGTCCACAATATCTACACAAATAAATAATGGTCAGTTGATCATGCAATGATTGAGATGAGATGGTCTTTACTAAATAATTTCCATCCCCCTGATGCATATTATGTTATACAGATTAAATAAGTTTACTATACAGACTATAAGATATGTTATAAACTGGTTTCAGAGATCACTGTAATTTATGTACAATCAGAATATGCCAGTTATTTTTAGTAAGAAATTTCTCTGTATTTGCTGGATTTTTCAGACTACTATTAGCAGTGGATAACATTAAAAATTAATAGAGACTTTATAATGCAGAAATTATTTTTTGCAATACTTTCTACATTTGGAGTGTGTACCCTAGCAAGCTATTTACACTGTGCCACAGCAAGGGCCTAATTTTTAATGATGTGTGTCAACAACTGTGTGCCTAGTTTGCATATGCATGTGAATTAGGTATTTGGGAAGTAAGTGGTATAATTGGACATTTGCACCTGCAAATATCTAATTTCTGCATGCAACTAATGTAAATGCATGATAATATAGGAAAAAATCAGGTCTTGGTGTATTTGTCTTTTTGTATTTTCTGTATGTATCTGGCTAAAAATCAGATTGCAGAAGTTCTCTGGATAACCCAACTGCTCTACAGAACCCGAGTGTGATAACATTTCCTTGATCTCAATCCTCCACACGTACAAATGTGCCACCCCCGGGTCAGGTGCCCATTTCAGATTGCTGTATGCAGTATATACATTCAATTCCTTCTTCTCTAGTCCTGCACTGTCTCAGCTCTCCCAACTCCTCTCAGTAGCCACAAATAAAGGGTCGGAGAATTTGAGAAACTGAAAATCTTTGCCTGTAGCACTGATTGTATATGATATATGTACTTTTGAAAATGAGACTGGTGTACTCTCAGACATGTTAGTCTCATTTCCTGTTTTAAAGGTGTTCAAATTTTGCTCTCAGTTGCATTAATAACCTCAGCCATGCTAATTATTTTGAATTTCTAATGAACAAAATACATGCACATTTAAATCTGTACTGCTTTTGATAACCAGTATGTTCACATTTAAATCTGTACAGCTTTTGATAACCAGTATGTTCTCAGTCGTTACACTGTGCTGGACACTGCACCTTTTTTATACACTTATATATAGAAGAGCAAAGCCACAGAAAAAAGTGGAAGCTCTGAGAATGAACACCAAATTGACAGTAAGCATGGAAATGCATGTCAGAGAGAAAACCAGAACTGGTTAGGACAAACTCACATTTTAACAGGGCAATGAGTCTCTGTGATCAGAAAATAATATGCATAAACAGAGGATGAATTTAAGAGAATTATCAGTGGAGTGATCTCACTGAGCCATCAGTAAAGTAAAGGCACACAGAGGATGGGCTGATCAAAGAGGCTAGCTGGCTAGCTTGCTCATCCTGTTGGGTGGTTTAGCTCAGCAACAGGAGCTGCTGTTGTCACTTGCTAACTCCTGTGAGTATTCAGCACGTCCATGGGTGTAGTATACTGCCTTACTAATAAATACTGCCAGCCTTAGCTATTCAGGAGCTGAATTAGTAAATCTAGCTTTATCAATAATAAAGGCCCAACTCATGTTTTTGCTAACTAAAAGCACAAGTCCCATCAAGCCTCCTGGAATAGGATTTTAGCAAAGACTTACCTCCCACGTTAATGAGAGACGACTCACAGCAACATTACTCAGTCCCATAATAATAGCGAAAAAGGAATTCAAATTTTTGTATTCTTTACAGCTGAAACACAAAGGGCCAGGTTTTAAGTTGTAAAGATCACTCAGAGCAATACTTATGACAGCCTTAAGAGAGCTGAACCCAGGCATCTAGCTTAGAAGGGACTGAATTTAGGCAGTCCTGGCCAGCATGCCCACAGATACCTCTTCACCAATGTGTTAGCACTTCACCACACTCTGGAGGCTTCTTTCCCTTTCCTCCTAAAATGACCTCCCTTCTACTTCACTGGGTACCAGCTTCTGCAAGGACTTCTACTCTTTGAAGCAACTCCCCACCCAGAAACACAGTCCTGAAACTGGCCTCAATTCAGGCCCAAGGGATACCAGAAAAACCATGTAAAACATGTAAGAAGCTTGCTGACAGCTTCTGAACAGCTAATGAATACTTGAAGCTCTCCTTAGGCAATCTTCACTGCAGTTTACAGGGCCACTCAGTCTTTTTAAAAGGAGAAGACCAGCTGTCTAGAGATGTCCCATGCTAGAGATGTCTCCTGCAGTATAGGATTTCTATTACTTATAGACTCTGGGACTTCTAGTAGGTTTTAGGAAGAGAACAGCCATTTGTTACCAGCATCATTAAAGAGGTGCTGGGCAAAAGGAGCTCCAAGTCACACTCCATCTCTCATGCAAAGGAGGATTTTGCTATCAGTCAGGAAAAAACTGGAACATGTAATTGAGTACTATGGAGGATCCAACATGCCATATGAAGGAGTAGATTTTGTGCTGCATGGCTCTACTGCATATAAACTGCATTTAAGATGTTTCCTGTTGGGATGAATAGCAAACACACACACAGAGTCAAAAATAATGTGTATGTGCTTAAAATCTCTTGGTACTTACACAAGCATATTCATCTTTGCATTTTCTCTATAAACACACACTTCAGAAATTTCTCACAGGCTCCTTGGGCTTATAACATATGCACATGTATGGAAAAGAATGATTTTCAAAAACTGAACAGATGTTTCTGAGTACACTGATACACAAGAAGGCTTCTAAATAGCCTGTGGATATATCTGCAAAGAGGAAATATACACAAACTGCATTTGCAGATATCCATAAAAGAGTATGTGCAAGCACATCCCAGAAGGCCTTTCTTATACAATTAATATGGGAAGAACTCACTGTTGGCAATATAGTTCACTTCTTTCCTTTGTTTGAAAGTTTGTTCCTACAACAGTTGGAGAAAAGAGATGAACCTGGTAACCTCTACATCCTTTTCCAGCAGATGCTAAAGCGACACTGGCTCCTGGAACTGAAAGCACATGTGCACAGCACTTGGAGCCAGCACTTGGGCTTGCTCTTCCTGCACAGACTGGGAGCACACATCAAGGGTGCATGGGGTGGCAGACAGAATGATGTGCCTTCTGCAATGATATCTGCACCTCAAGACACAGAACTGAAAAAAGCTTCTCAGTAGCAGTTATCTTTGAAAATGAGTACCTGCAAGCCATCTCGTTACCACCAGTCATGCCTAAGATTAATAGTGCAGCACTGAGCTGGTCTCCCTGAACACTTTTCTAATGAGTCTAGTACTTCTAGGTAGGGTAAAGTTCTCATTAGGCCTCAAGCATCTTCACAGGCAAAACTTCCTCAAAGATATTGCTTCAAGGTCTGGGCTTTTTCTCCCTCTAACTTTGGTGCACTTTGTGTTTGTTTTAGTGCATGTGTAGCAGCTGTTACCATGGCAGCACTGCACAGAGGGCAGCAGCCTGGCAAAATTTCCCAGCGGCTGGAATTAAACCTGCCCCCTTGGTCTGTACAGAGGAGAATCTTGTGCTTCAGATTGCTCTGCTTTTAGGAGACAAAGAGGACCCAGCAGAGCAGGCTGCTTTTAGCTGTTTATTTTTAGCATTGTAGTGATACCAGAAACATGGAAGTAAACAGGAGGTTGTCAGGCTGTTGTAAATAGCACAAGACTAAACCCATGACTCCGCGGAACTCGCAGGCTAGGGCGGTTTATTAAGGGGATATTTAACTGTAATTTTTAGGATACTTGATTTCAAGTGTTTATGGAAATTACTATTGTATCTTAATGACCACATTTCAACATTTTCCCATTTCATGCCTGATATTAGGAAACACCCCGATGTCTGTGTGGGCGCCACTGCCCTCTCCTGGGCACAGCCTGCCAGGCCGGCGGCTGCTTCCCTCCCCTGTGCTGTGCAGTGACATAATGGAATATGAGTGTATTTTTAGAAACTTAAAGAGGTAAATTCTGTCCTCTGTTCTAAATGTAAAACTGATTCTGCATGCCTGCCACCAGATTTTTAAAATCTTCAGCTTTGACCAACGGTAGGGCCCAAAGTAGCTGCCAGAAGGAAGCTGGTACGTGCAGAGCAGGGTGTCCTGGAGGAAGGAGCCACACTGATCCCCAGTTTTGATGTGAACACAGACTTCAGCTATGTGCAATTACTAACTGGGAGGAGGGCAGCATCACAGCAGCAGTAGTAATCTCCTCCTTTACACAACTCCCAATTAATGATGCGAAAAAGTTGAAAGCTTGGTTTAACTGCAGTAACAACATCTCTGTTGGTAGAACTGCCTAAAGGCTTCTAGTTACAATGCCCAGAGCTGTAGACAAACACTACAAACCTCAGCAAACTGTTTTTCAGAAAGTAATGAATGCAATGAATACACCATGAGCTGGAAAGGGAGGGAGAGTGTAACAATGATAAAAATCTGTACCTATGCAGGGCATGGATATACCCCTGCTACCTCTGAAGTCAGTCACTGCTCTGCTCTTGACTTTCAGGAGTCAAGGCTGACATCTCTGGAATGAAAGTTCCTAACAGTTTAAATTTGGATAGGAATAAAGGAAGACAGAAAGAATGCCTGCTATTCAACCTCAGACACAGCACTTAGTAACAAAACAGGACATTCATACTTTGCATTTAAAAAAAAGTATTAGGAAAAAAATCACAGAATCACAGAATTGTTAGGGTTGGAGGAGACCTCTGGAGATCATCCAGTCCTACTCCCCTGCCAAGGCAGGGCCACCTGGACCAAGTGACACAGGAATGTGTCCAGGTGGGTTTTGAATGCCTCTATGGACAGGGAGACTCCATGAACTCCCTGGGCAGCCTGTTCCAGTGCTCTGCCACCCTCAACACAAAGTTATCCCTTATGCTAAGGTGAAAGTCTTTCTGTTTTACTTTAAGGCCCTTGCTCCTCATCCTACCTGGGCACCTCTGAAAAGGAACTATTCTCTTGGCACCACCCTTCAACACATTTTAATGTATGGATGAGATTTCCTCTCAGTCTACTTTTCTCTAGACTAAACAGGCCCTGTTTTGCAGGCTCTCCTCCTATGAGAGATGCTCCTCCAGACCCCATATCATCTGTGTGGCCTCCACTGGACCCTCTCCAGTAGCTCCTTGTCTCTCTTGTGCTGAGGAGCCCAGAACTGGTCACAGTATTCCATATGTGGCCTCACCAGAGCTGAATAGAGGGGGAGGAACACCTCCCTTGACCTGCTGGCCACACTCCTCCCGATGCATCCAGGATCCCACTGGCTCTCCTGGCCCCCAGGGCCCACTGCCAGCGCACGGTCACCTTGTCATCTACCAACAGTCCCAGTCCCTCTCTGCAGAGCTGTTCCATAGTAGGTCAGCCCCCAACCTGTGTTGCTACTTGGGGTTACTCTTCCCCAGGTTCAGGACTCTACACTGTGTCATCAGCAAACTTGCTGCAAATCCCAAAGAGAATGAAAGTAACATGAGTGTCACCATCTCCATGCTACACCCTTTTACTCTGCCCTCTTGGTTTTCCTACTCAGGGCAATTCTGAGAGTGGTTGTCCTAAGCAGCATCAGAAACATTTCAGTTCTCAGGAAAATTAGGCTCAATTTTGTTAATATTTACTAATTCATGTACTCATATTTGCTTAAGTATGGAAGGGTAAATGAAGGATTCTCCTAATGAACTGAAATATATTTTCTCACAAATTTGATGTGTAAGCACGGCCCTAAGAAATCATAGATCAAGGAGAATGGAGAGTAGCACAGGAAAGAAGAATATATATTAACAAGGTTCTATACAGTCCTATAAGAAAATGAGCAGAATTACCAAATACAGAATGCTTTAACCTCTATTCTGTGTGGCTGTCTGAAAAGAGAAAACAAAAACACATGGACTATACTGAACCTCACTTTCAGCTCCCATATGACTGTATACTTACTGGGCTGCTATCTTAATGTACTTCTTTAACAGCTGAACACGCTTGCTGAGTTGAGAGCAAAGACAAATCTCGGTGACCACCCAGAACTGAATTTCATTGAATCTTCTTAAAAACAAGTCCAGATTTGCCGTGGTCTTTCTAAAATTGTGCCTTCCAAAAGTGTGATAGATCAATTCCAGCTACGAAAGAGGAAACAGTTTGGAATTTTATTTTTGAAGTTGTGTTTCTTGGTCAGAGGAAAGAGGCTAAGAATGATGAGGTAAGTATCTAGCCTGAAACTTGCTCTGCAGTTTACATTTCTACCTGTATAGATGAGAAGGATTCAAGTTACAAATCCAGTATAAAATAGCTGAGGCATAGTAAAAGTGTAACTACAGATTATATATAAACAGCTTAATACCTTAAAACAAACAAAAGTAATTCAACAAGCAGCACATGCTCAGAAGTCTAACTTCTTTCTAATAGATTCTAACCTGCTGAATAGATGGATCCTCATACCTCATGCACACAGTTGAAGAGCTCCCAGTCATAAATCGTCATCTGATGTGCTAAGTCTTTGGAACTCATCAGTTCAAATGTTCCTACTGTACCAGTAGATGGTCCTTCTTGTTCTGGCAATGGTGCCTACAAACAGAAAAATATTATAAAAATATTTTTAGACCTGCTAAATCATATGGTTGGTGCTTTAATTATATTATGTCTCTAACACTTTTTTTTCAGTGTGACAACTTTCCTAATTGTATTTCTAACAGTAAAACTGAAATTTGCAGTAAAACTGAAATTTACTTTTAACCACAGGCAGGTATTAGGAAATGAGAAGCACTGTGCAAAATCAATATCCAGTATGCACAGGAGAGTCAAGAAAATTCTGAAAGCTCTTCAGAGACACTGTAAGGAAATAAACCAGACTGTTCTCAGTGTGTTATATTTAACATTGTTTTAAAAATTGAATCGATAATACACGTTGTGCTAACAAAAGCATGTGTGTTTGTTTAGGAGCATACGTCTTTCCAAAAAAAGTTCTATGATTCCTTTTTCACATACACAAATAACTAGGCCACCAAGGACAAGCCAAATACTTTTACATATTCCTGATTCTAATGAGAATTATTATATCTACCATGCTGTAGAAATCTTCAGATCTTCTGACCACTTATAAAATAAACCTCATACTTTCTCTTTGACAGCACAAAAAAATCGATGCACAATTTGTGATTGCAAATTACTGGCTAGGCTGATTAAAATTATATAAACACAGTCTTATGAGAAAGAACCAAGTACAAAACATTTCTTAAAGGCACTTCCATGCCACCCAATAAATGAGACGTGATCTATGATTTGGCACACAGGTGAAGTATTAAACAGAGATTTAAAACATGGCTGGAGATCAAGTCAGGTTTGAAGTAGTCTGTTGTACATACTAGGGAGAAGTGTTTGACCCAGCGCTGCTGCAATCCTGCCAGTGAAGCCCTGCAGAGCGGAGGGTGAAACTCCCGCAGAGCCGGCCCTGCAGGCGCGGGTCGCGGACTCTGCTCCCAGGAGAGGGCGGCAGAGCTCACACACGAGCTTCCCAATTCCCACCGCCTTTGTTAACACCTAGTGATGGAGCACCGAATTGCCAACAGGCTCCTTGCTCAGCACAACCTCACTGGAGCCAGCCAGATTAACAGACTGTATTTAGATGCTGCAATATAAGAAATGAGCCTACTAAATGAATCTTACTTTATATAAGGGTAATATATTAGCAACAGAAATAAGTCTGATTGGATTATTACAGCAAATCACTTTCTCAGTAACACAGTGTGTAGGAGCTTTACTGCTGTATGAATTCTTGCTTTGTACTCTAGGGAAAACTTTCCTTTCAATTATCATCATCATACAAAGTAACTAAAAATTACTTAACTGAATCACGAATATTATCACCTTACAAGCTTCATCTATAATTTTAAAAAATAGTAGGAAAGTATTCTCTAAAAAAACCCAGGGTGGCCATTAATATTACAAATAACTGCAGATTGCTTTGAATTGGGATTTGAACAAACACAAAATTTCTTTAGTTTATGACAACATATGAAATAAAAGTACAGCAGCTTTGTGTAGAAAATTCTAACTTGTGGAAATCTGTGGAAAGAGAATTGCCTACAGATTGAAAGATGTCTTTTTTCCCCCCATTTGGAGATGAACACAACATAGCTGCTACCATAACAAACACTTATTTTCCAAGGCTAGGAAAGAAGCACTTAGATGCAAACCCACAGCATATTTAAAAATTCATCTACCCAGAACAATTTTCACATGGGAATTGCCAAATGTAATATGGATAAATGTTCATGAACAGGAAGCAGCCAGAAACTGGAATGTGAAAGGATTAAACTGGGAGGCAGCTAAGGTTGTAACATTTTTTGATTCATTTATACTTCTTTGAAAAAATGCAGCTGATAAGGGGTTGTAATTTGCTATGCAGTGCTGAGGACCATTTTTAAGGTGCTGAATGTACTTCCCTAATTCTTACTGAATTCAGTCTAGTTGATGAAAAGTAGCACATTGCAGCCCTGTATCTCAGAGGTCCCTGCAGTACTTGACACATGGTAAATAGCACAGGGAAAAGGCATGGAAAGCCAAGACAATTTGGTGCCAAAGCTATGTGTACACAGACAATGCAGAGCCATACCCAGCACAGTTGTACTGATGCAACACCCCTGCTTTACAGTAGCATGCCCCATGAGGGTATCTACTTGGCAGGATTAATTAACCTTACGGGAACACCAGAATTTAATAAGCTGAACAAGAGGTATCTCTGCATGGAACTACATATGCTGGATGTGCATTCCCTGGTTGCTAAATTGAAAGCAGCAGCAAAGCACAGATTTTACCATATCCATAAAAGAAATCAGGCATACATACTAAGTGGCTTGTTAAAAGCATACAGGAGGCTGAAACAAGGCTAGGAGTAATAGAGTTCATGCTGACATGACTTGGCAATGACATTTGTTTTTAATGAAATAAAAGGAACAAAAAGTACAGTCAAACCAAACTCTATAAAAGCAGACCCCATGGAGATTGCTAGAATGACTGTATAAACTGTAAGTACTTACGAGCAATTCTACCTAAGAAAAAAATAGACTTTCTACCAGGAATATTTTCTGTGGTTCTACTTGGAATTATCTCAGATTTTGACACAGTATTTTGTGGGAATGAGAAATTAAAAAAAAATAAGGAATTTACTGCTAGAATCAAATCTCTAGAATGTTTTAATTGGTAACAACTACCTTAGAAAATATATCTCTATGATTTTGAGGAGATAATTCTGTAATGAAGAATTACTGCAAGGCTTGGTGGCAATACTCAGCTTTTCCTAAATGCTCAGTGTGACAGTGAGAGTACTGGGATCAAGTTCTGTTCTGTGGATCAGATGGACGGATTTTTGGTCTGCTTTAGGGACATATACAACATATATATTATATATTTATATATAACATTTGCTTGTTTTATTTTCAAGGCTCATCCTATTGCAGTGTGGCAAGCCCTTTGTTGCCAATGTTTCCATTAGTTTTATCTAAAGTGTGAATAATGCAAAAAGGGTCAGGTGTTCAAATAAACCAAAGCCCTGATGCTCCTGAGCACTGCACACATACGTACCAATGAATCGAACTGATCCCGTGGGCAAGCAAACAGCCGGCCATTAACGCTGAGAGTGGTGAACACCGAAACATCGTGAGGCTTGAGCACAACCTTTTCTGTAAAAATGAAACAAATTCATTACACAGACAGAGAATTTACAGCAGGATTGATCCACAAGCTGCACAGATCACCCTTCTGGGAACAAATTTTGCCCATGTTCAGGATACAGAATAGAAGACAGCAGGATCCTCTACTGAAGAAATGTGATAAGCTCAGTGCAGTCTCTTACAGAACCACAATCCCGGTTCCAAACTGCATGAACAGGTGAAAAAGCCTGTGCTGCTATCACTAGAAACTACCTGCAAAAATTAGACCTAATTAGGTAGTCCATTCAATCACTAGCTGAGCTGTGAGAGCTGTTCTTAAGAGAAATTTCTCTGGAAGGCAGTAAATGCTCAAGGAGGTGATGAAAATGCACTACAACATTTCTAAAAGAGCATCACATCACAGGTAAGTAAAAGATAATGAAGTAACTTACAAAACAGTCTCTTCCAGCATATGTTGGTGGTCAGCAAATCTGACAATAAAAAATTGCTTCAACTGCAAAAAGTAAAGCTGCCTGGTGCCAGTTCTCAGGAAGTGAGCCATTTTTGGCAGGCACCACTGTTTGCAAAATGCCTTTTCAACACAGCTCTCATTACCTCTGTGTGTCTCCATACAGTCATACTCAACCAAAGCACTTGAGCAACATCAATTCTCCAGCAGAATTCGCCCTTCCAGTTACTCTCACATTTCCACAGTCTACAGGGGGCCCTGATCCCTGACCCTCTGCAAACACTAGGTCAGTGTGTTTGGCACTAACCTCTGTAGTGGTTTGCAGACAGATCAGTCAGAATGGTAGTGACCACGGCCACAATATTTGCCCTGCAGTGTTCTCTGACATTACTGATTCCTGAGTCTAGCATGAATTTATCCACACTTACCTTTTATTTCTCTTGTCTTACAAGTCTAACAGTGAAGGAAAATCAGGATAGCTGTGCTCTGCAACATGCAGATACACAAGCTTCTCCATTGGTCCTCCATCCCATGTGATCTGCAGTCTGTGCCTGCAGTAGAGGAAGGACTTTCCTCTCAATTAGGACTTATGTGAGAGCTAATGGGTATAAAACCTTGGCTGAACTCATCCTCCAATCCCTCCAAAAATTCTGCTTCACCATAACTGTTTAACTGTGTTTAAGATGATGTAAGTACAGTACCTCCTCCTGAACTCATCTTTACTATGATGAGGCCTTCTCCAGAGCCCAGCTTGTCTGCTACTGCACTGATCACTTCCTTCACAGAAGAAGACACTGGCACACGGATAGTGGTGTAGGTTTGGTCTATGCAGTACACCTTAAACAGAACTAAAGAAAAAAACATTGCACAGTTTACTCCATGTGTAAAAACCACAGATTTACCATACAAATTATTGCCACTTCAGAAACCACTCCTCACAAATGAGGCAAAGAAACAACAAATAATACATAGCTCCCCATTCCTCAGATGCTCTACAATTTCTAGTACGGAAAACTCTGATTTCCCAGAGTTTTAGATTTTGGATTTTCAGTGTTCAGTGAGCTGCCTGTCCTATGAATGAGAAAGGTGCAGCCATATGAAAAGGGCAGTTACTGCCTGTCAGGACAGACACAAGAGGTAGTATTTCCCTGGCAGCAGGAACTGCTTCCCTCTTTGTAGGCCTAGAAACACCACTATAGACAACAGAAGCTGCATGACTGGCAGGATGTCTGCTGTTCATATATGGTTAGTTCCAGCTTATAACATGGTTCTTCTATTGGTCTGATTTATGCCACCAGCTTTCTCAGCTACATGACCTTGAATTTTGTTACCCTGTTTTTACTGCTGTTCATTAGCAAGAGCTATCCTTTAATATCAAACATGTTGAAGAAGCAGCTGTTTTAGGTAATGAAGTTCCACAAAAAAAGCCATTAAGAGTACCTTATCAGTAATCTAAAAATGACATTCTGATATGCTGCTGTAAATTTTACCTTAACCTCTTCAGAGAGTCGAACAACAGCAATAGGGCAAACCAGCAGATTTTAGTTTTTAGTCTGTGTGCCTAGATTCTCAGATTCGAGATCCATGGTCCATGGCACATTATCTGCTCCACTCCTACCTTGCAAAGGAACAGCTGTACATTTTAGCTCAAACTACATAGGGAGACAGAAGCTCAAACATGACCTTCAGCTTACACTCTTTATTGCACTGCCATTACTGTAGTACAGTATCTTATTGGTCCTGCCCTACTCTGTTCATTCCTTATTTTACATCTTCCTCTGAGGAAGCAGTGTTTGATAGCACAAGTAACTAAGGGAAAAGACCAGAAGCACCTCTAATCAACAATGGAGAACAGTGGGTTAGCAAAAGCAAAGAGAGTTTGTTTCAGGCCAGGCTTCAAAATTCTAGGTAGGTATATTCATTTATTTTTAGACTTTTTTTTTTTTTTGAGACAGATAAATTTAGATAGATGTCAGTGGCTCAAGAAAACTTAGCAGAGAAGAAACTCACCTTCATCACTGCCCCTGATAGGCTGGCGTTTCTGTGCTCTGTCATCACTTGTGTTGAACAGCTGCAGAAGAACTTTGTGCTGAAAATGAATAATCAAGATTCACATTAATGCAAGAATAAACATGTGGTACACATGAACTACAACACACCGCTTATCAATGGCAGGAAAAAGAGTAGCAATGCAAAATTTGACAATGTTAAAAGCCATCTCTCAATATAACAATTGAGATATAGCTCATATATCCATGATTACTAAAGAGAAGATGCTTATGAATTTGCTGTGCTTAAGATTTCACTTGAGAAAATGGATAAATAATTTTTTTTACCTTCTTTTGTGGTGCTTTAGGTTCTTCAGAACTATAAAGGGGTAAAGCATAGATATATAATTAAATATTGCCTGGAAGATTTTGTGTATAAAATCACCTATAGAACATGGACCACTTGTCAAATGAGCATATCAATATAATCATATTTATATGTGAAAAGACTAGATGATACCACAGTTAATCTATGAGCAAGGCAGAAAAAATATTACACAAAGTTCACGTAAGCATGAAATAAGCTCTGTCCATCTCTCAGCCAGGGTATGGTCTTTGCAAGAATTATGTGGAAAAGAGGGCCATAGACATTAATTCAAATAAGCCTGCATGCAAACTTCCAATTTTGTATAACTGAGTGTCATTCACAAAATGGCTTTTTAATAGACATAACCAATAAATTTTCTTCATCAATTTACTGACAAAAAGGGCAGGGGAAGGAAAGAAGCAAAAACGATGCTTACATTTGCTTTACAATTTTCTCTAGCTCTGGAAGTTGCTCCTTTAGTGCTGCAATCATTCTAGTATCATCTGATACAGATACATAAAATTCCTGTAAATGATACAGAATAGTCTTTAAATAACTATAGGGGTAAAGGAGCAGTACTCAGGAGAGAGGATTATGAGATGACATCTGATAGCTTAATGACTATGAAGAATGATAATCTGCATAGAGGAACACATGCTGGGCCCAACCCTCTATTACTTCTACTTGTTTATCTCCAGCTGATTGAAAGCAAGAGTTATCTATGCAGAAGAGAAGCCTGATGAGGCTCTTAGCTCACTCTGCAACCACTGACTGCTTGTGTAAAACTTGCATTTTCACATTGTCAAGGATAAATCCACAAATAATCTAGCATAATAGGTTTTTTTATTCATTGCTGTTGTAGTCTTTAGCGCTTCATTTGCTCCCAAGTCACTGACTCTCAGCTACTCTAATTCACTATGGTATCACCCGATTTTAAACCCTACTCAATCCTCTTCCTGTTACATCTACATAAAACCATCCCAAAGAACGATCTCTGTGCTTGCAACTAGTGATTGTTCTAAAACTTCTATCATCTCCAAAGCTTGGAAAGCTTTCCCATGTGTGCTTGTGGGGTGTCTACCATTCTTAAAGCACCTCCCTATTCCCCTCTGCTAAATCTTAGATTCCGTTTTAAGCTCTTTAGGACAAGAACTTTCGTTCAGCCAGCAACATATGAGATTCTGTTCCATAAACACAATATATAATAAGAATGGCAATCACAATCATTTAACATGGCTTGGCAGTGCATTCTTATCTTAGAAATCCAAGGATATGGCAGCTACCACAAAGAATTTACAAGGGTTCTGAAGACAAAGATCTTAAGTTCCAATAGCTGCAGTACAGCTTTCATTCAACTGGAAAGGACTTCAGTTTCTGTAGAGTGGTAGCCCTCCAGCTCCTTCCTGGCACACCTCAGCCAGCCATAAACAACCCTCCTTAGAGCTCCTGAACCATTCACAAGAAAATATTAGAAAAAGCAAAATCAGCTACTGCTACAACACAAGCAACCCATGCAGTGCTTTGAAAGGCATCTGCAGCATTATTTTCAGAGGTCCAGAGGCTGGCAACAGTTCAAACACTCTTGTGGTGCCTTTACTGTCTGCAGCCAAAGCTGAGAAAACAGTTATAAACTGAAATAAACTTTGCACTTCAGAATGACCTCTTTCACTTCAGTGATACAATGATTCCTTTATACCTCCAAAAAGGCCATTGCTGCTTCATCTTCTTGCAGTAAATCTCCATATAAAGCAGCCCACTGCAGAACCAGTCGAATGACTCGCCTTTTATTGTTGAGAGCATAATCCATTTTTTCCTGCTCTGTACCCTGAGAAGGCTGGGCATGATAGGTGCCACAGTGTCAAGGAAAACATTCAATGATTGAAAATATTACACCCAGTATGAATTCATGAACAACTGACTTCCAACAAACCACTTTCAGGGTGCTCAAACATAACTTTCTAATATACACTTCTAAATTCTGACAACCACTAGCATAACAATTTGCAAACTTTTCACATTCATACAGTGAATTTTCTGAAGGATCACAGTTCCACTACAGAGATGGTTGCTGTAGGAGAAAAAATAGATATGCGACTTGAAATAACAAAGAGGATCAGCCACAGAGACTTAAGAAAGATATTTCTTCTTGTTCCTCTTTGGAAAGAAAAAGAAAAATGTCATTTTGTGTTTATTAACAATTCCAATTTTGCATTTGTGAGGAAGACTACCAGAACGAACCACAAATGTTATTCCTTTTATTTATACAAGTTATTTTAACTCAAGATGAACCTCAGTCCCATTAAGGGAGAGGGACTTTGACACTGACAGCCTAAACTGACGATAGAAACACAGGGTAAAATAATAAAATTCGCAGTAGCCTCATTGTCATGAGGAAATCAGACATTTCCACCATGTCAAATAAAGTGCATTTAGGACACAATACTCTGTGAAAGTTATTTTGTGATGAACAGTAAGAAAAAATGGGAAACATTTAATTGACCTTTTTAAAGGCAAAGCGTCAACATTACAAAAATAGACAAATAGCTAAAAGGCCAAAAGTAACATTTAGTGAAAGGAAAAAACAAGAAAAAAAGTAAAGGCACGATGGGTAATAAATTGAGAGAATTTGAGCCTTTAACTTGTGTGAAGATGAAGTATCCCCAGAAGAAACAGGATATGACAATTTGAGTGTCTGTTTCTCACTGAGAAAAGGTTAACAATATCTATTCAAACTGCTCCAAATAAAGTGACAGCTGAGTGGGAAGTAAGCACACAGTGAGTGCAGTTACATCTTCAACTTTGCTTCCCAGTTACAAGAATTCTGATTCTGGACTGCTATGAGTAATGCCATTCCAATTACATAGTAACATGTAACATTAAAATACTGACACTCTCCCTCACAGCCATGTCCAGCATCCTCGCATCCTTTCAAGATGCACTTTCAGTTGCTGTACCAAAATATTTTAAAAAATTAATTAGAAAATAAAAATATTAATGAGGTACAAACTATATAAGATATTTATTCTAAGCTTCTCATTTAGAAAAATTTCTCTAACAATACTATTAATAAAATGCAATGGGGAAAAATACCTATTAAATCACACTTCAAAATAATCCTGCTGCCCAAAGCCCTTGCAGAGATTTGACATTCTAACAGAAGCACTCATTTGACTTACAAACTTTTGGAAATCTGCATTTTAATTTCATTTGGAAAGGTTTAAAATGAGTAGAGAATTGAACATGACAGTATAATTAAGGCAGAAAGCAAGTCAGAAGGTCATAAGAAGTAAATAATTCAATGTCTTGGGGAGCAAGTTTAATATTCTACTGAGTCATTTTTCTCATGCCATATTTACCTTTCAAACACTATAATTATTTAATGTATTTTTACTTTCTTATTAACTGACTCACCACAGGCACTGATAATTTTTCTGTATTTTTACTGCTCATTTATATTGATTTCTCTTTTATTAACATTTTCACCGGGTAAGTCAATGAAGGGTTTCACATTTTTATGTGATCTTCAAGATGCAGCTTCACTACAGACTGCAGTCAGAAATAAACTGTGATGTATACCTTTACCAAGTGTCAGATAATTGCAAAATATTTATCAACACCAATATGGTTAGAGCTCAATATGTACATATGTTTCTAATTTTCTCTAGCATATTCTAAGAAATTGAAGCAATTCTGAAGGCTGTGCTTCCCTGCATAGGAAGACTGGGCTATATCAGGAGCTTTGCAAGATCATTGCTACAACTGAATACAAACTTTTTTGGTGGCACAGTGGCAAAGGAGTTTAGCAAAACACTCATAGAGAAAAGTGCTGAAGAATTATCATCTACAGAGAGCAAAAGAGGAGTTTATACTTTGTAAGTATTTAGACAGTGGTCCTTTAAAGGTGCACTCCTGCACACATGCTCACACACTTGCAGTAACCCAAGTGCACTTTTGGAGTTGCTGCTCTATTTCAGGTTTTCTTTCAGGCCTTTCCTTCTCCCTCGGACAAGCTGTAGCTCTGAGAATTTGTGAATTTCCATTCTGTGAAGAAGAAGGGAAAAGGGGCCATGATCCAACACACAGGACTTATATCCTGATCCAGAACAGGGGAACATTGTCCTTTGCTTGCCTATAAAACAGAAGTGATTTTTTAAAAATATTGCAGAATCTGTATTATTTAATGACTGAAAAAGACTTGGTGTGCCAAAGGACAGCACAGAATAAATGTGGAATCTACAGTAAGCAATAATGTTACTTAGATGAAATGGTGCACCTGTCCATTTAGGATTAAAATAACTTACAAATGACTGCTGTAAAAGAAGTGAAAACCCAAATAATTTATACCCTCTGCTATGGCTGAAAGCACTTTAGTGGTCTAGCTCTACTCATACTAGCATGCTGCCAGCTAAAATAGTATCCTAAGTGGGTGTAGGAAAATAGACTTGTTTTGATTCAAAATTGAGAGCTGAAGCAAAAAGTTGCCATCTGAATCACCTTTCTTTTTTTTCTGTTTTAATTTCCTCATTGAGCATAACTAATCTCTCCTTAGTCTCACAGCACTGGCGAACACTTTTGTTGCATGATTTTGCTCCAAAAAGATGAGCTTTGTTAGGAACCTTTCAACTCTAACAATAAATTCCAATGGTACAATCAACAAAGCCACAGTTAGCTGTTCCATATTCAGAATGGACCAAATAAATAATAATTCAGCTCCAGGAAAAGCTAACAATAAAGCACTAGGATACCAGTTACTTCCAGCTCCTCTCTGAAAAGAATTAACATGTTGCTTGCCATGACCCACTGAAGACCATGGTCTTAGCATCCTCTCCAGAACAGATTCCATCATGAGTGAATATTTATCCTTAAGTGTGATTATCCTTAACTCTGATAATCAGAAATGCTTTTCCCCTGTAAAGATTGAGGTACATTTTGCTTATGGGTCTGATTTTCCCAGTTATTAGATAGAGGTATTCAATTATAACTGAGGATAGAGAAGCCTGACTCCCAAATGGGCTGACTGAACAATATAAGCTAAATGAATCAGGACAAAACACCCAAACATTAAAAGTGCTGCCCCTTCTTCCCCTCTCACTGCTCTCAGCAACATCATTTCATAATACTTTTGATATCCAAAACAATGTGATTTTGGAAAATGTGTTTGTTTCAGGTGTGCGGACAATCTTCTACAGACCAGTTTCATGGGTCCAAAGGTCTTCAAAACAATTACTCTCCTCACTAGGAGTAACACAAATGGATTCTCAAGCTTGCTAGACAAGGACACAATGCTCTATTCTGTGGTTTCAGAAGGTGAGCTTTCCCAGATGTCACTCGCCCCACTGAGCTTGAAGGAAAGCACTTTCACATCATTGCGATTCTAAAAAAATAAATAGAGAGCTGAAGTTATTATACCCCTGTCAGAATTCTATAAAACTGAAAACATTATATGTTTATTTAATGTTCCCAGTCACTTGATAGCTTCAAGTCACTCTGCAGAAGGAAAACTCTAAATGTCCAACAGCTCCCCAAACTAAATAACCTGCCAGTAATAGACAGATGGACATTTCACAGACTCCTGTGAAACACACAGAGGAGGAGAATCACCCCCAGTTCTCAATGTCCTCCACTATTAGGATTTCATCTTCTAGTATTCACATCCAATTGAAGTTTCTTGCAGTTTGTTTGCATTTGCTATAGACTATTATTACAGATTATCACTACTTTTTCATAACAAGTAGGACAGCACCTAGGAACTACTTACCCATTAATCTACAAGTTCAGTCAGCCTCTTGCTAGAGGCAGTATGCAGCTTGAAATCCATAAAGTGGACCACCGAAATCACCAAGAAATAACTATCCCAGGAAAAATGTAGATGCTGTAGTTCAGCAAAACTCAAGAAAGACAGGAAGGATACAGGAAGAGTAACCCAAACTTTTATGTAATTTCACTTATCTGGTGGAGGGACAGTATGTTTATTTCCCTTGGAACAGTAATCAGCAGAGGAAATATACAGTTTTCATGGTCTGTACTGCATCTCATAATGGGTTATACACTATCCATTTCAGAGTTGTTGAGCTACGGACAGCTGCTAATCAGAAACTGAGAATCTACTCACAAGGCACAGCCTTCATGGAAGTGATGTACTTCTTGAGAGAGGGAAGCTTCACTTTTCGTCACTGATAGGTATAGTGGTTAAAGAGACTTAAAAAGACTTAAAGAGACTTTTCTCTTAAAAAAGGATATTGTGCCATCAAGGCTGGGCAGAGCTGACTATTTGGCATAAAAACACAGTGCATCATAATAAAATCATTTAAAACAGAATCTGTGAAAAAAAAGAAGAAAAGAGTCAATTAAGTCTCTGCAAACAGCTTGAAGATTTCAAGAATGAGTTTTCTTTCACCTGAACTATGCTATTAGCCCTCTGCAGAAAACAAAGTGATCTTTTTGCACTTTTTCTTTGTAGGCATTAGGCACAAAAAAGGGTAATGAACACCTACTAGCAAAATATTAATCTTTTAGTCTTGTCTGCATGAATTTTATTGCACTTGCGTTAACAGGCATTTGCCAGAGTCAAAGAGAAATCTGGCACAGCAAAAAGCCCCACATCTATGCTGAAGTGAAATGTTTGGATACACTTCCCTACAAGTGCGGAGTTCTACACAAGGAAGAATTAGGCTTTTCACACCTGGGTGCCTAAAAAGAGCTGTAACATTTGGCTCTGGGATTTACAATACCAGGCAGCACACTTAGTATATCCTGCAAAGGAGAAGGCAAATAATTCCATTCTTTGCTGATTTCCTAGCAGTGAGTAGAATGTCTTAAAAGAGATATATGGATGGTAAAATTTCTGGGCTTATTTTGATTCAAAAGTATCACAGCTGCTACAATTACACTAAAACGTACATGAACAGTATGATTGACATTTTCTCTGGCAAAACCCAGCAAGCTATTTTTTCTGCTAAAATGACCTGTGGTAGAGCTGGTGTAAATCCCAGTTTGCCTTATCTTTCTATTTGTGACAACATGAAGGATTTATAAAGCCTGGCTGCAGAGGCCAGAATGAGTTTGGTAGACTTATATGGAATCACTGAGGAACAGTGAACACAATACCCCAGGGAGTAATTTTTACAGTGCAACTCTTGAGATAACAGAAATATTTACAAACATTGTAAGGGATGGCAGACAAAATATGAAAATAACTGCAATATAATATTACATTATTGCTTCCACTTGTATAATTCCTATATGAAAGTATCTCTCAGTTGACAAAACTCACCTCTGGAAGGGCAGCACTTTTTTATTGCAATACACAGAGAAAATTGGTTTCTAAATACTCTTAAATTAAAGGAATGCATAAACAAAAAATTCAGTTTTCCAGCACTCTGTGATCCTATATCCTAAAAATAACTTAATGAATTGTGATACATCATATTTTATTGGGATATAGGTACAATCTCGTCACAAGATGTTTTGGCAAAAAGTTTTAAAATATTTTTAAAATAATTTATTTTTAAAAAATATATCATACACAACTACTGCAGAGAGCAAACTTCTCATTATATGGCTGAAAGCCTGAAGAACAATATTCTGCTTGTAATTCTAGTAAACAGGTATCTCTGGAAAAGATTCCTTTTCTTCTGTCTTTAAATTAGTGAAAACATGCACTTTAAAAGGATTTCTGTAATTTTTCTATTATTCCATCATTTATGGACCACTCTACAGATTTCTCCAATACCATGAGTCCAATAACAGATCAACTGAATTTAAGAACATTTTTAAATATATACTTAGCAGACATCTACAGCACAAAAAAGAACCTGCAAAAGCAATGTTATGTAGTTTAATATATGTCTATGCATTACTTTATGAGAATTATGAGGATTTTTTGTGTCTGACTCTTCAAAAATTAAAATACTTACTAAAATGTAAGTCTGCAAATATTTTATCCCCAGATGTAAATTCTCTGTTCTCTTTACATTAATAAAAAGCAGCCCATTAAGCACAGGTGCAGCAATCTGCATTCTTGGGACTCGGCCCATGCTGTGCTGAATTATTCTCCTTTGAGTAACAACTCTTTTTTCTCTGCACATGGGAAAGTATCACAAACACAAAATTCAAACTGTGATACTTTAAATATGATATAAAAATTTGAGAACACTTATATTAGCACTATGTAATGTCTGAAGGTGTCAAGCTATTTCACAGTATTAAAGTGACCTCCAGAATAAGAAGCACCTTTACTAATGGGGTGCTCTGACCAGGCCTTATGGTTCTGCCTAATGAAAGTTGTAGCTGCTGGTCTGGCACCATGGAGGACTTTGCTGCTCTACTATGACCTTAAAGTACAAATACAATAGAGCAGGCTTGGAAAAGTGGATTGCTATTTTTAATTCTGGCTTTCCTCAATTCTCTTGGGGTTGTTTCATAGCAGTAGATAGCTCTTCCAGGAAAAACTACCACTGTTTTTCAAAGCATCACATTGCAGTGGTCCCCCAGAAAATCCATCTTATGTGGTAATAATTAAACAGATTCTGCCATGTAGATACCTGTTGCTTCATTTAAAGTTGCTTCAAGGCGCATAGTTTCTAGAAAGTGCTCTAAAATTTTCTCTGGGGTTCCGGACATCACAATATACCTGAGGGAGGGAAAGGAGCAGTTAGCATCTCATAGCCAAAAGTGCTAATCAAGAAATAATTGTGTACCAGCAAGAAGATCAGGACTGCTGAGCTGCTGTGTGCCAAACACCTGCTCTGACCAAAATCTCTGTGTGCTTAGGACAAAACCATTCACAACCTTTGCTGGCTTCCCCCCTGTAAACCTAGAAGCAGTTCCTAGGTTTCATTCTCCACGCTGCCCCCTCCTCACACAAGTACTTCAGTATAGCACCACCATGGTTACACCACAATCAGATGAGCTGCAATGGTCCAAACTCAGAGAAGTACAAGCAGAAATGCTCCTTTACTGAGAATAAACATCTCAGTAACAACAGCAACTTGCAGCCTTAACGGGCTTATTATGAGCCTGAAATAAGAACTAGTGTGTATCAGTGTCAGCACAAGGAAACAAATTCTTCCAGCATCACTGACAGAGGTTGGTCTGGGAAAGCAGGGGCAGATATGAAATAGCACATATCTTTAAATTTGTGCAATGCCTTGTATAGCTGAAGTAGATGTTTCAAGTTGATTAACTGAGGATTGTACCATTTCCTGGAATTAATTTAGTGAGGTGAGAGAATTAGTGCAACAGCCAGGTTTTTCTGCTTCATGCAAAAACACTGGCAAGATTTTTAGTACCAGCAGAATATTATATGATATTGGAAAACTTGTCCTGTCATCTTTTTTTTCTCTTTTCTCATGGATCAGACTTTTTATATTTCCCTCCATTTTTTCAATCATTGCATCTTTTTTTCCTCTTCCTTTTTTTCTTTTTTTTTTTTTTTTTTTTAGAATTCACCTGATAAAGTATGAAACTTTAAAAAAATAAAAGAAAAAAAAAGAAAGAAAAAAACCCAAAGAAGTGAAGATACTCTGCTCCTGCTGAGAAATAAGTGGTGGAGCTGAGCTCCTGGGAGCTCCTCCTCACTTTGAGCACTGACCGTCACAGTTCTTTTACCAGCCAACCTCTTTGGAAGAACTGTATTGATGTCCCAAGAACACAAACACTTGTTAAGCCAGTGCACATTCTCACAGAGATACTAACCAAGTATCTAAGTGAGTGAAGCAGAGAAATCACAGGTTGCTGTACTCTGAATATGAAAGTGAAAATGAACAGTGAAGTGACTTGCAGGGCTGCTGAATTCATTCTGCACGAGTGTGATCACCCATAAAGAGTTAGATCTTGGGAGTGGTAACTTCAGAGCCAGTCCTCCCAAGCGAAACTGTCACTGTTTGAAAGCACAGCTCAGGGAGCTGTGTAGGAGATCTGTCTCCCCTGTAGAGGAGGCAGTGGAATCCAAACTGTAACCAAAAGGATCTGCACCCTAAATGAAGCCTACCCCAAGGCCAAGATGAGAAATTAGTTTCTTCCTGAGAAGAGGTGCCTGTAAAGCTTCTCCTTTGGGCAGTCATTTTCAAAAGTACTGAACACTCAGCTAACACATCTCAGTAACAAAATTTGGAAATCAAGAAACATTGGCAATTTTGGTTTGGACTCCCAAACATAAATGTAGTCATTTAATCTATTTACTAAGAAACGTCATCCTCAAACCCAGTGAACTCACTTTGAAAACTTTAAAGATACTGCCAACAGTATTAAAAAAGTAATCCAACTGGTGAAAAGCAGACAGCAAACCTTCAGGGTAACTTCCTCTTTTGGGCAACTTATGTCTGTTGGTCATAGCTACCAGGAAAAGCTCTTGCTGGCACATTTATAGTACCCAAAACCTAACCAAATGAATAAAATATTTACAGGAATGAAATTCTGAGCTTTACCTGAAAATATTCCTGCTATGTAAGACCTGAATACAGCCTAACTTAACCATTTACCATAAATATCTCTGGCTACTTTTATCAAATTCTGAAAAAAAAAAGACGTTAAATAATACAAGTAATGCTGGTGCAAAGAGCTTGCAAGGAAGGCAGTGTTTCAAAATGTTCAAATGGAACTTTCACTTTTGGAAGCATGAAAAATGTCTCAGACCCAAGAAAATGGATTTCAATCTATGACCAACTTTCTGTGCATTGCAGTTGCTGACGCAAATCCACTGGCCATAGTCAAGTTCCTCTCATGTAGACAAAGAAAAACTTGTGCAGGAGTACACAGTTTCCTGGTAGTATAGATTGTGTTTCTAGATGTTTTAATAGATCAAGTGAAAAATGAAATAGAAGTTCCTGAAAAATGTGAAATGTGTATATTAAATGCAAGGAATGGTTTATTCAACCTTCACAGATCTTTATAAACTTTTGCATACAGTCATACACATAAAATAAGTATATGAAATCCCAGATAAGAAAAAAACTGCACCCAAAGTAATACACAATAAATTGGCTCTTTTTCTGAGAGAAAGTGAGGTTCAGGGTAAAGGATTCAAAACTTGTTGAAATTGTTTGGATGCTTCTGAAGAAAATTGTGTATCCATTTGCAAATAACACATTTACTAAGCCTTTAGGGGTTTTGCCAACATAAAGAATGATAATAGCCTCACTCTACTCTTATCACAGTAGTATCCAAACAGAATTGTACTTTTTCCCTTTCAGTAAGAAAGGAAAATATAGTTAATATTGTTATTACATTGCTACACTATTCTGTAAGATAAGCTCTGAAACTTTCATTGCATGAGATATTTGTTTTGTATATAAATTGTGCATAGCAAACTCTTATTAGCATCTAGAGCTCAAGATACAAAATAAAAATATATGTGCTTAACAATAAGACAATGTATTTTCCTCACGTCTTTTACACAGTAACTCAGATTAATAAGGTTTCATCAATCTCCATGCTTAGTCTATTTGGAAGCTACTACTCAAGATAAGTATTTACACTGAGATCTTCAGGGAATGATTGTGTAAAGACATAGAGCTGGTGTGCTGTTAGCAATGAATATATTATTGAGTGTGGGGCATGTGCTGATGACTAAAAAAAGAAAACTTTATATGCACTGCAGTCTTCCACCAAAAGGAAATATGCTATTGTTTGGATAACAGTACCTTTAAAAAAGGTTAATAATTGTCTGACATTTGCACTACTGAATGAAAACATACTTGTGCTGCAGCTGAGAATTTCCTTGATTAGAAATTCTGTTTCCTGCTGGAATCTTCTCCAACACCAAGACATCTTGGTCATGTTCTTTGAGTCTTACTGTATTTGCTTCCACATCCTGCAAGACAAGTTACTTTTAATAAATGTGACTCTACCTGATTTGGGTGATTACTTACTCTAACAAACTGCATGACTTTCAAATACAAAAGACTGGAGTTGGTTCTTTCCCCCTGCATTTATCTGTCTTTATTCTGTTTTCCTCACAGGCAGAATCATGAAGAAAGCACTGGCACCAAGGCAAGAAGCAGAGAATTGTGGGAGAGACTAGAGCAAGAACAATGTTAAAAATAATTTTAAAAAAGAAAACAGCATTTAAGAATAGGAGGTCTTGGCTCAGTGAACTGTTCATTTTCTACTACCAGTTCACTCATAGTAGAAAAATAAAAGATGAAGTATAATGTGCATTCAAAAAACACAGATAAAAATTAGTAAGACCATGGACTTGGATCTTCTTTGAAGTATAGATCAAAGCTTAATCAGTTGTAAGTCTCCACAGCCAATCCAAGCTTACTGCCAAAGGGATCCTCATTCCCATTTGTACAGTAACCACAAGTAATTTTTCTAGTGGAGTTCCCCTTTCTGGAGTGGTTTTATTGCTGCAATACTCATCATATATAGGATAAAATACAGGATGATACTAGTTTTGACTTCCTCTACTATGAATGACCACAAAGTAGTCTGGACTTCGGAATACATTTACCCAAAAATGAATAACTGTAACATTAGCCTGGGAATATCTTTCTAGGGTTCTCTGATAAAGACATTTTGTAAAGACATCTGTAAGTTACTTCATTTGCCATTTGATTCTGCCTTGAAACTCTTGAATTTAATGTACCTGACACTGACCTATGTGGAAGAAGGGATGATCTTGTTTTTTTTAATATTTGGACAAAATATCACCAAGAAATCCTGGGCAGCATAAGGAAAAACTGAGCAGGGCAAATGCTAGATTACAGAATGTGAGAGACAAAAACATTCCATTTTGTTGCATTTTCATGTTTGAGCTGGGAATTGAGAGAGGAAAGGTGATGAACATATTCTTTACCTGACCTTTTAACTGTTACATCTCTGTTACACAATTAGGCATTCTACAAACAAGGTTTTTAGTATTAATATATTCATAGAAATGACAGCCTCTAGAAAAACTTGCAAGTTCTGACATCACAGTGTGAGGGCAGCCCTTCCCATTCTTACCCTAAGGATCCTGTTGAAGTCCTCCTTATCTACTCTCAAGAAGTGACAGTTGTCTTCCCGCAGAACAATGGATGCTGCTCTGGGAGCATCATTCACGAGTGCCAACTTGCCAAAATCATCTCCTTCATGTAGAGTACATACCACACCCTGCACACAGCAAAACATTTACATGCAGAAACCCATCATTACTCTGGATTCTATTGAAAGTCCTTGTACAAACACTGGACTTCACAATCAAATACCAAAACAAATCTATTTGGCAGGAAATCAACAGCCAAAATAATAACTAGGAAACAATACTTGATAGCTAGTTATTACTATTACTAAAGAGAGGCAAGAACAGAAAAGAATCAGCTTGTTCTCTGAAATTGCATTCAGCTTGAAGGACTCTTCTCAGACTGCTGAAAGTTGTCAACTATTTTGTTTTTTATTTATAGAGGCACTAAAAATAAAATCAAGTTTGCAGAAGTAACACAGAACAAACAACACATCTCCAGCTGTTGTACATCAGCAGTGCTCAGTTTCCTCCAGTTTACAGTAACAGAGGCTCTGGCCCACCCAGTGATGTAAAAAACATGGCTAAATATGTGTTACTTAGAAACAGACTTAGCACTATGGCCCCTGTGCTAGATTTTGGTGAAATGCTTTGTTTTCAAATGGAGGATTTTCAATCACTGAACAAGAAACCAATAAAGAAGTAGGGCTCTTAAAGACTCAAGGGATTCCTGTGTACCAAGATCTACTTTTTTTTGCCAGGAAAAATCTCTCTCATAAAGAGGAAATGTAATAAAGATGCTTTTTGATCTATGGCTTAACTAAAATGAACAGCTGGCATAAATTTGGAAGAAGTTCATCCAACCTGAGGACCACCAGTCACAAAGCAGTATTTTTGTCAGATATGCATGAGAACAGTTAGTCATCCAAATGCATGAGAACATGGTGGTAAAGGGGTGGGGCAAAACCCCCATGAGAGAGAAGTCTGGCAATTCACCATATTCCAGCAAATTACTTTGTCCTAAAGATACTGATGTAACTGTGATGGATTATATTCAGAAACTGTGTAATATATCCCAAAATTATAGTGCAATCTACTGGAACTTCAATCAGTGAAACCACTGCATCATTTCTTAATGAAATTACAATCTCTTTGTTTTGTCAGACAAGGAAATTTTCTCTACATTAAACTGTATTCCTTCAAAGTTTACTCTTACAATTTCAATAATAACAATCATTAAAAATAGCTTCTGAAAAAAATACCTTGCCGTAAATGACTACGTTTACTGATCCCTTTAGGATAATGTACCAAGAAGTACCTTCTTCTCCCTGATTAAATACTAGAGAGAAAAGATTTTATGGTTAGAATATAATTATTCAAAATATGGCCAGATCCTGCACCCAATGAAATTCAAGATAACTCTACATCATATAAATGTCTACTTATAAAAGGGCATATTATGATTTTTAAAACAATTGCCTTCAAAATTTAGAAAAAAGAATTCATACCCATATTGTAGTTATTTATTACATTGATATGAAAGTTGCTTTTGTTCCAACAAGTACTTTATCAATATATCAGGTAATCAATTACTAATCAGCACACAGGTTGGATCCTGCTAGTAGCACCACATTGCAACCTAGCTCCCTAGTGACTGTGAATTTAATATTCATTTGCTAAAATGTCTCAGTATTAACATGTCTGAGTAATTTACTAATTAAAATCCTTTATTTTGGGCAGGAAGAGTTTTTTTAAATACAGGATTATATTAAAATACATTTTAAATAGAGATTGGTCAAACCAAAATTTCTCGATAAAAACACATCCAAATTGTAGGTGATACATACACTCAATGAAGGATACAGAATTAATTTTAGTACTGTCCCCACATTTGGCAACAGTCTAAGCTAACATTATTACCCTAGGTTTTAAACATGAAGTGACAATCAAGTTTGAAGGACACATCCAGGTTTTGCTCTCGTCATTTAAATATTAGAAATTTAAATGTTCATAGCACAGGTAAGAAAGAGAGCTGACAGGACTCCATTTACTTACAGACTGTTCCTGCTTTGGGATGTGACTCAAAAATGAGGACACCTGCTAATTCTCGTTTCACCTTAAAATAGAGACAGAAATTATAGTTATTATACATATCTCATTCCTCCTGGTGATGGGGTCACATAATATAGCCCGACTGCACTTTCCTTCCCTCTGCATCATTGACCAGTCATTGGTCTGCTTCACTCCATTTCCTACAGAGCTTTAGAGAGCTACATTTCCTGGCTCCAAATGGCTCAGACAAGGGCATCTTTAAGATACAGGTCTCCACACCTGTCTTTGTACACACATATGTGAAAGTACCATCAACAACTAACAAGACTTGAAGAAAGTTTCAAATGGTAATAGTTAATCTGTTACAAAAGATAGCTAGCAATGGTCAGTTACTCCATGGAAGTATTCCTGATGTCTCCTGAGAAATCTGGTTCAGACTGACATGAGTCTGTCAGCTTCTGCTGCATCAAGCTGTGAGGCACATCCACCTGGACTGGCTGAGTCCCCTCTGCCTGACAGCTTCTCAGGCAAAGCATCCAACTCACCACTCCTTCCCAGAACTGGAGAATGTGACACTGCCCTGGGTGTCAGACAGCTCCTCACTGGGTTTATTTTGCCCTTGGTGTGATGAGCTCTGACTGACTGGGCACTTGTCTCTAGTGAGACACTGCTGACAACCGATTTTTGTCACTGTAAACACTGTGTTACTGCCACAAAACAGCAGTAGCTCTGGGAATCTCATATGATCCTGGGCTCTTCTGTGTGCTTTAGCTTTTTTCTCCTCCAACCACAAGTGTCCAAGGACTTAGAGGCCAATTTCCAAGCAGCAGGATTCACGTATTCCAAGAATGACAGCTGGTGACAAGCCATTCTTCAGAGGCACTAGCTACTTCAGTAGGTACTACCTACTTCAGTGTAACTTAACCATGCCAAACACAGATCAAAAGCTGGCTTCAATATGTATTAACTAGTCGTATTTTCACCACCACTATCTGGTTTGTTTAAACTGATTTTAGGCACAAAGAAAGACTTGGGAAGGAACTCTCAAATTCTGGGCACAATCCAGATGAGAATCTGATGGCTGCATCTCCTAAGATGGGTGGAAAAATCTGGGCACTGGCGTACTTAAATGTACCCACCCAACCTTGGTGCTCAGGCACCAAGTACAAACATACCACATCAGCCACCTGTCCTAGAACTCTTTCCTGACAATCAGGGGAAAGCACTCCCTTTTTGCAGCCTGAAGAAAAAGAGAGATAAATAGAGGTGTTTGGACAGGTTTTTTTTAAGTACACTGACCAGTGAACACACTCAGAGGCCTGTGATTTCTGTAACACTTGGCTCACCAAACTCCTGTTTTTAACACTGTATTATATAATTGTTTTTCATCCGTACATTAACTTCACAGGCTTCTCTAGCAGGAATTAGTTCCTCACCATGAGACTTGAGCTTTATCTGTTTTACTTTCTTCTGCTTTTGGTGTATCTAGAAAACTTATGACTTTAGGAATTATGCCTTACTTAAAATATTTCCATTTCCTTTCAAGTTGACTGGTCATTAATCTTCTGGTTCATAAAAGCAATGCTGTCTGTTGCTTCTCTGAAGATTTCCTCTAAGCTAGTCATGGTTTCTGTCTTCTGCTTTAGTTCATGATGCATGTAATAAGCTGGCATTTCAAAATTCTTACCAAAAACATGGAATCATCTGTACTACATAATGCCAAATAATTTTTGCAGTTTGTATCACCTGCCACACTTGTTGCTGTGGTATCTGACCTCAAGTCTGATTTTCTTCTGAGCTGAAAATATTTTGTGCTTCAATTTTTTTTATTCTGGGTTACATCTGCAGTATTGAGAATTTTCTCCACTCCCTCTCAATATCTGTCTATCCTGGGTAGTTTCTTTTGTTTAACTTTTAAAGGATAATTTCTGGATCTTACAGTAGTCTTTCTTTAATTACTTTTTCTCTATGTTCCAGGGATTTTTAAGGCTTTTGGGTGTCTGTTTACATGCTGAGGAATACACCTAGTGCAGAAAACTCTGCAGGTACCTTGGTTTGCAAGCTGCAGATTGAGCTCTGTGTGGGAGCCCAGAGTGACAAGAGGCCATGGACTGCCAACCCTTTTCACAGCAAATGGCACAAGCAGCACCAGCCAGGTGAATGGACACAGTAGGAGCATAGGACATGGGAAGAAGAGTGAGACTTGGATGGTGAGGGGATAAAAGCCAAGGGGTTCCCTTATTGAGGTCCCTCCTCAGAGGCACCAGCTGGAGCTGTTTCTGTGTTACTAAACTGCGAATAAATTGCTTTACGGAGAAAGGCATGCAAGGCTCTGCTATGAGACACCGGGGTGGAAGCAGTGAGGAAACCTGGTCTGGCTGTGTGAGTGGGGGATGTGCAGGAGTCCACCAGGACCTGCCAGGTCACTGGAGCTGCCTGCTGGGAAGGGGCTCCAGCTCAGCAGTGACAGTCTCTGGTGTTGGAGTGTGACTGCCAGATCTCACAAATGGTCAAACTGGGAAGTTTCCTTAACACTGATGTAATTCAGATACTAACTCGGAATGCCTACTTTTTTGAAAAACATTGTTCAGGGTTTTATATGCTTGCATTGAGTACTATCTCTCTGTAATGCAGCTTCACAATTAGCTGCATCTCTCCAAGTTAACTGAGAATGACTGAAAATAATAAGAGATTCTGAAGGAAGTATCCTCAAATACAGATCTACTTTCTGACTGGTTTCCTTTTTCTGAATGCATCCACATCTTATTGCTACCAAATAAAGTGCTATTTAGCTGGTTTCAGTTGTCTGCACAGTGTACCAATGATGATGAGACTTTAAACAAATGCATTCTCCTGTCCATTCCATTTATCCTTGGTTCTCTGCACTGTTCTTATCCACCTCAGGGATAAAGTGTCTGATGAGCTTCCTTTCACTCAATGACCAAACTCCAACCAGCAAGCACTGCACAGTGCACCTTTCTCCACAGTGCAATTCCTCCTCTAACTTAGTTCAAGGCAAGACTCATAGAAATCAATTCTGCAAAATTCAGTAGTACCAGTACCTTCATATACACATGGATAGTGACCCAGACAGTGGCATCTGTGACAAGCAAGGAGACAGGGGCTGTGCAGAAATACTTGAAGAGAATTATTTCTGATATCTAATAGACAACCAACACCTGCACAGTTGCTTGGGTGATTCTCACAGATGCAATATATTCTTTGCATGGAAAGTATAAATGAAAATGGTTACAGGCTCTCCAACTTTATTAAAGTCAGAAGTAAAACCAGAAGTAAAAACTCAGCCTCTCTTTTGGTGATGTTATAATTTTTAAAATTACTTACTGTGGTAGAAAGATGAGATAAGGCCTTAATGTGGAGAAGTTCTTCATATATAAATTCTAAGTCATCTACAGTTCTCTGGCCAGGGCTATAGAGAGAAGATTAAAGGCATAACTAAATGCAATAAATGCCCAAAATAAATACTTCACAGAAGGATAGAACAACACAAAATGCTGCTGTACTGTCTACAGAAGGGTACATCCTCACTAAACAGGGACTGAATGATGTTTCTGGCTGGAGGACTGAAATACACAAAGGATGGATGCTCTGTGAATGCCACCTAAATGACACTAAGCAGCAGCCATGGCAACAACCACCTTTGAGAGATCCTGATTAGGCAGCTTTTCTGATTAAATCAAGTGTTCTATATATGTATAAAATGGTCAAATAAATCAGAAATGGTACATAAAGATTTGTTCCTTTCAAAAGGACTCCTGAGTGTGGGGCATGCACTATTTTTCACATGCAGCACTAATTAGTTGTAGCAAACACAGTCGTAGTGGTTTGTAAAGGAGTGTGTGAACTTGTGCTGAACAAATTGGAGATGCAGCAGTGCATCTTGGAGGACAGCTAACTAACAACTACTCTACAGTTAATGCTGAGTGCTGCTGTTTAGCCACAAAGGTAAATAAGAACTACTCAGTAGTTTCAGCTTCTCTCACTGAAAAATACAAGAAGCTGCCTATACTAAAAAAAAATACCTTCATGCCTTGATGAAGGAATAATTCTCTAGTACAAGGAGTAGTAAGGAAGCTGGCACTGTGGCTGCAATAATTGCATTTCTGTAACCTACACAAAATTTTCAGATTGCTAAAGAAGGACACAAATACTGTGGGGACTGCAGTGTGTCAGAGATACTTTGGAGGATCTAATGAACAGCACACAGAAGTGGGAGCTTGTGGGTAACTCCCGATCTTTTTCCCAGCCACAAGATTCTCTTCAGTTTTCCCTTTCAGTTTTCAGTTCTATCTAATACAATGTTATTTTCTAAAAGAACAAATTCTCCTGTCATATAATTTCAGACAGCACATTGGAGTGACATACAGACACACACAGGAAAAAAATTCCTTTAAAGCATTATTTCAAGCTACTTTTATAGGACTAAGTCCTTCCAAACAATATGGTGTAGAATTGTGAAAAGCAGATTACAGGTAATTAATTCAATGCTCCAAGAACAAAATGAAAGAGCAACAAAGACATAAGGAAGAGGATAAATTTAAGATGAGAAGAAATGGGATACAAGAAATCCAGTCTAGGGGCAGGAGTTCCAAATGAGGTTTACATGCTCCACCATTACAAGAAGCGCAGTTCTAAACCCTGCTGTCTGCAATGTGTGGTGTCAAAAGAATTAACAGCATTGTTGAATCTTTGGACAGCCCTAAAAGAAAAACTACAATTAATCTTTCTGATAAAAGTTTTTCCTCCTAAAATGTCAGTATTATAGGAGACTATCATCTAGAGGATCAGGAAAGTCGTAAGAGGAACTACTGTGCTCTACAGGTTCTCTGCCTAGTCACCTCCTGATTCAAATGTCTGTCTACATCTTGTGTGAGGCACAGGGAGTACCCAGCTGTGTCCCTCTGGAGTTATCTTGCATCTTTTAACAAAAGTACCTGGATGGAGACTTCTTTTGGATGAAAGAAGTACTGAAGAAGTGACAGAAAACATAAGGACACCTGACATCTCTGCTAAGCAAGCTTTATTTTTCTTCTGTTCTTCACTTACCAATGACATGCATTTATTATTACCCAGATTAAAGATAAATTTAGATTAAAAAACATTTTGGATTAAGTTACTCTTTTCTCATACAGAATCAAATAAACTGTTAAGGGAAAACCAAAATTGGTTTGGTACTGCTATGCCCTCTAGTGACTCAAAGTATTCTACTGTTTCTGAATCTGGCTTGAAATTACAAGGCTGACACCCCTAGTGATTTATGCAGGGCAGCTTAATTAAGTACAGCATAAAACTAAGCCAGTACTAGCTAGCAAACAAAAGGTAAGGATTTTAACAAATAATAGGGAAGTAGCAACTTTAATTTTATTACATGCTAGCAAAACCATCATGTCTTGGAAAATATAGTGTAACAAATTAAGAAATTTCTACATTAAATCAAAACATAAAAGGATGATGTTTTACCATATCAGATCTCTATCAAGACAAAAGGACACACTCTTCTTTCAGCAGTCCATTTTCTTCCTGTGTTAGCACATTGGAAGGACTGACAATCTGTAGCGGATATCTGTACCTAGTCTTTACTCCTGCTCCTGCAGATGTCACGTGGAGAGATATTAGGCATCACTGTGTCTTTAAAACCTGTGTGGTGACCCACTGATGTTGATTTGTAGGATCCTGCTGTGTAAAGACCTAGTTTCTGCAGGGGACACATTCTAACAGCAATAGCTGGTTATAGAGCGGATAATAAATGGAATAGGTAGGGAATGAGGGTACACATTAATGGACAGAACTCAGGTGATATTAAGTGATCAATAAAAATTGTTCAGTGCTTGGAGAATTTATCAAGGTCAGAGACACTGAGCTTCTCTGTGACTAGGATGTTGACAATAACATAGTATTTTGCCATTGATAAGCCATATATGTCCAAGCAGTATCATTGACTATTTTTATTATACAGCTAATCAGAAAATTCTCAGATAAGAACAAGCGAAAAGATCAGAGACCCCATAACATTGTGATTAAGTGTCAAATGCTCTTTACTAAGAAAAAAATGTGCTAAGTGAAGACACTAAGAACATAGAACACAGATTTATTATTTCAGTCACACTGCCAACTTACTTTAGGCTAGGGCATTAAAAAATAATGTAATCCATAACATCATCTGAGCTAAATACTGTTGTCTGATGAATATAACTCTTCCTTTAAAGACTCCTGTTATTATTGTATTATTGTGTAGCTTTGTATTATAGCATCCTATTAAATTAGGGTTTACCATCAGGACATATTTTCATACTGAAGAAGGAAACACTTAAGGAGGAGCTGTATTCATTCTACAGTAATTTTACAGGGACTTGAGCAAGGTCTGCACCTGTGCTCCAGCCATTATAAGGAGCAGAGAGCTATGTTTGCTACTTCACAAAAAGCTATTTTCACATTCAGTATATGTGTTTCCAAAGGAAAAAAAAACACAATAGCAACAAGAGCCTGCCAAAAATTTCCCTGAGCTCTATTCTGTTTTTTAAACTATAGAACATTCTTTCACAGTTTGACAGTTAAAATGCTGCAGTTAATGTAATAAACAGAGAATTTTTTAAGCTGGCTGTCAAAACAAGTGACACTTTTTGTTAGAGACTTTCAGATTTCGAACAATAGAAAGTACCTTTCAAAGCAACAGCTTCATTATACAATCAAATTCTCAAAGTAATCTTCTCATCAAAGAATATTGTCTTATTTCTTTCAGGGTAATTATCTGAGTTCTGCAACCTCTCTGGAAATGGTTACTGTTCTAAAATGCAGCTGTGTTGGTTTGAAAATTGTGGGTCCTGCCCAGGTCAGCTAGAGTTAGCATCTCTGATGATTTGACAATTCCTTTGAACTTTTGGCAGCCCTAAGAGTGTCTAGTCAAAACTAGCAGGACTCTGAGGATTCATGGAGATTTTAACAGCTCTGCTGCAGCTCAGTCCAGGGAGGATTTTCAACTAACAAAATCATTATGTATGTAAACTGAATACTAGAACAGTAGTTAATATAGTCCCTGGCAGTACAAGCTTACTTCAGTGAGCAAAGGGCTGCAAAAATAAGCACTTTCAGGGATATGGAAAGAGGTCAGATGAATATCAGTCTTGAGAAAACCTCTTTCTCCTCACTATATCCATGAAAAATCTCCTATCATTATTCTTTCACGTGATGCTGTGCAAGTGCACAGAGAGAAGAGCAGCACTTTCCACCGTATCCTTCCAGCCTTTCAGCTCTCTGTAAGCAGTCCAGATGATAATCAATATTTATCCTGCTAGTATAAACTTACACTTGCTCTTCTGGAAGTCATGAAAGAAAGCAAATGTAGTAGGCAGCCAAAACCCACAATAACCTAAACAGAAATTCTCCAAGAAATGACCTACTCAGCTGGCCTGAGGCAAAGGAGACAGTGCAGAGGAGCAGGGTCCCAGCACACACAGCACTGCTCAGTCTCCACATGATTGGTGTCTTCTCAGAGGTGCAAAAAATCACTTTTGTTCCTCAGTGGAAAAGGCACAGGACATGTGTGTGAGGAAACAAGACCTCAATTCCATGACTCCCTAAGGGTGTGTGGAAACACTATGCTCTCAGTCTGGCTCATCCACGTATTTTGAGTGACAAGGAGCGAGTGCTCCTTTGGTTGTGTTGACTACATCTCTAATAAGGAGAAGAAATAGAATGTATATTTTAAAACTACTGCTGCATGGCAGTGTTTCCTGTTTTTATAAGCACAAGTGTTTAATGGCACTTTTTGAAATTCAATGCATTTAGCAAGTTTTTGGAAAAGTGCTGTCAAAATGAGCTTATGATCTAAACAAGAATGGAACCTGGAAAGGATACAGATGGAAACAGAACAGGAACAAGCACTTGGGTTAGGTGATTCAAAAATCTTTTACTACGAAAAATGTTCTCACACTGCAGGCAGGACTCACTCCTGTCCCACAGCAAAGACAAACTTTGCCAATGGCCTCAAGGTAGCAGCCCTGCGTACTTTCCTGTCTTGAATGGCACCTTACAAGTAAATTTTCAGTGAAGGTGAGCTTAAGTTATTCCTTATTCTCAGCGCGTTTAATTAGCAGTAAGATATGTCTGCCATGGCCACTAAACCCTACCTGCTTAATGCTTGCCTTCAACAGAGGATCAAACAGAGCAGATACTGCTTGCTTTGAAGTCACTATAAAGCTGGCTGAAAAAAGACTGATAATCAATGTAGATTTCTCTTGTTTCCATGTCACAAGACCCATAATATTAACTCATTATTCTGCTTACGGTTTCCTGAGAATCATCCTCATATGAGCATCTGGCCCAATCTGAGAGAGAAGCAGCATAGTATCCTGTAGCTCCTCATCACACTCCTTTTTCTCTTCCTCAGTTGGCAAAGGGGCATCTTCACGCTCATCATCCAAAAATCGATAAAATAAGTATTTGTCTTGAAAGTGGTGTTCCTGGTCCACTAAAAACAATGTAACACATCAAATACTGTATGATCCTCAATGAAGCAAAACTTGCAGAAATCTGTGCAATATGGTGTTCGTTACAGATAGATTATTTAAGAAGGTGAAGAAAGCTACAGAAAAACTGTAAGAGCATGAAACTATTTCTCATGTGTTTCCAAGTTATGCAGCTTGAAGGGTACATTTTTAAATTGTGTACTATAAATACTTTCCAAAAGGCTTCCACGTAAGTGTGTTGTGGGTGTGTATACACACATGTATACACATGTATATGTTTTCTTATTAGTTCTGTTTTCTTATTGCTCCAAACCATTTCATTTAATCAAACAAATTACATTGGGGAAAATGGTTACACTCTGGATTTCTGAGGGCATTCTCTAACACAAACACTTTGCTTTACATGTTTAGACAGGCTGAAAAAAGGTAGCTAAAGCAACTAAACTTCTTATGATGTAGCAGAAATGTGTATCATCAATGTATAATCCCAGGAGCAAGTTCATTGACCTGTGTCCTGGTGGAATAACTTAATGGAAGAACTGCCAAGAGAAGACCTCTAAAGTAACGTTATGATATTGCAAAGGACAAACCCGTGGTCTTCCAAGCAAGTCAGAGTGATGTGTTGAGTTGGATACTGTGAGGCAGCTTACAATAGCTTGCCTCTGAGAGTTCAAGGGAATGAATATATGGCAGAAATTCATGTTAGAGTCCTTAGGGTAAGGGAGCAGTGGAAACAATCTGCCTTCTCAGAAAGGAAATTCCTTCCTGGGATATGGGAAGCACAACAGACAATAAATGCAAGTTTACTGTAAGAGCTGCTCTTCTGCATTTAATAAAAATGTACGTGCAAAATATGACTGCTTAAGAAACCTACCCTTTTGAGGGCTGCAATATCGTGTTACCAACTAAATCCTGCCAAGTGGAAACTGAAAGTCAACGTAAAGTGCAATCAGAAAGCTAACACACAATCTCAGATTTCTGCACCGGAATATCTGGTGTGCTGAACTTGGGAACCCCTCCAAAACCACTGGAAATCATTCCAAAATCATGGATTTGAGCAAACATAAATATTCACATTCTACTTCTAAATACGGCAAATCTTTGATGGTTAGTTTTATGCATGGTAATACATCCCTTGTTTTTGGCCCAAGTGCTACCCAGCTCTAACAATATAAGCACAAGACAGCGTACTCCCAAGTAGATTTAGAGTTATCATTATAAATGGTTAATTTATGATGCAATATCCTTGTAAGTTAAAAAAGTATACTGGTAACAAGATCCAAATAATACTGCCTGCGTGTTGCACTTGCACTTATGATTGAATGGGCTGCTCTGTGGCATTTCTTTTGGGCTCATGATCCCTTTCTTTCTCATGAAAAAGAACTACAGAAGTGTTGATGTCACACACTGCCCATATTTTAGTGAAAATACTGATTTTCTTTATCTTACCATGGTTAAGAACACCTTCTTCCAGCAGTACTTGCCACATGCCAACAGCCTGGCTTCGCAAATGGACACAAGGACTTTGTTGCATCATCCAGTCAACTAGTTCTGTCCCCACACAGCATTGCCTGAAGGACAGACAAACAGCCAGGAATGAAAAGGAAGCTAGCCAAGAGAGAGACTGCACACAGTGACTGCTAACAACAGTGATATCGTAAACTCTGTACAGACTTAGTCAAATCTCCCAGCAGAAAACCACATGTCACCACCTACACGCACATGCTTGAAATACCAGCAAAGGTGTCCAGTTTTGAGAGGATCACCTTAGCAAAACAAGTTTTTGGGAAATGCAGAGTTCACAGGATCAAATCGAGCCTGGTACAAAACTTACAGCACCAGTGCAACAACCTTCAACCCAGTTTTCAAAAGAAACCTCTATACACCATGGGATATCAAAAGCCTCATGCTTTTCAAAACCTTGCATGAAAACAATAATTTAATACTGTAAAAGTTATGACAATGCAGCCTCCACAGGAAGAGTAAGTGCCATGAGGGTGCTCCTGCATCTGTAACTACACTGTATTTGGAGACACTGGTTTTGGCACAGTGCTCCTGAGGCGCTCTCATGCAAGGTCCTGGTCACCTCGCACCTCCTGACTGACCCAGAGGCAGACAACAGCAGGTCTCAAATTCTGGAGAACACCCAAAGAGGGTTAAAAAAGCAAAAAGCCACATGGTCACTTAGTAAAATTCTTCATCATAACACTCCCTAGCTCAGCAGAACAGTAAGAGTTTTTCCAGCTATGTCTAAGAGAAAATGGTGCAGTTGTTTGGACCAGCACTGCTCTTCATTTATCATTTATGATCTTTTGTTCTTCTAGAACAATCAGCTATTTTATATTGTGACATATTCTCTAATCAACTCACAAGTGCCAAATACCTTTGCATATGAAATACATTTTGGGCTGAAATATGGAAAATCAATGCATATATTTCAAATGAAGATCAGCAACATATTGGTTTACTATTAGAAAAAGACACACTCCAAGATTTAAAAGTAATTTTTACTTAAAAACTTAAAAACATTCTAATGCACAAGGTATTTGATTTAAACATTAGACACTACAACAAACTGATTGTTTCCTAAGCCAATAGTAGGTAGATCCTGACACCCTGCAGGAAGATTTCTATTTTACAAATGCCATTGTTATCCTACTTCAGCAAGACTGTGCTGCCACCAGCAGGAAGATAAGAGAGCCTGGCAATACACTGAAAGAAAAATTAAATAGAGCAGCAAATCTGCATCAGGAATGTTTCTCACCAGGTGAATTTTCAGAACGCCACAGTGAGCAAGACTGCTGTTGCAATCAGTACAGGAACACAATACATTAATGAACTTTTCTATTATCTCTTACTGATATACAAAAATAACAGAATCGACATTTTAACTTGGTACTACACAGAACATTCCAGCTAACTATACTATTAACTTTGGAAGGGTTTTGGTATGTGAATGCTCTGTTCACAATCATGGACTCAATTTCCAGTCAAATTACTTCAGAAAGGATTTACCAGGCCCATTAAAGACTGCATAACATTCAACTCAAATAGCATCAGAGAATAATTTCAGACCTTTTGAGACCTGCAAGTATGGTAAGGCATAAATGACACATCACAGAATGGCAGGCATAAAAATTCAGATACCTCAATACAATCAGCTCACACACCTGTAAGTCTTCAGATGATATTTACGATCTCTTATCATGTGAGGAGCTCGGGACAGAATTGTATTCCTCAAAATCTTTCCAGCTCTAAGGATCTTTTCTGAAGGAACCTTGGTGATCATGGAGAAAAAAAAGAGACCAAGACATACGAATTTTAAACTTTCTGGAATCTCTGTACTGCTTTCTGCAAAACAAAACACAAAAGCTCTTTTTCCTGAATTAAAAGTCCTCTTGCACAGAGTCCCTTTTGCAGAGCAATGTAGTATGTTTATGGGATTTTAAGTTTCAAATACTTCCCACATCTAACAGAAAGCATCACTTCAGCTGATTCATATCACACTGTTGGAAACAGTTATTTCCATTTGTCCAATGGTCTGGCTTTACAGCACACCTATGTTCTATTACCTGTGTAATGGTTTTAGTAGGATGATGTGGGATGTGAGGATCAATAAGAGGTGTCTGAAAAATAAAATAAAATTGAATAATTTTAAGGTTGACCAGAAAAATAAAATAAAGACTAAAGTAAAAAAAAAAAAAAAAAAGGAACAAAAAAACTGTAATAACAAAGAATAATATGAAAGTCCAAGCTCTTCCCAGGAGATATCAATATATAAAAAGCTTCTGAGGACATCCTAAAGGCAAACTTGGTTGTTGAGGCTCAGCAAATTAAAAATTAAAACAGTGACATGATATGTGAAGATGAATAACAAATCTGTTTACAAACTTTGTAAAGTACTAATGAAATGGGCAATGGCCGAATGTCACACTAGATCTGAGCATACACAGGCATAGTTAGCTCTTCCTCCTGCACAACAGCCTTCCCACACATCTGCTCTGCCATTCAGCCCCTCACTGCACAAATTCTCTTTTCCTTCAGCATCTTTTTCTATTCAGCTCTTCTCTCCCTTACAGCATAGCACAAGAAACAGGAATGGAGATAGAGCTCTTCCACTATCTGTGTTTTCTAAATTAGTACCAGGCTGAGCTGGCAACCCTTTTATAGCTGCTCTCTGAAATGCAGAGGCACACAGGCCACTTGCAGGGACCCAGGCAAGGACCTTCAAAAAGGGGCTGATGAAGGAAAAAGAAAAGAACAAAGCAAGTGGCTTGCTTCTACAAAGGAAAGAGTGAAAGGAAAGACCACTGGGGCTGCACAGGAGAGAAGGAGAGAAGGGGATGAGAGAAATGGGAAAACAGGCACATAAACAGGTCAACGAGGGAGACAGGGAACACATGGCACAACACAGAGGGAAAAGAAAAGTGGAAGGTTAAAGGACAGTAGAAATGGAGACAAGGGAGAACAAAACCAAACTTCAACAGCCACCTTAGAATGATGGGAAGACCTAGGGTTTGCTAGGCCTGGTAGTTAATAGCATGGACCAAATTCACTTTGAGGGTGCAGTGTCAGGAGACATGGCACAAGGGTGACTTTGGCTGGCACTCACTGTTAAGCTTGCCAACAGCACATCAGGCTGAGCAGAGCTCTCCCACAAGGGCAAGACTGCACCTTGGCCCATGGCAGCCACGACGCCCCCACACCCCTATGGCAAAGCCAAGGCAGCCAGAGCAGAAGTGAGGTGAAACATCAGCCATGGACTTCTGGGTTGCCAGGTACCAGTTTCCTTCAGCTGGGCATCTGAACATTAGCTCCCACAGGATTTTAATGATGAGACAAAGTCCTTGTAGTTATCAAACAGTGCTAAGAGCTAAGAATCCACCAGGAAACTACGGGTCAGCTGGGAAGGGGAAAATGAGGGAAGCATATGACAGAAATCAATACATAGAGGCCTGTATATGGAAACCAAAAGGGTTTTTTTCTATTCATACCTTACAAGAAGTATTTGAAAAGGCATATCAATACAATTAAAAGGGGATTCCTGTTTTTTCTCATTTAATAAGTCAACAATTTTTCATAAGTTAATTTTAGTTCCAAACATTTCTGTCCAGCCAGAAGAGCAACAGCACATCCCTCAATATTTCTTGGTTTCTGGAACTGTGTGGAATCTGCTCTAGATAGTCTGTATTTGCAGTTAAAATATGCAAAGAATAGCAAAAATCTTTCCAAAGATACCTTTAACGAAAACAAAGCCATTGAACAATCTCAGACAGGTACAAGCTCAATCTGGCTTCCAGATTTTATTTCCAGTTAGAAATATACTTAGAAGAGAGATAAAATGTGTAAGACAAATAATATAGGAGATTTTTAGAGCAATAGACTAGCAAAAACAAATGCACTTTTTTGTTCTTTCAAGTTTCAATTAGGTTTTAAAAAAAAGCATAAACTAATAGGTGAAAAAATTGAACATGGATGAAGATTTTTCAGTAAGTCTTCCAAGCTAATCAAAACAGAATATAAAACAGCATTTGGAAGAAATTTTAACCTTAAAGTACAGAAAAAACCCAAGGCCAAAGCTAAGACACAGCACAAGAACCTGCAGAAAGCAGCAGGAAGGCTTGTTCACCTACATCCCGACCAATACAGAAGGATCAGCTGCAAAGATAGAACATAACTTGGGTGAAGGTGATTGTGAAATGATCCACTGTCAGAACTTTACAGAAGAAAGAGAATTAAAGCAGACACAATGGACTAGGAAGAAGTTTCCATAAAAACAGAATACTGATAGCTATATTCCTGGAGAGGGCCATGGGGGAACAAGTATGTGACAAATTGAGTTAATGGGAGTTAGCAAGTACTTAAAAAAACAGTATTAATCATACATACTATATATACTAGAACTTAACTAGAAGGTGAAGTAAAGACTCAGCTAAAGAAAGAGCTTTCCACTGACATGCAAGAAAGAAATACACAGAAAGGAGAAAGTAGAGGGTCTAGAGAAAGCAAGTATAAATTGAATAACAAAGGACAGAATTAGAAAAGCAAAGGTATAAAATGAGACAGAACTGCCAAGAAATGTCAAGAGGTAAAAATACATTCCACAAGTACATTAGTAGTAAAATAAAGACAACAGAGTTGAGCTACTGTTTAATAGAGGTAAATCTATCTACAGCAGAAACTTTTATTTTTTTTTAATCAACATTCATTAGAAAGATCAGAGGCAGAGAGATGGTTAATATCCTAAGTAGTGACAGGAGTAACAGTAAAATGACAGGAGTAACATTTCAACCTTGAAAAAAAACCCAAAACATAAATTAGCTGTTTTCAGATTGGCTTTGCACAATTTCATGCAGGAAATTTGATGAGAAACTTAAAGAGGGCTGCATCCACCTCAGAACCATCAGCAGCCACCCTTGGGGTCTAAGGAAGGCATCTGAAGACAGAAATATGGAAAAGGAGAAGCTGAAAAAATATAGATGTCAGTCTTCCTAGAAAAAATCCATTTGTAAGCACCTGGAAAAGAACAGGGAGATGAGTTGCATGTGACATATATTAACCAAGAACAGATCATGCCACACTGATCTAATTTCTTTTCAACATCAAGTAGCAACACGGATAGATTAGATAAGGAACAGTAGATTTGCAAGCCTTTAGTAAGGCTTTAGCACTTTCTCATCAGATATTCTCTTCTGCAACAGGCAGATTAAATTTTTACAAAATAGGTGCAAAGTCAGTTGGAAAAGTGCATTTTGAAAGCAATTACCAGTGAAGCAAAGTCAAACTGGCAGTCATACCAGCGTTCTGCTGTAAGTAGCATACAAGAATATATCACTTCTGATAATATTAAATATTAATACAGGATGAAGCAGAATACACCCTTATTGATTCTGCAGGAGACTTGAGGATGGGAGACATCGCACATACATTGCAGAATAAGTTTACAATATGAAACAGCTGTAACATTGGTCTAAATAAATGATGCTTTTATGCAATACAGAGTGATGACTACATTTCTGAAGCATTTGGAATTAGTTAAATAAAGACAGGGTAAGGAACAAGTGTCTTAGTGCAGTACCTCAGAAAAGGAAAAATGGTTTATAATGTTTTAAATATTTAAATATCAAACACAACTGAATAACCAATGCCATACTTGTGTGAAAGCAGCAAATACTGTGCTGGAATGTAGTAATATATTAGATACTATTCTACTTTAGACAGCCTAGGTAAGACCTGATATAAAGCATTGTGTCTCATTTGCCTACTTTACTCCAAAAGCATCTAAACCAGCTGGACAGAATTTAGAGGAAAGCAACAAGAATAATCAGAAAGCACAATATGAATAATCAAAGTTGTTGAGCTAAGGAAAAGGCAAGTTAGCAGAGGTGTGATTAAAAAAAGTCTTCAGATTTAAAAGGCCTTTTGAAAGGAGAAAGAAGTCGCCTACTCCATCATGCAGAGACCAGGAAATAATTTAAATTGCTGTAAGAAAGATTGAGTTTAAGCATTGCTGAAGCTTTCCTCGCAGTGTAGACAGTGAATACCAGCAGATTGCCAGAGAGGTCTGGTTCCTCCATCTCTGGGAGGATACACAAGGGATCTGTCAGGAGTGACACTGCTATAGTGTGCATGAGGCTTGGGGATGGACTCAATGCTTTCCTGAAGTAGTTTTTAGCCTCACTATACAGTACTGCACAATTTTTGAGGACATCTTTACAAGTCTAAGTTCAGCCACAGGGTGGTGCTTAAGGAGGTGATCAGTAATAGATCCCATCCAATACAGTCCTTCCTGAGGGACAGTGCCATCATCATCCAAAAGACATGCCCAGCAAAGAGTCCCCAAAGTTACAGTCTTTCAAAGCTGCTGCACTGAGCTCTGGCTGCACTAGTGATCAGCTGAAATGCAATAAGTGGAAATACCGGGCTTGGACTGAGTTTGCTGTAGAAAGGCAAGACGTACTTCAAAGGCAGAGAAATGTAACATCAGTTAGTTAATAGGAGACACAGGGCTCCAGCAACAACTTCCCATCAGAAAAAAAAAATGCATTTTGTAAGGGACAGTCACAGCTTTGCTAAAGACCAAGAAATGCTTTGTGAATCTTTACAGTCCTGGATCTTTCATTAAGGATTACTTAGAAAGCACTTAAAAAAACCCCAAAACACCCAGTAGAGAGTAAGGAGAGTGTTTAATTGACTTCTTAACACATCCTGGTATCTTTGAAGAATTAATGAGACTGAAGTTCATACATGTGGCACAGAGGTCCAGATGATCCCATTTTTCAGGACTTCTGAATAAAGGAAAAGTTATCAGGCAAAGAGCACAGATAAGCAAGCCAATTACAGTCGTTTACAAACTATTATTCATCTCCTGGCCACAGGAGTGACCAGTGTACCTGCTCTTAGCTTTCATTCAGTGTGAGATAAAGCAACACAGCAATACCACACACTCAGTTTGCCAGGACTTGCTGATCTCCCCTGTAGGGCAGGAGGTCATATGGGTCTGGAGGATGGAGAAGGGAAAGCTGGTGGTATTGGTAAGGGAAAGCAGAAAATTATTATAAGAAACTGTGTTAAAAAGGCTTTTAGCATTAACATTGACAAACTCCTTACCTGTACATTTATGGATTCACATTTTAGCCATTTAAACAAACCCTTCACAAAGCCAATCACAAAACTCCCTATTTAAATTGGGGTGAAGCAGAGAAAGTAACAATTTTAGCCTCCATTCCTTTCAAGATTCAAATATTTATGCATGAGAGCAATACCACAGATTTAAATAGGACTATTCATGTGTATAATTTTATGCACATTTAATCTGTGGAGAAACAGGCCTTAGATTTCAAACTACAGGTCACGGCCTGTCTTTATTTTGGTGTTTCTTACATCACTGAGCAATATGCAGACAAATAAATAAAAAATGAACATCAATAATACTGACCTACCATGAGATCTGCATCTGTCAACTTATTTGAATCTGCTAAATAAAATCCAAAAACACCTCTTACAAAAATAGATTTTTCTATTCCTCTTGTTAAATATCTGTAAAGGAATGTTTCTGAGCCTTTACATATGAATGAATACTTTAGATCTACAGCAATTTGGATCTATAAAATCAAGTGATGAAGGGGTGTTGCTATAAGCTAGGGAGCAGCAAAAAAATACAGCAACACAGGCTTCAAAGGGGACCTAATTTACTTGTCTCAAATGCAAACGTAGGATATGTGTATTGCAGAGAACTAAGATGAAATAATGCAAAAGCCAATGAATCACTTTCTTTTTTTTCTCATGACCTCAGTGTAGTTCATCTCTGAACAGAGAACAAGTTTCGGTATTGATTGGAGTTAAACACAGCATGTTACCAGGGTGATCTGATAAACCTGTGCACTACTGTTGATCTCTTTTTTTCAGCTGGGGAACTGAAAAGAATTGCAAGTGACATCTGTTTTCCTGCTGGCTGCCAGGGGGATCCAGAACAAAGGACAAAAGCCACACATGTTGAAAGGTGTCAGCAGCAACAGCCACATCACTAAGAGGTCTGTTTGTTTTACATCCTCTGTATTTATCACTATTGGTGATTTATGGCCTAATCCAAATCTCACTGAAATCACTAGAAAGTTCCTAACTGACTCAATGAATTTTGAGCCAGGCCCATGCATCTGATTCTCCTAACTGTACTTCAGGGAAGAGCATCTTTAGCTCTTACTGGTTCCAAATGACTCCTGATGACTGAATCATTTTTTACTGTCTTTGTATACATCTCCCAAAAGACTTCTAGTGCCCTATCTGGTTCACATGGGAAGAAATAAAATATATAAAAAACCCCATTCCCACAATATTGGCAAAATCATAGCCAGTCAGTAAGATTCAGCTAACAACTAGCCAGAGTCCCCACTGCCTCCCACACATCTCCTGCTTCTATTCTCACCATTCTTTCTCAAGCTTTTTGTAATGTCATCTATTTGTGCTGCTTCAGACCAAAGGCAGAGATAAGAGTTCCAAAGGTGGTGCAGAGATGACCCTTTTTCCAATACAGGCCATTATTTCCAGCACTCCAGAATAACTATATAACAGGGATAGAGCTGAGCATACAGTATCACAGCTTTCAGAGTGCATCTTCAGCTGGAAAGCAGGCTTTATGGATAGAGTATCTTGAAGTTAACTCCACTGGTCCTATTTCCAGCTGCAGTGGAAGAGTTTTTCTGCAGACTGCACCAACCTCTGTTAGGATACTTCAGGGAAAACAATACACTTATTGAATGCAGATTGGTGAACTTGAAAGAAACAGCTGACCAAAGATCTTGTCATTAAAAGGTCCTTTGGAACACATTTTTGTCAAAATTTGAAGTAAACATAATCAACGTTGTAGGAATTCCCCTGAGATTACCTCAGTTGGTCAGAGCATGGTGCTAATAATATCCAGGTTGCAGGCCAATCTCCATATGGGCCATTCACTTAGGACTTGGACTTTATTATCCTGGTGAGTTCCTTCCAACACAGAATATTCTGTGCCCTGTATATTAACCTATACTGGATCTCTGGAGTAGCCCTGTGTAGAATATGCTGACCAATATACTGACCAATGCTTGCCATCAGAAAACAATCTATGAGATGACCTCTAACCCCTGAGGGTGCATAGTCCATAAGAAACCTTGGCCCACATTTCCTGCTATGGGGACTTTTGATGGCTGGGACATGGTACCAGGACTGAGCTCTGGGTCCCACCCAGACAGTTATATTTAATCACAGAGCTAAGCACAGAATATTCTGTTTTGAAAGGGACCCATAAAGATCATCAAGTCCAACCCTTAGATGAATGGCTCATACAGGGAGATGCACCACACCCCTTCAGAAGACAAAAGAAGTGGAAATAGAAATGCAATCATCACTCCAATCATGCATTCTCCTCTTCACTCTCCCCACAGACATGTAGCAGCTGGGAAAAGCAGCCCGTGCTCCACAAGACAGCACTGGCAGCCAAAAAGTAAAGTACCTGCTCACCTCTTCTAACTGGAAAAGTCCAAAACTAACAATGATTGACCTCATATCAGGTCTGCAGGGGACTTAGCAATTAAAAAATACTTGGCAACTAACAAAGGACAAATTACCCAAGAAGATCACTTGTTTTAAAAGGACCAGTCTAGACAGTCTCAAATTGTACTATCAAAGGATCTTCAAGCCACCCATGCTCACAGGAGACAATCATTCTAGTTTCTTAACAAACATCAAAATGGGGAGAATGGCAAGGTATGAATGGATGAACACACAGTCACAGGATGTTTGCAAAATTAGGGAAGAAAGTAATCAAATTTTTAAAATTTTCTGAGTTTCATAAAGCTATAGCACCTGTCATCTAAAAACCCATAATCTAACTACAAACTACCTAAACCAAGCAAAATAGCCTAGTAGAAATCATCAGAGCTAGTGGTTAATGAGAGTCCACTTTTATTCTGGTTTTTTTGACTGTATGACCTTACACAAATTGCCTAATCACAGTGCGTTTCATTTTCCCCTTTTTGGAGAGAGGAATACTAATAATTTCTACCTTTGCAAAATGCTTTGAATACTGTCAGCAAATGGGCTACTATCAAAATATTCAGAGTAATGATGTCTGGTTTCAAATCTTTATTCTTTAAATGCAATACAATGTGAAGACTATGCTGTATTTTAAAATACATTTTAAAATTGCTTTTCTTTAGTAATCTACATTTTTAAGCACATAAACAGGAAAATGTGTTCCTTAAATTCTCACATATTCAGTGTAGCAAATTTATTTTAGAAAGTTAAATTGAATTCACATTATTAACACTTCTACAATGTTTCCTTGACAAACTATAAATGTCCCTCCTTTTAACACAAAATGATTCAGCCATTACCAAAAATGACTCTTCACTGTGAATGTCAAAGGGAAAAAGAATATTGAAATAGACTATGACCAGTGCACAAAGCCCCCCAGAACATGGCTAATGATGTCTTATTTTCCCGTCATTTTTCTACTTCCCCACTACAATGAAACAGCTGCTATAACTGCACTGCCTGCATTGAATAAAATGTCAGAAAATGCTAACACTGCTGCAAGCATTCCCAATATTCTGATAGAGGTGTGACTACAGTTATCATAACGAGTTTCAAGCCAGTGTTGTCAGGGTTTCTCTGCTCCTGCTTTTCTTTAACCTCTGAAAGAATAACACTTTTTTTTTGTCTCTCATGCAAACTACTGGTTTCTTAGTATACATGGCTTTTAAAGTATGCTTACCTGTAATTATTTACTTCTTTAGAAACAGGCTATAGTGACAAAGACTTTAAAAGTACAATAAATATTAGGCAGCAAGATTACCAGTTTTTAATGCCTATTTCTCACACATGCTATAGACACATAGCAGCTATTCAAAAGACAAACTGAAGGGATGTTAAAGATCAAAGAGATTCTGGAGGATTTAACCCACTTATTTCTAGAGACCTTTTTAATTTTGGCAAGCATCTCCTACCTTCAAGACTTCCAGAAGGTACTCTGTCTAGAAAACAAGATTGGATGGGGTCTCCTAGGTTTCAATTATATCCAAATGCCAGAACTGTCTTCTGAAGACGAGGCAGGGAAATTTTAGATTTAGTGATTTTATGTCAAACATAAAGGCACCAAAACCTGGATGGAGTGTGAATTATACATGAAATTGTGAACCTGTTAAAATTAGTGGTAAAATTCTTGACTTCAGTGTAGCTAAAATACTACCCAAGTGAGGCAAGAGGACCACTGCGTCCTGGGCAACAGCAGTTTATGTGTTGTGTGATCCCCACTAGCCACTGCACCTCTGAGTGTTTCAACCTCTCCATGGTAAAATGGGGACAACAGTGTCCACTCACAACTTCAACAAATGATGAGAATAAGCAATTGAAAACACTGCTGAATGCTGCAACTGGAATCCTGGGAGTCTAGTGCCTACAAATTCATGCTGGGAACTTTACAATGATTTTTAACACTGAAAGAAAAAGTCACCAAAGTGAGACAGGGTTAGAGCACATTGAAGGTTACCTCCTGAATTCCCTGGGGAGGTCAGCAACAAGGTAAAGGCTCTTGCAAGTGGGCAAAAGAAGTTAATTAAAACCTGTTTTATGCTTCTTCTGGTGATTTCATGTTCCTTATTCTCCAAGTTCAGGACAATGCATTGTATGAAATGAAAAGTGAAGGAGTGCAGCACATGAGCCTCAGAGTCCAGCTTCCCTACCTCATCCTCTTTCTTCTTCCTGTCATATTTTTCAGAAATAATTTTTTGCTAAAAATGAAACTGAGAAGGAATAATCTAACAATATCTCGTGCAACACCTTCTGGTGTCTTACTTCCCAGGAGATTTTTATTGATCTGTTTTGATGTTTTCATCTACATGGAATGTATTTCCTAAAATGATAAATGGTTGTTTCTGTAGTATATGAAAATAAACAGAGGAAAGAAATCCCAAACTGATGGTTTGCCCAGGACACATTTTACAAAAAGCATAAATATTCTTCTTTCAGCCAGGTACTTCTCTACTTGGTTTTAAGTCTTCTGTCATAAACATAAAAAAACCCTCAAGCAGTGGTTTAATTTACATATTTGTGTGTCAGTGGAAAAGACATGCATTCTGCTCTTGACAAATATCTACAAAACAACTTTCTTATCTTCCTTAAAACTTCTATTTCCATTGATGTCTACAAAAAGCTTGTCAAAGTGGTGGGTGTTGATGTGCTGAACCATGCTACCTACCCTATCTCATCCAACTTTCTCAGCCTGTGTAAGATAAGGGCTTTTCTTTTCATTTTATGGTAAAATCCAATTGTAGTCTCACACATTTAACAAGCATGAAATGAAACCATAACTGCTGTATTAGTTAATCTGTTCATTCAGTGTTTAAATAGAGTGTCAGTAATTGTATTGATTAAAAACACAAAAAGGCATTTGGAATCAAATTATTGATCTGAACAAGACAGATCAATATGCTCTGTTTTTCACATTAATTCCATAATGCATTGGGAATAATCTACAAACACTGACTTAATGTGCATCTGTGTGAACAGTAGGTATTCTCCAATTAAATAGCAAAAGAGTAATACTTTTAATTCCTCTCACACACAATCACAACAAAATACAATTTTAATTGGAAAACAGTAAATATTTTGTATTTTCAAATTTGCTTCTTCTCTCTTTCTACAGATCTTGCTGCTGCCTAACTTGCTACTGTATAAACCACACCTGTTCACATTTTTTTATTTTGAATTTAGCTCATCTTCCCTGATTAACTAGTGAGGGACAGACATTTCTAAACATACTCTGAGATGCTTCTGTTGCTAAACAAATCTTAACTGCAACTTGAGAAAAAAACTGGCTCTAAATGCACACAGAACACTGCAGTAATTAACCCAAGATGGGTATGGAGGGCAAAATTACTCTACCTGACATTTTCCCTAGCTAACCATATCTCTTTACATCCCAATTCACCATAGCATGTTTCTGAAAGAGATGATCTCTTTTTACCTCTCTCAGTATGTAGCCTAAGCTGTGCAAATTCTGCGATGTCTGGCTTTTAGGGATATCACAGAACCAGCCCCATCTCTGTGAAATGGAAGAGCACCTACTGTATGCATTTTGTAATTTATCCCCTTTTTCCTATTTTTCTTCAATGCTGGCATTGATTTTCATATTACTGCTAGAAGTATTGTTTTGTCCAGCTGAAATTCTGTCCCTGCCATCTGTCAACCACTCATTCCCTTTCTAAACACAATCTCAAAATCTTATTTGCTTGGTAATTGACTCTTTAGTGACTCTTAGTGGGTTGTGTAAAGGATAACAACTGCTGCACCACATTAAGCAAATCATGGTGTGAAAATGCTGTTCCAGAAAATTTTATTTATCATAATCCATATCAGTGCCTAGAAATACTCAATGTACATAGACTATTCCCAGCTAATTTGTGTTTTAAAACTCCAGGATTTCTGTAATAATGTAGGAATCTTCAGCTTCTCCATGACAGCTGGATAGGACTGTCTTGGGGAAAGGAAAAAGCATCCTTCCTGAGGAACTTCTGGAATATTGAAGGCAAATATTATTGCAGATTGTCCAGTGTCTGCATAGCCACAAGGTCATTTTTCAGGCAGAAATCCAGGTTCTCTACCCCAAAACACACAGAAGAAAAGCACAAAACAAAAAAAGACAGCATTTCAAGAACACTGACTGGAACACTGAAGTAATTTAATAGAGTTAAGTACTATTCAGGAGCTCCAGCAAGGCAGCCCTCTCCCCCAGTTTGGACCAGTATACCAGGAAGACAGGGGAGCCATTCTATTACACAGGCCCAGGACTGCTGTGTCAGTGCCTATATATTTGCAGCACAAGGATTGCAGAAACCTTACTGTTACAGTTTTGTCAACACAGGTTTTCCAACACTGTCCTGGAATTCACAGCAGCTAACACTGACACTGAGCAGAATCTGAAATTAATCAGGGGAAACAAAAGGGGAAGGTGGGTTGTCAGGCTCCTTTACGTTGTGGATCCCTACAGTTTTGTCAGTCAAGATAAGGAACCTTGTTCAGCCAGTGACAATAGGCATTTCTCAGGTTTGTTTCTCAGCGACATTTGAAATAGCAGCCTGCAGACTACAAGCTGAAAATTCCCAATCTAGACTAGCTCTGAACAAAACTAAGACAACTCGAGAGGAGGTAGGGAGAGGGCAACAAATATTTGCCTGTCTCTGTATGTACTACAGAAGTAACAGGAGTACATTACACAAACCTGTATTTAAACATAGGAGATTGAAATCACAGAGATTCCTTTGTAATTTAGCAGTGAAGTGCAAGAGAGCTGCAAGCTGGCCTGAAAAAGCAATTCCCCCGATTCTCCCTCTGTTTCCTGTGCAGCTGATGTAGGCAGAAATGCCAGCTCTGGGGCAGGAGAGTGTCAGACCATAGCTGTCAGACCCAGAAGAGCTTTGTGCTGAGGTCACACGTTTACAGCTGCAGACAGATCACAGCAGTCTCAAACAGGACCACTGTGATTCACTGCCTCCTTGAATCCCACACCCAGGCCATATTCTGTTGCTTGTGCTAGCTCTGGCCAGGAAGCTCATTTTCATCCAAAACTGAAGAAAGCTAAGCCCAGAAAAAAAGGTTTATGTGTTTCTGACAGTTCTGCTCCCTTACCACCAGGCAAGCAGGAACATCAGTGTTACAGAAAAGAGGGCACACACAGCTGGGTGTTGACAGAAGAGACACAAGAGAGGGTACATAGAAGAGGAAAAGCTCTGCAATCCTGGTGCAGGTCACTGGAAGCTGCTGTGGAAGGGCAGCCATAGAGCCATGGCTCTTCCTGGGCCCAAATGTGCTTTGCTCTGGGAGCTGATGATCCCACCATCTTCCTATGGCCCAGCCACTCTCTCCTACCTCTGCTTCTGGAGTCACTGCTCAGGAGGCTCCAAGGTGGGCTGGGTCAGAAAACACATTTGGGAGAAAAGTAACCACCTGAGCCATTCTGCAAAAGGTTACCAGGAAAGAACTGCATGAGACAAGAAAAGGTGTTTCTTTAGGCTCCTCAGATTCTTAAATTTGAAGTCAGTTGATATAAAGAGTGAGGAAGGACAGGGCTGTACTGGAGGTTTATGAAGACATAATCATAATTCTCCTGCTAAACTACTGGCTTTTTCTCCATCCAGTTCATATTTAAGGTTATTGAACAAACTGCTTATATATAATTTCACTTACCAAGATGAAAACAAGTGTGTCTGAGTAATCCTAATTAAAAGCAGTGTAACAACCTGTATTGGAAATAAGCTGGGGTTTTTAAAAATTTTATTTTGGAGCCTAAATTAAGTATCGTTTTAATTTCTCTACGATTCAATTCAGCTACATGTAGCTGTATTTCCCCACTAACTGCTATCTTTAATTTTAAAACAGCTGCATCACTGATGATAAAGTACACAAAGATCAAACACGCTTGCAGTCTTGTGCCAAGCCTTCTTTCAGAAGGAAATTCACAAAAAGAATAAATAATGAAAGTCATAAATCATAAATACCTCAACAGCACTTTCTCCTTAACCATCACATTGCTGCTAACAGTCCCAATTACATTTTCAGCTCTGCTGTAGAGGTCTGACATTTTTGCCTCTGCAATTCTGACTTAGAATGACTCTCAATGAGTCCCATAAACTGGACACTTGTGGTGCTATTTGTGTGCAGCCAGCACAACAGGCTTCTGCTCTTGACTAGCTAACACAAGAAAAAGAATAAAATCACTGGACAGCTTTTTCCCACTATTTATTAACCTCTCAAATTTTTATCATCCATACACAAGCAAAAAAAGATGCAGCTAAATGATCAGATCAGACACATTGATTATTTCTTACTGCCTCAGAACTATAATTGGCTTTGTGGAATACCAATTTCCAGCATGTATTGCAGGACAGGCAGTCAAAATGCTCTGTGAGAGACGATATGAGTGACTAGAAAGAACCTGATTTTAAGATCTCTGATCCAATTTTTCTGCCAAACTTGAGAAAATAATTACAAGATTCAAAAAATTCCTTCTGCTGTTTCAAATATAAGTGCCAAATGTGTTACTTGTATACGCTTGACTTGTCTGAAGAGATGAACCTTGAAAGCGACTATCTTTTTTCTCAGTATAATTACCCACTCTTCCTGCCTTTCAACTGCAACAGATAAATGGAGCATATGTGCATGTTTTTTAGGGGTTGGGACAGAATCTCAAAGAAAACACAGTCAAGAAGCAAGAGTCATCAAATGTGACTCCACAATACATATTATCAGACTGCCCTTGCCAGCACTGGCAGAGAAGGTAGCAGGCTGTGTCCTCAGACAACTGGAACTGAGAGTGATGCTCCTGTGGAAAGACGGTTCCACACCTAATTCACAATACTGAGTACTTCACAAATTTTAGTATTTTTTAGGAATTTCTGTTCTTTTCTCCATTATTTAGGTTATTTATGTAAGCTACAATAGCAACACTAATTCAGCTAGGCAAGAGAAGTCTCAAAGGAAAAATGTCTCTTTAGCCAAACTGCCTTCCCTGTGCTACCCCAAGCATCTCTACAACTCTTTTGTGAAGTTAGTCAGATGGGTTAGTACTTAAATACACTGATATTTTGAAAGAAGTCAGCAGCGTGAGTTAAATCTCTTCCAAAATACAATTTTAACAAAGAAATATGTATCACTTAGTTTTGTATATTTCTATTGATTTCTGAGCTTCTTCCTTGCACTTTCAGTGTCTTTTAGGACTATCACACCAAGGACTGATCACAATAATCTCCTGTAAGGAAATTCATCAGAAACCTATGAACAACCGTGAATCTCATGCCTTCTGACATTCAAAGTAAACCAGCCTTTTTCTGTCTGACAGTCACACTATTTTTTCTCTGACTGAAAGCTCTTTGTAGCAGAGGACTCCATCCCTGATTTGCAACAAAGCACCCAAAAAACCCAAGAATTTAAAGGCTTTAGAATGCACACAAACTGCAACAAAGTTAGAATAAAAATAATAATAAAAATGAAAGGCAACATAAGTGGAGAGCATCAAAATAACAATGATAACACTTTAAGGGCACTCTTCATTCAAAAAAAATCTGTGGAGATCATATGTATTAATATTCAGATGTAAAAGTTATGAAACTAAAATCTCGGACAGGTTAGCTCTAGCATTGACTAGAGTGTATGGATTATTCTACTGGTAACATAGGGTCTCTCTCTCTTTCCCATACCTCTCATTTTTCAGCTTTTCACTCCTCCCTCATGATAAAGCCCACACTACCCTGACTTGGATCTTGCAGGTAGTTTCACTGACTCAGAAAGTCATCGCAGCTCTCAAAGCAGGATACAAATGCAGACACAATTTTCCAAGCTCAGTGTTCCATTCCTGAGTCAAGGGCAGTAGCTTCTTCTGTTATGCTTCACAGCTGTGACAGGAAAGGGAGGCTTCCTCTTTAGGTGCTGACAACTCAATTGGACTATGTTATTGGACACTAGTCACTATTTTTCCCATTATTCCTCTTCTTCCAAGAGATAAATGTGGCAACTTGCTTATAGTTTAAAACTAAAACACACATAAATATATTTAGAACTCTGATGTTACTCCTCTTAGAAAACAAGGATAAAATTTAAAGTAGAGTATTCCTTTAGGTCCTGTAGCTTGAAAAACTCTGCCCTTGTTTCCCAAAAATTCAATTCATCCCCCAAGATGAATTAAGTCTTACCTCCATCTCTTACCACTCTCACTATCATAGGTGGCTGTATTTGTCATTAGAACCACCAAAATGAATGCTCCTCAATGAAAGATACAGGCAGAAAGACCATATTTTTTCCACCCAAATTCATGTAAAGGCTTCAGGAATCCTTGAAATGAATCAAGTATGCACTGAAAATAATTAAGTTATCTTGACATGTACACAGGTAAATACACAGCAACCTGAATCTCTTCTTTTTCTCCACAGTGCAATGCTACTTGTTCCTGTATAGTATAGATCAAATGAGAACCACTCCCCACATCTTCAGGTTTCATATTGGGGCTGCTCTGGCTAGTTCTGTATTGGTGTGCTCAGTCATATGATTAACACAGCAGAAATTTCCCAGTAGAAATTGCCATTAGGACCTCCAGAAGTCAGGGTACACAATGAAACCATGGATCACAGGTATTTCATAGGTTATCAGGGAGCTGATCTGTGTAAAAGAAGATGGGATGTTGCAAGCTTTCCTTTGAGGTATTGCTATTCACAAAGACATTCAGAAGGGAAGGCTACAGCTATATATGGTCTACTTGGCTGAAACTGGAGACACCCAACCTTCCCTGGTGGTTCTGCAACAATTTAGCTTATGCAAAGTCTATTTAGGAAAGTCACCAGACTTCCTAACAATTTTGTTTACATTAAAGAGCTCTGCTGACATATAAAGACCTTCACATTTTTCCTGATGAAGTTCCTCACTAACATATGAAAAACATGTTTTTCACAGACTCCTACTCATCTCACACTCCTGTCTTCGTATCTCCCCTGCCATAAGCTGTCATCATATGACTCATTTCCAGGGTATATATGCAGAGCCTCTGCATCAGCCAAATTGTTACAGGCTGTGATAATAATTGAACCCTAAGCACTTTTACCTAGAGCAAAAATGAAGAACTTCAACAGACCTCTAGGCAAATTACTTTCATATATGTGAAACTGATGCCAAAATAACAAGCAGCCCCTAAAAATAACGGGTATAGTTAGGACTGCACAAAGACATTATTTAGGCTTTCATGCAACCATTCAAAAACACAAAACCAAAGGGAATTATTTTTCAATTCTATGCAAAAATTGTGTATGAGAACTGGGCAGTGCACAATCCAAGTAAGAATAGAAATTAATGCACACGTATCACTGGGCAGCTACATAAACCCTCCACAAAAAAATAAGTCATCTGTTAACACAGTTTTTATGTGTATGTTGGAGATGCTGCAACTTTCAAACAAACACCTTGTAATCGCACTTTGATAGAAAACTGCCTGCTTTCCTGCTCTCTCTGTATTTTTTTTTTTTACTCACAATTTCATGACCATGTGAAACATTTCCCTTAGAATTCTGCTGATGCTCTATCAAAGTTCGCATTTCACAATAGACTGTATCTTAAAAGATAAGCTTTTCTTTTGGCAGTAGTCATCTGGGAAAAGTAAACTGAAATACAGGGAAATCAGAAGTAAAATGATTGTGTTTATTAGAGTTGTTAGAGTAGCTAATATGGTGAAAAAAAAAAGTTGCGTTTTTCAAGGCTGAACCTTGTGAATTTCAATGTCATATCTACAAACAGTATACCTTCAAATGACCAGAGCCATACTTAAGTGCTTGAAAATTGAATATTCATTTGCCTGGCAATGTTGAAACTGCAATACTTTGAGGATTAAGTCTTGATTATGCCCTTCTCTGTCCACTATAAGATCTCTATGACATATCTGCATTAAATGCATTTAGAGTTGATAAAAAGGAAAATACTGTTCTCCCAATCACCTCAATTATTTAAATATATAAAAATCAACATAGTACCTACATCTTATTGAAAATTCAGTAAAGGAATGGAATCTATATTTTACTACATCAAATTAGCCGGGAAACAAGATACATGAAAAGGTGACTTTCACAGAAGTATTGCAGCACAATCTATAGGAGCTTGGCATACAAAATACCTTAAAATAAATCACCACCAATAAGCTTCCAGTCTAGAGGATTTGGAAAATATTACATGAAGAACATAAAGGGGTTATTTCAACCCGTAAGCTTCACAAACTCAATCGATGTGTTTTTCAAATATTACTTCGTGCACAAGGGGGAGCTCCTGCAACTCTATACCACAATAAAAACCTGAAGACAATACAGGGAACATAATGGAAATACAGCATGAAAGATTTCAGAAAAGAATGCATATACGTCACCCAATAGCAAGAATTACTATATGAATTTTCACAACTTAATGGGCTTTTGTCTTCTGTGTTCAGCATGCATTCCTCAGTACAAAGGAGATGAAAAGCACTTTCCCCAGAACAGGATGTAGGCCTCAATGAAGAAGGAGCAAACTTATGTATGTTTTAAACAGTCACCAAGGTGAAGCTGTACAAAAAGAAAGGTAGTATGGTTTTTGAGAGATGTTGTTTTAATGTGTCACAGCAAAAATATATGTGAGCAGGTAATCAAAGTCTGTACCACAACAAACACAGATAAGAAGACTTCATTAACACTGCTCAGTCAGCCCTCATTCTTGAAATACTCTGCTTTTGAGCACTTTATTTTTTAACCTTCCTTTCAAGCAGAATTTTGTGTGACATCTTAAGGATGTGGGGGTTCTTTCAGTAAACTGCAATATAGAGATTCTAATATGGAAAAGTATGTAAAACTTCATCTTGGACCTTTATCAGGGTTAGAATTTTTTTACTATCTACTACCTGAATAAGTAACTTGCAAATCATAAATTTCTCTTCCCTCTGTGTATCATTTCTACCCTTTCAGGCATCCACAGTTTGCAAAGGAGTTTAAGACATTTGCTGATAGCAGAAAATAGCATTCAGCACCACAGTACACAAAAGAGTGGAGATTCATGCTCTCAATTGAGTTGCCCTTTTTCCTTACCCACATTAATTCTTTTGTCTCCACAACTCATTTCTCCAGTACCCTCTTCTTTCAAACTATCTTATATCTCCAGAGCAGATGGGCTACTTCTTGCTCCTGGCCTGGGTACCAGTAAAGGGTCTGAAAGAACAGGGGAGACAACTCTGGCTTTCAATCAGGGTTTGGCTTTATAGCAGTCAAAATATTGCTCCAGCAACTAAAATAAGCTCTTGAGAGAGACTCCATACAGTTAAGCACTGAGACAGGAAAACCCAAGCAACCCAGCATCAAAGACAAACAGCGTGGGAATTCTGCACATAAAATGCCCACAGCCTGAGTGCTCAAGTTTGCAGTGAAACTGCACCAAGCCTCTGAAGAGCCAGGTTCAGTTAACATTTTTCAGTGTTTAACAATATGATTATTTTCCAGGGGCTCACTCATTACTGCACGAACAAGCCCCAAAAGTCAAGCTTCTAGTCCAAAGGACAGGCTTTCCAGTGGATAACTGGAAATAACTATTTAGTATGTGCTGTGTATTTTCCTCCAGCTCAATGTCAGAAAGGTTTGATCCATTTCAATTTAAAAATCAGCCAGTAGCATACTCTCAGCATGGTGAATTCAGTGTAAACAGTGAAAAAATGGCCAAATTGTAAGAAGAGTGTCCTGTAGTGGGAAGTATCATGCAACCCTGCTGCCAGCTCTGCTGGTAATATATGGAACCAGGACCACTAACTATTCTGACTGCATGCTGGAACCCAACCTCCCCTGTGTTCTAAGTACTCTTCTGTATCTTTTCCAAAAATGTATTTGGAATTATTATTGATTTTGTAATTTTGGCTTTAGGGTTACATTCATCTCACATATGCAATTCTACCCCACAGGAATTTTCAAAACCTAGAGTGAGAGAGCCCAGTGTACAGATATTGGTTTGTCCTAGTTAAAAACACTGTCGCTCTGTCATTTTCCCTTATATAAGACAGCATTAAACTGATTTTGTTTCCATTCCCCAAAATATAACTGGGGACAGAGTAATATACTCCCTCTCAGTATTTTATGCTCAATTTAACTGTTATATTGCATTAAATGATGTGCAATAATGTAAACCCAAATGCAAATTAATCCACATTTGGTAAGAAAAATCTCTTTGTTGCTTTCTCCTAATAGAAATTTTTTTTGTAGATTTTAATGAACTAGAAAAACCAAACATTCCCATATGGTGAGAAAATTCCAAAGCCTATATAAAAAGAAAAATCTTATGCTACTCATCAAAAACTAATAGATGTGACAGGACAAAAAAAATTAAGCTATGAAGATGAAACTCAAATAATTAGCAATTACGGAAAAACATCTATTAGAGTACTTGTAAAAGACTCACCACAGGCTAAAAAGAAAAACACACATTTCATATTTCCAGAGTGGAATACATTAAATTTCATCTGAAGCAAATTATTTCCAGTTATAAACTTCCCTGGAAAATTAAAACAACACATACACACCTTGAAATAAATGCATCATGATCAGAACTACTGAAGACGTTATCCCTTTCTGTCTAAGAGTGTAATGCCTTCTTACCATATGAAAGATTTTGAGGAACTTTCTCTATATCTCAGAAGGTTCCTCAGTCAGTCTTTTTCTGGATACTACAGAGTAGCCTGCATACCTCTCTGAGCTGTAAATGCTGCCTTCCTCACAGGTATCATTCTGGCCATCTAGTCTAAAAATGTCCTGGAAACATTTTTGTTTCCCTGGATGAATGCCCTTCCCTGATACACTAGCCATTTTGGAAGTCATACATCATCCTAAAAATAAGCAAAATATGTAAAATCTAGAAATACAGCGCTGTTTTCCAGTATCTTGATTTTTTGCTCTGAAAAGCTGGCAACAACTCGGGGAATTTGGCGCTGGAATTCCAGTAATTCCCTGGTGGTTCACCAGACTGCAGGGCATGAAGGGCGACAGACATTTTGTGCAAGCACTGTCACAGTTGCACAGTTTAGAACTGCAGGAACAAGGTTTGCATGCAGTAAACAAAATAGTTGGGTATTTACCTCTGCTGCATTTATCCTTCATTGAGCATAATTAAAGAGAGCTGTGGTCATATGGAGAAAACAAAGAACTAGAATTCATGGGCCATTTCTATGCTGTGTAGCTTCTTCTGCCACATTTGCCACGGGACTTTCTGAGCACCTCCAGGATGAAACAAGGTGACAAGTATTTGTGAGGTATTTACTCACCCAGCTTCTCTCCAGAGAAATGTGTACAATGTGGGAGGGAGAAGGATGTCTGTTTTATACACGGCTTGGAAAGGAAGATAATATGGTTTGCAAAGGACTTGGTTCTTGTAAAAGTCACTGAGCAGTTTGAGCCTGCCCTAGCCAAGTTCTGTCTCCTGCCCAAGAAATGATTTTGTGCAGGAAGAGTCCTGTTGTGCTAGAAAATTCCAGCTATTGGCAAAGGTATTAATCATTACATTTTGCTCAGTTTCTAAAATACTTTGTACCTGAGAGTGTTTGCCACCCTTAGATGAGCATCACTTCCCATTAGTGGGGGGAAATTACATTCTAGGGGGGACAGATGTTTTTACCTTTTTACCTTTACCTGTTACTTCTATCCGCTTCAGAAAACACAAAAACGCCTTTCAGCTTGAATTGTGCACCTGGCGCTTTTCTCGAGAAATCAAGCAAGACCCCTGACCTAACTTAACTTCAACTGAACCACTGAAATGCCAATAACTTAAAGAAGCACTTTGGCATAATTCATAACTGCTACGTAAAATTCTTACAGAATCCAAGGTGATAAGTATGTAAAAACAATTACTCAGTGCATGGAAAAATATTTATGTTCCTACAGGATAAGGTTGTGTCCAGAAGTAGTATAGCTAGTGAATAAGGCTCAAGGAAAAGGAACTGCATAACTGTTTCATGTATACATTAAATAAAACCTGAATGTGACAATTAAAAAAGGTCAGTACCCTTGAGGAAGCAAGACAGACAGACAGGGAGAGGTGGAAGTAGTTATTTTTGCATTAAGAAAACACACTAAAATATTCCTTGTCTTCATCTGCTGTCAAGAGATGCTTTTTGTGCAACAAAAATACCTTTAACCTTTTAAAGACATCTCATAAATGCATACAATCCAACTCTCATGTCCAGAAAAATGTTATTACTGTAACTTTTCTACTCCTGTCATACAGAAATTCTATAAGTTATCAATCTTTACAGCAATACTTGACACTATTTCTTCCCACTATTATTCTATATATATACACTCTATCTCACTACTGAAACTGGCACAGAAATATTCATGAGTTCTTTCATGTAGGTCCTCATCTGGAGAGGCTGAAGGCACAGAACTATTTTACAAATGGGAACTGGGATGTAAAGCTGCTTTCTGAACGCAGGAGAAAATTCACCCTGAGCAAAGCGCCAGAACAATGCCTGTGCATCAGTTCAGGCTCAGGTAAGCCTTAAAATAGGTTTTAATAACAAATTTTATGACCCACTGGTTATCCACTGGTTATCCACTCGTTTTGTCATAGTGCTGCTTTTCTTCCTTACCCTCAGCACTTTTCCAACAATGACCAAGAAATCAGATTGCAACACAAACTTTGGTAGCAGTACACTAGTAATAATCCTGAACCAGCTGCTTTCCTCAGTAAAATGATACAATATCTAAGGCATTCTTATAATTTGTCACATGCTTTGCATTTGCACTCAGTTATTTTCATCTGAATGTTGAATACTTCTACATTTTTCATAACCAAATTCTTCCCCCTCCAACAAAAAAAGGCAAAAACTGTGTGTGATTTACCTTACTACAATTTTTAGAAACTTGGCAAAGAGCACTGCTTGACATACTGTCTTTATCTGGCATTCCTAAAAAAAAGAATACAGAAAATAAATACATACTGTACATTCTTTGACTGACAGTGAAAATATTTATCAGTAGAACAGGGAATTTGGGGGTTCAATACCTTGGTAACACACATATTCTGCAATTTTTAAAGAGCAAAACATTTACTCAGAAAAAAGTTTCCTCTTGCGAACACAAAAAAAGACAAAAAGTTAACTTGGGTCAATATTTTAAACAGTTTTCTAAGTGCAGTACTTTTTCAAAACTTAATACCTGAAGCTTGCATACAGGAGTTATTTATACTGTTTCATTTAACATTATCCATGTCTCAGAACCTGGCAGTCAAATGTGACGTTGAGTTTGCACTAATCAGCATTGCTATGCTATGCTATGCTGCAGGACTATTATCCTGCAAAGAAAACATATTGAACACCTAACATAAGAGACAAAATTTGCAGATGCAACTGCTAGCCATCAGATATTGTCCCGCTTGGCATCAAGATAATCCCTGGCAAATAAATAAAAGTGCTTTGATTTACATAAGTGATGAATTCCAAAGGCTGTCCTAGGATTCATGTCTATAGCACTATCCCATAGCTTGACAGGTTCTCATGAGGCAGAGATATACCCAAAATTATTTAGCTATGTAACAAAGGTCAGAGAGCAGCATGTTTACTGCAAGCACAAGCACTAACGTAGATTCTCCAGCAAGCCATGTAGCCCATCCTAACTAAAAAAATTGAGACATATTTATTTTACTAGCAGGACTCATGGCTATGTTCCACGTTTCATATAACACAAGTAGTAAAATGTTACATGACATAATCAACAGGCCTGGGTCATAGTGCAGATTTTTGTACAGCTCTGTGCACACTTGTATACAGCTAGGAAGGCAGCTGGGCAAGTTCCAAAGTGTCTTCTACTACATGCAGTATTAATGCAGTTGTAACACCAAACTGAATGAAATGTTTAAAGTTCAATACCCGAACCCAGAGAATCTCCATCTTCTCTTTTCTTCCCTTTTCTCATTTGCTTGCCCACCACCTGATACATGATTTCTCATACTCACTGTCATTGTTGGAGCCAGTTTCCATAACACCATAAGGAGGAGTGAGAAGTCCAGACATATACTGTCGATATTTCTGAAAGACAGTGATGGCACATTCAGTCAGGTACAGATGTATAAAGCCATTCAAGGGAATATATGCTATTTACATTCATGTGTCTCCTGCCTTGTGCTTCTCACGCACACATGAGATACGAGACAATCAAACATGTCTTTACTCTTAACACTACAAGGGTCTGCTTTCTTGACTGGAGCACACACTGCTTTCATTTCATACAAAGTTGTGCTAAACCAGTTCCCTCTTTCATCTTCCCCACAGCATGACTTTAAGGGTTCTAATAAATCAATATTTTACTTATCTGTGTGATTTCCCATAGATTGTTTTAAAGCTCATTTGAAATTATACTCATTTGAATCCAAGCTAGAAAGCTACTTTATTATAGGAACGGAGTCAAGCTAAGGGTTCATAAAAATCATGTACAACAATAGTTTTGGTGTCAGATTCGAAATACACAGGATGTAGTGTGAAAACTTTAAACATTTAAATCCAAGAGACTAATTTTGGTATTCAGAAACTACAAGGCTATGAAACACACAGACCAAACACTTCATATTATGTATATCCTCATATAAAAAACTGTATTAGCAGATGAAACTTTGTAACTGTAAAAATAACACCCCTTATACCACTATAAGCTGATATAACTGATGTCAGCAACTGGTATTTTTCTTCAGTGAATGCTGATGACATGATCAATAAGGTTCAAAGCTCTGTCTAAGGCTTAAGAAACTCGCAGAAGCTACAAAAATAACACCAAAGGAAAAAAAAATGTCCTTTTATCAAATACAAATCACTCAATGAATAAGAAACACATTTTTGTTTCCAATCACACTATGTTACTGTCATGATTAAGGATAAACAATTATAATTCCCTTTTGGACCTGTCAGAAAACAAGCTTGTGCAATAGGGATTCTGACATTCATCGTAAATGTAATTCGTCATACAGTCCTTTGAGTGTGCAGTGAGCTCAATATGAACAATCAACCTGCTGAAATGCAGCAGGTTTCAACTAAGCACACATAGTAATGTGTGCAAATAAGAGTGCAATTTTAGTGCCATAGTGCAATTTTAATTTAAAAGTTTTATCCTTTGCTCTATGGAGTTGTTTGTATGCATTCACTTTCAAAATGTTGCCTGCTGAATCTTAAAAATGCTTGAACTATCCTTCTTACATTTATTTTTCTTGGAAATGGAAATGAAAACATCATCAATTCTAGCACTAAAGACTGCATGTCTTGCATTCTAAATAATAACAAAAGCTACAAAGATTACATTAATCTTAATAATCCAATCCTATTTTTAGACAAGCTATTACATCCCAGAGCTTAGGAACATATTTAAATCTCACCCATAATCCAGCTGAATACTCATAGAAGCAAATCTATGCTATATCCCTGGTCAGTCACACGAAACACAAATGCTATTTTATTTGAGGATAAAACTCTCCTATATTCTTTCTCAAATCACTCAGTTTCCCTTATTCTACATCCAGTCCCATGCCTGGAACTCAATGAGAGGAAGAACATAATAAAGAATTCTTTTCTCAGTTTAACTAGTAAATCACATACATAAACCAATAGAAAAAGTCATTTTTGTTGGCCAAATGAAAAAAATCAAAACAAGCAGAAGTGTGTCCCAAGGGGTTGAAATAACATTTTATTCAAACAGTAGATAAATGTTTTGTTCTACCTTCTACTGAGTTTGGTCTTGAAATGTGATTTTTAGACAGAAAATTGGAATGTATCATTTAGGACAAGATAAAAACAAATTGTAGAGGATGTTTTGTCTTCTTCTTCATCATCATTCAGCTGACACTCATTTCTTTGTTTTGTTTTTCCCAAAATAGTGTCTTCCCAGAAATACATTACTAGTCCACATTTGAGCCACTTCTATAAGGAACTTAAACTGTGGGAAAAGAGTAATTTTTTCTTTTATTTCCTATACCATGTCCACAGCCATCATACACAGCACGGCATTTTTTTCTGATTAATTCTCTAATATTTTTCCTGATTATTCTTCTCATGAAACAAAACATAGAACACAGCATACAATTTCCAAAAGATAAGAGGGTCCATCTTCAGAAAAAAAAACGACAGTAAGAGTAAGCCAGAATTAGATACATAACTTTAGAGCAGCATCTAATCCCATTCAGGCACACTTCATGCTCAGGACACCAAAGTTCACCAGGAACAAAAAAGCACAGACTCTGATAGATAAGGTAGGATTTTGGTATTGCTCCCAATGATGTCCACTGTGTCACCCTCTGCATGAAGGTCCCATCCTGCTCTGGGATCAATCCACTTATGAGTCTGATACAGCAAATCCTGTGAGCAGTGTTGCCTGTGAAGGAGTTCAAGCAGCATTACCAGAAGAGGAATTAATTCAAGGCATGCTGTCAGAAAGCTCAGTTGTTCATACTCCTTCAGGGCAGCTCTGCATAAATAAAACTTTCTTCTATATCTGGGTATCTCTGGAGGAAGGGCTGATACAACTGCCTACACATGGTCTCTCATGAGGATAACTCAGTGGGTGTGGGCTGACATAAAAGGTACAATTTATGCCTAAACTTGTGTCACCTCATCAGCCAAATTAAATGTCAAGGGAAACTTATTTCAAGGAGTCAGGGAAACACTGTTTGCTGAGAAATCTAAGCATGCGAAGACAGACCTAAGTAATTGCATAAAGATCTGCCAGTATCAGATGGAATAATAAAGTTCCAGGCATGAGATCACTGAAAGCTGAGATAATGAGACCTATCTTGCTACTGTACTGTCTGCAAAGGAAAATAAAATTCAGTAAGTTAAATTATATTCATAGGTGGCATTTAAAATCATCCTGAAGATTAACAGACCAGATATTTACAAAAGTCTTTTGAAAATGTAGTCCACAGGTGGTGTGAAGTCTGCAAAGGCTTTCCTTTATGAAAGACAGTAACAATTATCAAATCATCATATGCTTGTTTATTACCAGAAATCTTCAAGTTTTGTAAATCCAACATGACAGCAGTTTTTAAAGATACATTCAATGACCTATTCATTCTGTCTTCAGAATTCTACCAATTTATAAACTCTATCATGCAACAGCTTAAATAACAGACAATTCCTACATCTAATCTGACAGCATGAGTAATAAAGACAGTATTTTTTTTTCCAGTTGTTGACTGCCTCATACCCATGCAGTGGTGAAAATTAACACATTTTGACCTTTTCAGCTACTTCTGTGGCCTGAAGCAAAGAAGACTGCTGACAAGAAACAGTTGGGGAGAGGAGAAAAGGAAGAAACAGAATCACACATTTGTCTTACTGGGAAGGCACTGTGAGGGAATGGTTTCTAAAGCCACTCGTCATCAGGTTTTTCAGTGTGTTTTTTTGCATGCTCAAACTAAGGCTTTGTTTTTAGTTAGCTGCAGTTTGTCTCATAGGCTTTCATGAATACAATAGGTTTTCTTCAACTCTGTGAACATAATTAGGTATATTTTTATATGCTAATGTTTAGAAAGGCAATTACTATAATTCTGATGCAAGCTATCTCTAAATTCCTGAAAAAAGCTTCTAGCATCCACAAGGTATATAAAATATGCCTTTGGTTTTTGTGGATAGTCTCTTGTCTTCTGCTGCAAGTAGTGAAGAGCTAATACCAGTTTACAAACATTCCAGAATAAGCCAGGTACATGGAAAAAATATAGATGAGCCTTTCTTGTCCACGTTCACTGTGTACCAAAACCTCAGCACTAACAGGAAAGACACAGGACTGATGAAGGGAAGGCCTCCTGGGTATAAGGATTTGAACACAGGTTCTTCCCCAAATACTCCCCCAAGGGCAGCAGTTCTGCAGTTGACCAATAAGGGCTGTGCAATAAAGACCCAGGAAGTGACACTTTGTAGCACTAGGGATTCAGGCATCTGATGCTTCCCCATGCTATGGTGAATCTACAGATACTAGGAATCTGTGGCCAGATACTAGGAATTAAGTCTCTTTTAACACTGGAGACAGTTTTGTAGAGCTCAAAAGGTGCTTGATTCAATATGAATATGATCTTTCTTTTTCTTTCTCTTTCTCTCCTATTCACAATCTCAATCACAATGTTAGTTTTCACCATTTCTGCTGCCTCCTTTTCTGCCTACTCTTAACTAGCAACAGAGACGGTTACTAAGCAAAGCCTGCCTAACTTGCAAACTTGAGAGTAACACAAAATGATTTATTTCAGGTATAGAAGTCCTAAGAAAAACATCAAGGTGACCTTCCCCCACATTTTCAAAACCTTGTGTAATTATTTCATCATATGCTCTTATTGTGACTATTGCCTGAGTTCTGCAATACTCCTGTACTAGCTGTCAATACTTCTGCAATGGTTTCTCCTGGGGAATATATGCTGTAGCTTGAAAATGTGAGCCAGCTTCTCTTTTTTCTTTTGACAATAAATAATTGATCACTGATGCTCTCAGTACAACTCTGTTCTTCCTCTAAGTTGGCAGTGAACCACCTCCCTCATAAGCATTACTCACAAGGGCGCGCCTCTCCCATGGTGCACTGTTTCTTCTCTTTTCTCCAGAACAATGAGGAGAGAAATCCCTGAAAGAAAGAGCCCATGAAGATTTTTGGACCCTCTTTTCACTCACCAAATTAAGCACAGATTGCTGTCTCAAAATCCAGACTTTTGCCATCAGATCTGATGCTCTGGTCTTCACCGAACCGATGGGTAGAATCTCAGTTCATCTGCCTGCTATCCTTTTGTGTTTTCCAACAGAAAGTGCCTAATATTCTTACAGATTTTCACAGAAAAACCCCACCCCAGACTGATTATCATACTGATAGTTGATTTTTATCCCAGTCTTGTTAAAAAGGGGAAAACAAACAGCACCCTTGCTTTTGCCCAATAGTATGTACCAAGATTCCCAGCAGACTTGGCCTAATTCTGACTTCAGATACTGTCTTCTTATCATGTTTACAAACTACCAAGTGCATTTCTTCTAAGCAAGCTCAATCAAAAAAATTCCATACATTTCAGGTCAATGTCACTTAACTGGATATCACAAAAAGTACCTAACCCATGGATGTTTAATACTAGATTAAAAATCATTGTTTGAAGTTGGTGCTTCACTCTAGAACACCAAGTATCCTGCCTATTGCTAAATGTCTTTGTCATTACCAGAATATAAACACTTGCTGTCACCGACAGTATAGGTAAGAGAACAGACCTGAGGTATTTCTGAAAGAAAGCATAAAGACCTATTAGGAAAATATAATGCTACAATAGCAAAAACATACCTTATTTTGTGAAAAAATAGAAAATAAGCCATGTGAAGATCTTACCACAACCTACTGAACAGAAACAGACTGTTTTGTATGCATCAGTCTATCAAGTCATTAAAATGTGATAGACAAGGTCTGAAAGAGCAGAAGTGAAGCACTATTTTGTCATGTTCAGATAAAACAAATACAGGAAATGCCTGTACCAAAATTGCTGAATCCTGATCCCAGAATAGGTACAGTTTATGTAACAGCAGATGAATCTGCATCTTTTCCATTTATGTACCTATTTACCATCATCAGGATGTTTCTGCATAGCTCTAATCAACTACACTTTATTTTACTCTGTCTCTTTATTTTGGAGGCACATATTTTTTGTCACATTTCTACCTAAATCAATTTATCATGCTTGAAAAGCTCTGTGTGCAGAATTTGCTCCCTTGTCCCCTTGATATTTCATCAAGAAGAATAATGCACCCAACTCTCTGAAATCATGCCAAATAGCAGACTTGGCTACCAGATAGAAAGCCAAAGATAAGACTGTACTGCAAAAAATCACATCCAAGGAAATTAGAGCATGAGCACTGATTAAGCAAATTACAGCCTATTCTGCTCCATCTAATTTAAATATAGAAATGTCATCATACAGCTCTTCAATTCTGTCTCCTAGAGAAATCCACTCAGGAAATGCACTTGGGTGGAGACAGGACTTGGCTGGGAGGAGTGATAAAAACTGCACATACTTAAAAGAGGGCAACAAACAGTCCATTTGATTTATGTGTTTTCTTTTACTTCAATTATATGAACATAGAATAGATAATGTATTTACAGGAAAAAATACTTAACTGCCTTTAACATGAAGTTCAAGTTTTCAAAAGTGGCTGAAAAAGAGCTTTATACATTTCCATATTTAATTTTTCACTGTGATATATTTAAAATCAAAGATGATGTCACTGACAGTGCTTCAAACTCAATATAAGATCATAAAATAAACCTGTGCTCTCCTTTCTTCTTTCATTATCACATGTAGGAGAGAAGCAGCAAATCACACATAAGCTGGAATTTGCTGAACAATGCAGTGACAGAATATAGTGATAGAACCTCATTCCTCTTCAAACTGCTCTGCAACATTATGAATTGTAAACCTGCATCTTTATTAGTAAAGCCAGAAGATACAACTCAAAAACAATGAGCAGAACAACTAAGAAAAATGTGGGTATTACATAATTTTTCTTACCACTACAGCCAACCTTTAAACTTACAGTAACATGACTTAGATCAAGCCAAGTCTAGAATCATCTCCTGGGTCATGCACAAGAGGAAAAACAATTTCCTGAAGTACAAAATACTTCCTTTTACCTTCAGACAGTCACACCTCTTATTTTCACATACACTGTTATAATGAGCAGTGGACCAAAGATGTGCTCTTTTAGATGATCTCAATTTGGAAAACAGGTAATAAGAGACTCACAAATACTGGATGAACCTGGCTTTGTTCAGTTCCTCAGCTGGGCAGCTACAGACTGCCTCCTACAGTATTTCTTCTATTTTATGTGCACCCCAATTGATCTCTGGAGTAGAGCTTCAGCTGAGACAAAAGGTCATACAAGAGAGATATTTGGGTTTGGAAAGTGCTTTGACAGAATTGTAAATTCTATAATTGCAGAAACATAAATGTCTTGTTTCTGATCACATATCTTAGCTTCCAAAGTGAGCAAAAAGCAAGAATTGTGTGTACTTAGTAAGTTGGAAGTCAGAAAGAGCCCCTAAACCATGTTCCTGTTCCACCTTGAGACTGCCACCTTGAAAATACAGAAGGCCTGGTACATATGACCAACATATCTTGGTCATGAATGTTATGAAACAGACTACATCTGAAGAAATTGATGAAAAATCAGGTATGTGCTACTGGGATAGATAAAAACTGGAAACCTCCCAGTGCAGACTGTGCTCTGACAGTGGGCTGAAGTCACACTCCTCTGTAGTAAAATTCTGTAAGGTCAACACAAGGTCTCTGCAGTAGTTAAATCTTAAAAATAGGTTTTAAGTGCAACTGAAATGACACACTGGCCTTATGATGACACTGTGCACAGCAGTGGCTTTATTCATGGTTATAAACAGGTCTTTTTCTTCTCTCCCAATAAATCTATTTTTAAAAGGAGATTTGAAACAAATAAAGAAAAAGTTGGCGAGCTGATCTAAAACTCTGCTTTTCATATTTATAACCTCTGAAAACAGAAGTGTGTGAGTCTAGAAATTTGTTTTCATCAGGGAGGAAACTCTGGGTTAAATATTAATTCCTCTCAATCAATATAAACCTCTTAAGTAGTTCAGTGAGGTCAATCAAACACTGCTTTTGCTTCTCACAAAAACAAGCACACATCAACCTCCAACACTCATCTAACATCAAAGGCTTCCTTTTCATGGATAATTCTCCAAACTGATTGTTTCTATTCAATTGTGCATAACAATAATGAGGATATTTAAGAAGTGTAAATAAGTAAACATACAATTTCCCTTATAACATTCATTTTTCTTCAAAGCTTTTAAGATATTATTTTGATAACAGTGTGAGCTGCTTTAAAAGCATTTTGTGCAGCTCACTCAGGAACATTGCAGAGAAATCAAAGCAAGTACAATACAAAATAAGACGGGAAAATGTAAAGACAAAGTAAACAATTATATTTCAAGGAAGTATGATTGAACATAGTCTATTCCTTCCAGTGGACAGAAAAGTATATATTCTGACAGAAAATCGTTCACAATCAGACTGATATCACCTAACAGGTACCCAAAATACCTGGGCCTCCAATTCACACAGCAGTCCTTGCAATGGCACCACTGGAATTAAACTGTCAGCATAAACCTCTCATGGGTCAAAGTTGTTCAAATCTGGAGTGTCTTTTATGCACACTGTATTATAATAAATGCTGCCCATGGTACTTCCCCACAGGACTTCACAATAATGTTTCAGCTATTTTACACACAGCGTTTAGTTACATGGTTTTACATCCACATTTACTGTCCAGCATCTCATGGCTCTCATGTCTGAAGATCCCTATAAAAGACCTCCGAACAGTCTGTTAAACATAATCTTTCTTTGTACAACAGCATCTTGTCTGAAGATTTCAAAATTTATTGGATGGGAATCCAGTCCCTATCCAATCCAAATCCAATCCTGACTCTTATTCAACTGAAGTACAAACATGAGTAATAGCGATTTGGCTGTGCCATAACATACGGATTAGGTAAACTGCATTAGCAAACTGCAATACAACAGTCTTATTTGGATGGGGCAATTTTCAAGGCTTTTTCCTACAGACAAAAGGCAGTGCAAGTGATTTCCTCAAATCATAGACAATTTATTTCACTGCCAGAGCCTCACCAAGACTGAAAAAGCCCGCACGCAAATGCTGTTCTGCAGCTGTAACCTGGAGTCCTGCTGTGATTGTTCGATGTTCAACTCTTTCCTTAGGCAAACAAAGTAAAGTAACAGTATTCACTTCAGCTTAGCCCTAGAAACATTTTCAAACCTCATGACAAGAGGAACCAGTGAGAAGTGGAGGCAAGCAGGGATGGGAAAGAAGGAAGTCTCACTGGAAGTTAAATGTAAGAAAAGAAAGAAAAAACAACAAGAAATAAGAAGGAAAGGAGTGAAAATGGGTGGAGGGCAGGAAGGGAGTGCAATATACAGCCTAAATAGACTTCTTCAACCCACTGCAGTTGTCACAAGGAGTGAAGAGACTACTTCAAGGAAGAGGTCACATTATTAAAAAAAAAAAGGATAAAAAGAAGAGAATGTGAAGCAGCTTATGACTATGTCCAATAAACTTAGCCACATACTATGAGTGTAACAATACAGCAGTTCTGTGAGGAAATTTAGGAAGCATATTCCCTATCAGAGGGGCAACGAGAAAAGCTGATTCTTGCACTAAGAAAACTTCTGTCAAACTCTTAAAACATGCTCTGAGTGAAATATCCATGGCATTTAGGTAGTCATACTGAAAGATTTGGCTTTCAGAAGTGCATTCTAAAACTTACATTTGGTCTTAAAAGTTACCTATTTAATAGACAACTTATTGGGAACTGATGTAAATTTCTGAACTTTCATGTTTCCATTCCACTGTAGCAAACAGCCATTTCTTCTGGGCTTCTCCTTGCACATGGCTAAAAAAATTTCATTAGCACATTGAAATCTCAACCTAACCACTAGATTAACAGATTTCATGAAGGCAGAGCATACAGTAGTAGATCATCAATTTTGGAAGTAAAACATCTTTCTAGTCTACTGTTTTAAAATGTTCAATTCTCATATATCTTTGTATTTTCTGTTCATACCTTATGAAATCATGTTTCATTTGTTTATTTAAAGGCTGAAAAAACAGTGTTAAATACATCAGGCTGTGCTGAAGAGGTCCCACAACCTGCTTCTCACGAGGCCTGGCTGTTCTTGTTCTGAACCAAATGGTAATGATGTACTACAAGGAATAATATTTACACAAAGCAAACAGCAGTACTAGATAAATACACAGTTCTTACATGGAGAGCAAACTAAATTGGTTTTCAGTAAAGGAGGAAAAGCAACAGTGCATGATATTACTGCACGACGATATTAAGTAATTCCTGTAATTATCATATGAAGATAAATGGTTTGTTTAAGACTTATACTGCAGATTTTGAAAATTCAACACAGGCAATACAAAATTATTTGCAAAAAGCCTTGCTAGGAGAATGCAGTAAATAATCATGAGTCTGGCTGTGCAACGGCAGCTGAGAGCAGAAAGCATCTTGTCCATTTCTTTTACAGTGAAAAGTTCCTGATGATTTTCCTAACCTTCTCATTAAAAGCATACCCAAACAAACTTTAATTGTTGCTTCTATTATATCTGTGGCCACCACGCGTCAGACCTCCTGTACTCAGTCAGGCATGGGTACAGACTCTGCTCTGCTTCTCTGCTTTCCTAACAAAATGCAAATATTTTGTCTAGCAAGCAATTCCTCCCTTTCTCCCCATCTTCACAGAAACTCTTCAGATTTCAGTGGAAAAAAGTTAACCAAATTTGAGATGGGATTCAAACAGACCCCTACAAGCTAAACAGAAATTAGTAATAGGAGAGAGGTCACAAATAAAGTGTCACTGCTAAGGGAAAAGAAAAGAGGGCAGCACTCTCAGACATCCCAATTCACTGGGTAACAGCCAGCTGGCTAATCCTCACAGGTATAACTCCAAACACCACGTAAATTGTCTTCTATCAAACAGATACATCATGGAAGCTACAGTATAGTTAGCAGGAAAGAGCAAAAACAAAAAGGAAATAAGCTTTTTCACCCCTTCCACTCACAGAAGAACTTTTTGATTGTTTTCACTGTCTGTGATTATATTTATATTCCAAATTTATTTTACAATTTCAATTCTTTAATGAACAATTCTTCTAAGTGTTTTCATTAACATCATGCACAGATGTCCTAAAGTTGTGATTTTTCAGGTTTTTGTGGACACTGGTATTGAAGGTGCTGAGCACCTAAACCAGGCATCTCTAGCTTGGAATGCACTGCTATGCAACCTGCTGTTGCAGTGGTGGAAAATACACATGAGCATTCTTATGCACTCCTGATAGAAGAAGAGTAGGTTTATTGAGAAGTAATCTGATATACTTCATCCTTTTTCTGACAGCAAGAAGAATGATTTTTGAAGCAAGTGCATTGCTATACTGGGATGAGAGTTTCAGTCCCTCTAGAAGACAAAATGAGGTCACTGGTAATAACAGAGCTGGAAGATATCTTAATTGGAGGGCTACCAAATTTGCAACATCCTACACTTCAATCTATTTTTGTAGGGCTCGCTCTTTGTTGTGAAGCAAGACAGACAAAGCTTGTTATTGTCACTTTGATTCTGTGTATCCACTCACCCTTCAAAGAAAATCTTTATACAGAATATACAGTAAAATAAGCGACAGCATGAGTCACACTGCAAGAGTCCATGGTTCCCGAGTATTATGAGGCACCAGAGGAATCAACTGACTTGCATATGAGAACAAGGCATTAACCACCAAGCCACAAATGCAACTATAGAACTGCCTTTAAGGAAGATTTTATTAACAGAGAGAAAAAGCTGCCTTTACATGTAAATCTACTTTATCTACATTCTATTTCATGTAGATTCTTCTGGTATCTTATAACTTTAGAACTACATTAGAGACAAGTTTTGCAAATCATATTGTAATAAAAATCAAAAACATGGACAATAAGGCAAGATATTTTTTCCACTTAATGTAATTATTTTTTCTCACGTTAACTGCTTTTTATCTAATCTTTTTTTTTCTTTGATAGTAGTAATGGGAATTCAGTGTCATACAATGAGGAAACTGTACACATATGCCCAACACATTTAACTGACTAGTTTCCAATTTACAAGTATTTCCCTACATACTGCTAGTTCCTTGTTTAGGGAACATCACAGAACATAATTTTAGCATTATACTGTCTCTTCAGTTTTATAAACTTCAGACTTTTGAGAAAATCTTGGGATCTTTTAGATAAAATAGGTACTGTTATCTGTTGTATAAGATTATTCTTTGTGTATCTCCTATGGAGTTAAAGTTCATTATATTCACCTGTGTTGGAATGGATGCTCAGCTGACATCAATTAACAGTGTCACTGGCTTCAGCAATGCTGATTTGCATTCACTGATCTGTTCCAATAGCATTAATGATCATCCATGCTCATATATCAGATTATCTACAGCAATAGAGACATAATTCAGGAGACATTTTCAGAGTGTATTCTAGTAGCAGAAGGATGATAGTGGCCAGTAAAGCTGTTTCAAGCTACCAGAAGATGAAAGCTAAAAGTGACAAGACTTTGTACTCAACTGACACTCTTTGTTGGAGCAGCAGTCCCAGTAGACAATTTGACTGCCTTTTCTCTAACTTTCACAGAGCTTTTATCTAGTTCTCTTACCATAGCCCTAAACAGTAAGAAGAACAGTAACACACATACATACAAAGAACTCCTAAAGTGGTTCTGTCTACAGTAGAAAATGCTACTAAGAGCCTGACCCAAATCAACTCTGAATTTATCAGTATGTTTTAGAAATTTCTGAAAGATAAAAGATGTATCCTCTTAAAACTGTAATTCTCAGTGCCACATGTTAGGCTTTGCTTACTAATGAGAATTAGTAAATTTGATGTCATCCTTTACTGCTCTCTTCTCATGCTTTGCAGCAGAATGGTCAAACCTATGCAGCTATGGCATCCTGAGGCCAGTTTTGTGGTGGCTTCTTGCCACACATCCCAGGTCATGCTCTGTTCCTGCATGAACAGGTGGCACAGGTTCAGTCTGCAGACACTGGAACAACCTGATGGGCAGCACAAGACACTTGGCTATTAGCAGCATAGTGGGCAAACAACTGTTCCTCAGTACCTGACAGGAAAAAACTGTAGGGCAAATAAAAAGAACCTTAAGTCCAGGCATGGCCAGATGAGCACTCTGTATTTAGTGCATCACCATGCTTGTGAACACAGCCCAGCAGAATGCCACTGAATTAAGTGTTTAGTATTTGCAACATGCTTCAAGACACGTAGATTAAGGATCACATACACACAATATTATTCTGACATTGCATTCCTTCAGGAACAGATAAATACCACTGTACATAATTGGGCTGGTATCTCTTTAAATCTGGACCATTAGAGCTCTCCCGAGATCCCCATCAGTGTACAAAGAACCACTCGTTTGATTATTTTACAATACAAAACCCCCTGCATATATCCACAATGATTATATATTCAGTAAAATCCCTTTAATGTCAGTACATCAAATGTGTTTCAGTTGAGATTTTGCATTCATTGTCACGTTCAAGTGAGTTTTGTCTTGCCTTCTCATCTCCTATACTTGATCTCTCTCTTTAAACTTGACATTTGTAGCAAACTCTCCCAGCTAGGTCTTAAAAGTAATTATTTTCTCTGCTCAAGAGAAAAGTATGTAAGAGCATATAATTTCCTGCTTTTCATACAACATCTGGTACTGTAGAAAGAACCAGTGCAAGTCTTACCAAGGCAGCAGAAAAAAATAGCTGAGAATCCTCCTGTATGGAAAACAACTCTGCAGTACTGGCTATAACACTTATTACATATTATATGAAAGGTTAGTGGACTTCCTGGCAGAGCATAGTAAAGTATGTGGGATTTGACTGCTGAATAGCAACAGAGTACTGAGAGAGGGCCTTTCATCAAACACTAATACAAATCTCAATCTGCTTTTCCTTACATTAAATAAAAAATATCCAGATAAATCTGGCAGGAGCGTATGCTTCCAGAACTTAATATTTTGGGTGATAGCCTATACAAAGCATCTGCAAAAAAATAACCTTCCCTATTTAACAGGCAAGCAAGCTGAAGGTACAAAATTTCCCAAAGCACCAGAATGACTTCACCACATTGCATTTAGGGCACTATCTTAGGCATTTCAGAAACTACACAGCAAAGATGTTCAGCGAACCCAGGAACATAATTTAAAGATATTTAAGCATTCAGAAACAGTTACCTAAGTGCTGTGCCCCTTAAGAATTCCACTATAAGCATATGGCAAAATGGGGCTACCATGTGAGGTTAAAATCTATCTTTACCAACACACTAACTCCAGTAAGAGGGTTACTAAATGAAGATGACCTCCTCTTTCAACAGTCTTAAAAAGTAGAACCATGATGGTCCAGTTCACCTTTGCAATGACAGCACGTGACAAGGGCAAGCAAACGCCAGCTGGGACAATGCCATGAGTGATCTTACAGTAGCACTAGAAGCTTCATTTATTGTCCAAGGTATTTCAGTCAGTTGTCCAAGCAGAAAGCATACTGGTTGATCATGGGCCCAGTGAGGCAAGAAGAAAATTTGTTTCCCTGATTACACACGGGTAGACAGCCTTTCCTCATGAACTGTTAAGAACAAAAGTAAAATCAGAAGGTATTTATCTTCCAGTGATTTTTAATTGCTTGAACTTTCCTTGTAATAAAGCAATGTTGCTTCCCAAACCTTTTTGTAAAATTCTAGCTCTTCAGTCATTTGTTAACACTGATCTGCCACATACTCCTTGAAGATGCAAAATCTTCAGGAAAAGCCTGGGAAGGAAGTGTCTGAGATATTGTCAGTGTCCGAGGCCAGAACGAATTAGTCCATGGAGCCTTGATAATTGCCAGGTTGTTTTATAGCCCATCTACTAAAACACTGCCTAAATAGCAATCAAATACCTACAAAAGCCTGTCTTACATGCTTGTGGAAATAATAGCCAAAATTAGCTTGGAAAGTTGCCATGCACTTACATAAGGTCATGGCATGATGTGGTTACTTGTCGGTACTGATATTTGTTCAAGTGGAATAAAGTGCCATTCATGAGCTAAAAGCCATCCCAATGTTTTATTCAGAATTAAAATGTTTTTTCCAAGGAGGATGACATTTCCAAAGTATTAAGTGCTGGGCCAGTTCTGTTTTGTTTAATGTCAGTGGCAGCTTCTGAAACAGCAACCATAACTTCAACCGTTATGCTGGGCTGCTCAGGGCAACTCCAGTCTGGCGAGCCAGCACTGTCTCCCAAGAACAGCAATATGGTTAAGGGTGAGCAAGCTGGCACATAAGCAGGAACTTGGGTGCAACAGTAACTAGAGATAGACAAGGCTCTCCTGGCTGTATGGGAAAATCACCAAAGAAAGACTGGGAGAAATTTTAATTACAATTGCATTATAACTAAAAAACATCTCGTCCAGCAGCATCACACGGTCTGTAAATTCATCACATGCCTCCATTCTGTCCAGCACAACTACAGGAGTAGTAACCAGTAACACTTTGGTTAGACCAATAATTTAATCTACCATGTGCATTTTTAAAAAAAATACATTCTTACTGAACTATTGCTATTGTTCCACAATATTGCAATTTAAATTACAAGAGTACATGATACATATGGCTGATATTGAGCACTAGTTGTTAATGTTAAAGAGGTACTATTGCAAATGTCTCATTACCAGGCCATATGAGCAATCCTATAAATTTCCAGGAGGACCTGCATTACAAAGATGATGACAACCAGCCCAATTGTGTCTAGGGCATTGCTATGCAACAGTAAGGACCCACCACATTCAAAACACTTCTGTGATGTGTTTTCCAAATCTATCTTGAAAATCACTGAAAAATCCAGTCCCAGCCCTCCTATGTCCTTTTAAGACGTGACAGAAATCCCCAATATTAGTAAAACCACAGCTACTACTTAAAATCAGGAAGTCCTAAGAGAGTAGAAGGCATGAATCCACTGAGACTTTTGCATTAGCTATAGAAGTCATTGCAGCTTCACCTTTTTCTAACCTTTAAATTATAAATAGAAGTTGTAATAAAACATTTTTGAAATGTTTTTTTTCCCCCTACCATAGTAATTCCTACTTTAACAAACATCTCACATGCTAAGTTTTCATTAGGTACAACTCCGTGTAATGTACTTTTCAAGGAGTTCAGGTCAGTAATGGATGTAGTTATTCAATACCACCCTCTTCTAACCCTCTTAGACCCTCTTTCCTCCCTCCTGTAGTCAATCTTCATCAGCATCTAATTACCTGTATTCCAAGCTTTAAAACTTGGTAGCAGACACTGATGATATTGAGTGGCACATTAAGTTAGTTTGTTTATAAACCTCTTTTCTTAGAATCCCCTTTCTGAAGAACCAGGGCAAATTCCGATTACATCCAAGCCTTTCACACCTTCCCATACAGCCCGTGGCGATTTGCCGTGGTTCCACAATACAAAGCTTTGCACACAACGTGGCCTGTGGCCTGCCAGCCACTGCCAGGTCTGCAAAGATCGGGAAGGGGCCCCTATCATGAACAGGGATCAGTGAATAGATTTGGGTCTTTTAGAAACTGCCACATGGCCAAGAAAGAACAGCCAGAAAGTGACAAGGCAAGTGTTGAGACTAAATTGGGCTATGACTTGTAACATGTGAAAATATCTACATTTTCCTGCAGTAGATCAGCTAGACATTTATAAAAGTAACCAAAGCATACTACAAACCTCTAAAAAGCAACACAGCACTTGGTTTTGCTTTCCACTGTTACATAAAGTTGTTTTTACATCCTAGAAATAAAATTTTAGCTGCTTTTCAATGGAAAAAAAGATGCATATGTATGTACATACTGCATATACTCTACTCCATACTGCATTTCAAAGTACCTCACTGAACTTATTTAATTAACATCAGCCAGAAAACTATAACATGAAGGTGACTCAAGACCTACCTGTATGATCTTTCTTCTAATTAAAAATAATTTTTCCACTGAAAGAGAAGCTCCAATGACAGTTGACTGCCATCTGCCCTGAATTTCCATGCAATGTCTCATTGTCTCCAACTGTACAAAGATTAATATCCAGATTAATCAATCATTCCCAATTGTCTTTCTTCCAGATCATGAAGCATATAAAAAAAACCACTGGCTGCAGTCACCACCCATTGTGCTCTGTCTACATGGTTGGGAGAATTCAGGTACAAGAGGTTGCCCAGATATCTCACTTCTACCAAGTTTCCTAGTTTGGAAGAGAGCACTTGGGAAATAACAATAGCCCTTCAGTCTTTATTCTTTCATTTTAGAATATTTTTCTGCTGTTCTGTTTCTAATAAAATGTCAGCACACAACTACTGAGAGAAGAATTTTAGTTGAAGATTTTTGCAGGAGCCCCACACTGACACAAGAGACACAGTCAGAGGCTGTTTCTGGAGCCCTTCTGTAAATTATCTTAATTCTCATGAGCTGTTACATTGGATTATACTACTTACAGAGGCAAATGTAGCAGTATCAAACTCATACACATCAAATGGAACAGTCTCTTCTCTTTACAAAGTGCTATCAAGACTTTGAAACTCCAAAAATAAATTAAACAGATCCAAGCTGTGCTTCTTTTCCTGATACCCTGTTCCATAGTATTTTCTGCAGCAGACTGATAGAATGTTAAGTGTTCCTAACGGTGCTACAGTATTTAGGTAATTGTACACTGAGTCTACCCATTACTTTCCCTTCCCATATGGACTGTCCAAGAGTATCCTGTAGAGCATATAGTAATATCTAAATATTTGGCTGTCTTTCTGATCCACCCGAGTACAAAAATGGACAGGCATTGTGTCTAAAAATCTTTCTGAGAGCAGATTTTACCAGCAGCCATTCACTGGAACTCAAAAAGAATGCAGCAGGCAAACAGAGGCAGGCAAAAAGAACAGTGGAGTAGCTGTGTGGGTCACAGGTACAGCCACCACAGAACGATCATAAATCCAGCCTCCTGGTTTTGATATAGGGTCACCCAAGTGAGGACCTGGAATTTTATTCCATGATTTACAGTATGTCCTCTTATTGTTTTCCAGAGAAGAAATTTAAACTGAATCTGTGGATGCATGTACAGATTTAGTCCTCTTCAGATTATCTCTGGGAACAAAAGTGGTAAGGAATGCAACTAAAAATCACTTAACTTCTTGTCTTCCCCTGCAACTCCCCCTGAAGCACTAACTGAATAATCTGCCAATTAATAACTATACAGTACACAAGTTTGCCAGTCATTCATTTGTAAAAAGACACAGGGTACCCATTTTAATGCTGCAGTCACATTTTAATCAAATATTAATCTTTAGAGGTCTTTGAAGGGAGGAGGCTCTCTTTGACAAGCCAATTCTTAAAATAACTTTTTTTGCTTTAGCAGTTAAGAGGTCAAACGAGAATGCAGCAGGCAAGTCATGGACTAAACAGCACTTTCAACAAAAACTACCTAGCGACATCAAGCAAGTGTCAGAAAGCACAAGCTGAGGGGGATGGGACAGTAAGCGGGACATGCATTAACTTTTAAAGTTTGCCATTGTCCAATTGTTTATGGATATTGTGCATGACAGCGCAGGTCATCCACTGGAGCAGGAACCTTCAGACTAGGGGCTGTAATAGCTCAATGCCTCCTTGAAGCCGAAGTTCCATGAGGAAATGTGACTTGATCTAATTTTGGAATCTGGAAAAAAGACAAACATCAGGAAGGAAGTTTAAAAAAAGTTTAAGTCCTTTCAAAGAAAAAGGAAACTCAAACCAGATAAATTCAAATAGCAGTAAGTCACCATCGAACTGCGGTGGCGTCTCTTTGAGAACAGCACGTAAGAATTGCTTGTACCTCTCTGAAATATTTGAGATGGAGCAGAAAGTAACTACAATCTTTGGATGGGTTTAGCCCAATGGTTTCCAGTTGTCTCTGTATGTACTGATAGTTCAGTACATACAGTTTTTGTACAACACACAGAGATCTCCTATATTAGGTGTTCATAGAGCTCCATACTTTCCATTTCACACACTCCTATCTACAGAATAACCTTTGTAACAGAAGGCTAGAATACTCCAGACCCCACAGACAATTAAAGCTAACAGACAGATCTGCCAAGAGAATAGAATCATAGCAGAGGAAACTACTTCCAGGTTTCTGGGATGAAGAGATAAACCCCTAATTCCACATGAATTCTTCAGTACCGTGCGCGCACTGTCACTGAGAACAACTCTGCAGGTGTCTGCAGGACTGCTTTGGTCAATAGGGGGTACTCCATACAGCCTCAACCACAGCTTCACTGAACAACAGGATCAGATCAGTCAGTTCCTGTGATTCACCTGATAAACACAAGTCTCTGAGGCACTTGTCTGCTGAATCAATTATCATTTAACATGTTCAGTATCTAGAAATTATTGGGTCACAGACAAATGAAATTAAGACTTTATTAGCCAAGTCCCAGTTGCAGGACAGTAAATCCTCATTATATCCTAAAATGGTCTAATTTATGTTACAGAGTTTTTCATATGGGTGATGGATGCATGTTGACCTCATAATGATCCCAGAGGACAAAAGTTTCCTCCCATTCTCACTTTCTCTCTCCTGCCCTCTTCCTCCCTCTCATCTTTTTCCCTGGAAGCCCTGTAAACTGTATAGAATTTATTTTGAGCCAGTGGAAAGGGGGAAAATCAGCACAGCAAAGAGGGCTACTACCTCCTCCTTCCCTCACCTCTTCTCCTCCTGCACAGTGGCAAGCCAAACTGCAACAACAAATTCAGAGGAAGGAAAAGGAACAACACAAACCATTTTTAAAACAACCATTCCAAAATCTTAGAATTATCAAACATAATTGAATGGAAAAGAATTGCAACTAGTCTTTTTAAAATGAAAGAACATTGGCTTTAGGCTCTACTCCCACTATGGGTATGAAATAGGCACAAGGGTCAATGAGATTTAACATACAAGTAGAGGGAAAAATCCATATACTGATCTTCTACCATATTGCCATTACAGAACTTCAAGCACAACTTCAAGCACAACTTCTCGTACAAACATGTTCTATAAACTTCAGACATTTTAGTATACCCAAAGACAGTCTATCCTCTTTTGCTGTAATATGTCCTGACATTCCTGTGATCAATACTGAATTCATAAAGTAAACAAGGTCCAGCTGGGTAAATAATGAGAGCAAACACACCTTAGGAAGTGGTTATTTATCCTAAATCAACTCTCAAATAATGTTATACCCTGTTTCTTGGAATCAATGTAGCACTGGAATTTCACATTTCAGTAATACAAATCAATGTCTTCACCACAAGTGCTAGTTACAGAGTTCAGCTGCTGCTTCTTCTCTTTTTAAAGTAATTCACCAGTGTTCATACAGGCTATGAATGTTGTCAACTCACCTATATTTTCAGCTGAGTAAAGTATCTCACGCTTCCCGACTGGGGTGCTATGCAGTGCTGCTGTATGGCCTTCCAGAGAAAGCAGTAGTAAAGCCCATCAGAAGTCATATTTCTGCACTGCCAAAGTTCTGTGCAACCATGGTGCAGTCAGTCTGTACATTTTCCCTCAGACATGTGCATGTCAGTGCTAAATCTCTGCATCTGTAAAACACTTTGGGATCCCTGACAAAGAAGGACTCTATGTAAAGGTCAGATGAATAACTTTCTTCTTGAGCAAAACCATTCTAAGATAATTTAAACAGACATGCAAGTCTAGCAATCTGGAAATTCTCACAGCTGCCGTTTGCTACCTAAATTCTGTGCTGCTTAGAGTCATGTGTGTTCACATGATCTGCTAAGCTGGGCACTGGGGGCTGTCTCTTACTCTTGAACTTTTTCCTCCTGCACTTTACAATCAGACCAGCAATGCTTTTATTGTGTAGTGCTGAGAACACAAGCATGCATGTAAAGGGCATATAATGGAAGTTGCTTCTAAATGGTTTATAACTATTCTGTCCTTTATTATAATTTCTTCAGGAATTGAGATAAACTTATTAAAATTTCAGGACTTTTTTATTTTCAGAACCCCAAAAACTAGATCTTTAGAATCCTTAGAATTTAGACTGCACTTTGCCTTATATGGCAACCACAGAGTAAGGGAACTATATGTTCAATTTTCATTTTCTCTAGGTATGAAAATGGGTATACTGATTATCTTCAGAGAGTATTTATATCAATTTTGCTTTCCCAGGGTTCAATATACAGAGCACACCTGATACAGGCCATAGCATTTTCAAGGCTCCTGTGCATAAGAAGCAAAATATTAACTCTCTGGAAAGACATGAGGCTTACAAGCTGAAACTGATGAACACTTCGGCAATGAGCATTTAGAAATGTAAGTAATCACTGTAAGAATAACATAACCCATCAAAAGTCTACAAGTCAGCCAGATTTCTATTTGTGTGTTGTAACAGGGACAGTGGCATCAGCACAGGGCATTACAGAAGAATTAATGACTGGCTGTAATTAATGGCCCTGGGCTATGCCTGAGGCAATCAACTCCTCCATCTTCTCAGTAATCCCGAGAGATCCTCTAGTCTCCTTTGGAACACTAACATCTAGTTTTTAACAAAATTCTTTCTACACTGAATTTTTGTGCTTACATTATTTGGAAGACTTTATGTACATATATGAATAAAAATACAGTCAATTAGGGAGAGCACATTAGAGTGAAAAGCAGGATCAGTGCCTTCAAGACTGAGTTCAATAGGAACAAATGTTCCCAGAAAACAAAGAACAAGTGGGCTTGTATTTCTGATCCCTTGCTCTCTATATTTGAACTGACAGCTATACTGCATTACCAGCTTTCTGTTAGTCTTGCAGTGTTTCAATTCCTTCAGAAAGTCTGTTCTTCACTCAACTGTCTTGTTTTGCAACACCTCACTTCACTACCACTGCTATTATCACAGAACCTTTTGAATAGGTGGTAGACACTTCAAAAATTGGTGATAATGTACGCACAACAAGGATAATAATCATTTTGGTCACCACTGCCATGAAGTTATTAGCACACTACAGATCTTAATTTGAAGCTAAAAAAAAAAAGTGGTGCTACGTCATGCATTATTTTATTCCCTGCCACAGTCTCTCTTCAGTTTTTTTTTATTCTACATTAATCTACAAATTCCCTTTGCAAATATTCACTGACTGCCTCTTGGCACAGACAGCAAACACGTTACAGACTTTGAGCAAAAAAAGAATTGACTGTTCTTCTCAGGTGAGCTCTGTAAAACTGCAATGGACCCTTCATATTCTTTTCTCTAGAAAAGCACTGCACCGAAGAATAAGCCATTTGACTGAGATACAATCTGGAATGTTGCCATGCACTACAAGAAGTAATTCTTGACATAACTAGCAACACATGAAACTGAGGTATCTCTGACTGCTGAGCACTACATACCAAGTATCAGCAAGCTCAGCTCCACACTTGTATTCAAATACTCTCTACTAACAGCCTACCAATAAATTAACAATCAGCAATACTCTCATCACATTGTATAAAAATTTTTGTCTCATGTGTGTTTAAGGTTTCAGTCTGTATAGTTGTCAAACACTTCTGGTCAAATTCTCCGTCAAATGCATGCAAGGGCTGTCCCATTGAGGTCTGTCTGGTCTGTGAATATAATCTAATTGAAAAGGACAAAGCTCTGATTCCTGTAGCCAAATGATGAACATTCTCATTATTGCATTTAATTTTTTTAAGACATTGAAAAATCTAACCAGTGTTTGCGTGTTCCTTCAATGACACAGATTCAGTACCAGAACATGGAACTGGCTGTAACAGATTATTGATTATATACCAATACAGCAAAAGTAGCAACAGGCATTCACCAGACATATTTGCTACCTTGTTGTTTCAGAATTGTCCACAGATCACTTTAATATTAAAATAGATCTGTACCATAGTCTACTCCATTGTAAAATGGAGCTGGCAATTTTATCACTGCTTATCATAGCCTGGGGAAAATTATGCATTTGTGTACAATCATCAGTTTTCCATAGCCTTTCACTATCTGCAAATTTTTTGTAGTGCTGGTGATGCTACTGAGATGGTTAACTAAGTTCCCCTCAAAAACAGATAAAAACTGAAATGACAGAGTTTCTGGCAAGAGAATTTCTGGCAGATGAAGCAAAGTAGGAAATGCAGCTCCTGATATAAAACAGCCCACTCTGTCTCATCTGAGAGAAGGCTTGCTTGCCTGGGTATTTCTCAAATGAAAAACTGCCAGGGTTTAAAACAACTGAAGCGTTCCTCTTATGAGAATTACGTGCTTTACAGATCATGATAAATCCTGACTAAAATATGAACGAGTCAGTCTTTCAAATGGTTCCTTTCCCTCAGTGAGGTTACATTTACAGTTCAGTGAGTAGACTTGGATTACAGGATTACTTGGATTCCTTTTTCACTTGAAGAGACTAAGAATATTTGTATATATTGCATGAGCAGCATTCAAGCACTGAACAAAACATATAGGAAACGTCATCCTGAAGAAATCAGTTACTCAAGAATTTCCCTTCTATTAGCCCTCACATCTTTCTTTCTTCTTCCTTCCTTCCTCCCACCACTCATCATCTGTCCAAGGAAAATAATGCCAGGTTATTCAATGGCCTTTTTATCATAAGGAAGTTGTTATGGTACATTGGTATGCTGAGAAATGGGGTTTGTATGGTTTGTGGTGAAAAGTGTGACCTGATTCTACATCCCTTCTGCTGGAAGTTCAACTGGAATCACTGAGGAAATACAAAACTGAGGTAGAAACCTGGACTTTTAAAAAGATCACTGACAGCCCAGTTTCCAGTTGACTGGAAACAAGGAACAACAACCCCATACTACTTTCCCTGCTGAAGCTGGAAAGCTAACTGGAACACAGCCCAAGTGTAGTATGAGAAGCCACATTATAATTTCTCCCATGGCCTTAATCTCTGTCACTGATTGTAAAGGTGAATTCTACATTTTACTGCTCACTTTTCCTTTCAGTGATTGCTCCCTCCATCTTGCAGATATTTGCTTAGATTTTTAGTGCATAAAAATCCTGGCATTGCCACTATGGGCTCTGAGCCATCTGAGCAATCTTCTTTAAATACACTAACACATCATCCATATGGTTATCCAATATGTAACTATTTACTTTCCAGGATAATCACAGAGGTAATAAAAACTGTTGAAAGCTTCACAAAACTCCACAAAACACTGTCACCCTAATTAGAAGTCTATGATTTTCACTGAATAGCAGAGTTTCAGGCATCAGTCTGAATGATCCCCTTTTTGAACACCCCTTCATTATTATATGTCTTCCTTTATAAAGACTGAAGGACCAGATGAGTGGCTGTCCTTAGGAGCTACCGGTTTGAGATCACTGTTGTGTGTGCCCCAGTAGTCTAATATCATGCTCTGTCATGCAAGTTCACTATGCTCTGGAAGATACCCACTTTATAAACAACATTTTAAAAGCCTGGAAAGACTATCTGAAAACTGGAAGGAGAAATACCAAGGAAATTCCTTTCCAAGTATGATCTTCCTCAGTAGCTTTTAATTTTTTAATGGTTTTCAACAGAGGTTCCAAAATTTGGTAGAGGACTCAATCAAGGTAGAAATTGTTTGTTTTTCTCAAAAGCTGTAATTGGTACTATTTCTTTGAGTTGATTTACAGATAAAATGTTTTTTCCCTTTTCAGAGATTCCCTATTGTTGCATATAAGTAAGACCTTACAAAAGAAAGGCCATGTAAAATCATGGCTCAGGCCTGCTACTTCTGTTCAGTACAGCTAACCTGACAAGTACCTGTGAGAAAAAAATTCTACATCTGTTGAGAGCCCATTAAAAAAAAATGTAAACAATTTTAAAAAAGAAAGTCTTTAGCAAGACTAGTACACCAGCAACTACTAACCAATGAACTGGGTAGCAAAAAGTTACTTAGAACTAAACATGATGCTTTTAAAAAAACATATAAATATGAGCTGTGAAAAATAAAGATTAGCTACTGCGACATGAAGATAGGTATCTTGTCCGAATCTATTGCAACACCCTGTTTCCCTAGAAGACAATGATATTTGGATGAGAGACCACTTTGTTGAGACAGTTACAAGTGTATTCTCTTCACAGTATGTGCTCCACAGTCTAAAGGCAAAGTCATTTACCACAATCTTCTAAGCATACTTCTGGTGGCACCTGACAGCTGCTGATCATGGCTACTTTATATGCTCTAGCTTGTGAGCTAACATTTTATGCCAGAAGTTGGTTGTGAGTATGGCAGACACAATTCCATAGATGGATTAGTGATTATTGAACTTGTGGAACAAATCAATGAGCTCTTAGGCCTGCATACATATAGTAAGATGGAAGCTTTTTACGCATGCTTTTAAGACCTACAGTTTCTAGGTCTCTTGGGATACTTGCAAAATTGTGCCTCTTTTTATCAGAAGTGACTAAATCCATAAAGGACTAGGAGGAAGAGGATGGAAAGCCATGTCATTGCTTTTCCTGGCCAGCAGATTTCACAACCTTTGGGATGAGGACACAATATACTCATTGCACCAATACAGAAGTTCATTCTCTCTGCTATCATGGAACTTGAAAGGCCTTTTCTTGGGGCAGTACAGTCTTCTTTTGCCACCAGAGAGACAACAGGGGTCAGACTTTCAAGTGGAAGATGCACTGTTTTGTAGACAGAAAACTAGAAAAAATTGTATTTAATCAACACAGTTTGAAACCCTATGACTGTGTGTTTCTCAGGACAGTCTGTTGTTTGTGTGTGATGCCACCATAGGACTCATGATGCTTTAAGGTTTCAGGCCTGCCTTGGCAACTTTGGTAGGAGATTTTCCACTGAACTCAAACGTAACAAGAATATTTTTATGTTGTTTTCCTAAATATCATTAGTAGAAGCAAATTCAATATGCTGAAACTGGCATTAGGAGCCCCCTGCAGCTCTGAAAGTGCAGGTATTAGTGTCCATTAGCACATTTTAAAGCACGAGAAACTACTTAGCATCAATTTATTGACTAAAATTGAAGATGAAAATGAAGACAATGTTGGAGTCTAGTGAAAGAGCTTTACAGGTAACAGTGAAACAGGGTAACAGACTGACAACACAGAATTTCACTCTGGAGGAGAGTGAGCCTTGTTTTGACAAGTGGAAAGTTCATCATAACCATATTCAGCCCACAATAGACTTTTGTCTCTTCAATTAAAAAGGAAACTTTTAAAAACAGTTACCTAATTCCAGTTTTTTCGAATGCATTGCAATTAATTTAGCATCTAATTTAAGTGAACATTATGAAACTTCACAGAAACACACTGAAGGAAATGTTTGTTTTAAGATCACATCAACACAACTACAGAGCATCTTTGCAGATACAGGACTTCTAACTCTTCAGAATAACTTTGATACAAGGAAAGCCACTTGTTTGGTTATCTTTGTAAACCCAAATAATCTTCTGCTGTTCCAATGAACACAGATGACAGAAAAAAAAGGATGTCTTTATTTTACTAACAGAAGCCCAGCTCCATTAAGAGGAGCCAGACTGATTATATTACTCTGTCACATGTGTAAACAGAGTCTTTCAATGAACAAAACATAAGAATCTTTGCTATAGAGTTTACAACTGAAGACCACAATGGGTACATTACAACAGACATAACAAGATCGAAGAAATCACCATTCCTCTTTGCTTCCTGCTGCCATACAGCTTTCCTCTCTTTTTGTGTTTATTATTTTCTAAGTCAGACTGCTAAAGCTATGGGTTCCCAATGGGACCTCAGCTTTAGGGGCTAAGTACAACTGAGGGCCTGTGTGATCATCCATATGCACATTTGTACAAAAATAAACTATATTTGGTCCATGTTTCATCTGCCATTTGGCTAGATTGGTTATTTATTCTGTTGGGAAGAATGAACACCCTTTTTGCAATACAGCTTTACCTTCCCTCTTCTCTATTTCCATCCACCAATCTTGTAGGAAAGTTGCAACTACTAGTAGATAATTCTTTTGTTTTGGCTAAGACCTACAAAAAAATACCTGTGTCACAAAATCTGAAACTGGCCCATACTCTGAGTATTTGAGGTCTGTGAAAGGGATAACAGCCACACAACTATCCCTATATTTTTCAATTGCCACAAAAATAAACCATTTGTAGACACACTCATGCAGGCTACTTCTGTTTCTAAGCCTCCTGCTACTATATTTAGCCACAGTTACAACGCTATAAAATAAATAGATGTTCTTCTGTATCTTTATACCTACTTGCTCAAGGTCCTATCACTGAAGCGCCTTTCACACCGCCTTTTGCATATTTTAAAGATTTGTTTAAAGCCACTCTCTTTCCCTAGAAATAAATAAATAAATAAATACAGAAATATTGGTGGGTTTTTATAATTGCTTCCAAATTTCCGTTGCTTTCAGACTGTACAGCAAGACCTGCTTTGGGTTTCCCTGCTTTTTTGCTTAAAGCCATGGAGACAACCTGAGATTTCACATCAATAGGTTTTACTACACATTTTTTTCTCTTTGAACAAAGCATCACCTTAACATCTGAACAGTAAAATTCCATTTTTCCTTTTTATTTTCCCATGCATTATTTAAACATGCTGTTCTGAATTCTACAATTAGGATCTTCCTGGGTAGTAACAATCGTGTGCTCTCCAGGATAGCTTCACACATGTTTACTGTATAGTAGCCTCAATTTAAATATGATAATCTAATTTAGTAAAAATGAACTAAAATCAGATTTACTGCAAAAACTTTTAAAATTTAATTTTCAGGCTAGCAATCAATGCTTATTCAGTTTACATCTTATTCCTGCCTTCCCTTTTTGCAGATGCTTAAATGACACTAAATTAAACAATTGCACAATTTTTTAAAAATGTCAGAAAATTACCATCTGCACTAAATTCATTAATAAAAAGGTCCGGAGAAATCAGTCTTTATAAGTACTTTTCTTAACAAAAAAAATTTATAAAAAGCAAAAATTCTCAAAGTAGTAGATTTTTTTTTTCTGGCATTCTGTTTTAAGACCACTTCAAAACATAAGATGACAGAAATTACAAGGAAAGATCTCACTATCATCTCACTCAAAATCTTACTCAATTCCCAAAATATGACTGATAAGATTAAATATTAAAACATCTTCAAAGAAAGAACTATGTTGAGACGCACAGCAATAAGCCCATTACTATTCACAGACATAAACAGTATCAAAGTATTATCTGCTAAGTATTACACTCCATTACATTTCCCCTAAATCTATGCAAAATAAAAATATACTCTTGTAAACAACAAGAATTGCAATAGAAGGAAACACACAAAAAAGAAATCTTAAACTTACATTGATGTGTTATTATAGGTCGTGCACAGCAAGCAGCCCTAAGGATACATTTTAGGTTTTTTATCCATGCTCCGTTGTTGTTGCTGATGTGACCACTTAGGCACATGGTCAAGTTGCAATCAGCTTCTCCCTCAGTGATGTATGAGAGCTGTGCTGATTTATCTCGTCCTCCTGCAGCAGATTAGCACTAATGTTTCTGCTTCTGTACCCTACCTTTCTTCAGCGTAGACTCTGCATTAGCATTGGCAATCCGAATTAAAGAGCCAGCAAATGCAGCACAATGTTTTTTTCCTTCTGAAACCATTGCAAAGCAGGTAGTCTCATACAAATAGAATCTTTTATCTATTGAGACTCTTTTTTAACGTTTTTGGCAAGAACAGTAGTCAAAGAGACAGAAGAGTGGCTCCAGTAAGTCTGCTACAGTCTTCTGGTGATTTATTCTGTTAAAGGAATATTCTCCTATGCAGATGGCCCTGGGCAAGAGACGGCTGTAATGCAGCAACATTTCAGCCAAAATCATGGGATTTTCACTTTGTAACACAAAGGTATTGTGTTAGACACAGTGAAACTCTAGTTTATCCCAAAGAAGTGGACAATGAGAAACTAATTCATGCAAGCAGGATTTATGAGAAAAAAAATCAAGTGCCTTACATGTTAAAGGTACTTAATATATAAACTGATTAAGTTAAAAATTATTTCAGTGCCCTACAGTGTATGCATTCATCACAAATTCTCTCTTTTTGCCTTATGATTGACATATTTTGCACTACGGGATTGGCAAATTCAACTATTAAAAATATTGAAAGAACATGACAATCTTTTTGCTACTATTTTCACTTTTCAGTAAACACCTACTATTTTAGCAGTAAAATACAATTGTTAATTCATGATCTTTTCAATTCAAAACACCATGAAACACTGCTATTTAAATTTTCATTAGAACTTTGAAAAATATTTAGGGAAAAATTGATGTCTTAGACCATCTAGTCTTGAAAATGTGAACATTCTGACACATCTGCTCACTGTCAAAATGACTCACATCACTGCTGTTCCTAGCTGCTACTCTTTCTGATCACAAAAGTATCTGTTATTAAGAATCAAATGCCATACCTGAATATCAAACAAGAAATATGTGCGGCTTGAACACTAGCAATATTTGAGCAGCAGAAGCATTCTAGCCACTCATAAAGACCTATTTGGTGTCTATTATCAACATTCATCTTAAAAAATCATTATATGGACTGTCTTACTCTAACCAGGAAAGAAAGTGAAACTGAATTAACCCATTACTTTATAAAAAACACTAAAACAAAGAACTATTTTTGATCTAATATGAAAGTCTAATGTGGTAACATCCATTTCAAAGTGCTTTCTGGATTGTATATATACCGCTTTTTACACCTGCCATAGGAACACGCAACCTTGGGGACAGAATGTAACGAAGACCTCGGCACTAGCAGTTTTCCAGTTACGAGTGTTCCTTCCCTTCTGGGGAGGAACATGCTGCAACCCCAAAACAGGAAGACTCAGTGCATCAGAAAGGGCAGAATGATGTTGACAATTCCTCACAGGATTCTACCAACAAAACAGTGTGGCATGGATATGGCAAACAAATTGGAAAGTGCTGACACTTCTGAAGGCAGTATCAGTTTCAAGGACACTGATTTTACTAAGAACTGAAACAAAATTTGGATCTCACGGTTTCATGTATGTCTTTTCTGTACTAGAAAAAATGTATTTAGCCAAAATACTGAAATCCTTAAATCTGATGTACAAACAGCACTGGAGCTGCTACTGCAGATACACATAGAATCACTCTAAAAAACTCCACTTCGAACATTACCATTTATATTGTCCCCAAATTCCCATCTGATGTTTATTTGGAACCTCATCACTCTCATAGTTAGAAAGAAACTCATACACTCAATTTGCATTAGTACCCATCTACCCCTGAGCTGCACCATCCTATAACAGTTTATATACCCTGAATGGTGGTCTTATAGGCACCAACCAAATTCCATATCAGCATTCACATCAACAAGACTAACCCAGACATGCTCTTTTATCATATAGAACACAGTCCATCTCCCTTACCACTGTAGTCTTTCTCTTCACCCATCCCTGTTTGAGTTCATCTCTTCTAGACTCAGGAGAGCAGAACCATATACTATGTTGCACTTGGACTGAACACAAGAGTTCATTTTGCTGGACCAAACAAACTGTGCTTTTAATACATGGCACAATAACATGTAAGCCTCCTGCTATCTTATCTTCAGCAGCTAAAAGCTACATATTTATCTGCCATAAAATTCTGACATGTATCAACATAATTGGGATGTGTTAACATGTATTTTCTCTACTATACTACATGAAGTGAGGAATTAACACCAATCAGTACTGGCTTATGTCAAGTGCTTACAGATGTAACATTACTGCTGGCCCACTTGCTTAACTCCCAATTTTTTACCCAAACATCATATTGGTTTGACAATGTAATTCCCAGTTCTGTGAAAATAGTTGTTTCCATAACTATTCAGCAAGAAGAAGAAAGAACAGCCATTGTATCACTGCCACTAAAAAGCATCATCTGTTCTTTCTAAGCCCCAGTGGTTTCCTTAAGTGTTACACACAAGCTATGCAAACAACACACTAATACTCCAAACATGCAAATGGATTATATGTATTTCTACAGGAAATTACTCAAGGCAATTGAGAGTGTAAAGTCAAACAAATTATCATCTATAATTGAAAACATGCAAGCAACTTTTAATTAAACATGACTCCTCTACTGAAAAAAAAAAAAACACATTAAAACCTACTAAAAGAGAAGATAGCTAATGAGCAGGGTGAAGTGGGAAGGGAAGAAATGAACAAAACAGCTTTGTGAAGAGGGTGTTGTTTACAAAAAAAAAAATAGAAACTGCAAAGCAGACATTAAAATGTATTTCTAACTTATTATTGATTCAAAGTCCACATCAATTTCAAGCAAACATACACGTACATAAAAAATTCAGGCTCTTGCAACCAGATAATAAGAGACCAGAACACTTATTTATGCAAGTAACTTATTTGTTTAAGATGTCAAATATTATATTGAGAAAAGAAGGAAGAATTCTGGAGCTCAAATTATCAACAATATTATTAAAGACTAATATAGAGACATCTAAAATCTAGTAAAAACTGTCACTGTTGTGAAATATCCCTTTCTCACTTCACATAAAAGTTGAAGATAAAATAAAGGGTGACAGTTACAAATTATCTTACTGCATGGCAATATAACAGTGTGTTTTATTCCTTACTTTCCCTTAAAGAATCTCTTGCATGCTGAATCTATCACTAAATGTATATTTAATAACCAAGAGAGATAAAAGTAGCTTTACAGCCTTCAAACTCAGCTTCCTCATTTGATAATGGGGCATCTGCCCAATGGACAGATATGGCCTCACAAAAAGATATTTAGCTTCAGAAAGCCTGTGTATAAAGGCCACTGAAGGACATACTAGACCTCATTTAAAAATATTAGAGGTCAAAATCCAACTTGGGTGAAGAAAAAAGGGAAAAACTGATTTAGCAAATGGAGACAGACACCCCATGAAAAGAGTTAACATTTCATACAATGACTGTGGGATAGGTTTCTTATCCAGAGATCAATTGCCATGGGTTGTACATTACATATAGTAGCTTTCATCACCTACAACTAAGTCTGGAATAACAAGACTGCTTCTTTTCAATGGGCATTCTTTCCACATTTTTCTTTGTTTTTAATAACCCTGAATTTAAGTCCAGTATCCATCTGTTTCTAGAAACTTGATATTGTATTTGCATATACTACTACCACAGAGGGCGAGCTTTGCCATTGTTCTATCCCAGGGGAGCAGGCAAATATAAAGTACCTCTCCCTGCAGTAGCTACTTGCAATAGAACAGTTTCACAGATTGTTTTTTGTGATATGTTCATTCTCACATTTAAGAGTAGAAACTTCATACCAGTAGTATGAATTATTTTGTTAAATAAGAAGGGAAAACACAAGTCATGGTGTGCTCCAGGATATCACAACCATTTATTACATTTTATTCAATACAAATTCACTCAATACTTATCCAAAGACTTTGTCCAGTTAATGGATATCAGGAAAGGAAATTCACCTACCATTTTGAAATGATACTCGCATTAACAGTATGGATGCCCATGTAAAATCAATGTCTTAGAGAATTCCTGTGGTAGGAAAATATGTATTTCTACCATTGTGAGGGCTTGAAGCATTTGCAGTACTTCCTTTGCCTCGCACCTTCCCATAATTTTAGTGTGTAAAGCTGGCAATCCACTCAAGTATCAATACTTTTGGGCTGACTGGTAGCATATGTCAGTCTCTGAAGTCAAATACAAACTAATTATTCAGAAAGTTTAAAAGGCAGAAAAATCCACATTGTCTTGTTAAAATAGGAAGTTTGTCTCTTAGAATAAAACTACATCAAGTACTTTTTGTATATGAGGTCAGATGCAGGTAACACCCTCTATAAGGCAACTCCACATGGCAGATGTATATAAATACATCAAACAGAAACAAAAATGAAAGTTTTGAGGTGAATTTCTATTGCAATCACAAAGCATATAACCTTTCAACCATACCACAGCAACAGCACAAGTAAATGCCCCAGCTATTAGATGCTCAGATTGAAGTGTAGCTCTTCCTTGAGAACGTATTATGTAAAACGGATACAGTAATCAACTCTGCTGCTGCATCAGTGTATTCAGACATATCTATTTAATTGTCTACACTTTTACTACATTTCATTCCTTTAGCTCTGCAGCATAGTTCATCTAGTAATGTCACAGATAAACCTAAGGAGAAACACCCAATAAACCCTTAAGCAGAGATCACCAAAGCTTCCATTAAATGCTAGAAGGAACAAAATTGACAAATGTAGAAAGAGAAATCGTATTAATAAATCTGTGGAAGAGACAGATACCAGAAAACTGAGAAATGACAGCAGAAAGAAAAAAGGAATTTGAAAAATGTTTTATGCTTCCAGAGAGGATACAGGCTTGAAGGGTATTGGCAGAAAGGAAGAAAAGAGAAAATAAGTCTGTACTGAGCTTTTAATCTTTCCTTAATTGTACTGAGTCTCCAGCATTATCCCCAGAGAGAATTAAGCATAAAAGACTAAGTTACTCAAACAAGGTCCTTTATAACAAGTCCTTTCAGAACAGCATGACTTCTTTGAAGGACTCAGTTTCTGAAGGATTAGGTCATGCAAGAATCATATCATAATGCATATTTTTATTATGCTAAAACAAAATTATACCTGATTCCACTAAGCTGCGCTCAGGAATATGTGGATAGGGTTCTATGGGAATTAACAGAATAGAGCTTGTTTGTCTATTTTGGTTAATACTCCAGGAAAATGGTTTGGACTTGTATTCAGAAATGGTATTTTTCAAAGGTCAAGAGAGTGATGGTATGCAAAATTAAATAGAAATTACTCAGAAAATGGTCAGAGGTTAAAATGTCAGCAAGTTGAACTATATCAGTAAGTACTAGGTGCAGGATAGTAAAGTTTCACTTAAAATTCTTATTATTTATCACCCTCAAACAACTATTATATAAGTCTGGCTTAAAGCTATGTACAGCATGTAGAAAGAAAAGAGTATTTTATCAATGTTATTTGAAATTAACAGAAGTAAAGTTCATTCAGAACGTATTTAGTGTGTAAACTGTTATTTGTGAGTTTCAGTTTTCTTTCAACTTCTTCACTTGGGATTTAACTAAGGACATATTTCATGCAAAGTTGAGAGGAAATACACACTAATGGTTGTATCTAATCAGGCATGGGATAAAGGATAAAGAAACTGAGCCTTAAGCACTACACCAGACTGATGGTATGAATCACATATTCTGCTAAACCACTCATTTCAACAACAGCCTATAACAGAAACACTAGATGAAAATGCAAATTTTCTGAACATCCAATTCATTATATAGTTCAAAAATACACGGAACACGAGCCTTAAAAGGCATCACATCTTATGTGGTGTTCTTCAATATTTGTGGCATAAACAACTATTCACCAAAAGAAAAATATTTATTCATAAGCAGACCTGCTTCCATAAATCTGCTTGAGATGTAAACATTTCTGAGGGCCAGCAGGCCCTTTCACACTCCTGGTGAACAGATTTCTAGGACTTCTGTAGCTCTCTAAACTAATGGAATTTGAGCAATACCCACTAACCCTGAGAATTGTTTTACTGCTCAGATTGAAATGAGGATTGATTCAAGAACAAGCACATGGACTATTTGGGTTTTTTAAAAAATCTTTCTTTTCTTGATATCTGGGGCTGGCCATAATCAGCACAGATGACAGGCTGAGCCCTGTAATTCTTATTATCTACCACAGGAGAGATATTCCATATTTCATTCTTAGTTTTCTGTATTTTCCTTTTCCAGTACAGCCAGAGATGTCTAGAGTTCATAAGGCTTTGCTATGATTTGCCTCAGTACAAATACTGGGCTGGCCATTGTGTTAACATCCCTGAACTACTTAGCCAAAAAACCATTTGAGTGATTCCAGCCTCTTGCTCTCACATTGTATCAGAGGATAGAAACTGTTACAGAAGGGATAAGGCTAAGGAGAATTGAACCTTACCGCCATCAGCCTGTGCTGCATATCATACAAGAAGAAAAAAGCAATTAGTAATTATCTGCATTGAAATCTCTCAATGCTCATTGATTTCAACATGGTAGTGTTTCACCACGGATGAAAAGCAGGGAGGAACCAGGCTATGGTTTCTAATAAACACTGAACTCTGATTATGACCAGGAAAAAATATCTATGAGAACAGTACCATCTAATGCAGGCAAAGGGCACTCTTTTTTTGAACCCATTTATTAATCCATATGTCTAAACAATTCATAATGTCTGAGGTTTAGCTTCTTTGAAGTTGCTGAATGCCCATTCAAGGGAGTACTTACTCAGAATAGAAGAACTTACATTCCACTAAATAGGATCTGTATGTTTCATTACTTTTACTCCATGAAAGTGGACATTTAAAAAAATATTTTTACAAAATATTTTATAACTACACCAGACTGTGGGAATAAAAAGGAATAATACATACTATGATACAACAGCCTTGCTTTCACCTTGTGTTAATCTGTTTAAGATCATCCACTGACACAAAACTCATTGTCAAAGATCTCTAGATTTTTTTTTAACGCTGGCAGGTTTCAGCTAATGGATTTTTAAAATGTCAATATTAAAACATATCCATTGATCCAAGAAATGGTATCAGATAATTTGCCTCACCTATTATATAGTACAAGCAGAAAGCACCCATTGAAATGCAGAATGCAAGCACACTCTCCCTATAGCAACGCCCTGGAGGAAACACACCACTCCTATCAGTCACTGTAAAGCTAAAAATACAAGCTTCTAAGGGCTTACTATTTTTCTCAATAACCTGGAAACAGACAGAAATAATAGATAAAACTCTTGTGTAAGGAGGAAAGTACAACTCATCTGAGAAGAGACAAAGGACTGAGATGATAACCAACCAGAAGATCAGAAAGGGTCCATCCCTGAAATAACTTGTTCAAATACAGCCCCGCAGCTAAGGATGGTCTCTGTTAAATCCCAAGTTGAGAAGTGTAATCAAATATGCAGCTGAGAAGTGTAAGCACCTATGCAGCTGATCCCTTTGGTATCTACTTCAAGGCAGGAAAAGACACTACCAACCACAAACAACTAGAACCAAAGCTCCAGACAATCTGACACAGAAATTTAACAAGGTAAATCTAAATTTGCCTTGTAGCATATACACACACAATACATACTGGATACATAGCAGATTATATATGCACACATATCTGAAAAAACATAATTCCGTTAGGTTTTTTATTTTCTCTCTGTGACAGAGGAGAATGAGACACATAGTTCATAGTAAAAAGTATGTCTGGGGAAAAAAGCCAGAATCTATTTTATAAGCTTCAAATGTTATGATTTTTCTGAAAGACACTTTTACTTAATAAAAATGAACTAATGAAAAACCAGAAGTTTGTTTCCTGAAGTAATATTCATAGCCTCCCAGTTGTGTTTTGCAATATATGTTTTTACCATTTAGCACATCATGCTTAGAGATACTACATTTGATAATACAATCTGCTAAGGATGAAAAGCATTTTCTTTGCTAATAAAAAAGCTGGTTATAGAAAGTGCAAGTTTGGCAATAAAGCTTCCAAGAAAAATTGCAGCCTGAAAAAAAACACCTACAGACTTTAACTGTATACATTTCAGTTTTCCAGATGTTCTTCTGTAACTTTAACAGTTTAAGAATCAATCAAAATACTTTATTTTCTGGGAAATTGGATGAATTAATATTTTTCAACCTCACCTCTAACCATGATAAAATATAAGAAAACCAATAAAGGCATTACTTAATGGGGAGACTGACATGTTTTCTGGATGATTTTTTACCCAAGAAACAACCTCAAATAAATCAAGCTTTCTGCAATATTATTCAAGACTTTTGAAGTGCTAATGAGCATGTAAACATTCATATGGACTGTAAACAGGAATGACAATATATTTTTGCACAGTGCCTGGTATAACAGGATTCAACAGGGAGTTCAAGCAGACGCTCATTACTACAGTTATACAGAATAGCATCCAAGAGAAATGACATGGTAGGATGGTCTAAGAGAAATCACATCTACACAGTCCTATTCACCTCCATGGTGATCAGTGACAGTCACAAAATGTTGTCTTTGAAATAGATTCAGAATAAATCAGGAGACTGAGATGCCAATCAATTGTAGGGAATGACATACAAGAACACACATCAGGAAAGTTTGTTGCAGAGACAGAAGGAAGGATCAAGGCCTTTCCAATCAGCCTGTTATTTTTCAGTATTTTCAGTTGCTTAAGAGGTGCCTGAAGCACCAGTGACTGTCACCTTAAACCAAGGATAACAACAAAGAAAGGGACACTCAGAGTTAAAAGTAGCTGGATTTTCTCCCAGAATTCTGCCTCATTGACAATATTGAATATCATAATAATAGCATAGTAAATAACCTGAAACAGAGCAGACAGTTACCAATTATGAATTTTTCAGTCACAATGCCATTATTTAGCAAAAGATTTATCACAGCAAGACTCTACCAAAATACTTGTACACGTTCATTAGTACATATCACGCCAAGAGAAATGCTGCATTACTGAAGTGAAAAATCTTGCTCCTAGAGAAGTTTTCCACTGCTAATGGCCAGGAAGGTTACCTTAGGAGATAGACTGTCATAAACAGTGTTCACAAAATCTGCATCTATTCTTAAAATATGAAGTGATTAATACAACCAAATGAAAGCAGCAGTCATCATGGTGCTACACTGACAAACATGGCTGGTTCTGAGGTATGTTTGGCTACTGAGGGCTAAATGCTGTTTCATGCTCATTTAAAACTGCTCTACCAGACAGAGCATCACTCATTAAAATTATAAGTGTCTGACAAAGCAAAACAAGACGGAAAAAGTAAAAGCATATTATGAAGATGATCAAAACCAATGTAACAGCAGTACTAAATACCAGAATCTGCCCCCATGTAGCTCCTCATATATTAAATCAGTTACACTGTATCCACTTGAAATATATTTAATTCATACCAGCAAAACCAGGAGCACTATCTGGTATTCTTTCTTGGTAAAATAACAATTCTGAAATCTTTCCCTGCTACTCACTTGCATGCTTTCCCAGTATTAACACAAGGTATGAACGTGGGATGTTAGCTATTTTCACAGCTTTGCTCACATCTAGTCAAGTGTGTGTTTACTGTCATATTCTAAAACTGGGCACAGGGATTATTTATATTCCTCCTCCTTCCATGTGCTCCTATAGGAAAAAAATTCTTGCCCATCATCACTTCAATATTCAGTGTCTCTCACACTAGCCCTAAGTCTTTGCATAAACATTTGTATTTGTTATCAGCTGAGATTCCCATACATTAGGCAACAGATTCCACACACATGGGTCCTTCTGATTTTTAAGTTTTAGCTTTTATATTTTTCAGATTTGTAGTGCTTTAGCGTATAACCCCAAAACTCCACAGACCGTCAGGTACAGTTCTCTCATTCAGATAAAATAATTTCTCTCTAGGCCTGAAACCCAATGACACCTCACTTTCTCAGGTACCAAAAAATGTAAACAACAGTGAGGTAGGGGGCAAACTGGGGGAATGTGACTCCATTACCTGAAGCTGTAACTGGACAATTAACCTCTGATATGTAAATAGACCACATTTGTATCTGTCTGAAAACCTTGTGATGGTCACCCATCTTGAGTGTAGTCTCTGCGAGACTCCTGCACTGCCCAAGGCATAACCTTTGAAGGCCTTCCAATAAATACTTACCTTTATCCTTTAACTCCGTTTAGACTCTGCTCTAGGTAGCCTCTTCAGGCACCACCTCCACTTCCCTCTTCTGTGTATCTGATAACATGGAATAATTCTTCCTTATTCTGACAAGATGGCTATTTGGGAGATTGGTGAACACAGTATTTCAGGTACATTGAAAATGTGGGCTACCACAATTTGATCACTTTTACATTTCTCAAATAAAATCCCATTAGAGAAACAAATCATCAAAGAATCATTTGAGCAGCCAATTGGAGACAGTGACATGAAGCGGGTAAAGACAGCAAGTGTTCCATGACCACCTTTTTATACTTTTGTGGTCTCTAAGCACTTCACTATTTTAAATCACATGATCACCCATCCTGCAAAGCTAAATATTCTGTATTTTATTAACTACAGTTTTATACCTCTACTATGTTTGCCTATGGGAAATCAGTAAGTCAGGGAAGAGGCTTCTGCAATTGATTACTGTGCAATAAACAGGCAGAGTGGTATACCATAAATCAAGGTGATAGTTCAGGGGCTGGACATTAATCTGATTTTTTTCTTTGATTCGCCCCTTCCAATATTACATTTCTCAGATCAAATTTAATATCTCACTCAAATGAACTGGAAAGAATTTCTTGTATGGAATACTCATTGGTAAAAACGTACATTAGAAAGTACTGACATTTACGTGAGATCCCTAATACTCCTTAAACATGTTAAGGTGTTCAGGAGCCTACTCGAGAAAGAAGCAAGAACATTCCCATGTAACAATGGAACACGTATTTTCCAACAGCCTAAGGCAAGGAAAAGGTTGCCTCTCTGAAATGCTGCCTACTGCATTACACTGCAAAACACCACATGAGATGCAGTAACATCCTTTGATAAACAATGCACTTATCATTTGACCAAATGGATAAACAACAAATTTTAATTCTTCCATATTTATTTTCATTAATGCATTTTTATAGTACCTTCATAATTTCTTCTGCTATAATCCCAGGACATAAAATGATATTATACCTTGATATGACAGATGTGATTAGTTATACCTTAAAGTTACAAACTGTTGTTCCATACAAATATATGAAAAACTGTGGTCCCAATTCTGATGAACGTCAGTCTTACTCAGAAACCCCGCAGAACAGTGCTACAGCACCTCCTTTTCATATGTGTTCTTCCTACATGGCATTCTAATGAAATGAGTGTGTAAAACTCCTATTCTCACAGATCTGGTTTTAAACTAGCTCACTACAACCTAGTGCTCACAGTGCTCAGAAAACAGAGGGAGTAAGAAAAAGAAAGCTGCTTCTCCCAAAGCTATCATTACAGAGCAGTTCAGTCTGCTGAGGGCTACTGAATTAACAGCAGATGGGCAAAAGCAGGAAGTAAGTTACACTACAGTTTACAAGATGTGTAAGTGCTGCTGAATAGGAGTTTAAAAAAAACATTCATTCTGACCTTACACGGGCCAAGTCTCCCTCTCTCCAGTCACTGCATAACGAAGTAATAGCTGTTCTTCACTTACTCAAGAGTTTCTCAAGGCATGTTCAGTAACTTCTAACAGTCTAATTTCACACAAAAGGAAATTGGTTATTTGTATGTTATCCAAGGAAGGCTGAGTAATGCACTGTGGTAGGAAAGACCTCTAAAAATAAGCCACCTCTCAGCAGATTCACTCCCTTCCTGTCTGGGTGTGAATCAGTTTTCAACTGCATGAAAGGACAAAGCTTGAGGATGAACTACGGAGAGCTTCTGTAACAATTATACTGCTCAAATGCAATCATTTCCCTCCTAGTCTGTTTAAAAGAATCCCGTTATTAGGGGTGGAGCAAGGTAGTGACCCAACAGGATGTGCGTGACCAGAGCTCTTCATGTGTAACCTTCTGCTTTCATGTTTATTTTTAGATGTATTTTCCTTTGTGATTTGAAGTAGTTTTGTTGGACAAGGTAGTTAGCACCACAATCACTTATACATGCTACAAAAGGAAAGCAAGCCCTCGTCAACACAAACAGTATTTTTTCCTACTGATTCCCAGAGTATCTTAGAAGTCTACAGTGTTGTAACAGTATTGAGTCAATTTTTTTCATGTTTGTTAATGCTCTTCAGACACCAAAGCCAGGGACAATCGGTGCACAAAGTAACATCACCAGTGATTCCCATACCCTACCAGTTTCTTCATGAGGGAACAATGTTCAGCTCTGTGAGAATTCAGTGGGAGATTTCATCATCTTTAATCCACTGTAACAGTGCTGAGGAAGTCTCCAAGGATGAATAAGCAGAGAAGATCAACAGATGTTCCCCAACAGGATGCTACTTCAACAGACACAGTCATTAAAAGAAAGACTGGCCCATTTTAACTGGTAATTGTTGTTATCAGGACAGTGTCATTTGTTTTGACCAGCATGTCCTGACTGATAGAAATGAAAGTCACAGAAAATTTTTCTTTACTTAAAGGGCTGACTGAATATGGGGCTGTATATATTACAGAAGGCATCTTACAGTATTTTTTATAAAGAATATCCTATCTTTTCCTCAAAGAATATTAAAATTCATAAAACTGGCAGACTAACACTGATGAAAAAAGAAAGAACGCAGTTTAGTAGTAGCTATCTCTTTCTTTCAGGTATAGGCCCAACTACAATAGCAGTCATAGAAACTAATACCTTCACTGTAAATCGTGCATTAAATTCATCAATAAAACACATCTTATTTGGGATTCATCCGAGCAATACAATTGCTTCTTAGAGAAATACAGCTAATACAGGACAAATTACTTTTCAATTTAAACAAAACTCAGAAAAGTCTGTAAATTCACAGTATGAAGTTTCAGAGATTATGAAAATTCTTTCTAAACTTAGAAATAATTAAAATAGATAATCTTCCTCTTAAAATCTAGTTTCAGAATATATACTAAAAGGTTCATAAGCAGCATAATGGATATATATTTTTCTTTCAAAGAACTGCATAGATTTGAGGTATAATAATATTTGTTATAAATATGAACTTCACCAGTAGGCTTCAGTATTAACAAATTTTTAGTGTTAAGAAAGATTTCATAGCTTTTAGTACTACCATTTCAGATTAGTTGCTCAGTAAATTAAAGTCAATACTGAATCAATTTCTGTTGGTTCATTTTCCAAGATTACATTCACAACCTCTGTAGGCCAAAAATCCTTACTTGGTTAACAGTTTTTATTTTTCCTTTCCCTCAAAACAAGGAAATAAAGTAAATTTCTTGAAAAATTAATTTCTTGGGGAAAAACAGACAAATCAAAAAATAACATATATTGTATTTTTTTACTTCTATTATTAATCATAAAAAATTCTACATACATAAAATCAGTAACCATTTTAAGAATACTAACCCTACAATTTATTTAGGTTGTTCTTATACTACAGTATTACACTATTTTGGAATTACTCGAGTTTTTTCAGTTTTTTTTCTGGATAAACTACTTCTTTCATTAATTAATTCTCATTATGTGGAAAGTTGAAATTTGCCCACAGTAGATTCTAGCTTTTACAATATCTGGACTGCAATGAACTGACATTGTTGCCTTTCCCCATTTTTCCATGGTATCATATGCATTAAATATCTGTGACCCACTCTTGACTTTGTGTGGGTTTTCATTAAACACAATTAAAATCTGAATGACACTTAACAATAACAGTTTCCTAATACAGACTTTGTCACAGCAAAGATATATGAACCTTAGGATAAGGCAGAAAGAACAATGCAGCACCCAAAACATAAAAAGGGTCCCTTTAGAAAAGTATTTCCTTTTCTTCAGCTAACAAAAATATTAACAACAACATACTACTGGTGCTACTGCTAGTATAATTTGGGAAAATGTTCTTACATAATTTTCCCTCTATTTCAAATGTTCTCTGTTTATCACGTTAGCTGCAGTTTATGCAGACTCTGGGATTAGCAGGTTGCAAGGAAATAAATATTACCTTAAAAAAAATGAGTAACTTTATTATATCTGAGACCAACCAGCAGAGCTGTATTTTGTTGAATAATTTTCCGCTCACTGAGAGCGCAAGGATAGCCTCCTTGAAAGAAAGCACACCAAAATACATGAGCTCACTGTAAAAGAGCACAAAGGGCAAAGTAGCACCACAATCTAAACTGTGATCTATGACTGACACCTGCAGCATTTGTGACATGTTCTACTGCCCAATTTCATAAAAGCTGCAACACACAAGGTGTGTGCTAAAGCTGCCTATGGTCACTCCGGTACTTCTAACACAGCTCACATCATCATCAAAAAACAGCAAAATCATCAGAAGTGCTAGAAATAAAACTGTATTAGTGATTAAATAGAAAATATGTTGAAATTTTTGTTTTAAAACAACTTTAAATGTAAGATTCAAAAATTCTAATAGGGAACCTTCACACACCATATAATTCTGATGAAGAACAACAAAGCTTGAATGCTTATCAGGAAATTCATAGGCATGGGAGAAATGACTGTGCTTATACCAATTAAAAGTGAATTCTTAAAAAAAAAGTTACCAGAGAAACCTAAAATTGGATTTATCCCCCCCATCATTATCTTGTAAAGCACTATCTATAGCATCAGATTTCTGACTACTGCCAAGTGCTGCATATGTTAAAACAGATGAGACCACTGGCATATTTAATCTTTTCCTGCCAAGGCCTAAAACTACAATGCAGCTGCTGTAGCAAAAAAAAAATTAAAAAAAAACTGTGAACTGAAAAAAAATATTGCCTTGTCAAATTCTTCAAATTTGCTGCAAAACTTCAGTAGCATTCTAATTGAGGTGTAGAACTTGCCAAAAACCAGTACAAATCCTGGCTATGCAATTCAGAGAATGATATCTGATATTGTCAGGGCATTCAGTGGCAAGCATATTTCACTCACACAGTGGTCTTTCATGCCTTGGTCATGCTCCACCATTAACGATGCTCTAAGTAACATATCTGTAGGCAGGTGATGAAAGTGCCATATTCTTCATCAGTGTAAGTAGTTGTGGATTTGACTTTTTTTCTGATACTGACTTTAGAACTGCTTTAGGACAATTATTTGGAGTATAATACTGCTCTTTCTCAGGAAAAGAGAAAGCAAGAAAAAAATCCAACTGTTCGCAGTTAGAATCTGAACTAAAATGTTAGATCCAGCACCTATTTCTTATATATAGTTAGTGTCCCTAGACCTGCAACTTTAGGACCCTGTCACACCATCTGGCAGCTCTGCACAACACCTACATTTGTACAGTCACCATTTCAAACAAGCAGGCAGTACAAATTGGCAATAGTCTAGGTCAGGCCAACAGGATGCCTTCCAGTTCTCACAACACTTTTCAAACTAAGTGTAATGCTTGCAAAAATGCAAAGAGATTTAAGTTCAGTAACTTTCTGCAGCAACATATTAATGAAGTCTTCTCCACATAGATACCAAAGTACACACACTACAGAATGAAGAGCCTAAGCAGTATGTTCTCCACAAAGGAAAGTTTTAAGGGAATTCACATGTAATCAGTAAGTTAATTTTTAAGTGATCTTGATCCATCTGCAAATTCTAAACCTCTTACAGCTGGTGATGAGATAGGAGTAAAGGAGAAAAATTAAAATCAGAGTATAGTAAGAATAGACTCTCCTCATAAATGCTGGCAATAAAAGCAAGTTTAAGGCTAGGAGAGAAACACCTGCAGTATACATATAAATTCTACCAGAAATTTCACCTAAGTTATTTCATTACAAGAGGCCCACAAGAAAGACAGGAGTATGTAATCATACATAATATGAGGCACTACAGAGAAATAAAAACTTCCCTTTTTTTCCAAATTAATTTTTAAAAATTCTACTTTGCTTATGGTATAAATGTCTTCATACTATATTACAGATACTTTCAAGGTCAAATCTTTTTTTTTTTTTTTTTTCCTGCATTAACTGCAAATAAATCTGAACTTACCTCCCAAAGTGCTTTGAAGTCTTTCTGCTCAATTCGAAGGAGCTCACTATGTTCCCTGGTAACAATGGTAGCATGGCGAGGAGTGTTATCCAGAATGGACTCTCCAAAAGCAGTTCCTATTCCAAGAGTGCATATTGTCACAGCATCCTTTGATTCAAAAGGAAAAGGACACATTAAATATTTCAGGATGTTTTGAGAATCTTTGTGTCATATTTTCTAATAGCACTGCCTTGAGATTCTTCAGCAATCTGCTCAAAAAGAAAATTAATTTACGCATCAACAACAAAAAAAATCAATATGCTAGTAGACACCATGGGAAGTTATAAACTGGAAACAAGTGGGACTTCTGTTTTCTGTAATCATCAGTTGAATCAGACATTTCTGAATGCAAAGCTGACAACACAACAATCACTTTCACCTTTATAAAAAACTATGATCTCTGCTCATCAATCTCTAAACACTGCTATGATGATGAGATCTTTAGAAATCTCAGAGGTAATCAGAAGGTAACTAGAATCAGAAATGCAATCTTGGAATATAAACTTTTGTCCTACAGAGACTACCCTCATCAGAAAGAAAATTTGCCTCTTCTGTTTCCTGTTATGTAAACATAACTTTCAATTACAATATCCTCTTGTATTTATATTGCATTTCTCTATCGTACAAGCAACGCATTTGTATAGTTGAATCAACTGTTGGCCCTTCCGTTGAAAATGCCAGCAAATCTTTCAGTTGTTAATGGATGTTTGCCAATTAACTACTACACCAAAAAAAATTATTTTCACATAAATCAGGGATTTCAAGAAAACTAATAAAATTCAAACAACTTGGAAAAATTGCATCCATGTACAGAGCAATAAGAAGGTCCCAAACAAGCAGCAAAGTCCACTTCAAAGGAGTCTATATGAGTACATGCCATTCTAAATGACATCCAAATGAATCTCCCTTGGCCAGAAACTCCTCTGGAGTAGTTTCAATAAAAATTATGAGCTACTGCAGAGAAAAAAGTAGTCATTAAACAACTTGCTGAATCAAGACCTTTAGATACATGTTCTATTTTCAGCTCACAAGTTGCTTTGTTCCTCGCCACAGGCTTGAAGCTGAACGCTCACACGTCTTTTTTCTGAGATGAGCCTTATCTGACTGTCTGTTAAGTAATTTTAAAAAAATTAGCAACAGCATAAAGTATTTTAAAACATACAAACTGTACTTATCAAAGGAAATCATATATGCACACAGATAATTACACATAAACATATAAAAACACATGCTAACTTTACTTGATACAACACGAGAAGTACAGTTTAATTCTAAAATGTAGGATTCATGCAACATCTACAAAAATCAAAGCAGAAACACTGGTAATCTTTGTGGCTGATAATCCAGGAGAGATGCATCAGCATGTTTTAGCATCATTTTCTGGTTTTAGAATTTCACTGCTTTCCTTTCACGCATCTAATAAGTCATAATAGGCAAATGTTATTAAGATAAAGTTAGTAGCTATGTAATTGCAATACAAAGACAGAAGCCCATAATAGTCCACTTCCCTGAACCATAGCAAATTGCTCTTACACAGATGTTACCATATAAAATTATGTGTTCAGGAAAACAAAATCAATTACATCTCAGAGAAGATCTAGGAAAAATTTACCAACTGTCAGAAATAAATTTTCAAGGAAGGAAAGTAAGAACAGATTTTCTTTAAAAGAAAGAATATTTGGGAATGAGCACCTAGGTACCTAAACAGAAGTCTCTACAAACAGGATATAATACAGTTTATACACTGAAATCTGCCTTCCCAAGCTTACATTTCACAGCTGAAACACTCTATGGATACTATGATACTCAAAACGGCATTCAAAGGAGCTACAAAGAAAATGTACCTACTGCCCATACAAAATTTGATCTCCAAATACCCAAAACATTATTCTCAATCTTATTCAGAAAATTTGGATAAAAGAGCTCTGTTCAGGACAGGACAGCCAAACAGCCTGGCATAAAAGAAACTTTTCCTGTAGGTGGATCATAAGCATTGTTTACATCTTCTGACTTCCTTCTCACTTCCCCCCACTTCAAAAAATAAAACTAATTTTAAACATTTCACCTTCTCTAATCATTTACAACCCTAAAGAATAATCTTTAAAGACAGAACAGACATGAGAAGAACAAAGGATCAGGGTTGGTTAAGAAATTACTTTATAAGATAACTTCTGATGAAGCAGCTGTTAAGCTTAAGAAATAAATTAACACTTTGAGATGTTAGGTCAAGAGGCCTAAAGGAAAGTCCAGGCTTCCATCAAGTTCTTTCAGATTTTTTCCCCATCCATCACAGTTCTCCACAGAGATGCAGTTTCAAAGCCAGCTGGGGTACAGACCTATATGCCTTCTTTGAGGTTTCAGAGCCCTGTTTTCTTGCTACCCCTTGTTTATACATCTCCAGCCTCCCGGGGAATCAGGTGTTTCCTATTATGCCTGTTAACCTTACACTCAAGAATCACCTGCTGTTCAATGAAGACTTCAGGAGGATTGCTGGCAGCTCAAAATTCAGTTTGCTGTTCCCCTCTGCAATCCCAGAAGCAGCAGGGGGTTCTAGTGGCTGGTAACCAGCTAACATTCGCACAGCTATTTAAAAGGCAGTAATAGAGACTTAGAAAAATGAGATTGCTTCCATTGCTATCTGTCCTCTGTACATACTATAAAACAGTAGGGTTCAAATCAGAGAGTGTTTGTGTATTCAGCTTCACTGACTCTTACTGCCACATGAGACACATGCAGGGAAAGCATTCTTAGACCTTTCCCTCACCCTCCCATGAACCGAAAACATTCTTGAATTTGCAAGATCATTTTATGGAGAAACAAGGCTCTGCTTTATTCCCTTCTCCACCATCTCAAGGATCATCCTGTATCCTCCTCCTTGACTTGTGACCCCTTCTGTTTCTCAACCTGGCAAACAGAATTTTTGTACCACGTGTAAATAAAATTATGGTGTCGGAAAGAGAAATTAAGAAAAGAGCGGAAATCATTACTAGTGCTAGGCTCAAATGGATTGGGGATGTTTATTTGAAATTTTAGTTTGTTCAACATTTTGAGTTTATGAAGGAGTTGATGTAGCTAGATTGTTTCTGATTTCATTGTTTTCCTATACCTTGCATCTTTATCTCACCTCTGCATTTGTGTCTCTCTAGGAGATCATACTATCTCTATGTTTTACTGGAGTTTTGCAAAAGCTGGCATTTTGAGAAGTTTGTTTATTATTACTTTGTCACAGTTCATTTTGTCCTTAGCAGAAATTTCCTTCTATAACAGAGAAACCAAGGATATACATGAAAGTAAACTACGAAGTGATTTTTCTGTTCCATTATCTTGACTTGAGTGTTTCAGCCATTCAGACAATAAATCCTTACCAGACTATTTCTAACAATAACATAGAAATACCTTCTGAACACACTAAAACTGCAGTTTGCAAACATGTTAGGCCACCCTCTTTACACAAGACAAGGTTATTTGCTTAAAGGAGGCATTATCCTTCTACAAAAACTGTGAGCAGCTTCTCTTCTAGTACCTAATTAAAATATGCATGGTTCAGATTAATTGTACTGTAATACCACATTCATTATTTCCATACCTTCCTATCTGATCTTCTAAATCATATCTTCTAAATTCTACCTACAATGTCTTGGATGTTTTCCTACATTACCTGACAGAGAGAAGTGAAATTATTTTTCTATATTACTTCCAATAAGCTAAGTTCAAAACCAAAATTAGCACTACCACCACAACACTGTGGAACTCAGCATGAGCCAATACACTGCTTCTCAGCTTAGTTCAGCCAATCTCTGTGTTACAATGGGTACAGGAGTTCTCATGCTCAAACTAAATAATTTTAAACCAACTTAGGTATATTTATAATACTAACTACAGTACTAACCTATGTCACAACTTCACATAGGTTATTTCCATAATACATAATGGCATTTACTGCTGAAAGCAGTATCAAAAGGACTATCCTGTTTAAATCCCTTTCCTGGATGCCACTTACCACATACCTCCTTTGTCCTCAGTTTCAAAGAGCTGTGAAATTCGTCCATTTCTTCACAGACATTCTTCCCAGCAACCCTACTAACTTATCTGGCTTTTCATTCCCAGTCCTCTGCATCTTCTTACAGCTGACACTGCTGTACCATCCAAGCACTCAGGGCTCCTCCTTTAAAACTTTTCTAAAAAAGGCTAATTGATTGTCAAGTCAATGCCCTATGTTCAGTTTGGTCTGTTTTTAAAAACTGACCTGCTTAAAAAACTCCACCATAACGTAGGCAAGATAAGCTGGCAATAGGCCCCAGCACACACTATGATTCAGCTGGCAAAATACAGCAAAACTCCATATCAAATTGCTATTTGGTTTTTGTCTTTCTTCTCTTCATTCCTTCATAGTTTATCAGAAAAATCTTTGGGGTAAAAGGCTCAGAATTTAATTCAGAAAATCACAAGGTTGCAGAATCTGACAACATTGTAACACTGATGCTTTTGTCATAATGCATTTATTCCCAGCTTTATTCTGAGACATTGCCAACAGTCATCCTTAGACTGTTCAGTTTCAAATTAGAGTTCAAAAATGAAACATACTCGAGGCAGTCACTAATGTTTTTAAGACAACACCAATCCAGGAATATCTCTAAGAGAAATTTCTATTACTAGATATCTTATCATTGGATAGGTATCAATGCCAAATAAAAATGAAATTCAGAATCTGATCATAACTGAGGGCCAAGACCTTTTTCTGATACATTCTACAGAGGCTGAATTTTCTGTTTATTTTGAAGGTAATAACAATGTTTTTCTATGGTTTTTAAGTACAGTATTTATCAGGGTATTTGTTACAAACAAGTTGAGGCAAGACCAAAACAGCTCATTACAGTTACCTATGGAATTCACAGTAAGACGTTTTCACCTTAGAAGAAGTCTTCTTCGGTCTCGTCTTGATTGTTGAATACCCAGAAAAATCCATAAATAGTTTGCACAGACAGCAGACTCCACACAGGATGTACTGGATGAGTAATCCCATCAAATCTCTGTAGCCATTCCAATGGCAGATGAAATTACCAGCACAAGTTACCAGCTCGGTGGAACAAAACTACCAGTAACAGCAAAATTTTCTCTGGCCAAACTCTTTAAAACAGGTGTGTACGGTAAATAGCCGAACACGATTTCCAGAGCATCCATTTCAGTATCGAACACTTACTACACTCGGGTTTGCTTTGTGTTCTAGCACTGCCCTCTAGTGATAGAACACAGCATTGCAAGCAGAAAGGATTTTTCCAAACCAGTGTGAAAGCAAAGCTTTAAGATCCTAAATGTCTGTGTCTGTCTCTATTAAAGCCCTTAAAACAATAGATGCAATAGTTCCTGTTATTACAATATCAAATAATAGCTAATATCAATATTTCTGTTTACATGAATTCTCAACTTGGTTCTATTTCTAATATTTTCTCAGAGAAATCACAGGCATTTACATTAGTAGGCTGCTGCGCAGCGAGAATGTGTGTGAATTAATCCCTCACTAGCTACACTGAAGTCTTGATCCCTTAGTACATTAACATTTAATTTCTGGTGCAAGACATGTTCCTACATGCCTCTGTAGGAACAAAGGCTATTAAGACATTCTAAGTAGGGACCAAATGCACAATAACTTACTGCACTTCTAGTGGGAGAAAGCTACCAGTCACTGAAGGTGATTGCACACAGAGGTAGCACATGGTAGCTGTTGCACAACACATTAATTCCTAGGCTTGATGAAATTTAAGTTTCCCAAGTAGAAAGATAAACATCTAGCAAAAGTGGGACTCACATATTTTTAATCAAGAGAATAGATTTTTCAAATTTACATTAACACTGTAGGCATCATCATATAATCATAGGATAATTTAAGCTGCAAGAAAACTCAGGAGGTCATCTAATACAACTTCCTGCTTATCTGAAATATTAAACAGCAGTGCCCTAATTAATTAGTCATGTTTAAAGACATTTTAACCAATAGGAATCTAAATACCAAATTAGCTTCTCTCCTACTAGACAGAATAATCCTGTACTTTTACATGAGTCTACAAACTTCTAAACTCAGGTAAAATATCTGTTACATTCCCTGCTCTGCTCAAAGTGCGTAAGCAGCATTAGTGCCATTTATGGTATAACCATAACAGCAGAGCAATTTGTCCTTATCACAACTTTGCAAAGGAACCCTTTGCTCCTGGGTGATGTGGTTGGAAAATGTGCTCCAAGCACCCCTACATCTAAAGCACTGGTCATCCATTCCCAGCTGGAAGCACAATGCTGTGTGTGCCACAGCTGCCCTGACAGCAATACCCCACCATATCGCCTCCATCATCTGGGTTTGTAGTGAGCACAGTAGGCAGGGAGTACTAGCAAGTACTTCAAGAATGACCAGTGTCATGCCAACAAGAAAGTACGGACAAGAATGGAACCACGTCCAGGAGCTACAGGCCGGAGAAAGAGAAGGAGACCAAGAACGGACAAGGAGGGACACGCTATAACACTAAGCTGGAGCAAAACCAGAGAAAAGATTGGACTCATATAGTATTTAGGAGTCCCTAAAAATCAAAATTATCTAGAAAAGAATGGTAAATGCATGGGCTGCCATCTTTTTGGCAGTGAGGCTGTATTCTGTGGCAACTAGGCAGTGGTAAGAATTCAGTTCGTTGTTCATGTGAGAAGGAAATGTGAGGTAAGAAATAACTGCAGAATATAATTTCTAGAACTAGAATTACATGAATTGTAGTTTAACAGCTTCCTACTGGCAGGAAAATTAAGTTAAGCTGAACAAGCAGAAAAAAATATTTACATTATATTCATTAAGATACTGAAGTGTTCCATACTCCATCTAATGGAACAAATCAACACTCCAAAGAGATTCTTAATTTAACAACCAGATTGTGCAGATGTATTACTTTCTGAGTAAAAAGCATTGATTCTTCACAACGATGTAGTGCCATCTTTTGGCAAACACCAGAAAATCCTGATTGCTTTAGACCTGCACAGAAAAGGGTCTCATAAGGGCCCGGTACTGTTCCAAATTGTGACAATACCAATGATAGCCAGGCCACGCCAAGAATTGCTCAAATTAAGCTAATTATACTCTCAATCAATCTCTACTTAGTACAGTGAAAAGGTTGCTAAAAATAATATAAAGGAACTTCCTTTTGCATCTATCATTCTACTGCAGGAACTAAAAAGACCCAGTACTCACACACTGCCTTCACTTGCATTCTGACTCAATTTCAGTGTTGATGCAATGCTCAACATAGTGAAAAAAATCCAATTTCTGATATGAGCAAAAAACTTTCCTCAATCAGCCAAACTCTGGGCAAAGAATATGCCACCACCATCCCCTACACATGCTGTATTCAATCCAGATGGGGAAAATGGGTAGTGTTCTCTATCAGGTCCTGAGTAGCTATACTATTCATATGAAGGCAGAGCAAGTCCCTTACCAGAGACACAACCCCATGCTGAACTACATCATGGGACAATCACCAATCTCAAACATGGGAGCAGGGAATGGACAGGATGCCTTCCCAGAAGACTAAGCTCACAGCAGCAAGTGCATGACTTGTCAGCATGACATTAGACAACATGGACGGAGACTCTAGGAGAAGTATCTCATCCTTTTGGAATTTTATTTACTCTAAATTTTATAAATCCTGGAGCACCAAGGTACTGAGGAGCCACTTTAAATTTGGGAAGAATTTTGCTTGTTCTTCTGTCTTTTAACACTGAATAGGTATTACCTATAGGCTTTTTGTCCAACATGACAGCAGTTCCAATAATCTGCTATTTCTACAATACTTAACCATTTCTGCAGTGGAGACTGCATTATGCTGTTATTAGACTGCACTGTTAGTGGGTTCATTCTGAACTTTCTGAACAAGAACTGAATTAAAATAGTTCTAGGGAATGAATTAACAACTCTCTGATCTTTAGCACAATTTCAACAGCACTATTGGAAAAGACAGAGGAGTTTTGTTTCACATTAAAATGTAGAGCATTTCCAGAGCATTACATTATAGTTTCTTGAAATCAGTGGTATGATTTGCTTTCCTTAGACTAAAGAAAACTGAGACTAACAGAGACTCAGGGAAACATATACATCCTTGTGATATGACAAAATATCTGTACAGAATGTGTCATTTTCTACCTCGCCATAAATGATATTCTTTCTTTGTACTACTGACTGGATGATTGCAATGAAAAATCTGTTTTACCTGGTGGTTGCTCGTATCAGACACCTTCACATCCAGTGATCCTGTCAGGACAGCATACCAATTCGTCCCAATATCACCCTGACGGAATACTGGAAAGATGAAATCTTGTAAATAAGAGCTATCACTTCAAGTTTAGCAACAGTAATAAACATTTTTCTCACATATTACTGCAATCCTGCAGTCACTGCTGGCACTACACAACTTGCCATATGAGATTACTTATTTACTATTACAGTAGTATTTCCAATGACACTGGAAAGCACATATTTTAGTAACCTAGTCAATACACTGTGGAAACAATGAAAGCACATAGAACTGCTTCACTCTTCTCCCCAGTTTGCTTCTATTTTAATGTTCTCTTAGTTAATTAACCAAGCAAATAAATGAAACAAACAAGATTATGAATTTCATTATCTTCCAGTGCAGACACAGTTACCACTGAATTCAGTAAGTGTTCTGGCTGAACAGCAACTGCAAGACTGATGTCCAGGCATTCCAACTTTGTGATTACAGAGCATCAAAATCTCTGTTACTCTAAGGAAACTCCAGTGCTGCATGCCAGATTTACCTGAGGTGTTTCTGAGACTTTACTAATACTAATTTTCATCAGCTATTGCCCTGGTACACATTCCCATCACAGGACAACCACTTATTTCCATCTCAGCTTCACAGACCAATCACAGGTGTCCACCTCCATCTGGCCCTCAGGCTGCCAGAGCAGGCCCCGAGCTGTTGCACCAGGCAGCAGTATGCAGCTCTGCAGGGCTGGCTTGTGCTAGCCAGGGTGCCTGGAAACCACACACTACCAGTGATGTGCCTCGCTGATACACCTTTGCCCCTGACAGCACAAAGCACTGGCAGAAGCGATCAATAACACATTTACAGCGGAAGAATGAGGCTTAGGTCCAATGACTGGCTTGTAATCTTCCAACAGGACAGTGGAGTTTTACATCCAGCTGTATGCCTTGTTACCATAGATTCACTACACACTGCATTTGTAGAGCAAGCAGCACTTTGGTCCTGCCTTGCCCCATGACTGTGACTGTAAACATTCCACTGATTCTGCTCTCACTGATCTCCTAAAGACAACCACAGTCTAACCCCCAAATTTATCTACATAAAATACATAATCATATGAAGCTGTCTTACATGTGATTCCTTTTTCCAGATTTTCATAATACCCACAGAGACATATCTGCTGGAGAAGGTTTGGATGAAATTTCTCAAAAGCTTTCACTTCTTTCAGTCGTGTGAATATTATATCTACATCTTCACTAGAACGTTCCAAAGGCCTGCAAGAAAACAAAAGACAACATTCTCAAGGGCTTTATGAGAGAAACATCCCCACCTGCATGCACAGAACTTACAAATGCTTGCATTAAATATCACACCATAATACAAACAAATTAAAATGCATTTTACAACTACATAATGAAATCCTTCCAAGACATCCTAACAACTGCCCTTTATCAACTTGAGCATGATTCTTATCATTTCAACACAGGCAGTGCTCAGAAGCCCATTTAGCACCAAAATCTTGATGCAGCATCACTGTAAAAGTATATATGATGACGCAGTCCTAATCCTAAAGGCCTTAGAATGATATATAGCTTTAGGTTTGTGAGAAAACATTAACAAACAGATGTCCAAACACACAAGAGGTCTGTGGAATCAGTGCCAAAAACAGATGTTCTCTATTTGGCTAAACGGAAAGCATTATATACCAACAGTCACTCCTACATCCAAGCTTCTCTTCTGCATTTTACTGACAATAAACTGACTTCCTTCTTCTCACTTGCAAGGAAGGACAACTCTAAGTATATTCTCTTCCACAAAGTTTCTGTCTCTTAGTGTTGCACAAATTAAATACGCAAGCAAGAATCTTAATTTTTCATTCTTAACAGTCACAAGTTATAATTCAAATGTTTAAAGTATTTTAACCTTTGACAGCAACACCTTTTAAAAAAAACCAAGATTTCAAGAAAAATAAAATTGTAGAACTCTCTACAACAAAGTAGCACGTAGACCAGCAGTTCAGCAGATTCAGCATATTACTACATTTTTATGAAAATAAAGTGAATTAGCTCTGTAATGCACCCTAGATGTGATTATCAAACATTATGAATCAGCAGGTAAGCCAAACACTAGCTGACAGCATTAGAAAAAATATTTTATAACAGACTATATGCAAACCACCAAGGACAGAAAAAACAGAATTTTCCTAGGGCATCATGCTGGATCAGATGCAGAAATTATTCATGTATAAAGGCATAACAGGAAGACAACTGTTACTAACCATTAGACCTACCACTCACTCAAATGTTCCTAGTTAATTTTACTGACAAAAAATGTCATTTTCACCAGTAGATGAGCTTATAATGAACAGAATTAGGTAGCTACAATGAACAAAGACTAAGTTCACAAATACGTATCTTTATTCCCTTTATTGTTATTCCCTTTATTGTTATACCCACAGTGTAAGCACTCCTTCCAACAAGATTTTTTAAAGGTTCCTCTTTGAAATCAAAGACTTTAAGGAATCCAAATCTTTGTCTCAGTGAATAAACTTCTTTCAGTGAAGAAATCCTACTTGCATTGAATCTCTGCATCTCATCTTTCTTATTAAATTATGTCTAGGAGGGATTAAATCTCTATCCTCGTTTATACTCCAATTTACCGTTATTAACTACAGATGACAATAATAATTCTCTGGTGTATGCATTTGCTTCTACATCACAGTGACATCCTCTTACCACTTCAAACTACAATCAACTACAATAGCTCTCTTTTGAAATATTTCAAGTAAGATTTTCATCCATTTCTCTTTTTCTTGACTGTGCACTAGCTGACAAGTACTAATAAGCATTAACTCTCTTGTCAAAATCCTTTTAAGAAGATTAGGAGGTGCAGCTTGCTAACAGATTTACAATCTACTTATACAAGATCCCTACCCAAACTACACTAACTCTTGAAACACTAACTACCTTAATTTGCAGACTCTCAAAAAAAAATCAAAACCAAATCATCCAGTTCAAGATTTAGCAGTTTGGTTAAGATAATGAATTCTTATTCATAAAAATTAACGAGGATTCAACTTGTTTGACAACAAGATGCCTTTGGATTTTTTTCAGAGCTCCTGTGAAAGGTCTTCAGAATTAAGGGGTAAGGAATTAACAAGTGTCCCAAGCTGAGGTGGCCCTTGTCCTTAGGAGCACGTGAAATTTTGCCTGTGTAAAATTTCAGACTGCAGTATAACGGTGCTACTAGTAGCACTCAAACTCATTTCTACTAAGTTTTTATAATCTATAGAAATGAATTTGGTTTTGAAAGCCAAGTATTACTTACTGAGAAAAATGTACCATGGCAATGCTTTTTTTTTCAATTAACTGCTTTTCCACAGGCCTGCAAAACTTAGGTAAAGTTTTACTACTTTCTACAAAGCATATTTTAATAAAATTATAATCATGGCAACTTGTAATTATCATTAACTTGACATTAATTAACATTAGCTTAACATTAATCTATTTTTGATGCCAAATTTTGTTTTCTGTTTCCTAAGTACAAGCTGCCTAACCTAGACAGGACAACATAAATTTATTCCTTCATCACAGCTATCTTACTGTAACTTGTTTATTGTAAAGCATAGTTTGGAGTAATACTTACACAGCTAATGTTATAATATAGTCCTTAGAACATTAATGATTCAATAGAAAAGTACTACTGATGGCAAATGGAGAATTATTCAAGCTTTATTTTCACACACTTGGAAAAGGCAATGGTATTAATCCAGAAAGGAACCATTCCCAGAACACGAATATAGGCCGCAAAAGTCAATTCCAAGGAACATCCCTACACGGCCAATATATCTGCAAAAACCTTGGGAAGACTCTTCCAGATTCCTCATCAGAGTACCCAAAGTAAATACTCTGTGATTACCACTGTTGTTCAATCTCACTGAGTTTAGCCCTCCTCCGCTAAACCACTGCTAGTGCAGATCTATTTCTGTTCTGCTCTGTCACACTGATGCCGATGCTACTGAAGTATCCCTTCACTGCTGATGCTGCAGAGTTACAATATCATATCCATGTGCAAACAAAGTCAAAAACACACTTCAGTGAGTCTTCAGCTACCACTGGATTTTCCGCTAAAGCTTCTGTCCTGTATCCATTTCTGAAATCTCAAGACCAATGTATGGAATTAGGACCATAGGTTAATCTAAAAGTGAACAAATATATTAAATCAATTAAGATTCTTCAATTCTCATTTGGGAGATGATTGAGCTAGAGTAAAAGCATTTTAAGGCAAGGCCACCCTTCTTGACTTCATCCCAGTGAAGCACCTCCTCCCTAGACTACCTCACCCAATTTAAAATAAAATTTAAATCAAACTGTGCTGACATCTCATTTCATTGTAGCCAAAGCCAAGAGGGCACTTTGAGAGTTGCAAGCAGGGCTACCAAATAAATTACTAGGAAGGGATGAAAAGCAAGAGTAATTTATTTTCAGGATATAATATTTTATCATACCTTACAAGCCCTTCTGGTTTGTATGACACCAAAATTCCTTCTTATTTATATTACTAATTTCCTTCTTCAGAGCATAGTAAATGATTAGTTGGCAGTAATGTTTTTCACACAAGACATCATCTATCTTCTGCTTCTTCAATACAACATAACAGCATACATATACAAGTGACAGCATCAATGCTAGTTACACATTTCTATTCAATTATGTCAATAAGGCTGTTTTTAAAGATTATTTTACCCCGCCTTATTTGGATATGAAGATTTCAGGAGCATATTTGATAGAGAGAAAACAATTTTCTTGACAGTGTCTGCTTGACTACCTATAAAAGACAATTATAAAGAAAATCTGCCTGAAATCTATCCTCCTAAGGCTGTTAAGCTCAACACGAGCTAGGAGTGCTAGCAGCCCTGAAAGCCAACCACATCCTGGGCAGGATCAAAAGCAGCATGGCCAGCAGGTCCAGGGAGATAATTCTCCCCTCCTACTCTGCTCTCATGAGACGCCATGTGGAGCACTGCATTCAGCTCTGTAACCCCCAACATAATAAGGACATGAGCCTGCTGGAGCAAGTCCAGAGGAGGGACATGAAGGTGATGAGAGGGCTGGAGCTCCTCTCCTATAAACACAGGCTGAGAGAGAGGAGAAGGCTCCAAGGAGATTTTAGAGCACCTTCCAGTACCTAATAGGGCCTGCAGGAAAGCTGGAGAAGGATGAGACATGTAGTGACAGGTTAAGGGGCAATGGTTTTAAACTACAAGAGAGTAGGCTACAGTTAGATATTAGGAATTTTCAATTCTGAGGGTGGTGAGGCACAGGAACAGTTTGCCCAGAGAGGCTATGGATGCTCCATCCCTAGCAGCGTGCAAGGCCAGGTTGGCTAGGGCCCTGAGCAACCTGGTCTAGTGGTCTGGCCATGACACGAGGAGTTGGAATAAGACACTCTTTAAGGTCCCTTCCAACCCAAGCCATTCTACAATTCTCTTTTGTATTTTTAAATGCAAACTACTCAAACTCCAAGTTCAAATACAGACAGAGGATAACTCTTACAATTCTTCACACACTGAACCTAGGCAAAGTATTTCTACTCACGTGTAGCATACACAGCTTTATAAAAGAACCTACTTTGATGGTCTTAAGATTAAGTACTTGAATGTTTATGTAGAATGTTATGAAAGACTTGTTGACCTAGAAGAAAGAAACAAGCTGGAGTTTTTTTGTTTGCTTCTGTAAACTTAATCCTACTATAACCTATTACGTCCTGTTACCATTAAGTCCTTTTTTAGGTTCTTTCTCATAGTGGGTTTGACATTCAAGAAAGAAAAAACAGAATATATGTGGTTTTACCTTCTTTGCCAAGATGTCTCTAGAATTTTAAAATGTTTATTTCTATAAAACGTGTTCAAAAACCCAAATCATACTTTAACTGAATGAAAGAATTGAATTTCCTTCCCTTGATCTTTGTAACTTTTTAAAACAGCAGTATTTCAATTCAGACATCAATGAACAGCCCACAAAAGATGAGCAGATGGATCTATTTCTTCCACTGTTGAGACTGTTTGTAGAAAACAGCTAAAACACTAGAACAGACAAATAAAATGAGTTCATAGCTGGGTTAAAACCAGAGCACCAATGCAAAGATGCAAACTATGAGCTGTAAAGTACCAGTAACCACTACCATGGACCACTTAGTGAATTTAATGGTTTTTTAAAATGTATTCAGCTGTGAAACATGAGCAAGGAGACAGTATCAAGAAATGCCAATTAAAACGAGATCATTTCTCCATGCCCCCTGTACTTTCTTCGGTCCTTTCCTGACATGCAGAAAAACAATGCTGTAGGATGCAGAAAAATACCAGTACCAATAGACCATCTACCCTTAGTGAGACCAGGACAACAGTGAAATTCTCTCCTCAACACAATGCTGTAAGGCTCTTTGACTTTAAATTTCTCTTCAAGAAAGGAAATTTTAAGAGTGGAATACCAGTGATCTAACAAAGCATTGACCTGTAGTATGGCACTTAAATGCTAACAATAAATGACGTTACTTTTAATCTGAATTAGTTTCCAGATAAGGTTTTACTTCAATGGCAACAGAAGGTAATTAACTCCCACCAAGAGGCACTTTTCACTTTCTACAGTAGTATTAGCAAATCTGTCTTCAACACACACATTTCATATCCTCTTTCCCTTATCATGGGAAACAATAATCCAATTACTACTCTTTTCTCCTGAATGTCATTTTAAGAGACTTTGGGATTTCAGTTCTCATTTCTTCTGACAAACAGGAAATATAATTTTATTTACACACTGTTCCCTAGGACTCTTACACACCCAAATCATTCTGGAGTTTAGGAAAAGAAAAAAAAAAAAAAAAAGCAACACAAGTAAAATTGCCCATGCTTAGTTTTCAATAAATTACTACTGTCACCTACACTCAGAATCCCTGTGATAATCTCTCAGGTCCTGCTACATAAGGCACAAGAAATACTGTAGATAATCCTGATCTACACAGGTACTCCATGACCAGTCAGTTAAATGCAGACTGACTAGCTACCAGCTGCAGTCAGATAGAATCTGTTATAGTTGAGTTCTGTCTTCTTTAGTAAGGACCAAAGGAAGGCAAGTATAGGGGACACTCCTTTACCTACCTCACTATCATACTACTCAATTAACTCAGTTTTATCAATACACTGAAAAATTACTGGAGAGTTAAACAGAGCAACCATGTGTGCACATTTCTTTACCTACCCTGATGTATAAATTATGTATCCTTCCAAAAGGTCAATTTTTAGATCTGTATATATAGTGTAATGGCAAAAGTTTTTATGAACTAATTATATTCATAAAGATTTAATTAAAAACACACTACCTGAACAATATAGATCTAGTAGGAAATAGACTATTTTCATTTATTGTCTAGAAAGACAGAATAATTCCAGAAAAATCAAAATGCAGAATTCTGTTCTTTCATGTGTGAGAATCTTTATATATTACACATGCTTTGTAACCAAGACATGATTAAATCTTATTGAATTAAACCTCCAAATTTCATAAACATCAACTGAAGCTCAAGACAGTTAAAATTCCATTTGACAGAAGTAAATCCAGATGAAATTACATTAACCAGCACTGTAGCTTCATAATAAACATTAAAAGCACTCTAATATGAAGACAGACACTGAGATACACTGCAAATGAAATCTGTAATTGAACAATATGCAAGTGATGATACCCCTCAATTCAAACTCTGGCCACCACTATTAACCAATAACATCATGCCAAATGCACCTTCCCTGATTAGGATCTGCACTGTTCTACTTGTTAGTAGAAATTTAAAATTTACTGCAACAATGAAATGTATTTTAGAGATTTATGTTTGCACGCATTTTGACAACTGACAAATTCAAAGATGAAAGGGAGAGTCAGTTCAGGAAACATTCACAGATATTGATAAAGCAGCAGAAATAGTAACTGGTCATGCCAAATGCAGTGCAGAATATACAGCACAAAGGAAGTATCATTAGAATGATAAGCTTTGTTAAATGCAGAAAATTGTTAAGACACAGACAAAAAGAGATGCCATGCTAGACAAGAAAAATACTTGTATTTGGAAAATATCTGGTTAACACTGGACTTTGAGGGCACAATTTCAATTAGCTGGTTTGTCATTTGTTTTACCTTTGCTGGAATATGGAGCTATGTTATAGAAGAAATTTAATCTGCTCAGATTATAGGATTTTAGAAATCAAATCCTAACAACATGTCAGAAAGAACTCAGGCAACGAGAGTTTAGACATGTTTCCAGTATCATCTGGTGAAAGAGAAAACCTACAGATGCACATGTAGCATACCAATTGTGCAGCTACTACACAAGACTACCAACTAAATTTGAATATATCATGCTCTAAAAGGCATGAGCACATACTGCCTTGCTCTGGTGGGCTGTGACAATGTTTATACATGCTGGGGTAATCACTTTCTCTTCCTTTTAATACTTGTCCATGGCACAAGTGTGTAACTTACGGCAATCTGTAACTGTAACAAATGGAAACTGATACAGCAAATGCGTAAGCTGGGGAGCAAAGAATAAAACAGCTTAAATTTGTTTAAAATACAAGTCCTGCTCTCACTAGGATTTAATCTGAATTCGCATATTTGATAAAATGCACAGACTTACAAACTTAACAATTATTTTTGTTTCTGTAAGAAAATATGGAAGGAAAAAGGCTTTTTTATTATTCATCAAAGACTGCACCTTTGCACCGGACTAGAAAATGAGGTGCATGATGTGGAAAGACAAATTTGTTATTCATCACTCTCAGAAGACTGCACCCTCACATGAGTGCTAGAAAGCACTTAGGCTGTATCTATACAGCTCTGAGTTTCCACATCCACTGCAGTGCCTTCTGCTGCTATATCCCCACACAGACCTGATCCAAGCACATACCAGCTTAGTCACACACTATACAGAGAGAAAACACAAAGCACACAAGCCAACCAGAACTGCAGTGTATGGCCGTGATTTTGTTCAGATGCAAACTACATTAAAATGGTGATATTCCTGTGGGTTTATTACAAATAAAAAGCAAAGGAGAAATTTACACACTTAAGTGTGTAAGTGTATAAATATGTAAGTTTAATTGCATAAAAATATATTTTAAAATAAAATAGCATCATAAGGCAACTGTATTCATAATATTGTCTGATTATAAATCTATATCCCATTATCTTTGACATCACTAAAGGTTATAGGGGATGACAAGTATTTTCTCTATTTATTCTACAACAATTCTTTCAGAATATCAATTCTTTATTCTATCTGTATGCTCACAAGGGATCGCTTGTTTCTACTAAGCAAACAGAGCTTGCATCTCAAATACATGTTACACCAGAACTAGAAAATCAAATCCTGATTCAAATATGTTGCTGTTATGTTATAGCTTCAATCTGAATCACATCCACTCAATGTCAGTTTACAGAAAGGCCTAACTTTGGATTTTAGATGGTTAGATTACCATCAACAGTTCTGTTTCTATTTACTTTACGAGTGCTTTCAACATTTATACACATTATTTGATCTCTAAGAGGTTAGTCTTAAGTCACATATGACAGAGGGGGATTAGTGTCTGTGATAGGTGTCTAGAGTGTCTAGCCCAAAAGTTCCATTAACTTATGGTTTGCTACCTGGACTGTTAAGGAAAACCTAATCAGAAGTGTAGCCCTACAAGACTAGGAGTTACCTGAAAAAGGGAGAAACTATGAGAAGGGGAAGGTCTCCTCTGTGTGCACAAAGGGTTCTCTCCACAGCACAGCCCCAAATGGCACCACCTGTCAAAACCTGGTTCATGATGCTCAGCTAGCTGCCACACACCACCTAAGGGAATTTTCTGTGATAGCTTTGTTTTGAGCTGCATAGAGTATCTATGGTCTACATTTTTGTTACCTAAATTCCTAGACCACAGGAGCCACAATGAGTGTTCAGACATTAAATGACTTCTGAACTAATCCAGGAATGAAAGGTATTAATACAGCAAAGGGGGTTCAAACCACCCCACCACGTGACTCAACACTGCGAGACTTTGGGCTGCAGCACCGGGGAGAAAGCATTCCAGAGAATTTTCAAATTTTTTTAATTTTTTTAAATAATAATAATTTACCCCTATTTTTGGCAGATCACACACACCTCTGAGCACCGGTCAGCCAGCCGTGCCTCCCACCCTCACGGTGCCGCCGCCCGCCTGCACCTGAGCCGCAGCCGGGGCCAGCCCCGCTGCCCCGGGCACGCAGCGGGGACAAGCGGGGCTCGTCCTTTCCCGCCCGCCCTGCGACGATGGCGGGCGGCGGCTGCGGGAGGCGGGGCGGTGTGCCGAGCGGGGGGAGCCAGCGGCCGGCGCGCTGGGGCGCGCTGAGGGCAGGAGGGCGGACGGGGGCAGAGTGCAGCGGGTCTGCCACGGCCGGTACGGCGGGTCCCCGGCGGGCAGCCCCAGGCCCTCTCCCCGCCCCGGAGCTCCCCCTCCTCCACCACGTGCAGCATCCTCCCGGCGAGGAGCAGCAGTGCCTATAGGGACTGACTGTCCCCTCCGCTGCCCGCAGTATTTCCAGCCCTCATCCTTGCCCGCCGCCCTGGCTTCCCGCAGGCGTTTTGCTTCCCACCTGCACGCTCCTTATGTAAGGCAGGATTTGATGGAGAGCGGGAATGGGGGTGTCAGCGCAGACACACACACATACACATACATGCGTACACACAGCATCCCTCCGCAGCCGCTCCTGGGAAGATGCTGATACCTTTTATCCAGGCACGCGATCCACTCGCCGGACGACGAGGAATGGGAGGCGTGAGCGGCGACCATGTTGCACCGGGATCAGGCTGCCGCGGACCCGGCTGGCGGCGGCTCCCCCCGCCCGCGCGCCGGTCGGCCCGTCCGTCCGTCCGTCCTCGCTCCCTCCCTGCGCGCACAGCGCGATGGGCTCGCCCAGGCCGCGCCGCAGCGGCGGAGCGGAGCGGAGCAGAGCGGGTCCGCCCGCCGCCCTCACGGCTCCCTCACGAGTGCTCCCGCCGCCCTCTCGGCTCCTTCACGGCTCCCTCACGGGTCCGCCCGCGCCTAGGCTGCGACCTGCGGCCGCCGAGATACCCTGGCCCTGCTTCAGCGCAGCCAGCAGGGAGCGGCCCGAGAAGGGGGCGGAAAGAAGTCACTCCCCTTTTAAACGGTGGTGTCCCCCTCCGGCTCTCGTGAGCTCCTCAGTGCTCGCACCCGAACCCGGCTTGCTGGTCCTTGCCCTTGCTTCACCTTGACTTGGTTTGAATTGGAGGGGCAATACAAGCGTTTTAATTGACATAAGCAGCTCAGGAGTATTTTATCGGCACTCCAGAGCACTGTGTGTCTGTCCGTCCCCCCACCCCTAGCAATAAACGCACAGTGGGTGAGTGCAAGTGCAGTCCACATTTCAGGATTTTTCCTGGACCCTTCCTCCAGTGTGCTGCTCATCCTGTCATCGCCCACGAAACTCTAATGAGCTGGGCAGTACAGCCTGTGAAGGCGATTTGACACTTGGAAGGAGCCCAACAAATTGCATGAGAAAGGTGAGCCTAGTGTACAGTGAAACACGCCCACACCCTTCTGTTGTGTTAGTGTGGCCTGAAAAGAGCAGGGTTTTTAATTATACTAATGTATACATGATTTTAAAACTGATGAGGAGAGGAAGTAATGCAGAACAGCAGGTCTCCCTGATTTGCAAATTCTACATTAAATATTTTCTATGGAATATTTTCTATAAATGGTTTCAGGTTCTAGATAGTATCTTCCAAGTAATCAGTGTTATGACCATGAGCTTCCACTTACAGTCCACACAAATTGCCTTGAGTACCTTTTGAGAAGGGTAGGAAGCTATAGGAATCTCAGCAGGATATTTAGGGTTACATGTGATACATGTAATCCATGTGATAGCAAAGTAAAACTGAAACCGTGCCTTCCTTCAGGCTCGTAACTCGTCTTTGCTCTATACTGTGGGGACAAATGATTAATTCAAATGGTGATCATCTCTGCCAGTGCCTTTCAGACTTCTCCATAGGCTGTCTTCTCTGCCCTCTGTTGTAATTTCTTTGGTTGTACCAAGTAATTTTCTTAAATACATGTGCTACTTCATATTTCTCAATCTGCCTTTTAGTTGGTTGCCTTGCTGCCACAGCTTCTTCAGCACTTTAAAAGAAATAACTTTTAACATTAGGATACTGAACAGTATGATGAAAAATCTGAGGAAATGTATCTAAAGACCCCTTTGGCTAAATGGAAGCTAAGAAATGGGCATAGCATAGAAGAATGCCACAAAAGGCAATTCTTTCATTTTGCCTCAAAAAAAAATAAAATTAAATTAAAGTGAATGCCAGAGGAATAGAAGAGACTGCCGGTCACTGAGATCAAAGCTGCAGCTCTTCCTTTGCTATCGTCCATGGGGGAAAAAAAGATAATTTTTTGCATCTAAGCAATCCGTCTACTCGAGGAAAATCAATGCTATTCATTTGCCAATATGCGAGTGTTTGAGAGCCAGTAGAACCAGAGCTTGAAGTGAAAGGAGCTCTAAATTCTCATTGAAATGAATGATTTATAACACAGTACGTACATTACAGATGAATCAATAAAACTCACTAATTTTGTACTTCATTACGAAACATTGATGAGGGCCGCGGCCCGGCCCGGCCGGCAGAGGGCACCGAGCGGCGCCGCCTCCGGGAGCGGGGCCGGCGGGAGCGGGCCGGGAGTGGGCCGGAGCGGCGCCGCCTCCGGGAGCAGGGCCGGCGGGAGTGGGCCGGAGCGGGCCGAGCGGCGCCGCCTCCGGGAGCGCCGGCGGAGCGGGCCGGGAGTGGGCCGGGCGGCGGCCCGGGAGCGGGCCGGGAGTGGGCCGGAGCGGCGTCGCCTCCGGGAGCGGGGCTGGCGGGAGCGGCGGGAGTGGGCCGGAGTGGCGCCGCCTACCCGTGTCCGTACCGTGAACCTGCCCTTGCCCGAGCAACGGCCCTGCCCTGGGACAGCCCTCTGGGCTTACCGGGACTTCGGTTTCCAAGGAGTGCAGTGCGTGACGACAAAAAAGGGATGTTGCTCACATGCCTGGCTGTGGGCAGACACCGCGCAGAGAGGGGTATCTTTTTGTGGAGTAACCATTAAAAGAGACTTTAACACTTTGTGGACTGTGTAAGCTAGACATGCCCAGAGTGAGCCAGGAGCCTTGCCTGCATCCATACTTCATTTGGAAGTGTCCCAGTTAGGAAACAATTAGAGCAAGACTGCCAAAATTAACTGCCATTTGTTTTATGAATAATCATGTAGCTTTCTAATTAAGACACCCGTGAAACTTCTCAGAGAAACTTAGACAACAAGGAATAAATATTTGAGTAGTACAGGTATTAGCCTGTGTTGACCAGAGTCTCCAAACTGCACAGAAATGTCAGGAGCTTCTGACTATTGTAATCAGAAATCCCAGACCACAGGACAGTCCATTCTCTTGAGATGAAAGGTACAAAATAAGCATTATATATCTCACATGACAGGTCGAATAGAGTACAGATTATCCTGTGACTCTAAAGAATTGAGACCATAACAAGCCTAGGAAACATAATTTTCGAATACTGGCCTTATGTTAATGGGGTCAAGTGCCCACTCGTGTATGAGAGCATATACTAGAAAGAAAATGCTAAATCACACTTCATTAGTTTATACCCTGTGCCTCCTCCTGCTGCCCATTCCTTGTTACATTTATAAGCTACACACTTGTATGAAAAAAAAGATGATTTAAAAGATATTTGAGATTTCATTTTTCCTTATTGAACAGAAGGCTAATGAGACTCTTTAGAATGGGAGGTGTGATTATGCAGCCAAAAAAATTAAAATGGCAGCTGCTTTCAAAGGAGATTGCTGCTGTGAAATGGAGAATTGCCAGCTGAAGTACGTGAAAAATCAGCTGGACTTTTAACTTTTCACAGTTTAGGAAAGAGTGACAGTGCCATGCTCTTAAGAAGCCCTTAAATCACAAAAATCAAGAAATCAGTCAGCCTTCAAGTTATCCCATGCCTGTAAGAATAAGAGTTCAAATGTGGAGGATCTAAGCTGCTGTTTGCATTCTGGGACATAAGGCATATCATGTTGAATTTAGTACTTTGACTGTTTCTTTGCTTTTTCTGGCCAGTACAAATACTCTTTCCCTCACTTTTACTCAAATACAGCCAATGAGATCTTGCTAAAGTTTTTTCTCTTCAGTCAGAAATTTACTGTGAAAAATATGAACCAAAAGACTCAATCATGGTTGTTAAAGCTTGGAAAAAAAATACTTATTAGGTTTATTAAGATAACATAGTAATAGAGTAGAAAGGAGACCTACTGTGGACAGCTCCTTATATCACTAATTATACCAAAAACTTCAAGAAGTTTGAAATAACTGCAGTAATAATTTCACTTAAGCTGATTTTTAGCATATTTTTATTGTTATATGGAAGCCAATTTAAATAGTATAAGTCCAGAATGAGTACATAAATTAACTCAAGCAATAGTTTAAATTCATGTATCTCATTGAAGATTTGGGAGCAGGATGGAGAATGACAGGACTGTGATCCATGTTTAGAATACAGCTGTGCCACATTCAATGTGGTTAGGGTTGTAGGAACCAAAATGTGTTATCAGTTGTACACACACAACACCTATGGACTTCAAAGGAGTGATCAGCCTGTAGTGGAATAAAGACAGAGAAACCTGCATGTGAGCTCTTTTGGGATTTGTATGTTGTGAGGGCTGCAAAAGATATGGTGATGTACATACTTTAAACCAATGTATGTATTAATAAAACTGTCCTGTAAAGCAACATGTTGATTCTCCTCTTCAATGCTATTCAATAAAACCAACATACAATAACCTAGCAAGAGAGTTTCACAACAAGTAAGGACTTCCTTCCCTTCCTGCATCATTCTGTCTTCTTGTTCCTCCTCCTGACTTACTCAGGCTAACTCCCCAGTTAGTTCACAAGAAAGTCTATTGAAATAAAAAAAAAGTTCTAACTTAGTCACAAGAGTATTGTAAAGGTGAATTAGCTAAGGAAGTAAAATTCTTTCAAGATGCAATGATTTCATGCATTTAATAAATGTTAATTTATTGTTGCATAGATTTATGGACACATCAGCATACTGTATTAAAACAAAATTTTGTATGCAGATCCCAGGACAACATAAGGAATTTCAAGATGATAAATATCAGGGAAGTACTTTGCAGTTGCCTAAGATATAAGGCAGGCTAGGACTGCCATCAGTGCTGCTTAACAGATCCGAATCAAACTGATCAACAGAGGCAGATGAGGATGTGATGAAGAGGGTCTGGCTTTGTGCCCAGCCATAGGAATAGGAAACCTGAGGTGCTGGGTTGGCTCTCCACATACCCACAAGTGCCTGACAGGTTATTTCAGCTCCTCACTGCCTGAAAGCAGCTGTGCTGCCTCTGGGCCTGACCCTACAAATGTTCATTTGGAACACAAAGCATACACTTGGAAACTCCAGTGACCTTGTTCACAATGCATTGTCAGCTCAAATGTCTCACTTTGTCTGGAACATACTTATCATGGCTAATGGAATTAATTATTAGATTATAATTATTAAGTCATTCTTTCACCCAAAGTACAAAAGCAGATGAAAGTTGCCGTTGTCTATATGTCTAGTTTCTTATTCCTTTATCCTTCCCTGCCAGCTTTGCTGTATTTCATAGATTTTCATCAAAGGCTGAAAGAAAAGGTGTTTTTTCTTAGCTACAGAGCTAAATGATCATATTTTAACTGCTCCGGCCAATTTTTATCTTCACAACTTGGTGTTAGCTCTCTCTGCTAAGTACAGATACATATACTGGACAGGAAGAGCACTAGTCCATGGTCTGCCCCTAAATTTGCTACAGATGCTATTGAAATCATTAGATTATTATTATGCGATACCTAGTTGTCATAATTTTACTGTGTGGAGTCTGAGGGAAACCCTGTGAATTTCTAGGAGCAAGGTACTCAATTAATAACATTTATGGTTTCTATTTTCTCACAGATGATACCTCAGCAAGAAAATTTGTGATGTGTATACGGTGGCCTTCCTTAGGATCCTTATTTTCATTATATTGATCTTTTCAGACTAAATTCAAATTAGTTTCAAACTCAAATCTAATTTCAACATTGCTTAATCACTATGGGAAATTTACTCTTTCTAGTCTGTTCCCTATTTTTCCTAGCAATCAGTTCCAGAAGTTAAATGTATCTGTTTTTTTCTCAATTTGTTTTTGTAATGATGCATAGACAAAAAACAAACTTCTGATCCGATGTCAAGACTCTGATACAATGTTGAGATTCTTCTATTTATTTCTGTATGTCTATTACTAATGAGATATGGGGCGTAAAATCATTTGACCGCACTCTCTCAGAACTCCTTCGTGATAATTCACAAAACAACCTCTCAGTAGTAGACATTTTTTATTTATGTGACTACCGCATCTCCCCTTAGAATCTGAGGTTTTCAACGGCAAAAGGAACATGGTACTTTGATTGCAGGCAAATAAAATTCCTATCATGTGGGTCAAAGGTGTTTTCAAATAGCCTTCCTTCTCTAGCTCCCAATGCCTTAGCTGTCACACTGCTTCCTGGTTTGCAAAATTGAGACCTGTAAAACATTATACATATCACAAAATAAGCACTCACAAACAGTTTTGTGAATTAGTCCTGTAAAATTAGGACATGTAATTTAATTAGACTTTATATGAAATAATGACTTGTGATCTGCAGTGACTAAAAAAACAAGTCTCTTATTTTCTGCAAATTCTTTCAGTGAAGAAGAGACGCTACTATGAGTGCAAGTCAGATCAAATTCAAAAATTTTTCTAGTGCAAGTAATAATTTCATAAATACATGTAATGGAACTCCAGGACATTTAATAAGCCTGAGATTTCCTTTTTGCATGGGTATTCTTCACTAGTCTAAGAACAGAACTGTAGTTGGCATCACAGAAGTACTACAATGAAAGCTTTCAGAGCTTTATATTTACTTTACTATGCAATATGGTCTGCTATAGGTACAGATCATACACAACACACATTTGCACTTGACAAGACATTTATGTAGTAATTCATTGTTCAGCTTCATATACATTCAATGCAGCTATTCTATTCATCACAATAAAGTAAATAAGTTAATTCTTTCTTCAACATTTGATTCACAGGATTCCAGATTTAATTTTTCCAAGAGCCTGCTGGGGGCACCAACACATGCCCATAAAAATCAAGTGATGAAATTAGGCAAATGAAAAAAGAAAGACAAATTTAATAATTTGTTTATATGGTATAAATTACACAATACACCTCAGGTTATATGTAATGCTTATAGTCTTTTCACAGCTTTGAAAATACACCTACAATGAATTTGCTTGCAGGCTTATACTTGCAAATAATTCACACCAAGAATGACCTGAATAAAACACTGGCATCTCTCGGAATCTATTCTGGCTGAGAAAGAAAGGGTGAACCAGTTGGTGAGTGGGAAAAGAAACTGCTTTGACTGCAGGCTGCAACCTGGCTGGTACAGACAGGTGGCATTTGTTGGTTTAAAACCAGAGTGTTGAGTTGTGTAACAGGAAACCCAGCTACAGCAGCCACATAGTAAAATAGCAGTGGTGAGGTGCTACCTCATGCATATAAAAACAACAGGAGAAGACATGTATGGATTAAAAATATGTTAATGACACCACAGTAGCATAAACCAAATAATTCTCTAGTTTGAAGCATAGGATTTTTTTCACATAAAGTAATATTGGTTCTAGAGAAAAGTTACACAAATCTGAAAGCTTTAAGCAGAGACAACTGACAGCAAATTTTTACAGAAATGCTCTATTTCCTTTGGTGTCCTCTGATTCTCTGAAAGACTCCACATTTCAGATGCTCCCTTGCCCCCTGACAGTAGCAACGTTCAGCTGCCTAACAGCAGCACGTTGTCTTGAAATGCCTATTTTTCTAATGCTTCTTACATAGTGGAAGGATGGAAGGGATAGATAAACAAAAGCTAAGAAAAAAATCAAATAAGAGGCCAGCAGAAAAAGAGGGTAAGAGTTGAGCAGCAGACTGGAAAGAGATTGCAGGTGAAAAGTGCATTGGCTTCAAATTTTTACAGGATATGAATTTCTCGAGGACTGTGGAGAAGAATCTTATTGAGGAAAATTGATGCAGATAAAGAAATGAAATGAAGTTATCACCAGGAGAGTAACAGGAGAGAAAGACCTCTTAGACACTAAGCAGAAGAAGCTGGGCTTCTAGGAGCAGCCAAGAAATGCAGCACGGAAGTACGTCCTCATTGATGTAATGGCTCATCAACTGCCTCATTCTTGGAAGTGTTCCTGAAAAGAGAAAGAAAAGTGACAATTGCCAAAAGTTTTTATTATCCTCACATAGCCACAACTTGCTTCTGACAAGGCAGGGTTTCATTGATGCATTTCATTATTCACTGACTGCATATTAACATTTTTTGATATTTTGATTTTTGTACTCTTGTTCTACTTCTAGCCAATGTAACCTATTACACTATTCAATCATTTTTATAGTTTGGTTTTTTTTCAAGTTCGAGTGGAATTCCCTGCACTTCAGTTTGTGCCTGTTGTCTCATGTTCTGTGTCTGGATATGCCTGAGAAGAGTCTGGCTTCATCTTTAGCTCTAGCCTCTAAGTCCATCCTGTTGGGTTTTACTAGATTTTAGTCTTTGGACTTTTAATATTGTTCAGATACACATCATATGTTACAAAAATACTGGCCAGCTTTCCCTACTGCTTATGGATATTTTCTCTAGCAACCTAGTGGGTGCCTCAGAGGGCTGGGATGGAAGAGGATCTCGGGACAGCTTACTTCAGGATCCCCTGTGATCATTTTCCTTCCCTGTGGGATGGGGACAGGCTAGTTCTCAGTGCAGCCCAGCGATATTGCCCTCAGAAGACCTTCCTGGCATGCTTACAGCCCTCACTGGGTATTCAGAATATCCAACAGCCTTCACATTGTCACAAGTCCCCAGGGATGATTATGTGATACAACTCCATCACGAGGGCTAAAATTGGTCAACCAATGAGCCATGTACTCATCAAAAAATGTAACCCCTAGATATTTTTTAGAAGTACATGCACCCATCCTTCTTCTTTTCCTCCTTAGCAAACCTGTGGAAAGAGGAGTTCATAGAAGCACCTGTGTTTGCTCTCCTTAGTAGTCTAGTCCCTCAAAATAGCAGCACTTGTAAGCACATCTTTGGCAAAACAGTTTTTAAACAATGCATTTTAAAGTTTTACAGAGTTTTATTATGTTTATGCCTTTTATGCAACCTAGTAAGTTTTCCGGGGTGAAATCAATGTGGTTTGGGGAGATACAGACAGTACATGCATGGTTGATACATACTTTCTGCATGGTTCCAGGAAAACTCAAGAAAAGCAAAGCACTGATTCACTTATATCTTTTTCAGATCTTTTTCTGGTCTACTTACATAGAAAATTTTGGGTTTTCAATTAAGGTTTTGGGGTTTTGAGTGATGTAAACTGTGTAAGCACACATTGTCTATGACTAACCAGTCTCATTTCACTTCGGCAGAGGGACTGATTTATTCTAGGCTTTCTTCTTGCTGGAAGAGATGTTACAGGATACCTCTATTGAGAAGATAGTACACAAATCCACCCAAAATGCTTCTGTTAATATTTGCTAGCAGATGAACCAGGGAAATATGCAAATTGTACTCCTTTAATTCTTTAAGGCATTTTTAGCTTTGCCTTCAATAAGCTGAGAAATATGTCATCTTATTATAATCTTGTAAAACATTTAGATATTTGAAACTAACAGAGTTCTGGGGAAAGAAAACTATGAGGATAGCATGCCACTGTCCAATTACAGCAATATATGTATTGGAATAAAATATTTAAACAGATGTTATAAAAGACTCTATTTCCATTGTACAACATAGGCACATCTGCTGTACTTTAAATACGTCTTATCCATGCCAAAGAAATACTATGAAGAGAAAATGCCTTTTTTGTGCTTTTCCTTTGAGTTTACTCTATGTGAATACGGAAAGAGTCTTTTCAATAGGAAAAAAGGCACTGATTGTAATCGCAACATTTTGTGTTTGCCCTACAGCTGCCATTTGTGACTAATATGGAAATCAAGTCCTGGCTCTTGTTTTCTGTCCTCTTTTAAAAACCTTGAATATTGCTAAAATAGTATTGGGCAGGAAGGAAAGGAGGGACAGCATTGTGCAAGACCAAACTAATATAAAAATGCTGCAGTGCTACACTCACTTCCTTCCAAATAATTTTCAGGCATTAGCTTATTGGTATTGTTCTTTACAAAGGAAATATTTGGTGTCACAGTATTATCACCAGTGATGAAGCGCACCTAGGCTGATGTTTATGATATATATTTGTTTTGGGGACATGCTTGAGTTTTAGTGTTAAGACCTCAAGCACATAAACTCCAGACTTAGACAGTAGTGGAGTGGTGGCTTTAGAGTAGTAACTTTAATTACTTATAAGGTAAGGCTCTTACATTTGCTCACTGGTGAGTCTGGAAGACTTAATACAGCTATATTTAGCAGCGATATTTAGTAAGAAGCATGCACTACTACTGACTATGTACTTTACCCGTGCGATAGTCTCAGAATTACAGAGCACTCCAACAAGCAGCCTTCCTTCCTTGAGCTGCTTCTTTTACAAACCCATTACATATTCTGAGACAACACAGATGCCCAGTCTCTTGTAAGTTTATCCATAAGATATTATTTAAAGCCAACAGATGGATAGGGCACTAGAAGAAGAAAACCTTGAAAGCTTCTGTTTAATACAGATTCTTCTGGGAAGCAAGTGTGCAGCAGCAGTCTGACAGGGGATACATAACAAGTTAGCAGCTCTGCTTCCATACAGTTAACAGAGAGCCTAAGAAAAATCCTAAGGGACAAAGAAAATTTGCCATTAACTTGAGTGAGATTGGAGTAGTAGTGGAAAATAGATGTTACACCCATGGAAGTTGTGCAGAAATGGGCATGGTAGGTCCTGTCAACCATAAACTTAGCAGATAGAGACAACATTACTAATCACTATCCTGCATGGGGTATTGGAGAAAATGAATAAAATCTTCAATCTGTCACCTTAAAGGCTGCTGGGTACAAGACATACAAACACTTGCTTTGTATGTACAAAAATCACCAGAATTTTGTAAGCATCACAACAACATTAATAAGCATTCCAAGAGCTTGGTATAAATCACACTGTTGTGTGTGCTTTTCACTTGCAACTGCTAAAACATGAAATAAGATGAACTAATATTATGCTTTAATGTACTTTACATGTTCAATTATTTCAAAAGCACAGTTTATGAAAATATTGCTCATTTTCTGGCAGAAGAATTATTTATGCCATAGCAAGCACTTCAAATATAAGACACTATACAAAATGAGTTTAAAAGTAATGGGTTTGTACTTCACTTGTCAGCATTTGTAGTGCAAGAAGCTTATGAGATTTCTATCTCTTCTGATAATACTTTCCTTCTGCTCCCTTTAAATTGTTACTGTGCCTTAATTTAGACTACTGCCTTATGGTCTTGACATTTTTGTTTTCCTAATTCTAGTTTTAACCAAAATCACTGATGTCCTCATGGTGCAAAAAGTAGAATTTGTATGTAATCTTAACAACTTTTTAGATTTCTCATAAATTAAATAAAAAGGAGCTGAATATTAATTAATTAGGATGTGTGACCAAGTGACCGTATCAGCAACATGACCCTTTGTAGAAAGATCATTATTATTATTCTCAATGTTTTTGCTGTTTAATATTCCACTGCAAGAAACAGAGCTGTTCTCTCTGTTTCTATCAGTGCAAAGTGAATGCCTGCTGCCTTCTCCAACATTGCCATAAAAATAATTTGCAAAGTGAATTCCATTCCTCAGTGTGCATGATCCATGCTTTAATTCTTTTCTCCATGATTGTAATTAAATTTAACTTCCCAGACAGTAGACAGAGGAATAAGTACTTATAAGTGAACTGCACAGATATGTATCAAACTAGAAATAGAAAGACCATCTGACTGAGAAATGTGTTGAAAAGCTTAGGTTGAAAATTCCAGAAATCCTCTTCAAAACAAAGTATCTAAAAATAACTTTATTCAATTCCTGATAAAACAGAAAATCTTCTTAGACTGGCAAAGTTAGATAATCTAAATCACACTTTGTTTGAAAACAGATCCAACTATCAGCTCACAGACTGCTGGACAAGAGCCTGTGGGAGGTAAGTGGGCCTTTGGCTGCCACCAGAAACGTTCCAACTAAATTGTCATAAAAATAAAATAAAATAAAATTTAAAACAACAACAAAAAAAAACCAAACCAAACCAAATCCACAAAAACAAAACAAAAAACCCTCAACCAACCAAAAAAAAAAAAAAAAAAAAACCAACAAAAAAGGCAAACCTAACCTTATTTCCTGCCTCCAAAAGCAATATTAAAATATTTATTTCTATATTTATTTATATTTATTTTTATTTATTTTTGTGAATAATATGGAAACAAGAAAAAAAATCTGGAGAAATATAGGTGGAGGAAATAAATGTGAGGAAATAAATGCCTGTGGCAATGTATGGGGCAATGGAAGTATATTCCTAGATTATTCTAAGCCAAATGCTCTTACGTTACTTATCATTCCAGCTGTTGTCAAAGAGGATATACAAATTATTTTTAAACACACGCAAAGAGTAATTAACATTTTATGTTCTTTTCTGAAGATATTTACACATTTGTAGGATTTGAGAATTCCTTCAATTTCAGTAGTATAGAGATGGTCAAATGTGTACATACTGAAGTCTTTATGTGTAATAGGGTGTTATTCCTATTTTTTTTTAATTTCAGGTTTTTAATGTTGTATCACAATAAAAGCGATGGTTTAAAAAGTAACAACAAGAAGTCTCTAACATTAATGTCCAATTTATTAGGGCCAAACATGAAAGATATTGCAGACAGTAAATCTACTTATCAGGGATTTGTAAGCATTTGTAGGACTTGAAATTATTTCATTTAATAAATAAATAAATAATCTCTCACTGTCAAAAAAGAATGATCTCTAACAACAGCCAAAGGCACTCATCCTGTGAAGATGTTTTTCTGGTGGTAGATACAAAGAAGTCAACGAGGTGCATGAAGTTGACAACTATCAAACAAAGAAATGACAAAATCATTGAACCAAATTTAAGCTGCCAAATCATAATTAATTGTTAGTAGTATTTCCTGTACAACTTACTGGTCTTTTAGTGTTTCTCTTTTTAAAAGTAGTTATTCCGGATGTGAAAGAAGCATTATATTAATATTTTGGGGGGGAAATGTCAGTGAGAATTCAGGCATACTCCAGTGTGGGTGTAAACACATGGCTTCAGGGGTTACTTACTTTGAATGAATCCATTTGTTTAAGGAGGAATCAGTAGTATTTTTATTGATGTTTTTTAATATATCTGTCATAAGGATTCCTTGCAACAAATACCAGCCCATGGATCATAACAAATTTTGCTGAAAAAATCTATCAGGCAGGGATTAATGTGCTGAATATGCTGTAAGCTATAGTACCTGCTCATTCTTCTCTGTTTTTATGAGATTCTGTTGTTGCCGTTTCTGAGCTTTCCCTAGATAAAAAAAATTTAAAAGGGAAAAATATTGATTTTACCATAACTAAAAAGGACACAATTTTACCATGGAAAACTTCATGAAAGATGATTCATGCTCCAAGGAAGTTAGAGAATGTTATAATTGTTTGTCTCAGACACAAGTTCACCAACTGTATATATTTAAGTAGTTCTCACTGTTTCCGTTTGCAGATTAAAAATGTGATCATTTGATCCTTTCAAGATAAGCTACCACTAATTTTAAACACTCTGATTAGTCTGTTTTTACTTTTTGAAATAGTATCTCACAGGATTTCACTGTATTGAATGCAGCTCCTTGAGTTGTGAAATGCTTCCTGAGAACTATTCAAATTCCAAAGATATTTTAGTCCTAACAATATGCATGTGTGATATGACATTACACCACTCATGTTTATGTATTTTTGCCTGTATGTTGTAAATAGATCCATTTTCTCCTTTTATATTTTGTGATCTTGCAGCTATTTGAACTGTGAAGTTGCATCAGCCCACAATACAACCAAGTCTTTTGTTACTTTTTGACTTCTAACTGCATTTAAATCCAACACATCATTTAAGCTTCAACTCTGAGGATTATTTTTAACTCTTAAGATTAATTTTTCCCAGAAAAAATAGGAATTTTTTTTCAATTTTCTGCCTGAAAATTTTGCAGCTTAAAATGAATAAGACAGCAGTCATTGCCAGTCCTTACCTCCAAATATGTCCAGTAAGAAATGGAGGCATTCTTACCATTTAAAATTTCAGAGCAGATGGAGTTTGGCTATTCTGAGTCAGGGTCACAAGGTTGCATATTTCCCTCTGCTCAAGCCTTGTAACACTTGGTGAGCATTAGTCAGATACCAGACTTCCACATGTTGCCCTTAGCAGTGTGGCTGAAAGGAAAAGTAGCTTTTTTGGTAAACTGGGAGAGCAAGCAGAGATTTGAAATTGGCATAAAGTCAGCATCAGTCTCCTGAGGCCATTCATGCAGTCTGGCTTCTGCCACCAGTCTAGCAAATTGTTCATGTTTTCTCTTGAACTTTGTTCTACATATGTCAGGCTAGACTGTTAACAGCTGAAGAAATGGACCCACCAGTGAAAACTTTTTGCAAATTAGCTGAGCGTGGCTGTGCTGTTCAATGTTGACTTTGCAACTTGGCAATGCTATCCATTGCACACATTTGAGGAGGTATATTGGGCATCCACTTAACAGTGTATGAGTTTATAAGATTACATATGAACGCATGTTTGTAGCTGTCAGGAGCAGAAACTAAAATATTTTCAGTGAACACCACTGCCAACTAAACAGAAACGGTAACTAAGCAACACAGAAACACCACTTAGGTTGTTCCTGACTCGGAAGCACGATTTACCAAATGTCTTCCTCCCCCTCAACCCCCAACTAAAATGTCTGTATTTACTTGGAAGCTTTATTTCCTTAATCTGCAACATGTTATATATCAAAATTTAAAAAGCCAATATGAAACTGAATCATCGTCACCACAAATATCAGTGGAACAGTTTGATAATGCTAAATCCAGGCACAATCTTTCCAAAAACATCAAATAGTTCCACGTGGTTATACAGAGAAGAAGATAAGGAATTAATTAAAGAAATGTTCTTTCAATTATTTCTTTATTTAACTGAAACTGCCTTCTTACTTAGAGAGACCCTATCACAGGCAATGGCAGTGCTACTCAGTATTATACAGGCTTGGATATCTGTGCCTCACACCATAAACTATCACTTGAATCAGGTCAGGAAATCTTCTTCCCAATATAGTAGCACTGGCACTGTGAAGTCCTGTGATCATGGTCTGTTACTTTAAGGCAGCATGTTACATAAAATGTTTGTCCTGCTGTTTCTCCATCCCCGATGATCCTGTTCCTTCTCCCCTTTCCCTGGGTTTCACTGGATGAAGGAAGGTAGCAGAGCTACTGTTCAAATCTGTCCCAAGCTAGAAATTTTAGCAGAATGTTCAGTAATACAGGACACAACTTTTCTCAGAAGCGGGATATTCATCCTGGTTTATGTCAATAAGCTGTATAGGCATTTACTGAGAAGTTTAATTTTCAACACCTCTCAACTATAAAGAGATCTGGACTGTCGATAGTACATGTTCCATGAGAATGCCATACTAATTATCCCATGAGTCATTCAATATTGAATTTATAAGTTTCTACAGGCTGCACCAATATTTCAGCTTCTGTCTTCAGACAACTAAGCAAAAAGCAGTGAAAAATACTTTACAAGCTACTAATCACCAGTGGCTTTAAGGAGCATTTTTAAGCTCACAAATCCACTGAAGAAGATGAGGGCTGCACCTCACATGTACTTCTGAGTTCAGAATTTTAAGCAGAAATTAAGTCATCAACTTTGTGAATTGCTGCCTTGGAATATGTGAAAAGTTCAAGTTAAAAAACTTCATAATGGAAATATTATGGGAATTCTTCAAGGTTGTACCTGTTACATGTATTTCATAACAGCACTTTAAATCTAAAAACCAGGAGATCCTTAAAATGACAAAAGAAGTTTGTTTTGTTTTCCATAGATGTTACATCAAATTAGCTCTAATGTGGAAAAATACATATATTCACTTATGAAAATGTGCAATGTACATTTACTGCTTAATTGTTGAGGGACTCTGGTAGACATTTTTCATCTTTTTTAAATGGAAACATGAGATTTTCAATTGAAAAAAATATGCCTGCACACATTATTACACCATTAAAATATGCTGGGCACTTTGGAAGCGAAGACAATGTCTCTGCCTTCCGCACCTTAATATATAAGAAGAATACTCTATCTCTTTTCTCAGATTGTCAAGGTACAGAATAATAGATACATTAAAAATGTTTAAGTAAATCCTTCATTTGCTCTTATAATTACTTCTTGGAGGAATTGTGGAGTTTGGATTTTATAACAATTTTTACCAGTTTCAGATTTTTAAAAAATAACTAATTTCTAAAAATTTAAATTAAAAATATCTGGTTTAGCTATGTTTTCATATTTTGAAACAGATATCAGAGGGGCATCATTTTGAGTTTCACTAAAAAGAAGTAATTTTTTTATTTACAAAAATTTCAATTTTAGCCAACCATAGTAATTGTTTTTAACAGTTCTTTAAGAGTCCGAGCAACAGAATGAGATAACTGAACTATCTGGGGTTCTCTGGGCAATCTCATATCTTAGTGTTGACCTACATGGATTTTGATTAGTTTACTGAGTTCCCCAGTTGTATCCAGCTATTCTGTTTTCTGTTGGAGAATGCATGTTACTCAGGCATAGTAATTAACCTTACACAGGCCCTGCCCATGTTATGTATTAATCACATTTGTAAGGGCTACACACATTACATCAAATCACTCTGAGATTCCCCCCTTACAGGGTTTCTTTTGTATTTGGGAGAGGACAACTTCTTTCTATGCTCTTTTTATTCTTGTCATTGTACCTGTGTAAGACTTAATGTGAAGGTTTCTAGAGAGACAATATCTACCTTTATGAGTTAACATCCCCCAAATGTTATTATAGGCAAAAAGAGCTTCAACAAAAGCCAACTAAATAGGCTGCTTCTTGGCTGAGCTTGCTAAGAGACTTGCCAACAAGACAAGGAACTCTCAGAATTGTAAACAGCACAAATGAGAAATAAAAGAATTACAAGCCTAGTGTTCTGCTCAGCCTGTCATCCTCCTCTTTGGTTGCAGTCCAGCAGCTTTTGGAGGCTTCTTTTCAGGCCAATAAAAGTTCTCTTTCTTCTATGTCAACCAAGAGCCACATTTAGGTTAGAAATAATCCTATGAGCCAAAATGTTCTTTGTGTGCCTGCAACCTGTACCTGTGTCATTTAACGAACTTGAGAAAAGTGGGTATCACTCTTAACAGGCTTAAAAGCAGAAAACACTTGTTAGGCCTGGCAGATTTCCTGATACAGCCCAGAAAATGGACACATGATATCCCAAGCCCATTTGAAAAAGAATGAAGGAGATGTAGGAAAATATTTTTCAGATTTTGTTGTCTATCAGACCAATCAATAATGAGTGCAGGAGTTCCTACTTCTTTTCAAAAATCTAATTTTTGAAGTGAAATATCTTCCAGATGTTAAGCCGTGAGCAGATTTTTTTTTTGTTTCATTTTGGAGTACTTATCATGTGAGATCTGAAAACACATTTACAGCTTGTATATACAACAAGTACAGACTGCAAGATTTCACATGATCTGAATCCCCATCATCTGGATTTGAGACCTGTTTGGACCACTTAATGGTACTTTTTGACTCTCAAGCTAAGGGATTTCTGTTCATGGAAGGTGGAGCTCTGGAGAGAAGCACTACTTGGGTCTCCCCCTGCTGAGCTGTCTAGGATATATTTACAATGCACACCTTGGGATCATGTCTAGTACCCCAGTGTTTATTACCATACAGATCTCAAAGATCCTAAATCTGAATGGACAAAAGCAGCTCTTCATAGGACGTATCCTATGCTCTTGAAGAATCCTTTAAAATCAACAGCAAATAAAGTATGGTTTTTGTTCTCAGAGGAAATGACAAAATAAAAATGCCTCAATAGACTACATACAGATTTAAAGAGATTTGTACTTCTTTGCAAATATGTGATTGAAGTCCTCCTTGAGTTACAGCACCAGAACAAAGCCCACTACATTTATAACAGCCCACTCAAATCTGAAGAGAACTCATTTGATCCCAGTTAGTTATAAAGAATATATTTCTCTCATGTGTCGTGAGTTTCCTTCATTCAGAATATTTCCCATTTCCCTGGCCCTATAGCTTGTTCCCTTATCCTACATTTCAAATACTGTTGCTACAAGACTTCCAGTTTGAACCAGTCACTTTGCCCATTTTCTCTCTTTCAGGATGTTGGGGCACCCATGTTCCTATGAGTATGGCTGAACCATTACATCATCTGGGACTTGGTGACCTTGGGAAGTGGGTGAGTGTCCCGAATCTGCCCCTGCCCATCCATTTATCTTCCAGCATAACTCTGAAATCCTATGCATTAGAATAGTTTGCTTATCAGGACAATATTCAACCCGAAGTTGAAGTGCTCTTGGACTTGATCATGTGAAAGATGCTGTTAAACAGTTTTAGGGGTTTTCTCATGCGTTTCTCATGCGTTACTGTTCCTGTAAATGCCTTTAAAGAAGGAGGATAGTGGTTGTGCATGTCATAAGGCTTCTGAAATCTTTTGTTTTTCATTTCATTCCACTGGCCAAAAAGAAATGGGTCACTTTATTATAAGCATCCTGTCTTCCATTGCTCTGTTTGGGTTTGCACCTACTTCTTCCTGAAAAAAAAAAAAAAAAGATTAATCACACAAACATGCTGGTACATGTTTTTTACACATGGTACACAAATGATACAATGAGAAATTAAAACACTGTTCTCACTTTGCTTTCTTTTACCAACTAAAGTGCTGTGTGCTGGGACTAGTTCTTGGAAAGACTCTTCTCTTGCTCAGAATGTGGTCAGCCCAGGGAAGGGAAAAGAGGGTTCTGAGCAGCACAGGGCTTCCTAAATTGCACTGAGAACATTTAAAATGTTAATTTGAACTTTCTGAAGAGTAAATTCAGTCTGGGAACACAAAAGAAGTATAGTAATTGACATCAGATAAGAATCTGGTGAAAGATAGTATCCATGAAAGGACTCTCCAAGTCTTGTGTCCTTTCTTTATGTATTCAGCAATTTAGGGTAAGAGAATAATAATATTTGAAGTGTGTTTCTGAATTGTTTTCCAAAAGAAAATTAGAACTGCAACAGGGCCTCTTCATTTCTTTCAGGCAGGGGCGCCAAGATGAAAAGCAAAAAGTAAGGTTCCAGGAGCCTAGTACCAACACCATGCTTTAATAAGTATAAATCAAAATTATGACTGGTATTCCAAAATAAGCACCTTTTCATGCTTATGTTCATTAAATAAATACATGAACCAGACACTGTTGAGAAAGGGCAATCCTTGATGTACAGTTGTATATCACTGTAAGTAGTACAGTACATGACAGAATATAATTGATTTTGGGGTTGAAAATAACCAGAAAAATTATAAATTACATCCATTTTCACTTTTTTTGCTGGGATTAGCCAAATTGTGAAGCAGTTAAAAGGCTTTGATCAGAGCAGAATGACAATCAGTGACTCTTATTACTCAGATGAGTGTTTTGTGTGTAACACTTCTAAATCCTACACTGAAGCTTTTAGCCAATGCTCTGAAGCAGCATTATTCTCTCCCACACTCTCTCAGGATTGCCTTGCCACCACTGTCTTACAGTACTTCCCTCCTACAGAGTATCTGGTCAGTGGTATTAGCAGCTGCAGGAACAGTGCGTTCAGCATGCCAGACTGAAATTCATGTTCCAGGAATGTCTCCTGGGGGGTTGAGCAATTCAGTCAGATTCATAGTTAAAAGCCTTTCACTGTAACACAATTACCCTGCAGTGGAGAAGAGGAATGGTTGGCATTTGTTTGCTACAAATGTGCCTTGCAAAACCCACTATTACAAAATCCTTCCTTGGGTGAAATTTCCACTGACAATATGATGTACCTCTGCTAAAATGATGGGCTTCTGTGTTGGGAATATAAGGGGGAAATAGAATGATCAGGAACATTTTATATGGGTTTCAACATCCGTTTTCTCAAAAACATTAAAGCTTTTTCTGTCTGAAAAGTAGCAGCTACAGCTGTCCAGAAGGACCCAAACAGTTCCAGCAAGTTGTGGTTTAGTGACTGTTTAGAAAAGCATTTATTTTATTTTTTTTCAGATTCTGGCTGATTCCTGTTATCATGAAAAACACAGAAATTCATTGCAAAGTGTCATCTGCCTTAGGCAGGTGGGGCAGACTCTACTGGCGAAGTTACAGATTTGACTGGCCTCTAGCCATCCAATTTGCAATTTCTATCACATATTCTGCACTTCTGGCTTAGACTGAGTCATAGCCTGAAACAAGAGAGGAAACCACCACTGTCTGGCCAAACTGTCTCATCTTGCAATAGGAATACTGTGTATTTCTCTGCCTTGTGATCCCCACCACTGAGTCCTAGTCTTCCAGCCACTAGGGAATAAAACCAAGGATATCCAAACTAGGCCCTCCTTAGATCACATTTCTGCCTCCTGGTAAGTAAAATCTTGCTTTTAGCAAGTGGGGCAGAGAATTGAAGCACACATACGCTCATGAGGATTGTGTGATACAGGGCAAGAGGAAAAGAGAGAGAACTGGGATGCTTTACAGATTATTTGTGATGGAGTCAAAGATGATGACAGTAACTAAAGCTTAAGAGGGGGCTTAGGCAGGAGGTAGGGACAGAAGGAAAGGGAAGGGGAAGAAGAAGAGAAAGGGAAAGGGAAAGGGAAAGGGAAAGGGAAAGGGAAAGGGAAAGGGAAAGGGAAAGGGAAAGGGAAAGGGAAAGGGAAAGGGAAAGGGAAAGGGAAAGGGGCAACTGGTGGTACAAGTGAAAAACTGGAAGGAAGAAACTGTGAGAGGTAATACAGAGAATAGGAGGAAGTTTCTGGAGATGAGTTCTCAAGAGGCTCAAGGTACAGAAGGCAGTTTTGTATCTCAGGAAACTGAAACTAAAATTTTACCACTTTGTGAATATATTCTTCACTAGCTGTATGATAATGAAATAATTAGGCTTATTCTCAGGTTACCTGGATGATTCTGCCAGATTAGACATAAAGAGAGAGCTTGACGGGTAAAACCCGCACAAACTCTTTTGGGTTTGCAGGGATTCAGTTCTAGTTCTTGGCCTCATATGAACTCCCTCCTCATGTAATTTGAGCAGTGTGAAATATAGAGCTCATTAATTCAGTTGAAGCATTATATACTTCATATTACCTGAAGAAGCAATCTTATGGCAGCATAATTTCTTTCCTTTCCATACTTAACCTTTTTTGGGAGTCCAGAAACAATATGCTTTCAGAAGTACACCCTGTAAGGATTATACAGACAAGGTGGTGAGCACACAGAAAAGAGGCATAGACTTTCCAGAGAAATCCATAACCCAGAAACAGAACAAAAATAATCTGATATGATAGCAAGGTTGCTGGCCTGGACAGATGGAGAAGATAGAACACCTAAAGCAGAAGCAAAAAGACTAAATTTTCATAATATTACATCTGAGCTGGTAGTTCAGGTAATAGTCACAGACACCATGCTCTTTTCTTCCAAGCTGATACAGTATAGTATTTGCATGGTTTAACCTTAGTTAGGTTATTAAAACAAATGCCTTCAATTTACAGTGCAAACACCTGTACTCACTCCAAAGGTCCATTTCTGAAATGCACTAGGCAGAGGTGATTTCGGGAAATACCTACCTACCTCAATATAAGGGAGAAACAAGAGAAACACAAGAAGTAGGGAAAAAATAGTACAAAACTCTGAAATATAGTCTGGAATAGCTCTAGTAAAAGAGTGGTTAGAAAAACTTCCATACATTTTGTGCTAAAACCCGGTGATGCTACAGGCAAAATAATTTTCTTCTTGTTGTTTAGATCCTCCTATACACACAAAACAAGACCAAACATTCTTCAGTGCAGCTCTGTACAGAGATCATCTGCTCTTACTATGAGCTTCTTTTCCAACAGAAACAGTTTGCAGGATCTCAAACTCCGGGCAACCACTTAGGCCAAGAAGCAATAACAATAATGAATAGCTTTTGTATCCTTCAAAATGAGTCATGTTGTTCAAAAGGTAAGAGGGATTTACTCATAATGGACATGCAGTGATGATTCAGCAATTATATTTTCAACAGACTGTTAAACAAACTTCAATGCACTATAAGAATGCATCTCTTCTGATCTCATGGAAATATACAAAGGGAGTTGTTTTTACATTGTTAGAAGCAAACACATTACTCAGACCCAAAAGTATAAAAGAGAGACTGATGGGCAGCCAAGTCTCTCAGCAGACAAGCCTAATAGATCTCTAAGCCCCTTGAAGCTCTTTGCATTTCTTCCTCAAAGAACATTTTTAAAAGTAGTTATCCAGGTTTCTTTTAAGTAATACACTGCCATCATATAGACCCAGATCACTACTACTAAAAGCCAAAGCCACAGATACTCCATTCTGTGCTTGCAGAAATACTTGAAAATGACTCAAATGTTAAAAATGTTTGACATTATAAAGCAACACAATTAGTTCATCTCAAGTGAGTTGTCATCAATCAGAAAGTTTGCATAGAAAGATTATTAGGAACACCTTTAAGATATATAATATATTCCTTTGTAGTACCTAGTGAAGGCTAGCCTTTAGAGAGAGAGGGAGAGTTTTGTAGTATCTCTATATATAATATAGGTAAATCCCTGATATGGCGATCTTCGTCTTTTGTTGGAGTCCAGTTGATTTCAAAAGTCCCACATAGATACAAAAGTCTACATATGTAGGCCAGAAGTTTAGAATTCTCTGTGTGGATACAGAGAATTTTTTCCATCTACTTGAGGAAGAGATGTGTAAGACTCAACAGCCTGTGATGCAATTCAACCTCTGAGCCACTTCTAGCAAATTTTAGTCAGATGAAATAATACATTTAAATGTATTGACAACCTTACAAAATGTCATCATTTAGTTTTGTGTAACCACGACTTTAAAATTTTAAATTCAGTAACAATTTAATATTTTTTAAGCTAAGAAATACTTGTCCTTCTGATATACAGGTGAAGGAAAACTTCAAGGGGCATACACCATAAAAACATTCTAAGAAACATGGACGGAAACACATGCAAATGAAACTTAGTCAAGAATTTCTTAGATCCATCTAATTGTGGGGGTTAGATTTCAAAGAAATTAAAATTCAGCTTTATTTCTGACTAAACAAAATATGTAGTGTTGACTTCCTGCTTAAAGGCACTGAGCAGTCTCCACCAAAACAAATGGAAAACGGAACCCAAGAACAGTAGTATGAGATAGACAAGCTGAGCCCCAGCACTTTTGTCTTTACTCTGCTTTTCTTATCTCATAGTCTGGAATACAACAAAATGTGTTTGTGTGTGCAGAAGCCTATATGAAAGTATGAAAATATATATCTGCACACAGTTATTCTTAACTATAATACACTTTGTTCTACACTTTAGCATTCAGGCTCTGTCTGCCAGATCAGAATATTCTGTGTGTTTGCATTGCTTGGAAAATGACAGAAAAAAAAAAAAAAGCAGCTGGAATCTCTGGCAAGTCATGTAGTGCTGTTCACAATAAGCATGTAGAAGGTTAAAATTAGAGACAGGATTTGGTTTTGACATATTTTAAAAATAACTGACATTTGTCCTGGGAATGTACAACATCTAGCATGCATTAGAAAGAAGATCTTTCTACCTCTGAGCGCACTGTGGCAAAACAAGAAAGGAAAGCTTCCAACAAACCAAAAAAGCAAGCCAGCAACATGATCTTGAAATGCATAAATAGGATGATAACATGCAGGGCACAGAAATAATCCCTCTGCTCTGCTATGCATTGCTTAGGCCACTGCTAAAGCACCATGTCCAATTTTGGGTATTTCAGAATGGTTTCAGTGAGAGAGGACTTGAGGCAACATGGTAAAGGTATTAAAGGATATAAAAGGACACTGTAAAGGAATAATGTAAGTGTATTCCCTGTCTCTATTTTACACAGGGCAAGAAGTAATAAACTGGAAAAAAATTAAATTTAGATATTGGAAAGTGGGAGGAGAAATCAGAGATTGACGGTTGTCTATTAGGAATTTTTTTAGGAGGAAATAAGGAAATGAAGAAAAAAAGAATGAAAGAATAAGTAAATAATAAATAATTAATTTAAAAATCAGGAATTATAGAACTGTCACTGATCTCTTTACACTGCCAGAGGATGGGCTAGGTGACTTCTGAAAATTCCTACCAGATCTAGGGGTCCAAGATTTGTTGGAAGCAGTGATAACATGCTAGGACATGAGCCTGCCTCAGAAATTGTGGAACTTCTGAGTGTCCATTGTCTGAATGGACAGGTTCTGGTTCTGTTCACATTTGGTTTCTATTAATTTTTTTTCAGCACAAGTTCTCACACAGCTAAAGCTTCTGTCTCTGATAACAGCATTTCATTTAATTGCTCAAATACAAGGTTTACTAATGGATCCTTTGAATTTGCCTTGGAGAAGCAATAGGTCACACTACTGAAATTTCTCTCTCAGACTATATTTATATGAAGTAGTTATATATTATTATAACAAACAAGTAAAAACTTATCATTAAATAAATAACTTGGGAATTTGATCAGTGGTTCATTGGATCATGTGATTAAATTTATGGTTTAATGTCTTATATGTATTATTTCCTAGAGCTTCACTTATTTACAATATGTGCACAGATTGAGGGCCACTAGGAGTTTCATGTTGTCAGTACGGCCCATACCAATTTCCCTTTTCCTTCCCTATTCTTTCCATTTGATCCATTCATCGAGGCTTTTCACTCATTTCCAATAAACTTGATTGGTAAAGAAACAACAACTAAAAAAATTCAGGAAGAATACTCCCTTTCTGCCAAAACTCAATTTTAAGCCAAACAGTGCTAATACAGAACTGCTAGAATCAGAACATTCTAACAATAAAACTGACTTTTTCTTGACCTCAGATTTGCTTTCAAACTTGTGGAACATTTCCAGTAGTGTGGGTGTATAAAAGAAAACAGGAACTTTAAATACTAACTACGCCATTTTAACTTCCCTTTCTACTCACAAAACACCACTTACATACAAGCAGATGGAGTATCAAAATATTAATACGATCAGATCAGATTAGCATGTTTACTAAAGCTGAGTAAATAACTAGCAAAAGATGTGCTTAAAAATGCTTTATAACTTCAATTCCAAAACATTATTTTTCTCTACACTTACCATGATATTCACACATCTGTACACATATCACAATACTCATTATCATTAATAGCTCCCTTGATAATCAGTGATCTCCAAACACAACATGAAGCATCCTTGTCTAAATACATCATGAGAAATAGCTACCTTTAACAGGACATTTTATTATAGCCATAGTAAAGGAGCAATTTTACCAAAGGAAAGGTAATTTTTATAATTTCTAATCACATTTTTAAATGTTTTACATATTATTGGTGATTCTGCTCAGATGACACATAACAGGAAAGAGAAAGAGAAAGAGGAGAAAGAGAGAAAGAAAAAGAAAGAAAGAAAGAAAGAAAGAAAGAAAGAAAGAAAGAAAGAAAGAAAGAAAGAAAGAAAGAAAGAAAGAAAGAAAGAAAGAAAGAAAGAAAGAAAGAAAGAAAGAAAGGCAATTCCTGTCTGAACATGACAGCAGTGCAATACTCCACACAAGTACCACACCAAACTATTTTGAAAGCCAGATGTTTCCTGTTGTTCTTTACATGAAGCATCAGTAAAAAAATATTTCTACTCTCAACACAAACTATCCCAGTTTTCCCATTAAAACCAGGAACTCACAGTAAGAATCAACACACCAGTAAATAAAAACAGTACTACTACCTTCCAGTTTTATTCCTATTGGTTTGGTATGCATATGTGATGTTGCACATTTAGCTCAATAGCTAGCAATAAGAACAGGGTTTCTGTCCCTCCAGAATTTTGGGGATCTAAAACTTCAAGCTGAGCTTACAGAGTCACATTAACTTTTGTCCAACAATTAGAATGGGAAAGAATACTGCACAAGCATCATGACTTTAAAAAAAAAAAAAAAAAAAAAAGTGTCGTTATATGTATGTAATATAATACCATCCAGAGTAGCCTTCATACTGAAAGAGCAATGAATCCAGAGTATTAATCCAGGCTTTGCAATTACCCTGTATGGACTAGAGTAACTTAACTTCTTGAATAAGGGTTAAAAATGGGAAGAATAATAACAGGTCATATTAATTTTTTTCCGTTTGTTTTTTTTTGTTGTTTGTTTGTTTTTTTGGTTTTTTTGGTTTTTTGTTTTTTAATCTCTTGTCCTTGCTCAACATTATACAAAGTTTCCACAAATTTTCCATTAAAAACAGGCATGGGTTTATTTATTGTGTGCAAGCAAATAGCTATAAATTAATTTATTACAAGTGTCTGAGTGTCGTAAAATAGTATTACATTTAGCTAAAAATGAAAATCCAAATGAGTTGCATATCATTTTATTATAGTGATTAAATCCATGGCTCACCTAAGCCTATATTTAAAATTACATATTTCTGAATTTATGTAAAAGACTTTGAGCAGACTATTTAACAAGAGCAAGCAACAGCTCTGCATAAAAATACCTGCTGCTACAGCAGCCTGTCACCTTTCAGCCAGAGCTTAATCTTTCACTAAATATTTGTTCTTAATATTCTCTGCTTTGTACTGCTAATCTATTGGTTTTTCAGGTGTCTTGTACAAGTGAAAGTTCCAATTTATTTATGTGTTGCATCTGAAATGTAATTCATCAGCTTCAAAATTAGGTTCTAAATCTGTGATGCTTGTCTGTCATTTCTGCTCTAAACTTGAATTGAGAGATGTGGTAACTGAAAGTAGCAAATCATCTTCCTATTTTTTATACCTCTACAATACCTATTTGCTGATCTTTATAAGGCTGCAGTCACAGATTTTCAGCTCCTCTCATTTGTAAGTCTAAACATTTTGATTCACATTTGATCTTTTTTCTTATTTTATCCAGCTTTTTGGCAATACTTTCTAAATTTAAATGTAGTATTTCAGAGGGAACTAAAATTTGAGGTCTTTGCACATACACAAGCAGCTTATTGAAAAAAATTTGCTAAGCAAGCCCATTCAGCTGCACAGCATCCAAACAGTGCTTGGAGTAGGTTCACCATTCAGTGAAAATGTACTGTCACAGGGGTCCTTTTACCTCTTAGTCCAGAGTCTGATTTATGTCAGAAAGTCTACACACATTGTGTTTCATTAGGGAAAGGAGGTTTTCCTGGTACTTAAGTGGATCTGCATGACACTATTGTCGGATCAGTGAATATTGACATATTGTATGATGATACAATTATATGATGACTGAAGTAGTTTGGTAGAAGATCATATCCTATTGTAGCTACACAGTTGCTAGAAGGGAGATCCAAGTGTTACAGAATATGTGGCTGGGCTAAATGTTTTGTAGTGGGTGTGATGTGCATGTTCTCAGAAGCACAGACATTTCTCTGAGCAAAAGGAACATGCCCATACACTTTCTTTTCAGGCAGTTTAACTTCTAATAGTCCACCTACCTGTCACCAGTCTTGTTCAGACTTGTACAACATGTGTGGGGATTTTTTTAATTGTTTCATCAGCATTTACTGTAAGAAGCAGAAGGCAGATGGATTTGAAGTGGGCTGCATGATACAGAAATAAATATGCATTAACCATGTTGTCACAATGGGCTGCCTAGACCTCAACAGCTCTTACTGAAGTTCATTTGAACTGATGGTGCTCATACTTTTAAATGGGCATTAATAGATTAGTGCATCTGTTTGTACTGCAAGTTGATATAGTACAGGCCAAATTTGCCAGATCAACTGACTAAAACAAGGCTGTTTTAATACACTTTATGGTACATCAATACTCAGTGGTTGCAACACTTCTTGCTCAACTCGGGTTCCAAATTAATTTTTTACAGAGTATTCATGCCACTTGACCTAGAAGAGATGTAATAAATATAGTAAGGTTGAGAGATGTTGCATATGCTTTAACCCTTGGAAAAGATACTACACCATTTGGAGAGATTATGCAAATTGTTTTTATGCTTTTCTCCTACCAAATGAAATATTGATATTGATGCCTTTTTAACATGGGCTGCAGCCAATGCCAAAGTACACATGTAAGGACAACAAGGTTCTGTGCTGAGCATTTAAAAGAATTTGCTTTACCTTCCGGCAACACACCTCAATCTCAATGAGAGGCTAAAAACTTTGACTTTATATAAAATACTCATTTAAGGGTATCTATTTCTTTTGAGATTACATGGAAATGATAATATCAATGTAAGGTTATGGTATCAAAAGTTTCCACAGTCACCTTAAAAGCCTCACATTGGGGAATGGCTTCTACTAAAAATGGAATCCCTTCAACACAGTAATATAGTTACAATACATAAGAAAGAAGGATAGAGTGGAAACTTGCAACCAAGGAAAAAAATATCTTATACACCTTGTAGGCAGTTCAAAGGAACCACATAAGGTTGTGTTACACTGCTGTGAGCATATATGCTTCTTGTGTACAAGATACATCTTGTGATTTCTTAACTATCATTAGATATAAAACTATTTCTACATTTCTAAGTCACATACAGCTGAAGACCCCAAATGAAATAGAAAGTATGTCTAGTTACATATTCTGTACTTAAATGCAAAAAAACCCCCAACACTTCCATAAAAATGCAAGACTTGGTATAATTCCAAGAAAATTTATTTTCTAAATTAGAAAATTAAATTTCTCAAAAGAAAATGCTATTTTAAGTACAAATGGTGCTCATATCTGAAAAGAATTTTAAACAGTGAAGATCACCTAAACAGTTTAGAGTTGGCAAAAATATTTGTTTTATAATTAATAAATTCTTTTTGATAAATATTTTTCATGCTGAAAACAAGTTCATCAAGTCCATGCTACAAAGAGCAGATCATAGTAACTATTCTGGGTTAAAACAAAAAAATGAAACTACAACTGTTTCAATTGTCTTTCTTTTTTCTAGTTTAATCCACCTCTAGCCAATTAGTTTAAATAACAATAACCAACTCTTAAATAATCTTCTGGTGAAAAGCTAAAATCAGACTTACTGTCAGTGATGACATAAGAATTCCATTTGCATATAAAATAATTCTTATATGACTGTGTAAATCACTTTGTATTGATTTATTAAATAAGCATGCAATTCATGTCCGTTCGGGGGATATAATTCCCTGGAATGGTAGTGCTATTGCTGAAATTCATACATACACACATACACACTCTTAGGTTGTTTGATCTGAGTAAATGACTGTAAATGGTGAAATATAAATTCTATATAACCACTGATTTAGTTTATATGCAAAACAAAATCATAGTTCACAGAAACATAGAACCCTTGAGATTGGAATGGCCTCTGGAGACCATGTAGTTCTTCTCAATGCACATTCTAGAAGACTCAATCAAAATATCTCTTACTGATTCACAGTTCTACAAATTTTTTTTTTTTCACCTGCTATAACAAAGACCTTAAATCACTTTTTAAAGCCATTTCTGTATACTGAAGATAAGTAACTTGTAAATGTTTCACAAAGCAGGCACTTGGTTTTACTGGAACACATAATCTATTGAACAAACTAGTAATTTTCATTCTTCTGAGCTGCTCATAACAACAGATCTAGCCAGAGTCAACTTTGATATGACATTATTTGTATCCTTCAGTCTATACAATTCATAATTTCTTATTCATACTTTGATTTTGCTATGCAGTCTTTGTATAAAAGCCTCATCCTTTTAAATCCAAGATCTATTAACAGCTTAGTGCACTGAGGATACACAGGTTAAACAGAAACACAATTGGACTGATACATTACTCTAAGTAATGCAACAATAAATATCCTTCACAGGGGACTGTAATATTTTTTATAATACTATAACAGGCAAATACCAGTCAACAAACTAAGGTTTTAGTTTTCCAGCCTCAGATAATAAATAATGCTTCCTGTTTCTTGGTTGTTATTCTTGAGGTTCCTTCCTCAGAGCTCAACACAATGATGATGGGATATTTCCTCTCCACCAGAATGGCAGAAAGGAACATAGTTTGCATCTGTTGTATCACCCAGACTGAATTTTTTGCAATCACACAGCAATTACCTTTCATTGTAGTGCAATTCTTTAACAGAGCAAGATTAAAAGTGAACTGTCTATATAACAAAGAATACTGAAGCAGAAAGAGTGGGAGGAACAGCAGAAAAATAGGGAGCATAGAGGAGGAGCAGAGAAATATCAAAAAGGGCTGTGGAGCACATTGTAGAAGAGGGTGAGACATCAAATAGTCCTCTACAAATCTACTATATTAACCAATTTCTGGGACAGAGGGTTAAGTGGCATTTCTAGTTCCATTTTGTTACTCAAAGAAGCTTCCTATATCATTAGCCTCCTTTAACTACAGTATAAAAACATCATTGCAAAGGTTTGTTGTATTTGTTTTTAGAGAAATAAAGAATGACTGTGAGACATCAATACACATGACTATTTCTTCAGCAATGCAAACAGCAATATTTCTCTAAATATATGAAAAACTTTAATGGAAGCATCTAAACCACTAGACTTTGTATCTAGCCTTCTTTGGAAAGAAGGATGAACTGGCTTGGCTTTGCTAGTCTGACATATTTAAAAGAAAGTCAAGAAAAGGAAAGAGTCCGAATAGACGTCATGAAAACTAGAAAGATAAGAAAAGTTGAAGTTCTGAAAAAACCCTTTCACCAAGCCTCCTAATAAAGACGGTCCATCTCTTCATTACCATGCTACTCATCCACCTCTGTTACTCTGCACAAAAGGGAAAAAAGCAGTCTTTATAGTTGTACATGATTATATTTTCCTTTTGTATTGAGTTCAAAGTCTTTTCTAAAAAAGCAAGAGTAGATTGCTCACAATGTAATGGGCCATTCCCAGGAAACGAAAAAATGGCCTTAACGTTTTATATTAATACAATAGGTTATGTATAAAACAGGTTTTAAAAAGTTAATGCATATTAGCTTAGAACAGCCATATTTTAACACTGTGCGACTGAAAGTTCCAGTAGAGCAGATGAATGAAACTACAGAAGAAAAAAACCTGCTATGACAAAGAGATAAAGGTTTAACTAAAAGGACTCAAATCTATATTTCAGGTGCCTCTTTACCTTCCATCAGGAAACGAGTTATTAGGAGTAATGAAATCAGAGATAGAAAATACAAAAAGTTTTTAGATCCTTCTGTGCAAGGCGGCGACACTGGCCTTTACTTCTTCACTTTATAATGATTCCTTTGAGTTGTGGTTCTGAAAAAGCTGTGAAACATCTTCCTGTTATTTCTTTTTCATCTTTCCAAACACTGGCCAGGAATAACCCCATCCTATTCTTTTCTTGGATTTTTGAAACACATATTGACTGTAACGATTATAAATTATCTGGTTAATGTGTTGGATTTATAAAAGTGTTAGAGCTCCTCTACGCTGCTATGAGGTGCCTCTGAGAAGGTGCAAGGCATGAGAAGAATCTAACTTTTTCCATGCCTGCTTCTCCTTTAGGCCACTGCAAATATTAACTTTAGAAAATATAAATTAAGTGGATTTTGGGACAGTCTCACAACATCACTCCCCACCGGAGGAGCTGTTGGCTCCCTCTTCACCACAAGTAGCAGTAGACTGCTAGCCAACATCACCTCTGCCAAATACCGCCCCTGTAGTCACTGTCCTGCTGGTCAGTTTCTGGGTGATAATCTCCCTTAGTCAGGGCTTTTAAGATTCAGATACAGATTTCTACTGAGTTCTCAGTTACAATGTATGTATGTAAAAGAAGCATCTGTTTCATAGCTTTGGTCACTCTAACTCCACCGCACCAGCAACTCTAAAACCACCACAAGCACTGAACCAGTAGTTTCTGGCCACATCATCACACTCTGCAAAACACAGGAAGCCAAGTAATAAATCTTGCAGCATCTGCATCTTCAGCCCTGATTTTTCACTGCACACCTAGTACTGTAATTGAGTGTCTTAAGTGCTGCATGGCAGAAATAAACAGGTACTGCAGAGTTACATGTCCTTTCCATTAACCTATTTAATCTCCTAAGCAATTGGAACAAAATCAAGGTTTTGGGATAAAATGTCTTAAGAAACACTATAACCATCTCTTCTTACCCCAAAATTTTCTTCAGATCATTTTGATCTGAGCAGAGCCATGACTACTAGAATGCAAAAAAGAAGCAGTTCAGTGTCCAGAGAGAAGTTTCTGGTGGAAGATTACAGGCTCTAGGTTTTCTTATCACAAAGATTAGTAGCCATCATATTAGAAAACTTTTAAAAGACATTTTTGGTCAGCTCAACATCTACTAGATAAAGGAAAATTTCAAAACTTAAGTGTATTTTTCCAACTGTTCCTCCCATCCCACTTAAAATTCAAGTCAAAAAGTAAAAATAACTTTTTGTGTGTTGCCAGTAGTCTGTTTTCAAGCATTGGCTGACCTTATCTCTTATGATGACCGTTGACCATTTCTTTGCTGATGGCCCCACTCAAATTATTTAAATATATAGTACTATTTAAATTTTCTGACACACTTTGCATTTGACTGGTAATTCATGATTGAAAAGTGACCTGTATGAAGAATTGTGAGCCAAGTTAAGAAGCGGGTCTGCCTATGCTAGTGACGACCTCAAGTAAAAGGTATTAAAAACTACAGACTTAAATACAAATTTATCTACTATAGATATAAAAAATTTAAGAGTAAAAGACTTTCAGAATTTCTGCTCAGTATCAGCAATTCTGGGGAGAAATTTGACCTTCTTTATCTCTATAATAATAGTTTCATTTATGCTCTGTTTCTTCCTTGTGGTCTCAGTTAGACATAAGACCACTTTAAATCTATATCATCTGGCTCTGTATGCACTCCATGGAAAGCCAACAACAATCCTATACAGTAAAAAGTTTAAAAATCAACAGTACTGGAAAACTGAATTTTGGTTCTTCTCAGACATATAGTATCAGATTGTAAACATAGTACCAAAGTGAAAATGGCAGGAGACCTGGTCTTTTGCCTACTTTTCCTAATAGTTTTATGAGTCCAATTTTTCTTTGCACAAATGGTGCACATGGGGAGAATCTTTTTATTCCTATGAATGAAAGCATGTGTATGCAAATGGAACATTCAAATGCAAATGAATGTATTTGCACAAGAAGCACTTGCCCACCTGCCACAGAGCCTTGGCTTTTCGACTTTCAGGGCCTGGGTGCTCAGAAGAAGAGAGTGAATAGGAGAATAAGAATGTCAGCAATATTTCAAAAGGTGAATGGCCAATCACTGTGAACAGCAAGTGGGAAGGATAAAACAAGTGAAAAAAATTAGGAGAAATGGAAATGTGCAAAGAAGATTCTTACAACTGTTCACATAAGGCATGCACACAGACCACCACTACCCAGAGCTGAAGCAGTGGCAAACTGGAAGCAAGGAAAGAGGAAGTACTATAAGTGAAAACAAGGCTTTCGACAAATTCCATTGTTCACCTTTTTATTTAGCAGCTGTATATATTACATGTAAGGATAAAATCTTCTCTGAAAAATGGAATCTGTTGATTACACCTGGAGAGATTCTTAAAATACCAGAGAACAAGCCTTTTGTATTCACATATTTCCATTATTTTTCCTCATACAAATGATTAGGTCTTAAGAAATAAAAATCTTGTTGTTTTCTAGACTTCCTCTGCTCTCAGTATCACTGCTACACTGACAGCATAGGGTATGAATCTGTTTCACCAGGTCAGTTTGGACGTCCAGTAACAAAAGTTTAAAAGTCAGCATTGAAAAGATCTGAGAATAGTGCACTATGCAGAGGAGCATCTGCATCCTTTAACTCCTTATTACTAGAAGCAGCAAGACTATTCAGATAATTTCTCAACTGTTTCTCATTATGCCTTGTATGCAGCCAAGGAATTGCATTATATATCCCAAAAGTCTATCCCAAAGACAAAACAACACCAAAACCCCATTGCCCTGCAATGGCTCCTCAGGAGCTTGCTGTTGACATACATGTGCAGCAGGTGGACATTCAGTGAAGCATGTAAATCCTGTACAGCAGACTAAGGGAATAGGTTTTTGGGAGGCAGAGCAGCCTGCCAAAGTATGCCTGCTAGGTGACTGATGCACGGAATCTCACAGGAGCCCTCCCAGACCTAGCTGAAGATTTTGGGGCCATACAGCCCCCAGAGATTTTTTTTTTTCCTTTTTAATTTAAAATGTGTGATTATCCCTTACTTTCTGCCACCTGTTCTGCTTATAAACTTCTACAGGGCCCCTCTCTCTGCTCTAATTTCCAACAAGCTGTCATGTTACCCTAACCCATGGGGCCACCTCCTCCCTGAGGCATTGAGATGACTCATGTGCATTCATGTATGCAGAGTGGCAGCTGGCCCTAAGGCTAACCAGGGATGTGACCTATCTATCAGTTACTTGATTTTCTTGAAACTCTGAACCCTGCTAAAATAGACAACTCACGCAGAGTTTCGCTACTAGTAGTATTTCCGTCATTTCCTTGATTGTTACAATGGTTTCTGGAAAGCTGCCATTCACAAAAAATGTATGGAAAAGCTTGGAACTCTATTAAAATTTTCATCATTTCAGACTCAAGACACCTGTACTTCTAGGAGCCCCAGGTGCAAATTCAGGGAGTACCCTCAGAAAAAATTAGATTTATTCTCTCTGAAATCAGAGTCAGCTAGTTACTACAGAGTAGCCATCCTTATCCACACATTCCTCCTCCTCCTCTTTCTTCACTTCCCACCAGTTTGTCAGTCAACAATGCCTGTCTGATGAGTATCACTTAATTTTGTGTTATCAAACCCTTACAAATATAATTTCAATTAGTACAAAGCATAGTCTCAGTAAAGGTTGTTTCAGGGTATTTTTATAAATCATTGCAAAAGTCCACAAGGTCCTCTTGTCCAGAAATGCTGCAAAAAAGTAAACAATAGGAACACATTCTAAATTAAAAGCATGTTGATGCCACAAAGACAATGAATTCTTTATACAGAATTTGCCGGCATGTCTTATTACAGAGTTTAAATGTGAGATTTATACTCAAATAAGAACATCTCATAAAACAGGTATGATCATGACTTTGTAAGGTTTCTCAAATGCCCCTGGAACAGCTCAATGAAGGAAGATGTCCTGATATCTGCAAAAAATTTAAATTCTTGTGCTATTTGAAGAATGAGATGTAAAATTAGATTTAAAAATACAGAAGTCTCAGCCTTTGATTTTCAGCTGTCTGCAGATGTAAGTTTAAAAGCCAGCCAAAACCAGAAATGAGAGTTTATTGCTGAATAAGCTTATTTAATTTCTTCATAGTATTTCTGGGTGTCCATGTGTATACATCCCAACCTGAAGCAGAAGGACTCAGAAGCTGAGACTGTGGTCCAACTTGTGTCACACTGAAAATACAAAGAGGTTTCTGGTTAGTTGGCTGATTGAAAAACAAGCATTGAACCACATGACATTTCCCTGTCACTGGGGTTTCAAAAACGAATTAAGTCAATTGTAAATCTATAAATACCTTAAGAATTTTTCATATAATTATATGGAAGTTCAAAGCTATAATTAAGTGAAAGGTTATCCCAATTCTGTATGACCAGATATTACACATCAGCCACATACAGTCGCTAAACTCAATTGCAGGACCAATTTAAACAATGCTTAAATATTAGGTAACAAGATAGATAAATTCAACATAAGATACGTTCTGTAACAGCAAGTCATCTTTTTTTAATGAAACAAAAGAATTTTAAGAGTCTATAATTTTTGTGGGCACTTTATGTGTCCACTTCATGGGTTAGAACAACCACTGTAGATGTAAAGAGCGAGGATGAGCTATCCCAATAGATATCCAGATGAAATTCTTATGGAGTCCTGTGTACACACAATGACTTTAGTCCTTTTGCTGTATTTTTCTCAGGAAGAAGCAATTCCTAATGGTTTTATTATATTGCACAAGCAAGCCTTTCAGAATGGCATGGAAGAAAGGTTTGCTGGTATGAATCTGTTTTTTTAATAACATTTTTAATAACAAGCATACACTAAAGAGGGACGTGTTTGCAGGACAGTATCAGCTTCCCCTTGAAGCCATAAAACATTTCCAACATGTAAGAAAAATCATTCCCAAATAAAGTTTGAAGTGAATTCAGGAGCATTTGGTGACTGGGCAGCTTTTGGTACATTCTTGGATTTTAGCCCATTATTTTGAAAACACACCAGCTAACTGCAAGAGTAGGGACTGCTGGGTAGCTGAGTCAAAGTGAGAAGTAAGCTGAAATTCAGGAAGGAGGTTCAGGAGATGAAAGCAGTCCCATTACATTATATGAACTCATTTCTCACTGAAAATGCCACAGTTTGAAGGTTTTCTTTGTGACTGGAACAAATAAAAGCTTTTAGGTCTTTCTGAGAATGTAGGTACCACAATATGAGCAACGGAGCAAAACAGGTGATACATTTCTCTCCTCCATTTCTAGGTCTGAATTGGAAATAAAGGGAAATAACTTTGGCAGATTTACTGGCTATTTTAGGACTTCTCTTTCCCTGAAATGATCAGTGCAGGATTTCACTCACTGCCTCTAGAAGTATGTTCACACAGGCATTCCACCTTCAGACACATTGTGAATTTGAACAGTGCCTTGATTAAATATTTTACTTCTTTCTTCCTTCCCTTGAAACTGATTTAGATCTTAGTGCCCACACAAAGTGCAGCATTAATGTATGTCATGTAGCTCTGTATAAACCCACAAGATTTTACCATGTCAGCTTTTGTAAAAATCTGGTTCTAAACATCTTATAATGTTAAGTCTTATAACCTCAACATCTGTTAGAAATATTGCCTGTTTACTGGCCTGTTGCCTTCCACTCTAAGCAGGGCTGAGAGTTTGCATGTCCTGTTGCTGTGGCCAGTGTTTATGCTGGCATGATCTGAACAGCTCTCGCTCAAATCCCAACTACAACATTTTATTAAACCACGTGGTTATCACCATAATCCCATATTAGGGCCTGAGGAACCTAGCCCTGATAGTAGAGTATATTTTCTGTTCAAAGCCGTCAGCCAGATTACTAAATTCCCCAGCTGTGAGAAAATTTTCCCATCTCAAAATCAAAACAGTGAGAAAAAATGCAGATCCCTCAGCCTCCTCTTTAGGATGGAGTCGAGTAACTTATTCCACATTTCCAGACTGGTAAAATTAATTTCCCTCAAACCTTTAAACCTACAGCTGTGAGGTTTTGCATCTTCCTCAGGTATTTATGACCCTCAATGAATCATTTAATTAATATACAACTTAGACACTCAAGACAGTTAAGAGTAGTCCCACAGACAAACAATTATGTTCTTGCACCAAGACAGAACCAAGTACTGCAATAGCATAATGCTAATAAACAAGATTGCCATTCCACCCCACCAAAAAAAATTTGTATGTATCAACAACCTCACACAAAATGAGAACTAAACTCACGAATACATTTCCAAAAATGTATGCTTGGAGAGATGAGATAAACAGCAGCATCACAACAGGGAACTAGATACCCTTCCAGACGTCCAGTATCTCTTATCACATATGACACTGTGCCAACGTTTAAGTTAAGGGCTTGAAGAAAATGGCATTTCTCTTTGCAGGGGAATAAAGCCTGTGCATACAGCACATAAAAAGTAAAATTCTAAGACTGTTGAGAACAGAAGGTAATAAAGCAATACCTATCTCTTTCCAATTCCACAACATGTTAATATTAATGAGCCAAGAAAATTCTGGCCACTCATTTTCAAATGTTCATTCATGTTGTGCACTCTGCGCCAAATCCTTCAGCTACTTCCAGATTCCAAGACTGCAAGGGAGACAGGGTTACTTCTGACTAAAAGCAAAAAAATAATATAGTGCTTTAATCACAGACCATTCCTAAATGGAAGCCATAAATTAATGATACATATACTACAACCTTTCTTGAGGAATGCTATGTTTTTTTTGCCAGATGGTAATTTCAGTTCTATGCAGACTATATGAGTATCTATAGGTGTTTTAATCATCTATTTGTATGTACTCATTGGTAGTTTGATGGAGCATGTTCTACAGCATTAATAAAACATACTGATCTATAGCTCTTAAGTACCTTACCACTGAGTGATAAGTACCATTTCATTAGGACTTTTTACATTAGGGATTTTTTATTTTTGTGATTTATGACTATTCTATGCTGTATTTAGCTTTCCCATGTGAGGCTCATAAACCAGAGACCAGATGAAAAGAATGATGATAAACTATGCCACCACAGAAAAATGTAAAAGAATATAAATTGAACATACATGCCTGTCAAATGCTTAGATGCCTCTATTGAGTTTGTTTCATGGCTGTGCATCTAGAAATATTTTGCTACAATTACATAGCTGGGGCAGCTGTATGCATCATATTTGCTGGTTTGGGAACTGTGTTCTATTTTGGACAAACCAGAGAGGCCTTTTGAATAAGTGGCTTTAGTATTTTTCTTAGTAGACAGCAATAGTGGCTAAATGATTAAATGCAGAAGATGGCAAAAATAACAAGTCAGTACTAATTATGAAATTTTTAGATTATCATAGAATAATGATGGCACACAGCTTTTGCAAGAGGAAATTATCCAGTTTTGCTATTCAAGTCAGATGCCAAGCTCCAAATTTGCTTGTTTGATTGGCCTGGCACTCTTTCCTCAGAGACTAGAAAAAGCTTCCATTAGCTTTCATTGGCTTAAATCAGAAACATCTGCTAAAAGCACAAAACACTCATTGGTTGAGATCAACAGTCAGAAACCTGAACAAGGGCAGAATCTTTCTCCTAAAGTAGGTGACAAATCAGTCCTATGCCATCATTACTCTGCATGTCAACCTATGCATATATTTCATTGAATTCTTAACTCAGCTCAAGCCAGTGTCTTTCTTTGAGCTATCTTAGTGATATTCTAAAATTAAAATTCAGCATCCTATATGTTTCTGTCTTCCTTCAAACTGGTGCTTTGTTAGTCTTCACAATAGTATACAAATGCTTTAGAAGTTTCAGAAAACTAAGGAAAAAACCCAAACTCTTTCAATCATTCAGAATAGCTGAAATACAGTGCAAACAAACTTACACATTAATTTTTTCCATCTCATGCTCTTCTCTTTTAGATAGAGATTTGATTTAGAGCATTCTGTGAAATCACTTCTAGCTGCTACGGACTTACCAGATCACATTATTGCTGTTTTTGAGGAAAAAACAAGGCCCCATCTACAGGTTTTAGCTATACCCCACTGAAAAGAAGCACAACACAGAGGATTATTCAGCACGTAGATGTGAAGTGCCCATGTTAGGGTATGTTTGGCTGGCTGTGCTAATTGTATCCAAACCCCCATGCCCATGTTCCTACTGGCACTGCTCCATCTCCAAATTTACTATAGCTCTGCCTCTTTCCCTCTAATAGCTTCTGGCATGTTCTCCAATCCCACTATTTCTAATCCTGATATCCCTTTGCCAAATTGTAGAGGCAGCTTGGAGGAAAGGAAAACCAAAACAAAGCAGCCATCATCTTCAGCTGAAAACTCACCCGCATGTGTGGCTGCCTTCCAACATGTCTGCCAATGCTACAGGAGCTACTGCAGGAGTTGGAAAATCAAGGGGAAGGAACAAAAATACACAACAGTCACAGAAATTAATGTTAGTGGCTTTAAAGGCAACAGCCATCTGTTTTCCTTACAGCCTGGCAGCATCAGGAGCTCCCTGCAGTGAGGATGGAGATTTGGCAGGTTTCCTTAACCCTGTTGAGCATTTACTGTCCCTACCAGGATCCCCTGCTGCTTCTCTCCACACCCTCAGACCAATTATACTTAAACTTTTTACTGCAGCAGCAGTGCCCACACAACCTTATGGGCACTTTAATCACCAACACCTATCAAAATCAGCAAAGTCCAACTACTGCTTAAGCATGACACTTCTAAATTTGAAATTAATATAATTTTGCAGCCATGTTGCATCCAAATCATGGGAAAACTGGCTTTAAAATGCAGCAGAGGCAGAATTTACACCTAAGAAAAACAACTCAATTTAGTTTTGTGATAGCATGATCTTACCTGTATTACCAAGATGTCAAGAAAAATTGTGTTATATTTTCCTTCTGTGGCTGCCATTTGAGTTTTTATTTGCATAATGCTTCTTTCCCAGTCAGAAAGTTGCCAGGAAAACAGACAATGAAACCTGCCACAGAAATGCAACAAGGAGAATTTGGAGGCTTTGTTTTCACATAGATTTAAACTGATTTCAGTGTATTTCATTGCTATAAAAATTTAAATAGAAATTTTATCAGTGTTTAAGGTTATTATTAATATTTTTCTTCATTGTATGCCAACTTTAGGCAAAAATAGCAAGTAGTAGAAAAAATATAGCAGGTAAAAGAATGTAGGAATATACGTAAGTAAAAAAACCAGCTATCCATAATCACAAACTTCCCTTAAGTAGCAGTTTTTTAGTACAGTTCTTCAGGGCTGTTTCTGTTCTCTGTTATCACAGTTTTAATATAACTTACAATCACTTCCTAGAGACTATCCAGATTTTACAAAGCATTATCTGCTTTAGGAAAAATCAGAGTGCTGCATACAGTAATCTGTCATGCAAGAGCAAGAGCAGCTGGTGTAGCTTACATAAAGTGGCAAATAGCCCAGTGCAATAAAATGTAAGCATGTTCATAGCAAGAGAAACTATTGGCATAGAACAGATGCCAAAATGTAGTTCTATTTGGATCACAAATAAAATTATCTGTTTATCTTCTCTCATAATGAAGATAAAACAACAGGATACAATTTCCTTAAATTTGAGGGTGGCAGATTCTCTTTGAAATTTAGATTTTCTTTCTTTAAATTTTATTTCACATATATTCAGTGCTCCCAGTTACAAGATCTGGGTTATCACATAGATCTCAGCAAGTCAAAATCCAGTTGGTTAGTTTATTTGTCACCTTGTCACCTCAATTGTGGTTTTGAGTGAAGAGTTTATTTGAGGATGGATTTTCTATTCTGCTCTGGTGGTTTTTTTACATAAAAGCAGAACATAGAATCAGTGAGGTTTTACTCTGGTTTTGGTTAGGTTGTTTTGGGCTTTTTTAAAGGAAGGAGATTGTCCATTCAAGCTTTTAGTACCTGTTTCAGAAAATTTTTTTTTTTTTTCTGCTGGTTGTACTGCAATACCTTTAACCACTAGGTGTACTTGGATCACAGATTACTAAATGCTCCGCCCTTGTATTACCAGAAGCAGATTGGAAGAAGGCTGGAATCAGGCTGCATTCCAGCTGCAAACACACAGTAGTTGACAGTACATCCCCTGTGAGAGGGATGAGGGGCAAGACCTACTTAAGACATCAGAAGCTATTGAAATACAGACTAAAAATAGTAGCAGTGATCTCCACCACATTGGGACCCACTCTGTTCATGGACTTGGCAGGAATTTAATCACTGACTGCAGAGGGTGCAGTTTGATGTGCCATGTTCCATGTGCCTCCATAAGAAAGACAATCTTACAGTGGTATACTCGAGATGCTATTATAACAGTTACGAAGGCATTTACAAATCCCCTCTAAGGCTCTTTTTTCTCTCTTTTTTCTCTCTTTTTTTCTCTCTTTTTCTCTCTTTTTTCTCTTGTTAAAAGATTTGCTCAGTTTGGTTCTGCAAGAGTATCAGGTTTCCAATTTCTGCTCAAAGCACCTTGTCAGAAATGCTTAGAGTTTCAAAGAATTATTAACTTATAAGTCTTTGTTTCCTTGTCATTGAAAATAACATGAACTGTGGGACCACAAATACAGTTTTCAGTCAATTCTGTCTATAAGCCACTGATCGAGTTATTAGCTGAGGAGTGAAATCCCTCCATGGGTCAATTTTAACAGGTATGAGATAAAAGGAGGAATTAGGGAAAGCAAAGTGGTTGCTTTGGTTAAGTTTTTCCTTCTTTTTGTGGACAAAATTGTAATGATACTAAAACTTAATATCCTGCCTTTTGCATAGTGGTAACAGCAGCAGCAAGGCCTAACTTTATGTGACAGCCACAATGACTCATTATGCAGTATGTTTAATGATCTGTGTTTAATGAGAGCTGAGATGCTTCCTGGGCACTGTCCATAACAGTCCTTCTATGAGGCTATAGTCAAACATTTAATGTGAGAAGAAACTCTAGAGTTTCTTCCGTAAATACTTCCATATTTTCTTGCTCTTTCTGCTGTGACTACGAACTCACCCAATGTGAAATGAATGTTAGAATGACTCTGTGAAAAATAGAAACTAAAAAGCCCAGCAAATGGAGCCACCTTTTTCTTCTGAGTGGATTAACCTAGTTTCCTAGTTTTGATAGTTTAAATATTAATATTAATAAGGTCATTCTATTTTTTTAAGGTCATATACCTTCCATGAATAAATTCTCATTTCAGTGTCACAAGTGAGTAGGATTTGGGATGTAATGCTTACCTCCTCCCATCTTCCATCTCCAAAACTTCCTAGTAAAAAAGGTTCTAATCCTAAGGAATCTAAAAGAACCAATAAGCAGCTTGAAAACCACCATAAAAGGAGTAAATCAGTCCTATTGTTAGTATCTCCAAAATGCCACCAAGTCATTGGGAAGTGAATAGTACTTATAGAAAGAAACTCACTCTGCAGAAATGTAGGGGGTTTTAATTTGGGTTTTTAAGTTTGGGGTTTTTAAATTAAATTTGAGGTTTTTAAATTATCCCACAGGTGTGAGCTCCAACACGTTTGGGCCTCGTCCAGCTGTACATTGAACACCTGCAAAGCACACCAGAGTCCATCAGAGCCCATGGACAGAAAGTCATACTTGTGCTTTGATCTCTGTGACCAAAAAAAAAACAGAGGGAACAATTTAGCATGAACATTGTAGTCTAAATAATACTTTAAAGGCTTAGCCCTTTTGAGTTGACAGAAAGAATGAGTTGTTCCACTGGTATTTTGACATTTTAGTGTAAATGCCTACCAGGACCTAAGAAGCATTTCCTGGAGCAGCAACTACCTGTTGAGTTCAGTGGGTGCAGCTTGAACTTGGTACTCACTAGCAGAAATAGCACATCATGCTGCAAAGGAATGGGGCTTGGGACTTTTCACCTGTCACCCTCAACAGGCTCAAAGCTTTTCATGTCTCCCTTTTCATGCCTCCTGTGTAAATTTGACCTTGCTTAGGAAGATTATCACTCCCAGCAGAGACTCTGGGGAGGAAACTTGCTTTGAGCAAGCTCTTGATCCTGAAACATTAGAATTACTAATAGCACTCCCATCTAGTTAGCATAATAGAAGCACCTGCCTGCATCAATGACACAACCAAATAAAAGACATTTGTCCACTATACAGCTAGAAATTACATTTCAGCACTATAGAACCAGGCCAATTACAAACAGGTAAACTGTAGCTGAAAGAAAGGGTAATCCTATTCTGGTCTGGCAGCCATGCAGACCTCTGGATGCATAAATGTTTTCTAAATGGTCACCTTAGCTCTGCATTAAAGTTGGCTTGGAGCCAATAGCTCATTGCCCTAAGAAACTGCATTCCTTATGGGTTAATATTTCACTTGACAGGAATCCTTTCTGGCCAGAGATCAACTATGCAAACAGGTTTGTATCTCATTGTTTCCAGGAACAAGAGTTTTTCAAACCCTTCTCAAACACAGCTGAATCAAAATATATACTCCCCACTTCTCTTCCTTCTATTTAAATCCATAACTCCAGGTCTGCTCTGTTCTCTAAGAATAGCATGTTTCTTTATATTATTTACATATCATTTAAGTTGGATACATAAAAACATGGTTTTGGAGCTCACACATAAAAAGCCACTAGAATTATTTAGCCTCAAAACAACATTCAGTACAAAGCATCCCTCTCAGTAAAAGCATCCCTCTCTTTTCCATTTTGGATTGTCTGGGCTCACTGGGTCTAACCTCATGTCAGGAAACATATCTTCCTGCTACATCTACTATCATTTTCACCTCCGAGTAACATACAAAACAAAGAAAATGTACAGTAAAGATATCATATTACCTAATCTTCTATTCCTGTCCTACAACAGTTTGGTCAATTAACAAAGAGCTCAGCCTTACTCTTAGAAGCTGGTACATCAGTTGTTGCTCCTTATGTCTTACCTTACATATGGTGGGCAAAGGAACAGTATGGATTTTGTGCTTCTACTTCCATTTTTTACTTTTGTCTCCCTGGAATCTACTACAAGAAAGTGCACCAGAAGTTTGGGGATTAAGCTGGAAACAGCAAAACTGGGGGAAAAATACACACCTGACTCAGAAAAGCTAGTGGGTGATTTGGGTAAGGAAGATGTGTAACAGAGAAATTATAAACTGTATATTGACAATGGAGTTTGCTTTTAATAATTTCATAAAATGCTTGCTTACTTTTGAGTCTCCCAACTTTGCTTTGAGTCTCCTAACAGGAAATCTTTACTGGAAAATGTGTGAGGTAAATATAAACAAGACTGCTTCAACATCTTTCTGGGCAAAATATACTGCACTTAAAAACATCTCAGTCCAACTCTTTATGCAGCATTGAGATGCTGTTGCTCTTCAGTTTCCAAAACGTGCATCAGCCATTATGCAGCAGCAATTTCCCTCAGAAGCTAGAACAGAAAAGAATCTCTTACATGAATAGCTCAGAAAACTTTTCACATATTAACTATTTATAGGACTAATCTCAGAACACCACTTCAAAGCACATCTAATTGCCTGTCTTCTGCAATAAATCAATGATGGAATTATGAAAAGAGTCCTGAATCCTTACCCTCATAAATATAGGCAGGGGTTCTCAGTTCACAATCTATCAGTGAAATCAATTCGAGTTGCATCTTCTACCCACCTCAAAGGCAAACTGGTGATAACTCAGAGCATATTGCTTATGTCCTCCTCTACCCCAGTTTCCTGAGGAAGCCACAGCCTTCCACAGTATGATATGCATCAGTCACATTATAAAAACCAGTCTCTGAGCCCCATAGCAAAGGCATGTGGTTTATGTAACAGGAAGTTGAATGTATTCTGGGTCACTCAACAAGACTGTTAGCATGTCCTGTCCTGTTCTTGGACTCACCACATGACAGAGAATGTCTGAAATTTGATCAAATTCCAGGAATATCTCATCTTATGATGAGAAGCTATATCTCATGATCCTCACATGCCTCTGTAGGAAGCTCTGTGTCTTCTACCTGAAATGTTAGGCATCATTAAGGCTGTACGGACAAATATCCTTGTCTAGTCTCAATGTCAGGAAACAGAAGATTAATATGGTTTAATTCCTGCTTCAGTTTCAACAGTTGTGCTTGCATCAGAGTGCACTTTTCCTGAAGTATCCGTTCCTTATTTGATAATTTCTAATAATAGATGATCACTGGAAACACTAGTAGCCACAGACTTTGGTTGCCAGCTTGTTAATCACTGTAGTCATTAAAAACTTACTTTTAATTTCTGCCCTACCTACAATTTCTTATTTCATATTGGATTAGTTGGCTGAATATCCATTTTCTGAATTTCTGTGTTGTCCGTAATTTTTCCAATAGATTGTGATAAAACTAGCTATTTGCTTCATCTTTTAAGAGCTAAACAAAGTGAACTTCATTAAAGCTTTGCTGCTTTTTTTTCAGCACTTAAGTCGTTCTTGTAATTTTTTTACTTGAAAAGTACTCAAGTACTTCTTGCTTGTACAACCTCCAGTGTAGCAAGTTTCTAGGTCTTTTGATTGCAAAGTGAATGAAGGAAGGGTGTTGGAGAAATCTTGAGCACCTGGAAAAGTCTGATAATTACCAACAGCAGGCATATTGCTGCTGCCAGGACTCAGAGCAAGACAGAGGAGAGGTAAGAGGGGAAAGCCATTCTATCCCTTAATCTTTTTCCAGTACCTTTATGCTCTGCTTACAATGACATGCTAGAATTACCATTGGAGCTGTTGTAATTGATATTATATTTGTCCTGTTGTTATTTGTCCTCTTTTGTTATTCAAGTTGCCTTAAATCAAAAACTCTAGTGAAAATCTATGCTTGTTATACTGATATTATGACAGACCTTTGCAACCTTATCTAAAAACATTATGTTGATTTGACAAAACCTGAAGAGGAAGGATTGAAGGGAGGTTGAGTTTGCAAATAGACAACTCTTTTCATCATGAAACTGAGTAGTTCTATTTATTGCCTTTTTCTGCCAGGTCTTTTCTACTCTTCTACCAAATCTGTTTTACCTTTATATCTGAACTCACTAACTTAAAGTGTATGCATGGATGTAAATAAGGTGTCAGTGTTATCAATCTTCATGCTGCAATACTGTATCTCTATGTATGACCTTAAATTTTAGAAGCTGTTATTTCCCTCATCACAAGATTCTTGTAGACTAATTCTTCATATTATTACTTGCTGCTTCTGTCAATAAACATCATCTCAACAAAATGCTTAACATCCTACAACATTTTTTAAAAAAAGGAAAAAAACTGTCCAAACCTCTAAAGCAATTCTGTAGTTGCCAACTTCCACATTATCATACATGACCACAGTACAAGGAAGCTGAGACGAATCTCTAGATCAATGCCTGCACTGTTCTAGCCAAGCCCTCTAGGCTAAGGTCTTTTCTTCCTCAGGCTAGAGCAATCCTGGCTGAGTGTTTTTAAGGATAGCAGAACTTCAGGGTGAAGGAAGTTCACTGTATGTCTCACTTGCCAAATTGAAAGTGCTTTTGTAGTTTTGTGGCCTTCCTGTAGCATCAGGTGTTTGCATTTCGGTTAGACATTAATGTTATGATAATATTTATTTTTTCACTCTGATGATATAAATTAGCTAGAACTATTAATTTTGAGAAACTCTGCTTAAAGAACTCTGTTAAACCTAACATGTTAAAAAACATATTTTGAACTCTGTCAAAATTTATTCCATCACTTAGACCTGTATAACACATGAAAGCAAGAAACAAAAACTGGGTAAAGATTTCAGGGGAAACAAACAAAATCAGAATGTATCATCCATACAAACAGATTTTCTGTATAAAATTTTTATATGTAAAACACTGAAATTGGAAACTGCACTGACAGTGATTACTATAGTATGTAGCTTCCTGGACAGTTTCCTCCTGTGTTTATTTAATAAGAATACTTTTCTTTTCTTTTTTTTTTTTTTTTTTTTTCTTTTTGTAGTGACACAGGTGTTGGGTTAACATTTTAACATAAGAGCAGTACAGTAATGGAATTGGTGGCTGGACATCATTCACCCATTACTATATGTCATTCTTCAATTATTGCAACGTAGTGATAGAACATCCATTAAAGTTAGAGATATTGTTGCAGACAAAGGTCAAAGGAAGATCATTTACATTCCAGCACTTAATTTGTTCCTTCTAATTATGAGGGGGAAAAGAAATCCTCACAATTATCCTACTTTCATGAGTAACAAGGAAAAAGTGCCAACAGACCTCAGCATATATGAGGAACTCCTGCCTGTATGTGTAAGTTAAAGCTTTATGACATGATCCAAAGCCAGACGAAACTACTTACTTAAACTGATTTCAGTCAATTTGGAATCAAGACTTAACTCAAACAGTTTTAAATAATTAGGATAACATTAGCTGCTACTTCTTTTTCTATCAATAAATATCATGACCACTACTGTCTTTTTAAAATTGTTTGGTCTCTTAAACGATGACATCATATTTATTGAAAACAAGGCTAAATGAGGAACAGACCTTGTACTAGAGAGAAAAGCTTAGGCAAAGGTGTGGTTTTTGTTCTGTATAAAATATATTCCCATGGCAATTAGTGCCTCAAGTGAGTGTAGTTGTAATAATAATTAAAATAAAAGTCCCTCAACACAGAAAATATGAATGGACAATGCCCAGACTGAATAAAGACTTTTAGTTACTAAAGTGTGCGATACAAGTCCATATGCTAGAACACCTTTATTTTACAATCATCATCATTATCACAACATATATGTAAATAAACACAAACCCCTCAGTGGTATGGCTATGCTAAGGCACGCTCAAGGGCTTCCAAGCAAGCCACAGTGGTCCTGTTGAGTGGCAGCTGGAGTGCACAAAGAGGCCTGGCTCAGCACAGAACTGATTGAAGAGATGCCACTCCGCCCCAGAACCATTTCTGAAATTCTTGCATTCTGTTTCACTCAGTATGGAGCAAGCCCAAACCCTTTCACATGTTCTCATTATAAGCAATCTTTTCTACACATTTGTTCAAAGAAAAGACAGGGGTTTAAGATTCAGAAAAGGGTGTCAGGAGTGGAGGAACAGTTCCATAATTCCATAACTGTTTTAACATTTTACAAGCCTTTGAATTTCTGTGAATAAATTGGGTGACAGGAATAATTGTAGGAAAGAGCAATGCATTATATGCTAGACACCTTGTCAGGTGCTTGTATATAGAGAGGGTATTTGAATAAAACTGGGTTTTATTAACTCTAGTGTTTTTAGCCACATCTTCACAGAGTGCTCTAGCTGAAAACAAATGCAAATGAGCAGAGAGAAAACGTGTCTAATGCGAGCACTGAGGTGTTTATGCTGTACCTCACACATACCAAACAAGCAAGTCTACCAGCATTTTGTTTGCTGTTTACCCTTATGCAGTATGTACTCTACAACTGTCCTAACATGTACTGGCATGTCTGACCGCTGTGTGAAAGACAAAGAAGATTCTTTGCTTCACTCCATGAGTACCATACATTGGACTCATGCAAAGCAAAGCAACAAATGAGACTTCTGATTTGGTTATATCCTCCTGACCTGATAGTGCTTCTGCTCCTCCTCTACTGTTTTACAACAGAAAAACAAAAACAAACAAACAAACAAACAAAATCAACAACAAAAAAAAACCAGAGAAAGCAACAATGAATGGGTATCTGTAAGTACAGGTCTTCCCAGTTTTGTTTATCTTAAAACAAAAGAGGTTTTTTTTCATCTTTACAAATTAAGATATGAAGTACAGAACAAAGGACTACACAAATAAGATAGAGAGAACAGTACTCAGTTTTCATCTGGCCTGACTTTCCAGAGCTGAAAGTACATTTCTTTTTTAAATTCCTGGTCATGTGGAAAAGGAACTTTCAGCTACAGTTGTTCAGTTTCATAGTGGCCAGTCTGAAACATCTGCCACACAGTTGACTGAAACATTCACACCTGGAATGAAATTAAATTAGTTCCAAAAAATAAAATGCTACAGGGTGCTTTATCACTTGGGGAACAGAAGTCAAATCACAAAACTCACTGTTCACACGGTAACTCAAAAGCAGTAATAATTCACCTTTACAATCCTGATATACTTCTATAATGATCATTTCTAAAATATATTTTGCCTTTAGACTGATTCATTTGACCATTCTGCAAAGCTTGTTGACTTGGAACAGTGGGTGGCTTCACATGGATACACCTGCACAGCCAATTAACCACACATATCTGAGCCAGGCTTGGCACATGGAGATGCACCTGGATGGAAACACATGATTACAAGAACTCAGGCATTACTGAAAGAAGGAGAAAACAGAGGTGGAGCTGAAACAAGTTTTTTTTTTTAATTGTTTAGGTGGATGGAAGTGCAAACATTAAAAAAGCAAGATTTTGAAAATTTTCAGGGTGGAAGAAAGCAAATTAAAGGGTTAAAAATGGGAATTTAAATTGTTAATTTTGCATATAAAAGTTTATTAACTTTATTAAGTTGCAGAAGAGCTAGTTTTAAAGTTGCATACATGAAAGAAAAGGTTAGTGGAAAATGGTTACTGTTTGAGTTGGTCAAATTTTGCTCAGTGACAGGGAAACCTATGAAGTCAGATTAATTGATTCACAAAAGATGCTGCTTATTTATGAATACATTTCAAATTTTTGTTTGTTTACTAAAGATTTTATGCAAACAAATACAAATAAATTGTCCTGGCTTATTAATCGAATTTGAAAAACTAAATAAAGCCTTTAATGAATATTTTAGAAGGCTGAAAAGCAAACCCAAAACTTTGAATATAAATTAACTCAGGTTTGAGGGAGATGTTGCTAAAGTACCAGGAATTCAGCATGAGGAAGAAAAATAATTTTTGTACAGCAATGAAGAGAATTTTAGCTGCATAAATGCTGTTGTTTATTTCCTTCTTAGAAAAGAAAAGAGAAACCTCCAGAGGAGGGAAAACAAAACAAAACAAAACAAAAAACCACAAAAACAAACACCCAGGCCCCAGAACCATAGTTTGTATTGCATACAGTCAAAAAAGCCAGGACAGCTCACCACTGCTGGGGTCTGTGCAGAAGAGTCAGTGCTGTCTGACCTGTTCTGTGGAGCTTCTAGTCCAGACCAATGAGACACCAATTATCTGTTTTTCAGAAATGTGCACCAGTGCTCTGCCTCAGCTATTATGCACTGACTAGAATATTTGGGGTGGAGGTGTTATTTTTTTCATGTAAGTGTCATGTAATAATGGAAAAAAACCTCCTTCATCATTCAGAAGAGTTACTATTTTAGGGAAGAGATGGCAGGTGTCATCTTTGTCCAGGAAGGGGTCTCTCCAGAGCCACAGGACCTCATTGCAGGAGCAGTGCTGATGGGCTACAGTCTTCTTAATCTCCCAATAAAGGCACTGCAATCCAGGTGCATTTCTGGTCAATGTCATATCAGTGAGCAACAATACCTTTCTACCACTTATTTCGGTGGCAGAGAGGACCACGAGACAGTGAAAAGCTCGAATCATCAGGCAGGACTGTGTGGGCAATGAGAAGGGGCAGGTGCAATGCTGATAACTTAGGAAACAGTATTGGGATAAGAGAGTACATTTCTGCTACAAAATTTAAATTGAACTGAGATCAGATCATCCTACCGGTATCTGGAAAGTAGTACCTGCTACAGTATTTAAAATATATTAAAGAAGAACTTTAGAAACAAGATCTTTCATATGGATAGGAGACACTCTTCTAGCCTTAAAAAATACCCATGGGTGCCATAGAGCATTTTGATTGGTAGTTCTTTATTTCAGAGTAACTTGACATTGTAAGAAAAGTTATATGTATCTAATATGAAAATCTGACCCTTGTGGAAAATAGCAGTGTCACCCTAAACTAAATTTATAATCTTACAAGATTTTTATTGTGTCTAATCCAGGTTCTTCATAGAGATGATATCTTTGATTCCTTTTTTACCTTCCATCTAAAATCATTTTCTGAAATCCTTTTAAGCAATGGACTGATTCAGATACTCTCACACTCTGAGTACTGAATACTCTCACATTCAGATACTGATTCACACTCTCTTCTTGATTCTTTTGTTTCTTTCATCTTAATATTAAAGTTCTCTTTCCCCTCTCCAGAATGGGAGTTCAGATCAACAGTTCACATTAGCCTATCATCCCACCACTAACAGCAAAGGCCCGGGGAAGAATTAGGCAGACTGGGGCAATGCTTTCAAGACTAACCTCTCATTAACCAAGAGTATTTTGAACATTAAATAATTTTCAATTAACCTACAATTTACTTGGTTATTTTAATACTTCTTACTGCAAATATCTATTCTACCAAAATGATGTGCAGGAGCAAATTTTAATTTTGTTCTCTTTCTTCTGTTTCAGATGTTCTACTTGTAGGAGGAAGGTGCCATTAAATTCAAACCAAGATACCATAAGGTTAAGAGATAAGTGCTTGAGAACTAATGCTTTTATCTTGCTAAACTGTGCTCTGAAATTAATGTTTAACATCTTATAGTTCTATGATGCATGTTTGATTGTGACTCAGTAATGACATTTGAGCTATCCATACAGTGCAAACTCAAAGTCCACTGTAAAAGAGAAGTAAAATATAATGAAAATAGAAACAAACAAACAAAAAGTAACTCAGAGTGTCTTAGAGGTTCCCTTTTCATATTGAAATATATAGTAATAGGGAGAATGGCACAGCAAGAAAACCAGTGGGTATTTTGGTTAGTTCCTGGTACAACTAAGGAAACCACAAAACCACATCAATCTCTAGTTTGCTCAAGAGTTACAACATAAAACATTTCTGATTTTGTTTCTAGAACTGCAAACCACAAGAATAAAGAAAGTTTAGCTTATTTTCAACAATCAACTTAGATTGTTTTCAGAACCTCATTGACATTTAAAGTAAATGTCTCAGTGCAGTTCTTGGGTGTGACATGATGCAAGAAACGCAAGCACTGCTACCATGTGTACCTCAGGAACTGTGAAAATTTAATTCTGACTATTTTCTAAAATTACTTCTGATTCTTGCAAGAATCAACATATCTCTTTGCCATATTTTATGTCGCTACAAAAGGAAAAGATGGTTATCAGTGCATTTAAATAATCAAGTTTTATTTTACTGTATCAACTGCTTCACAAAATAGACAGTGAGTAATACAAATTGGGGGGAAAGATTGTTCTCTGTTCTTGGCAGTTCTTAAATGACTATGTATAGCAGGACTGATGACTACTGATCTGGAGATAATGTTGTTTTCTTTGCTTAAAAAGTGTACCATTACCTTATGCCTATGTTTCTCACCCAGTGGCATGCAGCTGGTACAGCCAAACATGAATCAATCCCACTGGTTTGGAATGCTGCTGAGATAAGGAGCAGTATCTCAGCCTATCACCCAAAAGGTCTCAAATCCAGTGGTTATGTACAGCCAAGCCTCTGAATGACAGCGCTGACTCAGAAGGCATCCTGAGAGTTTTCTTAGCAGTGTCCACAAAGCCATCTCAAAGAAGCTATGCAAGATGTTACAGGGTTCTTTAGGATCCCTAGAGCAGGACAGATACACTCCATATGTCATCATGGAGTACTACAGACTGAAAGCAAGGTTGATCCACTTACAAAGTTTTCCCCTCCCCAGTATTGATGATATCCCCATGTTCAATCTCCCCATGTTCAGCTATACTGGATATGTAAGCTGCCTAACAGCTGCAGCACAATCAGAAATTCAGGAACATAAGAAATGTTTTCTGCATCCAGAAAAGTCTGAACCTTGCAACCCTAATTAAATATTTCCATAAATGGAAAGCCAAACAACGGCATTTTTCTTTGACGCAGATCATAGTCAAATAGCTTTTAGTTGTAAGTATAGCAGCTCTTTAAATCAATCACTGCAGTCTTTAAACTGAAAGTAACCTAGAAACGCCTCTATGTCTGACATCTGTAACATAATGAATGCCTGGTTAGCATTCTTCCTGCCACAAATTCCATTGGTTCTTCTTTTTCCATCTGGCTATAAAAGCAAAAGTTATGTAGAAATTAGCTCACTGCTAACAGTAAAATAAAAACAGTAGTCTGTTGTCCCAATACATGTCAGGAATTGATTTATTCTCCATTTATGAATCTTTTAGTAACATAATGAGCAGATCAAAGGTATGGTCCAGATAACTATATTACAATCGGTATTTTGTGTGGATTCATGATCTGGTAAAGAAGAATATGAGGAAAGTCACCATTATTTAGAATAGCCAAATCCAGGAAGACATCAAAGATCATCAGAAAGATTTAATAGTGGAAGATGAATAATTCTGAAGTATCTAGGGCCTTCAATTTCTCCTATGGATCAGTAGGTAAATGATACAGCACAAATAATCCCTTCTTAGGATTGTGTGTTTACTTAGTAAGGGATTGTCTGAAATGGTGCAATCTGAAGAATGTCTATGACTTGTTTGAAAATGTAGTCTGGGCTAGTCCTCCATTTGGGTGTGATTTCTAGGGAAGCAGACCTCATATGGCAGTCCTGCTACCCGATCAAACTCACCTCTTAAACTGTTTCATCTTCATTATTCATCCATGAGAAATATTTTTCAAAGTCTTCTATTAATCATCACTAGAGTAAATAAGAGCTTAATTTCTTCACTGTTCAAGAAGGAAAACATTTAAACAATGTCATATAACAAATTATCAAAATGTGTTAATTCATCTTCTCATTCATTACAGGATCATTCAGATATTCTACTGGCAAGACAACATCTTTTAAAGAAAAGGATAATTTGGAAGACTAAAGTTTTCTAGTCCAAGAGTCTAACTATAAAATATAATTGAGTACTATATGATAAGTCAAAAATCAAAATAAAATCACTCTTCTATTTTCAGAGTAATTTCCTGGGACCTCTCTTGATAATACATTCTAATTGAGTGTTAAATCTATCATATAGATGGTAATCTGTGGAATTGTTTTGGCTCATTATACTCCTAACATTAATGGATAAGTCCTTGACTATTAACTTTACTATCAGTATGTTATTTAAAGTTACATACAAAAAACACAAAGGAGAAAACTTAAATGCCTTAAATGTATTTAAAAACTACTTAAAATATAGATCTTCACAAAACTGAAATTAGGTTTACTTCCAAGGACTTTATATTTTGATTTCTAAGAGCTTATGAAGTATTTTTATGAACTAAAATAAATTCCTTTGATGTCATGAATGTAGTTTTCTGAGAAGTTTTTGGTTTATTTTGGTTTTGTTTTTGCTTTTTTTTAAATCAAGCAGAATTGATGATTTAATAAGCATATGAGCCTATTTCTGAGCTTCCTTGTTAGAAACAGTTCTGGAACTCTGTGACAAGGAGTGCTATTCAAGAAACACGTGATAGGCATTAAGCTTTCTAAAATGTGCAGCATGGGAGATGAACCAAGGCACAGTAACTGCAATGCTTCCCAGGCTTTTTCATTTGAAGACTTCCAGTGCCTATTGTGGCAAATCGCTGCTTGGCAATTTTCCACTTCTGGAATAACTGCCTCATCTTCCTTCATTAGGCATTCTTCCTTTCCTTTATTTCTAATGTAATACTGTAAGGCTAACTCTGAAGCTCCTCAGATTTACTTTCTTTACCTTGTTGCTTATGCTATTTGTATTCATAGCTCCATGCCATTTATTTTCTTAGGTCTCTGATGTGTATTTCTTAAAGGGGGAAAATATGCCTTAGGAAATGAAGACTTTTATTTTAGCATGTCTTTGCTTTAATCTGCTTGACATTCAACTTCTAGATGTCTTTTCTATGATGGGAAGATGCTCAACTGCAAATTTACCAATGCCTTTGTCCCTCTCCATAGTGAAGCACCTGCTGGCAGAGGCACCCTGAGCTGTCACAGCCAGCACTTGCATGGCAGAAATCTGTATGCTTCCATGGGTCTCAGAGGACTCTGCTGCCCTGTCATGCTTCCTGCAGCTCTATCTGCTACTTCTTTGTAGAAAGGGAGCCACTGAGGGGAACTGACCCATGGTTGCAGGGTGTACATACTCTTCTTTCCTCAGGATACCAGCAAGCATGGGTTTTTCAGATATCTGTCTCTTTACAAGCTCTTCTTTCCATTTCCTTCCCCAAGGACATGATAGCAGCAATATTTGTACAGATGCCAGAAAATTTAGCTGGTGCAGCCAGCATGCAGACTTCTGTGAGGAAATAACTGAAAACATATTCTAAATTTCTACATTCCCATTTTGTTTCCACTCTTGAGCACTTTTTTTAGTTTGAGCTCTTCCTGCATGTGCCTTTCTTGCCTAACTAGAGCCTTTTTTGACATCTACAATTATTGCTGTTATTCTCTCTTATATAAATTACTGACATCCCACCATTTACCTCACATAATATCTAATTGTGTTTGAAAGCTGACTCGCAACATCTTCATCAGGAGATGTGCTGTCAGTTCTGAGTCCACTTGTTACAATCAGTTTTTCTGACAGAGCTATTTATTTAGCACATCCATTTTAGTGCTCAGATTAATCTAGTTACATATTAATGAGTCTCATTCCTTCTACCACCCAGCTCAGACAGGCACTGTGTATTTTTCAATGCCAATGTGAGTCTCAAAATAATTAACCCATTGATTTAAGATAATGTGAAATTAAAGTACCAACTTGGTTACTCTTCACATTCTATAAAAAGAATGCAGAAATCTATCCTTCCTTCTCTGTCTCCTTGCATCCCCATCACCGTTATTCAGCATCTCAGAGCTATTTGGAAAAGAGATTGTGCCTGTTCCCTTCTACCTAGTTATTTAATTGAATTCAAAAAGAAATAAAAATATTTAATCTAATTCAATTTTAGCTATACTAAAAAAATTTGTATGTCTGTGCATTGCATAATGCTTAGCAAGCTTCTTGTACAGCTCAACAGAGTTATCATATGGCCATAGAACGAGTTGGAATTATATTTCTCATCTCCTGGGCCAATTTCTTGCACTATGTGGGAGAGTTTCTAATGTCAATTTATGCTAAAACCAATTATAACACTGTGCATATTTGCCAGGACAAGATCAGATTTTGACTCATTGTTTTATGCTTTGTGCTTTTTTATTCCTTATTTCCTTTTCATTACAAAATTTTGTGACGAAGTCAGAAATAAATTATAAAATTTGATTTCTAGGTAATATGTTTGGAAAATTATATTCAAAGCAAAGTTAGTTCTTAAATAATTGGGCATGCAAACTTTTATTCTCTGTGCTTTGAATACCTACATTGTTAACCACAAAAGCCTGGCTAAATATATGTTAAATTGTAGACAACTTGAATTTATTTTAGTTACTAACACAAATAATTGATTTCCTCTATGCCATAAGCAGCATGCTATAAAACGTTGCTTTCGTTTGGAGTATGTGAATTTTATACACCCCTCCCTTTCTGTATGCTGTGTATGACTTACCAGTGGAAAAAATCACACAAATGATTGCTTTTCCAATAACACTTAGAAAATATTTTTAAATATATATAAGCACATCTATCGTGCAACTTAATGCTTGATTAATAATATCAATGTTACTTTCTCCCAAAAAGTGAGATGACTTAAGTCCCTAAGGCTGTAAAAGAACAATTTTGAACATTTTGGTCAACAAATCCAGCTTCCTGGATTCAGGAATTATTATTTCAGGCATTATGATGCTCTTGAAAACCCTTCCTTCCCAAGGTACTCACTAGGCCTTCCTATCAACTAAGTCCATTCACCTTTTACTTTGAATGCTTGTTTGTCATTTAATAAGGAAATAGAGTTTTAAATAAGATTTCTGAACAGAAAAGTCAGTTAGGAACAAGAGTAGGAATTAGAATTATCTTGGTTGTAAGATTTCATGTTGTTCTTTATCCAGCCTTTTCAAAGCAGAAGCTACTACTGGCAATCTGGTTAAAGGAATACATGGAACACCTCCCCTTCACTCCCCAGTTTCCAAGAACTGTTTGGATTTTGTTTTCCAAAATAAAAAAGAGCTGCAGCAATTCACACTCTTGTTCATTTCCACACACAGAGAAGCCAGAAAACAAGCTAAATAAAACCTTCCTAAATTGGACGAATATTATTCCCATTTACACCCTAAAAATCAACATGAATGAAGCAGGAAGCAGAAAATAAGCAATCAATGGTAATAATTCTAAGTGAGTAATCTGTTTGCTTTAGTTTTCTATATCCACCCATTTTCCTTGTTTTTCATTTGCTTCCACTTTGCATCTCATTCGTGGCATGAACCCATACAAGTCTACCTACTACATCCAGGCTTCACAGCATCAACTGATCCTGCCAAGACTTGTCATGCAAAACAGCACAGAGCATCTCGAATAGACCATGAGTTGCACCTGCAATTCACTTTTAACCCATGACATGTCTTACTAAGTCAGTGAGCACTTGTGAAATCATGTTTTTCCATGGAAAGGGGTACTTTGCAAAGACAGCAGGGCAGAAAGATGTGTGGTATTTTTCAAGAGATAACCATAGGTCTCCCAAACGATAAAAGAATGATGTTATCCTAGATGAAATAATCTTACAGTGCTCTATTAAGTGAAATAGCTCTTTCTGGAGTATTTTGTGAAATGTATTATTTTACTGCTATAATACTTAGTTAAGAGAGCAAAATCACAATGCTTCTTTCTTAGAAATGAAAAACCAAATAGCAACCATTTCAATGAAATTATTCAATGTTCAAAATGTTCAATCTAGCTACACAAAGAGCCCCAGGAACTCTGCACCTTGGAGAGTGGTACAGCCAGGCACCCAGGCTTGAGTGGGAATCCATGATTCCTGTCTACACCACTGGGCAAAGTGGAAGGGAGTAGCAACATGAGCTGAAAATGGAAATAGTTTCCCTAGAAAAGCAGGGTCCTTGTTCAAGCTGGTCAAATATTTGCTATCAAAGCTGTTCTTCAATGGTAGATTACTCCTATAAACTGGTTGGTTGTTTTGAGGATTTTTCCTAAAATTTCTCTCTTATCCTTAGAAAACTGAGTTTTCATTATTTCTAAAAAAAAAAAAAAAAAAAACCCAAACAAACTTCTGAACATAGGAGGTTTGAAGTAAAAACTGAAAACTGTCCAAAATATTTCCTGTGAAAATAAAGGCCTTTTTTGTTTATGTCCATTACTTGCCTCTTTACCACTCCATGCCCAGTTTTAGAGTTAATAACAAATAGAAACCTTTGTTAAAAAATTAGTTCTTGTTGAAAATTTCTCTGCAGGCAGAGACTATCTAATAAATATTTTCCTTCTAATTTTTTAACAATTTCCAGTGAAGTTCTCATTTATTGAGCAAACAGTGTCAATATTGAGCAAATATTGAACAAATACATTTTATTAATTGAAAACAGATCAAAAGCTTCATCTCTTTAACATAAGAGTGTATAAATGTGCTTCCTTGAAAATTAATGAGATCAGAATCCAGTCAATCACAGTCTTCAGTGAAAGACTATAATTTTAGGGAGGGGTCTAGGATCCTAGGCATGAGAATAGATAGCAAATATCTGAAAGCCACAGGTTGGAAGAATGACCATTGCTGTAGCTTTCTGAAGACACAGAATGGGGAAAACAGTGTTTGTTGAAGCTGTGGACAAGGATTTGGCAGTGCTTGGAAAGTGAGATAATTAGACCTGCTCAGTGAGCTTTAGCAATGAGTTTAGAGTATCTTAGACTTGTTTGTAAAAGAGTGTACTGCAGCAGCACTGGCTTTGCTTCACAGCCTAGATAAATCTGACACATGAATGTCTTGCATGACAGGAATGCAACAAAAGAGCTGAAGCAGACCACCTGTTTTTCAGCTTGGGTATATATTTTACAGAAAGGAAATACTTATTCAACATTTGAGAAAATAACAGAGTAAAACTTTAAAGAGAGATTAAATGTGTAGTTGTGGAGGGAGATTGAATCTATGGAGTTGGTCTGGTACCAAAGAAGTAAAATATCTAAAAAGGGTGGGTTTTGGAGTTTTGTTGGCTTTTCTCCCCCCCAGGTAAATGTCCTGCATATGTTAGTGAGACTTTTGGGGTAAAAACCTCTCAAGATTTAGTCCATGTTACATTGTAAAATTGTAATTATGTGAATGGTTCTGTCAGCAATCAAGTGTGTTTAATGTAGCATAACTTGGGAAGAAAAGACTTCCCAAAGGAAGGGAAGGAGTTATCTCTATTTATTTGTAAACATGAAGGAAATTAAATTTGTATAGAAATATTTATCATATTTGATTGATAGAAAGTGAGGGTATTTCTACATACTGCATCTGTATGAATGTTTTCAACATCTGACTTAAGATAAAGTGTTCTAATAGCTACTGCCCTTAGTAAACCTACATTTAATGCTTTCAGATATTGCCAGTAATACAATTAACTTAAAATGAAAGATGTGTTTGCTTACAGGTATGCATATATGTAGTATATAAATTAGTCAAGGCTTATAGTAAAATATTTTAGGGTACCACTGTATAAACTAGAATTTATTTTAAATGTAGATATTTCAATGTGATATAATTAAACCAACTCCTGCTTTTTAACTCATGTTCTGCAAAAAAAAAGTTTTTCTCTTCCTGGAAATCTTTATACACTTTTATTGGGAGGCATCAAAGTGTATTCTATCTTGAAAAGCACTTATAAAGATAAGAAATATGATCAGCAAAAATAAAGTAACAGACTAAAATAGTGAAAATATTCTGTATTATGCATGAAATAAGGAGCTATGCTGATGCATACTAACATAATATGAGTTTAGTCAGGCCTTCCTTTAACAAGTTTGAAAATACCTATCACTATATGTAGCTAGATGTAATGCCCATATCCAAATTCTTGTGCTATGAAGGTTCAATTCTCCATTCTGTAATTGGCTCTGGCTGGCAAGCAATATGCTAACAATGAATTTCACCTGCTTTTGTAGCACATCTATTAGTAGTGGATGACAGTCAATTGGTGGAATTGATATTCCAAGCATAAAATCAACGTTCCCCCCTTGATTTCATTAATTTGCTGCTGGTTGAACATCTCAGCCTCCCAAAAATGGTATCAGTTCATACTGGCCTTCACAACAGTGTGACATTACTACAGTTTAAGAGATGAATGTACTTTGAAGTGAACTAATAGGATTTGTTTGAAAGAGAATGAACATATTACTTATCACAGTCTGCAAATTTTCTGGTCTTAAAATGAGGATATATCTGCTGATGTGCAAGACTTCTCAATTTAAATACAAAATAATATAAAGGAAAAAAATTTCAGGGACAGGGTGAAGAGGACAAGGTATATTTCCACCCCTGAGAAAATACATGATAAGCACATGGAAAATAAGGAGGCTTCGCTAAAGACAAGTCATGACTTGCCTTTGGTGGCCTTCTATGATGGATTTACAGTAGTGGTGGATGAGGGAAGAAAGACTGACATCATCTACCTATCAAAAAGCATTTGACACTGTCCTGCATAACATCCTCATCTCAAAACTGCAGAGGTGTGGATTTGATGGATGGAGCACTCAGTGGAATTGGGTGGAGGGTCACACTCAAACAGTTGTGATCAGTGGCTTGGTGTCCAAGTGGAGTCAGTGACTACTGGCACTCTTTAGGGGCTGATATTAGGACAAAATTATTATATTTAAGAAAATACAGACAAAAAAATCCTGAGGACTTAACTTATAAACACCTAGCAATATTTCAATTTTCTTTCCTTTCTGAAGACAAGCTTGGAAGCAGCTTCTTCAACAGTCAGGTAAAAACTTACTTTGTTTTGTTGGGTTTTTTTATTTAAGAGTATCAGGGATGTCAAACTAAATGCAGTTTTATAGCAAAAATATGGAAGTAAATAAAGCCTAGGTTTTCTTGGAAATAAGCAGATCACATAATCATCAACAAAGATTCCAAACTGTTCATTTCAAAAACTTTCATAAGAAATTGAACCCTATATCTATAGCTATATCTAGTGCTATTCGTTAATTCTCCATGTTTTACTGATTTAAAAATATCTTACAAAGAAAAATGCAAAGAAACCCCAAACAATTTAAAAAAAAAAACAAAAAAACCAAACAAACAAGAAACAAAAGCTACTGCTCTTTTTTCTTTTAAAATTGTCCAGAAAAAGAAAAGGGTTTCACCTCAAAACGTTTTTTTATTTCTCTGTAGAACAAGGTGCTAATCACCTTGTTGCACTCCAAGCTGGCACTTAGTATAATTCTTCTTCTGCAACACATGCATGTAAATAATTGTTTCTGGCATGGAAGTCCATTGGAAGGTAAGTCAAAATAGAAGTTCACTATCAACATTTGGTTTGTTTCTGTTAGCATCAAACTAAACAAGTTTGCAAGTTTTGTCTTTGATGAGCCTTTATGCCCTGAAACACTGGAGCCACAGATGGAGGGGCCACACCTGGCATCTTCACAAAACACCACTAAGTGGTGCCTTCCTCTCCCCATCATCTGATTGAGATTGTGGCCTTATATGTAAGGCCTTAGACAATGTCAAACAGAATATTAAAATCTAATATTTTCTTTTGACACATCTTCAGATTACAGGCATTTTCCCCACATTTTTTTCCAATGCTATAAATGAAATTATTTCATGCCACATAAATATGCTGACTTTAGTTTAAATTCAGATATTCATATGAAAATATTTCAAGATTAGCTTGAAATGGCATCTAAATTCTTCTATAATAAACCCATGACAGAATAATAGCTGTACTATCTGTAATAGTAAATCCACTACTAATGGACCATAGAACCTGTACTATGTTGGGGAAGTATGACTTGGCCTGACTTACCCTCATTTTTGAGCATGTTCTAATAACATCTGAGCTGAACTGAGTTGCAGACATACTAACCCAAACAAGTTTAACAGATGGTACAATGATGACCTCACACTGTGGTCTAGACAGGCTAACAAAATGACAGCATAACAGAAAGAAGCCTCCAGAGCAGGATAAAATACAGTTTTTGGTGAAGATGAACAGTGGAACTTTGGGGTATATAATAAATTTATACAATAAGTTTGTTTTATAGAATAATAATTTTTATTGAGATGTGATGAGACCACATTGATAGCTGCACAGAGATTTCACCAGATTTTCAGACTTACTATCTACACAAACTCTGAATTTCCTCTGTCATCCATAAGTCCACCAAAGAAAAGCCAGACATATCTATTGACTTTAAATCTACTCTTATGTACTTTCCTTTGCAAGGATATTTTCCAAAACTGGTTTTTCCCAAAGCAGCAAAATCATGGATAGAAATTACTGGCATGGTGATTTTTTTCTTTTGATGATAATTTTTTCTTTAAAACTTTTATTTTAACAGTTAATCATCAAAAAATTAATCTAATTCTGAATTGAAAGTTTCTTATTTTGTACCTTTAACTCGATTAATTTTGGTATTTTTGATCGTTTCCTGGTGCCTAACTTGAGACTTAAGAGGCAGCCCACAGGGAGGTGTGGTTAGTGGGCAGATTACAGGGTGCAGAAAATGTAGAAAAGGCCATGGCTGTGATTGATTGCATGTTTTTTCACATTAATTTCATTGTGACAAATGGATGAATATGTATTTTTGCACTAATTTGAAGTAGCTTCAAGTCACAGTATATCTTATTTTAAAGAGATGGTTCAAAGAATTCCTCTTTTTTATGTGTATGTATTTAAGTACAAACAAAACTTTGTGAACAAGCACAGTAACAACTTTTTATGACTACAAGCTTTTATTAGCTAGGAATAAGCTAAGAAGATTGATGAACAAGCTATGTAGCTCTCACCTAGTGACATCTAACAAAATCTGCAAATATAACCACAATGGCTCTCTAACAAGTTTAAAGAGAACACTTTACACTCCTATCCTGTACTTTTTCTAAATTTCCATATACCCAGAAAGGGTCAAATTTCACAGCAGTAGTATCTGTGAGGATGGTTCCAGTGTCAGCAGAGCTGTGCTCATTCCCATCACCTGAAATGGGAGTGAATGAAGCTACACCAAGCATAACCAGCTCAATACTTCTGCCTCAGTTTGTGAAAGTGAACTAGGGCTTTGTGGCACATAGAGGAGCAGTACTACATAGTGAGGCCAAACATGCAGAGTCTGATTCCAGTAGAGTTAACTTGGTCATATTTTGAACATCTGTGAAGTCTAATGTGAATTGAATGTTAAGTAAATCAACCTGTTTTATTAGTAGAGCATGGCATATTGCCATTTATTTAAACTCAACTTCTTTTCCACATCAAATGCCTTTTGTGTATTCCACACATGCCTGAAAGATACTATTTATATAATAATTTCCAAGGAAATGTTGGAATGTTTATGGAACTGATTCTAGTATTTTTCCAGAAAATCTGGATAGTTACACCATGTGTGCAAAGCCTTCACAGCAGAGAAAAGAAGATCAAATCAATGAGACTGAAACAACTCAGAGATGACCCTGCTCAAGTATAAAATTTCTACTTTAGCCTATACTGCGGAGTCTTTTGGGTTGGAAAACAGATACTGAAAAATAACAGTAAAAGCCAAACAAAGCACAAATAGAGAAGTTATTGAGCATTTGTTACTGCAGAGCTCGATGTTGCCTAGTCTGCATCTCAGAAGTAATTTTGGGAAGAAACTTAGGAGCTAGGGAGCAAGAAATATTTTCTGACTATTACCGTTGTTAAAAAATGGGCAGCTACTTAAAAATGCTCAGTGGCTTGGAATGTCAGCCCAAGCACTGGGGAATGACTTTGTGGAAAGGTTCTCAGCCAAAATCATCCAGTGCACATCCAAAACAGACCTTCCAAAGGCACGCTAGGTTATTGTATGACCTGCAAGTAGGACACATTAGCACATACAAGGACTTGGGTTTTTGTTGGCAGTCTAAGCCTCCTTAGACCTAAGTCTCCAGTCTCATTAGGACACCAGCTTCGGAAGGGTTACAAACACAGCATAATTTACACTACCAGTGCTCTTTACCACAGGGCTGTGATCTCCACCTAGAGCAACAGCAACAATAAATGTATCAGAGCTAAATTGTGCCTCAAGGCAAATACTCTCTTGATACTACTGTCCTTCCTGTTACATCTTGTGATGTTTTTTCTGTACTCATCTACTCATCCCATAAGACATCCATGTGAGCAGCTCTGTGGTTTTATTCTCATGTTTAATTCCAGTTGCTCTAATCAGCTTTTTTGTAACCTAAACTGCAGTTGTTGTGACCATACTAAAGTACAGCTTTTCAGGCTCAGCCTGTAACTCTGCTGTTAGAGGTTGAAACCTCAGTGTAGAGAAAGTCTATAATGAAAGTGAAGCTCTCTTTCATTTCCTATGATTCAGCATGGATGTACTTGAGAATTACCCAGTTTTGCTTCCTGTGCTGTGACATTTGAGACCTGCCCTCCAAGGACTAGTGGAAGGCTATGGACTTGCCAGCTCGACATTTTAGATACTATCACAGTCATGGTAAACCTCTGCCTTAGTGCTGGCTTGGAGGCAAAGATACACCAAGTGTATATATGGAGTGGCTTTTAAGGACTCTGCTCACGAACCTCATCAAAAGCACATTAATTTCAGAGAATTGTATAATTATCTCAGGGCACTTTAGATTAATTGACAAAGACATTCTTCTTGTTTAAAGTCTTAATGAAAATATTAAGGCTCATGGTGTAAGGAGGTACTAAATGCAGACACAGAATCTTTTGAAAGCAATAATTTGATTTCTGACCAATAGTTATACTACATTGCTACTTAAATGAAGACATAGAAATAAGTGTTTTGTCCCTTAAATTAGTACATCCTTGGAAATTTTTGCTGTAAGACTAACACTAAGAATTATATAGGAGTGATCTTTTCAACAGTTTTTTCTAAAAGATGTTTAGTTGAAGGTCCTTCAGTTTAGTAGTTATCTCTCAATGGTATTTCCTGCATTAAAAGTCACAGCTTTTCATCCTTCTGCTCCAAAAATAAGAAATACAAAACAAGCTGGTGCGTTAGTCAGAAAACCTAGGAAGCAAATTCTGAAATTGCTCTAGCTGTGCCACCTAGGAAATCAGCCAGTCTGATTCCAAAGCCTGTGAAAAAAGACACTACAGCCTACCAATGAAAGGAACACACTTTGTTTATCTGCCCAGAGAGTACTGATATGCAACATGAATGTGTCTAATTGCATCAATATTCTGTCAAAGCGAATCCCTTAGTAGTAGTTGCTGAAACCCATCAGTTACTAATGATGTTTTTAAAACTGCTTGAGAAGTGACAAAGCAAATGTCTGATAGCAATTTTTAAATTAGATCAGGTTTTTGAACTGGTGGTTGTCAGGTCTTTCTCTAGTGCAGATGCAGTTAAAGCCTTCTACTCATCAGGAACTATTCTTTTAGTTATCTTAGAACAGCATGAAGCTTGGTGATTGTTTCTGATAGATCACTTGTTTGCTTGGATTGGGGAAATTCAAGTTTCTTTTTCCCACTTGCTTTAGGCCTTACACTAGGAAATGCTTCAGTCACAAGTTTGCCATTTCTTGGTAGATCTGGACAATGTATTATTGAATTCAAAACCTAAATTAAAAATTGCGGGGGGGGTGACATTAAGTTTAAATGAAATGCAAATTTTTGTATTTAAAAGAAAAATAAAATCAGTTCCTGTTAATGCAAAATATTTTCTTTATTCTAAATGTTTTGCTTTATACATATTTTGTCCTGTAAAATGTTTTTCAATGAGAAATTTATTTTCAAAAAAAAATTTCAAAGTATTTAAAAATAAAAACTGTTTTGATTTTGAAATATCAAAATAAGGTTTAAATTTGACTAAAATTATTTTCTCTTTGTGGTGTTATTTATACCCTGTATCTAAATTATATGCCCTATTTTATCTTATTCCTTTGTTTTCACTTTGTTTGATATGATTATCATTCAGACTTGCTTATACAAAAATGACTGAATTTTTTGAAGCGCAATTTGTTTCATGTAATGTTTTTTAACTTTCAACTTTTTAACATTTTTTAACTTTTATTACTCTTTTCTATGCATATTCTAAATCTAGATGGTGTCAAGCAATATTTGGACTGGCAGAATTTCAAAATACTTCTTTATTTATTTGAAAGTATTCATAATTGAAGGAAGAAGCTCACCTATGTGTAAGATCATGCTTCTCCTTTTTGCTTTTTCTAACATAAGTAATACTTCAGTATGAAAGATACATGGTTAGAATGTTTCTGATATATTTTTGAACTGCATTGGTTTAGTTTTAGATGGCAAGCTAAACTCTAGGCTCTGTGTACTTATCTCTTTGCTTATATATAGCTATGATTTAAGAAATACTAGGGAATCTGAATCTTTAAAATAATATACCTTATTTGGACTTTGTTTCAAAGGATTTAAGGTCATCTTTTATCTGAAAAATGCTTTAGGTATGTTATGCATATACAGAGAGGTGTAACAAACACTTGTGGTTTTGTATAAAACTGCTTGGTCAGACTTAAACTAGAGTATCAGACTAAAAAAATTGTGCTGTGAACTCTACTATTAAAGTAGCCAGTTACTCTCCCAATGTGTGTCTCTTGGATGACTGACTTTGGCTTGAAAAAAGATGCAACTTCAAAATAATGCTTTTCTTGTGACTAATACATTCATCAGGTTTCAGTCTTGTGTGGCTTATACAGGATTATCTGGAGGCTTATAAGGTGTGATCTCTTGCTGTAACCTTTTCTTTGATTGATCTTGCAAGGTCTTTCTCCTCTCTCCCTACAGCTCCCTATTTTTAAGAAACTGGTAGGAATATTGTTGAAAACTCTCAGCCTGTGTCAAATCTGGTTGAACGAGTTGGCCCATTTTCACAAGTCCTTGCAGAGTAGGAGACACTCAGATGCAAACAAAGACTGTACAACAGCATGTTTCTTGCACTGGAAATCAGTTAAATCAACAATAACCACAAACTTTATTTATTAAAATCCTGTAAGAGCTGTGCCAACAGAACTGCAGTTATGAAGCTGAAAAATGCACTCAGACTTTTTTTTCCAGCAGCTTTCAGTGGGATGCCGTTATTGAGACTCCTGCCTCCTTGTCAGGCCATTTGTTCTTTGTGCTTGAGAAATCCAGCATGGTCTTGAACCACCATTTCAGACAATTCTTCAGTGTGCTTATTTTTTTCCTCCTTTGTTATTTTTCACTCACGCATTTGACAATGTAGTAGTGAGTCTGATGATCTGGACACTTCAGGAATGGGGCTTGTAAGGTGAGGAAACCCTCTAGTATCTTCTGTTCACAGCCTTCCTGGCAATAAACAACTGCTTTTCTTTTTTTAAATGCAACTTTGAAATTCAACTGCCAATATTTTACTTTGAGGCTCAGAAGATTCTTGAGACTTTAGAAATTCTTCTACATTTATCTGCAATATGTCTTGGAGCTGTAATAAGCAATTTTTTTGAGTTTGCAAAGACCATTAGTAACATGTGCTGGCAGGCCAGCTGTGCTCAATGCAGGTTTCAGTGATGTTCCACCAACCTTCATTTAACATTCGTGGTTCTGTGGCCAGAAGATGTGGTCAGGGTATTAATTCAGAGCATTTCTGGGGAACAGCATCTTGGGTGGGCTGCAGAAGGATGTAATAGAACTAATCATTAAATTCACCTTTCTACAGAGAGGACCTATGAGAGAGTGGACAAGCAGCAAAGAAAATACTGATTTATTAAATTTAATCCAGCAAGGTAGACACTGATGTATAATTCACCAGAATTGCCCTTCCCTGGAGCTTTGCATGACAGACATGTTGGGGAATGAGAGAGGGCAGCCCTTCTTTGCTGGAGCTGTTTCTAAAATTCCATTTCATACCCTACGTTTAACATTTGCTGTGGCATAAATAGTACTGCAATAAGAAAGAAACAGGCAAGCTGAAGACTTGAGTCTTGAGTACTGATACCCTGTTAATAACACAGCTTACTATGATAGTTACTTGCACTAAAAATAAATCTTACTAATGTTCGTACTGATAGTGAATTTTTTCTAGATCAAAGTGCCAGTTATAGGATATGTACTGGATATTGGGCCTATAAAATACAGCATCCACCAGTAATCACAGCTCTTTCCAAGGGCTTTTTCTATATAACTTGGCTTCAGCTGACCACAGAATGGGAGAATGGGAGTCTCAGGGGTCACAATAGCAGGAGAAAACAAAAATAAAACTACAGGATTAGCTGTTAGTTATTTCAACTTGAAACACTGTATTTTACCTGTTGCTTCTTGGGGAGCAGTTTGAGGAAAGAGAATGAAAACCTGGAGTAGGCACTAACTCACCCAAACCACTGTGCCTTCAACTTTAGAAATGAAAATAAATATTAAACATGTATGTCATCACACACAATGGCAAAGACCAATACAGTGCTGTCTCAGACTTTCTTGGTGGCACTGCTGGCATGCAGTAATTGCCACATTACCAGCACAATTTGAATAAAACTGAGTCAAATTTAATTAGCTCCTGTCTTTAAAGCATTTCTTCACCTGCAACACTTGTAGTCGTTTGGATCCTGCTGCACAAATGCAATGTTGTACACAAAATGCAAGCTGTTAGGAGAATCCTATTCCAAAATCTGCCCAAGTTTACCACCATATATCGTAACTCAGCGTAATGGTGGTTGGTTTTTTGTCAATTTCTTCTAGCGTATCTTTGCATCCTTTTTTCACACTGTATGACAGCCTGGCTGGTCCAGCTCTGAAGCCTGGGAAATGTCTTTCCTGGATTTGACCATATTTAGATGTTGAGTTTTTTCCTGCAGATTTTTGTTCCATATCTGTCTGCAATCATTGCAACATTGCCTCTACCAAATTACTCATCTCTCTTCATCTGCTCTGAAACTCTTTGCTCCTCCTTCATTGATCAAATGCTACTGACCATTAAATACAATTTTGGGTTTTAGTTCTACTTTATTTTAGTGAAGAAGTGCTACAAAGCAATGAATGTAAAATGCTACTTTATTATTTTAGTTCTGTATTTAACATAAGTAGTCTTCTAAAATTACAACTTGCTTTCTTAATTTTAATAATTGAAATAACAAAATTACCTGCCAAACTTAGAGAGGTGCTCTATTTCAAATTCAGAATTGCTGTTTGAATTATACTGAATATGACTGAAATACTTCCAGAACATTTTAATTGCTTCTAAATGATGGAAAAATATTTTCTTAAAATACAACTTTAAAAATCTACAGAAACAGTTGTGGAACTCTGAATGCTTAACTATTCCTTCTATTCTAGCTTTTTGCAAAAGTATTTTAAAAATCACTGACTTGTTCTACATAAAACTGCTGATGTAACTCACATTAAACAGATTAAATATGAGTGTAGTGAGACTCTATTTCAAATTACATATTAAAGCTAAAATGTGGATAAAGCAGATAACTTTTAAAAAGTTCAGAGAATTAAATTTTGCAATGAATGATAGAGACTTGGGTTTGTCTCACACTGGCTCTTGCAGCTCAGCTGATCAGCAGCTTTAAGACCATTGAACTGTCACATCAGCTGTTGAGCTCTCCTTGCCCTGGGAGGCACTTACTCCTTTTCCTCTGTGTCCTGCCCAGTCAGGGCAGGGAGCAGTAAAGCAACAACGAAGAGAGAGGGAGCTTTACCAGCCAGTCCCCAGCCAAAGCATTGCTGGCTCAAGTCTTTTAGTTTCTAAAAGGATTTAAGAGCAAAATTTTTGTGAGTTGATGAAAGTATGCTAATGAGGTGATGAGACCAGTTTCAAACTTGCTTGGCATGAAGATATGCTTAGTGGTTTCTAATGCTTGAACAAACAGCAGCAATTGAATCTACCACTATCAATAAATATTAATCCAGACCAGGATGTATGCACCCCATTTTAGCTACATTTAGCTACATTTATCATAAAAGTATAAAATTATGGCTGTCCTTACAAGCTGAAAGCATATAAACCATTCAAGAAATGACAGTTTCTCTAGTCTCATATACTTACATATTTATTGGAGCTTTCTTATAACATAATTTCATACCAACAGCAGAACATCTCCTTCATCTAGACCTCCTGATAGTCTTTTTCATTGTGCAGTTCTAGTTTAGACACTCTTTTGATACACTCATAGGGAGTGTCTTGTTGTTCCTCTCTCAACATTGCACCCAAACCTTAAGCACAGCCACGTGTGTACAATAAAAGAGGGATTTTAAAACAGTTAAACCAAGACAAGAGTAGTCACAGGATCATTGTTCTGTTCAAAAGATGCTGAAACACTCTGTGATGATCACTGGAACAGATTCTTTCTGTACAGCTGAAATAAACACTGTACCTCAGTGGTGGTTTTAACAACTGGGTTTATAGAAGTGCCCTCAATTTAAATTTTTTTTTTTCTTGGAATTTTTTTCTCCTTTATCTGTTTTCATTAGATTCACGAGTTTATATACAGCAACATTTTTTTCCCCAAGAAAATTTTGTGCTGCCAAAGTCCCCCCTGAAACTTCTATTTTTTTCCCTAAGCTAAGGTAACAAAATGTAGACACTTCTTGCTCAGTGCAAATCATTTGCTTACTCACTGCTGTTTCATCATCTTTCAAGGAAAGCACCACAGAGTGAATGTGTAAGATACTCTTCCCAGGTTTTATTGCAGTTATTCACTATGGTGAAATCATAAACTACGTCACCTTCCCAGACTTCTTGCTCAAAATCTAGAGGCCTTTATCTTGAATCCTTCCCATCTTTTAAATAATCATTTCAGTAAACAAATGTATTATTTCTTTCATATTCACATTGCACTCACCTTGAATGCAATTCAGTCTTTCTCACTAGAAAACCCAGAAAACTGACTTAGATGAACATTGTCCTTTCTAAGAGAAGAGCTAGGAAAAAAACCCTGTATGTTTTCCTAGTTAGGGTGGGAAATCATAAAAAAATAGGAGTCCTTTGATGCAATTAAATCTGTTCTCAGGATCTCTAATTACAATTCCTGCTTTCTCATTAATGGGAGAGTTCAAAACACAAGAGTATCTTCCTGCTTCAACCTCTTTAAGCCAGCACCCAGTACAAAGGCCACTGCCTTTCCTGAGCATGGTTTAGAGCTACTTTGGGCTTTGTTTAAATGTTGTTCCCGAACTCTTGCCTTTTTTCCCTTTGAAGGGTCTCCTATATACTGCCAGGTTCCCTATGTTCTGCAGAATGTTCTCTGGCCACAGTGCTTAAATGGCTGAGCAACCTTGTATGTATCTTTGGTTTGTGAAAAAGCCATTTGCTTAGTAGCTTTTTGTAGACTATTTATTGAAAGATGGTGGTTAAGCCTTGCAATTTCAACCCAACCTACAATTGTTGCATGAAGGACCACCTCAGTAGCATGCAGGAGATCACCTCTACGTATTCTTAATAAGGCCTACATATTCAAAATATGAAACATTTGTTGCTCTTACAGTGAAACCATCTGTATTTAAATTTTATTCAAAATGGTGTTACACCAAGCATCCATAAGACTGTTAATGGCAGATCTTGGTGAAATTCCACTGCCCCTGCAATGTTTGAAAACACAGAAGAAGGTCTGAACAATGCTGTCTCTGTTTTAGAAAGACTGTTATATCAATAATAAGATTTTATTTTATTTAAAATCGTGATTAAGGCTAATTTGAAACTGCATCATAGATTTTAGATCAAGCTGTGAAATATCATAACAAAGATGTTAGATCAAGCTTGTGACTCCGAGTTAAGCCAGTCAATTGGGATGTCTGGGAGAATGTATAAATTTCATCATAGACTTGAGTAATAAACCAGTGAAGCTATTTTTTTCAATTAGTTAATTATTTAGACTTCTAAATAACTGTTACACAATTTGGTGCCAGGTGCCAACAACAGTTGTCAGGTAATTGGTAACTACCAGTACTATTCTGTGCTCTTCTGATAATTTTGTGTGAGCTTTCTATATGGGAGGAACTGCAGTCGAAATTAAACAGTCATCCAAACTCTGTCTTTGATGGATAAATAGGTTGAAGCCAGAGCTTTTATTTGGACTAACAAACAGAGAGAACTGAATGTATGCAACACTCCCTGCAGAATTGCGGTTATTACTGCCTGGGGCTATCGATGACGATGATGACTGTCCCAGCCCTGGGGAGCTGCAGTGACTCCCAGCCCGGGGAGCGTGCGGGGGAGCGCAGCGGGCTCAGCCCCGGTCCTGCGCGGACATGTCGCGGTGTCCAGGGACGCGCTGGGCGCCGCGGGCCGGGCGGGGGCGCGGGCGGGCCGGGGGCTGCCTCGGCTGGGGATCCTCCTGTGCTCCGGTACCTACCTGCTCGGGAGAGGCTATAAAAAACTAGATTTATGAAAGGAAGACGGTGGGGGGGAAAGGAATGTTTGGCACTGTTATTACTTTCAGCTGTCCGAGCCTCGGTCGTGGCGGCTGTCGACACTTTCTCCTCCCGGGAACCGCGCTGCGTTTGCGGTGAAGCCGGGGCTGGCGCTCCCCGCGCCGCGGCGGCCGCCCGGGCTTTGGAAGCAGCATCACAGCAGCTCGGCGCTCGCGCTTCTGCAGCGTCCGCGCCCCACCGTGTCCAGCTCCCCCGCGGAGGGCCCGGTGAGCGCTCCGCACCCACCGGCGCTGCCCCGCGCCCGCTCGCTTCGCTGACATGGTATCACCCGAAACCCGTATCCCGCTATGGCGTGGTATATCCCGGCGCGGGAGGTGCTTCGCTCGGGCCGGTCGCGCCCGCCGCCCCCAGCCCCTCTCTTCCGTGGCGCTGGGAGAGAGGAGCAGGGGCGCGCCCGCCGCTCCCTCTCTTTGTGTGCGAGCGAGCGAGGGAGCGCGCGCGGGCGGGCCCGAGACACAGCGCGGAGGTGGGCGCGGAGCAGTGTGAGGCCGGAGAGCGGCGCGGGCGGGCGAGCGGCGGTTCTGAACGCGCCGCGGGGGCGGGAGGAAGGTGGAGTGAGGAGCGCGGGGCGGCGGCGGCGGCGGCAGGGCGGGGGTGGGAGGAGGGAGGAAAGGCGGGCGACTGTGGCGGCGGATAATGATGGCGTGGTGCGTGCGGCCGCTGGGCGGCCGGGAACGCTGAAGGGAAGGAGGCGGCAGGACCCCCGCCCCCAGGTAGGCTGGCTCGGAAAGTTTGGGGCGAGGTACCGGGGTGGCTCCGCTGCGCGCCCCGCAGGCCCCTCGGCGCAGAAGCGCCGCCACGGGAAGCCCCAACTTGGGGCCGAAACTTGTGGCTTTCCCCGTTCCGGGCGGCGCGGGGAGCCGCGGCCCCTCCGTGCCGCCCGCCGCGGTGCTTGCGCGGGGTCTGGCCGGGCCCGGCCTCCCCGGGCGGCAGGAAGGGCCGGCGCTGCCCCCGCCGCCCGAGCCGGCCGGGCCCAGCCCGGGACGGCCCTTAGCGGAGGGGCCGCAGCCGGAGGGGGCGGGGGGGCCGCCCGCCACCGCATCCCCCGCCAGAGCCGGCAGGTCGGTGCCCGGGGAGCAGCTGGGTCCGCGCGTCCCGGCCGACACAATGGGCTTTATCCCGCAGGGAGGTCTTGGGCTGCTATTCCCACCCCGAGTTTCGGATTCGTGTCACACGCCGGCGAGGCCCCGAGTTAATGGAAACTCTCTGTCTCTCTGCAGATGGCTTTCCGGATACCGCGATCCGCGCTGGGGATAACACCCGATGTGGCCATTCACGCGCTTTGATTTCTTTCTTTCGTCCCCTGTGTTCCATTTCAATGCGAGCGGGGAGGCTGACTGAGTGAAAGGCTGCTTTGGGGATCCGTAGTGGGATATACACTGCCTGGTGTTGGAGGGTGGAAGCTTTGTGCTTAGGGAGTCGTTTTCCCCATTCTTCCTAAGGAGTGGAGGGAGCTTCCTCTTCAACAATGATGAAAACCGAAGGCAAGGGGGAAAGGACTTTAAGAAGTGCTTCTCCACACCGAAATGCTTACAAATCTGATTTCCATGCTATCAAATGCTCTTTTGATGGTGTAAACAATCCTGATAACGCTTCCAACAAAACAGGCTTGCACCAGAAGCTGAGCACCTCTTCCAATGGAGGGGGAAGTGACCCACACAGTCGAGGCAGAGCTGCCACTTATGGCAACAGAGTACACAAGATCAAAAGTATGTTTCTGCAAATGGGAAGCTCTTCCTCCACAACCTCTTGTGAAAGCAGTCCACCTGCTGATACCAAATTAATCAGCAGGGCCACAGCAGCGGAGTATGTATCTTCTCCAGGTAGTCCATCGTTTCTCATTGTCCAAAAAAATAATCTTCTTAATACCAGCCCCAGCAGCGGTCCTGTGGATTCATTGTCCGTGTCTTCTGCTGCTGACAAGGTCATCCGTAGTAGCGATGAGGCAGATTTGGACAAAGTTGCCTTGGCAGAAAAATTTTCAGAGACCAGGAAGCTCTTCGAGAGAAATATAAAACAGCGGAGCTCCGTGGACAGATATTCCCCCAGCAAATGTGAAAGAAGTGAAGATAAGAGGAGACGTGGTTCAGCTTCTGATTGCAGCAATGTGGTGGACCACTTCAGTTTTAATACAGAAGCAAGTCTTCCAGTTGCACTGGAGAAAGTTGAAAATCAAAGTAATGAGGAGTTGAATCAGCAACATGCTAATAGTGGTTCCAAATCTTCCTTTCTGAATGCAGGGCCCATTTCTAGGAGGCTGGAAAGCTTTCTAGGTGACAGTGATACTGAAGAATCCAAAGAAACTTCCAAAAATGATAGTTTTCCAAATCAAGACCCTTTGAGAGGCCAGCAGACTTTGAATTCACCTGCTTTTGCTGAAGGATTTCTGCAGAAAGGTGCATTGCCCAAAGTGCCTGAGATCTGCAGAGATGAGCCAAGCAAGACACTTGGAAAAGACAAAAGAGAGCAACTGGTACTTGAGAGAAGCTCGTGGAATGTGGGCAGTGTGCCTGCTCAAGAGGCTCAGCAGACATCAGATACTGTTTGCTCCTGGGTTTCTCCCACAGAGGGGACATGCACAGAGCTGGTTGCACAAGATGACACCTCAGGGCATGACAAAAAGGGTTTGGAGAAAGATCACGTTGATCAAGAGAATCAGAAGCTCGTATGTCGCGGACAGGAAGGGAAGAGGAGCGACTATGCCTTGGAAGTGGTAGAAGAGTTTACGGATGGCAGCAAGACCAGTTGGGAAGAAGAAAGAGATGGGATGTCTGTAAGAGATGGTCCAGTTACACAAGTACAGGATGTTCTAGAGCAGGAGGAGGATACTGAAGAAGAGGAGCAAGCATTGGAAAAGCAAAGTGAGGACTTCAGTGATTTTGGGATAGAGAATGCAGCTTTTGATGATGACAGAGACACAGAGACAGAAAACCAAGAGCCTGAAGACAAAGAAATTTTGGAGGGAGAGGAGGACTATATGTATGACAGTGAATATGAGGAGTTTCCTGGACTTTCTGAAGAGGAAGATCCAGTGCCAGACCGGAAAGTCAAATTCTCAACAGCTCCTATCAAAGTAAGTATGTTTGAGTTTTTTGGTGGTTTTTTTGGTTTTTTTAATTGTTTTGCAGTAAAAAATACTCAGGAAATAAATTTTTGGGGTTTTTGTGGGTTTTTTTAATTTCCAAAAGACATTTAAGAAGTGTAAGTTTACAGCTTTCATTCAACACTAAGTTTGAGAGAAGTTATCACTTCAGAAAATTTATTACTTAGTCACAAGTTGTTCCTTAATTACAGCTGCTTCATAAGATAGTGTAGTGACGGTACACTAATGAGATTTTACTTCCTGGACTTTTTCAGGACACGTATCTTTCAGGAGTAGATACAAACACCTGACCTTTAATACTTGCCTTGATTTGTTTAAAATTTAGGCATTGCATTAGGAATTATTATTCTCAGTTTTCCTTTTGGCACAAAAGTTTAAATAAAAACCCCAAACAAAACAATATCCCCCTCCCCATAGAAAACTTTCATACTCAACTTCAGACTTGCTTATGGAATTAATGATAAGAAAATACCAAATGACTGGTTCTTGTATTTTAAGATTCTAGAATTCTCTCCAATAATAACAATAATAACCATATATATGTTGTTTGGTTCTTATACTGATTGGTGAATAAGCTGTAGAAGAGTTAACATGATTATTTTGGAGTTGCGAATTTGCGGAAGTGAAAGTTAGAGGGCAGACAGGAAAATGAGGAGTAGTGTAAGTTATAACTTCAACAAATTAAAAAGATGTATGTGTCTGATCTTCCCCCACTTCTTTATATCCACAAAATAAGTTGCTCCACAACTCAAACTATGTTTACTCATAGTCTCTTGCAGACTTGAATTATTCTAGTCTTTCTTAAACTTTGGAAGGAGAATTGGGAGAAATGGATGAGGATGGAATGGGAGATTGTACAGGCTTTCCTCAGCATACTATCTCTTCTACAATCACATGAATGAAGATATCATCTTTAATAAACAGCTTTTACACTTTGTTCATAGAGAGTCAGGACTCACTTTTACTGATCAGAGGGATGCAAAAATTCTGTTGACTCTTGAACTCCCCACAGCAGAGAGCTGTAATTTCCCAGTTTGCTAACACACACCAGTGCTGTATCCCAGAAGATGTTTTGATTGTGGCAAAAAAATTTTGCAAAATGTGAGTTTTGTTGCATGTGGGTTTTTCTGTAGCCTCTTCATAGACAGGCTGACTTTATATGGCTTTCTTCTAGTTGATGTTGCTTTAGTGGTGACCTGGAGCAGTGAAGGGGAGAGTGCTGCTATTGAAAACTGCATAATGAGTCTGGTGAGGACTGGGAGAGAGCCAGAGGGGCATCAGTCCATTTCTACATGCATTTGTGCACTAGTATCTGAGCAAAGTGCCCTGTAGAGTTGACTGTAAATGTGTTAAGTGACTTCCTGCTGTAGGCAGGGTTTTACTGATCGTTGCTGATATCCTACTGAAGCAGTGGCTGTTAAGAGACTTTTGCCTTCTCTGCTGTGTCTATGCCAGATATAGTTGAAAGCCTTAGTAGAAATCTCAGTGCCAACTGTGATGGAAGCTCTTGTGTAGACAAAACTCAGGTTTTGGTGACAAGCACTGCTCAATTATAGCAGCTTCTCTGAAAGCCACAGGAAGCAACCTGTCTCAGATTATCATTTACACAAGAGATGGACGGTTAGAAGCAACTATTAGCAGTTTCTATGAAAAATAACACGGTTCTTGCCATAATGCCCCACTTGGATTGGCAGAATAAACCGTGCTCAACAGCAATAGGGCTATTGAGATACTTTTTAAGGCCCGTAAATTGAAGCTTGTGATACTGGCTGCCCTTTATCCCCTTTCAGTGAAATTGACTATCTTCCCTACATTGGGTGTAGGGATCTCTTTCTGCATGTCATTTTCAATAGGTTTTCCTCTTTGTTCCTTTTGCCTAAGCAATGATTTCTGTTCCCATGTCTGCCTTTTTGCTTCATGTTATCTATGATACTTAGTGGGAATAAGTCCTGGTCATATGGTTTTTTGGGATTTATACTGTTTTATGCTTACCCAGAACTTTCTTTAGTTGTGTATTTTTAATATCTCAATAAAATTTTAGAAAAATCCCAGTTTTACCTCACAGGAGGAAATCTCTCTGTCTTTCTTCATAGATTTTGGTGCATCTAAATTGGAAGAGAAGAAAATCTCCACGGTAGCTAAAAGATTATTCCTGGTCCCCACCACAGCTTAGAGCAGTGCCATAGTTAGAAATGCACCCTAGTAACTTCTTTTTCAGTTTTGTTTAGACTAATAAGTTGACTAAAATGTGACTGCCATTTTCAGACATTCATAGCCACTAGAGAAGGTCTGTGATTCTTCTCATCATGGATGCTCCTGGGAGAGGCCAGGCTGCCCTTGCAGTTTTGCTGTTTTCATTCTGCACCTCTCTAGTTACAAAGAAACCATCTGTGTCTCTTGCAATTGCTGTTTAGCAGGTATCTGGTGCAGTTGAAGAATTCAGAATGTTCAGAATGTATTGGGCAAGAAAAAGCATATTCTTAGATCTTCAGCATTCTACAGTGATGGAGCTTTGCCTTGTATTTGAAATACACAAAAGGGTTATATGTGTAGTTAAATGGATAGAACTTAAAGGCACCTTAAAAATAGCATTTATACTGCTGCGACAAAGAGAACTTGATTATTATTTCTTTTCAAAGCTTCTAGTCAGTGGTAATATTTGCAAAGTCTTTTGCTCGAAGAAGGAGACTGTGGAGCTCCCAGGGGATGTATAAGGCAGCTAACACTGTTAACACTGCATCTGACCTGTGATGGAGGTCCATAATTGTCGACATCTGTAGTAGGGCTTGAGAACATAATTTGATCTGATAATTTCAGGAAAGATGGAACCTAATTACACAAATACTCTGTTATTTTGTGTTGCCTTGTGCCTATGAAAGCAAGCACACATGAGACCTTTAAAAGAAGTGTTTCAGTTCCGTAGAAGCTGTTAATAAATGATATATGGGATTTTTTGCTTGCTGTGGGTGACCAGACTCTCCAAGTCCTGCTGCTGTTTGATCTTTCCAGGCCCTGGGAAACATTTTATCTCAGTTCTTGTTTCTCCTGGAGTAGTTTAGAGAGTACAGTTATTAGCAGAACTTCACAGCTTGGGTATGTGTTGCCACATATGAAGCCAGTAAGGAATGTAAAGCATACTCAGCAGTCCAAGTTATTTGCAAGGGAACTGAATTTGCCTTTGTCTTAAAGTTTTCTGAGTAAACTGTGTAAACAATCAGCATTACACACAATGCAAGTAACATCAGGTAATTCTTCTGTCATCCCTTTGTATTTCATTTTGCCTTTGTAATGTAGACATTAACTTGCTTTCTGTTATGAGATTACCTTGAAAGGCTTTAATTAACATAAATGTAATGACTGAGTGCTGTTCGATGTTTCTAATTATGAAACTTTCTGTTGGTAAAACAAATGCTTGTTTTCAAATTGATTTCTTGAGATGTTTCCACCTCTGACTGTGGCAAACTTTGTCCTCAAAACCTTAAATAGCACAGTGACTAACTTCTGCAATGATTTATGATCCTTAGAAATTCTGTAGCTCAGGTAAGCTGAAAAGATAGTACAGCTGCTACTGCTGTTTGCTTCTGTTTACTTATCAGTGTTATCTAGTTTGTGTTGCATGGGAGTGTCTGTTCCCAGCTTTTTGATAATAATAATATATATTGAGATGGTTTAGTCAAGAAAACAGTTTTTAAAAGTAAACAGAACAAACCCCAAACCTTCATAAAGGCATTACTCTTATATTTGTCACAGTTGAGCATAGATTTCTTTCTTAAGGAAACTGAAAGCAGTTTTATAGTTTATATGTTGTCCTAACCAGTCAAGTTTCAGCTGCTTCTCAGAGAATATGGGAATCCTTCATAATATTGCCATTTGTCTTGCACGTCCTAGTAAAGGTGTTTTATGTATAGCTAGGCACAAATGGTGGTGGTGTTCAGCCTGTCCTATTCTTCAACGTTTTTAGTACAAAACTGCTTACTGTGGAAGTTAATGAAGAACTAAATGAAGATAACCCTTGAATTAGATTTCCTGTATGACAGGATACCTGCAAATACTTTTAGGAGATGCACAAATTTTCTAGATCGATGTGTAAACTCTCAAATACTGTTTTAACACAGTGTTGTAGTGCAGTGCTTCAGCTTCATGCAGCCTCTGAATTTTGAACCATTCACTTGTGTACTTACGATGTTGTACACAAAAAGGGATAAAAAGTGCACAAACTAGTTGAAGATACCAGACCCTGGGCTTTCTTTGGTAATTAAAGAATTGATATCTGGTCAATTGTTTGTCAGCCATTGCTCAGGCACTTTGGTAAAGTACTTGTATGATATTAAGAAACAAGTATGTGATGTTGGTGAGCGCTGATGAAAGAAAATAGAGATTTAATTTGAGAGTAGATTTAAACAGAATTGACTTACATGTGGCAACTTATCTTTTTTTCTTGACACAGGTAATGTGTTGTTCCATTTTACTTTGTTTGGAATCTTTTCCAATGACAATTTGCTTGCCTAAAGTAATAGATTTTAATTGTTTTGAAGCTCTGTTTATCAACATTAGTAACTTAACATTAAAATATATTTTCACCTCAATTTCTCCATGGTGCTTTTTGGTGACTTTTCAGGAAAAATAATCCTGGTTTTTTTCTGTCTGCATCTGAGAGTATGGCATTCCTGAAATTTAACACTATGAGATGTTAAAAACATGGGTAATAACTGGAGGAAGAAGGTATATATTTTCATACACACATGAACTTTTTTTGTTTTGGTTTGGTTTTTTTTTTTTTTTTTTTTTTGAGAAAAGATAATCTTTAAACCCTTAATGAAAGTTCAGTGTTTGTATAAGTAAAATGTTTCTTAAGTTAAATGTTTATTAAGCCTATTTGTATTTGATTCTGTGCATAGGTTTACCTGTGTTACAGAGTTCTGTGTCGAATGTTTCTGATGTCTTTGTGGTCCTTGTTTTTTGATTCTGGTATGGTTGTTTAGTTCTCTGGAAAGCAGCTCTTTCAACTCAAGCTGTCTTTGGATTTTTCTTTTTTTTTTTTTTTTTTTTTTTTTTAATATCATACATCTTCTGATTTGATTTTTAGGAGATGTCTGATATGTAAGTTTTACAGTTGTAGATTTATTTGGCATTTTGTCTTTGGATGAGAGTCCAGTGCCAGGGCATGGGGCTGTAGAGCAGAAATCTAAAATGGAACAGAAAAAGTTAAGAATTTCTTTTTCTATCTTGGCTCACTGCTGGACCAGCTTGACTCTTTATATTAATATGTCAGTGTATTTCTAACTGAATTATTCTGTAGATGCAATTAGATAACATACCAACTGACCTGTTTGATTTGGTTGTGCTATAAAACTATAGAAAAATAAGAGAATGTTGTGGTTACAGAGATCAAGTGAGGTTATCACCTGCTGTCCTCACTCTCTTTTTAGTCCCAACAGCTTCTGACTTCCTACCTTCCTACCAATTTCACTTGGATTTGATAGGAAGAAGAGGGGTTTTAAAAGGTATTTTTAAAGTACTGGTTGATTTGTGGAAAATTAGCCCTTGTATCAGAGTTGCATGTTCATGGCCTCATTGATGACAGAGCTGCAGCTTTAGTTTAAGTTAGTTGTTCTTTTTTTGGCTTAATGTTAGCTGATCACTGTGCCAGGCCTGTGCTTTTACTCTTTTTCTCGTCAGAATAGCTGTGGGGAACAGGAGGCTGAAAAGGAGGTGAGTATGAGGCACCTGAGGGTTTCACAGAGGGTGTATAGAAGAAACACTGAGGAGGTGATGGAAGTCAACAAAGATAAGCACATTTATAGGAGACAAGTTCAGTAGCTCAACAGTTTTAAGTGCTGGAAGATTCAGTGTCTTTGGGGTGATGATTACTATTCTTAGTATGTGAGAATACATAACCTAGCCAGGTAAAGACAGCAGTAGCTGAAACTTTTTTGTGGTTTACGTTTGGAGAGATGGAAAAATAAATTATCCCTTTCCATATAATTCTGACAAAAACGAAGGTGAACACTGAAAAAGACATCAGTCAAAAGATGCTTGCCTGCATTATCTGAGTACGTATTTTGTAATCTTGAGATCATGAGGATTGTGCAGTTTTTTACAGGGTTGTTACATTTTTATTTAGTAGGAAAGTATTATGCAATATACATTCTTTATTTTGAGACATTTTCTTTTATCAGCCTCTGATGTGACTTGGCATAGTGAATTGACCCTTCTTTTTAGTCCTGGGGTATTGATCATTGCTATGACAGTATTAATGCAGATTAGTTAATTGAGTTGATCTGGTACCCCCTGATGGCAGGGTTATTTTGTTGTTCATTCTTAAGGTCTTTGGAATCTTAAGATTCTAAAAAAACAAGTGGACTATTTTTGTGTTCACTGTTATTTTTTTTAAGTTCCCCATATTTGCTTGCTGTTTAGATTTGGTCAGGCCAAGATTTTTGTTTTGGTGAATACTAAATAATACATGTGTATCTGTGTGGATCACCAAGCATGAACTGTGAAGACCACTGTGAAGTTTACAGAGGTTCGCAATTGAATCACTCTTTTATATATATATATAGCTTTCAGAAGCTAAGGTTTTTTTTGTTTTTTTTTTTTTTTTTTTTGTTTTTTTTTTTTTTTTTTTTTTTTGTTTTGGTGCTCCTTTTTATATGGTAGTTTGAGTAGTTTTTCCTCCTCTGGTCATATGCTGCTTATTTGGAGCCAGAGAGCATTTGGAGTCAGAGAGCATTGCCACCTGAACTTTTGCTGGAGGAATACAGCCAGGTCATGGCACAGGTCTCCTGCAGATGGAAATTATGGATTGTCTCTGAATTCTACTTTGAGTATCTGAAATGAAATAAAATCAGTGCTGTGAATCTGAATAGATGCTTTTCTTTGTCTTCAGTATTTCTTCTGCTGGGATTTCAAAATTAAATACCTGAAAGTGAATGTTTCTCCTCAAGTAGTTAGCATAACCTGCCTGAAATAAACACCGTATTTTCTGTTATATTCTTCAGCAGGCTGCAGTGTTTTAGCTCCTGCAGTGAAAAACAGAACTAAAGAATAAATTTTACTAGTTTTGTTGTGAATTAAGTAGAGAATGAGACTTGTAAAAAAACTGGTTTATTTATGGTGACATTGTCTAACTGAATTTGTCTGTATTGTAGATCTGAAGCAAGATTGTGCCTTTGTCTTTATGTAAACTGACTTGGTTGGGGATTTTGATTAAATCATACTGAGCTGCAAGACCAAGGACATAAGTGTGTACAGCCTGCCTGTCCCACTGCTTAGTAACAGAAATTGCTACCTTGAGTGTAATTGTTTATAATAACGTTTAACTGTTGCCAGCCATTCTGAAAACTTTTTGAAGGAGAGTAAAGGTTGTTTATGTTTAAAAGAATTAGAAGAATGTTTAAAAAAGCAAAAATTAAGTTATTTCTCTTTGCCGCTTCTATGATGATATAGCATGAATTGAGTTAGACCAGATATAGGCAATTTTTACTTAAAATATACAAAGTAGCACTAATAAAAAACTAACCACGTAGCTTTTGGAAGTAGAGGGAAGAATAGGATTGCAGTAGTGAGGTGTTTACTTGAACGGGAAATAGTAAGAGTAAACTCTAAGGTGTACATTATGCTTCAGTCCTGCCTCAGTGCTACTATTTCAAATGATTATTCATGGGCACTTCACATTTTGCCAGGCACCACAAAGGCCTCGATTTGGAAAGCTGAAACTGTTTGCTGTTGGATAATTTTCCCTGTGCTGTAACTTGTGTTTGAATGTTTGGCTTTATGGCGTGTCAGTAAACAGGCACGTTCAAAGTGAGCGCTGTTCCAGCATCCGGCGAGCCAAGGGGAGTGGTGCTGGCTGGCTGTGCTCCAGGCAGGGCGGCAGTCACACTTCAGGGCCTCTCTCAGATATTCAGTGTTGCTTTAACTGCCTGGGCAGGTGTTGTGAGGCTTTCCAGCAAATACTGCGGGATTACGTGAGAACTTTAAAGTGATGTTGATGTTGCTCCCATTCTAATTAGTTGCAAGCCCTTCTGGGCAGTTCCTGATTTCCTAATCTTACTGTTTAATTACTTTTGTAATGTTCTGCTTTTCATGAGGCACAAACAAATCTATATACTAGAAAAATGTTGGAGTGGAGGTCTTTGGATTGTGTTTTGTTACTCTGCAGCACTTTCTTGCAAGTACATGGTAAATTTGTGTTTGCCCTCTAACTAATTAATATTCTTCTACAACTGACATCATACTTACGTAGGCATTCTTCTGTGCTGTGAAGAGTTTGAAGTATGTGAAGGTTGTTGTTTTTCTATGATAATGCTATTTTCTGTGGTACCACTAAGATGATACAAGAAATTTTTAGTTCTGTAATAATTACAGGAACTGAACAGTAGGATCTTTTAGACAGGCTGTGTTGGTGTTTTTGGAGTGCTGGTGTTAATAATGTCTAGGTTAGCATCTTCATAGAAGATGCAAAACCATGTTTTGCATTCAGAAAGTGATTAATTTTTCTGATGTGAAGAATGTAGCTAGTTTTTTCTCCAGATAAATATATATGCGGTTCATGCACTAAGTGTATTTGAAAATTTACCATTATGTGTCTTAACAATTTAATTCAAATAATTCTTAAAAATTCAGCCCTCTATCAGAATTTTTTCTTATTCAATTTAATTGCATCCATGCTGAAGGAAAAAGGTTTTAAGTGAAAAAAAGTATTTTCAGATAGCATTTTGCCATTTATTAGCTTGACAGGATTCAAAGTTATTAATGTTAGGGTAGCCTCCTGGATATATAACAAGCTATGGTAAAAGGCTTGTGAAATTCACATAGTTTCCACAGTAAAATTCATCTGTTTCCCCTGTGTTGAGCCAATAACTTGTATTTGTTAATGTATATCTTTTAAAAATACCAGTTGCAGTACTAATAATTTTATAATCTCTAGCTAGCAGTGGCTTCTGAATAGTAAGATTAGAATTTCTTTTGTTTGTAATGCATTTGATTCAGTGACTAAACCCTGCCAGACACAGTGCAGGGATGAATATGTTTAGCTTTCTCATCAGTCTTCTAAACTGTGAACTTATTTATTATGCACGTTTTAACTGTGTTTAAATGTTACTTTTGCTGCTTGGCAAGAACAACTTGCTGACCAGTTCTGTATTTTCTATTTTAATATCAACATTTTTTCTGTCTCATGAAAGATGAACACAATGTTATAATTCCACATGTACACAATAAAAATTTCTGTCTTCTACCCTTGACTCTTTAGTCATAGTTTTTGTAGTGTGCTTTTGCTTTTCTTTATGTTATTGAGGTGTTTGGCTTCTGCTTACAAGTTTTGCTTTTCCTCTGTTCTTTGTAAATTGATGTTTTTCCTCAGAATTATTTTTCTGAAGTTTAGAGAGAGGTGTATTGTTTTTACTATTTTGAAATTAGACTAACTTCTTTTAATTATGAGGTTATGGTTTTTAGAATATTACCCAAATGTTCTCATAGAGTTGTCAACTGTCAGTTTAAGACGAAAGAATGAATTCTTTCTCTTAGTGAATTACTCAGAATTGGTTTCAAATAGGTTTTTCTTAGAAAGCTAGTATGCATAAATATTAGTAGTCTTCATTTGCTCAGATATGTTTATGATATTATTTTATTAATAGCAATTATAAACACCACTGGAATTTAAGAGACCACTAGTTTTAAATTCTATTATCCAATCCTGGCAGATGAACAATTCTTGTGATCAATTTTGTATACAAATGAGCAAATTCCATGAGACTCTCAAGTATGATTCTGTTACTTTTAAGCTGGAAAAATAATAAATAATTTTTAGAAGTTCCAGAGATATTTTAATGCTGGTGGCCCAAGACTTGCAGTGTAATGCTGTTGTTACAGTGTAAGTTTCCCCAGATTTCTAGCACTTTATAAGTTGTTGTGTGAGGAGTAATTCATCCCTGTGGTAATGTCTTTCTTGGGTAGATAGTAACTACTTGCATCATCTTCTGCTCTGTTAGACCATTGAGTTGTAAAGCATTAAGAAAACACAGTTGTCACTGTCTCCAAAATGAACTACTGCCATCTTCACATTTTACTCTTTCAACCATTTGATAGTTAAAAAGATATTTTAACATTTTAGTCATACTGTTGATACTAGATTATATGTATATGAATTTATGCTTTTTTTTTCATGCCCTGGTATTTGATTGGTCCTCAAGAACTCAAATATTCTCACTAACAAGTTATCATTTATCCACTCATGTACTTCCTTTTTATTATTAGTTTAAAATTCATCTTACTGTCATTTGACTGTATTTTTGGAGATGCTACTTTTTCTGTTGGGATGAAAAGTAAACAAACTAGGCTGGGCTTGTTCCAAAGGGTGACTAATGCTTCATTAAATCTTCTGCTGCATATCCTATTTAGTGATTTGGGGGCTGAGAAGGGTGATTAATTTACAGAACTTAACCACCTTTTTCTGATAGTGGTAGAATAAGACCATTTTGATGGTTTTTGTTGTCTGTTTTGCAGATTTTTTTCAGTAAAGTTCATGAAATGTGACCCTTGTTGTCTTTCTGTGTCCAGTTGTTGCCTACTGGTATCTGTATGACAATCACAGGAGTTTGTTTATTAATCTTTATGCACGACTTAGGAAGCAGAGCTTCTAAGGAAGGTTCTTTTATTGTGGAAGACATAAGACTTCTGAGAGTGGATTTCTTCCTTCCCTTTCAGCCAGTGGATCCAATCTTGCTTGCTTACTGGACTGACTATAGGGCTATGCCATGTTTCTGGAGTAGATGTTTTGCAGTGTTTGGGAAGAGTTTATGAAACTGAGCTCAAGTTGTAGTCTGAGGGTGATGCAGCAGGCTTCTCATGGGAAATACGGAATTATACTGGTTACTTTTGGATAATCTGTTTCAACGACCATTTTTCGGTGTCTGAAGCGAATGCTTAGCTGAGCTAAAGCTACAAAGTAGTGAATGTAAATTCACTGGGAAGATGTTAATTACAGGTAATGCTGTAGTATTTACATGATTGCACTTACATGTGTAGGTTGTCTATTAGCGGAAAATACAACAATTGCAAAAATTTAGTAAGCCAGTATAAATGAACTTCATGTCAGTGCTGCATGTTCTTGATTAGGGCGATGGCTGCTGCAGCTGCAGTGCATGTTTTTTGTCTTACAGTGATGTTGAATAAAACACCCAGTGCCTGCAAAACATTTAGCAGATAAACCTTATTTTTTAAGATAAATGGGAGTGGGATATTTTTCCTTTTTTTTCTAACTGCTTAATTTAAATACAATTAATGAACATACTGATATGTAAAATTAACCCTGTTACATATAGTTTATTGTTCCTTTCTAGATTTCTGTCTTAATTTGTGTTGTTTGTTTATCTTTTATTTTTAACAGTTCAGAAACTCAGCTGGAGTGAATACTAAAAATAGTAATGTATGTAGCAAGGCATTTCCTTTTCCTGGGAAACTGCATGATTCCCTTGCAAAATCAGAAAACTACATCTGTTTGAAACACTGCAATTGGCAGATGGTGTGGGGGGAGGGAAGAAGAGAGGAAGGATTTGGTGGAATGTAGTCCTAATAAAAAAAGTCACACGATATCAAAGAGGAGCTGACTGATTTCTTTTAACTGTTTGATGGGTTTGCAAGATAAAATCTGTTAAAGTAATTTTTTGAAATTTTAAAAATGTTGCTTCTGTGTAAGCTGGAAACTGTCTGACAGCAGCAGTAGTTATTAAATTGATGGTTATTTAAAAAATGAGATCTCTGAAAATACCACTTTAATTTCCTTATGGGTTGTCTTTTAATTATATGATGTTTGAAAGAAGGTGAGAAAACATTAAAAAAAAATTTCTGTTATATTTCGTAGGTTTTCAGTACTTACTCAAATGAAGACTATGATAGACGTAATGAAGAAGTTGATCCTGTGGCAGCCTCAGCTGAGTATGAACTTGAGAAAAGGGTGGAAAAAATGGAAGTGTTTCCTGTGGAAATTGAAAAAGGTGCAAATTCAAACCTTGGACATTTGCAAGAGATACTATGGGAACAAAAGATAAAAGCATAACTGTATATTTCCTGAATTTAAGTTTTGAATTTTTGAATGTGTGTCTAGATTTGTGTCTAGTTCTGGTGAATTTAGTGAGTGTTAACCGGATAGGCCTCTATTAAGTGCAGATTGTCATACTGAATTGAAGTTAGGAATGCTACAGGGCAAAAAGGCTTTAAGTAGTATCTATATAGAAAATACGTTCTATTTTTTTTTCTCTTTTTCAAGTGAATTTCTTATATTTTGTGTGGAAGACTTGGAATGCTTTGAAACAACTTAGTACTGCTAATTGTTACATCATATGTCATGCAGCTAATGTTAGATTTTTGAATCCCTTAGGTGACAGGGGTCTGGGCATCAGTATCATTGGAATGGGAGTTGGTGCTGATCAGGGACTGGAAAAACTAGGTATTTTTGTAAAAACAATAACAGATGGTGGAGCTGCTCAGAGGGATGGACGGTGAGTTTTTCATTGAATCTATTATGCTTTTTACAAATTTCCAATGGAGCCCAGTTGCTATCATTAGATATGCTGAGTACTGTGAATAAAATTACAAAAGCTAAAGTGCAGCTGAGTGAATATTGCACTCCTGTATGTAAAATTTTTAAAAATAAGTTATTTATTATAGGGCATTTTTGCTAAGTAACTAGATCTGCTTACAGCACATATGAGAAACGTTCAAAATGAGCCCTTGTGTAGAAGTACCACAAAATCATGTTGACACCCCAGAACACCAGTCACTGTGTAAATAGTATAAAAAACATGGATTCAAATACTGTGTAAATTTTAGTTGGTGATTTGCATAGTAACAGAGGATGAGGAAACTACTTTTAAGCAATGAATTTCAATGGACTCAGAATTTGTCATTCTAAATACTAGTGAGTTTTAAGTGATATTTGTAATGTAAAAACATTTCAAGCCAAAATACTATTGTTTAAATGATAGCTAAGCATTTATTTATTTTGCAGAATTCAAGTAAATGATCAGATTGTTGAGGTTGATGGCATAAGTCTAGTGGGAGTTACTCAGTTCTTTGCAGCCACTGTACTAAAGAACACCAAAGGCACAGTGAGGTATGTATGTTTTCTCTGCAATAATAGTTTCTTTTTGTCATATTTCATTCATGAAAATACAAAACCATAGTATAAAAATTTTACAAAGATGTTGTGGAAGGCAACTGATTTCTTAAGCATATGTTAAGATTTTTTGCTGCAAAATAATTTGTTTTTTTCCTGTAGGTTTCTGATTGGGAGAGAGAAGCCAGGTGCTGAGAGTGAAGTAGCACGTCTCATTAGTGAGACCTTAGAGCAAGAGAGGTGTCTGTATGAGCAGCACTATGTTCATGATGATACAGAGCAGGTAAAACATTGTTCATGCTCTGCTAATGGGATAAATGGGGGGTGTAATCAAACTGAAGCAAAAAATTGTAACACAGGCAACTTGTTAAAAACAGGAAAATAAGCGCTTCATACACTACTGTTATCAAGGCACATGATTATTGCTTTATCACTAATCAAAAATACACTTTTAACCGTCCATTGTATGTGATAGTTTTGTGCATGTCTTTCTTAGCTGTCTTTTGTGGGATTTTGATGAAGCTGTTTCCAAGTCATCTTTAATACTTACCATAGGTATAAGAAGTTAAAAATGAATAGTAACTAGTGAAGAAAAGTTTTGCAGCTGGTTGGATTCCTTAATTGTGTGCTTTGGTTATTGCTACTACCATAATGCAAAAGTGTGTGTGTGTGTGTGTGTGTGTGTTGTGTGTGTGTTACAGAATGTCATGATCTTCTCATTTTGTTAGGATGATGACTATGATGATGAGGAGGAGGATACATATGAGTCACATTTACATGGAAAATCTGTAGAAGTTTTTGATCTTCCTGAAAATGAAGATATTGGTTTACTACTGGATATGGATTCAGCACAGTCTCTTCTTAAATTTAAAGAGGTGATGTAGCAGTTTTTAAAATACTCTTTGTGATGCACTGGGGAGCATCTGAACCTTGTAGGATTTCTATATAATCTTCTTTATATTCCCTCTCGTTGCTTTGGGTTTCATTTTTCCCAATGTAACTAGTAAATATCCATTGAAATGTAGGTGTTCTGTATTTTTTTTATATCCAGTTTCCCTATGCATGTTTGCATTAAACAATCTTTTGATTTAAATTAAATTTTAAAAGCCCTTGGAAACAGGATATAGAACCCAGCCCGATCTCTGTCTGATCAATGTCTGAGCATTGCATTAGATAGATAGGATGCTTCTCCTAGTTCTCCTGTGGCCCATTGGCCTTTGAATGTTTTCTGCCCAGTAGAATGATTTTAGCTGCAGAGAGCGTGGGGGGGTGCGCAAATACGGTATCAAGTGTTGTTGTGAGATGTTTTTCAGGAAGACAAGAAATACATACCTAATTTCTTGGTTTAGTCCCTGCAGTTTTCTGAGATATCTGTGTGCATAAAAGCACTTGATTCTGTAGACAGGCATATTTTTGGCTTGGAGGGTATTTTTATGGTGTGTTTTTTGGAAGGAATGCATTTGTAAACCCAATAGGACATTCCAGGCTCTGAATCACAACATAATTGGAAATAATACGGTTCTCTTTTCCCAGGGTTTTTATAAAGGAGCATATTTGCTTTATTTGGGGCTGTGGGATTTAGTCAGGGACTTAAATGGTACAGCCTTTGGCATTTAGGAGTCCAGGCTTCTCTGGTAGATTTGAGTGCCTGTCATTTTCACTCTGGGAGGGGAAAAATACACTGCAAAGAAACTGCTTTGTCAGATGCTCTTTGCTGCTACATCAGCTTATTTTTGTGAAGGATTGGTATTTTGCAGATCTCCTAAGTTTATTCTTTGATAATGTTGCCGATGTCATTGAGGAAGTAGAAATTGCAGGCTGCAATCTCTAGAGAACATTTACAAATTTTCTAGGTTTGGAAGCATAGCAGCTGAAGCTTCTTAAGTGCTATATTTACTTGGGATACAATTATAATCTCATTTAGAATAATAATGGTGCTGTTACTAACATAATCTAAATGAAGAATAGTCATGGATTCACCTGTTTTAATTTGGGTTTGGTGCAGTGTGCCTTGACAAAAAAGAAAATCTCTGAAGGGTTACAGATGGAAAGCAAGATACAAGGATTAGTACTTGTTAAAAAAATCTTAAGCATTTGGCTTAAGTGTAATCTTTTTGATTTCTAATAATCCTATGAAGATTTGTGGTGTAAAAATAAATGGCTCAATTTTAAAGCCAGCACACTTATTTTGAAGTGCTGATTGTAAAAATATTTAGTGCTTTTCTTCTGTGTACCAGTTATCGTCATAAGTGCATTGCTGCCTTTTCATTACCCTGGCACATTAAAGAGTTATTGTAATCTTTTCAGCTTTCCTAATGTATAGACAACAATGGGAGATTTTTAGGATAGTTATGTACTGTGGAACTTGTTTGTGGTTTGAGTAATTTTTTTTTTTAAACAAAAGCTCGTGATTACTTGTCCTGTAATTGACAAATAATTACATTGACATTTTGCCACTCTAACCATGGTTTGGGGAAAAAGGGAATAATGAAGAAATACTTAAAACTAGCGTTTTCAAATATAATTTTGTGTGTGCTCATATATTTTTTTCATCTATTCCAGCTACAATTAAAACATGCAGTAACAATAGCTGAAGTGAATCAACTGAAGGAGAAAGTAAGTTTTCAAATAGTATTATTATTGGTAGGGGTTTTTTTGTTGGGTGGTTTGTTTTGAGGCTACTGATTTTACCAGGGATAGACTGAATGCAAAAGGCAGCAATCAGTTTATACCTCAGACACTCTCTATTCTATGTTATGCTAGACAAATATTTCTAAGCTGAAGAGCCATGCTCAAATTAAAAATAAAATATAAAAAAATCAACCAAACAAGTAAAGCCCCAAAAGTCACATAAAACAACTAAAACCCATCCCCCAGGTCTCCACTTTAAAATGAATGCTTCAGTATTACTTCTTAAGAGTACCTGAATATAGTGGAGAGCTGTATGAAACATCTCATAAACAAATATGAGACCATTATCAGTGGATGGAACTTGTCTTATCTGAGAATAGATTTGGCGAGGCAATGGTTTGTGACTGTCTTTCTGTTACCAGGAAGTTATTTCTGTTATCCTCTTTCCCCCTTCAAATTTCTGACCTGGTCTGGGCAGAGTGCTTTTTTTTTCCAATAGTTTTGTGTTTTGCTGAAGATTGGTTCAGTGCCTCTGCTTATATTCTAAGAAAGTGTTTCTTGTTCTTTTTTGCTGCTTTTTCCACTGATGCAGTTTATACATGGCCTTTTTCTGATACACTGTGTGTGAGCGAGCAGCTTCTTTTATTCCATTGTCCTTCTGTGTTGCCTTGCTCAGAAATGCGCATCCAAGAATGAGTTGCAGCACATTGCTGGGAACAGGTAGCAAGAGAAGAGGGCATAGTGCTTCAGTTTGCAATAATTTTCAGTAGCAGTATCTGTTGGGATATTTAATGTACTCTGCAGTTTGTGAAGGCAAGGCAGACAAAGCTACTTATGACAGTTCCCTTTTTGATTTCTGACAATGCTCCTCCTCTTTCTAGTATTTTTGGCATGTGGCCCAACTGGATTGCACAAAGGCTGTTAAAAATGTTGGTGTTAGTACAGCTTACAGCCCCATTTTTAAGTTCAAGAAATTCTTGGTCCTTTCAGCATCCTTGTTCCACTGTGAGGTGATCTTAACTGGCTTCAGAATCAGTGATTTCTTTTCTTGGTGTAAGTGATGTCCCCAAAGAAGGAGGCATGGACAAACTTAAGCTGTATCTATCCTGTACATTCCTTCAAGGCCTGGAGAGCTTCACATGTTAACATTCCCATGCGTAATGTGGCTGCTGCCAAGCTGAAGGGGTGGCATACCTTTCCTTTACTGAGGGAATATTTGGTGGTTTTGTACATTAGCTCAAGAAAAGGAAACCCTGCGCATGCCATCATTGATTGGGAAGACCAATGTTATATAAAGTTACCAGGGAAGTTCAACTAGTCATGTTATCTTTATTCAAAAAGCTGTCAGTAACAAAGTAGTAGGACAGGGAGCTTGTCTTACACAGGTTAAGGTTCTTTATCTGCAGTTGCCTTTGAAGGTATTCAAAATAGGCCTCTCCAGAGATTTTAAGATCTGGCGAGATCTTGAACAATATAAGCTAATAATACAGGTCTTGGTCATTTACAAACTGGTAAATATGTAATTATGATTGGGTATTCTCTACTTAAATATGTATCAACAACTGTTTTTTATTTTATCATTTAGTTTAGATTAATTTGTTAAGTATTAATCTTTTCAGTTAAAAGTTGTTGAAGCAGAAAAAAATGAATGGAAATTTAATCGAGCCCAACTACAGCAAAACTTGGATGAAAGCAAAGAGAAAATTAAAAAGTTAGAGACTTACTGGTTAGAGGCACAAAATTTATGCAAAACAGTAAATGAGCGCCTTAAAGAGACTCAAGAACAATGTGATGCCCTTGAAAAGAAATACAGCAAGGCCAAGAAATTGCTTAAAGACTACCAACAAAAGTAAGTACCCCAAAATACCAAGTCTCTATTTATAGCTTGTGTATTTTGTACAACTTGGGGAAAGCTATCAGCTATACCTAGGGGAATAGGATTTGCTTAAGATATTTTATTTTCATTTATTAGAGTGCAGGGGAGCAGTGGGCTGTAAATGCTGAGTTATTCCATACCTTACATCACCAGCTTCTGGAAAGGTTCTTTGAAAATCTTGCTGCTGCTTTTGATTTGTAGCTAAGGAAAAATTCTTTAATATTTCAATGACAACTTTTTTAAAACAACTTAGTTTAAAAGCTGTAATGCATCTATACTTTTTGAAAGGACTATTTGAAATTCGATATGAGGTGTTTAGCAATACCTTTTGCTCTTTAGGAAAAACCCTCAACTTTGATTCACTTCAATGTTCCAGATAGAGTAGGCTTCAAAGGATATTTAATAATAGCCTTTAATAATAATACATGTGATATAGTCTGAGTTAGTAGCTATATCTTGTAGGAGGATTAAAAACAATTTTGAGAAAAATTGAGAGTTTCAGGATATGTATCTAGCTCATTAAAATGGCAGCATGAAAGCAGTATCTTTGATCTGTGAAATGGTTTGGCTTTTTTAGTAGAAGTAATGTTGTTTATTGGATACACTTGTGGGGGACTCGAGCACTGAATTGTGGTAGTGTCTAATTGTTCTACAGTCTTCCCTCTTAGCTAAACAAGAGGTAATTGCAAAATATTTGTAGATGTGTCCTAATAATGCAGAACTGTGGCTTTTGATAGTTGCTGTAACTGTATAATACTCTTGTTCCCAGTTTCTCCACTTGCTACTTAATTTTAAAGGCAATTTATTATGATCTTTTGGTTTGTAGTCCACATCAAGAAATGTTATTTTCACAGTACGTTTTTGTGCTGTTTGGTGAGCTTTTTAAAGGTCTCCTTTCCCCTCTCCTCCCAAGCTTATCCGCATGGAAGTTCAAAAGTACGTGAAGATGACTGCTAACACGCTACTTTCCATTCCCTCACTGTTAGCAAATTTCCATTTCTCATTTGATTGTCCCTGAAGCTTTTGCATCTGTTGTAGATGTTTTATGCTTATTTTCTGGTTTTGTATGTCACTCCATATGGTGCAGGCAAAAGCAGCTTTTCTTTTGGTTTCTTTCTTGTAGTCACTATTTTCTTTTTTAAAACCCAGCTATTGCAATTGCTGTAGGATGAACCAAGTAGAAACTTGAAATGCAATTTATTTTCCTACAAAGAATTTTGCCATGGTTTTTGGAAGGAAAATATACTGTGTGTGCATGTATCTTTGTGGAAGAAAATAAGATGTGATGATTGGAGTTGTGCATGTATTTCAGGCTTAAATGCATATACAACTTGACACTTTTAAAATGAGAGATGCTTGTAACTTTGCAGAAAAAGTGTTGCCACATATCCTTTTTCTGCCCAGAGTAAATTACAGTCATCTGTATTTTCGTTTGAAGACAGTAGAAGCATTCAAATGAATGTGTCATTTTTGACATTATAAGATTATTGAATCAGTTATATCTTACAGACTTATTTTTGTCACCATTCACTAATGGAATGCTTTTAGTAAATGCAATCGTGCATATTTCTATTTAACATATTTTTCTGCATTTCTGTCTGTTACTATTTCATAGTAATGTGTGTATTTTTTTCACCAGAGAAATAGAATTTATGAAGAAAGAAGAAGATTATTCAAAGCTACTTGAAGAGAGAGACCAGAAATATGCAGAACAACTGAAAATATATCAGGAAAAAGTAAAGCAGTATTATGTTTTGATATAAACGTCTGCATTCTTGGAGACTTGTGTCTCACTTCTGAATTTTAATTCTTGCAGATTTCAGAGCTTGAAAATAAATTAAAAGCATATGAGAAAATGCCTTATGTGTTTGAAGGTGGTAGTTTATTGGAAGATGACTGCCAAAGTCCAGGCCAATCTAACGAACAGTCAAAGATAAAAGAAGACAATGAAAAAGAAACCAAATCAATAGAAGAAAGAGTAAATTCTTTAGATATGCTGATTTCTGGTAAGTAGATTGTATGGAGAAATTTTTTTTTTTTTTGCACTTAAGGAAAATTAGGAGGAGTTATATGCGTAGTGGGGTTTTTTTTGTTGTTGTTAAGAGAAGTGAAGTGTTACCTGGTTCGTACTGACTGGATAAATGTTTTAGCTGAGTCAGTGTGGATACTTCAGTTTAGGTTCCCCCATTATTTTCAGTATGGTTGCAATGTATTTCTTAAATGTTGTGGGAAAGAGGAGATGGATGGAGAGACAACTATTTTAACTGTTCTTTAGATTCTCTGTTAGTGAAACTAATAGTGGGACTGAAACACTGATATATGTCAAGTAAAATCCCATTGATTTCAAGCTGTAATTTACAGTAAACTTGCTATGATTTTTTTGTCTTGTAATTCTATGCACAAAATGTTACAAAATATCAGATGGAGGTTCAAATGAGAATTAAATTTTTTAAATATTTTGTAAATTCTTACTTTCTAAAAGGTTTCTATCATAAAGAATGAAGCTATGAAAGCACATTCAGGGCACAAATTTTCATCTATTTGAGAACAGAATTCAGTTTTCAATTCATAAAACAATTATATTCTGTTGGATTTTATTATTTTTTCATTAAAGAAGTTGAATTAAAGTATATTTCAAATTAAATAGAAATTGCTATTGCAATGTGTGAAATAGGGTAGTATAATATAAAAAGTATTTTCATTCAGTAATGATTAACGGGTGTAATGATTCTGACTAAAATTCAGAGTATTTCTCTGGACAGTGGGTTGGTGAATTTGCCTGCCAGGTTCTGCTGGGTTTTTTGTTCACTCTTTTTAAAAGTATGTATTTGTTGCAGATTTTGATGCTTTTGTTGGGGATACTCCCAGATTAGACACCAGTGCCCACAAAGCAAAAGCTCAGCTTGCTTTGAAAGTAAAACGCCAGCCACCTTCTCGATCAAAGCTGAAAGAATCTCTTGGGGGTGGACAACAGACTGCGAATCTGCAGGTACTGACACTGATAATCAGGCACTCTGGATACTGAACATGTGTTGGGTTTTATCTGTATTTGCAATTGTAGGTGTTCTCCATGCTTCATTCAGGCTGTGCCAAAGCATCATAGTTTTATGCCACATCAAGTGAAAAAACCTTTTAGGGTTCATAACATATATGTGAACTCCAGCATGTTTTTGTGGGACAGTTAATTTGAAATTAGCAAAGAACTAGGTGAGCTTGTTCTGTGCTACTTCTGCTTGCTGAAAGATTTTGATACAGTGATATATTGTGAAATATGCTAATTTATCTTGTTAGTCCTTCATCTGGAACAAGTTAGTTACCAAATTTCTTCAAAAACTAAAGAGTTCTGAAATTCTTCATTATTCCATAAGTCATCATTTGAGTATACAAGAAGTGTACCAGTAAAATGTTCTCATGTTTCTGGAAAACAACTGAAGAATTGAGTACAGATAGTTCAGTGCTCTCCTTCTATGACAGACTCTCTCATATATTGACTAATTCAGTTAGACCGAAAACTGGTTGCATTGAATTGGAATGGCTAAGGTGTGCCATCTGATTTGGCTAGAAAAAGGTTATTTGGGATGTGCAGAAAGATGTGTATAGAGGTGTGTAACAGCCTTTAAAATCAGATTAATGTGATTCAGATGGTATCCACAAATATATAAGTTCAGAAAATTTCCTCAACTGAGGAAATTTGCTTAGCACATCCTTCCACCCTGGTAAAAGAACAGAAAATAAGTCATGCTTATAATAACTTTCAAATTTATTGAAGGATGAGGATTCAGAAGACAGTGTTCTCAATAGACGGTCTTCCACTATGAACCTAGCTAAGACTTTGGAAACAAGTGAAAAATTACCTCTCCCATGCCTGGATGACGCAGATCGAAAGAGTGAAAAGCCTGAGAAAAGAGAAAGCACAGAAAGTCCTCTAGAGTCAAGTCCTTCTGCTTCCACACACTCTTCTCCAGTACACAAACCAAGCAATGAAAGTAGCACAACCACCACTCCTCGTTCACCTCCTCCTGAGGGGATGACTCCAAATTCTCCTCAAGGGTATCTCAAGAATGTTAAGCCAAGAGAAGCAAAAGGGAAAGGGAAAGAAGCAAAGGGTAAGACGTAAGGGTTTATTATTATTTTAATTTTTTGGGATTGAAGTTTTACAAGTTTTAGATGTAATGAGTAAAGGTCCTAGTACATTTTTGCAAAACACTAGCCTCGTAAGTGGCAGTGTATTGGAGAGTAAGTCTGACAGATTTCCTGATTGCCAGAAAAATTCATTATCCAAGTGTTTAAACAAGATACAGATTCTGAGTATCGTGGGAATTTTACTGCATTATTCATCATACCCTCTTAGGATTATTTGTCACTAGAAGAGGGTTAAAGGTATTATAATCAGCCTAGTCACTAATCATTATTTGGTAAGAATAGTAGGCATTTTTCTTATGAATAATTGAAAAAGGGATCTAATATAATCTTTTAAATGTTTTATATTTTCTGTAATCAGCTAGTACAAATGTGTAAAGACAGATGACTTGCTGTCTTTGCCATACAGCTCAGACTGAACCATTATTTTAATACTCTGGAACAGGATTTGTTTTATACTGTACTTATTTCATATGTTTCTGTGAAGTCTCAAACAAAAATAGTCTAAAAAAGCCCCCACTTACTAAGACACATACCTAATACATATGTGGTTTTGCTTTCTTTTCTGCAGGTTTTTTTTGTGATTGCAGAAGCATTGTAAACCTTCTTTTTTCTAAATTGGCCCCTGGAATTGCTAATTAATGCAGTACATGAGGATTAGAATTGAAAGCTTGCTCTTTGTGAGCAAAATGACATTAAATGCTGTTCTGCTAGATTGTTGCTTTCTAACTGTTTTTAAATGTCTGCATATTATTTTATTGAATTAATCCTTTCTATTACCTTTTCATCCATTCATGTGTCAGTCTGTATTTTTAAGCCACTGTGCCATGTTTAAGAAATTACATCTTTTCTTAAAATACTATCCCTGGAAATAGAGGTGGAAACAAACATCAGTATTACAAGTAATTCTTTTGGTTTTGTATTCAAGTTGATAGGAAAAATAACAGTTTATAACAGTTAATAACAGTTTAACTGTAGTTATAATTTATTGGATGCTATATATTTAGAAAGAGTGCTTAGCTAATTAGCTAAAGTTCTAATGTTGATTAGAAACATTATCTGATTAGCTATGCAAAAAAAAAAAGGAAAACTCTTGACTATCCTGACTGTCAGGTATGTAAGCTTTGAGATAATCCTTCCTGAAATATATAATGGTTATTTGCTAATAGAGAAATGGGTAGTTGACCTCAGTTTTGTGTACTAAACAGGAGTTTTGGTTTTTATGGTCCTTTAAGGAGTATATCTGTATATAATGTCAGGAGTTCTTTGAACGTAGAGCTTAAAATTTCCTTTGTCTCCCAAAAAGCAAACTGCATCTCTTTCACAAGTAGCTAAGTTAGGAAACACCTGATTTGCAATACAAAATGTATTTCAGTTATTTTTTTTTAATCTAGTAGCCTGAGAATTTAAAAGTGCATTTAGGACTTGCAGTAATCTGTCACAGTCCACTGAGAAGAGGTCATGTGGTCGTTGTCACTTAATTTTGCATAATAATTGAAAAGTTGATACTGAACATGCTTCCTTTGGCAAAAAAAAATTGGGTACTAGGAGTCTTGGAGGAGCTTCAAAGTCCCAGTTGTTTCTTCAGAAGAGTTGCAGTTTGAATGCCATTTCCAGTAAAATCAGCTTGTCAGGAGCTGTCTGCTCTCCAGGTACTGACCTTTGTGTTGGTTAGGCACACCTGGAGATGGCAGCTTGTGTACATAGCCCATGTTTGAGGCAGCTGGCCTGGACTAGCTACTGAACCAAAAATAATACTTAAGGAGCATCTATAATACTTCAAGAGTGGTAAAGAAATACTAAATGCTATATTTGCTCACCTGTTGGCTTAAACATTAATTTCTTAGATGCATCTTATACTGATTGTGTGGTTTTATGTTTTGAAGTTGACATTTTGCAAAAGAAAGAGGTACTTTTTTCTAAACCTGTCATAAACTAACTTTTGGTTTGTAATTCATTAGAGCAAAATACTGTGGTAACTTCTACCTTTCTGTAGACAGTATAGAATCACTCTTTATCAAAAATAATATTTTGGAATAGTTGTCAGCTGCTGTTAGGTTGCCATTTTTCAATGGCCTGGTATAGCCAGAATGATGGGAAGATGCCATAGAGAATAAATTAGGTTGGCTGATATGGCTGTAGTATTTTCAGTTATTATCTGTGTGCAGGAATGGGAGTTTTAACACTGTCACCCAGATCTTAGTCTCTGACTTAGAAGCATCATCATTAGTAGCTAAAAATTGCAGGTATTTTTACAACAACATTTTTATTTTTCACCTCTCTATGAAAAACAGAAGAAAGGAGAAATGAAGACAGGTCAGCAGAAACAAATGAAGGAATACCACCAGGGAAATCCAAAAGGAGATTTCCAGATTTTGGGTAAGATTTTATATCTGTTCCTTTGGAAATAAGTGTTGTTCTGTGTTATTTTGAGAATACTATGTTCTCTAAATAAAACAATGTTGAGGAGTCCAGTAATGCCACTTCATAACACCTTTGAAGACAGGGGTAAAGCTTGTTGTAGCCAGCTAACATAAAAGATTTAGACCAGTACTGCAATAAATGCATCATAATGTATAACATAAAGATCAGCTGGTTTCGCACACTAATTAGTTAGTGACTTTGCTCAAGGTGCTGTGCATTGCTTAGGAGCATTAATGTGGAAATAAAACTATGCTTTTCCTCCTGGTTATATCCACTATATGCTAGGCTTCTTTAGGCGTTTTCTGTATTTATTTTGGTTATCTGTGGCTTTTGAAAGGGTACTGTCATGGTTCTTAAATAGAATATGAATGCTAGAGCTTTTTTAATTGTATGTGTAATCTGCAAATTTATGCTTTGTGCAGCAATATAAATGTGGCTTTTTGTAACTGGTAAAGTCAATGTAAAAACTAACTGGCTGATTTAAAGAGATGTTGTACCAGGTAAACATAACTGCTTTATGAAATTTGTGTTTTTTCACTTCAGTGGATTGCGGAAGTCTGGAGGCAAGGGTAAGAAGCAAGAAAAAGAAAATCTAAGAGGTTCTCTGGATAGCAGGTAGTTCTTTCATTAGTTTATACATGCTTACTGCGTTCCTAAAATTTATAACCTAAGGATTTATTTAAAACTGTCATTAATGTTTGATCTTAAAGTACAGTCTTGTGTAACAGTGGCAAAATTCCGTGAAGATTTAATGATACAGAGATGAGCTTCTAATCTCACAGAAGAGAGTAGAAGAGACAACATTAAAACTGTATTTTGCTTAGAAAGATGAATGTTGAGTAAATTAAGTTAGCAATTACTTTAAATTATTAAATTGTGTGAAATACTACAAAAGTTCTTAAATTTGTGTTGTTAAATAACTCATTATTTTGCATGGATATTTAAAGGCAAGTAGCAGTTTTCATTTCAAGTGTGAGTTGTGCTGTGAAACTGGTAAAAATAAATGGTGTGTTTTGAATTTGTTCTTGTTTTTAAGAGAGTGGTTGTGTATTTGAGGGGTGGGATGAGGGTCTTTTGCTGTTGTTTTCTAAACAGAATTTAATCTGCTTATCTCAGAGGTTCCCGAGAACTTTTGGATGACTCTGGCAACAATCTATCTGCATCAGATTCAGATTCCCCTGTTCCTACTTGTATGCCTTTCTCTTGGTTTGGAGACAGCCACAAAGAGCCTCAGATTTCAAGTAGCAGTCTGCAGGTTACTCAGAGTGGGCAGGATGGTTGTGAGCATGGTCAAGAGAGGAACAGAAGCAAGGTAATGATGACTAATTTGTGCTTTGAATATTTAAGTGTTGCATCTTGATAAAGCAAAAATATCAATGGGTTAGTATGTGAAAGCCTAATGACAGTCCTTGACCACATCACCTCTTACAAAGATTGTTGGACAAGTTTGAGATAATCCAGCTCTTACAAGTAGGAATTGTGTGAGTGTTCATATTCCTTCCTCTTCAGTTGAAGCATCAGTAGAGGCTATTCAGGCTGAAGTAGTATATAAGGAAGAATCACAGGGCATGCTTTTTCACTGGTTGGTGATGGAAAATGTAATGCTAGTTTCAGGAAAACATAGTTTTAAAGGTCAAATCTGTTTTTCAGACTAGTTTGTGGAGGAATTGTACATAAATAGAGGTCAGCTGTCCAAACAGTTGGCCAGCCAGTTCTTACCATACTGGAATGTCAGACTGGAGTACCAGAGAGGTGGAGGAAGACAGCATCCTAGTTTTCATTAACAACGGTATTAAAAGCCAAGAAACACATCTACAGAACACTTTCTTCCAGGTTTCTGAGTAACTAATAATCTAATAATTTAGAGCCTTTTAACCAAATCTTGAGAGTGAGGCTGCACAGTCCAGTCTATAACCATAGTTACCATCTTTACAGTTTAAAGAATTTGAAAGAAACAGCTTTAGAAACTTAAAGGTGTAATGTGTGTGCTGTCTGAATATTTGGTAAAACCTTTTTCAATTTAAGACTGTTCCCATCAATTTTACTGACTTCTTTCTCATTTCCTTTGGATTTTGTCAAATTGAAAGTTACAGTTGTTGAGAAGGTCATAAACTGGGTTTATTTTTGAGTTTAACACTTTTCCTTCACCTTGGATAGCTAAAATACCTTTTCATGTTCATGTTTCCTGCTTTGCTTCTGAGTTGTTAGAAAGAAATGAGTTGTATATCTGGAAGAGAACCTTGCCAGGTTGTAGTCCATGAAGTCACTGATATTTTGCAGAAATTGCAGATAACAAGTTTGCTTTCCATGTTTCCAGATGGTGATTGCACTAAAATGCTGTTGTAGTACCTTTTTTTTAAATGCCTTGTTTCCCTAGTGTAAATCTACAGTCCTGTGATAGTAGTGAATTGTCTGCATATGTAGTTTTTTTAAATTACAGGAAGTGGGTTTAGAGCCATAAAATCCTTATTATAATACAGGAACTTAGTAAAAGTAGGAATTTTTAAATCTCTGAAGTAGAATAGCACTTCACAAAATACTGCCCAGTGTGTGTCAGTCTTGTGTATTTACAGTTCCTGCATTGGTCGCTTCTGTTGAAGCATGACAAAGTGGCCAAAAGATCTTTCTGTAAATAACCCAAGGATTTAGAAGGTATATGCATATACTTAGATACAATTTTTTATTAAATAGGAATGCATGGTTGGTCTCTTAATAAGTTGGTCTCTTGATAGGCTGTAGTTGATCTCTTAATAGGCTGTAGCAAAGCTATATTAAGAGGTGTTTCCTGTATAGATAAGCAATCAGTAGGTTTGTCTTTCTAAGTTATTGATTCAGAAGAACCCATTGGTCCCCTCTTCATTGCTTCTTTCTATCTGATTTGAATAATTTTTGCAACCGTAGTAAAATTCCCACTGCTGCATTCCTACTATAAGCACCCATAATGTGCTTAAGCAGCTCTTAAAAGTTTTCATATACCTACCATATACATCTACTTTTGACAATCAAAAAGTTACAGATCTTACCAGATTGAATGCTCTCTTCCTTTCTACATAGTTCTGAGGTAATAGTCTTTACTTCTGACTGGTCTGTACTTACCCAGATGATTACCACTTCAACCTTCCAGCTGGTTTCTTGCCTACTGGTTGGGGTTTTTTGTTTCCTTCTCATGCTCCAGTATGTAATTGTTGCTTGCTGTTCCTTTGCTCAGTGTCAGTTGCAAACCAGCAGCTGGAAGATTATGCAAGTCTCCAGCTATATTCCTGCTTTGTAAAATAGTAGAAAGCTGATCAAATTGAAGAACAGATTCTCATACACTCATTAATCATAAAAGCATAGTTTTTCTCTCCAAAGTCAGGCTGTGTTCACTTGCAGTGTTTGGGGTCTTTTGTAAACATGGTAACATGACAGTGGTTGCCACTTCAAATGAATGACTAGTTGTTGTAGATCTGAAATTAGGGTTGATAATTCATTTGCACAGTAACGAGACTTTGGCTTGTTTTGTTATGAAAAAACATTAAACTGACAAAGAAATGTATTTGACCACTCAGAAGTGACTCTTGTTACTAAAACAATATAAAAGCAAGGGACAAAGTAATATTCCCAGAATTCAAGGAAAGAATACTTCTCTTTGTTGATATTAACTCAAAATTTATAAATAAAGCAATATATAATAAATATAGCAATAGCATTTATTACTTTTATGTTTGTAGTATTCCATATGATCATGTGATAGCATTTCTTAAACAGGAGGTAAAAGTAGAAAGCCTAAAATAAGAACTTCATCATGTAAAAAATCTCTGTGGAACTGAGTCCTTTGCACTGAGTAGTTGTGCAATTTGCAATTTTTTGCAATTTTTGTTGTTGTGTTTTAGCATTGATGATGTAAGGAATATAATTACATTCCTTATTACCTGGTTTCCGGTTTTGCAAAATTTGCCTCTGAGAGTTACTGCGCTTAAATTTAGTTTTAAACTTACAAAAAACTTTGACAAGTGAGTCAGCTTCTTGATCCTTATGAAAACAAGAAACACAGGAACTAAAATCCTGTGTGCTTGCAGACAGTTCTTAAATTAGTCCATTGACATAAATCTGTGCCATTCTCTGATACAATAGACACACATACACAGTGCTTATACTCATTGTTTTCCCAGAATACTACTTAGCTTCTGTAAGCATGCATGCAGTCTTTCATTTTCAATGCAAGCAAGAGCAGTGGGGTATAAACTGTATCCTAGTACTTTAAATGATAGGAAGGATAGGAAACCTCTTCTGTCTGAATTCTGTGCTATTCAAGTCAAAAATCTTTGCAACTGGCTCTAAATGCTTAAAAGGAAATTACTCCTGTGAAGTAATAAGGAGCAGGGGGAGGAGCAAGCATTACAACTGGTGCTCAGATGCTTTACTTTTGGCTGTGTTTTTATTATTGTATATTTTTAGTTTTGTTTGTCTGAATTGTTCTTGATTTTCTCTGTAAAGGTAGAAAGAGTGAACTGAGAGGTGGCTAAAAGAAAAGCTCTGAAATAGATTTTCAGTTTGGGTTGAAGTTAATTTGAGAATAGGTTGATGGACAAAATATTCTGTTGTTTTTGGTAATAATTTTAACATCTAAAAGACTAAAGAAGACCCTAAAATTTAAAGTAATTAATAAAATAATCTACATGGTAAATAGAACACCACTTCTCAGTCAAGAAAAGTACTTCAAAAAGGTAGCAGAAAAACTCAAGTTGTGGTTTGGGGGTTTTATGTTTGTTGCATTGTGGTGGTGGTGGCTTTTTTCTTGAGCTGTGTGCGGTGTTTTTAAGGCTGAAAATGTGTATCAATAACTTAGAGTATAAGGGAGTGCACTCAAACCAAACAAAAATAGAATAATCTAGAAAACTGAGAGTTCAGGTGAAATTGAAATCAGAACACAAATACAGAAGTGCTAAATGAAGATAACTGCAAAAATGTAGTTTTCTTATACAAGCACAACTAACTGAAGAAAAATACCTTAAAGATCAGCTTGATTTAGGATCTCAGGTTACTTATGCACATAGGGATGTATGGCATCCTTACAAAGTGTAATTGCTTGATTAGAGACTTAGAGAACATTAGAGAAAATACTGGTAAATATTTGCTAACTGTTCATAGGCAGCATAGAGTAGTGCTGAGACAAATTTTAGAAAGGCAAAAGTAGGAAGCATGTTTTTGGCAGAATTATTTTTCACTCACTAAAGAAAAATATTTTCAAGGTTACAATCTGAGTTGGAAATCGAGGGAATCAACAGAACATTACCTTCTGAAACACATACATAGTTTTTGTGGAGGTTTCAGTTTAATAAAAGTTCATCATGAATAAGTCCAACAAATGCATTTTAGATTGCTTCTCTCACAGTGTGGTATACCTGCTGAAAAAGTAACTGATGCACTTCCTAGTGTATTTTAACACCATTTCAGGTTATGACTGATTCTCTGCACAAGTTGCTCTTATTGGGGATATTGCTTTAAATTTGTTATTGCATTTCTGAATTCAGAAGTTTAACAAAAACAAGTCAGATGCTCGATGTGGTTAGTACATTTCATGTGTGGTCTAAAGGTAACGGAGTCATATCAGAAATTACTAGAGTCAAATCAGAATTACTAGAATGTCACCTAATGACCTGCTTTTCCAAGAAGTGAGTTAATAAAACATTATTTCCACTTGTTTGCAGAGTAGAATTGTCATAGATGATACATACCATAGCAAGCCAAGTTGTGAACTTTCAGGGTTAGTGACAGAACCAAATCTGTCAGGTCGTTCACACACTTTAACCTTCTCTTCAAATGAGGTGAGTTTCAAAGTGTGTATATGTGTGTTGTTGATGTTGTTGTTCACACTACAGCATGTTTAATAGAAACAGATGTGTGTAATGTGAAACTAGATGGCTGTTCCATATTTGAATGTTGAAGAGCACTGTAAAGAAGCTGGTAATGAACTAAGGACATGCACTAGTGGATGACACATAAGTCTGTGTGTTCTGACCCTAGTTATATCATAAAAATCTGAATGAACTCACTGATCAAATCAAAGTTTTTAATTTTAAATATGATACAGTTCTCTTCCATTAATTTAAAGCAACTTCCTGGGTATATGAAAACTGCAACATTTTTGACCTCGCCTTCATATCTGTGAAGGTTTGTTTTATGATAAAATTTCATTTCAATAAAAACAAACAAAAGAAAAAAGGAAAAAAATTCAGAACATAATGGTTCTGATATATAGGTAGAAATTAAGACACCCGAAAGTGTCTTCATTCCCCTGGAGAACTAACTCCTTTGGCTACAGCTGAAACCTAAAGTCCACACTTTGGTAGCATTCTGAGATACTGTCTCATTTGGTGTTTGAATGATGGACATCTTAATAAATTAAATTCTTTAGTTTAGGAGAACTCGTTAAAAACTGAACATAGTTATCTTCCATAAAATGAATTTGAGGGCTTGCCAGACTGGTGGTTCATGAATGTGACAGGATTTTTATTAGCTGTCTTAAGTCAGTGTCTTGTGAAAATCTTAAAATCTTAAAATATCCCAGTAATACGTAGAAAGTCAGCACAGTCTTACAAACAGTGTTAAAAATTCACTAACAAAAACCTGAGGTGTCAAAAATCATATAACTAGTTTACAAATTGTAGTAGTGGATTAAGTTTCTGCAGATTTTTTTTTGAGATAATAGTCTTAGATCTAATGAGGATCAGAGGAACTCCAGTTAATAATCTATCTTTGCAAGTACTCCCTGCAGTTTTTTTAATTGAATGCTTCACAAATAGAGTATATGTTTCTAAAACTTTCAAGCAGTATAAATTGTAAGGCTTTATAAAGATGTCTTCTTGAGTATTGTTCTGTCATCAGTATTACAAACTTCCACTAAACTTCGGGTTCTAAAACTCAAATGAAAGCAGTCTATTACTAATTGTCCATGTGTAAATTGATGATTTAAGCCTCTTTTTGTTATAGATTGAGTTCCAGTGTTTTGTCTAGTTCATATGTTGCTTATTGTCCTGGTTTTGCATTTCCAGTGCAAGCTGTTTGTACTTCTTTAGTAATAACTCTGAACTGTTTTCTCATTTGGAAAACAGTATGTGTGAAGAAAAATACATAGTTCTGTTCTTGGGGTTTTTTTAACTTGTAGTCTATGTCTGGGAAAAAATAAGTAATCAGTCTTACAGCAATTTGGGCTATTTCGATTCGTGGAATAAATTAGGTTGGAAAAGACCTCTGAGATCATCAAGTCCAAGTTCAGTCCTATGACTGAACACCACCTTGTCAACTATACCATGGTACTGAGTGCCATGCTCAGTCTTTCCTTAAACACCTCCAGGGATGGTGACTCCACCACCTCCCTGCGCAGTCCATTCCAGTGTTTAATCAGCCCTTCTGTGAAGAAAGTCTTCCTCATGTTCAACCTGAATCTTACCTGGCTAGCTGAAGACTATGTCCTCTTGTCACTGGGTGCGTGACAGAAGAGGCTGACCCCCACCTGGCTACACCCTACTTCCAGCGAGTTGTAGAGAGTGGAAAGGTCCCCTTGAGTCTCCTTCAGGCTGAACACCCAGCTCTCTTGGCTGCTTCTCACAGGACTTGTGCTCCACACCCTTCACCAGCTTCATTGTCCTTCTCTGGATCAATTCCAGCACTTCAATGGCCTTTCTGAATGAGGGGCCCAGAACTGGGCACTTGAGGTGTGACCTCACCAGAGCCAAGTACAGGGGGACAGTCATTGTCCTGGCCTTGCTGATCCAGGCCAGGATGCCATTGGCTTTCTTGGCCATCTGGGCACACACTGGCTTGTGTTCAACCAGCACTGCCAGGTCCTTTCCCACTGTGCTGCTTTCCAGCCCCTCTGCCCCCAGCCTTTAGCACTGCATGGGGCTGTTGTGGCCAACATGCAGGACCCAGCACTTGGTCATGTTGAACCTCATGGCTCTTGGTCTGGCCCATTGATCCAGCCTGCCCAGGCTCCTCTGCAGGGCTTTCCTACCCTCCAGGAGATTGACACTCTGACTAAACTTGGAGTGTTGTCTACAAATTTACTGAGTGTACATTCAATCCCCTCTTTCAAATCACCAGTAAAGATACGGAACAGGATCTTTACCTTAAGCTGTTAATAATTTCTGCCTGATGGTTGCTGTCCGGATGGGTTCTTAAGTATGCAGCAAGAGTTGTGCTAGCCACTGTTAAGTCTGGCTTTCAGAGGAGTGGGCTATTGCACACTGCCTTACAAATCCTGGAATTTTTGGGAAACTGGAGGTGGAAGCACCTCTTAGAGACATAGATAGGGGCAGCACTGAGGAGTCTGCCTCTCTGCTGGACAGGTGCTCACAGGTAGTTTGGGGCATGGCTGCCTGGTGAGAGTTCAGTTGGTAGCAGCCAGCTAGTTACAGCAGAGGCACTTCACTCACAGATGGTTAGCAAGCTAGCTGGGTAATCCTTCTAATGTTCTTAATATGTTAAATGGTGTGATGGCAGTGATGTTTTCTTGAACTTTATATTTTTATCTCCAGAGCTTTTATTTGCTTTCTGAACCACATGCATTTTTATGCAGGAGAACATGGCTTTCTCATGCTTCCACACCTTAGAAGTAGTTTTAGTTCTGCTTTCTGAATTTGCAGCTGATCTCTTATGTAGTGGCTGTTTTGGGGACTCTAACTTCTGTGTACAAACACAGCTTAGCATGTTCCTTCTGCCTCTGAATGGACATTTGAGAAAAAAATTATGTAGAGGCATTATTTAATTACCAATAAGCCTTACTCAAAAGTTGGTGTTCTTCATCTTATCCTTCTACAGTTTTCACTTTCTTATATTCTGAAAAATAGTCACAGATGCTTTCCCTTGTGTAGTAGTAAAAATTTCAAATTTTACAGTGTTAAATATCTGTGAGGAGATGATGTCTGTATGTTTTAACACAGATTCAGGTGTTGCTACAGTTTCTGATTTTAGGGTTCTGTCTTTACCAATATGAAGTAGAAGGAGTTTGTTAGCAACTGATGATGCTGAAACCCTAAGCTGCAATTCACAGCTAAGCCTGGAGGACTCCTCCATAGTGCAGTCTGTTAGCTGCTCTAATCTGTGCTGCTTGGACAAACTGGTTCAGAGAGGCCCCAAGATTCTGTCAGGCTACAGCAATCCTCTGAAGAAATGAAACAATCTAGGTCTTCTCTTTTTGACAAGAATACATCTTCAGGTACTTGCACTCTGAAATTACAGAAGGGAAGTTTTTGCATGGCTTGCACAGTTACAGGAGATGTGCAGTGAGTTCCAACTGGAACAAAACACACATTTTTTCATTTAAAGGAGCTATATAGATACACACACACACCTCAAATGATAAAAGTATGCAGATATACTAAAAAATACATGTGTGACTGTGTATATTTTGGTATTTCTTGTGGCTGATAGATCACACCTAACATACAGGTCCAGCTTAAAATGCAAAGTGTTTCCCCTTTTTATGTACTATTCATAAACACTTGCTGGTATGAGACAAAGTTGCCAATATATATTTTGTATTGCAATTTCAAGTTGGGAGGTACTGTTATGTAAAATTATTTAAAATAAGTGTGCATTTTTAAATTCCCTTGGTAATTTATCCAACTAATGTTCTCTGTACGAAGTATCTCAGTCTTGATACTTTGGATAGAAGACTGTGCTCCAGTTGTCTTGATACAGATGCTGTATAGAGTACTTCAAGCCAAACCTCTTCTAGAGCCCTTTGCTGTTATTTTATGCAAATTGCTATTCTTCTTTTGCACATCAGTAAGGCGGATTTGTTCATGCTTGTTATAGCTACATCAGCATTTTGATTTGGGTAAGGAGTTCATTGTTGAAATAAATATTCTGATTGTTCCCACTTGCCTTACTTTGATTTATCTCAGAAATCAAATCAAATGTGCTCCAACAGTGGTTCTAGCTGGTAGTGGCCATTGAGTCTTTGTGATCAGACTAGAGCTATTTGGAAGTGAAAATCCATCGAAATGCTTGTAGTGTGGATTTTAGGACTTCAGCACAAACTGTTCAGCTGTACAAACTCATTCCTATTTATCTGCGTTACCTCTTAATGTAGCCACTGTCCCTTGCTTCACAGACCAGGGAAAACAAAACCATTTTGAATTATGTGTAGTCCTTTACTACACTGGAAATTTGAAAATTTTATGTTTTCCGTGTCTTCATATTGTGTGCTCAGATTCATTGTGTTGTATGATCAGATCATGTGACAAGCCTACATCTCACTATATTTGACTTGCAATCACCACAATCATTTTGTTACATCAATCAACTCTCCTAAGTATTCCATCATATAAGCTCGATTTTGTGAGATCCCTTTGCCTAGCAGCTGTAGTTGTTCACGTGTGATTTAACAGGGTCATCTCTCAAATCCATAACTAGGGAACTCATTTTTTCCATGTTTTCTGTTTACAAATGTGTGTAAGGCTTGCTGGAAAGGGGGATCATATTTTCTGCTGCTTGCAAGTATCTTGGATGAGTAGTGGAAGCTGCCCAGTGGAGCAGTCTGCAAGCCTAATGCAGCCTGTACTCAGTCATGAGCTACTGAGAGATGATTCTGGATAGTTGTTAAAACTTCAGTTAACTGATGTTACTGACTATAGTACCACACTGGAATTTCTTCTCTGCAGACACTGAGTTCTGTTGCTTTTTTTGTGATGAAGGTTATAACAGTGCTTTAGGGCAAATAGCAATACCTTCTCCCCTCAGAAGCAAAATGAAATTGAAGCAGGGTGCCTCAAAAGTTCTGTGAGCTGGCAAAGTGTATTTTCAGTGGAAGTCTACAAGCTGTGTTTCTGAAATGTTCATCTTCTATTTGGGCAGACCTTTTAAATGTTGATGTAATTGCATTAGTTCAAAGAATGAACAGTCTTCTCTTTACAAATGTACAAAATGTAATAAAACTGTATTGGAACCAGATTTACTGGCTACTAGAATTGCTTTTATTCTGGATTTCCATCACTTAACAATAAGTAATAGAGTTGAAGTACTTGAAAATTCTTCATGCTGTGTAAGGTAGCATCTAACATTAAGATAGAGATACCATAACCAATTAACTGAGGAAGTGTGTTCATTGTTTGAATATGTCAAATTTACCATTTATGTTCTCTGTTTCTGATTTTGTTTGTGTTGAATGTTGGAAGTGTCTTGTTTATAGTAAACTAGACAAACTGATCTCAAGAACTTGACTTTGGGAATAGAGCAAGTTTAAAAATGCACTTTGTTAACCAAACTCAACTGACAACTGGAATTCAACATACAGTCAAGTAAAACATTGTTTATGGTGACTTTTCTCAATTGGTTAGGCATTGGATGATGAATTTACAACAACAGGAAAGCAAAATCAATGGCACAGTAGACCTATTTCTGAATGGACCACCCAGCAAGTATGCCACTGGTTAATGGGAATGAACATGGAGCAGTACATTACAGAGTTCACAGCTATGAACGTAGATGGACAGCAGCTGATGCAGCTCGACAGTGAGAAGCTGAAGGTATGTGAACATCCCAGATAGATTTGTAACTGTATAGGTTTCACTGCTTATTTAGACATATTTTTAACCTCTAAAGTCCAATTTTCTGGTTTTGTGGCTTTTTAAGGGATAAAGTTATTTGCTCTTGTTATTTTATTTTGAGTTGATTTTGAAATACTTGGAGACTGTGTAGATGGTAATTAATAATTGATTGTAAATTAAAGACAGGCTGTTAATAGCCAGAAAAATAACAATTTGTACCTGGAGGAAATGAAAGGAAGCATAATTGACCAACGTGTCTTGATACTTCTGTCACCAATCCATAAGGTCGTATCAAAATAATATCCGGCCAATTCAAATAGAATTGCAGAATCCAGTTTTAGAAATCTGTTTTTTCGACATTTCCTCTTCAAATGGGAAGGCTAAAATCCTATCTGGTGACATTTTAAATGTTTCAAGTTTTCACTCCTGCCGAAAATACATATTCTGAATCTTCTGAGCCTTTTCTTGCCATTTTACACCTGGAAGCTTCAGTGTGTATGTATCCCCTGCAGTGCTGGTAAATTCCTGCAGTTTTTCTTTCTTGTTGAGATTATGAGACTGCATTATGGACAGGCAAGATGTACAGCTAGAAGAGGTTCATTGGTCTATTCTGGTGTAAGGCACATTTTTATTAATCATCAATAGCTGAATTTGAGGGGCTTGGGGGAAAAGGTGTTCTAACTTCAGTCTACAGAATATGCCTGTATTTTAAATAGACATGCAACACTAAATGTCCCGTGTTTTATAAGATTTCATGGGCGCAGAGAAAATAGCAGTGACTGGCCTGTCAGGTGAGTGTCTCCAGCTGTGGAACCTCGAGCGCTGATGCCTGAAGCTCAAGGTGCACCTGGTGCCGTTCGGGCTGACACAGGGCCAGTGCAGTCAGGCACTTGGAGTCCCGTGCTGCCACCTGCCGCTCGCAAGTGGAGGGGCACCGTCCACTTCTGAGACCCTTCCTAATTATACACTTTAAACTCCTTAAAATTAAACGAATTACTGAGTAACAACTCCTCGTGTATAAAAACAGCTATTAAAACACCTGGACACTAATACCTATTATGTTATTTTCTGGATATTTTTAAGGGTTTACATGTTTGTAAAATGCAACACGGAACTGTAATTTCACAACTGAAGAGTTGGCCGTGGTTTCCTAACCTGCCTTGTTACCCAGATAATTATTTACAATGTTTTTGAGGCCCTAGGTCTTTATTTTTCAAATAAACAGACTATCTTATTGAAAAGTGAATAACACTTACTTACACTGTTAATGCACAAACACTGTCAACAGTACTGTTGAAAAAATACACTGATGAGGTTTTGTTTTTCTCCTCCAAAGGCATTGGGAGTTTCCAGTCAAAATGACAGATCAACAATAAAGAAAAAAATAAAGGATATTAGAAAAACACAGGAAAAACTGGAAAAGCAGAAGGAAAAGGTTCAAAAGAAGGAGAAAGAAGTTCGCAAGACTGGCAGAGTGGTGGCCACTCTTGAATCAAGCTGCTAAAATGACCATTTTATTTTAGTGCAGACTTGCCTAATCTTGAGGAAGTTCAGGAGATTTGTATATAACTGTACAATTGAGGGAGGAGGGAAAGTGCAACAGTTCAATGTGGTAGGTGGGTTTTTTACTTTTTAATTGTGGTCCCTCCCCATTACAGCCCAATAAAATGAAGTTATGTTTTCAGTATTTTTATTTCTAGTTGACTCTGCCTGTACTAATAGACAATAATTTAACTTTCTGCCTTAAGTAACATTTCTGCTTCTAAGGTGTCATATGCCCTTTTCATTGAAATTAATGTTTGTGAAAAGTAGAATATTGTATTGAAAATCATTCCAGTGTTAGTCAACTAGCATTTGATAGAGTTGAAGCTGATAGAGGGACAATAGAAAAATCCTGCCAACAAATTCAGTCTGTGACAGTCTGTTTACCTGTTGCCACTAAAGATGTATAGTAAAAATTAAGTTTAAGAAAATGGTAATGTCAAATTAATTTAAAAAGTAAGCATGTGTTTCAAATTTAAGATTATTTTAATTCTTGTACTTTTGGAACTTCATTCAAAGTTCACTTTAGTACCACATTGTTTTTGAATTCTATGTGTTGCAATTTACTAAGAAAATAACATGAAATGCTAAGTAGTTTTCACAAACTACAGATCCTAAGCATAATGCTAAGTTTTCTGTACACTACCTGTATGGTGTTGGGACAAGGTTTAAGCCTATAAATAAGATCCTTTTTAACCTATTTTTCCTAAATAATACATAGTTTTATAAATTTATGCTATGAATAAGATCAATTTGCAATACATGTATTTCTCTTTTCTACAAGCTACAAGATTTTTTGCGGACCAAATTTATATATTTGCTAATTTTAAACAATACTGTTTTTCAGACTTAAAATACTGAGGAAAGAATTGTAGGAAAAATGATCACTGACGCACTGGGTTTCTGCCTTGTATTTAAATGTTCAGTTGTAGACTACAGATTATTTCTCTTTAAAGGAGGATTTGATTCTTGAAATAGCTTAGAACATGACTTGGTGTTTTGTATATTTACATGCTATTTTCTAGAGATACTACAAGAGCACTTCCTTAATTTAGATTATTCCAAAACCAGACTAGATTAAATATCAGTTCCACCCTAGAATGGACTAGAACAAAACTTACATAGTTCATTTATGTGGACCAAGTTCTCCTTTAAATCTATGGACTGTTTTTCATTTTAATTAAATGAATGAACTTCACTGTTGGTGTTTCACATTTATTACTTTTTTTGTATAAATGTCTTAAGACTTTCAGCAACAGGACTATGTGGAAATGCTCCTGCACACCAGGCATTTCCATAATAAAGTTTGAAAATCTTGGTAATAATTACTTTTTAAAAGAGATTGTATTTCAGTTTTATGCATTCTTTGGTCAAGATTTTAACTTATTTACTTTGTTCACAGTAGCTTTGAGTTGCATGCCAAACTTACAGACCTTGAACCCAAAGAGGAATGCTGCCCTTCTGATTAAAGAGAAAGGAATTAGAAGTATGGAATCATCAAATGCTCAGGATCTCCCACATAAAACCACCCTTTAATTAATTCAGTCATGAAAGCTGAGTGCTCTCACAGCTAGAACACAGACTATTGCTAGAACACCGTATTACCCCTTTCTCTTTAAGCCTACTGTTGCACCCTGGGAAGAATTTTCTCATGAAGGATACTAGTGGAAGTAATGGTTTCAGAGGTTTCCCTGTGTGCAGAGCTGTTACAGGTAAGGAGGGACCATAGCAGGGATAACAAACTGCCCTGGCACCTGAACAGAGAAACACTGATTATCACAGCCCACAGCGTTGAACACGAAAGCTGGCTGCATGGAACAAGCTCAGTGCCAAGATACACAATCACCCAACAAAGTTTATTTTTTTTTACAACAGTTTTAATGAATAAATGCAGCAATTCTTTCAAAAAATTAACACAAACCAAGATTAATTTTATAGTGCAAGACTGAGCTAATTTGCATACAAAACAATCTCAGCATTTTGATAGTATACTACTTTTCTGTAGTGATTCCCTTCAACTTGACCAGTGTGTTCACAATGACTTCAATATAGTAATGAAAATACTAAACACAAAAGTTGTCTTCTGCACTTCTATTTAAACCAAAAGTTATCAAAGATCAAATTTTTAACTAGGATTAAATATTGTAAATCAAAACGCTATGCATTTGTATTTTTACCACAATCATTTGGGGTGGCAGGTGAATAGATAACTACAAATATAATTATAGAGCAAGTTGCTCTTGTAATCAGAATTCAATTGGTAGTTAGCTGAGAACATGAGACTTCATTACAGTAATATCTAAAATACTTAACAGACTTTGTAGAAAACAAACCCATTAGCTTTTCTTCAGAAAAGTAGTTGTCCAATGTTACTAACATCAACTGAGTTAGTTAAAAGATTTAAAGGCTAGAATGTTCAGCTTCAGACCTGAGTTTTTAAAAATCCTTGCTGTAACTTTCAGCTTTAGTTTAGCAAAAGCAATAGCTGCAAGTGTCCCTTCCAACATTTGTACAGTCCCCATTTTACACAATGTGGCATTTCTCATGTCCTCTTGCAGGGCCCAAAGGAAGAGAACGGCTCTCAGTTCTCCTCAGTTGGAACCATGCAGATTGAAAGGTGTGCCAGTTATCACCTTGCATCCTTGTAAGGGAGAAAAATAGGGGCCTCAAGGTGTCCACAAGCTTGAGTTGAATAGGTAACTCTACTGTTCTGGTGGCAATTAAGATACAATAATCCTCCCTCAGACTGTCAGTTTAACTGTGTATACAGCCCAGTCTGTAATGCACTTCTATTAAAGTTATGTACATTAGCTTAACCAGGGTTTAAAACTATTTGTTCTGCAGAACTTGGCTAGGGGTGTAGCAGGTGATCAATTCTTGAATCTGATTCAGCTACAGCCAGAGTAGCATGACTTCAATTTCCAACATCCCAACCACCCCTTCATTTTTGGTATCTCACCTTCTCTGCACAGAGATAGTAAACTAGCAATAGCTAGGTTTATTGTTTCTGAGAGGGATTATGCATGTGTGCTGCAGAACAAAACCCACAGAATTACATGCACTTTAATTAAATGAGAATAGGATTAGTTCTCAATGGCTTTAACTGCATCACTCCAAAAATGTTCAGGAATTACAGGGATCAAGGTGCAACACAGATTGCATGTGATTTGAACAAAGCACGTACAGTAGGCATTAAATTCAATTCTTTATTAAAAGGACTCTATATCTGAAATATAAGACTCATTCCCCTCTCTCTCTTCCCCTCTATGTTCTGTCTTTGACTGATTCATATATTCTGGTTATCATGTTTATGTTATAGTGTGACTTCCAGTTACTACAAAAATGAAGCCAGAAACTTATTACAAATGCAAAGGTATTTTCAAAAACTGTTAATTCCACTTAATCTTACTTACTCCTGAGAAGGTAGTTTATACTGTCAAAGTAATAGAGATGCCCTATTACAGACAAATTTTAATAATCTGTTTATTAAAATAGTTTCCATTTACAGCTGAACCTGACATACCCAAGTCTGAGATCTTACAAAGGCTAGAATGTTGATACTGCATTTTGGTATGACCTACAGAAATACAGGCAAATGCAAGACAACATTTCTCTACTATACACAAGCCAGTGCTATTTTTAAATTCACAATGATAAGGGTGAGATATATATTTCACATCTATTATATATTCACATTACAACCAAAGAAATACAACTGATGCCACATACCTGAGATACGTTATACCAGTAGTAGCAGTTAAAAATGCTTTTAATTTTTTTTTTCCTTACAGAGGTGTGATTTCTACAGCTGAAACAACCCCCTTGATGTAGGCAGTGTATGCAGACAACATATCTAACGTCGCAAAATTAAGCTTCAGCAAGCTTAAGATAAAAGAAAGTGCCATACAGTTGCAAAGGCATAGCAAAGAGCTCGGTATTTCTTACATGAGTTTTTCATTAATCTGTAGAATTATATAATGGAAGAATGTTCCAGTGAGCTTTTTCAATAGTTTCTCTAATAAACTTATTTTGTAATTATACAAATTTATACCAGATGTTATAGCTGCTACATTGATCCCTATAAAAACAAAAATACTGCTCCTTTGACTTAGCTCTGAGAGCAGTCATAAATAAAAGAAGATTAAGTATGACCTTTCCTTAAAAAATGCAGGTTTGGGGGTTTTGCTGGCTGTTGATTTTTTTAATTTCAGAAAAGCCTAATTACACTAAGCTTTCTGTTACACCACTTAAAATTACTTTCATGTATCAAAAGTGGATTAGTATCTTGGTATAAATCAGGTCTTCTAAATTCCCTTTACAGACAAACCTACTTCTTTGGAGCTGCTGAGGAAAAAGCTACATACTGCGAAAAGTGGTCATGTCCTTTGGCTCACTGCTTGGCACACACCAATCATCAGCTTCATGGTTGGCTTTATAATGTTTCCAGGCTGCTTTGTTGTATACAGGGAGTCTTTCAATTGATTCTGTTGATAAGGCCTGTAAGGAGAAAAGGCCGCAGCTGATGATTTTTTTTAAATGAGGTTATCATAACGGAACAAGGAGTTCCATTAGCAGTTCAGATCAGAGTTGCTGATAAATGTAAAATGGTAGAATGTTACATCATACCTTGATGTAAATAACTGCATCTGTACCATAGCCTTCTAAGGAATAGAGTTTCAGGTCTCCTTGGAAGTACTGTGCATACAGACGTGATATGGGTAAGCCATAACCAAATCCAGCCTGATCAGGAGAAAAAGTGTACTTCTGATAATTGCATTAATCAGTGGCATTTTCCATTTTAACTTAAAATAGACAAACTAAGCATGATGTTTAACATTGAGTTGAGGTGTTAAATATTCTCCCTGCCCCAAGATATTAGATACCCCAAAATCAGAAGAATGAGAAAACTGTTTGATTCCTTTTTCAGGCAGGGCTGATAGATAACACTTCCTGTATTATGAGAAAACTGTGCTGAGTCTGCATCACACCTCATGGAGATACTAATCTTAAGTACTCAGTGTTCAAGACACAATGTCTATGCATTTGCAGTTTATACTGAAATCCTACCAAGCCCTGGCTGCAGTAGTCCAAAAATTGTTAAGCGTGAATTTTTGTTTAAATACTAGATTTCAGAGGTCATCTCTCAATAAGCGTACACAACAGTCCTCTGTAAAGATCTCATGTTTAGTGAGTTGCAGAGTCATCTACATGCAGAACTATATATATGTTTAAATTGTGCAATGTGGGGGAATAAATACAGGAAGCTGTTCAGAGATTCTAATTTCTGAGAGCTTAGGCTTTATTTCTTGTACACTTACTACATTCACATGAGACCAGAGTGGATTCTTCATATGGCACGTCACATCTATGTACCCCACATCTGGGGGTTGGTACAATTGACTACACAATACAAATGAACTTTGCCTTGATCTAAAGTCATTGCTGTAATTATTCTTGCTTTCATTCAGTGGCTGCAAAAATAATTCTGAATCCTGCTCTCACTGCAGCATATGCAGCATAGCTAAGTATTCTGCTTGAAGTGTCTGATCTTTTGATTTAGAAGAGAAAAAGACAACCTCAAACAAATTCAAATAATTTTTCGTATTTTACGCCATTTCCCAGTTATTTTTCAAAAAATACTCTCTCTAAGCTTGAATAAAGTAGAATTCAAATATTACTCAATGTTGTATCTATAAAATCAGTATTTCTTAGCTTTGGCTAAATGTTTTTTGTGACAATTAGGCCTGTCCATGATGCCAAGGTATAAAAGACTTGCATACCAAAGGTGTAGCTCGTGATGTCTCAACACGAGGACGTGGTGCTGTTGAATACATATAGTTGAACAGTCTGTCAATTTTCCTCATAGGAACACCACCACCACGGTCACTCATCTGGAACAAGAAGGAGCATTTAGCTTTACATCCCTGCATACATTTTTATAAAAAACAGCTTCTCTCAAACAATAAGCCAGAAAAAGTTATGGTAAAGTATTATTTGAGGCTGTCCCTACTAAATTAGAGACATTTAATTCTCATCTTCAACAATGCCCAAAGAGAGATGAATCCTTCCCTTTCATCCCTTATCCAAACCATTAAATTAAATATTGCCATAAGAAGCATTCATAATCTCTTGGAGGGAAGGAAATTCTGCTTAAATTGTGCACTGCTTTTATCTTGCTCATAACACACTTTTGTCTGAAGTTACTATCTATACCTTTTAGCAAATGCTAGGTTCTCTGTGCATTTTATCTCTATTCCTCAAGAATACTGCATTTAAATATAATTTACTAAAACCTATTACTTGAAGGAGTAAGTCAAAGGAGTTGTTTTACTACAGTTTAGTTAGACCTATGAAAAACCCAGTACTTGCAGCTGGTCTTTGAAATCAAACATTGATGTTGTACAGAAAAAGAAGACACTGCAAACTGTACTTCAGGAGGTTTGTTTTTTGTGGAATATACAACATATATTTCCCTTTCTTCAGTTGTTTCACACCTGCATAGCTCTGTCATTGTCACTTAGAAAATGTTGATGTTACAATGTATAAAGATGCTAGTTCATTTTTAGTCTTGGTTGCTTCCAAGCTAGGCAAGACACAAGTACACGATGCTATTGCAGAGCCCTCAGTGTGACTGCAGCCTCTTCGTGAGGCAGTATGTGAAATTTCGTAAGAGTTTTTTTACATACATACGTCATCACATACAATCTATTGATGGAACTAGATCACCAGCTCGTTACTAATAGGCTGCTCATGACAGGAAAAAAAACCCTAATCAATTACTTCAGAATAGTTTAAAAAAAAAAAAAAAAAAAGTGTACCTTCACAGTTAAATCCTCATTTCCCAACGTGATGTGTACATGAATTGCAGGATAAATGCAGTGATCAGCATTATGTTCCATGGTGGCTCTCATTGCATTCTGTAATTTTCAAATACAACTTAAATCCTGTTCACTTTGTACATTATCTTAAAATATCAATCTAGGTAATTTTTATCATATATTTAAGAATCAGAACAAATGTATATTTGTTTAGAATGTTTTTTTTAATATTCCTGGTTTATTCAGTATTAGTATATATTTAGTTTATTAGAATATAGAGACTTCAAATATTTAATTTTTAAAAGGAAACTTAAATAGTTTAAAGTACAGCATTTGTGTTCTAAAATTCTTTATAATGCACATAGTACATGCAATATGACACAAAGTCCAAGAAAAGTCTAGGACTAAACTGCCTGGGGAAAGCTCTACAGAACTTGTTACACATTCTACCAGATTTGAAGACACACAATTTATGGGATATCTTATTCTCACTTGCTTTATTAACTGTCTTCATATATTTTAAGATTTAAGCTTTCTGTTCAGAAGGTATTCAGTGGCTAGGTAAAAGAGATACATCTTCCAAAGCTGTTAATTTTCTATGCAATTATTGTTTCTCTAATAGTACAGGGTAGCTACGTTGCTGCAGTCAAACAGCAAGAAGTTTGCACTTGCAGAAACAAGCTGTGATCTAGAATTGGTTCGAAAAGTCAAAGCAATACAATCTCAGTAAACAAAGACGTATGAAAGAATTGTGTAATTAATGGTAAGTGCACAGACCTTGAAAAGTTCAAAAACCATGTGATAGAGATGTGATGGCACATACACCACTTGCATGGGCTGTCCTGGTGATTTAACTGGAGAGAAGAGAGTCTAAATAACTAAACAGCAAATGAGATGTCTTTTATTCATTCCCACAGTAATTCAAAATGTAAATCTGCATTGTTAAATTTAAAGAAGGAAAATTTAAGTAGAAATCCTTTTAAAAATTGTATGTTAATCAAAAGTCATAATCGAGATTTTCAAATGTTGCTTGCTGCTTTAGATATCAATCTTAAAACCCACTATGGGATCACCAGGGCATATCATAGTTGTTTTCAAATAACCTCCTCGTAGGTATGGTAAAGATGGAATGGAACGTCTGGTGTAAATCTTTAACGTGTTGCAAGAAATGCCGAGGGTGAGATGCAGTAATGTCAGGTGAAGACACATGAAATCTTATTGAGGGAAGGAGCTGCTAAAATTTGTTATATCAACAGCTATAGCATCAAAAACTTCTACTCATATCAGTTTTCTGATTAAAGGGAGGAATGGGGAAATAATTCTGCCAGATTTTTAAAAAGCCCAATTTACAACAGTAGATACAGAGAACATGTGAACTATTTGAAAAGCAGAACATTTCACCACCAGCTCCTTTAGAAGAAGCCATCCTGATGTTAAAGAGCATGCCTTGTCCACATTCACTTACCATTCAACTCTTCAAGGATAAGTTCTGGAGAGCTCATGTAATATAAATCACAAAGTCTCTTTGCATTTTCATAGCCATCTATAATACAAAGCACAGGAAGTTACATTTCCCCTGCCCCTTTTTTTTTTTTCTCCTTTAGAGTCTGCCAAAAAAAACCAAAATTTTAAAGTACTGTGTACTATCAGGGAGATTTGTATTTTTTCAGAAAAATTGTTTTTATAGGAAAAAGAAACAAAATCTTATTTCACATCAAATGAACTTCCGCTCCAGGTAAGAAATAACAAAAAAATATATGCATATCAGTTTTAAGATTCTTGTTCTTATCATCTGAATTTACCTCTAATAACTTCAACAACATTGCAGTTAGGATCAATGCTTCCAATGTGTTTTGGATGAGCTGGATTAATTTTCCCACCAAACAGTAAAGCTGCAAAAAACCCCAAAAAAACATCATTTAATATCCCGAATAACTTTATAATTTTAGTTTGTGTCTTCAGTTTAGCTAAATAAAAAATTTATAGGCAATCAATAATTTCAGTCCTCACCATACCTACTATTAATAAATATTTTAAGAATTTTATTAAGAATGAGTTATAAATGGCAAGGCAAATAGTATTCTTGTAAGGGGCACCTTAGTACATATTAAGCACTTAAACAAAAGGAAAATACAGTTGACATGATATCATTTCTGCTCCTTTCAACACTGGCACCTACAGTGTTGATTTAGGAGCATTCTGATTGAAATGCGACTCATGTAGAAGCGGTCTAAAAAATACTGCACATTCTGTGAGGTCACTGGATCAATGCCAAAGCTTTCCTTGTACTCTATTACTCCTTGAGCCATCGTCGGAATTACATCATTGTGCCGATTCCGGATTTTTATCACAGTATCTGTAAAACTAAAATGAATACATTGTTAGTATTTCATTTTCAAGGGGATTTAATACTCTGGCAAACAGAGTGCCTCTGTACAAAAATGAAGATTTACGTACAAAAATATCATGTCTGCCTACTGCATTAAGAAGGCAGGTCAGTCTTTACAGCCTATTTCAGGTGACTAGCATTGAAACAATCAGTAATCCACAATCGGTAATCCATTTATAAAATTATTATTTATTTATTTATTTATTTATCTTGATTCTGCCAGGAGAAAGAGGACACTGTGCCAACTGTTTTCATGCACAACAACCCATGCCTGTCAAGTGGCACTTACGGTCAGCCAGCACTGACCAGAGCATACTGTAGAGTGACATTATGCTAAAGTGCTTAATTTCCTGTTTTAATGTACCCTCCTTTTAGGGACAGGGGCTTATATTGCTGCAATTCTTCTATAAAGATTGGAGATAGGAAATTTTTTTCAGCTATTGTTTTCTTGACAGTCCTTCCATAAAATATTAAATAGATATAACATACGTGACAGCAAAGCCTTACCTCTGAATAACCCCTGAATCTTCTGAGCTTTTGTCCTTAAAGTCAAGAATCTCCTGAAGACTTTGGACATACCTTTCAATGAAACAAACAGGATAAAGATTAATTCTAATATGCCTCCCCAGACCTCTGGTTAGCAATTTGTGGTCTTCCAATGTTGCGTGTTTCCAAATCATTCTACCTGTCTCCCTGGGAATTTTGTTAATTTCATTTGAATCTATTTATGATTTTTTCTTCCAAAATTTCCAGCATAATGAATCTCACAATTTAATTAGAATGCATAAAATATCATCTTTGTATTTTAAACCTAGTAGGTGATCACTTATTTTCAGCCCTTGCACATTCGTGTTATAGAAAAATCTTTCCATTTGTTCATGGCATTTAAGCCATCCCTTTCCTTAGATATGTATTTTCCAAGCTGAAGAATTCTATTTTGTTTCTCCTCACGTAGAAATTGTTCCAACCCCCTGATTATCCCTCTTGGTCTTTTCTGTTCAGGATGGAGCTGCATGCAATTCAAGGGAATAATGGGCTAACACAGTGGTACAATTATATTCCTCCCCATTTGTTATTTTGTTCCTAACACTGTTTTCCTTCTTGCCATCAACTGACATATCCAGAAAAATATTCCCAGTAGCATAAAAATTAATTTTTCCATTGTAAGGAAGCAAGCACACACGGAGAGGAGGTTCTTCCCTGTGTTTGACTTTGCATTTGCCCAAATGAAATTAATTTCCCACTTGATCAGTATCATCTAGTATCACGAGAATGTAAGCTTTTGTGTTTCATTAAGAGCCTTCATCTTCATTGATAGCTCTTTTCATATTCAGTCATCTAGTCAATCTCACTTACTGGGAGATTTTGGCAGATACCTTAACTTTAAAAGCCTTTATAGAAATCCTTGTGCCTTTAGCAGTTGCCAAGCAATCTCTTTCTTTTGCTTTCATCTTTAAAAAGTTTATGCCTATTCAAAGACATTCAAATAATGTTTTTTTAACTTTAATACCTTCATGTTCTCCCTGTTGTTTTATGTTTTGGCTTTGGGAACTTCCTATTGCTTTTTCTTCATATATTCTATACATTTACTCTAAATCTGCAATAACCAATCTTGTAAATGCTTTATGCTATGTTTTGCAAACATTTTGTGCCTTAGTCTGCTTCTATTGCTTTCTTCAGTGAGCTTCTTCACTTTTAGGTAAGTTCCCTATTCAACACTGTTCTGGTGGATTTTTTTTTTTAATTGTCATTTTTGATTCCTCATACATGAGTGTGTGCAATCCTTAATGATTTTTTAAATTCCCTTGTGGGTTCTCTAATTGCTCCTAAATGTTTTTTTTCCCCACATATGTAAATTTAGTTTCTGATTACACTGGTATATTTAACATCTCGGTATAAATAAGTGATGTTCATGTAACAAGCCTATGAATGTTCTTACAGTAGAAGAGAGTTAGTTCCTCCCACCTGTGTATATGCAGAAGGGCACGCTTCAAGGAATGGAATGTCCCTGTTCTTACCAGCTCTGCACCAGCTGAACTGAAGGTGTTCTTAGGAGGTTGTCTGGAAGCAAGCTTATTTCCTTCATTATGTTTGCCAATCTCACAGGCAACTCTTGTCGCAGAAACATAAATGAAGTCTTTTCACAGGCATTTTCAGATCCTAAGATCAATATGACATCAGAATGAAGTCAATACTTACAGTAGAGAACTACACAAACTTACTTTCTTGCATAAGAGGCCTATACCTTGATTTCAAAGCTGACTCAGCCAGGCTGGTAAGCTGGTGTGTCTTTCATGGCAGCAGCACATTTGTATTTGAAAATGTATAGCAGGCTGAAACCTTCCTGTTGCAGTAATAAGAATCTTCCATATATAAACAGAAACTAATGCAACAGTTACAGACCGATACAGTTCAACTTTAAATACGGCTTCTGTCCATGTATATTGTTCATTTCATTTGCAGTAAACATTGACTCTAACAGCACTGATCAAACAATATGTCATTCTGAGCATGACAGAGAAGCAAATGAAACCAGCACAGGAAACTATTTATGAGAAGGATGCTTGACAAAGTATGAGTCCCAAACACCCTGCTTTTCATCACTGATCTTAGTGAATTATCATAAATCATCCCCAGACACTTTCAGAAAATAAATTCAGTAATATTGATCTCATTTTCAACTAAATCTGTTGTAGCTTAAATTCAGTCTTTCAGGAACAGAAATCAAGTGAATGAATTCACATGAATAGTGAGAAAGTAGGACAGCTGCTCTGCTTAGCCATTAGGATACTAATACATTTAAACTTTTGCATTTTTAAAAGCTTGAAGTGAAAATACTGCCTCTTTTGATAACTGACCTGTCCTTTTGTAAGAACAAGTGTCATCTCTGGGGGTGGCAATTAAATGAAGATTATTAAAATCAAGACCTGCTTTTACTCCCACAAAGCTTGTTTTCCTAGGTGAAAAGGAAGGGTGCAGCATGGGGAACAGACTAAGAAATGCTGTACTTCATTCTCAGCCAGACTTCTTTCTAGACTTAAAGACTGTCATGTAAACCGCATCTGAACTTCCTAACCTGCCCATCTGCTGCAGTGAAGTGCATACTTCAGGTCTGGTGTTTAAAAACAGGTATCTCCTAAAAATTAACTCCTGTGTTACTGCTCAGTTCACTCCTTCCATTTGGCACAGGGGAGCTGGGGAAGAAGATTAAAGGAAGGGATGAGGAAAGAAAAAAGGAAGCCTTAAACATGAAAAATTTTTCGCCACATTGAAATAGAGCAGTTTACTTTAAAGCATGCAGACTCAGACACATAATAAACTACACTGATGAAAGAACGTCAGTTAATAAAAAAGTAAATCATTTACAATCAATTCCTCCACAATGGCACTTACCAGCATTATGCACTGTCTACATATAACCTCTGCCTAGAAACCTCTCATTCTTCCCCCAGTCTGATTGCATTTCATGCAATGTTACTGTTATGGCATGACTGTTACTGGCTTTTCCCTTTTCTTTGGTAAAATTCCAAGAACAATTCAGATTGGAGGTATTAGAGTGTAAATATAATCTTTAAATGCCTCATATATCCAAAAAATTACATTTCACAAAGTAGTTTTTGTATCTGAAGGCCTTATCTTTGCAATCTTGGGTCAAATATGGAAGGCACTTTAGGGCAGGCAAATTGAACAGGCAAATGATTCTCTTCCTGTGCAGTTACAGTCTATACCTAGGCAAAGAATGGGTAAAACTCCTACAGAAAATCCTGTGGTCTTATAACCCAAGACCAGACCTATATTTGCTTATAGAATGTTTCATTTGTTTAAGTTAGCTTTACCAGATTTTATTATTTCCTCTTCGACTGCTCTCACTCTTGCAAAAGGAGGGGGGAAAAAATCCTTAATGAAAACACCATCAGATTGTAATGGCTACAGAATGTCTTACAGACAGATGCTGTCTCTGCCTTGCGCTCTTTTTTATTTCTGTTATTAGCTTTTATTCTGTGATTAAATCCTTAAGCAAAAAAAAAGGGAAAATATTGTAGAAGTTTTCAAGATTAGTTTTACTTTATGTTTAGGTACTAAGAGGAAAAAAGTAGTCTATCTTCTGACAGAAGGAAGTAGTGTGCCTTGAAAACAAACACTGATTTTATGGTAAGCATTTTGTCAGTAGTGGTAAAATAATACAGGTAAAAGCAAACTCTGAATTGCAAGATTCTTTGCTTAAAAGTACAGTAGCAACAGAACATATGGTGGAGCTCCTGTAGGAACTTGGGAGTTTTAAATGTCAGATATATTTCATTGCCACAAATCAAACTTTAAATAGATGGATGAAGTGACAGCAGATAATTGTGAGAAAGTCTTCTTTGTTAAGTCTTCCTGCTTATACAAAGTTTGGGGTTCTAGGATTAGTTATCACTTAGGTTTTATTTGCAAAACTATAAAAAGCCATGAAACTATTAACTAGTTAAATATATAACATGCAAACATTTATGCACACCAAAGTGTCTTGGGTACAGAAATAGAGCACACAACCTTTCTCTATGTGGTCTTTGCTTTAAAGCAGAATAGAAGAATTCCTGTGAGCCCTTTTGTTTCCAAGCTGACAGTCAAACCTGGAAGCATTAGGAGTGGTTTTGGCACTGAGTATTAGACTGAGTATCCTGTTACTGATTTACTAATTTTCAAGACTAGATTCCAAATCCTCCAGGATGGCTCTTGGTGCCTGCATCCTGTCCCTTCTCTCACACACCTTCTAAAACAGCAACATTTGGGTAGGATGTTTCTGTAGGGCCCAGGCAAGTGACTGAGAAGTGATGAGTGCTGCAGCCCCTCGGTGCCAGCTGAGGCTAAACACATCATGTGTTTGGAAGATGCCTTTAAAAGGCTGCATGCCGCTTAGCAAAAAGCTTAACCAGTCTCACCTGTCTGAGTCACTATTCTAACGCTACCAGTTGTCACAGCTGTTCCCATCCTCTCCCCCAACACTGCGGGTTCAGCAAAAAAACACCCAACTACGCTGGTGGTGCCAAATACTGAACTTTTCAGCTAAATTTCAACCTTGTCATAGTTGCGCTCTCCGGGACTGAGCCAACTGGGCAGAGGCAGAGCCTTTTTCTGCCAGAAAGCACAGCACTAACAGAGAAGCAACAGCCGGGCAGCGCTGACGGGGTGAGGGGTCGTGGCCGTCCTGCTCCTCACAGGAGCCCGTGGAGGGGGGGCAGCGGCTCGGGCGGCTCGGTAGGGACTCACCGAAGTCCAGAAACTGCTTCATGGAGAGTGGCGAGGGGGAGAAGCGTGAGTAGAAGTCCACCTGCTGCGGGATGTTGCCCGGGGAGGCGCTGCCCGGGGCAGCGCAGCGCAGAAGGGCTCGCAGCAGCCTCATGGTGCAGCTCCGTCCCCTCCGCTCAGGCCGGCCCGGCCGCCATTTCCCGCCGCGCCGCTCCCCCGGCCCCTGCCCAGGCCGCGGCCGCCTCCGCCGCGCCGCCGGGAGGAGGTGCCCGAGGGGGTGGGGTGTCTCCGCCCGGCCCAGCCCCGCAGCGGCGCGGCGCGGAGGAGAGGGCGGCCCTGAGGGAGCGGGGCGGGGGTGCCTGGAGCTGCCCGGCTGCGCCTGAGGCGGGCGCTCCGCGGCCGCCGGCGCCGGGAAGGCCCGACGGGGAAAGGCGACGCTCGCTTCGTGGAGGAGCCTGGCCACGGACAGGTACGCGGCGTTACCGGTGCCGGTGCCGTCGCCTGCCCGGCGAAGGGCTGCGGGTGCGCCCTGCCCACGGGCGGGGAGCCGTGAGGGGGCCGGAGGGGCTGTAGGTGCGAGGACCGGGACCGCAGGGGCCGCGGCGAGGCCGAGAGATTCCCGCGCACCAGCGGCTCTCGCCTGCATTGAGTGCCCGGGGGCTCGGCCGGGCCGGCTCAGCGCACCCGGGGCTCCCCCTCGCCCTCGCATGGGGCCGAGGCGGGCGGCGGGGACTCGGCTCCCGGCGCGGGTGACCCGCGGGCTGGAACAGGAAACTGCAGAAACTCACAGGAGCGCCGGCGTTGTTCGCAGGGCCGGCGGGAGGGCTTGGGCAGCCGTGTGGCTTCTCGCTATCGCACCTGTGTCTGCCGGCCTGCGGTTTCTTTCCGTTACCAGAAAAAAAGATAATCAAACAAAAATTACAGGAAGAATAAGGCTTCTGCCTTTACAGATGCTCTCCTGCTCGGTCAGCAGTGAGCACAGTATGAGTCTGAATTGGTAGAAAAGGCACTTGGACCGTGTGTCGCAGTGAATCACTTTACTGCCTATTAAAATGCAACATGTGAGGTACCAAACTGTGTATTGAATGGTTTATTGTCCTACACTTGTAGAAATATCTAGAATACTAACAAAAAAAAGGCTGTTAAGAGTGATTAAAAGCATTTCTCATAAACTTACTGCAGGATAGATGTTAAAGACATTTAACACTAGGCTCTCATCTCCATCAGATCTATAGGTACAGATAAATTTTGATACCTGGTAGCTTGAGCTAGGTGCCTCAAAAGAGGGACCCCCAGACAAAGAAATTCCTGGGCAATTATTATTAGTCTAAACTCTGCAATCAACAGCCATATAAGAGTCTGGGCCCTTCTTGACTTTCATTCCCTGCTGTTTTGTCACCAAATGTTTGCCACAGGATCACCTTCACATCCTCTTAAGTCTCTGTGGTAGTTTCAGTCAGTTCTGTAGTCCATGTTATAATGTGGTTGCTCCAGCTATTAATTTTTGAGTAATATTTAAATTACAGTTTTATCTGTTCTAACTGTTAGTAATGTTTAGGCTGTTAGTTCCAGGTTTCATTGTGATACATCTTTGACTTAATATAGCTCAGCTTGCTATAACAATTCCAGCTACTTATGTCAAGCAAGCACTTAGTTACTTTAAAATAATATGAATTTTTCAATAATTCCTACCTTTGTTTTCATTAGCATACCTGCTTTAATAATTTAATATTTGATATGAGTTTAATCTCGTGCCCTAGCAGAGTTTGAAGGCAAGGTTCACTCTTAGTTACTATGTAGGCCGTAATTCAGACAAAGGCACAGAGGTAGGTACCTCTATTCCTGTGTACAGAGTTACTATGAAAAGTTCCCCCTGAGTTCAGTGGAATACATCAAATCCATTTACATTTCTCAACAGGCAAGATTTGCACCTTGAGGGCTGTAGGGGGATGGTCTTTCCAGTATGGCAGGCTTGAGGGTTCGTGAGCTGCAGGTGGTGTCCCACCTGGAGAGGGGCTGGTCAGAGCCTGCTGGGGTGTGGGAGGGTTCAGAGGGCCACTCTTGCTACTGCTCTTTATTGAGTCGGGACATACTTGGCTTCAGTCAAAAATATGTTTCCCTCCCAGCCATAAACCAAGTTTGTAACTACCAGAAATTTTGGGGGAGAAAAGTCCAGTAACAATGGTGTTGTTTCATTTGCACTGCAGCTGAGGAAGGTAACTCCTGAAATTACAGAGCAGGCCTGAGGAGGTGTGGGAGGGAATGCACCATCACAATTCCCCCGTCTGAAGTCAGTTCTTGGTGCTCCAGAGTGACTGAGTGGTCATCTTGTGCTTCTCTGCCTACAAACAGGTTAATGCTATGTTCCAGTTGTAATTTGAGGGAAACTTTTGGTTACCTAATTATTATGGTTTTGTTAAATGTTAATAATATGGTATCAGGAAGGCCTGTTCAGCAGTGCCATCCATCAAGTTATTCTCCACACCACGCCATACTGAAACACGACCGTTAACAGTAGTTTGTACCCACATTGAAGAAATATATATAGTGTGGAATGTACTATAGTTACCATAGTGATTAAAATAAAAGAAGTGAGGATGTCCAGCTACTGGGGAGCTTGTTGATGTGTGAATCAAATTTGGTTCATGCTGGCAATGGTTGCTCCTGTAAAAAGGATAAGCAATCCTTTGATGGTTAACCTGATCTCCACTGGAAATGTGCTGGCATCATTCCTGGTGCCATTCCTGAAAAGAGAAAATAGTATCAACAGTAGATTATGCCCTGCATTCATTTGCTTTTTTTTATTGTGGATACTTGTATTCGCCCCATAAATTTATTAAATCAACTTTTCAATATTGTTTGGTTTCCTTTAAACAAACCTTGTACCTGTGGCTTGTCTCTGACATGATATTGGGGTGGATATCCTAGGGCGTCCACTGGAGCAATTTTGATACAGCAATCCCATGAATCTGTTCAGTGCTTTGTTGGATTGCCCTATTTAAGGTTGTCTTATTTCTTTCTAATGTTGCATTGAAATATAGAAAACATTTGATTCAGTCAGCCTTCCAGATGCAGTTTCCTAAGCAGTAACTGCACCAATAGTATGTGAGAATGAAGCAGGATTAAACTGCTTTTTTCATCTGGTTTGTAATCCAACCATACCTTAGTCTTTATGCTGAAAACTGAATGGCTAGTTCTGCTCTGGCCAGGAGTGGTGGCTAATTGGTGAACAGACAGCTTGTCTGTCTCTGCAAGACTTCTACAAATACAGCTTGTTGGCAGGTTTTGCTTATTGCTGCTTGTAGGCCACTCCAGGAACCCAAGGATTAGCTCATGCTGCTCAAGTTTGTAATAGTTTGGAACTTGTACTTGAGAATTGCTGTGCTCAAAACCATTTTATGATGGTCTCTCAGCTGTGAGCCAGCACTAGTTGAAAGCAGTGCCTTCAAGCACTACATCCAATCTTTGTAAACTGTTGCAATTTCTTATGATGGCTCTGGATTGGCTTCATCTTTTAGATGTATGTATAACTGTTTTGTTGTTTTGTGTTTCAGCTTTACAGACATGCCTTAAAAACTGGGCTTCTGCCTAAAGTTGGACAGCAGTCCCCCAGCCACAAGACGTGGCAAAGGCTGCCAGAGGTTAAATAAATCGTGGTGCATTGTAAGCTAGAGACCATACACAGTCATGTAAACGGTGAGCACTTTTCTCAGGAAAAGTTGTACAGGATGAGCAGTCACAGAAGTAACTGGATAAAAGAATGGTGGATAATTCTTTAAATGCTGTGTTCAGAGAAGAACCTCTCTGTTTACCTAATGGTGTTTTCCTTGTCTTGTTAACAATTGATCAGATCCTGATCCACGTAAACATGTTGTTAGAATATTGGAGAAAATTTTCAATGCTCTTTCGCCTCTAAAACTTGTTTCTCTCTTTGATGATTTTCTAGGGGCTTGCTCTAATGTGATCCAGTGTGACACTGGCCAGAGCTCTAATGTACTAATTTCTGTACATCCTTATGCAAACCAAAAAGGCGAAATTTATTATTTTTGTTACTTTGCATTTTTCCTACTCATATTCACGCATATTGATGTTGTTGAAATTCTAATACATCTGGATCAATAATTTAAATGGGACAGAACAATTCAGACTTTAAAAGAACTGAAAAAATGTTTAGCAGAACTTCAATTTTTTTTTTTAAGTTTTAATATTGCAGGGTGTTACACAGAAAGACTTTCTCATTTGTTAAGGTGACAATAGAAGTCATCGATTCTTGGGTGCTGCATGTGCTAGTGCTTTTTTCCTTTTCTTTAAGGTCCTCCAAAGTGGGTGCAGTTCAGATTAAGGAAAAAGCTTAAGTTGCCAGGTGTGAATATCCTTAGAATATTTCTTTGTTTTCTTTCAGTGGTTTATATGCTTGGCTGCAATGCCTGCAGAGTCATCTGGCCCATCTAGCCATGTCTCTTTTCAGCTTGTATACTTAACTTGCATAAATTGTTTGTTGTTCTTAGGTTTGTCTTCATTCTTAGTTTTTTGTCGGTAAATTGAGCTTTTGCTATGCTAGACAAATTCTTAGGGCTACACTGGTTTATCAGGCTTTGGTCTCTTTTTTGTAGAGATAGAAATAAAAATATATAAAAATGTGGTCCAAAATATGGAGAGGTTTCTATAGGAGTTATTAAACTAAGGCAGATTTAAGAACAGATGGGTTTAGTTTTATCCAGTGTGTAATTAAATGGTGGAGTTTGTGAATTTTTCCCATGTGCAGCTTTGTGATTCAAGATCAGGAGTCAGATGGAGAAATTCTATGATTATCATGCATGCTCTTAGTCACACAGTTTAGTTTTATGTAGTCCTGTGAGGAGCTATGACCCTTATGGGTGCCTTCCAATTTGAGATACTCTTAGGATTCTATGCATGTCTTTCGGATACAGGAAAAGTACACTACACAGCTACTGAAGTTAAGTATTAACATTTTTGGGGAGCAGGAACAGCGAAGTATTTTGTGGACATTGTGGACAACTCTCAGCAGCTGTCAGAGGTGGGATGCTGGTCCAGGTGGATCTGTGGTCAGGTCCAGGGTGGCTGTTTTCTTACTGCTCCTCCTTGCTAAGCTGTAATTAGTCAGAGTGCCTTGTAAGCACGCTGGCGGTGATGCACTTGTCAACTCTGGACTGGGGTGCTGTTGGACCCCTCCACGTCAAGAAACCAATCTGTATCCTGCAAACTTTTTTTTTTAATCAATGTACCAGTTGCATTATTTCATATGTTCCTAGCAAAAGTATTTTACTTCCCTGTCCCGTCCTTCCCTATCCCCCAAGACACTGGGATTGAGGGATAAAAAACATAGCATTGTGTATCAGTGAGCAGGGGGGTTTATCTTGGTCTGCAGCAGCAAGGATACCTCCTCTTGGAAAAATCTGTTCTTTGTGTTTTCTGGGATATTTGAGGCTCTGAAAAGGTGCTGCTTGCAAACAACTATTTTGCAGAGCTAGAAAAGGAAGATAGGGGTCTTTTTTGCAATATGAAAAATGCAAACTGCAGGTCCCCAACCCCTTCATAGTGACAATGTCACACCTTAGCTGGGGTTTAAGGCCCATTACAGCAGCAGTCTTTTGGGATAAGTTTTGCTGTGTTTTTTTTTCACAAGGTTAGGACTCAGCAAGGTTTATGAGCCTGTAAAAGGTTATACTGTGAATTATGACTCTGGGGCCTGGAAAGACAGACATTGAAAGGTATCTGAGGACTGGGAGAAAACACTGAAGTAACTGATTACACAATCCCTATAGGGAAATAGACTGCTCCCCTCTCCTTGTGCCACGCAGGCATGCTGTCTGGCAAGGCAGCTGAAGCACGTCCAAGCATGTCCACAGACCTCTGCTGGCTCAGAGCAGCGGCTGCAGTTGCCTGGTTGTTTCATCACAGCTCGGCCTCCTGGCCTCTGCAAACCAACTGCTGACACACGTGCCTGCTCTGTGCTGGGAGAGGTTACTGCAGCTGTTGAACATGAGCAGCTCTCTGGTGCTGTGCAGTCTGTGGAGTTTAGACACACTGCAACCATGATCATCACCATTGCAACAAGGGTGCTTCATGGAGATTGGTGGTTCAGTGCCCCTTTAAGAAGTTTCCTTTTACCTCATGTGCTGCTGATTCCTGATTTGTGTCCAACTGAGCACCCTGTTGACTATCTTTTTCCACATATAACTCTTATGGAGAGGTGGCTACTGAAACTGAGCTGTGGTGGGTCGTTAAATTGAAACCTATATTCTCTCAAAATGTATGTCTGCTGTGCTGCAACAGTTAAACATATGGGAAAGTATTACAGTTTACCAACATTCTGTTTCTGTACGTTGGACTATACAGTGTGTATATTTTTATATAGATATAAAACACACACTATATCTAGCAAACATTAAGTTTTATATATCAAATATATGCATGCATTCTGTACACATACACTATTACAGTGCTGTACCACTGTATAGATTGTATACACTCCATCTAGTACTACTGTGTGTATGGTATATATGAACAAATATATAAAGCAAAATATAATAGATTTGTACAAAACTTACAATACTCAGCTACTTAACTGTTCTGCCAGTCGGCATTTTGTCTTTTTGTAGACAAATGTTTGTGGCCATCATGTAAAGGAGAGCAGTTGTTTAATAACAGCAGAATGGTTCTTACCTTTGAGATGCTCTGAAGGGTCTAGTGCTATTTTCTGGTTATGGAAACTGGCAAAGTGGCCTAGCATATCCAGCTAACCTTCATCTTTGGGCTTTGTTGCATCAAAAAGCCTTTTAGCAACAGTGAGCAAAACATCCAGTGAGGGCTGACATTTTGTCTGTTGGGTTTGGTGGGATTTTTTCCCCACTTAATTTAGCTTAGGGCTTTTTGGTGCACTCAAAACTACTCTGCAGTTATTGACTGTCAATATCAAGTTTCCACTGTTAAGTACAAACAAGGTATGCAAAGTCCTTGACCAGTTTTGGGAGCTGTATCCATCTCCACTCCATTCTTACTCAAATACATGTCAGGCACTGTTGAACAAAGTTTCCAGGACTTTGCTTGCAATGGAAGTGCCCTGGGGCAGCAGGAGTGCAAGCACAGAGCAAGGAGAGGGGAGCCATGCCCAGGTGGGAGCTGGCACGTTGTGCTCTGACTCTCAGCAGTGCTGGCAAGGGCAGTGAGCAGCTGAGAGCCTGTGAGTGTGAGATTGTGCCTTATCTCCTGCTGCTCCTTATCTGCCCCTAGCATGGAGCAGGGCAGCGAGAGCTGTGGCAGTGCTGAGAGAGAACTTCTTAAAGCCTGCCACTGCCAGCCTGGTCTTCTTGGGAACTTAGCTGTGGCCACCTCAGTTAAGTATGATAAAAATCACCATTATCAAGACCATCTTTAATTTAAAAAATTTATTTCACACTTCTATACAAATATCCACAGGTAATTTCTAATCATGGAATGATGTAGCATTCTTAGCTGGTGTAACAAAAGTAAAAATATACCAGTGACATGACATATTTTTCAAGAACTTTACTACTACTAAGACATTCATGTTCTTAGATGAGGGCCACAATCTGATTTTATATTCAGGGGTATTTCTCAAGCTTCTTAGCCCCTGATTAGCCTGGTTTCTGATGTGCTGAGCCTTTAAGCAAATAAGCTAGGATTCTAGAAGCTCAAAAATTGGATAACATCTGAATTAATACATAAGCATTCATAAGTCAGGGTCATAACACACTGAGATTATCTAGTTTAATAGACTCATTTTTCTTAACACTAAACATAACTTTTTAGGTGACCACACCTTCCAAGAAGGCACATTCAAAGTTAGCAGTAAAAATAAGATATTTGACAACTGCCCTCCTAGCAGTTTTTACCCTATGAGGGAAAAAAGTACCAAGAGGTTTTTGCATAGTTCATATTACAAGCAATTATCATGCATACTTTTTGAGCAGAATTTTGTTTCACATAGAATATACAACTGTGAGCTAAATCTTTGTTCTTAAATAGTACCAAGGCTTTAGAATATGGATAAAAAGTAAACTCTTTAAATCATTTTCTCAGTTATGCTACAATAACCAGATTACTAACAACATGGTTCTACTTTTATCAACATTCAGGTATTCAAGATGATTCAGTAGTTTCAACGTGGATCAGCTCAGATCCCAACAGTTAAGTAAGGCATTATAGCTGCCTTCAAGTGCTATACAGCAGTTGTAGTAGTCAATGCCTTTTGCCAGCCAGGAAGTCCTTATGAAGCTGCAAAGAGGTTTCCAAAAGACTTTTCACTTCCTTGCAGTGAGTATAAAACGGTATCTAAAACACTACTTCAGCTTGGTGTCCAAATTGTTAAACAGTCCACAGTAATATACAAATCATGTTACAGGACCTGATGTTGCAAGCATCAGGAAAAGAAAGCACCCATACACATCATTTGCATTAATATTTACATTTTAGAAAGAACTGGCACCTTCAGTGATTTATTAAAATGCAGTGAAAGCCTCGGGTCTTACAATTTGAAGCTCAAAAACAGAAACCAAAAACCAGAATGTGGATTTAAAAATTCAGTAGTCTTTGGCCTACCAGTTAGTCAAAGACAATGATTTATAATAAATACAAAAGTGACTAAAATATATATATACAGAAAATACATCTAATATTCAAGCCTCTCAAAAAAAAACCTGTGTATATTTGTTGTGCGCAACAACCACACTATCTGATCTTAAAAAAAAAGGACCCAAAATCAAACAACATGACCCATTGCACATGTAATTTATGATGATGCTTTTTGTTAAGTCCTAACTACTGCAGCAGGCAAAGGTTACGACTAAAGCAGAGTTGCAGGTCTTCAGTTATACTTGAACAAAGTGTGATAAGGCCACTGTGTATTTATAAAGCACTGTGCATTGAGGGAACAATGGAGAACTCATCTTGACCTTAATCATGCATTCCTTAAATAACTAGGAGGGTTGTCAGGATCACAGCAGGATCAAAACTGCTGTAGTGGTTTTGCTAATTTTGCGGAAAAGACCCCAAATCAGCATAACATTTTCTAAAGTGTGGGTTAGATTTAAGGGGGATGAAGAGACAGTGTGGAATAAAATAAGGCAAATGAAGTCTGTTGAAGCCCATTTTAACTGTGCAAATAAAAGCCTCAATATAAGTAGTAATATCTACCATCAAATGGTGAATGTCCTTAGTGTTCACAGGTCTAACTCCATCAGTATTCCATGAATGAAAACCTTAACCTCTCTCTGAACTTTGTGCATAAACAACATTTTTGTCTAAGAATAACTTTCGTTTTCATTCCATTTGGTGAACCACTGTTTTGTCTCAGGGTCTTGGCTTTTCCCATCCTTGATCTGCCGCTCCTCTTTTCGAATTCTTACAGCGTGATAGCGGGGGACACTGTCTTCGTACCTGGAACGCTGGAAGAACCCGCACTGCGCAGAGAAGGAAAAGAACAGTTTAGGTCTAAGTTGCTGCCAAAGTCCTGCAATTGTAGAGGCAGTAAATTCCCCATTCACACAAATATGCAGGTAAGAAAATGGAAAACAGAAGTATGTAGGCCAAAAATGTAGTATATTTAGCCGTAAAAATGTGAGCCGAGAGGTCTGCATTAGCTGTTCAGCAGCAATTAAAGACAAAAGGCATGCTCTGACTATCCATGGTAATCAAATACCTTAAAAAGACTCCCTCCAGTACAAAGCTGTTCATTCATCTAATGAGGACATTTACTGCTACACACAGGAAAGCTGCTTCTCCTGAATCAAATGTAGGTATGTACTTCAGTGTCTTCCTGTATGGTGACATGATTTACCCTTAAGAACCTACAGAAAGATTTCCAGAACATTCAAGAAAAGTTACCCTAAGGGACTTGGTTTTCAAAGCAGCATTTCCACTTCAGTCACCTGAACTAACTACACATATGCTGGATTAGGAACATGAGTCTTGCACAGTTTGCCATGGGAAGTCGCCCTAGATGAAATCTACAACAGCTTATTTGTGCCCTGCAAGTTTTTATTCAAAGCCACTGTAAAAACTGATTTTGAGTATTGAGGAATGGACTAAAATTTATTTCCAAAACAAAAGGGAGCTACGGTCACAATATTACAAAGGTAATGATTGGCACACACTTATGGATCAAGGTTAAAAAACATTGTACCATCCAGCTGTCATTAGCTGCTGCTGAGGGTAAGAACATTTTCAAGTGGGCAAGGCTTTGTTCATAGTACTTACGGTGCTGGATTTTTTGGTTCTGTTTCATCAATGGTTTGGAGGGTTTTTTTAATATTAGAACTTAGATGGAACTGAACTTTAAAAAAATTCCAGTGAGCAAAGACCAAATAAATCTTTAGCCATCTCATAGTTTCATTAAACACTGGTTTGAAATAATTAATAAAGAATTCCTCCCCACCCCCTGACCGCAAGCATGCTTATGGGTACAATACATGCGTGTAATATCTTAAGTGGAATAAAGGTTGCTGGAAGGCAGAAATCATCATGCATCTTGTAATTTCAGCAAAGTGTGTTCCTAGAGAAGTATACCTTAGAACTCAAGTAAAACAGATGTTTCCACAGCAGTAAATTCTCATTATGAAAACCCTTCCCTGATATAAGCAACATGTACCTTTCAGCATGCACTAAAGGTTAGTAAAGCAAATGTATGTATTGTCTATGTAGTCTTATCTTAACTCTACAGCATTGATTCCCATCTTGCAAGCCAAAGACTTACTTGTAATGTTAAAGCACAAATTAAAAAAAATACTAAAGCTCATTGCAACAGATCACCATGTTTTTTAAATAAATAAATAAGAAGCAATTTAGACCAGGGTAAACCTCTGTGTGTTCGCATGCACCAAAAGCTGAAAATCTATCAACAGAAGGAGCAAGCATGATAGCTTAAAATCCAAAGGTTAATAGAACTTATGCAGAAAAAGCTTCACAGTTAGCCACTGCAACCATAGCATGTGCCACAGCTAGAAATTAAAAAATATCATCAGTTACCAATTACAGAAGTAGATCAGTACTATGCATCAGAAGTAAGCCTCTCTTTATCAGATGGCTGAGCATGGATCTCAGCCTTGTGATATGTGGCATCATAATGATCTTTCTTATTTCTCTTGAAGAAACCACACTACAAGGAAGCAAGGTATTTAGTCAATTTTTGTGGACTGGAAGAAGTCAAACCTATTAAAACTGACTTAACTTTTGTCAACTATCTTCTATTATCCCTTCACAGGCTGAAAAAAAAAAGAAAAGTCATCACAAGAACTCGGCTGTTTCTAAATCTGAGAACTTCTTGGGCTAGCTCGATCTATACAATAACAGAATAAAGTAACCTGAGTTATTAACAGAGTAACCTGAGAATATTATTTTGAAGGCATTTTGATGTATCTGTAGAGAATCTGTTTGTGTTTTTTTTAAGAAAAGCTACAATAAAGTACATCCATAGCAATTGAAGGTGGCTGTGAAGAGTAGAAGGAAGCCTCTAGAGAAACCTGTTTGTGGACTAGGCAAAACCACAGGGTGTAGAACAAAACCAGTTACTGCTTTGACTCCTTTGATACAAGCTTCTGTCTTAAACCAATGATCTATCTGTCTTTCCAGTACAATGTTTGTCCTTCATAAAATAGCACAGTAAAACACTAGTAGTTAGAACCTAACAGCTCACCCAGTATTCGTTCATCTGAAATAGCTGCAAGAGCAGCTGGGCCTTTTTTTAGAAAATAAGGAAATCAGAACTATCCTATGGGAAGTAACCTGCAGCAAATACCTCCTCAAAGCTAACTGCTGCAGTTCCACTGGAAAAAAAAGTGATACATGGATATTGTTCACCTTGTCTTCCTTAATAACTTCTGCTGTGCCATAACAGCAAATGCTAACTGCCTAAGCCTGTAAAAACTAAAAATAAAGGACTGCTCAGTTATACTTGGGACCACAAATAATTGGCATTTTTACAAAGGTCATTAGAAAAAATGTACTTGATTTTTTCTTTTGTAAATAGTTGATCATTTGTTATAGCACTTCATTTATTCCTTTAAGGTTTCTAAGATAAAAAAGCAGGAATAAGAAATTCACCAGCACGCTTGGTTATGTATTAATATTGTGCTTTTGGTTATTTTCTACTATCAGTTTAATGGTATTTCTGGTGTTATGTGAACAGAGCCTTACTAAAACATTTTTAAATAGCTCGCATGAAGTTTTACACCTCCAATAGCTGTACCCATCTGTATCAAACTATGGCCTCTGAACATTTGTCTCAAGTCTGGAGCTCAAAATGCTTTCTTTTGAGGATGTGAAAACAGAAAAAATATGCAACAAGTCTGCCCATACAACCATTTTCATTCCAAGTGTTGCAAAACTGACAAACTGATAATGTATGATTTCTGCCGTTTTGCCCTATTTTGAATCACAAATACTTCATGATTTACTTTAATAGTTTGCTATCTTGTCAGTTAGAGAGCAGAAAATAAACAATAACCAGATGAATAAAAGCTTACCTTCCACAGTAAGAATACCAACAGTGCAAGCATGAGTATTCCAGCAAGGATAGCCACTGCAATGATCCACCATGGAACTCCTGTATAAAGGGCTACTGATTTTTCAGGAAATACGGTAACACGCACCTAAGGGATGGAAAATGTGCAGTTGGAAGGAGTATTTTAGAAGGTATATGTTTAATTAGAAAGCTGCAATTTATATAGTCTTATCTCTCCTCTAACAAGATGTCTTCTACAAAATGCTTTTGAAGAAAAAGTTCTTACTGGTATGATTTGAATATGGTAATGTATTTTTTCAACCCCATTAAAAAGTAAAAATTATCAATAATTAAAGACTCAGTTTAGCTAGTTTTGTTTTAAATTTGTTTCATTCCTGGTCTTTGGAGATAAGCTAGAACAATCACAACCCGTAATACGCGTTAGTATTAAACACCGAACCTACCTGAGCAACTTCATTTGTGAGTTTAACATTCTTAGCTGCAACAGGAACATTGATAGAAGCCCTAACAATAATGTCAAGGTAATTCATTTTTGAGTATTCCTGTTCCAAAATAAAACATGAATATTAGACACAGGACAGGAAAGAACTCTGACCTTTCAGAGAGAGTAGGTAAGAGGACTTACCTCCAAGAAGGTACTGTTCCACAGTCTGGAACGCAGTACAATAGATGCCTTGCTGTCTAAACCCTTCAGGGGACACTTAATGTCCACACAGCGTGCATTCACACTGCAGCTCTGCAATTACAGATTTCTACATGTAAATTTGTTTAAACCTCACCCTAAGATTAAAAACTGGATTATATGCATACCTACATGCAAGAACTACTATCTGTTTGTACTGACAGCAATGGGAAAATACAATGAAGATGTTATTACTTATTTTAATGTAAGCAACTATGTAGATACTCTTTCCTAGTTCTTTCTCACAGTAGATAATCTAAATGTTCTAAAATTTAAAAGCATTAATGTTTGGATATAAGATAAAAAGAAGGGAAAGAGAGACTTTATTTCGCTCTGCCAAACTCAGAAAAGCCCTCTTTTGACTGCATAACAAGGTATCTGACAAGAATATAGATGATGTAATATCCTTACCAAGGTCTTGTATTTTCTTTCTGAGAATAAAGAAAATGCCTGGCTGTCTGTAATCTGCTTCTCTGCAACTTCACGCTTCCTTCTTGAGTTATGGGACTCCTAAAAGGAAACAAAGTAAAAAACTAAAAAGCAGTTTATCATAAGAATCTTTTCATTCATACAAGGAGAGAAACTAGAGCTCAGTGTTTTCTTCTTCCAAAATCAGCATACGACTGACAGCATTATATATCCCTACTTACCTACATCTATTGCTGAGGATAAAATTTGAGATTACCTAAAGAAAGGCCAACAGACTATTTTCTTTAATAGGGCAAGGGGAGGTTTAGATCTATAAAGCTTTCAATGTTATTTCTATTTTTGTTTAAAGGGTATTATGGTAATCTGCTAAAAGGGTAAGTGTGCTAAGGCCAGTAGATGCAGGTTTTTTAACTGTATACTAATTACACTCACTGCAGGTTATATTAACTAATAATGATCTGACAAAACCAGGTTTATGTGCCTGCAGTTTTAATGGTGGAAAATAAAAATTCCTCCCATATGAACTTAAGATTATATGAAAGAAAAAATGCAGCTCAAATTTTAGGAAAAAGATTTTGCTAGATAGGCACAATCCTGGGCTGTGAAAATTGCTTTTTATTATATTATTATATTTGTTGTAAATAAATAAATTTAAGTTCAAGCCCTTTGTCTTGAAAAAAAGTACATGGAATGCCCCCAGGCTGGGAAGATACTTAATTATTAGCTCATTAGCTGTTATGAAGTCTCCTGACAGGCTTAGTCACTGATATATTGGCCATGTATTGTGCTTGCCAGCTGCTTAAGATGAAAAGTAACTTCTCCTAGAGGCAAGCTCCCATGTCTTGCTCTCACTTGCTGTGGGGTGCTTTTCTGCTGTACCAATTCATAAGCAGAAGACAGGGTAACATACCGCAAGATGCAAACTGTTGATTTCATTCTCGGGTTGACAGGAAACTTTTTCCAAGCCTTTGGAGTCTGTTTTCATCAAATAAAGCAGCCATTTGCCATTACCAATTTCTTTCGGCCACTGGATGTCCAGGGAAGCAGTGCCAAATGTTTTCAGTGGTCTGCCCAAGTTAGTTACCTGTTAAAATAAACATTCCTTAAACTGTGAAATACTTTTTAGAGGGATTTTCTTCCTGAAAACATTATTGACTTGGACAAGCTTTAAGCACGCAGCTAACGGGAAATTTAGATCAGATGAAAGGCAGTCAAAATAGTACAAAGACAAAGCATATACTAAAACTAGCGTACTTGGAGAGCAAGGAAATACATGGAAGGATCGGAATTCCCTAACATGAACTTCAGTTGTTGGTTTTAGAAATTAATCTTCATGTGAAATGACAACTTCGATTTAGAGTTAACAAATCAGTCAGTTGCATAACTGAGGCAAACTTCAAGTTTCTGAGGAACTCTCACACAGAGAGAGAACAAGCTCTTACTCTTGTAAATCTGAAATTTTTTTCCCCAACCTCTTTTTTTACTTTCTTATTGTTACTAACCATACTAGCAATAGTAGTTTTTTAAAACTAGCATACTAGTTTTAAATCAGATATTTTAACTGCTACTGCTATAATACATGGACAAGGTACAGAAAGAAGTAAAGGATTGACAAAGATGGACTTTAATTTCTCTTAGTCTCCTCCTTACTGTATTTGGCAGAAGACCAGGACAGTGAAAGAGATTCACACTCAGAGGGGCTCTCACAGTCCCCCTTTGCACTGGCTCTGTGCTCAGCCCATTCTTGCTGCCTGTGTGCACCACCCAAGGCTGGGCAGGCCCCAGGCAGGTTCTGCTTTAACTTTGTTCCCTCCTTGCAGGGGCTTTTATGCCATACAACTGAATGTGCATGAACTGCTCCAAAAAAAGGTGTGCAGGCAGCCTCAGGCCACTTCCTCAGAATATGATCATAAAACATCAAGGCCTAAAGAAGCTCTAGTTCACAGTCAAACTGCATGTTCTGATCAGGATTTTGGGACAAAGAAAGCCAATTTCATTATAGCAACTTTTCTAAGTATTCATATGCATAAAGCAAGAAGCTGTGCATTTTACTAAAAGCAGCTGTTGGCATTAATCTAAATTACTCACTCTGAATTCAAACTCTATGAGGTTTCCAATATCATCTTCAGATTTCATAGCACTCTCACCAATGATGTTACCTCCAAAATATACCTGAGAAGGCTTAGCAACTCTGTTCAGGTGGGGGTGGGAAAGGAGAATAATAAAAAAATTTAATGAGTCTGAAGAAAAACTGTCCCCAGATCCCCCAATTTGTCATGCTATCAACACTTACCCAGTGAGTGATAAAAGCAATTCAAGAACCACTTTAGCACTGGCTGTAATTGGAGTCAAATTAACTTGAGTGCTTGTTCTACAATGAAAAGGAAACAATAATGTTTATTTTACAAATTTTGTGTGTTTCTACTACTAACTTACTTCTGTGAATTAAACAAACGAGTTCAAAATGTTTACAACTGTGTATCAAAGCAAAGTGCAAGTGCATGCACATGAAGAAAACTTACGTTTCCAGCTTCAGGTTAATGTCTAAGTCTGTTGTATCAACATTAACTTTAGTGGTACTTAAGATCAGATAAAAGGTTACCTAAACAAGAATGAAGACAAATATATGAGCTCTTTATAAGATACATTAATACATTAAATTTTATAGAATATTTCAGTATTAAGTTCTAGAGGTAAAAAGACAGCTCCAAATCAAATTTCCAGTTGCTACACAAGGAACTTTGGATGACTGCAGTCAGTCAGGACAAGATTTTACAACTTGAGTAAAGTGCAACTTACATTAGAATTTCTTTTGAAAGGATTTCCAAGTTCACACTCTGCTTGAGAACCATTTTGGTTAGCACCACACGTTAGCTGTTTTTCCTGATTAAACAGAAAACATTTACAAGTAGTATGCTGGAAATATTTTTAAATTTTTAATATTTCTTCTCTTAAAAATACTTACAGGATAAGCCCTCATCTCTCTGAATGCAGAGTATGTCAGACTGTCTGGAAAAGTTGCAATTAGTTTAGCTTCATATGCATCTTCACCATCTTTTTGTGGATTTTTTACATCAGATGGATTGTTTGTCACTGTTATTTCCAGGGCAATATCTTTTTGGTCTTTCAGAACAAGCACTGGCGTGCCATTTTCACTACAGAAACAGAATGTACACAGGGTTCTGTGCATTAGGAAAACAAATGTGCGTGCAAGTTTGCTTCTTATGATGGTTTATCCAAATACAATTTCCTCGTAATAGGGAGGATTATGGTAAAACTATGAACATGAGTAGTGATAGGTTTTTCCCCTCACACCAGTATTTCATCTGACAGTGGCCCACAGTTAAGAGGACAGAACAGGCTGATAAATCCCTCAAGTAATCAGGAGTTCATAGTTTTTCTGAACCAGCACTTGAATCTGACTCACATAGTGATTAATTTTCTCCAATCTACTGACCTGCTTTTTTCTTGTTAAGTATACATAGGATTGGCTTCTGAGTGTGGCACTCGCTGCTAAAAATGTCTGACTGCTGGCAGTAAACAAATGTATTTCCTTCTGTTTGTTTTATCCCCCCTCTAATTTCACCAGCCCTCCAGGAAGGAGGGATGCAGCAGGGTGCTGGGGCATGTGTTAAAATGAAATCATTACTCCATTTCTCTTTAACTACTTCTCTTGGGCTATTAGACTATACTCTATTGAGTTGTCATACAGTCAGGTTTCATCTGCAAAATAATTAAGTGTCACATAATAAACTACTGCAAGGCTGGTTTAAAATCTAATTTCTCCAGGTGTTAAATTAGTTTTATTCTGCTTTTAGCCTACCCCTAGACTATTGTGGCCATTTAGTATCCATTCAACTCTGAACCCCTTTTCTTCTCAAGCTCTTCCTCTCTGCCCCCATTCCTCAACCCTGACAAATCAATAGTACTGCCAAGGGCTGTGTTTGCCAGACACAGAAAAAAATCCTCTCCTAAGAGTTCTTTTAAGCACTTGTTAATAAATTGAATTTTAGAAGTGCATTAATCAAGACTTACAGTGGTAAATAAGTAAACCTGTCTTCATTTCCCTCTCTTGTACAAAACCGGTACTGAAGCTTAAGATTGCTGTGACATTCATTGTCGTCTCCACATCCTTCTTTTAAGAACTCCACCTAAATAAAACCAAAGCAATTTTACTGCCTGACACACAATTCTAGCTTCAAATGAGATTTCTGAAGCACATTGAATAAAACATCAACATGGAACTCATAAGGCACTTTCTTGGACAGAGTTCAGATTTTATCCTGACAATTCTTGCCTGTTTAGTTTTTCTTTGTGAGATACAGCCCTTGATGCTGGTAATTTAGAACTTTAAATGTGACTGCAAAGCAGAGTTGAGTAATTCTAAACGAGAGGTACACTTCTAATGAGGAAATACATCTTTAAGTCTGATTCTTCAATAAGCATTGAGGACATGAGAATTTTAACTGAGATATTTCCTCCCTTCTATGTTACTGCTGCAGTTATTGCTCAAAGGCCATTACAGCATCCTAACAGTGGAAGAATTAAGAGTGTATATTATCTTGTTATGTTGGACAAGTGTCCCCAGCAGGAGACAATAAATTTCCATTTTTAATCAAAAGTACATTTCCTCCTAAACTTTTTGGGGAGAGGGAAGAAACTGAGGAGCTATCCTATCTTCATTTTTGTTCCAAAAACACACAGTACATAGTTCATAACATGTAACAAGTTCAGAACAAAATATAAAGTAGTTACATGTCCAGTACCACCCCAGTTATTTCCTTTGGAGACAATTTAGTTTTCTACAGTCTTTAAAATTAAGTTATTTGTAGAAGTGCAGATTTATGTGAATATGCAATATCAAAGGCTTACTTTTGTGGTCTCTGTTTCAGATTCATTTGAATTTAGAATTGGTATAAGATCTGGAAGCGCACTCTCTTTTCTCTTGGATGGTGACTCCAGGCCAGCAATTTTAATACTGACTGATACTGGGATGGGACGTAGCTTATCTTTAATTTTTTCCTGTTAAAACATTTTAAACTGCTTAGTTAGCATACAGTGCGGAGAAGAAAAAAAACAACACAAAGATGAGCTTTTGAAACTGTATATAAATTCAGCACTTTCTAAACATGCAAGAACACAAAGAGCCCAGCCCTACTGTCTTTTTTTTTCCCTCTGGCTTCCCAATCTGACAATTTCTCTCGCCATTAAGAATTCCTAGGAACCAATTCTGTGAAATTCACACAGCTACAGTAAAATAACACACTGGAACAGGTTTGAGTAACATGGTCTAGTAAAAGGTGTCCCAGCCCATGGCACAGGAGTTGGAATTAGATGATCCTTGGGGTCCCTTTCAACCCAAACCATTCTGTGATTCCATTCTATTCATAAATTAAAGTCCTTTAATCTGGTGGGAGGTCAAAAGCAACCTTGGAGGCTGACTCCTGCTAAGCCATGGAGAGGGAATTTGTTTAGCCTCTGGAGCAATACCACCTCTAAGCACAGCTACAGCAGCCAAGTCAAGAGAGCACATATCAGCTTTCTTGCCCTGCCCATTCATCCACTCTGAAACCCATGGGTTAAAATTCTTTTCCTGAACAGTCACACTATAAAATTCTGTAACAGTTATTTCTGTTGGAAGCAACTCTCCATTTTTGGAACTTAATCCCTCTCTATTGTTCTAAGTTAGTTCAGCTCTATTGACCTCCAGAGTGTGCTGCAGTGGCTAAAGTTCTTATCCATACTTTGCAAGAAAGGCAACAGGAAGAAGCATCATGTGTGTAGGGAATAGTAAACTACAGTGGATTTCTATTTTTGAAGTTTTATATTGCATATGACTTTGAAATTATATACAAAATTATATACAAAGGCTCCTTCCATGAGGCTGCAAAAGAAGGAGCATTCTTTTTTTTAAGTGGGTCTAAATGAAAGAGAAATAAAACAGTCTCCCTTACCTGCAGTATAAGCTTTGTAGTCACACACTGCCATGAGTTCTGTCCCCTGAGGGTTGTACTTGCAGTGAACTGATCAGAGGAGTGGTCACTGAAGCGCACCCTGGAGGGCAGGCCCAGCTGCCGCCTCTCGTTCTCCACTTCGAACGTGTAATTGATCTCTATGTGAAAAAAAAAGTACATCACTATAGAAAAAGAAATCATTTCCACATTAAAAAGAATGTTAATTTCACCAGGTATAATCTTAAGCATTATTCTAGAAGACTGTTCCAGACAGTGCTGGGCTTCACAAACTGTTTTTAGTCATGTCAGTTTTGTCCTGCCACAGTTGAGGGCAAGGTACCCCGTGTGTGAACGTGAAGAAAATTTCTAAACCACATCCTGTTATTCCCTAGTAAACCGTTCCCTTTACGGGCATGCTGGGCTGCCTGGGGAAGCTGTAATTGCTGCACGGAGCCAGCAGAGGGCTGAGCTACCCACTGTAAACACCCCGACTGCGCTGGAGGGGATTCCTGCTGGGTCCCAAATGGCACCTGAGAGCCAGCAGGATTCTGAGGTCAAGGTACCTTGATAATTTCAACACTGAAAGCAGAAGTGCGACTAGAGCTATCCAGTTGTGTGCTGAGATGTGTTTTACTAAATCTGAACTTGGTGCATCTTTTAATGATGCTTCAACGAGCTAATCCAGTGCTGCACAGGTGGAAACAGCCCTGAGTGTGCCAAGGCACTGAGCTGCAAGCACTTCCTTCATCTGCTGAAGGACCAGCATCTCATTCAGGCACAGCCTTTGGATTTTAAAAATAACTGAGAAACTCAAGACAACACAGGACAAAAAGGGTCATTTGCCTTAAAGTTCTTCTCATTTCCTCTCAAAATCCTACACAGTTCTCCAAGAGGTAGTAACAGAGCACTGTAACAAGTGCTTTACTTTTGTGGCACAGTCTTCCAGTCTTCTCCTATTAATGCTTATTTTTTAATTTTAGTTAGCGATTTCCACAAAACCATTTTCATGAATGCAGGATAGATTCACAGGGTAAGGCTCCAATAAGAAATAATTATCACTAAGAATGTATACAATGGGCCTTAAAAATTATTCTCTAAAGCAGCACTAACCTGCTGCAAAAATGGTTTGGATCTGTATAGCAGCCATTTGCTCACTGGCAGTTGTAATACTTAGAAAGCTTTAGTCTGTCATCCACAGAACAGCTTAACACACCAGCATGACTCTAAATACAGACTGTGCAACAGCTGAGCTTAGCACTGAGTCACATTTTAAATTTGTCAGTCACTGTCTGAGATGAGTCACTATAATTTGAGCAATATTTTTCCATTATAAACGCTAAAAAAAAAACACAAGCAAACCATGTGACAAACATTAAAAATACTTATCTTCAGAACTTACTTATTCTTGGATTTAAATCTCTGGGGTTTGCACTATATTTAAAACATGCTTTCACATCCATCCTGTAAAAAGGGCCAAGAAATTAGTATTAATGTTTAAAAAGGCATGGTCCAAAAGAATTAAAAGTTTTACAGATTGGTCTTACGACTGTGATATTTGCTGCTTACTAGACTGAATTACAAAGCAAGAAAAAACAATTAATGAGCAATTAAGCATTTGCTCTTATGAGTCTACTAAAGACAAAGCTTTTTGAGCCAAAATACTTGTGTTAAAAGTCTAAAGAGGCAAGGTGACATTCATTTTCAAAAATGAGCATTAGGAAAAGGACATATTCCACACCTTGTGTTTAGCACAGTAGCCCGAAGAAATTCAGGAAGTCAGAATAAACATATGCAGGTACATTTGCATAACCTGCATGGCTCTTATATCCCTTCACTTAAACATGATCACTGAATGGCTTTTGACAGCAGAAAGCTCAATACACCAAGGCTTCTGATAGAGTAATTTCTTTTTCATTTACCTAATTTCACCATGGTCCTCAGGGTTTTTTTTCTTTAAATCAATTCTGTCAGGGTGAACTGTAATGTTTCTTCTTATGCTTATCACAGGCCGAGACCTTCATTTGGAAAAAATGGGGAATAAAAAGAAGATGTAAAAAATTAATTTCTGTTAAGATTAATGAAATAATTAATGTGAATATCCGATTCCCTCCACACATTTGTTGCATTTATTTTCAACAAAGACACCCCAAGCAACACAGAGTTTGGCTTTTATACTGGTTAGAAAAAAAACCTGAAAACTATTAAAAGCTAAGTAAAGCAAAGGTCACTGAGAACAACTACAGATCCGGAGGGGGAAGTGGGCTACACTAATGTGATAATGTTGTCATTCTGTATGCTTACGAAAAACAGAAAATTCAGTGATGGTTTCTACCACCAGTAGTAATTCAGCTCCTGTGAACAGCTACTACAGTTCATTCAGATTCATGTTCACAAGAGCTTTTAATATGGAGCTTGGTGGCTGTGGGAAATTATGTTTTCATTTCCTGCTTCCTCTGCTTGTAGGCTGTAACCATACTTCTACCTGACAACTTGTCTTTTCCTTTTCTGGAAGGGAAAAGATATTTCACATTAACAAATGAATGATGTGATCCTGTTATTAAAGCATCCAAAGGTGGTTTAAAATAGCTGGTAAGCCACCTGCTCCATTTAACTGGGCCACTCCTTTCACTGTTTGTCACCACAAGAGCTTTTTGTTCTCACCTCGGTAAAAGTTTTTGTCCTGCCTTTATCAGCAAAAGATTAAGGCTCCTTTTGAGCAAGCAAAATGCTAAATAATCTGACCACCACTCCTCTACCACCTACTCTGTTCTCTTCCACAAGCCATGTGAGTTGCTTTTCTTGGGCACTGTTCCAGTGTATTTAAGAACATTACAATTACATGCACAGATACTATACACCTTAGAGATGGGAGCATAAATTGTAGGAAGGGTTGTTCTGACTGAAAAGTAAAGTTGTTTATCCCAGAATTGAGATAAACAGTTTTGGAGTTTCTGCTTCTCATCCTTTGGGACCTGACAACAACCACCAAAGACCCGAGCTTGACGCAGCATTCACAGTTTTGATGCTGGGACAGACAGTCCTCTTCCTGCCCATTACTAATGAGTCAGCTTAAGAGTACATTAAACTTGAAAAAAGCAGAGGTCTGCAAAAGACTAACTTCATGCCTAATTTAGGCATGTGCTACAGAAATCCCCAAGGATCCTAGCTGCAGGGCTTCCCCATGTTTCATGGATCCCAGTGCAAACTCAGCAAGGCTGTGTGCACCTCAATGGTTTAGATCCTCAGCTAAAAAAGTGGGGGTTGGTTCAGTTTTCGTCTATTTTCAGTAAAGCACAATTAAATAAGATAAGGGCAGCAAATGTATTAGTTCACTTGTCCTTAAGGAATTACTTATCACCCTTAAATTCCATTCAAGGACACAGACATCCAAGTTACAAGAGGACAAAACTAAGGTGCAGGTACACTGCCCACATCAGCCCTCTACAGGAACTGTCCATGTTCACCCCCTTAACCCTATACTAATTGTAAGGCAGGTTCTCAAGGGGAGGAGGGGGATAAAGTAACAAACCAATTTACAGAGTCCCTGCCCTACCCCCCCCCAGCCCCCATTTCCTCAAATTTCCAATTTCTGGTAGGAAAAGTACACTCAAAGCCAAACAGCTTTTTGTTACTTCTAAGCAAATTTTTTTTAAGAAACTAAAACTAGAACTCTGGTGTAATTAATTAAGGTTCTGTGTATAATACCTGTACACGTTTACAGAATCTGACAGGGAACCAACAGCAACATCAGGGTAAGAATTTTTATCCAGGTCCATATTTCCAGCAATAGAGTAACCAAAGAAATTGGTGTTTGTTTTTTCACCATCAAGAATCTAAAAAGCAAACATATTGAGGGAATTCAGACATTTAAAATGACAAAGGTGAAATAAGTAACAAGTGAACATAACTGTCTTATGGCCAGAGAAAAAAGAGAGAAGAGATACAATGAAGTAGGACCTATGAAGTAGGACCTGTGTTCAGTTCAGCTAAAGGACACTGAAGTGCCAAGATTATTTGCTCTTCTTCCAAGAAATTAGTTTGCAATAGCAGTGAGTACCAGAAACTACTGATCTGCAGAGAGCTTAGTTCATCTTTATTTACAGTATTTATGGACTATAAATACTTGAAACAGAAAAGTATTCTATAAAGTACTATGAAGTATTCAAGCAGTATTCTAGGGAGTATAATGAATTTTCATTCCCACCCTGTAAATTGGACAAAAAAAAAAAAAAAAAAAAAGTGAAACAGTAGTAATGAAAGAGAAAACAAAGAAACTAATTGTTTTCACATCACCAGATTTTTTTTTAAAAACCCAGAATTTTTTATATACACATCTTTTTCTTTTTGCACATATTATTGGTTCCAATGGATGGCCCCAGAAATAAAACTGTGTAATAATATCAAGAATTCCTAATCTTTCCTGTCAGCAGTGCAATCTTTGAAAGGCTCTGCAACTTTCCTGCATACCCACCATCCCACAATAATAGCAATGGAAAGGAAGATGGATAGCCCTGTCATTGCTTTAATTTTGTTCAAGAATAATTATATAGTAAAGGTTATTTCATTACCTGTGCTGGTTTTGTATTTATTCCATTCTTGGATCCATGATAAATGTACACTTTGCCAAAACCATCATATGGAGCCCCTACTGCAATATCTGGTGAAAAGAAGTTGCAACATCCAAAATCATTCTTGCTCTTTGTGCAGCATGCAGTCAAAGGGTAAGATGTTGCAAGTCTGGCATTGGCCAAACAATCTCACACATTTTTATTGTCACTGTTTTCATTTACCTGGATATCCGTCCCGATTAATGTCCCCAATGTTTTCAACTGCAAGTCCAAACATGGAGTCAGCGGTTCCATTTAAGCGAAGAGGCTTCACACCTGCCCATTTGCCTTGGCGGTTCATGTAGATGTACACAGCACCCCCGATGTCCCCACTTCTGTCAAAGTACTGCGGGGCCCCAACAACAATGTCCTGCCAGCTTAGAATTCAAAGGAAAAAAAAAGAAAAGGCAGCGTTTTTGTAGAAGAACAATGAAAAGTAACTGCTCAGACTGTGAGTTCAAGATCAGCTGCCCAAAGAGCAGAAAGCCTAAAATGTGCATTAAACTAGTTGGGCATCAACAGCCTCATTGACCCTACAAGCTGGTTTATTCCTTGATGGTGTACAAGGACCTTCTATGGCCTTCTTGGGGTACGAGACTGGTTTCCTGTTTGTTTATAATAATTGTTGAAATAAAACTCTTTATTAGAAAGGTAGACTGTCCTGATTGATTCTCAAGACACTCAGTATTTCCTCCAGGAAAACATGGAAGGTAGGATTTGTCATTCCTCATATTTCTAATGTGAAAAACAAAAGCAGAAATAAACAAAATCACTATCCTTTATTATACAGGCAGCAGGAGTTAACCACAGCCATACCCATCACTGTTGAGGTCCACAACAGCAACATCATAGCCAAAAGAGGAGGCCAGCCCTTCTCCTTCAAACATGTGCTCCAGGGAAAGTGCTCTCTGATTTTTTTCTTTTTTCAGTAAAACAACTGCTCCGCTGTGGTTTGCTCTTGGGGCACCAGAAACAAAAGTCATCTCATCTTGGGAGACAATTCCTTTACCAGAGTCCAAAGAGAAACCTTAAACAGAGAAAGAAATTAACTAAGTAACAGCTTACATCCTAATTTGAAAAAATAAACATTTCCCCTGCTATATTAAAGTGGTATATGGAATACAAGTTTTGTCTAAAACACAGAGTGCTATGGCTGGGAATTCTCCATTTCTGTTTGCACTAGTGGATGCACATTTGCAAGTCAACACTCCTCTGAACATTGTATTCAGTATTCCCCCACAAAACATAGTACTTTACTGCTCACTTGGACTACTTTTCATGGACACCAAATAGAGGATACATACAGCTTAGACACAACTACAGCTTTACCACTTGAATATAGCTTGAGTACTTCACTTCTGGCAAAATTATAGAAGACCTCCTAAGTAAAGTCAGTATCATTCTATTACAAACATGCAAATTGTACTGCACAAGCATTTTCATATGAATGATGTATGCAGTATTTGAGAATCAGCTTACACAGTAATGGTGAAATGGGCAATTTTAAGTTAATGCAGCCCTAAACATGACATGTTCAAATTAATTTAGTCATGCAACACATTTTAACATATGAAAAACCAAGTTAAAAGACTATACTGCATATACCTGTAAAGGCCAATAATATAGTCAATAAAGGCCAAAGCAGAAAACTGCCCACTTTGCAAGGAAGGAAGATACCAGCCAGCAGATGGGAGTCTCCCTCTGAAACATTTCACCACTACCATGGAAATTCTCAATTACAGCAATTCACAATGAGACAGTTCCAGAAAGAAACTGAGGGAGTCCCAGCTGGAGGAAGGATGAGAAGGTTTGGAGATATGCATGACAAATCAGCATTTCTCTGAAGCCTTGTTACTTTGCTGTCTCCCCTTTATCTGAATCCCTGTTTTTTTCATGCTTTACTTACAATGTATTTGATATGAGAGGGGATAGAGGGGAGAGGATTGTGACAAAGGTCTGGAGATTATGTCTGACCAAATGCTGCCACCTCAAGTGGTCACAAACCTAAGTAGCTATTCATCATTATATCCACTGACTTGTCCACCTGTATGCTGGGAGGCAATGTTTTGTATACAAACTGATCTGGATGAGTATCAGATACAGCTGTCAAAAATAGAAGACCTATAAATATGAGTGAAAGATTGAAGAGAAAAAAAACAGTTAAGCAAAGCACCTATAACCACATTTGCTTACGGTCTAAACAGACAGAACAGTAATGCCTGAGATGAGCTGGCTTGCCTAGAAATGGCTCTGATTATTACAAATCAAGGCAACATTTACATTTAGAGATAAATGCATTGGTTATGCAACTGGAAAAAGTTGATGACTGTTCACAGCAAAAGGCACCGGCCTCCACAGCACTCCTCACCTTAGCAATTCTTATTCCACCAGAAGATGCTATCAGCTTATCTAACATAAGCTCTTAGGATGATTTTTCTAGTTACCTTTACACCCAGTAATTACTGCTGATATTTAACAGAAGTTTATGTGCTCTTTCTCCTAACATATACATAGCTCTAAGCCTGCTCTCTTCTTGACTTGCTTTTTCACTTTTTACATTAGCAATGCCCTTGCCATCTAGTCAGCTTTCCATTGCTCACACAGAAATTTCAGTCTCAGGTTACCAAAACTATTTGTTGCATATGCCAAAAGCAGTGGATACACCACAGAAATCTGCACTGGAACAGAAGGATTCTTTACACTTAATGCCTTTCCAAAAATGCAGCATAGCCTTTTCAGTGTATCACACTGGGGTGCAGAAAGGTCACTGTACTAAGGACATACTCCTGCTTTTCTGACTGCACAAAGAGTGAGAGATTCACCTCCTGCTACACATACACAAGTAAAATATAAACTTATTTTATGGTATTTTAAAGGTCTTTTAAAAGTCACTGGAGTTTTAAAAACTCGAAGAATAAAATAATTGCATTTACCTACCAGGAGAGAAAATCTGCAGCCTTAATATTTACATCCAGAAACTCAAATTTTGATAAACTTTCTGATACTACATAGCAGAGACTGTGTGACTAAGGACTACAGACCCATTCATTGTACTGACCCATCACAGTGATTATAATCACCCCCTTGAATCTCACATTACAACAGCAGCTCTTCTAGGTACCTCAGCGGTATCATCTTACACGTAAAACTGGCCCACAAATTTGAAGGAAGGCTGTGAATTATCCAAAACAGTTAACATGGTACAGGGTCCACAATGGAACATCTGCTCCCATTTCAGATCATCACATCAGGCTGGGATCACAAATGTTTAAGAGACCTGAAGAGATTTACCACATGTACTTAATCCTACCTAAGTAACTGTTAGCTGGAACAGGAACTAGATTCTTATCCTGGCGGCTCTCATCACCAACTTCGTAAGGCCCATCATCAAAGATACCCAGATCATAAAATGTCTGATTCTTTTGCTCTGCACGAACCACCCCTGAAAAATGAAATGATAAAATAAAAGCAAACGAATGATAAGTGAGAAAAATAACAAATAAATGTTCCCAACTTATATTAATTATGATGAATGACAGTGACTGCTATTAAAAATGGGACAAACACAGAACAGTGCACTGAGTTAGTGTTTTGTCTCTGTTCTGTGTGCCAGAAGCTCATGCTGCTCTACAAAGAAGCCATACAATGATCTGGAAAACATGGGATACAAAGGAAATTCTCAAAAAAAAAAAATTGAAACAGTTTGGTCATAAACCACCATCATCCTGTATTTCTTAGCCTTACAAAGCTCTTCTTAAAAAGGAAGTAAGTATACAGTAATTTAAAAAAAAAAATTACATTTCATTATGACAAACACCAGCAATATACTTAGAAATTATATTTAAGAAGGAAAAAAGTTATTGTTCAATAAAGGGTGTGCTTCCCTTTTATCAGTTGACATAATTAAGGTTTTGGCAAGCACAAACATGTTTTTTCATTACACAGAAGAGTACTCTTAGGACTGTCCAAGCACTTCTCTGCAATTAAAGTAAAATGGTGTCTGCACTCAGTATGCTGTTTCAGGTCAGTCAGATTTTGTTGACAGATATGTGGAAGATTAAGTTTTCACTAAAGTACACCTTGTGCCAGAGCTTAACACACTGATTTTGCATGGTTCATACATCAGGCACAGGTGTACGAGGTGGAAAAACGCTGTGCTTGGAGGGTCAGATGTTCTCAAGAGGAAAGTATTTACAGCTGTTGGTGTAATGAAGTGTGATGGGAAAAATCACTTCAAGAGACTGAACTGGCCATTTAGATGCATCCGAATATAAACTGACAAAGAATATCTAGGGTTTTTTCCACTTATGTTTTGGAATATCTCCTAGATGACACAGAGTGCTTGGCTCTTAGATTATCCATGAAATTTTACACGGACGTGCATGGATTTAGATATTGTAGTATTGCTGTTATCTTCCTGCAATCCTTCAATATTTATTTTGTAAAGTAGTGGTTTCCACAAACTTCACAGAGAATAAAGGGGAGAATATTGCAGAATAAACGAAGAGTTCAGCAGCTATCTAACATTTGCTCAAAGGCAGAAAAAAGGCTGGTCAAGTAACTCATACAAATTTAATCGTTTGTTCCTGTATGGAAATGTCCAAGTAAGCCTTCAATCCCACCATAAGATTAAGACTAATAAGGGGAAGATTTGCTGTACATATGTGCAAAGTTCCATTATCTATTCATACACACAAAGATATTTAAACAAATTTCAGTAAATGTTGATATAGAAGCATAGCATTTTGTAAAAACAGGGTAAAATCATTACATCCCTATTACCTCCTCTCCCCTTAAAAAAAAAAGAAAAATTAAAACTTTGGATGCAACTTTTGAGAGCAACCTCAGAGGAAACAGGAAGGGTAGGCAGGAAGGAAGCCAAGTCATACCTTTCCAGTTGTACGTGCCTGGGGCACCAAACACAATATAATGATAGTCTCTAGTAAAAGTAGCAGCAACACCTTGCTGACAGGAACCAAACTTCTCATGGCCTCTTAAACGACCATCACAAAAACTCCATACTCCATTATCCATATCATCCTTAATAGTGAGGTCCTGGCTCAGCACATAGCACCTTCCAATGATATCCCGGGTTTCCTGCACTGTGTTCACATACTGCCTTTTCTCGTAGCGATGTGCACACGTCTGCAAGACAGAAGAAACCAAGTGTGATGTTTCTGTGTGTTGGACACGGGTCACCACAGAAGGCAGGGCCCATCTAGCAGTCCCTCCTGCTACCAGTGCTGTAAGGCACCCTGCAGACACTCCTAAGGGCAGAGTCCAAGGTTTCCTATAGGCAACATACAGCACAGGTTGGACACCTACAGATACAAGCTACAGCAGCTCACTTCATGGTCAAGGAAGGCCACAGGGTTAAACCCCTAAAGCCCTTCCTGACACCAAATGCCCCTCTTTCAAGAAGCGAGGAGAAAACCACCCTCTCTCTCAAATAAAGAAGTGGCTGTTTCTCAACAGCTCTCAGAGCTAAAGGACTGACACACCCGTGCAGGACACAAGAAGCTGGTTCAACTGCCATCTACCCAAGACTATTCAGAACTTGCCCCTTACAGAAAAGTTCCACTAAGCAGAGCATGAAAGCTTTTCCAGTGGAGGGGAGGGAAGTTGGTCCTAGTTCTTCTGCTGGCTATTCCACTTACAGGGTAACTGTCACTGGGGCAGACCTGAAGCACTAAACACATCCTGTTCCTTATCCTTTCAGACTATCCCCCGGGAAAAAAATTCTAATCAAATATTTAACACGAAGGATAATTAGCCACTGGCTAAGCACTGTAACCACCAAACCATTGTAAAAAAATATGAACAATCAAATGCCTTTGCCAGCAGTGTTTCTGGAAGAATAACGTGTAGCAGGCTGTGTGAAGAGCACAAGCAAGTCAGGTTTCTCAGCTGACAGACCTTTCCTATGGTTCCTATCAAAGCCTAAATGTTATACAAACATCCAGCTGTTCCACACTGGAGCACTGCAGTACTGTCCTGCCGCAGTGACCTCCTGCTCACACCTCATCTAACAAGTGCATTCTCCACTTATCACTTACAAAGAGAAGACAGGATAGCATTAGTCGATGACCGATTATCCAGTGAACAAGACTCTTTCCATGTGCTCCTCCCCACTTTGGCTTCTGAGGCAGACCAAACCTAGTTATTACTGCCTCTGAATGCTTAAATAACCAGATTCACATCCAGAAGTCGCCTGCCCCCAGGTTTGGAAGCAGTGACATTAACCTCCAGTTAGATGAGGAAGCTTCACTGCAAACCTATCTTTTAATGTATCTGGTATCCTGCAACACTACAAGAGGTTTATTTAACTGAGAATTTTACTTTTTAAACTCTTTCTCTCTTAACTCCCAAAAACTTTTTCTCTCTGCTTAATATAAAATAAAAGAGTATCTATGTATTGTATGAAATAAAGAACAGCAAGTAGTTTTACTGAAGTGCAATCTACTGCAGTGCAATGACCACATTAATTCACAGAAGCTACTCAGTGATAGTCCCTGATAAAAGCCAAAGTGAGGCTGATCATCTTGGAAAACAGGCTGGTGATAACTTGCTACTTTTACAGTCTTATACACTATTCTTCCCTATTTCTGCAGCCAGTAATATTTAAAACAAAAGATGGGTATATGACAAAAAAAAAAAGTGCACTCCTTGAAAATAAACTGCCCATCCTAGATTGTTACAGAGATTACAAACAGAGGCTAACTCATAGAAAAATACTTTAAAGCTCTTATAACCTCAAATGCCTTATTTTGCTAAGGAGACATTTAAGTCCTTACCTACAAATCAAAGGAGTAAACTTGGGCAAGTTTCCTTTCAGCAAACTGCACAGAAACACAGACCATTCAGAACATGTACTATAGACCCTGTATGTTTTTGTAAATTAGCTCTTTAGCACTTACCACCACGTTTCCTCCTGGCCCCTGACTTTGGACAGTTACACCCATCCATTGGTCTTCTTTACTCTCCATCTTCGGGTCGGCTGCAGAGTATCATAAAACAGTTTCAAATATTAACAGTTAACTGGTTTTAATTTATATTAATATTCACTAGTTTTCTTTTTTTATCTGTTTTTTTGTTTGTTTTAGGTTTTTTTGTTGATTTGCTTTGGTTTTTTGTTTGTCTTTTTTTCTTGAAGCCCATGTCAGGAGAGACTTTGTACAGAACACCAGATAGTCTGCAGGTGGCAGTGTCTGTCCATTTTATCACTAACAGCATCCATTTTATTAAACTTCTAGCCTATTACTTCACGTTACATCAATTTACAAAACAGTAAGAAACTACCAAGATTTAAGCATCTCACAGTAACTTAGCAATTAAGCTACAGCTTACTCTGATGCAAAAATTAGTTACGTATTAATCCCTAGAAGCAACAGTCTGATGTGCTGCTTCAGGACAGGACATCAAACAAGAAGAATCAAACAATTGATTCAATTCAAAACAAAAGCACTGAAGAACTTACTCTCCTCATCAAATTTGACACGTATGCAATTTGTATTTGGAGATGCAATGTCACAGCTGTACAGCCCTCCAGTTCTGTTGGCTTGTTGGGCTGGAAAGGCCTTTTCCCGAGGAGCTCCAACCAGCAATCTGCAGGGAAAGCAAAATAATTTAAAGGAATATGTAGAAGGAATATTAGAAAAGAGAAAGGCAACAGAATCAAGAAGTGTTCACCAAGTTGCTAGAGGCTAGATATGTTAACATTTGAAGATGGACAAAAAGCTATACCATAGCACTGCTCTTTTAATAAGAGAAAAGAGGAGAGGGGAAGGAGGGAAGCTATATAACAGTAATGCAGATTGCAATTGTTGGACCTGCAGGCCAGTACTTGTATTATTACTATTATTATTATTATCATTATTATTACTGTTGCAATATCCACTGAGAGTGGTTGATAAAAAGTAGGTGTTTGGCAGTTTTGGGAAAAATCATCTTTTTATCAGGGCATCAAGTGGACAGTGTTTTTTGCCTTACTAGAAATCATTGATAAGGGTGGGAAAAGTCACTAAAATGACCAGAAACTCCCACAAAGTAAATACAATTATTCTCAGGCTGTCTTCTAGTTTTACACCAGTCCTATGCCACTATTTGCCTGAATTTAAAGGCACCTTAGTATCTCTGACCAAAGCAAGATCCCTCCTGGACCAAGGAAGTGTTCACTGAACTGTTCCAGGCTCTGTGCAAACATGAGCTCCCTCGACTCCACTCCTTAGGCAGATAACCATTTTCAGCTCCAAAATGAAGTTTCTGCAACAAATCTGTCATCAAGAACAGGCCAATTCCCACAAAAGACTTACTTCTCCTATTAAACTGCTACTCTAAAAAGCTCTCTTTAAACACTGTTCTGGTAACCAAATGCAAAGCACTGAGTAAAGCAAATTTACTTCTGTACAGACTGTACATCACGAGCATTATCACTGCAAAACCACCAGCAGGCATATTTACTTGCAAAATAAGGTGTGTCCGAAAAAAAAAAAAAAAAGTCTTACATTGTCCGTTTCTCTGTAGTGTCACACACAGAAAAAGAGCTGCCTCTCAGGCAGCTGACTGAAATTAGTAGCAACCAGTGTGCAGTAGTTTGTGGAAGAAACATCACGCTCAGCTGAAACACCCAGGACGAGAGAACAGCGTGTGGTAAGTGCAACACTGCAGCTGGGAGGGAGGGAGGCAGGGAGGGAGAGATGCTGAACCAAACTGTGCTTCCTGACCCTTGGACATAAAACACTTGAAAGAAGGTATCTCTGACATTACGGTGTCAAGGACAGCAAAGCTGGGACTACAGTTGGATCCACAAGGCTTGAAGAGGACCTCAAACCCTCTTTAATATCCAACTCTAGTTCTGCTTTGTTGTGGCACTGGGTCAAAGCACACTGCTGTCCCTCAGAATGCTATTTTTACTATAAAAAGGACTCAGTTTTCTTAATGTCTAACAGTGGAATTGGACCAGTTATGATAATATGTAGCTTTTCTTATTAAGAAAATGTTTATTCACTGGCCCTAAAGTAACAAGACTCAAAATGAAACTGATGTGTTATCAGAAAACATGCTTTTTTAAAACACAAAATTTTATCTGTATTGTGAAACAACCAAATTTTCACTACTTCTATGGGACTAAATTCTCCCACAATCCATAATTTATCATCCTCATGAAGGTAAGCTCCCTGAATGCTGAAACCTTCAGGTATTTGCCTTTGGACCATACACAGGACACACCATGTAGGTGGGGTTCGATTGAAAAGGTTTTCTGCTTTTCCCCTCTACATCTTACATCTTTTTCAAATTTTTTTTCAGAAACATAGCAGTCATCACAAGAGTTTGTAAACAACTATGATTTTAGAAAGACCATCAATAACTGAATTTTCTAATCTTGGCAACAGTACATTTAACTGTAATCTCATAAGAGTAATTCTTCTGCAAAGCATCTGTTTCTGAGTTCTTCCTTACAGCAGAATAGATACATTTTCTCCTCAGTTCTGTTACTGACTTTTTTTCACATTAACAACCATAACTTTAAGAAAGCAGAGGTACTTATTTCCTAACTTACAGAAATTTTTATTACTTCTACTTTTTCATTGAGAGCTTAGTAGATAAAAAGGATGTATTGAAATTAACTTACGGAAATCAAAAACCTTTTGTTTCAACATTGTGAACAAAACTAAAAGCTTCTCGAATTTAAATACCTAATTTGGTTTAATTCATCCACCTGTATACTACTGACAGTGGCAGGTCAAGACAATTAACCCTTTTCTTTCTACAGGACAGTGAGACTACATCCCTCTCTCTAGCTGAATGGCTTTACAGCACACCATGATCCTGACAAGAGAGTGCCTGCAGCACTGAGGGAATAAACAGCATAGCCAACAAAATATAGACTGGGAAGATGTGCCGCCTGCTGTAAAATGCCACAAACATTCAGTGGCATCTCAGATACCACTGAGATCAGCAGATAAAAACTGAAATTGCTCAGCCTTCTTAAAAAATGTAAGGCTTCCATCCAACACGATCTCAAAGGAAACAGGCAACCTTAGAGTCTTCCAATCCCCTCCCATTCAAATATTGCCTATGTTATTTTCCACTGTAAACAAAAAATTTCAAAACAGATTTAAAACCTCCCAGATCTCAAAGAACTGTTACCAGGAATCCTGACACTAATCTTCAAGGTTCATCAAATACAAAAACTTGAATTCTCTTAGGTACTTCACTGCAAGTCCTTACAAGACAGGCCAACAGAAGCACACACTGAGTGTAAATGCTCACGAAAGATTACATCAGTTCAAGTATAATACTATGGTAAATCCTGAAATGTGTTTTCAAGTAGCAACCAAAGATCTATTAAAAAGTGGCACAACTCCTTTGTACTTGTTTACTACTTTTCTGCCCTAAAGACCAGAGCAGAGGAGACTAAACCTATGCCCCTGGGTTCTGCAAAGTTACTAAAGGTGATGATTATAAACGTTACAAGGATTATTAATGCTATGAGGAATCTAAGTAAGAAAATCACATGCATCTAATCTTTGGCTGAATAAATCAAGCAAAACAAAAAATTCCTTGCAAACACACTGTCACTTCTGATCAACAGAGCTGCTGTTCAGCTTCCCTAACATTTAAAATGTACATTTGAAAAATCAAAATTCTATTATAAAAGCCAAATTACTTACTCTAAAAATAAAAAGTGTGCACAGAACTACGGAAGTATGCCATGAACCATGGATCAGTGTGAATTTCAGCATGACTGCAGTAGTACAAATGAATCAGCTCATATACTGAGCTGTGCTACGTGCTCAACAGTCCTTCCAGAGAGAGGACACATTCCAGTCATTACACTGTGGCTACTTACTCAGCTGTGATTTAATAAAAGAATTTTAATCAAGTTTGAGCTCATGATGTCAAAACTAGGTTAGTTTTTTCTGCAGTTATGCATGTTCCATTTTAGCTCACTGGCAAGCTAACAGGTCAGAGGTAAGGAGAGAGTGTGGGGATGCTCTTCCAGCTATCACTATCTACTTATACTGGTAGATAAAACATGGACATTTAAAACCTACTAAGTTTTCCTCTGCAAATGAAGAGTGACAAAAACAAATTCTTAATTTGTCTTCACCCAATGCTCACAGTATGATTCATTTTATTCACCGAGACTTCTCCCTAAAAGTCTGTGGACATGGTCTACTGTAACTACTTCCAATTAAGTTTGAATGCCCAAAATCATGTTCCAGAATCCATATTCAGATAACAAAATAACGCCCCAATATCAAGAATGCAGAGTGGGAGATGAAAATGCAAGGCACTCCAACACACAGACACTTTTACTGATTTTTCTACCCTATGGCAGGCTTGCCTTGTTACTCTATAGAAAACAGAAGCTCAGCCATACCGTATATTGAACATAAACATCTCTGAGCATCAGTTCCTGTCAGAGACTTAGCTTTTTATTATTTGAGTTACGTATATTAGTATATAATATATATTATAATATAGTGTATATATATTATAATATAGTATATAATATATATATATTAGTATATAATGTTTACCATAAGTCCAGCATCAGACAAAAGCAGACAATTGCTATTCCTAATGTAAATTACAGAAACAGATGCTTCTAACTACTTGAATCCTGATTTTCCCCATACATCTTGCTTCAATACATACTATAACCTAACTGGATTTTCCCTGGGCCAATCAGACTGCACAGGTGTTAATCTATAGAAAGGTAACATAATAAACTACTAATATATGTTAATTTAAAATAAGCATCTATCAAGTGATAGTGTCAGGGGGAAAAAAATCTGAATTCTCTCATACCCTGGCATAGAAGTAAAATGTATTTTAGCCCTAGTTGTAATTAAAACATGTATCATCCAATTTCAAACCAAAATCCTGATTTTTAACCATATGAATCAGTCCAGTTGCTCTATTGATTAGAATTATTTTAATTACTGATGTCTCCTAATTACTTCTTGAAGATACATGATAATAACTGAAGTCCCACTGCCAATTATGAGCATTTGCTGACTTACAGAACAGATTTACTCCCTTACAGCCCCAGATTCATAGTCAAATGTAAGATAATCCCCTGCAGGATTCCAGGATTGGGGTATAATGCTGTTTTAACTACCTGACCTTACTGAGACACACTTTTGGCTCAGGTGGGCAGTGCCAGCCCTGCATAGACACCACTGACCCCAGCAGTACCTGTGTGCGAGGTGCAGCTGCCACACAGCAGGGAGAGCCAGCCCGTGCTCTGAACACAGGGACCAGCAGGGCACCACATCCCTCCCTGGATCCTTCTGGCACAGCTACACCCACCCTACCTCACTGCAGTGTTACATCACACCCCAGCACAACAGCTGAGGGAAGAAAAGCGCTTTCAACACTTATGCCAAGCACTACTCAAGCATCAGAAAAGGTAACAAGACATCTTACTGACTTTATCTGCATCTGGAGCACACCTTTGGATAAGTGTGTATAGAAAACATGCTTCATAAACCCACATATTTCCAAGAAGCAGAAGGTGGTGAGAACTCACTGCCCACATTCAGGTAGGCACCAGGCCTCAGTTTACCAACTGCTGACCAGTGTTGCAAAAATGTAACTACAAGTCCCATTCTAGATGCACAAACAGTCTGTGAACTGTAAGTCTGGCTACATTTAGAAGAGCCAATCGGATTCTGGAACAGCACGATTTATTGAATGCAACATACAACATTCCTCTGGACTGAGGGTGAGAATGCACTAACTGCAGAGTAGCTACATACAGCACTAAGAGTGCCATTACAATCACAGGCTTAATATCCCAGGTCACACTCAGCACAACTGAGGACACAAGGCTTACCAAACAGTGTCCCTTCTGGGAAGGACAAGGAGGACAAACCCATCTATCTGTCCCTGAAATTTTGCTCAGACTCTCATCCTCTGTTGGATACAGAAATGGGGTACTTTTATGCCTTATTTACTATTACTGTGCTAAGTGCTGTGGGTAGGACTGCAGTCAAATCTTCTGCTCTTTGTGGGCACATATATTTGCAGAATATATCTTGGCAGGAAGTGTATTTGGTTAGTACAAAACATTTCTGGGTATCAGGCAGAAGAATGAGACCACGTGGCCTGCGCCTCACTTGACACTCCCACCCCCAATGCCACAGCAACACAAACCGCAGGACCTCCATCCAATTTCCACACTTGCACCTAGAGACACCATGGCATAGAGAGTTTTGCATTTTCTTCACTACTTTATGCTTCCAACAACCAGTATTCAGCAAGAACACTTAGGTGAACACCAAGAAGAAAGGGTGTAACTTCATTTAACCAGATGTGGCCCAAAAGAGTTGTTAAAACCCAAAGTAAAATGCACAAGCTTTCCATTTCAACATATACTTCAGAATAATAAGCAGTAGGATGCAGATTTTAAAACCCTCCCTGTTTCAACTGGTAATTCTTGAAATGTTTAGTAGGTAGCTCTGGCTCTTTCTCAGCTAATGAAAACAACAGTGAGAACTGGGAGTGGTTTCTGGCCACAGCTATCTGAACTCTCTCCAGTATTGCTCATGAAACTATCTTGATCGCTTCCAAAAGGAAAGTCAAAGTTAAAATGAGAAAACCGTATCAAAAGAAATCCAGAAATCCTCCAAGCTCCTGGAAGCATTCCCTCACTTTACAGTGAAATTCTCTTCTTCACTTACAACCTAGAACTGTCCAAAGGTAACGTTTGATTTTCGCAACATACTTCAGAAAAGAAAAGTTATCAGCTATTCATTACAGTTCTATTTTGGAACAAACACTCAAAAGAAATCAAGTGACAGGAGGGAGATGATCTTCAATGTTTTTCAGAGTAAATCCCGTTCATCAAAGTAAGAGGCTTCCATTGAATAAATTACATTTTGATTTAAATAAACACAAAAAAATACCACAGTCTGCACCAAACTCAGATACTCTGCAATCTCCTTAAATTTTCCTCATTCCTTAAATTCTTTCCTTTTCCATGGTATCCTTCTACCCAAACAAGGCACCACACCTTTGCCAGCATTTCTCTAAAAAGTAGAAGAAACACACATGTAGTGCCTGCTCTGAGCGTTAATAGACTGGAATAGAAATAATGAAAGTGTTTCCAGGGGAAGAAACCATTACCTACTTCTACCTGTAGGTAAAATAAAATAGTCACTAATGTAAGTAATTTCCAATTTTTCAGGCTCCATTGAGCAAAACTGTCAAATTTAATATTGCTGTTCTCAGGTAACAATGCTGCCACTGCAGACTTCGTACTTCATTATGTTTTCAGAAAGACTCCACAAGGGAGGCAAATTTGGAAACTGACAAAGCTAAATCCCATGAAATGTCTCATCCTTGGCTGGACAGTTAGACTCCTACATCCTTTCTCTCTCCCAGTGCTCTCTTGGGAAAGAGTTTCACTAGATTAAGCAAAATGAAAAAAAATAGAGTAAGTAGCTCTAACCCAGTTTAAATTTTACTACAAAATCACCAGCCACAAGTCATCTATCAAATGTTCAAAACCTCTAGGCAGAGACCCTTGATCACAATGTGGGCATCGACAGCCCTGCACCTGAGCTGTATTTTCAGTCCTCTGCACTGATTTGGTCTCAACTGTTTTTAAAATTAACAAACACAGAAGATGGATGCACTTAACCACCAAAATATTTCAACATAACTGAAGCTGGTCAGGGGGACAGACAGTGTGTGTGAATATTGGTGGCACCACCCCTGCTTCATGCTGGGATTTGGCATTTCACAACCAAAACAAGTCACAGGACAAGAGCACCTCACACTAATTAGCACAGAGCACTCACTCAAGCTGCTAATGGGAACTGGAGCTGAACCATGGGCTACTCCAAGAAAAAAAAAACCCTCCCCAGCAAAATACAACCAGTAACTGTGTCAGCAGGGACCTTGTTTGTGACGCTTCTTACAGAGACACCCATCATGGTCAGTATGTTATTGCAGCTATTTTAAGTGACTGAATATTCCCCTGATCTGCTACTCCATAGCTACATTTTGGAACTAACAGTGCAAAGCTGTGGCCAAGTACATCGTTAATCTCTGTTGCCTGGAGGCTTGGCACTTGAAGGATTGCAATTTTCATTTTATTTCTCAGCCTTTTTTAGGAAACAGATTATCATAGAGGCTGTGAAAAAAAGCCAAAAGCAGCACAAGGACTAGGACAAGCTAGTACAAAGCAAAACTGGAACTATAAAGATACCTGTTGTTCTGGAAAGGCCACTTATTATTGACTTTCTGAAAGTCACATGGAAAAATAAACACTTTTCCATCACAGTTCAGAGCCCAGCCTGTCTGGATTTGAAACAGGTTTTGCAGATCTCATTTCCAATGGTACAAAGCATTTTTCTTAGAATAAATGGTACAGTCTACTCCAAATTTGTGCTTCAAAATTTCCATTTCAGACACAACTCCCTCGCATTTATCAGCAGATACCTCCTTGTTTTCATATTGTCAAATAGCAAATGTAACCTGTATACAACTTACAGGTTTAATTCCTCCCTTACAATCTATACATTTTTCAAATTTAAAAGGAAGAACACCCATGTCAGGAACAGACCTGACTATTAACTGGTACTGTAAAATGCATATTAGACAGTTTTATAATTAACTTATGATAAACTTTTGGAAGAAATTATGTTAAAGGGTTTTTCTCCCAGGTTTTTTAACATGGCATTGCCTAGCACTGCATGAAATCCTCTTACAAAAACATGCAGTTGAACTCAAGAAGTGACAAGTGTGCCATTTCAAGAATCTAACTCGGGAGCCGAAGTCCTGGCACTTCTAGCTCAGCCCCTGCCCAAAGTCACCTTGTCTGCACTGGAAGGACTGAACCACGGGAGTCCCACCACAGCCCACCGGGCACACCCCAGCTACCCTCCACTGCAGATGCAGTAAGCGGCAGGTCCCACAGCAGCAGGACATGCAAGGACAGCTGCAGCAAAGCAGCTGGGTGACCCGGCAGTGCCCAGCTACCTACAAGCACAGAGAGCCAAGCGTCCATCCGCGCTGTCTCAGCGCCGCAGTCCCGCACAGCGGGGCGCTCCCTCCCGGCCGTGCCGCGGCCAGCGCCGCCCCCGCCCTGCGGCACCGCCGGCCCTGCAGGAGCGGCTGCTGGGACCGCGCTGTGTGCATGGCCCACTCTGCAGGCTTCAGCAAACGAGTGCAGAACCCAAATCAGGAATTACTGTCCCCTGCACTCGGGCTGATGGCTACTCATCCCATAGAAAACTCCAGAATTCATTTAAACTTCTTCACATTTGCTGGACTTGTCTTTGTATCCCCACTACACATGGCATCTCTAGATGAAGTCCATGAAAAATTAAAGCAGTATAATATCATATATTAGGTACATGTTTAAGGAAACAAACATGAAAGCAATACAAATATCGAAACAGTTGCTCACTTTCTTCTTTTTTTTTTTTTTTTTTGGAGGGGGAGGAAACCTGAAAGAAGTGTACCCAGTCCGTATTTGAAGGCGCTACTTGTTTGAGAGGTAACAACCTTAACAGGTACATACTGTTCGTTCAATGTGCCAAAAGCCATTTTTTAAAAATTATAGTAGTTCTAATTCAGCAGAAAACAAGTATTTAGTTTGAAATGTCATTCCTCTACTTCCTTCACAGAATGAAGTACATCAGTTTCATTTATCACCATAATTAAACATAAAAGGCATGAAAGAAGTACAGCAAGAGGGATGGACATTTTACTGTAGAATCAATGGGCAGTTTAACACACTACAGCAACTAATACAGCCCTGCAGAATCTGAAGAGCAACTGCCCCCCATGCTAACCCAAGCCATAGTTCCTTCACTCCTACATGCAATTTATGAGATTCCCCCCTGCTCCTCCTTTTCCAGACTTACCACCATCTCCCTCTGAATTGTGGGGGATACCAAGACAGGTAGAAACCTCCGGCCCTAGATACACATACATTTTGGCTGATTCATGGTCTGAACAGAAGTTCATCACATTTAGTTAAAACATACCAAGCAGCACCCCAGGGAGAAGGAAGCTCACCCACACCAGACCAACTAAGCCCGTGGACTACAGAGGGGTACCCTATGGTAGCAGGCTGAACAACTCGGCACATGTAGAAAAAGCGTGAACTTTCCTGATACATAATCCTTAGTAAGAGCTTCAGAGAACGAGTACATGAACAGCCATCAAACACACACTTCCAACAGCCTGAAGGCACTTGCATGCTAAAGCACAGTTCAAATTATTCCTTCAGTCTTAAAGTCACCATAGCCCTGAGCTAAATGCCTATAATCGGATCCACAGTTTAAGTAAGACTCTCCTCCAAGCCATGACCTTAATGACAAAAGCAGATGTGTCACTGGGTACATGACGCATTATGTCCCCGCGCCTTCAAATTAACTGGAAACACAGGCACTCAAATCACTTGGAAGAACATCACTCCAATAAGGTATTTTCCTAGGAGAAACAGGTCATATAAAGGCCTGCTCAGCTGGGATGCTCAAAGAGCCTTTTTTACGTTCCATGCAAATACTCAAACACTGAATAAACACATCAACAGAATTAAATTATACATTCACAAGAAACTGCTTTTTATACACATTTGTGGAAGAAGAAACCATTATATCTTACTATGAATAGGAATGTACAAACTGAGAATTTCAACCAGCTTTAAAAACTTAAGAACAAGATTTTTTTGCAAAATAACTAATGTTTGAGACTATGCCAAGAAACCCACTGCATTCTCTTACTCTATATGCTGCTACTCCTCCATAGGCACACATACCTAATTTTACGTGCATCCTCTCAATACATTTTTTATTTTGCCACTCCCCACGTTCTCACTTGAGCAGAATCTAGAATTAATTAGTTTTTTTCAGGTATTTTTAACACCCTTTGTTCCCATAAGCTCCAAGTTGTGCAAACAGTATTGCAGATATTTCTAGGACTGGATCTGACAACAAAATTATTCTTCCATTATATGCAGGAATACAGCTTGCCTGGGAAGAGAAGAAACTTACATCTTCAGCAAAATTCTAGGACCACACTACATAATTGTCAAACATTTCTCTAGCAGAAAAATTAATTGAGTGGATGAAAAGATTACAGAGACTTGTAAAATTACACCATATTTGCAGTAGTAGCTAGAGGAGTTGGCTGTATAAGGAAAAAATACACCAAATTTATTTTAGTATCTTTGGCCATGAAAACGTGGTTTTCACTTAATGGTTTTTTCACACTACACAAACACGGATAATTAAAATGGTTTTTCACACACTTTGCTAGACATCACTAACATCTCAGAGCCAGAGACTGAGCCACTATGCAGCTTCAGCTGCACTGATAACAAAAGTGCAAGGCTAACCAATCTTTATCATTCCCTTAGAGTACTGTGAAAAGCGCAGTAAGAAAAGGACACAAGAAATTCAACCCCACATGATGATGGTGTCTTTGCTATCTGCAACAGCTGGCTGCCACTTTTGACCACATCCAGGATAAACATGCATTTCCCTCAGACCTCTGACCCATGCATGTGCTGCTGAGCAAACAAGCCCAAGCAATACAGGAGTGAGTTGTTCTCAGCATATTTGCAATTCTTTGTTTTTTAAAGATGTATTTTACAGACCTACTTTTGAGGAAGGTGATAATGACAGATTAAACACGCAGAGACTAAGTACATACAGCTCCATTTCCAAAAAATGTCATCTTCACTAAAAAGGAAGTAATATTTTGTCTAAGAAAATTCTGCCATTCCTATGGACACTAGCTATCAGCAAACTCAACAATGCTGATCATCCCTATCTGCTATTCTCTATTTCTTAGATGATCTCCAAACTTCTTGAAAACAGAATACAAATGCAAGGAACACAGCTGAAAAGCACCCTAGAAACTCCCTAGCTGTCAGTGAAACTCTGTGCAGGATCTGTCCATGTTACCCTGGATGGACTAAAGTACATTTTAACGTTACAGATGGCATCTTGACAGGGCCCATCCCATAAACCTCTTCTCATTTTCCCCTTCATTCAGCAGACCCTCTCCCTTCTTAACACAGTCTAATCATCCTCACACACATTAGCTCAACTCCTTGACAGAAATCTACATTAGGAAATAACATAATTTTAGATGTAGGTCTCCAAGAGGAAACCAGAAAAACAGCCACTGCTCCAGCAGATCCAAAAATGATCAATGCATACTAGTAAATGCTCCAAAAAGTCACAATGCAGGAAGCAGCACCTTTTGCCTTTCCCTGTTATTTTGATACAAAAGTCTGTCTTGGGTGCTTCACAGCAGAATACACACAGGCTGTCCTTTAAGCTAAACCAACATAACTGTGCTTCTCCAAAGTCTCTTTTCCAAAGTATGTGATATGATAGCTTAAACCCAAGGGAAGTGCATTTTAACAAGAATACAATACGTTTTATGCTAGTGCTGCAAAATGAGCTTTATTAACCTATGGTATAGTTCATTTATTTTTAACATACAGAATGATTCCCTTAAAAATGGAAGCAAAACCTTTTTTCCGTGTTCATGTTTGTTTTTCTAAGCTATATTCTTCTTCCATTACTTTCAAAGCAGTAACTTGCTTATGTATATTGCAATCAAAAATATTCAGTGCTAATAAAGGAATTATTCAATGTTTTTCAGACTATTCTGCATAGTTCTTTCATCAAATATTCCTTGCTGTTACCTACCCTTGCTAAATACCACTATAAGGTGTTCATTTTCCAGCTAATGTTTCACTGTACAGACCACCATCTGCTCATTTAATAATATGGATTTTTATTTAATTACTCTTAAACTGACATTTTCCCAATAGCATAATCTCAGTCTTGTCAGTTCCACAGAAAATGTCCTCAAAATGCGGCATTTTTATAGTTATGGCCAGAATGATGCATCTAGACCCAGGGTGGCTCTGAAACATTTGAACAATAGTTGATTTTAAACGCAGTTCTTTCAAAATGAATGAGGTATTTCCAATAAGAATTTATCAGAATGCATTCCTTACAAAACTTACAGTCGCTCTGGCACATGTGGGTGGAATTTAAGAGGAAAAAAGAATGGCCCATGCTGACTACTGAACAATTTACAGCTGTAACATGCCAGGCAACCCAATATGCTAATTTCATTTATTTGATTAAGAAATCAGACAGCAACAAATTAGATCAGCAATCATTCTTCTCTGCTTGTTAGGCATTACAAACAAAACATTCATGAGAAGTCAACCTGTCTGGGTTCTGCCACCAGTAACCAAGAACATAAGTCAAAATCAGTACTGAGTGAAAAGCCAGCCTTCTGCAGTTTGCTCCTCCTGTAACAACTACACACCCCTTATGCAACATAAATTCATCTCACTTCTTTCATCTATGATATTAGCATAACAGATCTTCTTTGAAAATCTCTTCCTTACTACTAAAAGAAACCTCTTCAACTACTCCTCCCTCCTCCTTCCAACTTCAACGGATCCTGACCTTTGCCACAGGACATCTATCTTGAACACAAACTCCTCTACTATCGCTAAGAAAGCAAATAAGCATTCTAAGCAGGTTATCCAAGAATAGTTTGCATAGAAAAAAAATCAGAGAAACATTCAACTGAAAATACTAGGTTCAGTGACACAGTAAGATCGCAGCCTAAAAGAAAAAAAGGAAATTTATTACAAATCCTTTATTTTTTAATTGACAGAAGCACTAACTAAAGATCATCACTATTATAAGCCTTTAAACCTGAAGATGTAAACATGTATTGTTATTAATTCAGTTGACCCAAAGTCTGAATTACACTTCACCACCTCTACATGCAGAAATTGCCATCTTCCACTGCACACCAGCATTATCCAGCTCTTTATTGCTGGAGCAAAGCATCTCTGAGCCCAAGCCCTCAGAGAACACAAAAGTACTGGCTAAACGCCACTGAGGATGCAGTGCAGCAGTACAGCAATGTCAGCAGTCCTGCTGACCTAAGGCAACTTTGTTATGTATTGATATAACAGCTCACAGTAGAGACCTGCAGTATCAGCAAAACCTGTGACAAGTAAAAATTTCAGTAAGACATTGCAATTTTCAGGATTTTATGACTGGTAATGGTCAGTGCAGTCCTAACACAAAGTGCCTATGCACAGCTTTCAATACAGCTTTTTAGCTGATGGGAGACTCCTAAATGTTGGTAACTACAGTATCTCCCTTTTTTTGCCTTACACAACAACAAGTAGCCTATCTGAATTCAGCTCCATACTTCTACTGAAAATAATATAAATTACCTGCAAGTAAATCTTTGTGGCTCCCCTGCAAGTCAGGATATTCTATGATTCTATCTATCTAAACCACAAAAAAAACCTGATTAACGGGTGTTAGGTTTACACATGGACTAACCTTAAGGATCTCTTCCAACCCAAGCAATTCTAAGATTCCATGATTCTATGAAAGTAATATACAAATTTAGATATTCTTGATGCTTGTGTTTTAGTTCAAGATGCTTAAATCATTGTGAATTACCACCAAACTGGAATGGACTTGCTGGACATCTTACATGGAGAATGCATACATACAATATATTCTATAAAATTACATATATGTGACTACATGCACTACATATATAGTGAGTAGCTAGTAATTATATTTTGATTATAACAGTAATATATTTATAATGTACAGTAGCTAATATATGCATAATCAGTGTAGTTTCCATCTAGAGATGCTGGATACACTCATTTTCATCACAGGACCACTGACATTTTAATCATGTTTCTCCTATAGCTATGCCATCCCCCAGTCACAGACCTCTCCAAGCTCCAAACCTTCTTGCAGTCTGCAGATGAAATGCACTGCTGTTGTGCCACCATTCCCCTGTAGAACCAGAACTCCCTTTCTTTGTATCAATAGATTAAAACCAGAACAAACTTACACGGGGCAATAAGCCCAGCTCCTTTAGAGCTCCATCAGCCTCTTCTGCTGCCTGATTCACCGTGCTTGACAATGAACCAGAACCATACACACAAATCCAGAGAGGCTGCCTTAAGTACCTCCAACATTAGTGTTCCTCGATGCACATAAAGTTTGCATTCAGCTGTCTTTCACACCCACATACCATTACTGGTCCACTTTCAGTCACCATAAACTAAAGCTTCTCTCCCCTCCATCTGACAAACTTTCCAACTCTTCTAACCTGAAGACACTAAAAAAAAAAAAGCAAAATCTTGTTACTAGTCCATAGCTTTCTACTCAGTACCATTTACTGAGTAGAATTTACTAATTGCCAAAGCAATTGAACAATCATCTGTTCATAGTGTTGAAAGCTACATAATTCCTCATTAGCAAACATGACATTTGTAACTAGTACTAACAAATTAATTTGCCATTCAAAGCTAATATGCAACTCACAGAATTCTGTGACTAAGAAAAAAAGATTATCAAAAGCAAACACCATGTTTAATCAAACGTATTTCAGCTGTACCTTTATTTGTCACACTTCCTAGACGTTCTCCACCCTCATCTTTATAGAGGATTGTTGTAATGATTAACACTGATTAATCCTGTGTGAGAAAGAGGCAACCATTTCACTTAACAAATGCTTAAGTGAGGAAAGAGAAAAATTACACAATTTTCTTTGTTCCACTAAGCCTTGCTCCAACCCCTTAGCCCTTGAATAGAATCAACGTATTTCACCTTCTCTCATTTTCTTGTTTTACCAAAGAAGGACTGATCTTGCACATGTCTATGACAACTTGTTTCTAATTTTGTAAAACTGAGGGGGTAGAAAGGTGTTCAAGCTGACATTGAAATGAGAGTCCCTGCTAGATGAGATTTCAAGTATCACTTTTAATTACGTTTCAGTAAGAATTAGAGTTTCTAATTTAGTTTAGTTTTTGGCAACTACTTAACAGTGTTCACACTCTAAATGTAACTTAGTTTTGAAACTAGCATCCATCCAAGAAGAAGGGGCAAAATAAATACTTCTATCTGACTAAGAGCTAGCTGTACATAAATCCGCTTTTACAGCACCTGGGAATGCAGAGGTATTGCACCCCGAGTGACAGGTAACAGGCAGCATGCAGTCATTAGACATGTTTGTTTCCCAGCAGTAGACCTCAGTACCTTCCCCAAGTATCTGGACAGCAGATATCATCTGTTCCAGCTATGAAGAGTCAATCAATTTAAAAACTGCATGACGTTTCCACAGAAAACACCACACAAATCCTTTGGTGTTAGCTCAACCTAGCTCATATTTATCTGATATAAAAATGCAGCATAACACGGAAGGCTTCTCTTCAAGACTCCCCATCAAACCTCCTTTTTAAGAAGACAAAATTCACATAAAGTGAGCAAAACACAGCTCAGTCCCTAAGAAATAGTTTCAGTTCAGCATATTTCATGTCTTGTTCTCTTAAAGCCACACAGTACTGCTCTTATAGACAGAAAAAATGATGCCCAAAGTGACTACAACATGACTGTTTGACATAAAAGGTTTCATTCCAAGCATACTACCCAGCAGCTACCCAGGGTAGCATTCCAATTCTTTATGCTAAAACTCATGGATTTGGAAAATGGCCAAGACACCTCATACTCAGAAGCGCATGTCACCATAAAACGCAGTTTGTCTAGTCTGGTTTTGTCTCTAATAGAGACCCTTGCTTCTCATGAAAGCCTGGATTCAGAAAGCCATGTCAAGGCAGATAGCATCTGGCTCTGCTCTTTCCCCACACTGGATTGCCCGAGGAAGCACTTACTAGACATACAATACAGAACTTTCATGCCAATAATCGCTGAGGCATTTCAGCCAAATAGTACATACCAGCTTGAATACTGTGACTGTCCTTGTGTTTCTGCTGTTTCTTTCTTCTCAGTAATTGGCTGCCTGCATATTCCTACACACTCATTCTGCCAGTACTGACAATACAACAGGAGACTAACAAGCTTCAGGCACTGCTTTCTGGGTAGTACTAAAGTGAGACCTATGCAAGCATAATCCTGTCAAGAATTAAGATCGAGGCTTCTGGAATGGAGTTCACAGATTTGCATTTCATTCCTCAGGATACTATAGGTCATTTTATCTGCTAGATGGAAGATAAAACATGAGTGTATGTGACATACCCCTCCACACACTGAAATTTTTATGAAATTACACAAGAATGCAAGTGTGAACAAAATGAGCCCACAGGATTTTTCAATTTACCACCTAACTTTACAAAGAATATTATTTCTTTCCAGCTTCCTTCTCTTGTTAACTCTATATGCATAATGGGCATATCTTGCCTTGAACTGAAACTATATTGAAAATATTTGAGCAAGAGGCATTTAACAACAATACTTCATACACTCCATCCAGCACTACTGGATAGGGTGGGGTCCAGCACTGCTCCGCTATGGACACAAAGCAGCAAGGATGCCGAAGATGTACACAGGAGCCTTATTTTGCCTTCGTAATTTCCCAAAAGAAGTTTCACGCATGTGCCAGTAGCACCGATTTATATTTCCTGACTGCTTTGTATCACCTCTCATCTGCATTCCTGGGCAGGATCCGTCTTGAACAGCAGACCCTGGGTGACTGAGGCCGGGTATGCAAGGGAGAACAAACCCGAGAGGCCGGGCAGGCTCGGCGAGGCAGATCCCAGCTATCCCGCGGTGCAGCCTGCGGCGCGGCCCGCGCCCGGCAGCGCTGCGGCGGGAAGGGCTCCCAGAGGCGGCTGGCGCTCGCTTCCCCTTTCTATCCCGCCTCTGCACAGGTCCCGGGGCGCGGAGCGGCCCCTCGCCCCGCGCCCGTCCCCGGCGCTGCCCCCGCTCCGCAGCGCCCCGCGGCAGGTGCTGCCCCATCCCTCCGAGGGCCCCCGCCGCCCGGCCCCGCTCCCGCCGCCCGGCCGGACACCCCGCCGGGGCTGCCGACCCCGGGCCGCCGCCAAGGGAAGTTTCCCAGCGGTGGAAGGTGGCAGAGTCCCCGCAGGCGGCCCGGGACGCGGCTGGGGGCGGGGCGCGGTGCACTTACAGCCGCTTCTCCTGAGGCTGCAGCTGCCGGTGCATGGCCAGGGAGAAGCCGAAGAGGCTGCCCGTCTCCCGCTCCAGCTGATCACGTTGTCCGTGTCCAGGTTGAAGGCGCCGGCGAGCCCCGGCAGGAGGGGCAGGTAGAGGAGCAGCAGGGCCGCCATCTGCTCTCGCCCGGCTCGGGAACCTGCCGCCAGCGCCGCCGCCGCTCCCCGCGCTGAGCGCGCCCGTTGCGCCCCGCCGGCTCCGCGCCGGCCCGCCCCGCCCCGCCCTCCGCGGGTGCCCGGCCCCGGCACAGCGCAAAATGTCCCGGGGCCGGGCCCCTGCCCCTGGGAGGGGCAGCCGAGGGCGTCGCCCCGCCCGTGAGTCGCCCAGCGCCTCCCGGGCCCTAGGGGGCTCACCGCCTGCCGCGCCCCGTGGCGACACGAAATGAAGCCGTGCCGGGGGCGGGTCGCGGCCGCAGGTGAGGGCCGGGCCGTAGCCGCGCGCACCGCCGGGAAAAGGGCAGAGAGCGCCCACGGCGGGGGCGGGACGCGTGTGAAGCATCAAACCGTGCCCCGGGGGCTGATACCCGGCTGGCCGCTGCTCAGCGGCATCAGTCGGTCCGGGTACGGACCACGGGCATAACGCATTGCTCAAGTGTGCTAAGGTTGATACAGAACTATGGACAGCATGATCCCACTCTTCAGTCTGTATTCCCCAAACAACGCGTGCAAGAGAAGAAGAAAAAAAGGAGAGAAAAAAAAATGTATCTCTTGTTTTTTAGGCTTTTCACAGAGCACGTGAAAACACAGACTGAAGACTACCTGAATCTCCTCCTCCAGCATTTCCTATCTGTGAACACATCTGAAAAATTCTTACTCCTACTTTTAATTGTTCAAAAACAATATGTTGGTTTGGATCCCAGGTAATTTTCTCTTACGCTTTCACCCATAACTCCAAAAGGTTATTGGCAAGCATATATCAACCTTATCAACTTTACCCACTCCGGAGAGAGAGAGAGGTTTTGGTTTTTGAACAGAATCTTGGTTTAGTGCTCTGATTTCGGGAAGCAGATAAAAATGTTTAAAACCTCACAAATTCCAAGCAGCATGACAATACTCAGTTATTCTTTTCTATTGATATCCAGGGTATGAAGAGAGAAGCTAATATTCCAGAGAAACTGAGAAAAAAGCAATTGAGACACAGCACTCAAATATGTTCATATTCCAAATAACTCCTTCTCGAACAATACTCTGCTCCCACAAAGTTAATCCAAGCTACTTTTCCCAGAGTAATTATTCTAGGATAGCTCCGTGTATAGACAAGTCTTTGATCAAAAGAGAGGAAGAAAACACGTTAGAAATGTGTATCTAATCTGTAAGCAAAGCATTTTGTTAAATTAAGCTCCCAGATATTTATTCCTAATAGAGTCCTTCCCTGCTTGTTCCTCCATGCCCAACTCATTTGAAGTCCTTGTTCCTCCATGCACAACTCATTCAAAGTCTTAATCCAGTGTTCAATCACTGCCACAGCAGAAAACTGTACTGGCATAAATACTGCCCTAGTTTCACTGAAGGACCTGTAAGAGGGAAGGGTCCCAGACTAATTACAAGCCAGTTTACTACAATTCACGTATTTTGCAGTAATTAGTGGATTTAATTTAAACAAGTTCTTTAAAACAGTGTTGACATCTGTACCAAAGTCTTAGCAGTTTGCCTTTTGGGACAATCAAAACTTGCATGCTTCCAATACTCTTACAGTAACTATAGTTACTTTTTAAGTAATGCTTGTACTCAATAACTAGCAAGAAGTCACAGAAATACTTTCATCCAGAGCTTCCTGAATGATACTGGCACATTAGGTTTATCTGACTTCTCCCCCTCCCTCTAACCAGCACTGCCTGAGCATGTTGTACCTGTTTTTTGATATCCACAGAGATTGCTGAGGGGAGACAGAATTTTCTCATCTCCAGATGCAGTAACAAGCAGTCCAAGACACAGTAACATTAATACTTGTCTCAAGGGACTACAGCAAAAATAATAAAAATAGAGTGTATACAGGGTGGAGCAAAACTGCATACGAACAGCTTAGAATTACTTTGGATAGTCTCTCATCATTTTGTACTATTTTAATTTTGTCTAGATGAGGAGAGGGAAAAAAAAAAAAGGTTTTACAAATATGTCAGTTTCCTTCCTTTGCTCTTCCTCCAAAGCAAACATGCTGCAAGTTATCTGTAGCTAACACATACTTCAGGAATTCCTCTTTTGTACAATCCTGGTATAAAGGGAGAATATAAAGATTAGGTATCATGACCAATTAAACATGAACACTCTCTTATGCGTAATAACGCAGCAATTCTAAGAAATGCAATGGCCAGATCAAAGCAGTTTCTCTTTTTTGTAACAAATGCTCTGCTTTTGCTGAGTTTTCAAGCTGTCTGCTTATTAATGGTGTGTTGATACTCAGCTGAAGGGCTACAAGATGTTTGCATGTTGTGGCTACGTATTGAGCAAGTCTCAGTGTGTAGACACACACTTGACTGCCAGCAATACTTTTCTCCTCTATACAACCATGTAGCTAATTACAAAGTAAAAAAAAAAAATTAATTTCTGGAAAATAAAAGAGGTGGAATGCAGAAGCTAGAGCTTGACAAGACATTTTAAATTTCCCTAGAAGAAAGGCAAGGCACAATGTTTTACATTTCTGAAATTCTGTCTTTTATATCAACAATATATTGCACAAAAAAATACACAATTTGTGGATCTTCAGCAGTGCAGTTTTAACGCAGCACATCAAATGGTCCTGAAAAGACAAAACATGTAAACATCCCCATCCCATTTCCTTTTTAAAAATTGCTTGATTTCTTAATTTCTTAATTTATGTAATTCCAGATGAAAAAAAATAATGTCACCAAAAGGGTTTCATTTGGTTCACTGTAAAAATTCCAAAGATACAGCATTGTTTCAATTCAGAAACATAAACTAGGTTTAAGCATTAGTAGCCTGAATGGTTGAATGGTTTCTCCTGAACACAATATGCACACTGTTGCTAGAACTGCACATTCTAGAAAAATTATTTACTTTTATTGAACAGATGCATCTTAACAGCTACAAGAAACATCTGAATTTTTATGCAGCTAGGTTATAGGACTATCTTTGCCAGTATATCCTCATAGCTATTCTTGGTTCCCTAACAATCATTAGGAATAGCACATAGCAGCACAGGAGATAAAGGGCCAAAGAGTGGTAAGTGAAAGAAACTGCTCATCACCATATAAGCAAAATGTTTTGCTTTTAACAGTCTAAACCCAGAGCATTAAAATAGTTACATTTACACACTTCATATTCTGACTTATACATACATAACACTCATGGTATTTATGTCATTTATAACCAGATGAAGAATGTCTCACTCTCTGTCTCTTTACTATCTTTTCAGAAAGGTTACCAAAATGCAGCTTTTTTACAAGTTGCTCTATTTAAACTACAGTTCCAAATTGAGATGTTACTACGTTCCTATAACTTTGTTCTTTTTTATGTCTAAAACAACAAGATGACATTCTGCCATTCTTTACTTGCTTCTAATGCCAAAATATTTTACCTTGGTAGACACAGTATCACACAAATAAAAATATGAGTCAAGAGAAATGTTTCAGTCCAGACCTGGAATTTTGGTGAACACTGAGACAGACTAGTGTGTACAGCACACACTGTGCACTGCACTGTTCTTTCAATCTTTTACATCTAGAGAATGTTTTTCCACCCAAGCTGTCAGGTACATTCCTTAAGTAGTTTTAGAATGATGAGAACTGTTTGGAGAGTAAACATCTATGTAAACATACATGAAAGCACTTTATGAGTGCAGCTGGTCAGAGATCAGAGACACACTGGTTTGGACTTCTATGGCAGGAATTAAAGATGTGCCTTCAAAATTACTTATAACTAAGGAATAAAATGCAGTGATTTTGAATGTATGCCTGTGTTTTAATTCACTAGTAACATATACCAGTATGCAAGATTTGCCCCACCACAAGGTAAGATGAAGCTGAAACATCATTATACAAGCATAGGCAGCTTTACAGCCGCATTCGGTGGTTCTCTCAGTGACATTTATATGCCCAAAGCTCCATTACCACAGCTAAAATTTGTATCACTGACTGCATCCCAGACCCATCTATACCATCCATGCTTCCTTGGTCTGCAATATGTCCTGCACATGAAACCTTGCCTCTCTTGTAGAACTTTTCACTAGTGTAGAGACATAACCTGATACCAGATGCAAACTTTTGGGCAGTTCTAGCCAACTCTCCCTCAACATGCACCTTCAACTAACTTGCACCAAAGCAGCCAACAATGGCTTACAAGCAAGCAGCAGAGATCTAAAAGTTAAACAAAGTATTTCTTAGGTAGGTGTTGGCAGGGAAGAAAGAGAGGAGGTTTACAAGCAAGTTTATTCACAGGATCGCCCTGGAGATTTTCCCAGGAATTTTGAAAGGAAGACAAACCTTCACACATTTTAACCCCATCAAGACCCAGAAAGGATTATTGTTTAGGACACTTTCATTTTCCTAGCTCACAGAGACCTGACTAAAGAGTCTTTGGCCAACACCCAGAACACAATTCCACACAGCCTTGATAGCACTTACCTCCAAGATCTGCACTGGGTGCTGGACAGGACTTGGCCCTGGGACAGAATCTGCAAAGCACAAAATCAGCAACTCCAGTTGCTCAAGGACTCTGGTCTGTAGGTCACTATCTAGCTTATTGTAACAGCACAGCTGAGACCCCCAGCACTATGGGCAGCAAACTAGTGGAAACAGCTGCATGGTCCTTTCCACACTTGTTACACCTGTCCTCCCATCAGTCCTGGATCAGACCCAGCTGTGAGGCCAGCTGGCTGTTTGGCTTCCATGGGGGAGGTAAAGCTCCATTCGGACTGCAGAGACTTCCAGTGATTCACAAGAACCATGCAAAAAAATCCAATTTTTTTTTTCTTAATTAATAGATTTAAATTTTTCTATAGATACTGTCTTAAAAATTCTACTATTTCAGTACCAGAGCCACCTCGTTTGCATGTGCCAACCAAACTGTGTCTGCCACTGATTCAAAAGTCCTGTGGTCCAGACGTGTTTAAACATGGTTTTGAGAGCTGCAGGCAAAGCCAGCAGGAGCTGCTTCTCTGGTTAAGGTCTAAAGCTAGAAGTGTCAGAAAGATGCTTCCTCTACTTCCTTTACTTTTTCTTTGCTGATAGAAAACACCTGTCTTCTTTTTTTTTTCCTTATTTTTTAACAAAAATAAATTAACTAATGTATTCACTTTTCAGATTAACATCCCGATTTCTGAAAAACTAATTGGATGAGGCAGACTTGAGCATCACAGGAGTTCTTTTGGATCACCACCAGTTAAAACTATTTATTTTCTGGAGAATATATAGTTTTAGTTATTCATAGTCTTTTAAGTCAATCCATAACAAGCAAATTCCATCTTTTGTTATATTAAGTCTCACTTGTTAACACACTCACTCACAATGACAAAAATGTTAATTATGTAAAGGCTGTTAAAAAAAAAAAAAAAAGTAAATTAAGTCTGTAAAGGCCCACACCACTCAAGATCTGAGCTACTGACTGAAGGAAAAGAGGGTTGTTCTCTCTCCCTGCTTTGCCTGGATATGAATAGCAGTTATGTGGAGCCTGAGGACACAATACAGTTCTCATAAGCTCCCTGCTGAGCAATGCAAACTTTAATTTCTTGAGCTTCATAACTTTTCTACAGAGACAAAAGATTCTTCTACCCTCATGCTGATCTACCTGTATCTTTTTATATGCAAAAAAACTATCAGATACTTTAACTTTCTCATTTAGTCAAACAAATTAAGAAACTAAAATCAACAAATTGAGACAATCTGTTATCCAAGAAAGAATTTTTTTAAATACTACTTCTTTATCCAACCTTGAACCATTTATAGCCATCAAAGGAAAAAGACTAAGGATTGTCTGCATATGCAGTATTTTCCAATTAACTGCTTCTGTTTAATTATTAAACAACTACATTAGACTCAACAGGAAGATTTTTTTTTCAGAATAAGACTGCTCACACATGAGTTAATCAGAAACAATTTCATGTTTAAGCAAGTACTAAAGAAGTATTCAGACAAAAAAAGATTAGTTCCCCTGCAATTCCAGTTTTATTCAATGAAAAGATTCATTGCATGATGCTGCCATGACCAGGCAGGCTTAGTGAGTGAACTGCAAATCTAATCAGTTTGGCAAAGGGTTTTATGGAAGCTGCTGTGCTGGCTTTGCTGACTTCAACTGAGTTTTTTCCTTTGTTCATTTGTTGCAAACAACTAAAATCTAGGTCAAGGAAGGAAAGGTCATTCACTAATTATGAAAGTGCAAATTTTTATACAGTATTGGCAAGGTTTCAAAAGCAGTTTTTAATTCTGTATTCATTGTGTATTCTGTTTTCTCACTATTTCCCCCATCTTTCTATACATCTAAATTTCTATCATCTTCATAGGATAAGGTAAAATAACTTTTACCTCGTAGGCAATCAAAATTTAATGTATTGAGTTTTAAACAATTATTTAAGTAACATTATTAATAGGTAAAAGATTTATGGCGCAAACACATTTCCACATTTCTGTAGGCTGTAACTGCTCTAATGTTTATTTTCAGACAATTACTTGATTGGTCATATTCTCCAACTCAGTTCTGTCAGGGGAAATTTTTTTTCTGTGAGTTCTGAAAGGTTTTGAACTTTCATATAGTAATACTTTTAAATGAGCCCAGTCTTATTTTATGTGATAAGAGGAATTATTCTAAAATACACATTGTAACAACTATATATATTTTCTTCAACTGCAATCATCAGTCCCTGTGTGGGTGTGCTGGGAGTGCTCTGCCTGTTTGTTTACATGTCTTTCACATCAGAAATCTCAAAGAAAACACCCCAAACCTATCCAAGCTCATTCCACACATCTCAGTTTTCACTAGGGCTGTACCTTTCCTATAATTTCCTACATGGCACACATGTATTGCTTTCTTTACTTATGGGTGTGTATGTTTAGGACACACCAGAAAAATACTGTGTTTTTGAGCACAGCAAACTGCTGTGAATTTCTGATCACAGAGAGTGAAATACATGCATTAGTTCCTTTTACTCACTTCTTCTAAAGTCAATCAGCATCTCCAAGGATCAAGGTCCACTTTTAAGCAATTGAGCAGCCTAACTGGCAGGTAGATCAAGGCATGATAATTTGCTTCTTGACTGCAAATAAAGGTACACTGACCCATTTTACTGTGGAACTGTTCTTAACATTAATAAAATAAAATGCAGATATTCTACAGTAATGATGTGTTTTTCACGCAGAGCATAAAGTACTATCTCAAAGCATTTTCATTCTTCCCCTGTGACAGATAGCAGTACTACAATCTCCATTTCCAAGTAGAAAAGACTGACAATCTATTTAAGGGCAACAGTGCCCCCGTATCACAGAGGGAAGCTGCAGCAGAACCCACAGCCAGAGCTGGTTTCTGAATTCTCCTTCCTCCTGTGCCTTAGTGAAAAAAAAGCCAATCAAAACCTGAAAATTTGCAAGGTCACTTCTACACAGGTAGCAGCTGCTGAGCTGGGATACAGGTACATATGCACATTTGGCTGACAGTTTCCTTCCAATGAGTAACACACTGTGTTAGCAGAACTCATGCTACATTGCAGGTAAGCACTAATGTCCCTCATTATGCTTTCTGACTCCAGCTCTGGGAATTTTTGCAGTACAGTGCGAGTTGCAGCTATACTTATTAGAATATGTGTTCAGTGTCAAATCATTCTTTCTGTTCCACTTTATTACTTTGTTTTCACTCCATATTTAAAGACTCCACAAGATCTCTCTGCTCCTTTCCAACCTTGAACATACCAGTAGTTTTCAAGCCCTGTACTGTCACCCCTGGAGCTGACTGACCATTTACTGTCAGAAGGAACTGATTTGTCTGTATTTGTGGATAAACAACTATCAGATCTACCAGGTGTACAGCAGTTAGAAATCTGAGCAGATGAGTGTTCTGCAGAAAATAAACAGCAATCAACAGATGTTACAAGCATTTGCTGACCAGCTGCATATGGAGGAAAATGACCATGTGGTGGGATCAGGTCATGGTACAAGTCTGGGCCTGGCAGCAGTGACTGCAAGGCTTTACATCCTGTGTTCTGCTGCATGCCAAATTTATGTCAGCCTCAGGATAACAAAATGACAGCTGCTTTGAGAGGGAAGAATCAGGGTATCAATCTTATGAGGAGAGTTTCATCACTCAAAATTCTGTTTGTTGTCAGAACAGGAAGCTGTAACAGGAGGCAGTCAATATTCAGACGTGTATAACCATTAACCATAGCTTGCATGCGGAAGTACAAATATGGATCAGACACAGGAATTAATATCCAAGTCAATTAAACAGGCTTCCCTGGACTCATCAGTAATGGACTGTCCCTATCTAGAAACCAAATCATTGTGGTAAAGTAGGAACATAACAATACTCTATTGTAGACAGTAAAATTTGAATTTAATTTGAAATAAAAGTCCTATCATATTATTCAGATAATAAATTATTATTATCCACCTTGCTTTGCAACAGCTCTACCTTTTCATATGTTTGTTGATACATGCTTAGTGTTACTGGGTGTATAGTGTTATTCCAATTTTGTGTTTATCATAATAGAAGAGGTATTTGTCATTTACTTCAATTTGAACTCTACTTCAATTTGTTATTTTGCAGTTCTTAGCATCTAAATAATCATAGGGTGATCTGCTAATTTCCACTACATGCCCTGCTTCCTATCTACCAGTAGCCCATTGCTATTTGAGGTACAAGGGGAAAAAAGAAGCAGCATGCCACTGTCCACTGAGAGTTATTTTAACACACACTTCACTTGTGAAGTATTTGAATTCTTTCATCTTTGTGGACAACATCGCACAATATATTGAAATAACTTGGGTAGCTAAAAACAGTCTGACCATAGCTATATATATGTATATATGTTTACAGATGCAGCAGTGAGCCTGTATTCCAGTGCCTTTGTGAATCCCTTAGAAGTTTTTCCTTGTCTTGCTAGCCAGAGGTGCTTATTCCTAAGGGGCATAGGGAACACACCATCAGCTGAATGGTGCTGGTGTGCCCCAGTCTGGGGCTGTGTTCTGCAGAGAAACAGCAGCACTGACAAGGCTACTACAAGTCTTGTCACATTACCTGACATTTTTCTTTATTCAACACTTCCTCATCCTTTCTGGAATATCTGAATAACCTTTATTCCTGCAGAATGTGTATACCTTGACCTTTCATAGGCCCACACTGCAATTCTCATAATAGGGCACTTGCAAGAGAAGTATTTTCAAACACAGTAAAAGCTAGAAGTCCAACCATTGTGATTCAGACCTCCAGAGCTCCAAAATGTAACCAGACTTGGCTATGTCAGTGACAGTATTAGTTGCTAGCAGGCTGTTTGCAGTATAATCATAATAATATAGTGATATAATAGCATGGAACTGAAACACCTCAAGACTGGAAGCACTGTTTTGTCAGACCAGCATAAGCTAAGAGTTGTATCAGCAGAATGTAAGACTCAAGTGTGAACACATTCAACTGAAATAAACATCTCTAGTCAGACTCCATTATAGAACAAACACAACACTCTTTTGAAAAGGCTTTTTTTCCCTTCCTAATCATTTGTAAGAGCAGTAGAATAATTTTTTTTTTTTTTTTTTTTTTTTTTTTTTTTTTGCAATTACACTGCTGGGAGGGGACGGGGGAGTAAAGAACAAAAAACCCCAACAAAAACCTTAGTGTAACAAATGCTCTCCTGGAAAAAATATTTTCAGATAGCCACTTCTGTAAATTTTTGCCTTAAAGGCACTTTGTCAGGGGAAAAAAAAATCTAACTGTCAAGCTCCTGTATTATTCTGGCATCACAAAACACAAGACTTACAGTTCTCACTACAAAGAATGTTTTACTCTGGTTTGTATGAGGTTAATACCTAGCCAGAGTTTCCTTTCTTTTTTCATTATTATTACTAGTAAGTCAACAGCAGCTTTTTAGTATCTTGTGAAACAAGTTTCAACAAAGCTGCAGTATGATATTTTCTGTGATTAGTAAATCAAGACTAGAACATATGCCCACACACATCCTCCACAGTCTATTCACAAGAGAGGGAAGACATTGGCTCTTTCTGTTGCAACATTACTTATTTTTATCCCAAAGATCAAGATCCTTTGAGAAAGACAAGGCATGCCCTGTGAAAACTAATTTAGGCTTCTTCATTAACCCCAAAAAAGTGAGAGACTGCCTTACCTTTAGCACAAATCATCCTCTGCAGGGATTTTCCTGCTGTGGAGGCATTGAAGAGGTAACCACAGCTAGGGAGGTCTCATTAACAGCAATATCACTGCGCCGGCAACACAGTGCAACCAGAGGAGGCACTGTGACCTTTTGGGGACTCACAGATGGACTCTTGGCTTTCTCCAAATCTTGAAATTTGTGAAATCCAAATTTTGAGCTGTGATTTATTGAAATGGCAAAGCACATATTCACTTTTCTTAATAGACCAGTATTGAGAAAGTGTCTCAACAGAACCCTATTAGAGTTTCAGCCACTGCAACTTTGCTCTTTCACCAACAGTTACAATTATAAAATTAAAATTTTTATTTTATTAAATAACAGACATATCAACTCATTTAAAAAGTTTGGATAGCTTTATATTCTTCCTAAGAGTTGTCAATAATATTCACCTTAGAGTGTGTAATAGTGTGTGTAATAACCTTCTTTTGCTGTTTATTGCTGGTGCTCTGCAGAGTACAGACCTTGTTTGGACATGAGTTAGTCCAGATCACTGTATTAATTGACGGTTTCTAATTTATATAACCCAATTTGTATTTATAATTATATTATTGACCTCTACAGCACAGTGGAAACAAGATATGCAAATAAATCATACACTGTATGAAAAGGGACTTTCTGCTTCAAACTCCACTATTGTTGTATGATCAGATGTGAATGAACATTTCATAGTCATCTTATTCATTATTTTATAAACTTCTGTCATATCCCACTTCAATCACCTCTTTTTACACAGAAGTATCATTGTCCAATTCATATCTCAAATAGATATCATTATATGTTTTTAAACACTTTGGGCATTCTTTGTACCTTTGTATTATGTCTTTTGAGACAGATTTGTCAGAATACCACAAAACATTCAAAATAAAGCAAAGACATGGATTTAGACCCATAGCATAATTATACACTCTGCTTCATATGGTAATTCCTCATTTACTAATTCCCTTTCTGATTGCTACTAAGCATTGAGATGATGGTGAACTGACCTTAGGGAGACCAAGATCCTTAATGGAACAAGTTAGTACAAAGTCAATTTTTTAATTGGAGCAAGTTTCTTTGTACAGTATGAACCTTAGTCTTGCTATTTTATTTCTCAGTCATTTATATAAAAACTTTTCTTTAGAACCAGCTCTGACAAAAAAATGTATAGAGACAATAACAACTGGCTCCCTAATGCTCACATCCCTTAGGTTGAAAATAGAAAATGAAACATAGAAACATATGAAACATAGAAAATGGCATACATTCCCCTGGGATTTCACTCTGTCAGAAATATAAATTTCTCCTATTTTTTTTAGCCATCTCTTAATCTACAAAAGGATCTTCTCTTCATTGCATATCAGTTTAAGTTCTTGAGGACTCAAAGTAACTTGAAAAATCCAAGGTGATTGTGACAACACAGTCATTATCTACAGGCTCACTGCCTGCTTGAAAGAATTGCAAGAGGCATGACATCCCTTTGCGAACTCCATATTTTCCATGTTTCCACTAATATTGCTCTCATTACAAATCCTATTATGTTCCTAGATTAAAAGCCAGCTTAGTTTCTGTAGTTTCTCCCAAACACCCTATTTCAAACTTTCTCACATGTACTCCCCTTTACTTCTCTGATACATGATAAGCAGCAGTTAAAACTCCATTTGGAGGAGTTCAGAAATTTCATATATGCTCTCATTCAAATCTCAAGGACAGTAGTAAATCCATATAAAACTCACAATTAAGAAAATACTGAATCAGCTGATGATGTACTGAGGAAATAGGATGAACACAGACATATTCTTTATTTCCATGCTCATAATTATGCAATTATATCTGTTAGAACATGTGTAATTGCCAAAGCAGAGCCTAAAAAAAAAAGGCAGGCTGCTATCTGTTCCTTATCCCCAGTCTTATCAAGCTGTGATCTCAGGAATTGAAGGAACAGCATGAACCCAGCCCTTCTGAAGGTTACGAGTATTTCCTCCTCCCTTTGTCCCTCAAGTTACCAGCATGCTGTAACTCTCCCTAGTGTAAATGCTGCCAAATGCATCTACTCTTTTCAAGCAGGCTGCTGGTAGCAACTGACTCATTGTTACAATTCAACTGGTAGCACGAAAATCCTTTTAGAGAGCAAGAATCCATTAAAGTCTCTAGTTTTTTTGGGCTCGTGCTCATCTTCCAACAATGGCATCAGTAAATGGGAGTCCTTTTTCAAACAACAATTTTCTGAATAATCCATGGTTTCCTGTGCTGTCTTCTACTGTCATCTTGTTTCTTATTTCATGACAACGATCTGGACTGTCCCCTGTGCTTGTTGTTTTTTTTCTTATTCATACAGTGACTCAGAACAAAAACACTTCTCAAATATTTTACAAGACCTGTCTCTTTCATGTTAAAGAAGCTGCATGACTACAGTAAGCCAACACCTAAATATTTGTGTGCCTTGTCTTCACATGCCTTCATTAGAGAGACACAACCTTAGGTGCTATTCATATGAGTACACATTCATGGACATAAAATTCTTGGCAGTTCCATATTATCCTACTTACAAACTGTGTAGATGATTGTAGTCTCCTGGCTGAGCAATAACCTTCCAATGGATCAACTTCTGTCACCACAAGAGGAGGGGTTCTCAGCACACATTGTTAATCTCTACATAAGCAGGTAGCAATCTATGCTGTTTCTAAGACTGGGCAGGTATTTTCCTTGCACCAAAAGGGATGGCACTTAACCCCTGAAGTGCATTCAGTGCATTGTTACCTAGTAGTGAACATAATTCTCATTCTAATCCATATTATGCAACATAGCATTTAATCTAATCCATAACATTCAGAAATCATTTCCAACAAAGGAATTTGTATTTTAAGCAGCACAGCTCTGCTTATTTGCAACTTATCGCTCTTCCATACACTGTATATTTAATCTTTTTAAACTTCATAGCATTCAAAAATACATTATGCAGAATGAAAATTCATTACTCAAAGGTATAAAAATATATAAAGACTTTATTTTAAAATCTATAGTTCAGAAAGTAGTCTTTAAATGTAGAAAGCCTGAAGGTTTTTCCACAAATTACTAGTGGAAATAAGAGTTGATCTAAACAGAGAGGATACTTGTATGTTCCTAAAGAATAACAAGAAAGCTTAGTTAGGACAGAGGCAAGAGAAAGTACTACTTTTAAAAGTTTGGGGTTTTTTTTACTAGTTGCTTCAAATATTTTATTTTCCTGAAAACTGCAGTTCTAGAACTTCTAAAAAAATATTACCTCCTTTCCTGAAAGGGAACATACAGTCACCCTGGTTTTCTAAAACCTGTTCCAGTATTTTATTTGTCAATATCAAAAAAGGGCACATTTGGCAAGAATGAAATTCTGGCAGTGACAGGACTATAGTTATAGGGTTTTGAATCATTAGTTAAGTTTCCCTCTTATTCCTGTTCCTTCCCTTTTTTCCTTTTTCTCTAAAGAAGTAACTGGTGTGATTCTTATTATAAAACTTAGTATCTTGAGTATTTTATTTTTTCCCAGTAATTCTGTTATTTACCTTGAAAAATGAGGGGACAGTTGAAAAGAGAAGTAAACAATTTAGAGATATTTGAGCCCTCCTCTTAGAGATGCACATATATTGATTTTATTACAGGAGTATTTCTAATAATTGTAAAGGAAGTAATCATTGAAATATAATTAGACATATGAATAAACGCATCGATAACTGAAGGCCTAGTTATCTTCTAAATATAGGAATTTATTACTTTTCTTATTTAAAAGAAACATGTTCTAAATGAAACCTTCAGTGCTCTCAGACAAGGCCTGTGGATGCCTGACAATGCCTGACTTCTGGACAGCATGGTCCAAAACACGCCTTTCAGATAAACAGTTTGACGTGCTTCTGAATGATACAGACACAATCTCAACTCCTGCACAGTGTCCATCATATCCTTTGAGTGGTACTCATACTAACACAGAAAATACTCAGTGGTGTCTCTCTTTCCTCTCCTGCTCTTTCCCAGAACATCAGAGTTAGGTGGGAAAATATGCAAGGCAGGTGCTCAGTGTCACTGATATGTGGATAGCTCAGCTAGCACAACACTACCTCTGTTGTCACCTTTTCTGGCTCTTGTATAACTGCCAATTTGTAACTGTGGGACACAGCCTGTGGGGATGAGCAAGTAACCAGAAATTTGGATTTTAAAGCATTTTCAGTTGGGACTTTGGTTTATGCTACTATCTTTCTTTTGCTCAGCCACATACAGTTATTTATCTTTATTTCCTTAATATCTGTTGTTACTCTTTAGATACTAGTGAGGTTCAGAATGACCTCCTCTGAACAGAACAGAGGGCTGGCCCTTTGATATTTGAACTACGCAGGCTCCTTTTAAGAACACAGGAGTGCAGGAACCATATATGCTTATCACCTAAGGATGAAAGGGGCCCTTGTTCTCCACTGCTCCATTGCAACTGCAAATACTTATGCTTCAGACACTGCAGAATAAAATTATATCATAACAGCTATTATTCCAAACAGGATTACAATTAAACCCCCTCAAATGTTAACCTGTTAGTGATGGCCCATTATTTTAAGATTTCAACAGCTGCCTACACTTATCAGTTATAGAACAATTCTTTGATCAGAACCCAATTCATCCTTCTGCCTCTCTGATTTAACCTTACTGAATTCTGTTACCTGAGTTTGGATTTACAGGAGTACAACATTTTTGCATTTTTGTCATCTGTTCTCTAGAACAGTGTCTAAATGATTGTCCTTTCATTTCCACAACTTTATTTGAAAGTTACATTAATGCACTTGAAGACCTTTTAAAGAGAACTATTTGCCATTATATTTAAAAAAAAAAAAAAAACTTATATTGTAAAAAGTAAATTATCTTGGCTTATTGTTTCCTTATTTTTCTGTCCTGATAAAACACAAGTACTCTGAGCATCCAAAATGCTACTAAAATAAGAACTAAAGTTTTCAGAAATTATATCTCATCCTTGCTTTTAAGAGGCATCATTTCACCTGCAGCTAGAATAAGAGCTGTAATAAATAAAACCCTTTTATAATTCTAAGAGGCACAAATTAGAACTAAAGTTTTCACATGTCATAAAACTGAATTGTAAAGTATAAAGCAGTACATTATTTTGACTGCTGGGAATTATGGCTACATAGGGCTTGAATTTTTACATAAGCAACAAAAATAAGAAATACACTGAAGCTAATTTCCATTCTGTTTATTCTTAGACTCTTAATATTTGAATTAAAAGTCACGAATGCAGCTTAAAGAAAACACGCCAACATGAATGCACCAGGCCATGAAAAACCAGCACAGACCAGCTCAAATCTTCTCTGCATAACTATGCCTGAAAAAGGAACACTCTCCTGGCTTGGCTAACAAAACTCATTAAATAAATTAAGCAGAATGACTGAAAAATAAAGTTAAGACACCAGCTGGCACTCAGTGGAGAAAGGAGAGGGGAGATGACATGCAGCCATTTCTACTCTTGCACTTCTTAGCATCCATTTACAGGCATCACCCCCTAATCACAGGCAGTGGTGAGGTTCCCACACTGTCATTTTCTCCTAGCAAACTGAGAAAACAAGGTCTTTTCAGCCCTTCTATTTAGTGTGTTGACCAGACCCTTAATCATACGAGAAACCTCTCCTTGCAGCTGCTCTGCATCCTCCCACACAACCACCTCTTTCTCAAAGGGGATCACCAGCTCTTGCTTTTCCTCTCTTTTACTACTGTAATTACTGAGAATTTTCACTTTTTCAATAATGTAATTGAAGATTTCTTCCTTGTCCATGCCTCTCTGGGGTGGCAGACAGGCTGGTGACTCCCCTGAAGACACTTCTTGCCCCTGAGTGAGCTGAATCCAGAAGAAATGTGGGGACTGACACTGCAGGTACAGAAGTGCCCTGAATAACTGTGCTTCATGAAATTTCTCTCAGCACTCACCCCACCATCAGGACATACCAACAGCATGTTGCTGACCTTTTCTACCCTGTGCCTTTGGGTCGGAGGCCCAACACTTGTCTTTCCTCTCATACAAAAGCAATGCACATGTAAAAACACCAGATGCTTTGTTCAAGTGCCAGCACAAGACTTTGGGGCTGCTGGCACCATGGCTATTCACCACATACCCCAAGTACTGGAAGGCAGGAGGAGAGCAGCAGGACAGAAACCAGTTTGAATGCTGACTTAGTGGTTGGCAAAGGAGTGGAGACAGGGCATAAAGGAAAAGGAGAGCAGTACAGACAAGAGTGAGCAGCTTTGATGCCTGGAAAGTGAAAGTAAGAGTTGCTATTTCTTAAATCCCATTCTCATTGCTAAGTGCCCTATTTGTGCCTAAGAGGTGACAGCAGTCTCTTCTGAGCAGAGGAGCTGCTCCCAGCTACACCAGCTAGGGAGGGGGGGAACTTGCAGGAATTGGGTGCTCCAGCCAGGACCCTACAGTTGCCACACAGACAGCTGGTAAAAGCACGCAGGCAATCCCTATCAACCCTGGGCTGCATGGTCAAACCATGCTGCACTATTAGACAGCTATTCATAAATACAAGAATGAAACCAAATGCATCTACTTTGACTTCTTTAAAAGGCCAAACTACCCCATCCATGCATACAACTCCTGCTGGCTTAGCGAGGTCCATGTCACAGCTGCACCAAGATGTGAAACTAGGCAGTATGAGGATTTGACAAAGTCAATTTTCTTGCTGTTCAAGCCACCCTTTTCCATATAAAGGCAATCACACTTGCACAGCAGTGCCTCACCCTCTAACCCCTTAGCCCTTTGCATCTCTGTCCTCCAGTCCTACTCAATGAATACAACTTTATATTTGATATTCTGACCCCCCCTTTCTGCGTTAGAGAAGTCCCTGAGCAGTTGACTTACAAAAAGCCTTCTTCCTAAGTTTGCACAGACCATCTCTGAGGCCAGGAAGGGTTTGCATGAATATAGCAGTCTGGCTGTGAGAACATAGCCACACATGCACATAACCACAATCATCACACGACATATGCACTAAACATGCATCTAAGCCAAGGGTCCTTGTAAACCAACAGACAACCAAACCCCTCAACTTAATAATGATTTAGAGGAATATTGTTTCTAAAACAGAAGAACAACATTCTAAAACATTCCCTGTTTTCTAAAGCGTAAGTGGAGTTCCAAGTCTCGTCATGAAACTGCAATAAATAGTGTTTATTATTTTGCCACTTTATTAGCTATTTTCAGGACCGAATTACATGGAATATTTCACATATAATGTTCTTGGTAGCATATATTAATTTTATAAAGCTCCCATACTGTCCATTTTCACATGGAAGTTATCTGTTGCAAATGAAACAGTAATATTACTGGGATGTAGAAGAACCATCATTCTGTCTGATGCAAGAGAAACTTGTAAAAAGCTGTAGAGGGCAAATAATCAGTCTCTGTAACAGCTTTCGTCTCTAGAGTTTTGGAGTTGGCTTGTTTCCTTTCAAGTGCCGAAAACTCTAGAGGGGAAGCAGTTGTTTCCTGCATACCAAAATGCTTTCTCATTTACCCAAAAAAGCTGCCTGAAATAGTTGCTAATATTTTTTCCCCACCTTTCCAAATAAATGTGTAAATATGTAAAAAAAGTTGGTCTGTCTTCTCCATCCTCTCATTTACCTTTGACACAGATCAATCCCCTGTCGGCAGCCAATACTCTCCTGGGCAGGGAGGACATGTTCTGAATTTCCAATTCCCATTCCAGCTGCAAAGCCTCCCCTTCCTCCCACTACTGCATTTAGCAGAGTATGTTTATGGGTACTTCTGAGAAAGATTAACAACCTTTTCAAGGAATGGCATGGACCACAAGGACAAAAATGCCACTGGCAGGAAAGTGGTGGTGTAGGAATTGTGTCACAGGCTCTCCAACATGGTATTGAGGAGTGATGCAATGAGGACATTCAAGAAATTGCTCAGCAAAGTGAGCCAGTTGATCATTGATTTCCGAGAGTAGTGCATTAGCAAGTATGACTGGGTTTTGTAGAGATCCAGAGCTCAATAGAAAACACCAGTAAAAGTTTTCCTGAACTCCCAAGTACCTTCTAGATAACCTCTCCTCACAGAGTTGGGAGCAGCTGCCTCTCCCCATAGCAGCACCACACTTTACCAATATCTTTTTGTCTTCATTATTGGTTATCACTGTTGATACTGCATGAGTTCACCCACTTACACACCTTTGCTACAAAGCAAGGTACAAAGCAGATGGGAAAAAGCAGATTCACCTCTTGGAGTTTCATGGAAAACCCTGAAGAAAATGCAGCAGAGATGGAATAACCAAGTACCTCCTGATGTCAGGATACAATATTAAGCCCCCAGACACTGTTCTTCCACATACCTGAGATAGCACATGAAGTATTCTGGGTTTTATTCCTCTGCTCTTTCACTGTAATCTCATTCTATGAAATGCTTAACCAGCTGCACCCAGCCCTCACACTAAATAAAAAAAAGTTAGAGCCACAGCATCCAACCAGCAAGCAGCTGCCGGGTCACAAGCATGCAAGTTCTTGGCAGATCTTGGATTCTAGCTTGCAGCTTTACGAGCACAGAAAGGAATTATAATAATTTTATAAAGCGAGATTTTCCAACAGCTACTGGAAACTGCTGGCTGACATCTTGGGACAAGGACAAAGAGAGCAGGGTGTTTCTTGCAGTGGCCACATTCAGCACCATTAGGGAACCTCGGTGACTTCAGCACATGAATGGTGATAATGAGCTTGTGGCAATGCCGATGAGCACGCATGGATGAGCATTCAATTACTCACCCTGCGGTTAACACGCAGTGAAAGCAAAGACTTCAGCCCTGCAGGCCTCCACAACTTTCATTTCATAAAGTGTCATTAAATCTCCATCAAACAATGACAGCTTTGTCTCCAAGGGCTGGGGCTGAGCAGGAGGTGACCCATCTTGTTTTGCAGAGCCCTCAGAAAACCAGCTCAGGCTGAACCCACTGATACAGAGGCACTACCTACTACCAGCTGAAGTGCTGACTTCAAGAAGAAAATACTCCTACTTCATTCCCTGCTCAAATATCCTCCCAGCCTTACAGACCAGATGCAGTTTTGTAGCTCAGCAGTCTCAGAAATAAAGAGGTCTCCCTTGAAGTCCTGAAATATATATTTTGATTTCTTTCTTTAAGACCTAGTTTAAGGAATTGATATTTTTTATCACATAGATGTGAAACATGGAGTGTAGTTGATGTGGAAAAATTTTGTAATGGAACAAAATTATTTCTAGTACTCTTGCCACAACCTGTGAAGCTGTATTCAAGAATCAATTCAATAAGACTCATGATGGTAAACATACCATCAGCAACAGCTTTGCTTCCTTGTGAAGATTTGTCCTCAGAAAAAATGGTATTTCAAAGATCTTTATGTGCCTAAATAAGCAGAAACGTTCTTTGGAGATTTTCTTTGGGACTGAAACAGGGAAAGATCTTAATTACCACTGAAAACAATGGTAACTTTAAAATCAAAGCTAGATGCTCAAACAATCAGGCATGTTGAAAAATGTGAGGGTTTTTAATCTGTCTGTATATTTAAGCACCTGTGTATATTGAAGACATACCATCCCTGCAGTGTTACTGTACTATACGTGTTAGCTCTATTCTTAAATAAATAAATTCTTACTTTAACAAAATCATTTCTCTGAAGACTGTGCCCTCACAAAATGATGATTAATACTAGGAGTTAAAATGCTACTAACTAGTAAATCAGATTAAAAAAAAAAAGAACAGCATTAAATAGAATCTTTTCACTGCTTTAAGAGTAGGTCATTTATTAGGATGCGTTTTTCTAAAATTGTATTTTTAAAAAAAAGCCCAAACCACAGCAAAACAAACAAAAAAGCAGCAGTCCACAGATATTTCTCCTGGGTTCATTCTTTTAGAGTTGGTGCAAGCCATTTTTAAAATCCTCTAAGCTTTGCCATAAAAAGTACTCAGGGAGCTAGCAGAACTGACACTCCCAATTCATTTAACTTCTGGCCACAGCTTCTGCTCTTAAACTGTACAGTAAATACAAAGTGGAAACTATTTCCATTGGTAAGTATAGGTAGCCTGCCCTTGGCCGGCTGTAGAGTGAACCCAGTCACAACACTGAACAGTGTATTTGGAACAAAATTCTGTTATTCAAGGCTGTTGTTACTTTGTTGCCCATAAAAATGCAAGTACTCAAACCAGCCTCTGTGTAACTGTTTCAATGCAGTATTTGAAACAGGCAAAATGGTAGATGACAAACAAAATTAACATTTCCAGCTTCTTGTCCCAGTCAGTTCTGTAACCAAACCAATTTAACATGAAAGTTTTCAAGGTGTTAAGTTTTTCATAAAAAGCTTACTGCTAAACCTGCCCAACTCAGCCGCTGGAGCTACTGGGGAGCAAGTGTGGATGGAGACTTACTTACACATAAACTCTCTAGGGCACCATCTACACTGAAGATTTTCTAGCAATATACTCCCAATACAGCCACACAAAAATCTGCTTTATTCTCCTTTCACTTAAGCCTCTCTCCAGGTAACAATTGGTCCTCCTGAAGATGAGCTGTAAGTGCTCACATGCATGCTTATGTTGTGACAAGAAGAAAACTTGGATGTATTATAGAAAGGATGTGGACCATCTGACTTGGGTGCTGCCAAGCAGAACCTACCCATGAGTTTCTAAATTTTAAAACTTTAAAATAAAGAGGAAACTGAGCACTGCAACATCAGTTATTTTTGGAGAGTAAGATGGTTGCTATGTCCAGTTTTAGAAATCAGTAATGTAGACCATAAACAGAGAAAACAATATTTCTAGAGAGCAACTACATTGAACTCCAGTTCTCTAACTGAACCTGAGTACTGTTTTTGAAGACAGAAAGGTGCCTGTTCCTCAGCTTGAAGCAGGATCCCATTCTTTTAATGATGAAAACAGTGTTGTGGCTACTATCATTAATAAACAAATTTAAAAAATTAAAAATAAGTACAACAACAAAAAAAATAGTCTTCAGCTATGCAGTTAAAATCTGCATTCCTCAAGTTTTGCTGATTTTCTGACTGACACCATCCCCACATTTGCAATGTCATACAGAATACCAAAAACAAATGTAAATGGGACAGAGGAGTCATGCATTGCAATCTAAACTAGAATCAGCAGATTCCACCACACACCGACCCCCCACTGCCTGCCCCGATTCAGCGTGAAAAGAAGAATAATAATTAGGCATTTGAATAAATATATTTTGTATTTGCTGATTAATTTTTCACAGATTTGCAGATACTTTAAAGTAATAATTGTCACAACGGCTGTACAACAAATTTGTGCTTAAACAGATAAAAAACCCTACATGCCTGCAAAGGGCCCAGCAGCAACCATTCAGGGAATGGATTTCTTGGAACTGAGCATTCATAATCCAGTGCCTACTGTGCATTCACTCCCTTCAATGACTATGGTAATTAGGTTGTCTCATGTTATTGTGACCTACAATCTATCTATGGGGACACTCCAGGGGAGCTCTGGGTCTTAAATCTACTAATTTCACATTTAGAAAGACTCAGGCATTACAACAATGCTGAATTGATATGCAGAACATTCAGACAATTTTAAACACTCAAATCATTGTCCTCACATGTAAAAAGATCAGGGCTTCCTTCAAGCACACATTGTGCAAATTCCGTGGGTGTGTCACAGCACACTGAAACGATGTTTGCTGAAATGCAACTGGGCCATGGAAATGGTCGTCGATTAAGTGGAAAATAAGGAGTCTTGGGCACAATGACCTTTATAAATGACACACAAAATTTAAGCTGAGATTTTCAGCAAGCTTTTCTGGTCAGTTTTTTCTATGTTGATAATAAAACACGATATATGGTTAGTTCCTTGCATAAATTACAGCCATCTCAGGAAATGTTGTTCAATACATATCACTTCATCCAATCCTAACAACAGGTCAGACAAAGCTACAGTCTAATCATGCTAAATAGTTCCTCACTACCTTAGTATTGGCAGTCCTAGATGATTAATAGCATGGTCTCATTCTATTCCTTCATTATAGACAAGTGGGTAATCATACAGAAATTTTGCAAACAAGTTTCCTGTTTAGGCTAGAGCATCAACCAGATCAGGCAAACTACCTAGAATCTGAATCTGTATGAGAGTTTTGGGAATCTTCTTGTCATCTCCTGGACTCAAATCTTACCCACCTGCCAGACAGATCATGACAAGCAAATATTATCTACAATTTCTGGACATTGACAAATGAGCTCTGAGTGTCTTGCAGCATCTCCTCTTTTAAAACATTGCTAACCACACCTTCCCAGCCCTTCACCAGCAGCTAAGTAAGTGCAGGAATCTGGGCATGAGGGAAGGAAGGCAGAAATACACATTTCCCTTCAACCCTGACAGAGGATGAGAAAAGAGGAGGGCAGACACCTTAGAGTGAAAAATGTCAAACTGCCTCGTAAGACTTACACAACTCTTATTAATGTAATAAATTCATTTTTGGGAGTGTAAAAAAAATTCAAATCATTGCCACAGTGAATGCTTAAAATTACACCCTATGAGTTAGATTGAATACAAAGTATGTACAGGTTCTCCACTGAGAAAACTGAATGTACTTATCTTTTTTAATTTAATCTAGCCATATAAAATGATCCTGGTAAGTAGATTAGAAATCTTACGTACTGGGCCCCCATGTGGTTTGCCTTTAATATTTGTGCATTCAATTACTGGTTTTAAAAAGCAGGAATTATTCATTACAATCCTAATGCTATATTTATTCAGGATTTTGGCCTATTTTAAGATTAGGCCTGACTTAATTGAACCAAACTATCAGCAATGTTGGAGTCAGACTACTGTAACTCATTATCATATATCTGCCTGATACCTGCATTCTGCAAATCTGCGAAGAAGAATAAAAGAATACTTCCTCTTGCTACTGCTGGAATAAAATTAGAAGATGTCTGGGAAGTCTGAAAAGCAGTTTTATCCAGATGCTCGAGTAAAATACTTATTTTTGGATGAAAAAAGTTGAAACATGAAAGCTGTTCTAATAAAAATATGTACGACAGAGGTCGTACGTATTTACGTAATTTACGTCTCCCTACATAACTCACAGGAAAAAAATTAACTGTAGTAGTAAGAAGGCATTGCAAGAATCCACATTACGGACTAGGAGTTCACATCAATTGCTGCATGCAACACACATTAGGAAGAGGTGAATAGTCAGTCATTCCCATCTTTTCCTTACAAGAGATTCACTGGCATTTCTACTAGACCTGCAGAAGGATATTGCTTGAGGCATCTCAGCAGACACGAACCAGACACTGCCCAGACCAAGGGCAGAGAACGGCCCTCTCCTCTCACCACACAACACCATCCTTCACTTCATCAGCAGTTCCTTCACAACAGTGCTTGTATCTGAGTTCCTCCTCCCAGCTTTTGGAGAACAAAGAGGCAGCTTTGAAAGACTAAAGGAAACTGGGTCAAAGGACCTTCAGAGTTCCATTAGACTGTCACTATTTCTGCATTTATACCTTAAATATCACAGCAAATTGCAACTATACACTTTCTCTCTAAGTCATTTGCTATCCATTTCTTTGTTTAACCATTAGCTATGTAAGCATATGGAGGGACATCTATTTACCTTATTTCTAGCCTGTCTCTTCCCTGCTCACATTGCAATTCCTAGGGAGATTCCCACTGCTTCTTAAGCATCATGTTACAGATCTTGCAGAAATACTAACCTTGATCTTGTTTTAGGTGAAAAGTACTGCAGAAGTTCAGTACAGCCACATGTGGTTCCAGCTCTGGAGATATACAAATTATATTATCTATCTAATGAAGATGAAATGTTACCTTAATTTGTAAGAAGAGATTAAAGAATAAGGGCAGTAGCTACCAGGATAGGAAAAAATGCAATTCCTAGGAAAACATTTGCTTTCATCCATCAGTAAAACATCGCTGTAAATCTGCACTATATTTGTCACTTTATTTGGAAAAAAAGTAAGAAGATAATTACCAAGAATCTTGTTGTTTTTCCTACATTGCAAAAGGATCATTGCTTGCAAAATCAACATTTTGTGTAGATAAGAGCAGGAAATTAACAATAGTCACTACAGTTTTCAATGCAAGACAATATAAGCTTTCATAACATAGAATAAAAGCCTTAGCCATAAAAAAAAAAAAAAAAGGTATCCATAAATATATAGCTATAGGCATTCTGGGCTTCTCTATTAGAGGTGAGTAATGAAGCAAGATAGCCAGGTTCAGACCTTATTTCTGACAACTATACTACTATTATGCATCAATTTACATCAATTTCAAAAGACACCACACTCCAATTTAGACTGACTTTTTCTTTATAATTTTTTTCCTGAGTAAATGCATCCTGTACTTGCTCTTAAGTTCTATAACAGAACAGAAACAAGGAGGCATTATTTAATTTACACTATATAGACAGCATTATGCAGAGTACCTTCAAAACAAGAAAGCATAAAATACATCCTTTTGTCTCTTAATATACAGTGCCAAGGAATTTCTCTGTTTAATTACATAAACAGTCTTTTCAGCAAATGTTTGTAAAACAGATGATGCAAATGTTACTATTATTATTAGGTTACAAAAAATAAATGAAATTACTTGGAGGTGGTAATTTCTACCTTACACAGAAAAGATGATGCCAAAGAGTCCAAAAACTCCATTATAAGGTGGCTGTTATCAAAAAAGAAGTATTCTAAAAATGAGGAGGACTCAAATGTTTTCTGATTTTGAAATAGACAATCTGTCTGAAATTCCAGTCAAAGACTGAAGTCAGAACTCTGCCTTTGGGATTTATCTTATACACAAAATAAATGTTTACTGTGGAATAGTTCTGTAAGGTATACATGAGTCATTTTTAACCACAGTATTTCCCAGATAAACACAACTGCTGTATTTATAATGAAAATTAATTCAGTTACGCAGATAGTTCATAAAACATCTGACAGAATGGAAAAGGTATTTGACAAGTCCTAACCGGTATTTTTTCTTTCATCTTTCAGGGTGCTTTTTGGTTGTGAAAGAAGAAGCAATGAAAAGTATATGCAGAAAGAAAAATCTGATTGGAAATAAAATCCATTCCCCAGAATACTGGGTGCAGTTGCAGGGATCAATAAGCAAAATCAGGTAGAAAAAGATCAGGTTTATCATTGGTTACTCCAATGATAAAACCCCATGCAGACTGGGCCCAGTGGTGTTTGCTTTCATACAAACTACCAACTAATCTCTCTCTTGTTTGACACAACAGAGGGTCAAATCACACAGGTGTTCGTTTCCAGGTGTTCCTCATATATCGCTATTACCTAATTATTCATTCACCTCATTTGGTGAGGCTCTAGGAGGTGGAGCAAATCATTCCTGATCTCCTGAGCTTTTATAAGAATTTGCCCCATATTTATTTCCCTCTTTATGTACCCTTGTATGTAAACAATATCACAGGTCTCCAAGAGGACAATATCTTGCACAAAAGCAGTCAATACTTGATTCTCTCTGGATTCAAATGGAGCACCAATGCAGAAACAAAGAAGAAAAACACAAATTTGAATGTATTCTTATAATATAGTTTAAAATTAACTGGATTTTTAAGGGTAATTTTGAAGGAAAAGTGGGCAGCTAGCATGTCAAGACAAAGAATGGAGTTGCTGCTAATGACCCTATCTTCTACTGCTTAGTGACTAATTAAATCAAAGAAAACCAGAGCAGAGGAAATTAGAAGGCATGTTGCTGTTTCTATTCCTTCCAAATCAAAACAGTAGCCAGCATGGTGTAGGAAAGCACCTTCAGGTTACATACTCTGAGAAAGTTATTGTATATAGCTTTGGCAAAGCCAAACAAACATGCTAAGTGTACTTGGGTTTTAAAAGCGAAAGGCTATGCCTACTATGGCTGTGCCCTCGTGCTTTACATGTGCTTGATAAAGCAGAAATCTGCCTTTCATATCAGACCCCAAAAGAGTATTACAGCTTGAAGTGGAATTGAAGAACAGAAATTATCTTCTGGAGCCAAATGTGTTTGATAATCTTGGAATGGGTAATAAAACTCTTCTGCAATCTTTTGCATGAGCTTCCAAGAAGTCTTTTGCAAGGAGGTGTTTTCTGAATTTGTATCACAAAGCTACCAGTTAGTAGTCATGGTTTCCACTAAAAAGCTCTTTGTAAGTTCCTATTCTCAAAACATGACTACTGGAGCTCTGTAAGAATTATGTCAACTCTTCTGAAATAGCTCACAAGCATGCCCAGCAGCTCCAAGCAGCTGACACAGCTATGCTAAACACCCGCTCTCCCGCAGGGGGACGGTGGGGCTCCTGAAAAGCTGGATAGTGTAACATGTTCAGACAGTGCATGTCTGCCCGTCCTTACTTGTACCCCATTCCTGAGGTGTGAGCATGAAACCACTCTCCTAACAGGAAACAAACCCCATCATTCTATTCTGTTACTAAACTCTGATTTAAAAGATGGAAAATAATCCAGACAAGCCATTATTTTTAAATTAGGAAATTTTTTAATTACAAAAGCTTAACCCATTTGGGATGAAGCAAAAATAAGTGGCCTTTTCAGCACCAGATTAGCGGCATGATCCCAAACTATTAATCCCATTTTTTACTGTGCTCCAGAAAAACCTACATCCTGATGGCATAAGTATCCTGGAGACCCACACTCAACAGGATGCAGTGACCTTGAGAGATCTTTACACATTCAAGGCTATGCCTGCCTGCCACAGCTAATACAATATCACAGCAAATAATTTAATTACACAAACATCAGAAGATTCAGAGAGTGACAGATCCCAGTCTCATGCATAGTGCTTATCTCAGGCATAAAATCAGCATCAAGAACTATATGTGCAACAAGGAGATTTGTTGCTGCAGACCTGTATATCTGAACAGCACTAGCACAGCAGCACACTGTGCTGACCTCACAAACTGTCAGGTATAGAAAATGCAACAGAAACATCTCAATTTCTTGACACAAGCAGAAAAGTAGAGAACAGTGCTTCAGCTGCTGTAAGCTGCCTTCCATAGCAGCAGGCCAGCTGGAACACCATCCACACTTTCCTCGAGTTTGCCACACCAGGAGACTCCCTCCTGCCCCTCCTCAGATCTGCTGGACTATCCAACTCCTCCATGCACTCAAGTAAACTTAATGCAGCCTGGTGAGCAAGCTGTGCAGAATTTTTAAGCTGCAAAACCTACATCCAATTTTGCCAAAATCAGTGACCTACATTTAAGAGTAATTAAATTATCACAAAAAAAAAAAAAAAAAAAAAAAAAAAAAAAAAAGGGCAGAGAGACAGAGGGACAGGTTTGATTATTGTAGGAGGATGATTCTTACAGATGTTTTGCTTGAAGGTACTAGAAAAATAGCACATAATCAAACTCCCCAAAATCATCTTCTGCTGAAACTCTTCTGTCCTAGCTGCTTACTGAAATGCTGCTGCCCTTCCTCTCCTCCAAGGCCACAATCTTTTCTCAGCCCAAGAGGGCTCTATTTGCAATGCTACACAAAAGGATTAGTTGTTTCAATTTTTCTGTTTTCTCTCTCCAAACAGCTTCAGTCATATCTCTTTTGAGTGACCTCAGCAGCATTTTACTCAACACTCTAGCCACCTATTTTTTCGGGATGGGGAGGAGGATGCGGAATGGGGAAGGGGGAAGGGAAGGGATGGGGGGTAGGAGGGGGAAGGAAATAACCAAGCAGTTTGGTTTGACATCAGTACAAAATCAAATCAGAATAGTAAAAATATGCATTAGTTTTAAATGCTGTTTTTGTAGTCCTGCATCTCTGAACCAAACAAGCATTTCCTGCACTTTATCCTCCAGATACAGCACCACAGGAAAGCATGCATTAAGTAAGCTGGAAAACAACAGGTTTTAACACCATTACTCTTCTCCTAGGTTTACCACTGCTATATTGTGTGATCTCAGACAAACCATTTGTACTTCAGTCTTCTTAACTGTAAAACAGGTAAAATGCATGCTAAAGCATCCTAGAATATCTTAAAAGTCTTGAAATTGAAAGTGACTTCGAAAAGATTGGCTCTAATACCAACTATTATTTTCATAGAATGCAGACTGCACTGCTAAGGGAAAAAATATCCTGACTGCATAATCACTTTTAGAACAGTGGCTAGAACAGTATATGTGATAGAGGAGTTTCAAAGGAAATGTCATATTTTTAAAGTATGTGTGCCACTACCATATTTAATAGAAAGTCATCCCAAGTCTTTTGGTGCCATGAGTCTTTGGAGCCTTAGCACAAAAGCATTAGGTTTTGTACTAGATTATAATCACTCTGTAGGAGCTGTCAGGATTAATCACATCAAAAATCCATGCACAAAAAAAAAGGGGGTGGTTGCCCAAAGAGGGTTTGGTACTTTAGAGACATTAGAATCTATTTCGTTAATAACACCTATTTGGGCACTTGGTCTTTGTGGCTCTCTGATCATATTCAAGTATTGCTCATTCTCTCCAAGAGGCTTTTGTTGTGGCACTTCAAGGGCAGATCCTCAAACAACAACACTAAGTGTTCAGGAGCAGCCAAATTAGAGAGGCTCAGGTGCCAGGAGCCCCATCAAACCCCAAAGCCACTGTGAGGATTTACTCATAGTGCATCAATGTCTAGTTTAATATTTTGTGCACAACCTGATTCAGGACCAAGTTGAGAGCATTAAATCATGTAGTATCCCAGGCTCAGAAGAACTGGTTAACTGTTAACAGGGTTTTCCAATTTAAGGTTGCCAGAACTGAGGATGGAGTTCAAAGAGAAGAGGCTACATGCAAAGGTTTTTGCATGTGAGGAGTCAACATAGCTTAGTAACTCCTCTTTGTGAACGTTTATCCTAACAAGACCTTTCTTAACGACTTTCCTGTATTCAATTTAAAATCTACACAGCCCTACTTTAAAAAAGAATAAAGATATACATCTATACATAAAAATATATCTATACAATTTATTTTAGATGCCAAGAAATATAGGATCTTGAGTGATAAATTACTTTTTTGAGGAGTAATTTTCCTTTAGTGAAAAACGTGTGATTGTTTCTTTAAAATAGAAAGCTTGTGTTTTACAAAAGGCTTTAGGCTCAGCAATCTTTCAGTAGGAATTTATACATATAGAAGAAAAACTCAAAACAAAACAACTCACCTAACAGTCATAGAGAAGAGCAAAGTCTCTGCCCTCTGAAACTACAAGAATTACTAAATACAACATCATTATGTGAGTTGTATGCAGAACTGCAATCCTACTAAGAGCATCAATAGAAAAGATTGTCAACACACTACTGAAAATATTTCAAAACAAATTACGGTATTGGTAAATCACATTCAACTTACATTGCCACATATCCTTGATATTGCCTTGAAGTTAGAGACCCAGAAACATGGAGCTTTACAAAAAAAGTATTCGACTAAGAAGGTTAAGTGAAGAACACATAAATAAAGGCAATGTCCTGAAACAGCTGAAGCATAAAAAGCAAAAGACCAAACAAGGCTGATTTTAACTACCCTTCAAAACTGTTGAAGTCTACCTAAAGCAGCAAAAGATGGATGGATTTCTGGGGGAGCAAAGGAACAGAAATCACACATTTCCATTGAACTGTTTCAAAGTAAGGGTGTTGTAGGTTTTTCTAAGCTGTCTTAGACTATGGGACTCAGTCATATTGAACCCATGGAAAATCCATGTTGTCATGTTACAATATTGGTTTTCTATCCTGTTGTATATGTTGCCATTTACCATTAGCAAGAGTTCATCAACCAAGACAAAAGCTTTGTTACAAAGATACATTTCTGTGAGAAGCAAAAGATGTTCTGTTCTGTTGAGTGCAGATCCTCCATGACACAGATGGCAGATGATAATATTAGACGTCAGCAAGAGAGAGAGAGAAAGACACAGTCAAGCACTGGTCTTGGGGTAGTCGCAAACAAGAGGTGACATATTAATCTGCCTGAAAGTCAAATGAGATTTTTACCATTGATTTCAAGGAAGTAGGAACTTGGTTTCTTAGAACTAATAGTACCTTCTCTGCTGGGTAAAAAATAGAGAGAAAAAAAAAATAAGGAAAGAAAAAAAGTCTATACAACTAATCCCTATTATATAAAACACTGCTTTATACCACTCTAGTGGTGTACACTTCATATTCTTTTACAGTGTTACAATTCTGAAACAGTGCCAAGCCAGAAGAGCCAGACTCAAGAGAATGTATACAGAGGTATTAATTTTGATGAAAATAATATCTACTACTCTCCTGCATTAAAAGATTTCAGCTACATGGCTTTCAGAGTCAACTTTCATTTCTTTTCATGTTAACGTGCTTTTCTTTTTGAGCTAGCTATATATTTTCCTTTCTTTTAGCTATCAATGTGTTAGCCCAATGTCAAATGACAGCCTTGGGCCATCAGTCCATTGAAATGAAGGAGCTCCTTGCAGAAGACAAATGAAATCCATAGATGGTAAACATACACCAATCAGATGAAGCCAAATCTGGGCACACTACACACATCAATACCTTGGCAGCACTGCTGCAATAGTTATGGTTTTGTTTAAAACATTTTTGTCAAGTTTATTTCAAAGCTTATAGCCTTTTTGGTACAACATCTGCTTCTCTAGAGCAGTAAAGTCAGCTAAAGAAATACCTTGCAAGGTGGCTTGAAGAAGAGTGAAGTAGGACACCAGTCTACTCTCTATCTTATCAGTCGAAAACTATGGGAGCGTTTGTATCCATGTTGGAGCTTTGTGACAATTTGCAGTTTTCTGTATTCACAAATAACAACAGCAAGAACAGCAGAAACAGTCCTCCCAAGTCTACCCGACTTAAGAAAACCTTTTTCAAGGTTGTGCTACTTTCTCCATACCCCACCAGTCTCTGGAGGAAAAAAAATAATAAAAATAAAGGGGTGTGGCTGTGTAAGAAAGAGTTTTAAAAGAACCTTAATTCAAATTTCAGTTCAAAGATTTGGATCACTGCTTATCACTCTCTCAACTATTCTTTTGTTTAAAATCCTTAAATATTTTAAAGTAAGTCCACTTAGCCACTTATCTCTACTGAAAAGATGTGAGTATCTTGTTCCGCAGTTTGTGAAACAGGCTGTGCTGTAAGCAAAGTGCTGCACATCCTGCTGTTTATCTCAAGGTTATGCTGAGCGTCACCACCAAACAAGTTATTTGGCCTATGTTTAGTTGAGTATTATTTCCCAGTGTGATACTGAGAGTTTGCTAACAGCATTAGAGAAGCAGAGCAAAGAAGCCTTAACAGACGCACTGTCTATTGTTCTAGTCCACCAGTTGATGAAATCTGAACTTTCCCCTACAATAACAATTAATGACACTACATTTTCAATAAAATTGACAAAGCACCTCCACTCCCTAGAGGACCAGATCCAGGATGATAATTTCTGGGTTTTGTTTGCCTCTCCCACCCATACCTTTATTCCTGTATTTGCACAGGAGAGTAGATTGAAATGGTGAGAAAAAATATTACTAACTTTCTATTTGGCTCGGTTTCCAGCTTCAGAAATGAAAAACCACCAGCTTTCTGATGTTCATGTGAACATTAACATAGACCTGTAACACCAATGAGATTTCAAGCAACGAAACACAAGAAAAATGGAACTTCAGGAAAAGAAATGGAAAATTTGTATCCAAAGCAAGTCCTGGCCCTGCTAAACCAAAAAGCAGCTGGTGGAGTGATTTAGGTATATTCGAGTTGCAGCTTGGTAATGAGCTGTGCTGGAGGATGACTCAGCTGAGCAGCGAGTTATCTGAGCTGAACTATAGATAAAGTTCTTTATCAGAAAAGGCTGGCTGGTTGACGTTTTTGTCCTTGATTGTCCTTGATTGATTGTTCCTGGCAATCTGCTGATCATGACTTTTAAAGTAGTCTCAAGATAAAATACTTCAGCAAACAATAATAGATTTTGGAGGCAGTTTTCACCTAATTAAAAACAAATAAATAAACAAAAAACAACAACAACAACAACCAAAAAAAAAAACAGGAACAAATTCAGGAACTTCACCAAGTGAAGGTGAATTACATAAAAGAAAGCAAAGTCTTCAGGAAGGTCATTACATTTTTTCTTAATGTCTTCTATTTCCCGCAGGTTTATTTTTAAGCTCACTTTAAAGTGTGCTTTTGAAGCCAATAACATATAATATATAGTGATACTAGTGGAACTTTCTCCAGTTGGTATTAGACAGCACTAGGAATGCAGCTTTACTGTTGGGTGATTTTGTTCTCCCCAGCTATTCCCAATGTGCCTGCTAATATGCTTAATGGTGTACACTGAATGTGCACAGTCCCTCCTCCCTTGGGCTCAGCTGGCAGCCCATCATCTTCTCAAACTACTTTCCCCACTACTGTTGTACCAAGCAAATTATTCTGTGCATTTCCAGTGAGAAGTCAGGAAAATGAACTCAGAATACAATACCTTATTCAGCAGTTTCAATTCCTTTCCTGCCTTGTCTAACTCAGAGCATGCAGGAGTAGTGGGTGTGTACAGAGGTACAAGAAAAAAGGCATGATACAGGCTTGAGCCCAGCTGAGGCTGTTTACATAAATGTACTCCAAGACTTGCCAGTCACTTGAAATAGATAATATGTCAGTAAATCCACTGACATCCAGGACCAGTCAGGTGTTTGGGTGTGATTTTCAGGTAAGTGTTAGTTAAGCAGTGTCCTGATGAAATATCTCAGCTATTCAACAGCATGCTGGGCACATGGCTATCACATGAAGTTTAGTCCAGCAGTCTAGCAGGAATTACAGATCAGAAAATAGGTAAGGTCCACAGGCTTGCTTCATGACTCAAATTGCTACTACAGAAAAAAAAACAAGAAGCAGGTCATAACAGCAGACTGACCATAGCCCTGAGAAAGCTCAATAGTGCTGAGGATACTGAAACAGAGACTTGCATGAGAATATCCTATCTATCATGGCTTCTTCTAACAACTGCAGACAAAAGACTTTGCAAATGTTTCAGGTTCCATGCAACATGTCCCCAGAGGTAAAGCACAACTTCTGAGAGGGGAAGGGCACATGGAGGCAAGAACCCAGGGGGAGGGTGTTCAGCAGTCATGAAGCATGCAGCCAGACCATGAGGATCCACCCTTTTAAGCAGTGATAAAACAACACGGGATTCAAAAAGTTCTTATGAAAAGTCCTCATCAAACACAGGAAAACAAACAAGAGCAGTCTTGGAAAGTCTAGGACTATAAGACAGACCCAGCAATGCACTGGTCTGGCACACATCTCTCAAGAAGTGCTTTATGAGGGCTGTGATCAAAAAAAAAAAGCCTCTTAAATGTACAGGTTTTTATGCTAACCTTGTGATTTGAAATCCTGAGTCACCCACTCCAAATGCCAAGAATTCACAGTGTTTTATGTATAGGCAACTAAAGAGACACACAAATCTTGCAGGACTTCTATATTTTCCAGATATGAATGGTATAAACTTATAAAATAATTACAAAGGACCTGAGCTACAGTCTAATTTTCACAAGCATGTAAAAAAAAAACCCAATTCAATACAATTTGCCTAATGTTACTTACCACCATATAAATTCATTTATGCAACACTTATTCATCACTGAGTTCTTAATTTTTTTATGAAGATCAAAGGAAAAAAGAGACTGCAGTCGTTACCAAAAGAACTATACTTCTGCCCGAAAAGATTTATCATTTAGCACCATCCTACAGAATAATTAATTTTTTATCTTTTTGTTTTCATTGCTCCCTGCATGCAGGGTACAGAATTTACAAGATCATTCCTTGTTTGCAGTGAGCTAAAGCAGAACATACAACATATTTAAAAATTGAAGCATGTTCTTTTTCCTTCCTTGGACATACATATACAAAAGTCTCAGCAGGAGGAACATGCACCCTATTGTTACCTATAGAAAGAATGTAAAAAATTATTTATTGATAACAAGGATAAAATTGCAAAGGCAACACCTGCTCAAAAAGAGACCATTCAGGAGATTTACTGCTTCAGAAATCTATGATGGGAGTAAGTTAAGATAGATAATGGCTAGTCATGGGATGTATGAAAAAGTGAGTGATTATACATTGCTCCAAACCACTGGGTTTTCATTACTGACATAAATCAAGGTTAGCAAGTCTTGAAAGCCAATAAAAACACCAGTAAAAAACCTGGCAGTTAGATTTAGCAGAGAATATTGTGTCCAGAAATACCAGATGCCTTTTTAAAAATAAAGTATGTTTTGCTAAGCAAGGTCTGAAAAGTTTTTGCAGCAAAATGGAGCTTGATCTTTAACAGCTGAGCAACAGAGGTCCTTATTATTTAATTAAACACTCATTTTAGCTGACATATTTTTAAAAACCTAAAATGAAGTGATTTTGCTGCAAGTCAAGTAGGTGAAATGGAAAGGGTTTATTCACATAAGGCTAGGAGTCATGAATGAAACAATGATTTTAGCATGAAAAGAATCTGCTGCTAAACAAGAAGTTACTGTGAAACATTCCATACAGAATAGCAGATTTAACAAAATGGCCTGTGGATTTGAAAATAAGTTCTGCACCACACTTATGGAAGGACATTTTGCTCTTGTTTCCATTTGTGGTCACTACTACTCATGTCCATGAGGACGGTGTCCTTCCATCAGGCATTAGTACATCTATCAATAATTCTTAGATAATGGCTGAAAAGAAATCTGATTTGATTTGGCAGGCAAACCATGGACTTTTCAATTACTCCTTTTATTTATACACTGTCCCACTCTCTATTAAAAACACTGCAACTTTCCAAGAAGTCATGTACTCTTCATACAAACACAGAAATCATTTTGCAGATAATGTGACTAAGTAGATGCCTTTGAAGCCAACAAGCCTATTTCCTCAAGCACAAATACCATTATTTTTAATGCCCAAGCAAAACCTCAAACTAAGTGCCTGATTTTGTTTAAATCCCTCACGCTGCAGCTGAACCCATCATTCATCTTTACCTCCAAGCACCAGCCATCTGACATGAGAAGGCACCAGCCTAGGTGAGCTTGTGGAGTGCCCAAAGTCTGCAGAGCACCACTGGACCCCTGACTGGAGAAAAGGTGTCCCTTGGTAAAAGACCATGTGCCTGCAAGGGCACATGCCAGTGGCCATGCACAGCCATTTCAGGGAATGTTCCTCCAACTTCCCACCACACAAACAGGGAAGAGAGACCCTTGGACATTTGCCAGGTGACAAAGTCCCCTAATCCATCAGGTCTCTGTGTCACCATTTTCCCACAGAGCCCCTGTTGCAGAGGGGAGATGCATCGGTTTTTTGGGTGCTACATGGGGCAGCTGGGTCTGCACAACTGCAGACATGCAAAATTGGCACAATTTCATTTGGAAACAAACTAAAGAGAAACTGTGGATCATCCAAAACAATACTAGATAGAGACTGGTATGCATTTTTTAGTCTCTAAAGAGCATAATTTCATGAAGCATGCAAGACCTAATAAGCACAAAAAGGAAATAACCAGGCACTGTCATAACAGGAAACACACCAAAGTCCTGCCTAAATTGGAGCTGGCTGGGAAGTGGGCTATTGTCAGAAACCCATTTTAGACACTGAAATTGCTGATTACCTTGAGCAAGCATGGCATAATGACCAAAAAAAACCCCAAACCGAGGAGACTGGTTTGTTTATTTTGTGGGAAGCAGATCAGAAACAATCTAAATCTTAAATGAGCATATCCTAAAATATGCCGCTGTTCCACTAAAGTGGACAGAAATAGTAATACTTCAAGTTAAAGAATGGTTAGAAATAAGTATAAATAGACAAATGCACATCTCAGTGCACCTGACTGGGGATACACATACCTTGCTGAGAACATTGTAGCATAATTCACACAGGGTACATAATTTTCACTTCTTTTATCAAAGAAGTCTTCTGTCAAACTACTACATTGCGAATTTACTACTAAATTTGCTTTGACATTTATGGGAACTTTTTTTTCACTTTTTTTTAAATGTTTGGAAGATGGAAGAAGGGCTCATTTTACTGCCAGTTGGTATACTCCTCAAAAATTTATGAATGGCATTGGACTTGGGTTGGTCCTATCTACAGCTTTATTCTTCATAATTTTCCAAGTGGCACTGGCATTATTCATCTGCATCGAACATGCTCTGTTCCAGAAAAGCACTTTCCAAAAGGTTTCTAATCCTGCTAATGTAGTTTCAGTTCCCTGATCCCAGCCATCCTGGAAATTCGTGTATACCACAGCACACAGCTCCATCCGGCTTTGTGATGAAATTGGGCTATCTGCCTGCACCAATTTGGAACTGACTTATTTCCCTTCAATGGCGTGACATGGCTGAGAGGCTAAAAAAAACTCCCAACTGCAACAAATCTAAGGCTTCCCTAAAGGAAAGGTAGTTAAAGGCACAGGTAGCGCAGCACTAACTAGATACTTGCTAACCATTTACCTTATAATAGCCTGTCTCATGGTCCTTTTTTCATATTGTGACCATATATCTTCATGCTAGAGAAATACATTCATATTTTGTCTGAAATCTAAGTCTAAAAATTAAATACTAAAGCACAAACATATCTGAGCAAATAAAAGCATAAAACTACTGATATTTCCCAGTACGAGTCAGTGTGGATGTGGGAATTTCTAAGTAGAGACAAAGCAGCAAAAACAAGAACATGCCACCAGGGAGCTGGTGTTGCTCCCTGATAGCCAGCAGTAAGGACATCTTTTATCATTTAGAAATCATGCTGGTTCTGCAATTTGGATCTGAAAACTTACTGTGCTGGCTATAGGGCATGCAGGGAAATCTAGAGGTAGATACTTATTTCTTTCATGTTCCCTGTGTGAAATAGCAAGGCTCGGTGTATCAAAGCTCCATACAGAAGGCTCATTATGTAAGTGACAACTATAATATTAAACTGAATAGAATGATAATATAATTCAGGAAATCTAATTGCTACTGTGTAGGAAATTCATTTTCTAACAATACAAAGCAAAAGCTGTCTCAATCACTAAAAAAAAATCCACCCCTTATAATTTTCTTTCATTTTCAATTTTATAAAAATGGCCTTAACTCCTCCTAGAGACACCAGCACTTAACTAGTCAATCAATCACCAGAATCAATCACCACACCTGCTGTCTCCATTGTTATTCCTTAAAGAAAAGCGTAAGTACAAGAAAACATGTACTGACTAGAATCCACCAGAGGCAAATTAAAATGAAAGAAAACAAAACTAAGAAAGTATTCTAATTACTAAAATGAAATACGTTTCAAAACTGTAAATGAAAAATATTCCATCAGAAGAGAAGGAAAATTTGCAAAATTTACAAATATAATGTATTAATTATATGACAAATAAAAATAATTTGAATGTAATATTTATCTGAAAATAAAAACCCAGTTCTCAATAACTCTTTATGTTCATTATTATCAAAATACCTTGCCAAGGTAACCACTATCATTATTCTCACCTTACAAATGGCAAAACTGCAAAGACCTCAGCAGTATTAGAAATCTGCAAATTAGTAGAAAAGCTGGGAAAGTAAGTCATATCTCTCATATCTAGTGCAGAGTTTTGATTTTAGACTTGACCATTGAAACAATAAAGAACAAAGACCAATTTCTAAATATTATGTAATGACATCAAGCATTGAATATAGACATATATTCTCAAGTTTACTATTCTACTATTCTCACCTCTTAATAGAGAAAAATCATCTAAGACAAGGAAGGGAAGTATAGGAGTATTACATAAATTTTCTGTTAGTGTGCCCTTTCCAGATTGCAGCCACAAATGAAAAGAATCATTACAATCATTAATCAACTGTCCTCTTGACTTCATCTGTAGGTTTACTACTTCTTTAGTATTGACATAGATATGTCACCATGGACCAGATTCATCTGAGAAATGCAATGATTAACACACAAATCCCTGACAATACATGGTGGGTTTCTATTTATTTATGGTAATAGGGCAGAAATTTTCTACGCATGTGCACCAGTAATTCTCCCAGTGCCTCTGATAGGACTCAAGGGTCTGCATCCCATAGCAGAATATCTCCAAGTGATTTAAACAGAACTTACAAGTGGAGATGGCCTTCTATACAGGAGGAATAAAAAGCTAGCACAGAAAAGAAGGCAGCACTTCATCTTGGCTTTGCAGGATATGCTTGTGAGACAATGCCCAAAACAATCTTTGTTTTAGAGCTGACTGTGTGACATAACCACATAATTCGTGTTCCGATCTGCAGTCTTACACTAGCAGGATCTATCCAGCTCCATGAGACAGTCCATGCACTGGGACTCAGCGTGCCAGCAGCAGCATCCAGGGAAGGAGTGTCCCCCTCTGCAGCAAGTTGAGCCTTGCAGGTGCTAACAAGGACTGCCATGCAGGTCTCCCCACAACCTCCCCAATGGCATGGATTGATGCAGTCATTATCCAATATCATGTGCAACTGAGAACAGCATTGGGCATTTTGACCTCAACGGGCTGCACAGCACCTCATCTTTATTTCATTAGCACAGTAGAAGATCGCAAAGAAACAGCATGCACAGCACTTTTAAAGTCAATGGCACCTCAGTTTATGAATCAACTCAGATATAAAATAGACTCTTACAATCTCCTAAGCCTACTTCTTTCTAAAGGAAATCATTTGTGTAACCACACATAAAATAATCTTTTCAAAGTGCACCATGGTTTTTTTCCATATCCTCACAACAAAACCTTTCCTATTAAAAATCCTAAATTGCATAATACAATATCATGCATGCTTCACTGCAAAGCACAGTCAACACAATGGTACAAGAAAGGAACAACTCTGTTGTGTGAAAAAAGCAGTATCTAAACAAGTCAGAAAACATTTCTTTCATCAGCATCAGTTTTTCTAAGAGCAAGACATACTGCAAATTTTTTTTCATTTCAGCATTTTAATACAGTGCAGTATTTTGAGATAAATTTAACACTTCTGAATATCTAAATTTTCATTGCATTTACCTCTTTAGGATTTACAGTAGGACAAAAAAAATTACACTGGTCTGGTGTCATGGCATGTTATGTGGCAAATCTTTTTAAACCAGAGTTTTGGTGACTTTACTGAACTACCTTCCACTTTGCCATAAACATCACAGCAACAACAATGTAGGTGCTATCTGCAAATGAGTAATATGAGGGTATTTAATACGGTCCTTTAGAAATAACAAACTAAGTAGGTAGGTCCAACACAGATACCATTTCCCCATGACTTTTCCATCTCTAACTGGGAGTGAGACTGAAGGGCTGCACATACCATTAACTAAAAATGAACAGGTTATGAGAATGTGTCAGTTCCGCTGGAGGATGCACAAAGTTAGTTGAATTTAGACAAGTTTTCTTTTCATGCCAGTGAAGGCTTTTTCAAAAAACAAAACCATGTCTCACTTCCTGGTCCTGCTGCTGGGCAGGGTATCCTGCTACAGGGTGGAGCATTAAACTGTTCAAGAAAAACGCTGGCTGGCAGCCAGTGGAAATTTCATGTGCTATGGATCACACTTCTATTCTCCTATGATTCATCAGCTTCAGCAGCCAATGGTGATGGGTATATGTGGCATATGCCACAGAACATATTTTCTACTACAGTAAAATTTGCCTACAGAATATTTTGTTCTTTCTAATGTATTTAGTCTAGGCTTATCTAGGAGGTTCTAGCAGCCTACAGTTATTTCAAGGGCAGTTATGGAGTTAATTTCTTAACTTAGTAACAAATATGTGCCGTGGGAAAACAAACTACAACTGGAAATTGAGGCTCAGGAGATTCAGGCTGGATATTTGGGGAAAAATATCTCCAGCAAGCCACCCTGGAGAACCTGGAACATGTTAAATTGTCATCCTTAGAAGTTTTAAGAATTCACTTAGAGAAAACTACAGCAGGCCCAGTGATTACTCTGCCTTGAGAGGGATGTGGGACTAAATGTTCTTTCTAGCCAATCCCTATGACTCCACAATTTTATGTATCGTCAATCAGAGCTTCTGATTAGTCTGAGTCTCCAACATAAATAAGAAAGTAATTTCTGTCTTGAACTGTGTCAAAAATCCAGACATGTTTAAACACCTGCAAGTAGCTACAAGTCATTGCATTGTGCATCACAATGTAATATAAATATAAAATCAATAAATTTATTTAAATATACATATAAATATATTTATATAAATATAGAAAGAAATAAATATAAAATAAGAGCCTCAGGTGGTAATTTGCAACATTTACACAACTTTTAACCAGATTAATCAAAATAAATGAGGTGCTGAAATAAAAATGACAGGCAACACTTTGTTCATCTGGCATAATGGAAAAAGACATGATCTTCTACAAGCATCAGCCTGAATCTGTGGAATTAATTTCCTTCAACCAACCTTGAAGTCAACCTTGTCACCTTTTGCTTCAGATTACAAGCAGGATTCTTCTCAGTTTCCCTAACACATTCATGTATTTAAAGATAAAAAAATCACCCTCAAACTGAAGCCTTCCCTTACAAACTTTTTACACTGGTAAGAAAGCACAAGAACAGAAAGAGAGTCACCAGTACACACAAGAAGGTACTGTGATATTATAATAATGAACATAATATTAGCATAGGTTTTGCATAGATATAACACCAGTTTTTTTTTTTTTTATTCAAAATTTACATTATCTTCTCTTTTATTATGCATTTGCTCACTCTTCAAGGCTAAGTGAGAAGATGAGGTAGAAAGCCCAACTACTATTCACCTTGTATTTACGTGCATATGCAACTTCATATTCTTTCAAACCCAGTAATCTTATGTGTCAGTGAATGCACTTTCTATTGCTGAATGGACTTTCTTTAAATGCATGAAGACAGAGAGGCACACTGAAGTCAACAGGAGTTACCAATGGATTTAATTTGAAGTCAGATTAGGACTTCTGTGAAAGGCTTATATATAGAGAACCATGTACTGTAAAAATGTAATCCTTTAGGGGAAAAAAGTAATTTATAAAAGCCTTCCTGTGAAGAAAAAAAGCATACTATAGACTTAGGTAATCATTTAACAAGCTTGACAGCTGAAAGTAAATAATTCTTGGGCAAAGTTTCTAGGATGAAAGGTTTGACCTGTGCTTGAATCTAAAAGCAGCAAGCTGATTGACCTTATGATACTGTGGTTTTATTTCAGGAGCTGCCTTCCCCCCCACACCCCTCCCCCCTCAGCTTTCTTCTGAATTGCATGAATATTTCATGACTAACTGTGCATACCATGGCAAACAAAGAGCTAATAGATTAGTAATTTGACCTGCTATTTATTTGAGGTGCCCCAAACATGTAAGAAGGGAGACTATGATTTTTCTTTAGAACAAACATGAAACAATATGGTTGATTCCAGAAACTTTACTTTAGCTGAGATAATTGGAGTGGGTGGAAGAGGAAAAGGATATGGTAAGAATTCACATCTGGGAATGAAAGGGAACCAGGGCACGATTCAGTCAGACATGATAGGACACTCTATCTTAATCACTGCAGTAAAACACTGAACTTTGCTGCATTACCTAGAAACCTCGTCTATACTGCTTCTGCTTAACTTTAGCAAAGGATTAAAAAGACCCAAACCAAACAAAACATCCACATCATAAACACTGAAAGAATGAGTTATGTCACATTTATACTGCAGAAGTGCAAAAGAGCTCTTCAATTATCAATTTTTCAGATTATGAATATCAGTTAAGATTGATGGAGAAATTTCTTAAATAGCCTGTAGAACCATTCTTGGAAATCACGTCTAAAGATTATAATTGAGGGATCTTGCTGGTGAAAAGCATGAAGCTTTTCGACAAAGCGAAGTGTTTTGGATAACTAGCTAAATATGAAATGGAGACTTCATTATTCCCTTTCTCTTCTGCCCTCTGAACAACAACCATTAAAAGAGACAAGTAAAGTACTTGATTTACATGGAAGGAAAACATTTAACTATAAAGCCATTTTTATGCATTAAAAAGGTACACTAATTCATACAAGTAGAGTCTGAAGTAGAAGACAGCATTTAACTGAGCCAAAAATTATTTTTAAAACATCCAAACCCAAACTGCTCCACTGTGTAGCCAACATCCAAATACTAAAATTCTTTCACAAGTTCAGATGATTAGAAATTGCCAAAAAAGTGGGTAGAAAATGCTGCACCACAACATTTAGAGACACACGTGTGCATCAGGGCAGATGCTAGGTTGATCAGGCAATTTCTAGCCTTAGGTGCCTATTTTCTGCTCAAAGTGACAGGCTCTGAGGTTATGATAGCTGCACTTCAGCCTCTTAGTTTCTTGACTGCTGCATGCTCTGATTGTTAGTTGTAGCATTTAATTTGAGTTAGGGATGTCAGGCACTCACAATCAAAACATCTGCAACTGTGGAACAAGTGCACATAAAGACCAAAATTCTGAATTTGGTGAATCTAACCCACTCCTACTTTCAGGAAATTTATACAGTTTATTTTCTAGACAGTGTTGAGGAAAAGGGGGAAAAAAAAAAAAAAAAAAAAAAAAAAAAAAAAAAGTACTATTTTCCATCTTCAACTAATCCTTCCACAAAACCAAAGACCAATCCCTGGTCTGGAAGTCATCTACAGATGGAAGACTCCTTTTCCCCTATCACTTCTGTCCATTTTGAGCTTTTTTTGCAAAGGGACATTTGCTAAATACACATTTGGCAACCTGTGCAATGAAAGCTTTTCATTATTATGCAGTGTAACAGAAGTGACCTCTGAAGTCTTTAAGATTAAACTGGAAGCGTGGCTTCACAGATACAGCTATTGAGGAGGTGAACAGGTTAAGAGCAGGAATGAAATCTACCCTGAAAAGGAAACTGTATCACTAGACTTTGCTCTCAAGCACCTCTATTAGCGTGCAAGAAAGCAGCTGAAGGTAGTAGGAAGTAGTAATGGTAAATAATAATTTGGCTGGTATTTAAATTGTAGCTAAACAAAGAAAAAAAGGCAGATAAAGCTCAAAAGATCTAGATATCTCAAACCACTCTGGTTGCTACAGAAAAACACTGAGGTCAAGCAGTACAGAAGGAAGCATAGTGTTCTGAGACTTTGTTCAAATGTCTATGGGAAAGAAATGGTAAAAGTCTGAGAGAGGAGGTGTCAGATTGGTGATTGTGCTGACTATGTGGGAATTAACAAATTTGTTTTCTGTCTCTTGCTTTACTTATTTCCTGAAGATGGTCAAGTAATTTCACCTCTTCTCCTTTTTTTTCTGTTAAACAGGTATTATACCTTCTCTGGTGCATTTTAAAGGCACAGCAGAGTGAAAGCTGGAAGGAAGGATGCCAAGGAAAGAAAGAAGTCAGACTGACCCACTCAACAGACATGTTAGACAGGAGTAGGCAAAGCTGTTTATTCCCATGCAAGACTGGTGTGATCCTGGGCTGGCTGGAGCATGGGCAGGCAGCTCACAGGCACTAACATGCTGGATGCCTCACCAAACCCATCTGAAATTACAATGCTGCTATGATTCACTAACATCTCCAAACACCATACAAAATAGCTAGGCAGAGTAATAATGAAAAACAACATAAAAAAACTAAAAAGAAAAAAAAATTCAAACTGTCACAAAACCAATCTACTGCATCTCAGATGAAAAGAGGGGTGATTTTTCTCTCTCTGGGAATTAGAGTCTTATTCAAAACAATCCTGAAGCAAACTGTCTCCCTGGACAGAGCAAATGCCAGTATTGTGGGCTATCTTTTTAAAAAAACTAGATGTCTGGCTCAAAAACAGACTGTCTATGCTTTCCCACAGCTAACGCCAGCAGCCCTCGGTGCTCAGTGTGCTCTGGGTGGCCACCATAAATCAAGCAGCAATTCACCTTTCCCCAGTGTCATTTCACCTTTGACCATCAATCCTTTCCTTCTTGCGAAAACTACTGGCTTCCACAGTTTCTGTAAGGAAATGTCTGAGTAAACAACAAGTTCTTTCTTAGCCCCAAGGTTTATCTTGAGCCTCTCTTTCAAGTTTTAATATTTGGCACTTCATCCTTCAGTGATTTACCAATGTTTCTTCTATACCTGCTGAATGGTCTGTGATCTTGACTATAGGTATACATCATTAAGCAGACTCATTTTAGCTGTTAAAAAAATATTTAAACCTATGTACATCCAAACTTTCAGTGCTTCTCAAAAATAACCAAACAGATCAGCTCTTCAAATTTAGAGTGCATCACTTCACTAAGTAATTCTCACTTAAATCCAGGATAGCAATCAGTTTGTGGTACAGCAAGTCACAAGAAAGTTTCTCAGCATTGACATTGTCTCAACAGATTTAAGCTGCAACTCAAATGTCTACTGACAAGAAAATTATTTCATTATATAAATGAATCTACATCAGATTATAGCAGTGGGAACCATAATGGTAACACCATTATAAATGGTAATTAATCCACATATTTCCACAGTCCCCTTCTGCTGTCAGCCTTAAAGCATTCTATAGATGAAGGTAATAACCCCATCCTTGGCAGGGAAGAAAACTGAGATTCTGTAGTGTAACAGCATTGTTCATGAAGGAGCAGTTATAGATCTCAGACATTTCTCTATTACTCCCAATTTTTTTATTTTCTCTAATGGGTCATTATACACACCATACCATTTGGAAATTTGATGGTGTTTTTGCCTTTAGTAGCTTCAAAGGCTTCAGAAGACCTGCCATGTACCAAAGAGACATTTAATATCTCAGGCCTCAGGACTAGGTGAAGTTTAACTCCTGCAGATGAGAGGACTTTATATAGAGGTGTGTGGTAAGTCAGCTACATATTAAAGTTCAAGGTCTGCTCTTTGGTTCTTAGTCGAGTAGGAGATAAAAAATTATGTATAATGGCACAATGCCTTCCCTGGGCATGCTTCCAATTCCTGCTCCAAAGAGCCTGGAAAACTGCTAAGAGCAGATCAAGTGAACAGAGTGAGAGGCATATTCCAGCAGAGTGACCCAGTCATATTCTTGCCTTTGATTGCTCTCACTTCTATTGTCCTGAAAACATGATTGCAGCAACTTGCCTTTTATCTTCTTCTATTTAATCTAAACTAATGTGTCTGCAATATAGCTGAAGCAAAATCATAGTCTACATGTGGATTCTAGATCACCTTGAAATGCCACACTAGCATTGATTTCCAAAAGCAGGTCTTGATAATAAAGGCAGGCAGCAACAGACAGACATAGGAGAATTTTCCAAGCAACTAACCAATTCTGTAACTCAGTTTCAGTGCAGAGATTTACCAGAAGGCTGAAGGCTCCCTAGCCTCCATCCCTCATCTCCTACTTGTCCTATATCCAAGCACTACTCATGTTTAATTTACTTTCTGGTAAGAGAGAGAAGTCTGTGGCACACAACAGAGAAACAGGAGGAAGGAACAGCGCAGGGGCTAAAAAGAAATACTGAAACATTTCAAGTGGTTTTAACATAAAAACCGCAACTCGTCTTTCAGAGCACCTGTACTTCAGGCAGCATTCTTTATTTCCACCATGTGACTCCCACGGGGAAGGGAAGGGGTGATGAGGACATACAGCAGTGCAATTAAATAAGTCCATGTCATTTGTATCAATCTGGAGGGAGGCAAAGCTGCAGTTTGACTCAGACATGCAAAGAAAGTTTTACATTGTTCAGATTTTTCTTGGAGTTCTGAAGCATTGTCAAAAATAACCTACCCAGCCTTGCTCCAGAGCTCAAGAACTCTGTAGACAGTTTTTGTATTCTGGCAAATGCAAAACTATCCAATAGGCTGAGCTGCACAGGAAGATAAAGATAAGATAGATAAAAACCCCACCCTTTCTTAAATCTTGACCTCTCAGTAGAAGTGCATCACAACACATACGAGCTTGTATCTACACACAGTACACAAAAATTTCAGATAAAATATTTCACTACATATCTCCCAGCAAGAAGAGCATGTGGCAGACATGAACTGGACCTCTTAATTAACTACTGCATTAACTACTGATCAGACACAGCAATGATGAACACACAGTAAGTCTAAACAGAAGAGACAACTTCAGCAAGTTGGTGTATTTTATAGTACTCAGAACAGCATTCTTTTACATAAATAGTAATGTTCAAGGTCTATCCTGTTGTCTCCATTGTCTTCCTTTTTTTCCCCCTTTTTAAAATGAAGGTTATGAATCCCTGATTCCATTTTTTTTTTTACTATGTAACGAAAGCAGAAAAGGACAAGACTGAAATTTTATTTCCTTCACATTTACTGTATCATTACATTCATGATATAGAAATGCAGCCTTAGCATTCAGTAGAGGTACTTAGTGTCAAGGAAAGGATTATAAAGACATGTCTGAGCATGTATCATACCCTGATTCCTTCTAACAAGTCACAGCATCTTTATGACCGACCCCCTTTCAGAAGGGCATCGTCAATCTCCTTTGGTAATTCCCTACCCTACATTCAAAACGTCCATTTTCCCTGAGGACAGCCTGATGCCGGGTTTGGAGAACATAATGAAATCATTATGGTCAGTGTAGTACCTACACTTGTGTCAGAAATTCACTTCCTTTTACTGAATACAATGTCAGTTAAAACTTCTGTACCTGAAAGGTGTAAATGCAATATGTACTGATGCTCAAGAACAAAGCACCTCATTAGCTCTCCGAGCACAGCGCACTGCAGCTTGTCGTTATCCAATGCATTCCTTGCAAGCCACTGGGTGGGGGATATGACAATCCCTGAGGCTGTATTGCAGAGAAATATTATTGACATTCAAGCAGTATCAGAAACAGAATATTGCCCAAAAACTATTTGACATTGGCATTTCCTTTAGTACGAAAGATGGAGGGCAAATGGAATAAACAACTACAAAAACAACAGCAGCAACACAAACAAAAAATCCAACCCCCTGGTGAAATGTAGGAATATTGCCTTTGAGTTAATTTAATTTATTTATAAAAGCCATTTATGAGACACCTCTCTGCCTCATCTAGGGCCACAACCCAGTAGAGGGTATATCCTAGGATGAGTCATGCATCAACATTTTGCAATATGAATTTCTTGGTGTTAATAGACAGTTCAAAAAACATTAAGAGAAAAGGTAAGTTATTAATGCAGTTTCCAAAACATTTTAATATTAATTTTTTTCAACTGTAAATGTTCTAAAAATTGTTTGTTTTCTCTGCGGTACAAGAGGGATTTCTGAAACAAGACTCACAGACTTTTTGTATACAGATGCAAAGCGATAATGATACCAAACAGGACAATCACTCGTGCTGCAGTAGTAACAAGAATTCTTGCAGATGAGCTGAGAGTGGATTCAGGAAACAGACAGTCAGGGAAAGCTATTAACTTGACTCCAGAGAGTCCTATGGCTGTGTACTGCAGACTGATTCCTCCTCTAGACCTATCTGCTGCTATGAACTCAACAGACACCCTCTGCAGGAGTCCTTCTAAATTTACCATTTCATCCTCCAAAAATCTGGAAACCTACAAAGCTATTTTGCTATGTATCAGTTGCCCCAGAGTTGGCAGTTAGAGGAATCCACCAGCACTGCAACAGAACATTAACTCCAGTGCTTTTGTCACAGGAATTGAACAGCTGGGCTTCCTGGGTAACCTTGAATAAACTACATTCTCCTGTCCCTCAGCTGTCATGCAGGACATCACATCAGCCACTTGCAAGGTTGTTGAGAGGCACTATTGCTCCCAATACCAAGATACTGACAGCCTCACATGACCAAGCATAAATATTACAGGAGCACCTCAGTAAGGCTTAGTCCTATATGCACAACACAGTTCCTAAGTGTTGTAGTCGGTTGACCTCAGCTGGACACTAGGCACCCACCAATGCCATTGTATCACTCCCCTCTGCAACTGGATAGGGGAGAGAAAATATAATGAAGCGTTCATGGGTTGAGATGAGGTCCGGAGAGAGCACACGCACCAAATGCCATCACAGAAAAAACAGACACAAATTGGGGAATTTATTATTAACAAAATCAGAACAGGATAATGAATAGTAAAATAAATTCTAAAACCACAACCACTCATCCATCTCTCCTTCCCAAGCTCTACCTCCTCCCTTCCAGCAGTACAGGGAGACAGGAAATGTGTGCTAAGGTCAGTTCATCATACATTGTTTCTGCCACTGCTCAGGGAAAGGAGTCTTTCCCCTGCTCCAGCATGGAGTCACTTCCATGGGAGACAGTTCTCTGAACTTCTCCAGCGTGAGTTCATCCCATAGGCAACAGTTCTCCACAAACTGTTGCAATGTGGATCCCTATTCCATGGGGTGCAGGCCTTCAAGAACAGCCTGCTCCAGCATTGATCCCCCACAAGGTCACAAACCCTATGAAGAAACTAGCTCCAGCATGAGCTCCTCTCTCCATGGGTCTGCAGGTCCCTGGGAGGAGCCTGCTCCAGCAAGGGGTTTTCCCACAGGTTCACAGCCCTTTCTTGGGCATCCACCTGCTCCAGCGTGGGGCTCTTCCATGGGCTGCAGGTGGATCTCTGCATCTCTGTGGATCTCCATGGGCTGCAAGGGCACAGCTGCTTCACCATAGTGTGTACCACAGTCTGCAGGGGAATCTTGTTTCTGGCTCCTGGTGCACCTCCTGCCTCTTCTTCTCCACTGACCCTGGTGTCTGCAGAGCTGGTCCTCTCACATATTCTCACTCTGCCCTTCTCTGGCCTCAATTACATCTGTGCAATAATGTTTTTTTCCTTCTTAAAAATGTTATCACTGTTATCACAGAGGCATTACTATCATTCGTGACTGCTGTGGCCATGGCCAGCGGCAGGTCCATCCTGGAGCCAGTTGGCATTGGCTGTCAGACATGGGGGAAGCTTCTAGCAGCTTCTCACAGAAGCTACCTCTGTATTCCCCAGCTATCAAAACCTGGCTACACAAACCAAATACAATTGTAAACTACCATTCTTTCAAATACTGCTATTTATCAACCCAGTCTCATTCTTATCTATTTATTCTGCCACTTTCTGCTGTGCTCCAGAGGCTTCTGTATATAATCAAGTCATAAACATGTTTTACTTTGGTTTAAATTTTGTTTAATAATAATTTCCTGAGTAGCTTTAAACAAAACTAATTGCACACACAGAAACACATATACAAAAAGAAACAACCGCTAACTCTACTTTTTTTTTTTTTTTTTTTTTTTAAGGCTCTTCAGTTAGTAAATGTAAGTGAAATTGCAAAAGAAACCCAAGCATGACAAGGTACAGAAACTGTGCCTCTCTGGCACAAACACCCACCTTTGACATAAATCTATCCACAAAAGAAAATTTTTCCCTCATGCAAAGTATCTGTGAAATCCTCAGGCATCTTAAAATTTCTGGAAGTTGACAGAAAAGAACAAGCTAGAGTGAAAGAAATGACCCACATATCCATTATGTATTACATGGCAAGTCAAGCAGACACAAATAACAACCACGTCCTGCTTCCTGAGAGCCTTTCCCACACATTGAGCCCTCAAGCTGGCAAGGAGGGCCTGCAGCCCAGCATGGCAAGTACACAAGGCTAAGGATGAGCTGCCTTCAGGCTGGATGTTACTGGCATCACAGACTGACAGGCAACTTGTCAGGAGGCAGTTCATTCTCCTAAAGCTTGAGCCATTCCCAACACAAAAGAAAAAGGATGGTTACAATTTTTTCAAACAGCCATAAAAGTTCCCTCTTTCTGTTTTTATTGTTTTTTTGGGCTAACAGTTATCTGTGATCCCAAGATTTCTCCCCTTGCTCTTTCATGACACTAGGGGCACAGGAAGAGGATTTCCTAACACTGAGCCAGAAAAACAGAAAATGAAGCCAAACAGAAAATCAAACTGCGATTTCCCTTCCCCTGCCCATCTTTTGCCTTTTCATTCTTTAACTAGTAAGGACAGTCAAAATAGACCTTTTCCTTGTTTTAGTTTGCTTATATGTTTCTTTCTTCTGACAGAAGAAATTTGTCCTTCCTGCAGGAGAACCAACCCTACTCTTCTATAAATAAAATCCACTTGTGTAGATGGAAATTCTTTTGAGAAGTTTCAGCACAACTAATTTTAAAAATTAAAGACTAGAAGAGCCAGAAGCAAAACTTGTTTTGGTCTCACAAAAGTACTGAGGAGCAAAGACATTTATTTGGGTATGTTTTCAAAGAAGCATTTAGGAAACAGGAACCTACTACTTATTTTACATGAAGCACATTGGTTGACCAGCATAGGGTTAAACCTATCAGAAATCTAGCAAAGCAGAGTAAAGATAAATTTCCTGAAGTGCACAGTAAGACACTGTAAACCAAACATTGTTCTTTCTTAAATAAATGCTCATGTACAAAAATATATCACCTATTGCTATGCTATGTAAGCAGGTTTCAACACTGAAAAGCCTGGTGATTAACAGATGCCTGGGTTAGAGAAGAGAAAGAGCACAGACGGCTCTTGTCAGCACTACAGAAGAGCTTGGCAGAAGACCTGAGAAGACAGAGAAGCTACTAAGGATGAACATACTGGCAGCCCTTTCATCCATATCTGAATAGGATAATTCACAATTCCAGTTTACAAGCCCATACAAGTTTTTTAATTTCACAGGAATGTTTAGTATCTTACCATTTAAACAGTGTAGACATGATTTTAAAACTGGACTTTGCATTTTACAAGGAAAAAAAGAGAATTATGAATTTCCAATAGCAACTGTGCACACAAAAAATGTATATACATGTGTCTGTCTCTTTCTGCTTTGTATGAAGGACATGATGTGTGAAATGTGACTACCCCACACTCTGCTAAAAACCACACAAACTAGACAATGGCAATCGTACATTAAGGAAAGTGAAAAGAAAAACAGTGTCAGAAACACAAAATAGGTATTCATAGTGAAACAAAAAGAAAATGAACGTCCCTCAGTCTGTGGATTGATGATAGGTTTGCCATGATTGTTTTTTTCCCCTGGGAGATTATGTCTCCCAGGAGGTGACATCCACTTAAGGGACAATGAACCACTATTTATATAAATGTCCATCACTGAAACTCTGTAAACAATTGCAAATATTGACCAGCATGCAGCAGATTAATTTGGCCTCACTGTCACTGGCATATATCGTGGATAGCTATTGCAGAATAGCAGATCTCTTACATTCATACTTGACACATCACTATTGAATGTGAAATTTCCATCAACAACAAAAGAAGCATTTAATAGTAACTTTGTTTCCCTAACAGATATATATGCCTTCCTAATAATATAAAGACAAAAGACAATCAAGATGTCTTTCTAACAAAAACTAATATATTTTTGTCATTATAATAGGCACTACCTATGTAAATAGTACAATCCCATGGAAACAAAATGTTCCTCTCCGCAAGGAATATCTCCAATAGATTCCAAAACACAAAGCTTGGTTCTACTATAACCACTTAAACGTGGCCTATAATGCACAGAAGCGTTTTCCTTAGTTGCAAGAGCTACTTCAATGTGGGGTTTGTTTTTATTAATACAAGTCCTTAAATTCAATTGCAAAGCAACTACAACATTCTCAAATTTAATTTAAGATACTGTCTGATATCAATTCTTGAAGCAGGAAAAGACAGCACTGAGTTAGGAGCACCCTGCTGCTGCCTCCAAGGTAAAGATCACAAACTCTTCAATCTTCTCACCTTCACAGCTCTCCTTTTCAAACCGTAACTTTACAAGCCTGGAGCAAACAAATATTTGTAAGACTCACTACAAGACATGCATTGTTGTAAAACAGGCAGGACTGCAGTATTTGGAAGAGAACACAGCAGAATAACTAATAGCCAATTTTCAGAAACATCAAGTATGTACTGTTTCTCTTCCATACAGTTTTGGATGCTCTATACCTGAAAACCAGACCACAAGAGGAACTCAGAAAACAAAACCAGGTGATGACTCTTGCTCCCTCTTAGCCACACCCTTTTTGGGTCTAGGAGTTCTAGCATTATACTTTTAATTGGCATCATATTCAAATTCCCATCTGAGATCTAAAGGGAAAGAGAAAATGTATGTTTGTGTGTGTCTGTGTGTCTGTGTGTGTGCACTAGTGTAAAACAGGATGATGTAGCAGCAGGAAACTGGTAATCAAAACTGTTTTCTTCCATAATGCATTCTAGTTTGTTATCAAGACCTTATTTTGAACACATTTCAGAGATGTAAACCCCTGCCTTATTCTGCTTTGCTGCACCCTTTTAAGTGCTCCAGCAGGGGAGGAGGAAAGTTGTGGTGAAGCAGAATAATTAGAGACTTACACTATAATTGTTAAGAGCACTGAGCACAAACACAATACTAAGACAAGCTGCCTGAAGTTTTCTTGGCTGCAGGAAGTGGTGTTACCAAGGTAATCACTTTCAAACTGTCCAGTAGGACTGCTGAGGAACTTTGTACTGAGAGGGATGTGTTGGCCAAAGTGTACTTCCTGTGAAAGAGAACACAGGCATTCACTGATAATTTGTAGGACTTCCATGTTTTGTCTTACATATGTTTCTAGCTTGCTGAAAGTTGAAAAGCTGAGGTCATTGTGAACATTTAAGATCTTCCCTATCACATCCTGAATCCTGCAGTTGATTTGAAAATCAGATGGGGGTAAAGGAAAGCAATTTGACAATCACTGAGATGCTAATCAAATTAGATACAGAGGTTGGATATGGCTTATATATACATTTTCAGAGATTAAAGTGAAAGGATCCACACTTCTCCCACACTGCTTATAAATATATTTGCAGTACTTGTGCCTTCCTTCACAGGCCCCTTGTAGCACCTCATTTGGTGCCAATACTACTGTGTTTGCTGCAGGAATGCAGCCCTTCACTCAGCTGTGATGTGACATGAATTTGAGCCTGACAGCTCCAGCACTTAACTTGAGATCCGCACAGAGGCTGTGCCTTTAATTCTGGAGATCCACAGCAAAGCATCTGCTCTTCACCAAGATAGCAGCTGTTACACTAATCTGAGGCCTCTGTGCTGCATGAACCAGTCACAGTAGAGCTAACTCCTGTCCCACACTATCTAGGTGTTAGATTGTCCTGCTACAGAAAGTGGACAAAACCACCCACAGATGGAAGGAGGTGACATGAAAGGAAGGGTGACAGCAAAAACAAAAGGACAGATGTAGCTTTCCAATAAGTGGGAAAAGAAAACTGGCCTGGTATTGCAGCAATGGCCCTGTGCTTTTCACAACTGCTGTCTGTTGTAGGACAGGCATCTGAACGCAGCAAGGGGGACACCAGAGCCTAGAAATTACTCAGCTGCTCCAGCATCCTGATCATGCACCTTCCTTGGAAGGAACAGGAAGGGTTTTCCGCATACAGTATTAAAGTGACTCCTCTCCTTGTCGTGTTTTCCACTTTCACATAACTATCACACTCATCCCAAGGTATAAAAACAAATAAAAATACAGAGAGAAAAGATGCAGTCTCATTTTAGACAATATTTAGATTTGTCCATTTTATGCGAGTCAAGCCATGCCACAATATTGTCTAGGAGCCACTTAAAAGTTTTTCAGGTCATTAGCAAAAGTTTCAGAGAACCTATTTGCACCAGGCCTGTGGACACAGTTTTACATAAAGGTGGAAGGACTCCAACATTTCTCCTTCCTAATGCCCTGTACTCAAAGCTGGAAGTAACTCCCTATATACACAATTTTAACTGTGTTTCTATGCTCAGGCTGCACAGGACATTGGTCAGAGTACATATTTTCTCATGCTTATGTATCCTAGCCTCAAGCAATCAATCAAGCATTTACCTCAACACTAGAAAGTACCTAGTAAATAACTCCTCAGAATTTTCTCATCGTAACCAAATGTGAATCCACCATGAAAGGAAATAAGCATATTTTTGAGCAATAAAGCCTTTGTTAAAGACATAAAAGCTGCCACAACCTCTCTCTCCACAAATTTATACAGCTGTGAATTTAGCATCTCTAATAATCTTAGCTGCCACTATATCAAGGGATAATACAGCACTTCTAGCATTTTTCCCCTTCAGTTCTTTAGAAGTTTACATTAATTTATTTTTTTTAATCATTAAAATGTGATCAAGCAGTAAAGACTTTTAAAAGCCACTTGAATGTCTTCACTTTCCACCTCCAAAATTCTTTGTGGCTTTGCAGGGTTGAGGGTGGTGGTGGTGGTGGGCTTTTTGTAGGAATGAGTATTGAGTACAGTTCTTTTTCATATTAAAGGGTCTAACTCTTTCTTCAAGCACAGCAGAGACAAGACAGCCTGTAAACTGTAAGCAGTCTTCATTCCTTATTGACATCTTTCTTGGAAAATGGTAACCTTTAACCTTGCAACATTATTTCTCAGGGGGCTGATTAAATGAAAAATCTGTTTTGGGCAATGGCAATTATAGCTGTAGACCTCACGGTAACCTTTAGTGTGTACATTCTGCCTTGCACATAATGCCAATTAAATGGTTGACCGTCATTCCTTAGGTTCATTTAAAATTACGTTATCTTAGAAGATAAAATACTGTCAATGAAATTTGTAATATGTCTTTTCAAACTGCAGTGCCAACAAAGATTTATTTCTTCCAGGTCAAAAAAGGTTAAAAGAAGGAAAACAATCTAAAACTTAATTTGTAAAATACCTTTAAAATTGAGGAAACACAGGTTTATGACATAGAGTGATTTGAGGTTTTTTTCCTTCCTTTCATAGAGGGATTGTTTGGATTACAGTATTGGGGGTTTTCTGTTGTGGTGGGGGCTTGGGTTTAGTTTGTTTGTTTTTACCTTCCTGCTATTTATATCTTCCTCTGTGTATCTTTTTCCTATTTATCTCTTCCCCTGTTGCTTGTGTTAAGCTAAATCTCTGAGGTTCAGAAGTTTCAAATACACAGGATAAACAGTGTCTCAGGCCATTTAACATCCCTCTATCTTGTCATTAGTGTTGTTAAATATATTAACAATATTTTAGCAAAAACTTATTTGTATATTTGTGCCAGAGACAAATTGAAGAACTTGTTTATGCAAAGATATTGCTAAAGAGTGACCCAAGGTACCACCTCAAAAGCCCCTGTTTACTGACCTCTGCCTCTGCATGTAGGAATGCCTAGAAAGTTTGCATCTGCTTTGCTCTTCCCTATCAGCTTTACATCAGTGAAGTAGCGGAGGTTGGTAACATATTTCTTCCAGCCATTTCTAATAGCATTTTCCCCTGCTGTTTCTAATAGGAAATCAAAGAGAAGATCACAGGTTTTTTTAACAGCTTCATTCTAAATTAATTTGAATACCAATTTCAAATTTCTCATTGAAAGTATTTGTTCTTTGCTGTTTAGTAACATCGCTCCTTAAAGCAGATTTTAATAATTTTGCTAGGTCCTGATGAACTGTCAGAGACACTTTAAAACCATTACATTTCTACTCTATTCCCCTCTATGCACAGAGATACAGTCTCTTACAAAAAGATAAACTTGTAAATCAAAACAAGAGTCAGAGCAAAGTAAGCAACATTGCAGTGCACAGCCCCTTTTTCAGTATCTCATCACAAATATCAAACATATTTGCCAATCTAATATGGATTTTCTGTTGCTTTCAGTTAAACTTTTTTCTGCTGGTCTAATAAAAATAAAGAAAAACACCGCTCCACATCCCTGTCCAGTAATGCCCTTTGTTTAGTTGTTTTTCTGTTACTGTTTCAAATTAGGATAATTACACAGCATGACTTTTGTCAGCCTAGAGCAGCTTCCATCCAAAATACCTTTATTCATATTTTTTAACCTCCACTCAATACTAGAATTTCATGTTTTAAGAATTTTAAAGCCCATTAAGTAGCACAATATCACATAATTTAATTAAATTTATGATGATACAAACATCAAAAATATTTCAAAAGCAAATACAGACAATCTAACTGAATGAGACTAACAGCTATTTGACCACACAATGCTGTCAGCCAAATGTAAACATGATTATGAGCATGGAGACATCTATTGTTGAAAAATAACACCTAATTGTTCTAAATTTTAGGTTTTTATAGTTTCTTCTTAACCCTCATCCTCCCCCAAAACTATCTTCAATGCTGCAGCACCTTTATTTATCATTAACACAGAACACAGTACTATCAAGTAAATCTCAAAAACTTCGTAAAGTGCAGAGATGACAACACCCTACATATACAGCTTGTCTTTCGTTCGTTTGTTTGAAAGGAAAGACTGGACACTAACTCATAGTGGATATATAGAGTAGTGCATCATCAAATAACACTGTAACTCTGTGACAAGGTATCAATTTCTATAGATTTCATCTCTTTGCTAGAAGATTCTACTAACAGATTCTTTGGTTTGCTACATGCTGTTTTGCCCAGGTAATTAATGGGTGAACATAGGCAACTACAGCACTTTTAAAGACAAGACTTTTGTTTTCCATCAGGCGGCGATTTCCAAACACTTGCCAAGCTTGACTGTGAAAGATAAAGCACTTCTATAAATATTACTGTAAGTATCAAAGATACAGCCTTTCCACTGTAAAACTATTTGAGTCGTATCATTAACCACTACAACCTACTGGTGTCAATGTTCTGCAGAATTTGATGCTTTCAAATTTTTCTATCCTTTGTAGTTTGAAATACATCACTGCGTGGCACATTCATGACAACAAAGCACTTCTCACCCAGGTTATGTCAATCACCAGTATGTTTAGTTCTGATGACACATATATATGTGATTAATCACGCCTTTCAACTTCCAACACAAGACAAATTATTGCTAAATCAACTGCATTTATATTTCACGTAATACTTAATCTTACGTATATTTCAGTACCATGAATAAATATGCAAGCCGGAAGAATGTCTTTATAACCACACTAGTTCTAAAGGTATTTGAGGGAACAATTTCCCATGCCTTTACACAGATATTCACAAGGTCTTGCTACTAATATCCTAACACAGCTGAGAAAACCTGACATCAATAACATAATTTCCCAGACAGCAACACCACTTGTATGACAACAGCAGTAAGGATCACCATGTTACCATTATGAAGTTCCAACTGAGAGAGCAGACTAATAAGCACTGTCCCCAGAGCAGGGGCTGGGATGGGGGCAGGAGTCCCATAGCCTCTGCAGTGACCACCACTTTCACATCTCTTCAGCACAGGACAGATTCCCTGATTCAAGCCACTCAACAGAAACTGCAGCATGCACTCTGCTGACTCAGAAACTGGTACTTTAACACAAACATAAGAACATCATAGAGTGAAGATACATGTGTTAAAATGGTCAATGAGCCCCTGAACCAAAGCTGTAACAAGAGTGGCCATCACTTTGGAAGTTCTCACAGATTTTGGCTCCCTCCAGAGTTTATACATTTATTAGGAGGTTACCCTTTCATCCTCTTCCTTAAAATTATCTTATGATCACCAATATACTTTTCTATAAAATAGGTTTAGCTGATTAAAATGAATAAAAAATAAGAAAGTACTTTGGCATCACAAAGATTAGCTAAAAGGAGGAGTTACAGCAGCATAACTAAAATGGAAAGTTTATTTCCTCAAAAATATGCTAGCCAAAATTTTTACTCCTTCATTCAAGTAAAAATATAGCATACATTAAGAAATAGAAAAATAGAAGAATCCACTAAAAACATTTGAAGAAAATACGCTCTCATTCAAAACAAAACAAAAAAAGTGCTAATGGCATTATTTACTGGGGTTTTTTTCCTCCATCTTTCCTTTCGAAGTATCTCTATAAAGAGTTGGAGAAAATCTGGAATATTTCATATCACTTCACATCTAGATAAATATTTTCTTTTACGAAAAGTGAAATGCACATGCATCAATTGGCTGAAATCACTGCAACTACAACAGTAATTACTCCTCCTCATTCAAACCAGAGTAGAAATTCCAGAAGTACTTTAGAGGCTCTCCCATCATGTGGGACCACCTGACCATAAGGTTCTCAACCTGAAAAATCTGGAAGCTAAGTGCACATTAGTTGACAAGGGACAAAACATCACATCTTGGTTACTACTACCATGTTGTTCCATGAGCTACTGGAAATGTGATGCCTGGTTTCCTAGACTGTCCTAGATTTTTTAACCCACTTATTCCCAAGCACTCTGATCAGCCAGACAATTGACATATGGGCCATGATGTTTCCACCGCTCCATGTGTGCCAGCTGTGTGGCCGGTGCGGGATGTGTGCGCTCATTGACCAGCTGGCTGATGCCCAGCAGAGGCAACTGGATGTAGCTGCCTTTTCTCAGTGGGGAGCACGAATCAGGCTGTTCTCTTTTACCCAGCTACTGATTTTTGTGAAATTTCTAGGAATCTAAATATATTTGAGACATCTAATTGACTTGTTAAATTTTGCAGCCAACAGGTTCAAGAGTTATGGTGAACTAAAAGAAAGAAAAACACACAGTGTCTGATAACCAGTGCAGTGCAAACATACATGTTTCTTTGCCATTGCAAACCTGGCAGCAAACATACCATCAAGGTTCCCCACATACCTCAAGCTAATTTGAACTTTTTTTCCTCTAGTCCATGTTTTGCTTTCATTACTCTCCCACAAATGCTACCTCATCCTTACTAAAAGTTGCACTACTACTTTTCCCTGTCTTTAAATCCTTCTCCCTTGCTTAGAAGGTATTTCTGTTTCCAATTCAACCAGGATTGACAAGTAAATAGCAACCAGACAGTGGAAGTACATTAAAAACATACAGTTAACAGAAGCACAGTAATATGCTTTACATTTAAATGTTCTAAATAGAGGGATTTATACACACAAGATTTATATGTATTTCCAAACAGTGTACAGAGAAATACCCATCAATCGTGCCAGCATTTAATGACTAATTCTGAACCTACTTCTGTGTTTGTTATCCTGCCACATCCTGAACCACTCATATGACCACAACTCTTTAGCACTGCAGTATTACTTGCATTGAACAGCACTAGCACACCAACAACTTTGTGCCTGGTTACCACATGTTTTGAGGGCAAATTTGTCAAGATTTCAAGTTCAGCATGACACAGGGCAGCCTCAACACAGTCTGCCAGCACTGGAAGCTTCTTTCTAGCCCTCATCCATCAAGGTGCAGTTCATATATATCCTTTTAGAAGTAAACAACCTAGATTTTAAGGCCATCAGACAAGCCTGCATAAAACACAATCTCAGATTCATGCCTGCTACACAGCAGGTGTTTCCATGATGTAAAATGTTTTTAATATTTCCAGCAAATGCAGCCAAGCATACATTTCCAGGATTGTACAAATAAGGGTTATTCTCTAGAGCTAATAATAAGTAGAATGAGGACTGACATAGAAAAAAATTCTCTTATTCAATTCAATATAGTATAACTGTATACAATAACTGCTAAACTGTCTCTAACAACCTCAACAATGGTAATAAAACTAAAAGGCAGTTTTATTAAAAAATTCATATATATGTGAGATGTTGTAGCAATGGCAGATTTGCTTGGTTTTTTCTATAGTAATACTATGACCAAGCCACTTTAAAAAGACTGCAGAATGTCTAGATGATTATTTTTAAATTACTAGGTCCAAACTGTCTTCAGAACAGATACTGCTCCCATACCCCCACTGTATAAATTATCCAATTCTCTCACCTCAGAGGAGGAAGAGAGTATTCCAAGCCAATACTTCTGTAAAGCCTGGACTGGGGTTATGACAGTTCCATGAAAACATCAGCTCAGTGCTTGGCCACCAGCAAAAACCCATACAGTTATTAAGAACAGATCAGTGAACAAAAGAAAACAGTATTATGCTGCTGAATAAAAACATGATTTTCCAGACCTTGAGTACACTTCAGACCAGTCCCATTATTTCATCAAGTGAAAGGTTCAGAGAAGACAACAAGGAAGAACAAAGATATGGGTTAGCTGGGCAGGTTATGATTCATCAGCCTAGGAAAGTGATGGCCTCCGAAGCAGGTGGCAAAAAAAGGGAAAAGAGTAAGGAGAGGATTTTCTATCCCCTTCATGGTCTCACCTGGTATTAGACATAGGGTCCAGAAAATGAAGCCATCAGGAGCCAGCTCAGAACCAACATGCACAGCACTTCCTCACACAGCTGATCAAACTGTGCCAATCTGCCCTGGAGACATTTAAATGGAGTTTAGGTGCTGTGAAGCAACAAATGCACCGTGGAAGGGAGTCTGGCTCATGCTGCTAGAAAGATAAAGAACATTAAGCTCAGGACTGGACTGATCATCCTGGACTGAAAACAATTGAAGAGGGAAAGCTACTGAGAAGAAGTAAGGCATGGGGGAAAGGCAGTGCCTTTTCATTTGACTGCTTGTATATGGATTTGCAAATTGTTGTAAACAGAACTGTTGGCCCAGACAGCTTGGGTTTTCCTAGGTTCATACTCCAAAACCAGCTTGCAGCACAGCAGTAAACTCTCTACTGATCCTTTCTAACTCAGGTTCAGCACTGTTGCTTTTGCTGAATTAGTATGAAAAGAAAATGTTGCCCTAAAATAGTTACCAAGGCCTGTCCTAGCAGTGTTCTCTGTGTCTGCAAAATGTTGTGGCCCCAGAGGGGAAAAAAACAACCATCTATCCAGTCTTGAATAAAGTCCAGATAAATTAACATTTTCCAAGGGCCATATTGGGTCAATGTGCTCCCAACTAAAATAGGCTACCCAATGTTCAAAAGATAGTTCACCATTTCAGTTTTCAGAAAGTCATAATGATATAATATACAATCAGACATCATCTATTAACCAATATAGCCAGATTTGCCACTTTACTGTTGCTAGGTTGGAGCAACTGCTCTAATCTTGGAAAATGTAAAATTAGATAGTAAAACAGGGAAGCAGTCCTGGCAACTGTTATTTTGAAGGCAGAAAGGGGAAAAAAGTCCTGAAAGTACTACAGCATTTGAATTTGTACGTGACTGAAATACTCATGCTGCCCACAGATGGACCAGCAGATCTGCTCCAATGATTTCCAGACAAAAACCAAAAAACACCACTCAGCCACACTCGCCTCTGGTCCAGTTTTATCATTAACTAGGAACAAAGGCTGATGTAGAGTGGATTAGCAAGACAATTCTTTCCAATACAACTCAGATTCATCAAAATTATTTTACTGGTTTACACAAGAAGTTTTGTACAAACTCCATGACCTGTTGCAGAAATAGAGTGCAGCTGCTTCATCCTTCCAGCTATAGATTGTTTATTTTCTACTATAAAATTGCATGGAGGTTTCTTTTAGGCAAAATCATAAAGCCATACTCAGCTTGTTACTATCTTAAAGCAAGTGCCATAACCTACATGCCATAACCCATTCTATATATATTTGATATACAATCCTCATTCTCATGAGGCAAAAATGTTACCAAGACAGCAGGAAGACCCAGAGAAAACACATGTGTCCAAGAAACCTGTGTCCTAAAATCATAAATTGAAATTACTTAAGCCTTGACAACCTACAGAGAACCTTTTGAGCAATACAGAGGGTGGCAGGTGCAGTCAGAGCTTGTATGGGAGGAGTTACAGTTTTTGTGCCACCATCTGGGAAAGGCTGCATTTCTGCTACACCATACTCATTACTCACTGTGATGACTATCACAGCAGCTGTGATGTCTGCACAACATCCAGGCCAGAAAAAAAGAAAAAAAGGCTATTATTACAGTAAGTCATTAGAATTTTATCAGCTTTAAGGGATGTATATGACTTTCAAAAATGTATCAGCTGTTAAACTCAGAACTCCTTCAACAAGTTACAATGCTGGCTATGCAACTAACATCTTTGGAATATAAAATAAAATTCCATGCTGGAACATTTAATATTCAGTGGAAGCAAATTACTGCTGTGTCTTCCAATAACAGTTTCAGCTGATGCAACACGATAGTCTTCACAGGAAATAAGATCTTGGCTTTGAAATTAGAAGTCAGTTGTGAACATTGCCTTCTGAAAGAGGGAGGTTATTTGACTCTTATCAAGACTGATAAGAAAGCTGTTTGTCTATAGAGAAATACAATACAGTAGGATGTTGGATTTCAGACTCCACTGCAGATAAAGTCCAAGTTCACATTGCCTGAGAGAAAAAGAAAAGCTTTTTGTCCTAAAGTTCTCCTAAATGGACAAAAAGCATTTCTACTTTCTAAAGCATTTTTAAAACCATCAGTACTACTCACTTGCTATAAGAAAAGCACCTGCACTTCCCCTTGCCAATACCATACTACCTCCTAAGCCACACACAGGATTCAGTAGAACTACTTGTCCATTTGGTCTTGTAATCATAGGAATAAATAGTCCAGGTCTGAAAAATCCACTTCTGGCAAACCGTTATGTGTTAGGGAAATCAGTCCTATCCTCTCTAGTTACTGGAACCAAATACTGCTGTTTTTTATTAAGTCAGCATTTATTTTCCTTGTTTGTCCTCAAGCAATTACCATGTAAGGTTGACAAGCCTCAAATGCTAGCCAAAGGCCACAGATACAGCTTGTGCTCAGAACAGCTGGAGGAGGATATAGAAACAATGTGTGCTTGTGCTATCACGGTGCAAATGGACACTCAGCAGCATGTACTGTGTCCAAAACTTCCAAGTAAGAAAAGACATTTTCACGAGGCCGTTTCAAGGGACTCAACTCACATACACTAGCAATGATCAGAAGAGGATTGATAACAGTTCAGCAATGCTGTAACAACCAACACCCCATATTGTCACAGACCTGTAAGCCATCTGTCCAGATACAAGGGTGGCACAGATGTCCTGGCTGCTTGCAAGTGCTGTGCTGTCTCCACTGCCTGTCAATAAGGGAAGTGTTCCTGAACAAGCTGCAAGACTTGCATGCCCTATGGATGGTATTAACAGTATGTACACATCACTCCTATCCCTTCTGTTTCAAGTAGGGCAGTAACTTCCCGGCAAGCAAGGTGAATCACCTCATGTGGATCCCTCCCCTGCATTTCATTGTATCAGGAGCTACTGGAAGAAAACCATAAAAGCAGCTTAAAACAATTATTCCAGCCCACTCCAATATTCTCCTCAGTTATGTTCTTACATCAATAGAAGTGACATACTAAAGAGACATTTTAGCTATTGGAAAATGTGGATCTGACTTCCCATCTTAACCCACTTACAGAAGATAAACTTTAAACCTGCATCCAGTTCTGGGGCCCCAACAGCCAGCAGGATGTGAACCTTCTGTGATTCTGCTAGAGCAAGTCCAGACAAGGCCACAAAGATGATGAGAGGGTTGGAGCCACCCTTCTATGAAGACAGGCTGAGACAGTTAGGGGTGTTCAGCCTGTAGAAAAGGCTGACTCCAATGAGACATTCTAGCAGCCTTCCAGTACCTACAGCAAAGGTACAAAGAGACGTACAACAAAGCTGGAGAGAGGCTTTGGACAAGGGCATGTAGTGCCAAGACAAAGGGCAGTGGCTTTAAACTTGAAAGTAGGTCTATATTAGACATTAGAAATAAATTCTTCATTGTAGTGAGGCACTGAAAAAAGCTGTTCAGAGAAGTTGTGTCTGCCCCACCCTAGGAAGTGTTTAAGGCCACATTGGATGGTGCTTTCAGTAACCTGGTCTAGTGAAAGGTGTCCCTGCCCATGGCAATCTCAGGTGACTCTCTGCATACTTATTAGGCTGTAAAGCTCTAATTACATTATTGGAGCACTTCTCCATAACACTCCCTTATTTAGTATTTGAGCAGTCAAAATTTATTTTTATCCTCTATACTAAGTATATAGTTGATGCCTCTGCAACTCATTTCATGTAAACCATTGCTCCAAGTTACAAAAGAGACTTTAAATAAGGTATTTTGTAAACATGCTTCAATTTGCACTTAACATATGTTCTTTTAATATAACCTCTAAAGATGCAAATTCCTAACTCTTAAAAAAAAATTATGTTGTATGGAACCAATGCAAGACAGATTCAGAAAAACAATTCCCCTAAAATTTATTGACATAAATTTTGACCCACAGACACAGATCAAACATCAGACCAAAAGATTAAAATTTGGTCAAGTTAAAAGTATCTGAAATGTGATCATTTACACAGAAATGCCAGACAACCTTAATTTCAAGGAATACTATCATCTCTATTAACTATAGTATATAGAGTACTCCTATATTTTGCACTCTGAAGACTAGTACTGCAGTTCTCATGCTTCATGACCAAAAATAGCCACACAAAATCCACGCACATGATATAACGAACATTAGTCAACGTATTTTGTATAATACTTGTTGTAAAGAAAAAAGCACCAACAAAATTCTTTTGAGAGCTAAAAAGTTTGATTGTTCTTGACCAGAAATGTAGGTATGCTTGACTTTACTTTCAAAAATATAATGTAATTTTAGTTTTTAAAAGAATGTAATTTTAATTTAACATACTTCATTGTTAAGAAATCATGTCCTATAATAACCTGTTTCAAGAAGTATGTCTGCAAACGGAAAATTGTGCCTAGCTCACATTTCATAAAAGGTGATCTGCATGTTTTTCCCAAGTTGCTTTTGTAACATTTTTCATTCTTATAATAATGACATTATGGCAATGTCTAACATAAAGCTGAAGGCAAACACAAATTCTCCTCAGGCCAATGGGGAGAGAGGATAAATCATTCTTAATCCTCTGAACACACTGAGGTTAATAAAGTGTTGCCTAAGATATTTTAAGAGTTAAGTCAGTTTAATCTAATAGAAACCCTCTGAAATATGGGTAGTTTTTCCTAAGCTGAAGTTTCCAGTTTCATTTCCACTTCATCCTACTATATTCAAGCCAACTGTGAAGCTTTAAAAACTCTTATTGATATTGCAACAATTTCCCACTTACAAATCTGTTCTTTGCAGAGTGATTGGGATGTGAGGACAAAGTTACCACTGAGGCAGCCAGAAGTAACAGCATCTAAAGGGAGAGAAAAGAACATCCCAAGGCTCTAAAAGCAGCCCAAGAATTTCTGTTCATACAAGAAGTCAAACCAATGGCAAAATACTGTTTTTCTGAAATGTTAATTTACATAAATAGTAACACAATTTAGATATAGGTCTACAGTCTGAGTAATTGATGAGATAAGCACAGAAATACAGACTAGGAATGTGTGCTTACACAGTGTACCATGTCCAAAAAACATTTCTTTCCCAGAACACCATCCACCATGCTTAGGAAGCTGATTCATCATGACGTATATGAGTCAAGTTCCCATTACAAGGCATCATGAATCACTCCTGGGCTCTAGGTCATACTCAAAAATGCACACACAGCACAGGAAAAACGTTCTTAAGCCATGAGCAAAGGAAGTACTTTCAGCATGCAGTCACTATTACATTTCTATATTTTTAAAAAGCTAAAAATAAAAAAAAAAAAAAAAGAAGACAACCAAGAGAAAATTTCAAACAAGCTCAGCTATTGTGACTCCTGCACCAAAAAAACCCCACTAATAATGTAATGTCTTTCACTAAAAAACAAAAAGAGTCCTCTGCAACCTGGGTAGTTAGCCAGTGAACCTAACTGTGGTGGCTCAGCGACTCCAGCATTTGCTCAAATAAGACTACAGTCCCAGCCAAGCAGTGCCATGGACACTTTTCATTAGCTTTCAAATGGCGTACTGGAACACTTTCTGTTTCTACTGGATTCGTTTAAATATGACAGCACCACTTCCTGGCTACATTAAAGTAAAAGAAACAGGTATTAATAGGTTGTCAATATACCAATACCTTTAAAGTGCAAAAATCAATGCCTTATATCAAGTACTACCAAATTTTATAATGCTCACATCCATCGAAAGAACACAACATTTTCATATGTTATATCCTATCTTAAGGTCCATACTGTCATTTGGTTGTCCCATTAAGATACTTTGGCTATGCAAGAAATACCAGTACTCTGAAGGATATACTTCCAATTCTCCAATATCAGAAGAAACAAATTGCAAAAACGCATGATCTTTAGTAAAAAAATGAACTCTCATTTCATGTCAGGACACACTCCTGTTATCCTAAACTTTTACTGTGTTCATCCAGCAGAGCAGGGTGAACTATAGGATGAGTCCTGACACAGAGGCAAAGGACAAAGTGCAGAGGTTGTGCTTCTTGAACATACTACAGGTAGAAACAAGGAAAACCACAGCTCTCGCTCACAGTGTTGCAGAGCAGCAACCCACACCAGCAAATTACATTTTCATCCTTCTAGACTATCTTCCCTTCTAAAACAAGGAAGTCAGCTCACTGCAGGGTGTTCCAGTCTCCTCAGCAACTAACCCCTAATTTATGTTTTTGAATCCATCAGATTAAGTGGCTGCAAAAGTCAGCCTGGTAGGCTACTTCTGAATGACCTTCGTTTCCATACCAGGTTCTAGCTCCTCCTTTAAGCTAAAAAATCCCAATTTTACTGGGGAACATGGTGATACTCCAGCTAATACTAGACTGGATCATCCTCAGTCTGAACTGACAAATGATCAAGCAAGCATAAGAAAAAGGAAACATCCACCACATCCAGCTTTTAGAGATTTAAGCAAAGAAAAGGGAATTGGTTTTTTTCAGATCATTCTAAATATTTGGCTAACTCATCTGCAAAATGGATAATCACAGCCTTAGCCACAAAATCATACTTACATAATGCTGGTTTCTCCCAGTATTCACTGTTGTTCAGTAGGATGAATCCCGTTTTATGACTACTAAATGTAGCTGTGTTAAATATTATTTACTTTTTAGTTGTTAAAGGGGAAGAAAAAAAAAAAAAAACAAAAAATAAAAACAATGCAAAGAGGTGCTTTACATTGTCATAAATCAGAGGTCTTTCAGTTATGATTCAGAGAGTGGAATTGCCAGGAAATGCAATTAATGTTAACATTGAAGGTCAGAACAATGTGCTTGTGCCATAAACACTTCCATTTTTAAGCAAATACAGGTAAACAAGAATTTCTAACATTATCTGTCATATATTATATTAATATGTAACATTAAATGTTAGATATCATAGTAAAGTGGTTGGACTGAGTTCACACCATGTAGAGAGTTAAGAAGTACTTTCTCTTTCCAAACTACTCTCTCCCTTTACTACCAAGAGTAAACAGACGTAAAAGCCAACTCTTAAACAGCTGGTGGTTTATTGCTATCATTCCTATATTAGTTTACACCTCAGGATGTGCAGCAGCTTCATTTCAGTCTCAAATTCTGCTTTGTTACAAGTCAGCAATACTGCTCTTTTAATGATTAACTGAATAAATTAGCACCAGAGCCACAGCTGAACATTGTAGAACAAGATCCTATCACAATGGCTATATTTTAAACTATGAGAGTAAACAGTTACTCACAGCTGTGGTGAACAATGGTTACGAGATAGAAGTGCATGTAGCGATTTCCTTTTAAATTAAAAAAGAACTCAAAACTTAAGAAGCTTTAAACAGCTTTGCTACTTAAAAAATCAATCTTCCAGGGAAGAGGCAGCAAGAGATTAAAGCATACCTCAAAATCCACATTGCAACTCTAAGGATAATAATCTGCTAATATACACTCCAGTGTCTTAAGGGTACTTTGATATAACATACGAGTTCAAATAAGACCAGCCTGCACCAAAACAAGATTCACCAAGCAGCTTTTGCAAAAGAACAAATATTCCTGGCTATCTTATATGAAACCTTTGACATACTATTTAAAAATAAAAATTTTAAAAAATAAAATTTAAAAGGAAAAAGAAAAAAAAAAAATGTAAAAAATGCAGCTTTGCAAATCTGTTGAAGCAACTGTATTCATCAATAAGCTATTTACTGATGACCTACACTTCCTTGTGTCTGTCCTGTACAACGCAAACACAGTCAGTCCCTGATTCCTAGGTGTCAAGATTACGCATTTTAAACAAAATTTAATTACTCCAAAGGAAGCAGATTTTTCTTGGACATCTTGTCTTTCCTTTAATCATGGTACAGAGCTGAAAGCTGAAGTTTCAATTAGAATTCCATCACTCAATTTAGCCCCATACACATCCCAGGTAACTTTCCACAGAGGGGCTGGATGCTTAAACTATCCAGCAGAAGTTACCACTTGGCAGCCAACTCCCACCTTACACTCTGCCACATGGTGGGTGCTTCCCAGCTCCTCCCCATTCTCCCTGTGCGCCAAAACATACTGCTGAGAGTACACAGCCTGGCAGTGACAGTCAGCCTAAGTGAGGCAGTTCGGCAGCTAGAGACATTAAATGCTAATTCAATGCCTTTTTCTCTCCTCTTCATGAATAGCTCCAAGATGCTGCACCTTCTCTCCTTGCCAATTCTTGTATCTCAAGAGCAATAAAGGTGGCACAGCCTCTCTCTGAAATGAGTATCATTGTTGCATACTCAGCTCCATCATTTGGTATGCTTCACACACTGTTCTGTAATCTGGCAACAGTCCTGAGTGCAAGCTAATTTACACCTCCAGTATAATGGTTTTTTTTGTCTTCTGCAATGCTGGAATATATTACATGCAGTTGAAACAGAAGTCCAGCAAGTCACTGTCTGCCATCGCCTTGTAAAAAGAACAAAAAACAGCTAAAAGAAAGAGATCATTCACATTTTTGCATAACTAGTTTTGTTGCCAGTCCTTCCAGAGCCCATAACAGTCTCCTGCTGTTAGCTACTTCTCTTCTGCATAGCCCTGGAAACAACCCAGAAAAAGGCACAAATACCAGAGACATAAGAGATGCAGCATTTCAGTTACAGAAAAATGTTTCTGAGTACTAAAATATCTTCCCTGTTTAGAAAGAGTTTGCACTTGCCCTACTAAAAGAAAAAAACATCTTAAGTTCTGTCACTCAAGAGACACGAAGTGCATAAAGAGTGGGATTTAAGAGTCTAGTGTTGAAATCTTCACATCAACCCTTACAGCTCAAACCCATGTTTCCATGTCACAGGGACAGCAGTGGGGGGGAAAAAAAAAGCCAATTCTCCCTTTCCCTCCACTTCAAAAATGTTGCAACACGTTTCTCAAAATTAAGTCCTATGCCTCAAGCCACGCAACCATCTCACTCTGCTTCCTGAACACTCCTTAAGGTTTACGTAACTCTGCGTGCCAACTGCACACAAAAATGCACTACTTAAGGGCACCAAGACTGTCATTTCACTATTAAGCCACTCTGCTGTATGCACAGTTTACCACAAGTACACTTATGCCAGCACATTAAAGGGTCAGTACAGCAGAGAGAAGAGCAACCAGGACAGCAGGACCACCTCACTCAGACAGTGCTAGCCTCTGCATGCTGATTGCAGTTTTTACATACTGAGTTCTACTGAGGGCTGTCTATACCACAACAAACTTTTAACAGTGTGTATATATAAAACCATTCCCAAACAGCAAACAAGTCAGTTCTTTACCATATTCAACTCCATCTGCCTCCTCTGTTCCTGAAAAAAAAAAACCTGGCAGTCCCTGCAACAGAGCAGCCAGTTTCCACAAGAAGTTTGACTCCACTGGGCTAGCTATTCATTTCTGCAAACTCACACTAATCAAACCTAGTGTAGCCAAGGAAAGCACACATAGTTGCACAGCAACACTGCAGAAAGATGAGCCAAGTTCACAGCGCTTTGGATTTCTAACTTTGTTAAAGAACCTTAATTTTTTAATGCCATGCTGTCAGGCACTGATGCACAGCTTAAGTGATAGTGCTTAAATAAAACATGAAATGAATAGTTTTAATCTTCAGAATGAACACAGCAAGATACAGTAGGTAAATCAAGTTCATCAACCGACAGTAGTAAGTCACTGATCCAGCTCTTTGAAGAGCTGCAGCTAACTAAAATATATCTCAAATTACTGGTCCTATTAGAGGTCTATATCTACCAGGAATTCTGGTGACAGCTGGCTCTGGACAGGTCATCTGTCATATTCCAGGAATATTTTCAGTAATTTCCTGGTAAATATGCTCTGCCTCTTGACTGTGTAGGGAGATACCACATTTTAACAGGAAGCCTCGCTATGCTGTCATGCTCCTTTTTTAATACTGGAAAAGCATATAATCGCCAAATAGAAGAATATTTGGTAGTGAGTGATCTCAAAGAAAACAAGCTTTTTCTATTTTTTTTTCTTTTAAATGGTAGTATTTTTTATACCATCCTCCAGTTACAATGCAACTCCCTAACTTTCCTATTGTTATTAATGTTTACACTAGCCCTAAGACTCCTTCTAATTAGGGGTTCATTACACATTTTGTCAGTTTTGTTCGCTAAGTAAGTTGGTAGCTAGACTAAGTGTCAGTTAGTGGCCAAGAAAGATAATCTAATGATCCCTTTTGGGTTTTACACTAAAAAAATGAAAAATAAAACGTCACTGGACTAAACTGGCTGAAATTTCATGACAACTCTTCCAGCCTACAAGACCTCCAAAAGATTTCAGTAGATGTTGGCTCCACAGCTACGCCTTTGTTTATAGCACAGACATTCTGGGATTCTTCTCTGTAACCTCATGTGAGTCCAGGTATGTGGGGCAAGACAGAGCCTGCCAGTGGTTAAGTCTGAAAGGCAAGATTGAGCTTGAATGAGTCTGTCTTGGAGTCAGCCCCAACATGCTCCAAGACCCTGTGAATGTGGCATACACTGCTCCTGTTTCCATGACTCTGTGCTTCACTCACTACTCAAGGATAGGTTCTCTGAGCAACACAAGGGCAGAAGGAGGGATAGATGGATGGCACATCCAAACCAGATACAGATGAGGAGGAAGATTAAGAGGTGCTGCAACACAACAAGATGTCTCTTCAGTCAGAGCTGGCAAGTAGTTCAAAAACTATGCTCTGGTAACAATTAGCTTACTAGACCTATGGTTCAGACTGTCAGTGGTGGTAGAGTAGAACAAAAGCAAAGCTAGGAAAAAATAAGGCATTTCCATAGAAGTAGGAAAGGGCAACATGTTAGCAAATACGTAAAAGGGTAGCCTTGGGTAATCAGGCAGTACAAGTTCTTTTCTTTCACTGCCTCAGGAAAGGGGCTAGAGTTCCCATGTTGACCCTACTCCACAAGTCAGAACAAGCCCAAAGACACTGGGGAAGCCATGGTGTTTACAATCTCTATATTGTACTCCAAAATCTACAGTCATGCTCCTGAATGGTCAATGATACCGTGAAAGGCCCATAAAAATCAACAGGGAAAGCTGCCATGCATGGCAGTCCAAGAAACCACTAAAGACACTATTATGTAACTCACCTAAATACCAAGGGAAAATGTTTCCTAAAAATTAAACAGGGGAACATTTCTTAAGAAATACATACATCCAGCATTTCCTGCTCTGCCCCTGAGGACATACTTCTCCCTGAGATATGTGTAATTTCAAGTTAGCCAAGTCTCTAACTAATCTGCTGTGCACAATTTATCAACGCTGGTGTTTTTCGAGGCGTAACATTATTGGGAGTTAACAGCAAGAGTGTCTGAGTTTCATTGCACTTGTAATATACTTCAGCATTGCTGCCCCCATGTTTTTGTAGTCTCACGTTGCTGCTCCTCAGTCTTCCAAGAGCTTTGCTCTCCAACAGTCCTGGCTTGACAAGCAGCCCCTTCCTCTCCACTTAATATGTCACAGTGGAGCTTAGATTATCAATCCTTTATCTTGTTCTGAGGTGCAACTTCCCTCCTGAAAAAAAAAGCTCCGCTTAAACAAAAACAATCTCACCATACTCACATAATAAAGCCTGTTTGAGATTAATACATAGTTTACAATATGGATTGTTGCATTCCTGCAACATAAACCACTTCTCAGAGTCTTCTGTGCTGCATCCACATGTGGGAAGTTCAGTACAACAGCCTCATTGTAATCACACAACTTTGGCCTTGTGTTGGAAAAAAATGAAGAGAGCGTCCAGAATTGCAGAAAGATCAAAGGTTGAAGCCAGGCATTAATGACCTAAAAGGCAGAGGTCTAAAAGTCAGCAAACCTCCTAACCCTTGAGCACAGCTTTTAGTTTGCTTGCTGTTGTTTTCGGATTACTGCAGTTTCTTTGTTTCTTCTCAGTTCTCATTCCACATTTTTGTAGCAGACTGCAGATTCCCTGATTTTCTTAAAATGGAAAAATTAGGATCCTAGAATTTTATTTCTTCTTACTTGTTGCTCTTTGTAGTCATGCAGTGACTTCATATGAGGCTTCCAAAATAAGATCTGGAACTGGTGTTACAGACAACAGCTGGGGTTGACAGAGACTATTACCAGCACCTCAGTCAGCCTTGAAAGCAAGCTTATTGATTGTTGAGTACTGCTTGGTTGTTTCAACAGTTACTGACTGACTGACAATAACAAAAAAAAACCTAAACCTAAGAAAGTCTTAGCATCTAAACAAAGAAACAAATGCCCTCAAAAGTCTCCTGTGCAGTTAAACTGAAGTGCTCATAGAACACAACTAAACATACATACTACCACTAAGTTGTACAGGAAATAGGAAGCTATCATTTTCTGCTGCACAGCTTTCTCTTTACTACTAATATGTTAGCATTCCTTGCCTAATATAGAAGGTGTTAATGCTCACTGATAATAAGAACTGTGAGGTTCTTACCTGAAAATAAAGTTGTCATGGTCACTAGTTGTTCTCAAGGTAGCACTAGAGTGTTTGAATGACCTGTAAGTTTCCTTAATGCTCCAGACTATTTTGTAAAATGGACTCCAGATTTTCTGGAGAAACTACTGCTTTAAGTTTTTATAGTTGAAGTCATTAATTATTTTCTTGCTGGTTTTAAGTCAAGATGCTGTTTTGCCTATGCAGACATATTGTAATCTCTTTGATTCCATTGCAATAACAAGGGTGTATTTGAAGTAAACTTATCATTGAAGGGCACAAGAAAAAAGGGGGAAACTGCCTATACATCTATATAATGGAGAAGAAGATATTTAGTTTTAAATAAGAGACTTCTTTTGAACTAAAATATTTGTTAAAACTGTCACCCTCCATCTTGACCAAGCACATTTAAGAGGTACAAATCCAGGTAATCCAGAAACTGCTTGAAAGTACCAAGTAAGAAGGATAAAACTACTTTATTAGTTCTCAGATAGCTAAGTAAAAACTAAAAACAAGTTTAGAAAATTTGTACTCATCATGGCTGGTGCTCAGTCAAAACTGGCAGTAACTAAACATAACAAGTATTAGTGAAAGTACTCAGGCTCAACAACTAAAATAATATTACACGAAGGAACATAAGGAAGAAGCTAAATACACAGCCATCCACTCACACACATCATCTCTTCGATGACTCAGCCAGTGCTTAGCACGTCATTTATGATAAGCAGCGTATAAACTTGATGCATAATGGCGTAGTCTGTCATTTCTCTAAGTCTTCTCCTCTCACAAGTTTCACACAACCAAGAAGCAGTGCTGGGGAAAGCATGCTGGCAGCAATACAAAGATCTCACTGATGTGGAAGGCAAAGCCTTTGTTATAAGCTGAGTGGTCAGACTGCCAAGGAATGCTGTTTGCTAATACTATACATTACTAAACACTGTTCCACTGTACGTGATCTTTAATGTTAACACGTTATTTGATGGAGCAATATGTAATAATAATAGAGAATATTTTAATGAATTAATCCAAAAATTGTAGGTATGCTCTATCCTAAGAAAGATATGTAATTTCTACTGAAACACAATTCCCAGGTTATGATATTCAATGCTAAAGATATGAAACAAGTAGAACTGCTAGAACCTATGAAATCAAAATAAATCAAAATTTTCAAATCAGGTGGGGTCCAGATCTTTGCTTGGCAACACATTGGTAGACATCATACTAGAGATCTGTGACAGTGGTCTTGTTTTAATTTTACTGTACCTCAGAAGAAGGTATGAAGCTACTGGAGGATCAGCCATGAATTACAGAAGGGTTTGGGTTGGAAGGGATCTCAAAGACCATCTAGTTCCAGCCTCTCTGCCGTAGGCAGGGACACCTTACACTACACCAGTTTTCTTCACCTCCTTTCACCACCCCTTAATGTCCTCACAGTGCACAAGTCCCACTGGCTTTGCCACACTTGTCCCCACAGGTCCACTGATGTGATACCAGAACTTTGTAAACATCCCAAGAAATTAAAAGTTTTTCAAGCTCAGGTGAAATTCAGGAAACAAGCCATGAGAGGGAAGTATTCCAGGCAACATTTATGAATCTACAGTGCAGCCAACTGGGCACATTTAGAAAGCACCAACCTACTAATCATCTTTTTACACTAGTGATGTTTGTTCAAGAGATACTGCCACATGCCAGTGAAACACACCAGACACACTCAGTAATGGCACGGTTTTGAAATTTCAGTTTCATGTAAAAGAAAGTTCAGGTATTGCTTTTCTCCTTCAGACAAGAATGGAAATTCCTGGTGCAAGTAGGGAACTTCCCAGGAATACTTCTCTTCATGGACACAGTGTGTATATTAAGTCCAAATACAACCTTCAGAAAACCTCCCGAAGGAACTGCATTAAGTCTACAACCTATTCCCTCTGCAGGTTCTGTAGAAGATTGCCACAGATATCCTGATATTACCCTTAAGTACAGCTTAAAGCTACTTGAAAAAATTGTTAAAAGTATTTTTCACATTTTTCATGAAGACTGCGGTGGTTTATACTTACACCAAATTCAATTATCCATTTTCAATAATGCATACTGGAAGGGAGTAAGGATGCAAGAGAATAACCACTGTTATTGTAAAAGAGATTTTTCTGCCAGCTTTCATAAGAATATAGGCATATTTTTCATCTTTGGATACCATCACCAGGGAAAAAGACTAAGTCTCCTAAATCTCCTGTTAAAATTGCCAATGCAAGCCCCACATTTGTGCATTTGGATGAACTGAGTATTGTTATACGCCACTGTGCAATTAAGTAAGAGATGTGATGTATATTTGCTCTTCAAGATGGTTTTAAATACAACTGTATCCTTGACAATTTCTGTGATAATGTGGCCCACCCTTACAGTGCAAACAAAAACTAAAAAAAACAAAACAAAATAAAAAATGCTGAGCAGCATATGAAGCAAGCAAGGCAAGAATGGCAGAAGCTGGCACAGCAGCCTTACTTACCTTTTCTATCAGTTCTCTAAATTATCAATGGTAATCTATTTGCTGCAGCTTTGTATTTCTTTGAAGAACCACTAGTTACAACACAAAGTTATTATTAAATATCTGCAGAACTCTAAGAACCTTAACTAGCTAACTAGGTCATGTAAACCAGGGATCAACAAAAACAATTTCTTTTAAAAGAAACAAACTCTTTACTTATATCTATCCAGTTCTCCCCAGAACAGTGAGGACACTTTCAGAATTCAAAAGTATTCAATGTCTTCTTAACACATAACAAAAAAGTTTAATAACAGTAAAGTAAGCTCTGGTTTAACTTAACAGCAACTCTCTGAACTTTAAAACACATTGTTCCCACACTTCGTTTGAGAGATGACAGTGCTCTCTCCTTCCCATTCTCCTCCACCACTCTCTTCTCCCCTCCCCAGCTTCCCAACCACTGATAAAATAACAGAATTTAATATGTACAGGTATGTTAGGTAATTACCAACTGGCAGCCACAACTAGTTAACAATTGGAGCAATGCTTCCTTTCATACCTATTTTACCATTCCAAAGTTTGCCAGGAGAGGTCTGGTTTCATCGATGGATGAATGAAAGGTGAAAGACAGCATTTCCTTCTCAGAACCCCTAGGGGGCTGGAGTCTGCCAACCATCACAGCTGTGTTGTCACAAACCTAGTGGAAATGTGCCATCTCCTGGGAGAAAACTTATTCTCCTGAAAACGTGATTATGAATACACCTTCCCATCGGTCTCTGCTCTTGGGTTTTTATCAAGACTGGACCAGTTAACCTGAAGGCAAATCACCTGGACATGAAATGTCCCTCACTCAGTTTTTCTTTCCCAAAGTCAGGCTGGGTGAGGACATGGCACACATTTCCTCAGGTCAGAGACAGCAATATCCAAATTTCCATTACCACAGCAAGCTGAGAGCTGCTATACTCTAACCACAGCATCATTGCACTCCTAAGCCACAAAGGCACAAAGCTGAAAGAGTTGTGCCATCCTTGCCATACTGCATATAGAGGCCCTGAGACAACATTTCTTATTGCTGCCTACTCCTAACCATTTACAGGGACAGATGTATCAAATGAGATGCGGAAAATAACCTGAACCCACCTAGGGAGGCATTCTATCTCCTGCCTTATTCCTGCCAGGAAATGAGAAAATAAGAGAATTCATAACCTCCTGGAAGCTAGCTCGCTCTTTGAAAAGTTGCACTAATTATCCCGCCTTCCAAGAAGGCATGTATGCAGGGGAAAAAAAAAAAAAAAGAGAACGGCAACCAAGGGGACACAAAGAATATTATGAAGCAAGCATGCAACCCTTATACTGTATAGTTTATGTCTGGAGGGCAACTATTCCTCCAATATGTGCTGTCTTGCATTGTCCAAGAGCAACTGTTCACAGTTCTTCAATCAGAGCATAAAAAATCCCATTTGTAAGGAAGCCTTTTCCTTTGCTGCAGTGCACTTAGCAATGCAGTTCACTCTTCCAAGCACTAAGATCCATACAAGATTCTTGATTGTTAGCACTGCAGGCTCCTTACAAAACCTATCACTCAAAGCTTAAACAGCCCAGTTGCCCACACATCAATTCCCAGCTCACAGGTAGCTTGCACACACTGTATTGCAAGTGCAGCCTTTTGGTTCCAAAAGAGCTGTAAGAGTTTCATCTACCTGGTAATCAGCTTTCATCACTGGAATCCTTCACACCATAAGTGCAAGACCTCAAAGACTAGATCCAACTTGGGATTTACAGTCTCGGGACACTAAGAGTCCCATTGTTTTGAATAGTGATAACAACTCCATTGCATATTTTCTTTCCTGCAAAACTACTTCTGATGTCAGTGACAACTGACTAAGCAGGCAACAGTAAGCAGTAATATGCATCTGGTCCAGCAAAAATCTTTCATATACTGAATTAGGCAATAGCGTGTCTCCTTTATAAAAATCCTTCCACACTGGTCATGAAAAACACAAATACAAAAGAGCTAACTTATATTTCCACATAAAAAACCCAGAAGGTATAGTACACTCGAAAAGAGAAAGCATTTGTATTCTCCCAAGCTCTTTCAATAATAAACACATTGTATTAGGTTTGCATGGCCTCCTCCCCATTCGTGGGGGTGTCACAGAGAAGCTGCTAGAAGCTTTCACCATGTCCAACAGAGCCAATCCCTGGTGGCTCCAAAGATGGACATGGTGCTGGCCAAGGCTGGGCCAATTAGAAATGGTGGTAATGCCTCTGTGATAACATATTTAAAAAGGAATCAACAGTTGTGGCACAGTTTTAATTGTGACTAGAGAAGAGTGGAGTGAGAACATGCAAGAAGAGTAACAGCAGACACCAAGGTCAGTGAAGAAGGAGGGGCAGGAGGGGCACCAGGCACCAGAGCTGAGATTTCCCTGCAGCCTGTGGTGAGAACCATACTGAAGCAGTTGTGCCCCTGCAGCCCATGGAGATCCACAGGGATGCAGAGACCCACCTGCAGCCCAAGAAGGAGCCCCACACTGGAGCAGGTGGATGCCTAGAAGAGGCTGTGAGCCCATGGGCAACCCATGGAGAGAGGAGCCCTGCTCCCAGGCTGGAGCAGCCTCTCCTTGAAGGACTGCATCCCATGGAAGAGTGACCCTCACTGCAGAATTTCCACAAATTTCCACACTGAAGAAATTTGAGGGAAACTATTGCCCAGCACAGTCTTGGTAAAAGACGAAGTCCCAGCCCTAATGCAGTCCCAGCTTCCCACTTGGATGCATTTATTGTGTAGAACACCTCACTTCAGCTTAAATTAAACCATATCTAAAGTAAGCCATCCTAAGAGCCCAAAAACATTACGTTTACTTTCACCCCTTAATTTGATGCCACCAATGTTGTTCAGACAAGCTGTTAGACAAGTATACCACTTCACTTTCTTGGTTAACATGTAAACCTCCTGTAGCAGGTTTTTAGAAAACTATAGTTTCAGAAAACTATCTTTCTGAATAAATTCTCATTTTTATTTCAGCAACCAAATTGCACTCACATGGAATGAATAACAGTTACTTCAGAAAAATCAAGTCTTGTCCATACCCGAACTCTGGAAGTTAAAAGAGAACTCAGACCTAAAGCAAGCAAAACAAGCAAAGCAATTCCTTTTGTCCACCTTCTCCCTCCATTTAGATGACTAGATGTTAATTAGTTGCCCTCACAAATAAGCATTGGAAATATATAAAAGCTAAGACCTGCAACATATAAAATAACATATTTATATTATATTACAGAAGTATACCAAGCTTTGTACTACAGGATAAACGGCCTATTGGGATGCATCACCATGGAACAGTGGGGACACCCTGTGGCTACTTAGATTCTTTACACGTTCATGTTCACATTATTCTTAATCCACTTTCCAACGACTTTTGCAAATTACATGCAAAGTCACATAAGGACTGAGTCATGAGAAGACCTGAAGGCAATAGAATTCACTTAGTTAACTACCCACCTACCACTTTATCTCTGCAGTTTCTCTGCTCTCTCAGTTTTCAAGATCTTTTCTTCTTTTCTTCTTAGATATTTTCTTAACTTCCAAGCTGAAAAGAAAAAAAAAAAAAATAAAGGAGCTTGAGCTCCTCTGATGACAACATTAACCCCTGACAGACATGCATACAGGTAAAAAACAACATTCCAATTTAATTTATTTAGATTTACAGCAGTGTTCATAAAAGGCATGTAGTTCTCAGATCTAGGCATTCTGCCAACAGGAAAAATATTTTGAGATTAAATACATGTGCAAATCACCGGCCAATACTGTAAGTGAAGCGACCACAAGAAAACAAAAGGCCAGTAACTCTTGTGAACCTGAACACAGTACCTTTCACCCCTTTCCTTCCAAGGGAGGAGCAGTTTCAAGACAGATATGTGTGCAGATTATGAGACTGAGCACTCCTCACAGACAATTCACTGCCCAAAACTCCCTCTGTTTTCATATTTACACGACAGACTTCAGCTCCACAGCCTGAAGAAAACTTCCCCCAGCCAGGTCATGGGTCAGCTGTGGCTTCACCAGTCAAGGTCATAGCAACACACTCACTACTGATCACGTTTAATTCACCACTTCAAAAAAGAAAGAAAAACACAAATTAACTTACAAGCAAATTAATTTTTAAGGTTTGTATGTGCAGGAAAGAAGAAGATTTTCTTTTAAATGTACAATTTTGAGCAATTAATCATTTTTACTTAAGATGCTTACAAAGGGAATAGCCAGTGCCTAATCACAGAGCATATGTCCAAGTATTCCCATGAAGAGGCTCTGCAGTTTGCATGGTCCACAATTTGAATCAATTTAGTGTGGCATTCCAGATGGGAATGTAGCAATCTAGGACTTGCCCCAAGTACTTTGCAGCTGTACAATCCATTTACAAAATCTGCTCTTGTACATATCTTCTTTAAAGCAAAACACACATCTCATCCTCCCAAGCAAGACATTCATGTTTTCCATTAGGAGCACACTTTTTTATTTGCCAGTCATAGGAGGTGTCAGCTCAAACAAGATCCTGCAGAAGAAAGCACACTTCACATGTCAGGCAGTTCACTGGCACTAGAAATCAAAATTCATCCAGTACAATAAGGTGATGTAGCATTTCTGAGCTCCAAGCACCCCTGTCCACTAAATTGAAACCTTAAAATAATCACATTTAAGCTAACACCGAAGCAAGTTATTCTCAGTGTTGAAGTTTGCTTAAACTGTGCTTAGACTCACAGGTAAAGGTTGTACAAACATTACAGTCAAGGGAAAAAAATATATTCTCTATTACCTGTGCAAAACATAATAGATACATAATGATACAAATTATCAACTCAGCTTAAATCTGCTCCCACAAAATACGCCTCTCAGCTTCTCTCACACTTGTCATCTACAGCAATATTAGAAATTATCTAATGATTCATCTTGAAAGCATTTTTCATGCATGCTCTTACTAAAGATTTTTTTTTCATCTAAATATTCACACACAAAACACTTTCGACAAAGATTTACCTTTTGACTGAATCTGAGTGTGCTCAGATCCACTATAAAGTGGGCTCAGAGAACTTGCCCTGGAGTATACATGTACCTGCAGCTGTGATTGCTCAGCCTCTAGCCAATTAACATTCCCACAGAACACTACTAAAAGGATTACTTTCTAGCTATTTTACCAATCTCATTCTGTTAAGGAGGAGAAAAAAACCAAAAACAAACAAACAAAAAAACCTCGACAAAACCAGCACAAAAAAAAAGCACATAGTTTTTGTCTTTCTCAGTAGTATTACTTACAATACATCTGGTAAACAACAACAAAAAAAAAACCTGGAAGCCCCAGAGATGATGGGAACACGTCCAAGGGCCCCGCCACAGAACAAGGTAGAATTTCAGTCTTAAAGGAGGCAAGGACTGTTTGGGCATGCTCTGCTTTATTCCTAAAACCCACCAGGACTGCTGCTCTACTGCCTTCACATTCTGCATACAGACCTCCCTTCCCACACCAAGCATCTGCAGCAATTAGAATCTGCAGCAGACCCAAGAATGTGCTGCTATTAGGTATTTACCCCAATGCATCAGGCTGTGCACTTCCTCACCATTGTACCAGGGAACAACTGAGAAACACCTGTGCTAAATAACACCAGACTAATCCACTATTAAAAGTCACAGTTTGTGCTCCAGTCTGCAAAGGTTTCTGCTGAAGAAAGGTGCTGAGCTGCCAGTGAATCATCACTGAGAAAGATAATCTGAGACCAAGACAGCTTAATAAACAACTCTGAAAGGATTTTACAGAACCCATGTCTCGTGTCACGCTTGTATAAGCTGTTTACAACAAGGGGCTAAGAAAGGAATCCTCAGGGAGCCACACAAGGGGGCATATTCTTCTCAGAAGAGTTATGTGATTTTTGGAATGAAGTAATCTGATGTACAGATGAATGAGACAATAAACAGTTTTTAGAGAGGAAAACGATAACGCTGGATTCTGAAACTAAGCACAGCAGGTAGCAAGCTTACAGAAGGGCATTGAAAAGATTGGTACAATTTCCCAAAAGCTGATACACTTAATCCCTCAGAAAAGGAAGACTGAACTGTTACCATCACTCCTGAGTGCAATACCAGATTTCACAGGTACAATGCAAGCAATAAACTCTCCTCATGGCTTCACCTGGCACATGATTTGTACTTCTCCTCAATTATTAAGGCAAGCGCTCAGGACTATACCATGCATTATATCACTATAAATCCACTGGAAAGCATTTTCCATTGCCATGGAAAGAAATCCATACTTTTTAACATGCCACTGCAGTAGAGACTACTGTCCAACCCCTTTTGTGCAGTATTACCGGAAATAACAGGCCCATCTCTTAAGATTCTTGGTGAAGTAAGTGAAATGGTTCAGCCAAATGTGGATCATAATAGGTAAAATAATATTTTAAAATACAACAGATTAAAAATCAACCTCATTCTTAATGTTAAGTGCAGTTCTCTTCAAGTGAAACTTGAGATAAAACACTGTGTAACAACTTGTCCCATTGATCCCTAGGTTAAATCTATACCATGAATATAGAGCCAGCCCTTAAGTGCTTTTCACATTTTTCTCAGATGAAGTCTATTTCAGGAAGAGAATTATAGGAATAATAATTAATAAAAAAATTAAACAAAATATACCAGCCTGGAGTTACCATAGCCATTTCTATGAATCATATACAACTGCCTTTTTTTAATAATAATAAATTAATACAAGCTGATAAATTGAAGATGATGATTTTGAAGACTGATGGTCCTCTCTCCTGTTTATACACGCTGCGTTTACCATACTTGATACTGAAATATGTCCACTGTCAGCATGAGGATGCTTCTAAAACAAACAAGTCAACAACAACAAAGCCACCTCAATTGTTTTGTTGCCTTTGGCAAGGAGTGCTGCACATTCATATAAACCTCATGACCAAAACTTTTGACCACTGAACTGCTCTGCAGCAAGAAGGCAAGCATCTTTCTCCAGTGTGCAACTGAATGACCAATGTGCATAAGATATGTATTTTGTGTCATACAAACATTCCTTCTCACAGGACAAAAATAATAACACATGATCTATTACATCAACACCAAGCAGATTTGCCGAGTATTAACAGCAGGTACACACAACACTCTTACTCTCCTCCGATTTTTCCCTCACTCCTCAGTCTCTCTGGGTCTTTTCTAATTACCCAGCCATGTAACATTCACAATTCCCAAAGCAGGAAACAAAAAAGCAAAATTAAAATTATTAGCTCAACACGAGAACATGAAAACACATAAACACAGGGGTAGCCTAATGCCATTATTTTTTTCAGCTCCTAATAATACTATGACTGATTCAGAGAAGTGTGTTGTAAAACATTCATGGTAGTCATCTCTCACCTAAAACAAGCTTTTCTCCTTCCTTCCTGCTGCGTGATGTCATTTCTCCTTTAATCATGTTTTTATTTATACAAGTTAGTGTTTAAAAAGAACTACCTCACAAGAAAAGTTCAAGTAAATTAGAAATAACAAAATCGGATCTACAGGATCAGCCACGTGAATAAATGCAAAAGTCACTCCCTGGTGGCCATTCCAGCAAGTCTGTGCCTCCACATAGGCAAAACAAACTGCAGAAACAAATCCGTAAGACTCTGAAGCAGCTATCATTTGACAATTCATTTAAATTTGTGAGCCCTGGATCAACTTATGAGGAACAACTTGCACAAGAAAGACTATTAATATAAACTGAAGCAAACAAATAATGCCCTTTACTTTTTGTACAGATCGCCATGTACATGCTATATAGCACTATTTAATTTCATTTAAAAAAAAAAATGCCACATAGCAAGACTTTGCTTTATTAAATCCTCAGTGTGACATGAAATGTCCTTACCCCTGTCTAGTTTTTAAACTATCTCACACGCTTCAGAAGATGACTGACGAAGGGTAGCTGATTGTCCCGCTGTTGCTGACAGCCACAAACGCTGTCTGTCCCTACCCCGCGGCAGTCAGCGGCTGTCGCAGACTGCCGGCCCTCATCCAGCGGTGGACAGGAACAGTGCTACACGGATGTCACTTGCGACAGCAGTACGTCCACACTGCGGATTGCAGAATCCGGCTTTCTTTTGCACTAAGCACATTTGGGAGAGTCAGCAGCACGAGAGACGCAGCTGCGGGCACCGAGCTCTCCCCGTGACCGCAGCTGCTCCGGCCCCCCCGGGCCCCGCTGGCCAGCAGGGCCGGCCGCCAGGTTCCAGCGTTATCACGCCGGGTTCTGGGCACGTCGGTTCCCGCGGAGGCCGCGCCCGGGGCTCGCCACCGCCTCAGCCGAGCGCCCCACCTCCCGCAGCCCCACTCCTGGGCCCACCTGCCGCTGGCAGACGACCAAGGCCAGCCCCGCTCACCTGCACTCGCCGCAGCGCCGCCACGCCGCAGGCACAGACGGACATGCTCCAGCCGCCGGCCTCTTCAAAGCGGCCGAGGCCGGGCCGTGAGGGAGCGGCTCCCGTCGGGCGGGGCGGGGCGGGACGAGCGCGAGGAGGGGGCCTGAGGAGGCACGCGCGGGTCGGGGCGCGCGGGGATCGCCAGGTACGCCGAGTAGCCTCGGCCCTCGCAAACAGCACGACGGCAGCCGGACACCGTTGTCTTTTTGGGTTTTTTTGGGGTTTTTTTACCTTTTTAGCGGCTTTTTGCGGTAACACTTGCAGCCACCTCGCAGCCACCCTCCCTCCCTGCCCGCGCTGAGCACACGTGAGACTCCCGCCGCGATGCGGGCGCACCGCGCGTGGCCGCCCCCGCAGCCCGGGGCCTCCTCCCTGAGAAAGGAACGCGCTCCCTGGCAGGCGGCCCGGATCCGCGGCGGGACAGTCGAGCAACGGAAATAACATATAGGAATAAAAATCAGTTCCGAAGCGCTACTCTGCGCACCTGAGACACTATTCCGGCTGCTGCCCCGCGGCGCTTCCCCCGGCAGAGGGCGGCCAAGGGCAGCGCCGCCGCGCCGACCGACAGCGGCCCCGACGGCCTTGGCGGAACAGCCAGCCGCCAGGACAGGGACACAGGCGCCCGCTCGCGGCCTCCGGCCCCGCCGTTCTGCCAGGGCGGCAACAGGCGCGGGCGCTGTCAGCAACTGCTGTACAAAACACGCGTGCTGAGGCGGGATGCCGCCCCTTCGCGTGTAACCTTACGGAGATTTCACTGGAAATCTCAGCCACAGACAGCGGTTACTGATCTCCCGTGATGTGCACGCTCTCCCCGGGACAGAATAGCTGAGAGGGAACCCCAAACGCGGTCGCCCAGCTCCTCCCGCCGTCAGGCGCCCCTGCGGGGGCATGCCGCTTACAGAGAGACGGATGCGCGGGCCCGACGGGGGCACACACCAGAGACAGCACGGCAGAAGCGGCCGGGCTGAGCCGCGGCCGCGAGCCCTTGCTAGCGCGGATCGGCCCTCCCTGTCCAACCAAAGGGGGAGCAGCCTGAGCCGCACGGCAGGGAAGGAGCCGGTCCCCGAGCGACCCCGCGGCCGCTCGTCTCCACGCCCGGCGCCGCTCCCGTCCCGCACTCCGCGAGCCCGCGGGGAGCCGGCGCGGGCGGGCTCCGCATTGGCTGTTGCTAGGTGACGTACGCCGCGCCACGTGACCGGTGTTAAATGCCGTCCGGCGGCGCGCGGCGCGCACAGTCCGTCCCGCTGGCGGCGGCGGGAGCGCGGCTGCACCGCCCCGGCGGAGCGCGGCGAGCATGGTGGCGCGGCTCTGACCGCCTGTCCCCGGTGGGGACGGCCGCGGGGCGGCGACCCGTGCCCTGGCGGGCGGGGGCGCGGGATGACGGGGGTGCTGGAGAGTCTGATGCCGGACATGCACACCAGCCAGATCTCCGCCGGCAGCTACCACCAGCACGGCGGCCTGCACAAGCCGCAGGAGTCCCCCACGCTGCCCGTCTCCACGGCCACCGACAGCAGCTACTACACCAACCAGCAGCACGGGGCAGCGGGCGGGCCGCCCTACGGCCCCGTGAGCTCCTACCCCTACGCGGGCGGCGGCACCGCCCCCTACTCTGCCAAGGCCGCCTACGACGTGGGTTACGGGGGCGCCTACGGCTCCTACGGGCCCTACGGCAGCAGGGCTTCTCCAGCCAACAACGACTCCGGTACGTCCGAGCCCCGCGTGGGGGACGGCTCGGTGAGCCTGGCGGGGAGGCTGTCGGGGATCTGCACACAGGGTGGGCCGGGAGAGCGTTCGTTCCCGGTGGGTCGCCCCGACGGGGCGGGCGGTGATGCCGAGCTGCGAGCAGGGCCCGGGGTGGCGGGGGCGCCTCGCCTCACTGGGGTTGCCGTTTCTGCCGCAGCAGAGAAGGAAGACTGCGAGCCGGAGATCAGGATCGTGAACGGGAAGCCGAAGAAAGTGCGGAAGCCCCGGACCATCTACTCCAGCTTCCAGCTGGCGGCTCTTCAGCGGCGCTTCCAGAAAACCCAGTACCTTGCCTTGCCCGAGAGAGCGGAGCTGGCGGCCTCGCTCGGCCTCACCCAGACGCAGGTAAGGCTGTCCCGCCGCGGGGCCCCGGGCACCTGCCACCCTGCTGGGGCTTGTCGCCCTCCGCGGAGTCGGTGCGAGCGTGGGAGGAAGGCCGGCCCATGGCGCCTCGACGGCCCGGGGTGGGAGCGCGGGCGAAGCGGCAGCGCCGCTGCGGGCGGTCTGGGCGCCGGGAAGGCGCCGCAGAGGCAGCGGCGGCCTGACGCCCCTTTCCCCGCAGGTAAAGATCTGGTTTCAGAACCGCCGCTCCAAGTTCAAGAAGATGTGGAAAAGCGGAGAGATCCCAGCGGAGCCACCTCCTCGCCGCAGTTCTTCGCCGTCGTCTCCCTCCTCGCCCCCCGCCTGGGACTTTGCTCCGCACCCACGTAGCGGGGGCGGTGCCGGCACCGCCAGCCCCAGCCCCGCCGCCGCCTTCCTCGGTAGTTACTCGTGGTACCCGCCGGGCCCCGCCGGCCCGGCGCACCTGCCGGCGGCCGCTCCCCTCCCGCAGCCGGCGCAGCCCCCGCATCACCACGGTAGCGGCAGCATCTTCTAGGCGCTGTAAAGACTGAAGCCCGCGGGCCGCACCCCGGCAGCTGCGGGGCACCGACGTTCAGCACTGGTGTTTTGGTGAAGCCTCCAGTGTTTGGCTCCGGCCCCGGCCATCCCGGCGGAGAGGAACCGCTCCGCGCCCGTCCCGCCCCGTTGCCACCGGCAGCGGGGCCTGTGTGCATTCGGCCCCGTGGGGTCCTCCCTCCCGCCGTGAAAGCAACCACGCTGCGGAGCAAGTACTCACCTCCCTCTCTTCTCTCCGTCCACCTTCCTCCTCTTCCCCGGCATTTTCATCAAACCACCGGTGCAGAACTCTGGTTAACTTTACTTTTTATTTTTTTAAAGTTGATAGGTGCCTTTGCGGATAACCTCACATTCGTGTTGGGGATTAAAAAATAAAAAGATAAAAAAAAATATAAATAATTTTTATATGTAGATTTAAAACACAAGCCTCCCGTGCTTAAGGTATCTTTTAACCGTGAATGAAACCGTCCGGCGGGGGCGAGGGCTGGTCACAGGCGGCGGTGCCGGTGCTCCCACCCGTGCGCTGCCTCCGGGCTGGTTTCTTGCCCCGATGGGGCTTCCCATCGGGCGCCAGCCGCAGCGAACCCTCCTCTCCGCCCCCTCTGCTCTTCCCCCGCCGGCAATCTAGCCACTGACATGCCCCTGGTCTGTTTGATGTCTAGCGTCGTGGGAAAAAAAAACAAAACAAACAAAGTGTATTTTTGGTTATTTATTATGGAAAGCTTATACACTCATTAATGTTTCTTTTACAATAAGCAGAGATTATTTAAATAAATTATTGTTTCCATGGTGCCCACGCTGAGTTTTTGGGGGATGGAGGAGGTTGAGGGTGTCGATTCGGACCCGGGTGTTCGCTGGGAGGGAGAGCTGCGTCCCCTCTACCCCCTCCTCATTGTAACTATTGCCGCAAGCCTGCGATTTTCCCCCTCCTTACCCTCTTTCCCGTCTACAATAAAATCTCGCCCCTAACAGTCTTCTCGGCGAGGCCATGAATCACTCAGCGCTGCCTGCAGCAGCCCAGAGCTGCCCCCCCTTCCCCCTCTCCCGCCTGCTGGCGCCAGCGACATTTCACCCGGGACAGACTGCTGCCGTCTCACAGCTTCCCATGGCGGTCCGGAGGGGTTTGGGGCAGGACCGTTCCCGGGATTTGTAGCAGTCCTGGAGCTGGTCCTCAGGCGCAGCCCTGATCCAGAGGCATTTCGCCTTGCCCCTCCGGCAATAGCACCCAGGCCGGTAGCCTGCGTGGGATCTTTGCTTGGGTCAGAGCTGGTAGCTGCCCCATGGTGCTTTAAGGGCTGGAGGCATGGACTGGATTCTCTCTGAGATGTGCCCCTTGAGGACTGGACCCCTCAAGATGTTCCCCTCTGGGATGCAGCCCTTCAGCTTCATCCCGCCTAGCTGAAATCCTCTTGTACATCGTAAGTCAGCATCCCTCCAGGCTGAATCCCTTCCCAGGCAGCACATCCTCCAAGTTGCAGCTTCATGGGATGTATCCCTCGAGGGCTGGACCCCTCCAGGATGTGACCCTCTGGAACACTCCCTGCACCCCTCTGAGCTGAACCCTCACTTTGATGACCTTTGCTGCACCCTTCGGGGCCGCCCCACTCGGGATGTCACCTCCCGACTGTGCCCCTCCAAGCTGTAACCCTGAGGGGCAAACCCCTGCGGGCTGCATCCCTGGAGGCATTGCTGCTGGAAGAAGCAAAAGTGAGTGAAAGAAGGGATATCTGGCTTTCATCACAACGAGGACCCCGCCATTCTTGGAGAAGGCACGGGGAGAGAGAACCGTGCTGAAGATCCCATTGCAGACAAGATGAAGGCCCAGGCCAGCTTGCCCAGGGTCGGGAATGTGCAGCCTGGCCGAGACTCTTCCGAGAAGCCTTGGCATGAGGAGCCCGGGCGGGGCCGAGGAAGGCGGAGGGGGGCGGCCCCACAAGGAGACACGTCGGGAGGAGGGGGGGAAAGAAGGGGGAAAAGCGGGGGGGAAGAAAGGGGGAAAGCGGCAGGGCAGATTGCTTGTGAGAGCTTGGGGAAAGCTTGGGGGCGAGGGGAGGCGGGGGTCGAAGGAGGAGGGAAGAGAAGCGAAGAATGACGGGGGGAATGTTGGAAGATGAGAGTCGGGTGCAAAGAAAGCGAGAGGAGGGAGTGGGAGAGACAAAGGGGAAAGCGGCATCTGCCCTCCAGTGCCGGAGCTGACCCGGCGGCCAGGACAGGGATGAGAGCCCAGAGCCGCCCCAAGGCGCAGGGAGCCGGCCCATCCCACATCTCTCCCCTCCCTCTCCCGCCCTCCGGCCGCGGGCAGACCTGGTGGCAGTGGTCTCCGTCGCCCGCTCGGGACGGGGAGAAGAAATTTCCCCGCTGGCGGACGGTGAAGCGCTGGGGAGGCGAGCGCGGAGCGGGGCGGCACACGTGGCGAGCAGCACCGCCGAGCCCCACGGCCCCGGGATCCGGCAGGAGATCAGTTCCCAGCAGCGCGGTGTTTCCGCGGGCTACGACGTGGGGGCGGAGAGGGGGGAAAAATGGGAATACACTGCTTTGTCTGGTGACAAGTTTTACTAAATCGGTTGTCAGGGATGCACGAGGAAGCCGTTATCGCGGGCCACGGCCAGGATGGAGACGGTTCCCATTCCCGTTCCCTCCCCGTCCCCCCGCCCCATCGCTTTCACAGGCGCTTCACGCAGTTAAATAAAGGTTCCCCTCAAACATCTGCGCCCCGGTCTCTCCTGGCCCAGTGTGTCCAGTCCGATGCAGCATTGCGGTGCAGGGTGTTGCTCGGCTCCGTGGGGGCGGGCAGGATGCCGAGAACCGCGTGGGGTCCCTGGGACAGGGACCTGCCCAACAGGGGAAAGCTATCAGCGGTCAGGGAGCAGAGCACCACACCCAGGACGGGAATCTTCGCGCTTTCTTTCTGTCATTTAGTATTTTATAATTTATTTATTACTATTTATACGCTGTGTGCTGGTATCAGTCCTCTCTGGGTTGTCGGCACCTGGTGTATGCGATGGGGTTTTTCGTGCTTCAGCATCCCCCTATCTTCCAGAGTCCTCCCAGGCTCCGCATTTCACCCGCTGCTCACACCCCAGATGCGGCTCACACTGTGCGGGGGTCGGCGACGGCCGGCGGATGCAGAGGCGCGTTACAGCTCCCGCGCCCCGCAGATGCGTACGGATAGAAATGCCTGTGTTTGTGACCGGTTTTCTTCTGCTCCTTTCCTGTCCGACAGGACGGGGCACACACCGCTGAGAACCATGATCCCCCTCACGAGTTGCACGGGGATCGGCCGGCCAAAGTCGCGGGATAACCGGGGGGGCGAGAGGCGCCCTGGCCCCCGCAGCACTCCGGGAAGGGCCGCGGAGCGGGGGAGGGAGCTGCTGGGGGGCTGGGACGGCTCCACCCCACGCCCCAGCGCCGAGGTTCCCCCCTCCGCCCCCGCCGGGCCTGGTCCCCGCTCCGGGCCGGGGGGCGGCTGAGCGGGGCCGGTCCCGGGGGGCGGCCGGGGTAAGAGATGGCTCCGCGACCAGCGCGGTCCGGGAGGGCGGCGCGGCAGCAGCCCGGCCGAGGGGCACCCTCTGCCCCCCCGGAGCACGGGCGGGGCCGGCCAGGCTTGTACCGTGAGGAGGCAATTTACTCATTTGCCCGGTGAAAAGAGAAAGCACGAGAAATTCAATTAAAGCGGCTCTGGCAAAGGAGTTATTTGAGGCATGAATGTCTCCCCTAAAGCTGCAGCAATCATGTGGCATTAGACACTTCCGGAATCCTATAGCCAACTTGAAAAATCCCAGACCCCTTTTTTCCCTAATTTTTGCTCTGATCTGTAATTTTATCCACATTTGCACTAGTTTGAGCATTCTGGCTCTCCCATCTGAAAGCCTGCAATTACTATATAATTCTTCGCAATTTCACATGTCCTAATATGGACTGTAATTTTTGCGCAAGACAATTTCCTGCTATTTCAAGCATCAACATTGTCAAAGTTGTATGTACATAATAAATGGGAATATCAATGCATAGTTTTTAGCATAACATCTTGACTCCTCGATAATTATATCCGTTCGGAGCCTACGCAGAATTAGCCTGAATTGCATGGTAACTGCTGCTGCTTTAAAATTTTTAAAAATTACTCATAATTTTCCCAAAGATTACCAAGATCTCGAGTGCACAATGTCATCAGCGTAATGAAGAGTAAACATTTATGCTAATAATCTGCAATTTTTTTCATCAGCTATAAAGACAGAGGCTATATAGCAGAAAATTTCAGTCATATTCTGCAAGAGCAGAGCTGCAAAAAGGCTGCTGCGCTCAGAGGCATGTGCATCTCTGGGGGATCTCAATCCACATTTGCACTCTCAGGATATTATTGTGCTCGACTTTTTTTTTTTTTTTTTTTTTTTTTTTCCCTCTTTCTTTCTCCCTCCCCGATCCTCTCCCTCTCTCTCACATTCTCTCATTCTTCTAACTTTCGTAGCAAAAAGCCGCGTTCGGTCCTTTGGTTTGTTGTAAAGCAAAGACTCGTGCCCAGAGCCTCAGGGACTGAGGCGGAAGGTAAGGGTGGCGACACAGGCTCCTTTCTCGCGGGGGTAGGTGAGTGTACGGGGCGCGACGCGGACGGATGCCCCGCGCGGGCCGGGAGAGGGGGGAAATATCGGCCGCGGCTCCGCCGACCCGGTCTCCCCGCAAAACTTCCCGCCGGCGGCATCGGGGCGAGGAAGGGAGTGGGACGGCTGGCCGGGAGACAGGGATACCGTGCACAGCCCAGCCGAGCCGCTCCGCGCCGGAATGTCCCGCGGGCCGAGCCGAGCCGCGCCAAGCCGAGCCGCGGAGCCCGGCGCTGGCAGAGCGGCGCGGGGCACTCTCCGCCGGGACTGCCGCGCTGCCGGGGGCTGCTGGCGCCGGAGTGCGCTCGATTTTGGCGGTGGTTTCGTGGTGCGCGTTTGTCGGTTCCTTGCGAAGGGGAGCATTACTGCCCGGTCCCGAGCCGGGAGGCGGGGGGGAAAGGCGCCGGCGAGGGGGGGACATGGCACTTTTTCACTGGCATGAGAGTGGAGGTGGCGCGGAGAGCGGAGCGGGCGGCGGCGGGGATTTCTTATCCCCCTCAGTCAAACGAAGGGAGCGATTTCCGAATGCGAACAGGCTTGGGCTCTGATACTTGATTTTTTTTCTAGTTTCAGGGGCCGCTCTGTGCTCTGCAATTAGATTGACACATGTACAACATCCCCAGCTATTCGAGGGGGTTCGCAGGGACACTCCAAGGGATTTTTTCCCCTTTTTCTTTTTGGGTGGAAGATATTAAAGAGGTATCTGTTGTTTGGCAATTTTGCTAAGTCTGTCTTCATTACTTCAACATTGTGCATTTGCTAATTTGGAAGCCCCTTCCTATTGACAGCTCTGCTCCATACACCTGCAAGCAATTTGCAGAGCTCCAATATAGGAGAATTGCAGAGATGGCAGCTCGCACCTATTTTATTTTTTTTTTCCTTCGCTTTTCTCAATGCACAGCAAATTTGGCTTTCAGTGCGTTATCTCTTTTGTTAATGCAAAAAGATTCCCTGGGCGAAAAAATTGCTCATAATTACCAGAGAGATGGGGAAACTGCATTAGAATAAATAAACCTGAAATTACTGTAATTATGTTGTGTTTGATGGGCTCGGCTTGTAATCAAGAAGAGAATACAGTGAAATGATGCTGACCCTCTTGGGTTTGCAGCTGTACGCGCACTTTGGGGTCTTTTTTTGCAGAAAAGAGTCATTTTGATCATCATTAAGCTGTGTGTAACCTATTTCAGAAGTGTTTGAAAATGAGGGGCACTTTTTTTTTTTTTCCCCAACAAGGAAAAGTATATCCCAAAATTACATTTTGCCATTTACGGATTCATCCATAAGGTTGTATTTGCCGGGTGACAATTGGTAAAGGTGTAATATTCGAAATCAGGGCTTAATCATTGTAATGAGGTATTGTTTCAATATAAGCACCTTTGGATTATTCATAGTTTAATTAATATCCTCATTATGAAAATCTTCGAATCAGATATTTGATGAACTACTTGTCAGCAACAAGGCAGAATTAATTAGGCTTGTATTGAGATTAACATTTTCAAATGTACAATTATAATAGCCTCTAACTCAAGACGGCCTCGCTGAGAGAAAACTGATAATTTCTCTATTTGAACTGTTAGCAAGACGTTATTGAATTAGGAGTAGCTAATATATCTTTAAAGCCCTCCGAGCTGCTTGGCCACCCCGCTTCGGCCCGGTCAAAGGCGTTCGGTGTCCGGCAGAGCCGCGGGGGGAGCTGTGCGGGTCCTGGCGCGCTACGGGGCGGCGGAGCCCTCCGGCTCCGCTCGGGCCTTCGGGCCGCTCGGGACCGGACCCGGGCCGGGGCACGGCGGGAAATGCGGAGCTGCGGAGCGTTTTCCACGGCGGGTACAGCACCCCCGCGCTGCGTGTGCCGCGCTGCCGCGCATCGCTGGGCCGGGCCCCGCACTGGGGCTGCGTGCGTATCTCCGGGCGAGTGAGCACGGCCCCGCGGGGCTGCGCAGCCGGTCCCTCGCGGAACCTGCCCGCAGAGAAGGCCACGGGCAGCCGGCCGAGCCCAGCCGCTGCGAGCTCCCTCCGCTCTGCAGCGTTTTACCCACCCCAGCAATAGCCACGGGTTCGGGCACGGCTCAGTCCGGGGCTGGGCTGACCGCGGCGGTACCGGCACAGCTTCGCTTCCCGTGGGGTGCGCGGATAGGCAGCCGGCTCGGCAATCGGGAAGGGGGCTAGGGCTCTGACCACGTCCCCTTCCCATCCCAGCAGCTGTGCCCGGTTCCCCCCCGTCTCCGAGCGACCTCTCCGCCGAGGGTCCCGCGACCACCGGAGGGTCGCCGCCGCCTAGCTGGGCCCGGCCGGGCGCACGGGGGACAGGATGCCCTGTCCGGGGAGCGTCGCTCCTCCGTCTCGCCTCCCGGTTACGGCCACCGCCGTCCCGCCGCGGAGCGCGGAGCCTGGCCCGGACCCCGCTCCCGGCCGCGCTACGAGACAGGGAGCATGCGTGTCTCTTTTTCCAAACCATAATTTTACTGTCTCAAAGAAACTTTATAACTTATGTACAAAGATTTGTGTGGGGTTTTTTTCCATTTCCTTCCCCAGATACAAAGCAATAAGTTAACATTCTCAATATAAAACTAAACTTTTGACATATAGAACACTAAACACAGCCGAGCTCAGTTTATCACATTTTCCGAATTTCACAAGTAAAATGTCAAGATCTCAGTACACAAAGCATCATGTTTTACAGCCACACGAAACAGAACGGAAAAATAATAATAATAATAATAATTAAAAAAGGCTAAATTTGTGCAACATGTTTACAGAACAATAATAATAATAATAATAATTAAGAATAAAATATGTACAGCGAGTAGCTCCTGCACGTCGGTTTGTGCATTTCGACTTCGGGCCGGCTTTGCGCGGGGAGGCCGCGCCGGGACTGTGCGGATGTGCCCGCCCGCCCGCCCTCCCGGTGGGTCCCCCCCGCCGCCCTCCGGGCCCTCGTTCCGTCCTCTGAGCCTTCTTCCTTCACCTCAGCAAAGCGCCGGCAGCTGCTGCAATTTCACTTCAGAGTACCAAACAATGTGCATTTATTTCCTTTGTTAAATACGCGAGAAATGCAAATCATTCAGACCAAAACTCTCCATACCAACGAAGTATAAAAGTTATTTTAAAAGTTAAAATCGCATCCTTCCCTCGTGGTGATTTATTCGGGGTGGAGGGGGGGGAACGGGACGACGGACCGTCTGTGGTTTTATTCAAACTGTGCGTCTAAGCAGTACACTCAGCAAGCTGAGTTTGTTTCTAGCACTCTCATAGTGGTAATTTAAATCAATAAATAAACCCCCTGTGTTCCCCTTTTAACAACAACAAAAAATATACAGATGGATAGTGAAAGGTACAGAAAACGTTGCGGGAAAGAAGCTCTGGTAAATTGTACAGCTTCCTTCCCCCTTGCAATTGAAGACACCGTCAGATCGGGGTAGTAAATAAATGACCTACATTTCAACAGACACAGACAGACAGACAGGACAGAGGAGAGGGCTTCCCCGCCCCCCAGACATCTTTTTCTGATTGTCCCACAAAGCCGCGGCCGGCGCTCGCTCTGCTCTCAGGCTGTTGTGCCGTGCTCGGGGCCGCTCCGTCAGCTGTCAGCGGTGGGAACCGGCCCGCATCACATCTGTGCTCTCCTGCACCGAGCTACCGTGCAGCGTCCTAATGGCTGGATGGGCAAGAGACCTCCTGTTTGTTTGTTTGCTTGGGTTTCTTTTGTGATTTTTAAAAAAATTCTCTCTCTTCCCCTCTTTTTTTTTCCCTTTTATTTGATTTAGTTTCTTTTTTTTTTTTTTTTTTTTCCGTAATAATTTTAATTCTTTTTGGGACCGATAGTGCTTGCGTTAGGGGAAAACGTATATATAATCACATCAGTTGCGGCTGCTGCATAGCTTCTTGGTGGGCCGAAGGATACCACGACGTGTAGCTGGGGATGTAGGTGCCCGGGGTCCCCGACGAGGCCTTACCGGAGGCAGAGGTGGTATTCCACACGGGAGGCACGGGTGGCGAGCTGCCCGAGAGAGCCCTGCCGTTGGTCAAGGCGCTGCTCTCCAGAGCGGCCCCTCCTTGCTTCATCAGCTTCTTGAATTTGGAGCGCTTGTTCTGAAACCAAATCTTTACCTGCAAAGGGGAACGGGGCAGGGCTCAGCATCCTCCGGTACGGTCCAGCATCCCCCCATCCCTCCCAGGGCACGACAGACCCCCCCCACGCGGCGGTCCCCCAGCTTCTCTCCCTCATTCCCCCCGCAACTGCTGTGTTATTTTGTGACGCCAAGCCACCCAGCAGGAGCCTCCTGGGCCCACTCCAGCGGGCTCTGCGGGGGCTTCCCCAGCGCCGGGAGCGCCCCGTGGCCGGACGGGTGTCACCCCGCCGCCCGCGGCTGTGACCCGTGTGCATTACGCGTGTGGTCTCCCACGCCGACCGTGGGGACATGGAGGGGACACGGGAGAGAGGCCGGCTCAGGGAGCTGTACCTGGGTCTGGGTGAGTCCCAGAGATGCTGCGAGCTCGGCTCTTTCGGGCAGAGCCAGGTACTGAGTCTGCTGGAACCTCCTGTTCAAAGCCTGTAGCTGCAAACTGGAGTAAATAGTCCTGGGTTTGCGGATTTTTTTCCCTTTCCCATTAAAACGAACTTCCCCTCCTTCTACCACAGTGCTTTTCTCCGATTCGGCCCCTACAACAACAAACGATGCAGAATAAATAATAATAATAGCAGCAATAGCAATAATAGAAGTAACAGTAATAGGAGCAGCAGCAGTAACAATAACAACAGCAACATCAACAATAACAATAATGAGAAGGAAGAAAAGTGAAGCTCGAGTAACGCTAACAAAGGCTCCGGGCGATTATGGCAGCCAGGCTTCTTCCCAGAGAAAGTTTGCTATTTTTACAGGCTGCAGTTTAGGTTTAATTACCCTTAATTGCATACATTGTTTATAGCGCTACGCAATAAATAATTACGAAGACTAATACGTGCACATCTGGGTTGGTTTCTTTTCCAGCCAAGCATTGTGTGCTCTGTGTATTGGTGCCCTGCGATCCTCAGCTTCTCTTGACTAATATTTTGTAATTTAATTTAATTTTTTTCCCCGATAGATTTTTTTAAATATAACACCCTCCCTCCCGCCTTGCCTTCCCTCCTCCCCTCCCCCCCTCCCCAAAGCCGAGTGCACCTACCTGTCTCCTCTAACCGGGTCTGAGTCAGGCTGGAGCTGTTGGGGTAGGACTGCACTGAACTGATGTAGGGGTTGCTCGAGTGGCTGCTGACCGAGTTCACATAGGGGTAGCCCAGCGGTCGGGAGAAGGACGAAGCTGTGCTGTACGAGCTGTCAGGCTGAGAGTGGCCCGCTGAATGTAAACAGTGCATGGAATAGTGTCCGTGGGACATGGGAGAAGGAGACATTTGCTGGCTGGGCGGCCCAAACTCCATAAAGACAGCCTTCCCTGAGACGGGGCTATTTAGACTCTCTGGCATGGTAGTCATGGTCATTTCTTGTCGCTTGTTCTGTGTGTGTGTTCTCTCTTCAGCTTGCCTTTTTGGGGTCTGTTGTGTTTCTCAGGACAGGAAAGAACCCAATTTAAGCGAAACAGGGTTTTTCACTTTCCATTCATAAGAAAATGGAGTTTGTCTCTTTGAAAAGTCTAAGCATGATGCTGTAGATCTACACAAACTCGCCTAAAAGCTTTGACTCAGCCAAGTCTATGAATATTCATGAGACGGCGGAGCTGATTGGTCCGCCGTCTTGCATAATCGCTTTGGATTGGTCCGAGGCGCTCGGGGCTCGCCCGGACCCCGGTGAGCGCGGAGAGCCGGGCTGGCAGCGCCGCGCCCGCCCGAGCGCCGGCGGCGGCCGCACGCCCGCCCCGCTGCCGGCCGGCCCCGGCGCGGAGCCGCGGGGAGCCCGCTCCCATCGCGGGCCGCCCGCTCCCGCCGCTGCGACCGAGCGCCGATCCGGAGCTCGGCGGAAGGCACCGCAACCCCCTCCGCCCCTCGCCGCCCCTCGCCGCGAAGGCGGCGCGGGAGGGGACAGCAGCCGCGCTCCGCCGGCCTCGGCGGGTTGCGGGCGTTCTTGCAGCTGCCCGGCCCGCTCCGGCAGACGGCGGCGGGACCCGCGGACAAAGCGAGCGGCCCCCGCCCGCCGGGCCGCGCACACTCCGCGGGCGCGCAGGGGCTCTCGGCCCCGGCCCGCGGGTCCCAGCGCCGCCCGGCTGCCGTCGTCACTGTTTTAAAGGGAAAAAAGCAACCCAACCGAACCAAATCGCCCTGAGAGGGCCCAACGGCGCATTTGAGCTTAAAATGAAAACTTCCGCGTGCGTGAGCGGTAAATGAGGTGGGACTTAGGAGATCCTCCCCAGAAAGCCCACGATGAATCCCAAATTACTTTGCTAGATAATTAGAAAGTGTTGATAATTATTTCTTTCATAATTCTGCGGTGTGACTGTAACAGGAAAATGATCTTGTGAAAGTTCACACGTGCAGATGTATTAGTTACTGATTCATTTGATTAAATGCTAGTCTCAAGTGCTCTGATCCACAGCTGAAGGCGGCCCCATTAGCATAACACTGATGTTTAATTTTCATACGCATAATTAGCCATATATTTAACACTAATAGCAACATGCAGCCTTCCAGCATTAAACAGCCTGGGATTTGATCTGGCCTGGGCTGAACTTTCCCGGTTGCACCTAGGCTGTCTAGGGTGCGCAGTTATCAAGGCACTACATCTATGTAATCAAGCACATTTTAGCAAAGGGAGAACACCAATAAAAGTGAATATTCAAAACAAATCGCAGCGTTGATGTCGTTAGAGGTATTAGCGCCGGCAGCGGGGCTGGGGCACCCCCGGCAGAGCCGGCATAGTGTTCAGGCTCCTTTGGGCAGCGACGGCCCTTGAAGCAGCCGCCCCTGACTGTGCAAAGCTGGCACAACCGAGCCCCTCTGCTCCTGGCTTTTTTTTTTTTTTTTTTTTTTTTTTTTTTCCTTTCATTAGCAGCTCTGTCGGTTTTAATTGCCCGTTTCCTCGTTTCCTAACGACTCTTTTACCTCCTTCCCTCCCCCCCCCCCCTTTTTTTTTTCTTCTCAGTGTTTTGGGGTTTTTTTGCTTTGCTCGCAACACGCAAAGTTCATTCTCACCAACTCTGCGAGGCTTGGCGCAGAAGGGGCAGTGGCGGTGTTTCCGCCCGCACGCGGTCTCCCCCGGCAGCCAGCTCTGTCCTCCTGGCCATAGGAGTGACCACCCGAGGCGGGTCAGCGAGCTAGACCGGGTAGGGAACAGGGCGCCCCGGCAGCTCCGGCACCTTCGCCGCCTCAGCCTGACAACTGAGAGAGGGGAGGCCGCTCCGCGTCCGCCGGGGCTGCTGTCTTCTCCTGCGATCGGCCGGACACAGGCAGGCCCGGGGCGAACCACAGCCCCTCCAACCGGGCCAAAACCCCGCGGACTGCTTGGTGAGGCTCTGCTCGCCCCCGTCCTGCGGAGCAGGGCCCCCGCCCCTCCGTGCATTGCCGGCCCCGGTCAGCGCGGCTTCGGCGGGCGCGGAGGGGCTGCGGCCACAGGACGTCCTGACCCCGCGGGAGCCATTGCCACGTCGGGACTCTCGTCGTGCTGGCCCGGCAAGACCTTCTTTAGGACGGGCTTGTGCGAGGCGCTGGCTGTCGCCGAACAGCCGAGACATCTCTTCAGGCCAGTTCGTAATTAGGATTACAAAGGTGCGCTATCAATTCCTCCGCCTGGCCCCCAGCGCTCCGCAGCGGCCGGTAAAACTCGCAGTCCCACCAGAGTTACGGGTGGGAGCCCAGAGCGCAGTGATTACCAGGAGCTGCCGGCAGTGCCCCCACGACGGCCGCGGGGGGTTCCCTGCTCCCGGTTGCTCCGCTCCCGCCTCGTCCCACGCCGCGGTAAGAGCAGGACAGGAGGCAGAGGGCAGACGATTGTGAGAAACTTGGCACCTGCGGTGCTATCCGGGGCTCCTGGCGTGGCCAAAATCCACAGGAGGCGCCTCTAGTGCGCCTCCGGGACCCAGCTGCCCCCAGTGCCCCTCAGAAGGGGCAGTGCGGCTGGGCGATGGAATGTAAGGGAACAAAATACATGCCCCTGCAGACAATGCCGACTGTCCTTAGCATTGTTTTATCTCTGCATATTTGTAAACTTGGCTGCATCGTTTGTTTTGCAGGTTTTATGGCCTTCCAAGCTCCTCTCGGGGAGGATGGAGCTGAGTAGCTGCCCCGCGGTGTTAGCTGTATTCTGGGAGAGGGGTCCCTGCTTTTTGAAAAGCTGCTGTTAGAAACTGTTAAGAGCTGAGAGCTCACTGTACTTGAATGAAAGCAAACAGCAGAGTAAAGCTGTAAGAAAGCATTTACTTCTATCCAGGACCACTGAGGGAGCCAGTGCTAAGCCACTCTTGTTGCCTGAATGTGCAAGTGGGCAGCCCTCAGCATGCGACCCCATCTGCCTGCAACGAGTGGCAAGTACCAAACCACATCATTGTTGCCCTGGGCCTGGGGAACTTCTGAAAGTCCTTTAATTATCTACAAGTCTACCCACGTTTCACAGGTCCTGCTCTAGTAGCCTCCAAATACCAATGCCAGACTTGTTTGACTCCACAGGACAGGCAGCAACTGGTTAAATCGCAAATCAATCCCTGCACCTCTGGCAGCCCCAGGTTGCAGAGAGCACAGGGCTGAGTGAGACCCGCAGCTCATGAGGTCCATCGGTTCCAAACTCTGTGCAGGAGTCAGGGCTCATCTCCTGGACTGCCAACTCCTCTGCCTCCATAAAATGCTTAAACTGCAGAGTGCCTCTCCCTTAACTAACATGGGCACCACAGAGCAGTGATTACCCCAAACTGGCTAATTCTTCAAGCAGGGCAATTATTGATCCCCGGAGAGGCGTGCTTTGCATCTCATTTTTAATCACTTTTTGTGCTGTGTAAAAAGAGGCAAAAAGCGGGAGATTGCTGCTGGGAATGATGCGGTGAAGAGTCTCTTCCCTCTGCCTGACACTCTCGGGAAACTTTTTCCCATCCTCGTAGAAGTTACAGCCTGAGAAACAGCACTGTGTTAATTGCAATGAAGACAAATTGACTCCATACCTCAGCTATAAAGGGAAAATGCTATGTTTCTCTGTCTTCTCAGCTGCTTAAAGACTGTATCATCTGATATCTATTTGTCCCACATAGGATTTGGAAGAGAGTGAAGCCACTTTCTGCCCCTAATCCCGAATACCACAAACCTTTTGCCACTCGCAGACTGTGCTTGGCTGCTCCAAGGGTCACAAAACAGCTAAGGACTTTTATTAAATACTCACCAGATAATACACAGAAAGAACTATGTCCAGAGCCAACCCCTCAAATTGCTTTTTCTGTCCCCTGGAGTGACTTACATAACACCCATTCCCCTCAGAAATTACAGAAAGCTCTTCTCTGTCCCGAGTAAAACTTGAAATCCCAGAAGTACAGCAACTCTCTCCACTCCTTGCTCCATCTTTAGGCTTCTTCCACCAGTTTAGTGAGGATTTCAGCTCCCTCTGAGGTAATCACAAGGGTATGTTCAAATTGGGCCGATCTGAAATTCACATTTAGCAGTTATGAGGGGGCAAACACATTCACCATGCCCGGAAACTCATCTTTTTGGGTTTTTTGGACTGTCAGTGATGAGTTCCACATCTTAGGAAATACCAAAAAAAAAAAAAAAAAAAAAAATCAGGCACCTTTTATTATCTACAGAAATTGCAGTCCATTTATCCTCCAGAATCTTAAATTCGGGGGATCCTTCCATTATTATTGGCTCTGCAGCAAGGAAAACAAAATGTATTCGAAAGTTAGTTGCAGTCCTGCGGGGACTGTGAAACAAGGAAGAAATTGGGGGATATCCCAGCAGGTAGCTCCCCTTCCACACAGGTCCCATCTCCCTGGGCTGGCATTCTCTTGACACACTAAAATGTGAACTAAAAGGGAAGACAAAATAGCAAGGTAGGAAGCTGCCCATTCGTCTTTTGTAAAAGCATGGAATTTTAATCAAGCTTTAATTAAGACCGTGTGGATAATAACCAAAGCACCAACCACATATATAAACAACAGATAGTTTTAAATATTTGAATTTTTAAAACAGGCTTAAAATGTTCATTAAATCAGCAAAACAACAATTTTCTTATTTCCCTCTAATTGCCGTGCCATTTAGCCACACAGTGAGAAAGAAGGCTTTTCCCCCAGCAGTTCTCCACGACTGGAAGTGAGCACGATCAGTCTGCGGGGCGAGGCTGCGGCTGGTTACCGCCGCCGCAGTCCCCAAACTCAACAGCAGCTCTGGCAGGCAGCGAATGACTAAGTGCCACCAGGCTGCTCGGCTTCGGGGACACGATTGCATCCTTCTCACCCTCCTCAAATCAACTGTGCTGGCAGAGTCTCTACCTTGCCAAAAATATCAGTCAAATATTAGCAAAATTTATAATTAACATTTCATTTTTAACTTGTAATTTGAAAATTACTTAATCCAAATAGTTCCTAATGCATTTTTAAATGATATTTTAATCTATTTCCTAAGAGGTCAATCTCAGCGACATCCCCCTGTCTGCACGGTTATTTTTATCTCCCAATAAAGAAATGTTACAGATCGGGGCTGTTCCGTGTGTGCTTTTTAACAGAAAACCATAGCAGAGAGTTACTAACCTATTGTGAACGCCATCCCCTCTTCCATTAACAAATCACTGTCATTGGCTACAAAAGAAGAAAAAAAAAACCGCGTTTATGCACCTTGGGTCCTTTTTCTTTTTTTTTTTTTTTTTTTTTTCTTTTTTCTTTTTTCTTGTTTTAAGAGAACGCAACCAAGCTCTTTGTTTAAACCCCTTTTTAGCTCGCAGGTATTGTGCACCCGAGCCCCGTTATGAGCCGGAGCACCCGCCGAAAGCGATCCCACCGCAGCCGCAGCGAGACCACCCCGACGGCGGCTCCGTCCAGGCCGGGAGCTTCAATGTTTTAGCAGAGATTTTTCTTTGCCCCGTGCCAAACTTTGCCGGCGTGGCTGGGGCGCGGCCGGGATGCGGAGGCGCGGGACGCGGCGGCTGCCGCCCGCAGCGGGCAGGGGACCGGCGGTCCGCGGCGCTCAGCGACCCCGCCACCTCCATAACGAGCGACTTGTCCTCAAAAATACCCACGCGACCCTCGGAAAACGGGCCGGGGATGCCCTCCAGCTTCGCAGCGATTTAATCTCCCCACCGGCAATCCCCCGCCCCGCCGGACCGGCAGCGTGGGTGGGGGTGTGTGTGTGTGGGGCTCCGCTCGCTTCACCGCCCTCCCTCTCCCCCTCCCCGGAGCCCTCTCACCGCCCGGGCGGAGCGGAGCGCAGCGGCGCGGCGGGTGGGGGCCTCTTACCGTGGTGCCACACCTCGGGGTGTCCGTGAAAGTACGACCCGATGCCGTGGCCGATGAAGAAGGGGCAGACCTGGAAGCCACCTTGCCATGCCACGGAGCTGCGGGGGCAAAGAGGACCTGTCAGGGTGCGTGCCCTGACCATCACCCCTGCTAGACGGCCCCAGCCCCTGCTACTGCGTTGCTACCGACACTGGGTCACCACCTTGCCACCGTTTCGAAAGACAGTCATTGAAGCGAGCATGGCTGAGCCATTGTTAGGTTTCAGAGTTAACATGCCTGCCAACACTGGCTGGCAGCTCCCGTGCCAGCCCTGCTGTCTAGGTAAAACGGCAATATGTTGTCTCCCTGCTTGATGGAGGGTAACCTTTTTCCACAAGCACACTGGGAACCCATTTTAAGATGGCACAGCTGAAGTTGCCAAGTTGGGCAGCCAAGGCCCCAGCACGTACCAAACTGCAGCCTCTGTCGAGCTCTCTGTAAGTGCAGAGTCTGTGCTGGGCTGCATACCCAGGGACCTGAACCGGGTTTCCTGGAGAATAGGCTCCTGCTGCCAACAGGGAGAAATAAGAGCCCAACTACTTCACTTTCATAATACTTCAAACATTTAGTAAAAAATACCATTGAAAGTCCAGCAAATACATTTATGCTAAATTATAATGTATTTCTAATGAACCTATTGCCACAGAGGCAAAGCCAAATCATACCAATTACAGTGTTTCTGTTCTGCCTGAGAGATCTGCCCTGCCTTTCATGGCCTGCCTCAGGGAGAAGCATCTCTTGAGAAGTGCCTGCAGGACTACGGCTGGGCACTGATCCCATGGTAGGAAAGCAAATTCCTATCCCAGTTCCCCAAAACTGGAGGACCTGGAGATACATGGGCTATCCTCTGACTGCTGGTCCACCCCACATCTGCAGGCTTCACTTTCAAGCACTCCCCATACTCAAGCAGTAGTGGAGGCAGTGGCAGAGAGTGATTTGTGGCAGCTCAGCCAGGAGGCTGCCCATATCCAAACCAGAAAAATGCAGAGATTCACAAAGATGAATTAGAAGTGACAAGAAAGTTACCCTTGTCCCTGCGTATCACCCCCTTTTATTTCTAAAATCAAACAGGAGCAAGAGAGGAAGGCACTTAGCCTGAAGAGATTTTGCCTATAACCTTACAAGCTTCATTTGCTTCTTTGAATGAAGGTAGGCACTGAAGAACTTCAGGTTTATCTGTATTTACATCTTAGGAAACGTTCTCTCACAGTTTCACTACAGGTGGAAAGCTGAAAAAGTTAAGAAACTCAAGTAAAGGTAAAACTGTTGCAGAAATTAAAGCCTGTTAATCCCCATGGGGTAGCTTTTATTCAGGTGCAAACTGGCCTCAGCTTGCTGTACAAAGTAATCCCCTTTGCACATCAGGCTCCACAGACTCTGCAGTGCTGGCTCCACTGACCATGGGTCATCGTCCCAGAATTTAATGCCACTCAATTGAGGGACATGCTGCTCCCCCACAGTAAAACAGCAGTGAGATAGTAGAGTTGGTTATAATGCTGTAGTGTTCAGACCTTAGAAAGTTTTAACAGCATTCATATATTACTTTTTACCTACCCATTGCTGTGATATAAAGACTCATCACGTTTCTTCACTAACTGTGGAGAAGAATGGAAATTTCAGGTTTAGCTACCCCCAAACTCCAAAGTACTGGCAAAGAGGATTACCAATAAAGCTAGAAACTGGGGCTTCATTTGTTTGCACTCAAAGTCCAGGCTTTATAAACCATTCAGATATACATAAACTTTATACATCAATTATTTTGAAAAAAAAACCATGAAGGATTATGCAATGAGAAGTCCTACTAGAGATGGAAAATACTTTCTCCCCTGACTTTCTATCATGTCCCCCATATCTGGGTCAAAGACTTGGCCTGCTGGCTATGATGCTGCTGAAGGCCAAGCAAGAAGTACAGGGAATGGTGATGAGTTAGAAAGCCAGATTCCTCAAAAACATACACAAAATCAAAGATCTCCAGTGACCACACCCAGAGCAATGCAGATGATGATTGCCATATGAATGAAGTCATTCCCTGAAGAGAGATGGGAGAAGCCATCCATGCAACACCTGATAAGTTTCTCTTTCATCTTCTTCTGCCAGTCTTTTTGCAAATCATAAACAATTACATTAACTGTTCAGCTTTACTTATGTCCTTACATGGCATCCCTAACCGCTGACGGAGCATGGTTATTTTTTTGCATTACTACAGGACTTTTTCTTCCAGAAAAATTAATGTTCTGTAGCAAGATAGAAATAGTTTCTTTCTAAGCAGCTATTCTTCTGAGCACCACGGCTACATACTTTCCAGTGAGCAGAGGAAGCTCCAGCCTCGGTATTTAGCTGCTGCCAAGGAGGGCGGCAGTAGCAGCAGTAGACCATGTTGGGCACCCAGCGCACAAGCACTGGGGCACACAGGAGGCAGTGTTACAACAGTATCCGGTCCTCATGCAGTCAAAGAAATGGTTCATATGCATCTCAATGGTGAATTCTAACACTTTCTTGCCAAACGGCTTGAAAACAGCTCTGTTAGCATCAGTAATTCAGTGGTTACTGTCTGTGATCAAAAGAGGGGATCCTGGAGCTCACAGGGCTTTGACATCTACCCTGACAGACACCGTGCCCCTCCTTCTTCCCTCTTGTTTACATACAGAGCCTTGGGATTCTCTACATAAAATGTAACACGGTCAACAGACCTGAAGTGACACACAGAAAATTGGTTGCAGGTATGAAACTCAGCCACTTTCAATCTCATTTTAGTATTTGCACGCACTTCAGAAGGTCCTATGATGACCTTCTGAACTCTCCATAACTACTAGCTTTACTTCGGCTCTTACATCCTTGTGGAATCACAATAAAACACCCAGCTTTCATAACAAAACAAAGCTGCTAATCCTAGTACAACTTGCATAGGTAATCCTGTAAATGTACATGTTGGCTCTAACTTTGAAACAGCTCTGAGAAGAGTGAATTGAACTACTCGTCTTGGTTAGCCTCTTCTGCCTCCAGAATTACCAGGCTGTGGAATCTAATTAAAAAATCAAGATGCCAGGGAGTGGAGTATTTTTGCACACATTTACCATTTGTTGCTGACAACAGCTCAACATTTTGGTCTCACTGTCTCGCTGCCCAGTTCAGGACCTGTCAGGGTGGCCTTTCTTTGTGGCTTTCCCATGAGACAGCCTTACAAGATTGCAGCCCCAACTTCATCAGATGCATCTTGCACACAGGCAGCGTAAGCTCAGACAGCTGGAAGAACCCTGACTGCAAGTGGGAAAGCAGTGAAGGTAGGAGTCAGAGGTTGGCATGGCTGAGCTGGGCTGCCTGGCATCTGCTGTAGGAAGGGATGTGCCAGTCTGCCAGTTCCCCTTGGATGGGGCACATCCCAGCAGATCATTTCCAGAGCAAATGCTGGGGCAACAGAGGTACACCTCACAAGACAGCATCAAGAGGAAAAAAAAAGGTTTTTCAGAATAATCACTGTTAAAAATACCCAGTGGCAACATTTATTATCACATTTATTATCTTTGCTGCATATTTGGGCAGAGGTGAATTGGGCAGGATTAAATGCATAATTATTTAGTGAGCCTGGTAGCGGATTTTTATGTTTTGCTGCCATGTGTTCCAGCCCAGTGCCTGCAGAGTCAAGAGCAGCTGCAGTGCTGCTTTTCTTTTGGTGAAGGCGAAGCCATGCCAAGTGTCTGGCATTGGGATTGCCCGGCAGTGACCTGCCTGGTAAAGGAACATCACTGAAGGCCAAGCTATCCTCCTGAAGCCATTGTCAGAGCCTGTCACATGGTGGTGTCATGCTTCGGAGAATGGAGACAGCAGAGATGGGTGTCAGTTGCCATCTGAGCATCCTCTTCCCATGTTGCCAGACAACAGCTAATTCTCTGAAAGGAGGGATAAGTGTGGAGACATGCATTGCTGTCCTGACAGCAGCCTAACAGGGAAATTGCCACAAAGGAGGAACAGGCAGGACTGACTCTCTAGAAAGCTTTCCCCGATAGTCAAGCTTCCCCTCAAAGGAGCTCTTGGGTGATAAATCCCTCCTGTTAAGCTGAAAAGCAGGTTGAAAGAATTTCCTTAGGGGGCTGTTCTGTGCAGATACCATCTAGGAGCACCTAGAGGAGCATTTTCTTTTCTTTTTATCAGATTTTGTCACTTTTTCCTCAGGGTAGGTCTGGTCTAGTATTCTTAGCACTCACTGAAGGAAAAAAAGTGAAACAATTTTCAGCATGGATAGCTACTGCTTCTCTGAGCTCTGTGGTGGCACAAGAGAAGAAAGAATTCGACTGACTGGACAAGATGGCACAAACTACTTTGCTGCCAAGGATGAGCATCCTGGTGAACTGATTTTCAGCCAGGGATGCTTCTCCCATAGTGCCAGCTTCTCTTTCCAGGGATGAAACTTTATCCTGCAGAGCAGCATGACATGAATGGTTGAAGTTGTTAAACAAATTTGTCTTATACTTCTTGGCAATGAATATACTTGAGAAACACTTAAACTGGTAACAGCCCCATGATAATTGTGTTCTTATGTAGAGATCTGACCTTATTTTTTTTTTAAATTAGAAGTAATCATGTTTGTCTTAGCTATAATATTAGCAAAATGGCCACTGAAGGGAATACTTTTTTTTTTAAGTATTGAAACCAGACTCATCCTAAACTATATTTATTTGTGATAAAAATATCTATTTTGAATAGTACCATAGTATCTAATTTGAGAAATAACAAAATTCTACAGGGAAAATATTCAAGTGTGTTTTTTTCTGATATAGTAATCCTAGACTGAGGGAATGCACAACTTCAGGGATTCCCTATAATGACAATAAATGTTGAAGTATAATTAGTAATATTTTTGAAAGCCAACAATTGTTTTTTGAAAGAAAGGTACATTTTAGTTTCAAACTGGAGCACAAATTACTGTATTTTTCTTACAATAGTGCTGAACTTTTATTCGAGGTTCTCTGTTTCTGAAAGCAGACATGATGGATTGAAATAAAAGATAATTTATTGCAATGCTTACTTTCAAGTGCAGAGAGAAGCAGTGTAATTGTAATTTACAGTAGCTGTCAAGGAAAATCTATCACAGATGACATTAAAATGACTTATTTTGCCTGAGCCACTTATTGTTTAAATGTGCATAATCTGATAGAAACAGATTTTTTAAAATCTGCTTTATATTATTCTAAATTAATATCAAAACATATACTCATGAGTTAAACATTTTAAACCATTTATTAATACTTTCATCATTACTGTTTTTTTGTGGGAGTTGAAATTTGGTTTATTTAACAACATTACTTTTAAGTTCTTTAGCTCTCTGCACTCATAACAATTTCATGCACTTCGACTCACTGTCTAAAAAGCAGATTTCAAACTAGGTATATTTTTATCTGAAAACATCAGAAATGGTAGAATAAAATGGACCACAGCGACCAATTCCATTTACACTGGAACTGATCAATACTTCTGATATGCCTTCCAGTAGAAAGAGATTAGCAAAGACCCAAATTTTTCTAAGCGAAGTAACTCATGAATCCATGCAATCTTTTATTTGTAACTTGTAGCCGATGGGAGAATGAACTGCTGTCAGTGAAATACTCAGTGTCAGCTATTGAGCTTTCATAACAAAGACTATGTTAGAATATTGACTGCAAACTTACTCTGAGATATAATTATTCTGAGGACTGTAGAAAGGAAATATTCTCATTATTTGTGCATAAGATGCATTTGGCATATGACTGGAGTGCCTTTATAGAATAACTGATGAAAGAAAACTAGACACATTTCCACTCTGATGGACCTAAATGTTTTCAGCTTGTAGGTCCTTGTTCTCAGGCATTCATAATATCCAACTCTTGTGAAACTTGAGATATATATATATATATGTATTACATGTCTGTCTACAAGCAAATGTCAAATGACAAATAACCTGAAACACACAGCTTCACCAAGCCAAGGTGAGCTCTCAGTAGAGGGAGTGTTAAAGTAGCTCTAAACAAATCAGCACATTTAAATCGTCAACACGGTAAAATCTTGAGAAATAAAGTTAATGACCTGCAATTTCACATGCGGTTTTGAACAGCTACTGGCTTCAATTAATCTGCTTTGCAAAGGGGACACTGACTATATATTTACATTTTGCAAGTAAACTGACCTCTGCAACAACACAGCAAAAAATCCAATGTCACATTCAACTCTGTTGTTTTTTTTTTTTAAAAAAAAAAAAAACCAGCTAGAATTAATGTAGTGAATCTGTAATGAAATGCATTATCCTGCATGGAGATTTATCAGATTTTCCAACTGAATGCCATGCTTTGCTAGTACTAGCTGGAGTTCACCTGCATGTTGGTGTGGCGTGTGGCTCTTTTTTGTAAAGAGTTAAGTTGAACACAAAAAAAGGGAACAAAGGTCAGCACCCAGCCGCCACTTGAATGTGAGATTTTTCTTTTTATTCCCCTTGATGTATACTAGGCTCTGTGTTATTAGTCTTAATGATGGAAAATTGTAGTGTTGATACAAATCTTTTTTTCAAAGTAGTAGGCGGGAGCTCCATTTGTTAGTAAGTTTTTTTGTGACTAAAAGCCATGGACAGTACATTTATGTAGCAGTAAAAGGCCTAGATGCTCTTTCCATAGCAGAGCTAATTATTCCTACTGTGACCTTACTGATCTACCCTGTTCCTAGTACATCTCATCTGCACGCCTGTTCCTCTGTGTAGATGGTGTCAGAGAATATGAAAAACCCTATAATGAAACCATTTTCATGATGGAGAAAGGCTACTGGAGTTGCACTTGCTACAAAGAGGCTCAATTATATGAGTAATTGTGATAATTTTCTACATTCATAGCCTTCAATGGGGAAAAAAGAATGAGAGCCACAAAAGAAAATTACTTTAACAAGAAAGTACAGAGAGTAAAAATGGAAGAAGAGACAAAAAGGGAGAAAAAATAACCAGAAAAAAAAAGTTTAAAAAATAGATCTGGAGGGAGGAATAGCAAGACAGGGAGAACAACAGAAATGCTCAAAAAGCCTATGTGCAGCTGTGTTGCACAATTAAATTGAATTTTTTTTCTGCAGTTGATGAATGTGACTACTGCAAATGTGCCTCTGTAGTTAGCTATCATTTGTTGTTCCGTGACAGGAAAAGGATAATTACCTCTCAGAGAGAATCAAAGGCTGACATGCCCTTTAGACACAGCCATGAATGCAGAGCTCGATAGAATGCTTGAATAAGAATCCAGTGTTCTGTGCCCCCTTCTACTCAAGAATAAATTTTGTTAAAATGCAAGAGAGCACCACCAGTAAATTTGTTGAACCCTAGGTGTTCAAAAATATGAGGTGCATCTATCGACTCATCCCATTTGCAAAAATAAAACTACATTTTGAATTCACTTCTATTATATTCATGGACAGTAAGATAGTGAGATATGCATTAAATTTCTTTTCCCAGTAGGGGTCTGATTCAACATTTCCTATGAAAGAACAGAAAGACACTATCCTTTTTCTCCAGGCTAGTTAGCCTATAATTTAAAACTGTCAAAAACACAATTTTATACAAAGTCTTCAATAAAAGCTTCTCAGATATAACCCAAAGAGGTTTTACTAAAGTTTGATTCAGACTCTGTTACAATATTTTTAAAGCTATAAATACATCTAACTGATATTTTGCCGTTCTCTTTTTTTCTTAAAGTATTTGAAGATTTCCAAAGAAAAAAAAGGCAGCATCCTTTCAAGATGACTAAGCCTTGCAGCTTTTAAGTAATCAGAATGAATTCAATAGCTTGTTGGGACCATTAGCAGCCCGAAGAAGTATTGCTTAATGAAATGTATATGATATATGTCTATTTCTTTCTTTTGGCAAACATTTTAAAATAATCCATAGGTACCCTCAAAAAACTAAGACGCATTTTTATTTAAAGCCATCAGCAGAAGAGTCATGACTGCATTTATGTGAAGGCTAGAAGAGATGCAAAATAGGGAAAAATCTCTGAATGTCAGCTCTTTTTTCCCTGTGACGTTAGCAGGCACTGCTCTTTGTAAGATCAGAAGCTCTCGAGTTAAATATTTTCGTAGTTTTTAAACAAAGAGCTTATTTATGTTGACTAATTCTTTTGTAACGTTCAATGAAAACAATGGTTTCTAGCTGTCTTACACTGTTAGACATATGTGGTGCAGTGTCACACACAAATAAAAAATAGACAAAAGCCCACTGCAAATTACATCTGTTAATTTAAATCTACTTTATGAATATCTTTGTCTTTTTCTAGTTATCTTTGCTGACCCTAGTGTAATTCACTTTAAAAAAAAATACCTCTTACCCAAGGAACAACATTATAGCTTGGCAGTTCACATACTGATATCACACTGAAATGATGGTTTTGAATCATAAAACATGTCATCAGCTTTATACCAAACCACCAATAACCTTTGTCCCATTTGCCAGCCCTCCTTTTACTTGTCAATATAAGGCTTACCTGATTGTGTTTCCAATTACAGAGAAGGGAGCCCCTGGTCTGCAAGCTGCAATTGCTTCATCTCTACATTTCCTGGCAACCTCCACTAACTTTTCACCAGATTTATCCACATTGCCCACCAAAAAGGTTTCAGAAGTGTCACCATGGTAGCCATTGTAATACACCTAAACATATGCAGAAATGCAAAGACATTTTCTCATTTTGCATCCAGAAACAAATTGTAGCCTTAATTAAATCCATTATTTCTAGGAACAAGCTGTGTATTGCAACAGATAGACAGGTAAGTTGTATTTGCAAGACTGGAAAAGCAAAACATTGCAGAGGGAAAAAAACCAAAATAAACCTTGAAAGACTGCAAGGTGCCTAAGGGTTGCCAATGACGCCAATTAAAAATTCAAGAAAAGCAGAAACTGTGCATTGGTGCCCAGCAGTGCACCAGGCAGTGACACTGCTCAGCTACAGAACAAGAGGATAACTGGGTTGCCTGTGAGATGGATGGGGGCTGTGGATGGGCTGAAGCAGGCTCTGGGGGCTGGCAGGTGCCCACCCATTCTGGCCCCCTGCAGGGACCTGCTGGCAGCCCAGAGGGGCAGGGACTGAGCCCCAGCACTAGCCAAGGGCACAGGGAACCTGTTGGTGGCTGGCAGGGAGGTGAATGCCCACAGTCAGCTCCTGCTGGAGCTCTCAGGTGAGAGCCATACCCTGCCACCAACAGCCACAGTAAACCCCATGGAAAGCATGGACCAAATCCACTGTCAGCTGTTGCAGGTTTTCTTTAATCTCATTTTTAAGCTACAATGTGGCATTAACATTGGATTTTACTTCTGATTTCTAGAGATGAATTTTGAGAGAATAAATGTACAGCTGTGGCACTGAAAAATTTCATGTTCTGAAAATGAAACATGCTGTTGAATTAATTATTTTTTCTTTTCTTTTCTTTTTGACATTTCATAGGTTTTAAATGTTAGCCCTCCTGAAATTCTCAGTTGAGCACAAGAAATCCTGGCTATGCACTATGGTGCTCTGCAACACATTATTAAAATAGAGTTTGCAGCTCTGCACATGGCAGGCAGGCCCATAATTGTAAGACCAAGTGATATTTCCCTACAGAAAGACAAATTATAATAGTGCACAGTTTTGATCTTCTAAAACATTTTTTCTCCTTCAGACAGTGGGCAACTATCCTTCTACAATTAATTACTCACCGAGCTCAAACCACTGAACTTTTGCCACTGGCAAGCTATTTGTGAAAGACAGACTCACATTCTTTTTGGTTGATTCCAAACTAAAAAAAACCCCCACAACCCCAAGAAGCCCACGCTACAGTCAGTTTATCTCAAGGCCAGGTTTGTCTTCAGGCTGAGTTATAAAGAAAATGTAGGCCATTAGGAGCAAGGGGTATTTTAAAGAAAGGTGAGTGCCAGCAAGGGGCCAACTGTGTTTGCCACCGCTCTGGCAAAAAGCAGCTGCAATCCTCTGCTCTACACCCTCCCCTGCCAGTTCAGACTAGCATAAAATCTTTTAATTTTTTTTTTTTTAATTTAATGCCTATTGGATAAGTTTTAAAGTAGATAGTTCACATTTAACTGAATTAGACTGTTTTTAGCTCTAGCAAGTAAAACACACAAACCCCCAATATAAACAGCATCACCCTGGAAAAGCAAACACAGATTTAAACACAGGAGAGTTTAAAAAAAACCCTCCAACAAACAACAACAAAAAATCCAACAACAAACTGAATAATAATATTTACTGCAGCCCATCAGCTGCAATTACATATTTCTGATGTTAACAAACTACAACCACAGCAACTGTAACATACTATTTCCTTAAAATTCAGTGAAAGAACCAAGTTGTAAGAAACATTAACCTGGTAACAATAGGCTGAAAATTGCACTATGCTGAGGATCCAGTCATGGATAACACTATTGTCTCTATACTAAAATACATTTTCAAGCCTACATGTTTCAAGCCTATAAAATTTGTGTTTCATCTATGAAATGCTACCATCTTAATTGGGCTAAAATGGATTTTTTTTTGTTCAGATAATTTGTACATAGTACATAGATATTTATACTTAACAATCTGAGTATTATTTAAATACTTTATATAACCTGTACACAATTATAAACAATTTGTTGTGCAATATTTACTTTGATTTTTATTCTGTCCAGCTGTGAAATGTCCCAGTTTTGCTCATTAAAAATAAACTAAGAGATCAATTAATAATGCTAAAAAGTAGTATTTTTTCCTCAGCTGTTTCGGACTAAGCAATTATCACACACAGCACAGTTCAGTTTTAAATGATAAAATTAATCTTACAAAGATAGTCAGCAATTCCCATCCTTGCAGGAATCTTCACATTCACAGAAATGTCAAGATTTATTTTATTTTATGAGAGTAAATTAAAAGCAAATAAACATATGTCTGCAAAAAGGCCAGTAACATTTAGCCAGACATTTGTGAAGCAGAGTGGACAAGATATACATATTATGTTAATATAAAAAAAAAGTTTCATTTAGTTTATCATGGAAAGTATCTGTGATATGAATCTACACTTTTTTTCTAATCTAAGGTATCATTACTATCCTGACAGACTGAACAAAAAGTAAAATCAACCTAAAGGAGGTACAAAGAAATATGATTTAAATCCTTAGTTGTTGCAAACTGATTTATTTTGATAAACAGAGCAAAGTGACATCAGTTCACCAAAGTAAAAATGAAGGCAAAAAATAAAGTATTAAAATGTTAGACTGTACTGTGTAAACCTGATAGTCAGAATTATACAATTAGAAAGTATAGAGATGGGAAAGAATTTTAAAAGATCAAAAACCGAAGCCAAACCAAATCCAGTTCTGGATCACATGTGAGTATATAACGGGGAAAAGGTCATCGACCCTAATTTTAATAGAAAAAATATTTTAGAAAGCTTGAATCTCATGCTCAGAGGTAGGTCTGCTGAATATTTTTTCACTCTGCCAGTATGAAAATATTATCAAGTTACCAATAGGTCCTTTAATGATTTTAAAAGTTTGTTTTTATGAGATTCTATTCCCTTGTATTTGACATATTATTGCAAAATAATGGTGGGATTCAAAAAACCTCTGTTCATACTAGAAATAAACAGCACTTCAGAAAAACAAAAACATGCACAGCAAAAAGAGAAAAAACTTATGCAAGACACAATTTATTTTTTTTTTTTTCATAAATGAAATTAGAATTATTTTCCAGTTCCTGCTCTTTTTTGCTCCTAGGAAAACCCAGCCTGTGTTTTTTAAATAGCTATAATTGATCATTCCCTGGAAATATTAAGTCACGGTTATATCACACTATTTCTGTTTCTGCTCAAAAGGTTCAGGGCTTCTATACCAGAAATGGAACACAACACTACCTTCGGGGATTTTAATAAATGTAGGGAACACAGCTAGCAAAAGAGTTGCTGTCCAAATAGACTGACATACCCAGGCCAATGCAGCCTCTAATGACAGAGTAAGATAATGTCAGGCCCCACTCAAAATCAGCAGGAAGAGGAAGATCAATCTTGGCAGAGTGAAGGAAAAATGCTGGCTTTCTTCATGTTAGCTCATCTCATACATATCTATCTTCAGCTGCTGCCCAGTACTGTGGTGCTCTGCATTAACTACACAGTGGATCAATAACAATTACACCTTCTCAAAAACATGACACATAGCAGGATTGGGTTGACATTTCACTTAGGCCAACATTGATCTCAGTGCATCTGATTCCAGTCCTAAATTCAAGTCAGGCCTGGGTCTAGCTGGAATAAACACACAGTTAAAAACAAAAAAGGAAACCAGCTTGTGCCTTGGCTCAGAAGTAAACAGCACATCCATCTGTGCATCCCCCATCTCCAATCCACTATTCTTCCTGTTGCTACTAGTGATTCTAAAGTTGATCAAAGACTATTTTTTATATGAATTACTCACCGTGACATCAATGTTGATAATATCTCCATCCTGAAGAGGTCGACTGAAACATAAACAGAAAAAAAAAAAAGAATGGTGACAGACAGTTCCCAACAAAGGGAATATAAGAATAAACACCTAATGACACATACATAAAAAATCAAGGGGTAGATATTTTGTGATGGAGGAAGGCAGAAGCAAACAGAATAACCATTTTTAATGCTCAGCTCTGACTATTTAGAGAACAAGCGTAGCTGAATATAAAATAATGAGAAACAACTACCAGAAAAACATATCAACACCTGAAAAATCTACCATTATATTTATTCTTTTTCTCTCACTAGGGTTCATATTTTACTTTGTGAGTAGCTGAATGTACTGAGAATATAAAAAAAAAAATCCCACATAAATTCAAATATATTTATTCCTTAGCTTATTTTGCTGGATGAACAAAAAATCAGAACATACTGGGTTTTTTTACCCACACAAACTAAATTCAAAATGCAATATGTTATTTTTCTCTAAGTGTCTAGAAAAATAAAATCATATCTTTTTTTTCCTATTTCACATATACTTCTGAAACAGCTATCAGGATCATAGGGTATCATGTTCTGCATCTACAATGTTTTTAAGTATGACATTTAGTTAAGCTCAAGTATATTCCATATTAAATACAATTTATTAATTTCAATTTAACATTTTAATTTTCAGTTGCAAAACGCATATTATTGAGGAAATACCTGTCAGGAATACCATGACATACCACGTTGTTTACAGAAGTACAAACAGATTTTGGAAAACCTCCATAGCCCAGAGGTGATGGATAGGCATTCTGTCTGATTATTTCATGATGAACAATGGAATCTATTTCTTCAGTTGTCATGCCAACCTAAAATATCAAACATAACATCCTGTTAAAAAAGCAAAGACAGTTTCTCATATTTACTGAATGTGATTACAGCCAAGCTTCAGTGAAATACTGGATGTTTCAAACATGCTGCTTTGATACAAAATGCTATATTGTCTGATATTCTTTATTGATATATGGACTGTTTTTAAAAAATATATATTTAAAATAAAGCATGCAGTACAAATGAACACTCAAAGGTTCCTATAAAACCTAAAACCCTTTCTGTTCTTTTTTCCATATCTTCTTTCTCAAAGACACCAATTTCCCACGGCATCGTTTCAGTAGCTGCTATAGAAATGTCTTGATTTAATGCTTTCAGTCTCTTAAAACACAACATTACTTTCCCCCTTTATTTATAAAAGAAAGGATATTAACTCTTATAATTGCCCAGTACATTCACCATAATGTATTTAAGCATTTTAAGAAATTGTTTTCCAGGTATTACTAAATTTTATAAAACATCAAAATATTTAGATTCAAATTTTAAGTATATTTTACTTAAAGTTGCCATAGCCTGGATGATCATAATGAATCTACAAGTTCTGACCCACCATTTTTAGAAACCTTCATTTCTATGCTTGATGTTTTCTAGATTCATCTTTTCCTCAAGATTTTACATATTTTAAAAAAACCCTCTCATAAATAATTCAGCCATTTTCTGGGTATCCATGTAGTGCAAAGAGCACATGCCTAAAATAACATTCTTGCTTTTCTTTTGGATCAACTGTGTCTCTGGAATAGTTGGAGCTGAAATTTGGTAGGGAAACCTCTCTAATTGAGAAGCACTTTCGAGGGTTCCTCTGTAAATTGATTTTGCTTTGAATGACTTCCAAGCCTTTGAAAATCATACTTTGTACAGATACAAGTACCATTCTTAGCACTGAAGGGAATATCACAGTAGCTGTGATTTTGGAGTAACATGTGGAATACAGGCAGGCTGTGGTGCAGGAGACAGTTATATATTGAAATACTGCACAGTCAATACCGGAGAGTACACTTGTGTACTGTGCTGAGGATAAAACCAGGTCTGTTTACTCAGCAGAATTTTGTTCAGCACAGAAACGTTGTTGGGCAGGTGAGGAGCAATGAACGTGGGTCCATGAGCAGGATTTGGGATTACTGCAGATGCCCCCAGCTTTGCAGCAGCCATGGCAGCAGCCTCAGTGCTGGGATGGCAGCTGCAGCCTTAGCAGGCTGTCCAGATTGGACACAGCAGCCATTGGTAGTGGATAAATTCAGGTTTGTTGCTCCTGCCTTTGCTCAAACATCTTTATCTTTAGCCCACAGACAAACTGAACTACTATGTACCCGACTGGCTGCTGTCTATTGCTGCTCTGCTAAAGCAATTTGATGTGGTTTTTGGATACTCAGCACACAGATCTCTGGTCTCTGCATCGCTCACACTCTGTGAAAAGTTCTGCTTTTAACAGTATGTACTTTACTTTTAGAGATACTTTTGCTAGCTGGGCAAGTTTGGGGTGGCACCTGCTGTGCCCCTAATCCCTTATTCGGAACAGGGCAATTCAACAGTATATAATAAAATATTTTCATGTCATAGAATCTGCAGTTTTATTCCCAGATCTGTAACTCAAACCCAGGAAAGCTATCATATATAATACTGTATTGTAATTTGAGATCCCACAGGCAGTAATGGTAACATCAAAACCATGTTCAAACTATCTCTTTCTGTATCCATGGATTATAATGCACCTTTGTTATACTGGGGGATCTTACTGCCACTAGCTAAAGCACACGTAAAAGCCAGTTTGGAGGACTGTGTGCAAGGTGGGTTCAGCAAGATAAAAGGAACAAGTGGAGGGATAGGACTCATCAGGTAAAACAGGAATGTAGAGTTTAGCTTATGAGAATAGACTAAAGGAGTTTGGTTTATTTTAGTCTGGTGCACAGCTCTATTCCTGCATGAAGGGGAAGATTCAAGGAAAGGCTCAGGGAGCTGTTTAATTTAAAGAGCAGTGTTGGCACAAGAACAGATGGGTAAAAACTAACCATGTACAGCAACAGGCTGGAAAGCAGAAGATGCTCGCTGTCAACCGGGGAGAGTTTTGGAGCATCCTTCCAGTCAGGAGAGTCTTGAACAAATACTTACAAGTGTAAAACAGAGCTCACCACCAGTCTGTGACTGACCTGGGCCATAGTCTCAGCATTGCAACCCCAAATGCCTCGTCTCTCCCAGTACACAGATCCTGGTTATGTAATCATTACCTTACACACCTTTTTGCTCCAAAACATTCATTATTTGTGGGTAGTATTTTGCTATTATCTGTAGTATGTATTATCTGTAGTATGATTTGGCACATAATATGAACTGTGTTATAAACTACATCATACTGCATACATGTGGATTTACACATGATAACAACCAAAGAGTATTTGTGAAAAACTACTCTCATTCAAAACCCACATTGCACCCTGATCCTTTGGAAGCACGTATATGCCTTTAAATTAGTAAGTTTTATTGTACTGAGAAATAATTGAACATTAAAAAGTTAAATATGCACAAAGCTATGTAAGATTAAAGCTTCAAGCAATTTTGTTATTTGCCATCCCAGCTCTAGAACTAAACCATTGTGAAAAGTGATGACAGCTGAAAGAAAAATCCCCTTTTAAGTCAATGGCATTGACCTACAGTCCCCATCTATCTCTACATCTGATAGCTACTCAACCCATTTCACCTTATCCAATATGCTATTACATGAAATACCAAGGCAAAGCTAAAAAAGCATTTTTTCATCTGCAAAACCTGGTGGTAGTAGTCTCCTCCCCTCTACATTTTTTCTTGGGAGGTATCCTAAAAAGCATACTGTAGGAAAATTTCTGGAAATCATGAGGCTTTATTATCAATGCATGCTGGAAAACTGTGTAGAATTTGGCAGCTGTTTTTTCCAATGGCAGCTCTATGAGTTGTATTGGATCCCACAGGACAGTGAGGGCTGAAGGATGGACAGGAATGGAGAAAGCAGACCAAGTGTGGGCTTGTACACATGCCAAGCTGGAAAGCATGACATGAGGTGGATGGGCCACAAAATGAAAGGAAAAAATGTAGCATGTGCTTTAGGAGAAACTCACATGATTTGACACAATCTGAAGAGAGGGAGATTACAAACACAAAGATATTACACCTGAGACAGTAACTATGCACTGCGTAGGTCCAAAATACAGAAATAATTTAACAGGCATATCATGAGCTGAATCAAAAGTTAATAAATCCTTATTTTTTCAGGATCAAACTTAAAGTCGGATGCACGTTATAGGAAAGTTAAAGGAACAAAAAAGTACGAACAAAACCTAAATAAGTGAAAGCATAAAAGACACCCAAGCTGTTATGGGACTTATGTAACTGTTACCTTTAAGCCCTTTCCAGCCAGAAGCAGGACACGACGGGCCAACTGACAAGCTTGACGAAGCCCTTGAATCTGATCTTCATTCTTAATTTCTATGTCGTCTCCCCAGTCTGGTACAATGCCTGTCGTCACATAGTCTGGCTTCTTTATGTGCTTGGAGAAAAAGGATTGAAAATAAAGATCAGAAAACTGAGCATGACAATGGGATCATTTTCTCAGATACTGCCTCCTGCTTCATGGCAGCTTGCCCTTTCTGTCGTAGTATCGACCTTCCTAAGCCATCAGGGCAAACCCTCAAGGCTGCCTCAGTATTTCTTCCACTGCCCTTTTGAACTTAACATTGCCTGTTACTACTGACTTACACAGTCTGTTAGCTTTCCAGTGCTGAAACCCCAGATACCACAGCTGACTTCGAGTACAGACAGTCTCAAGTTAGGAAACTGGGAGAAAGACTTAAAAACTCCTCATTTTCTTTTGCAAAGTGGGACATTTTCTACAAAAAGCATCTGAACACTGGAAGTGATGGGACGAACACACAGAATTAGTCCCAAAATTAAACCGGATCAAATCCTGTGTTTCTAATTCAAATAAAACTCCTATTGAGAAACCCATGAGAACCTTAGGATTTAACTGATTTTAATTTAGAGGCTTTTACACATTAACCTAGTTCATTTGCTGTGCTCAAATTTGTTCATCTACAACATTACACAAAGATATACCAATTTGCTATGTCAAGGGAATTGAAATAAACCTCATTTTTTCCATGCAAGAACTTCTCAGCTCTTGTATGAGGTGAAATTTAGTATCTGATTTTTTAAAATCCACAACAATTTAACAATGTTTATAAACATGAAAGCTAATAAGAACAGTAATGTCTTGCACAGAGTTGGAAATGCACTTTCTCTCAGAGAGTCCTGGGCTATTTCACTGGCTGCAGAAGAATCCCTTTGCCCATGACAGCCAGGCTGATTTTCTGCCATGCTGGCCGCAGGGTGAGTTTTGCACTGATTTCACAAAATAGAGTCAAGCTGGCAGACAGAAAACAAAGTAGGCATACATAAAACAACCATACAAAAACAGGGTGTAGGAGTAACAAGAGTGGGGCAACTAATAAATACTGTTGGGACTTTAAACAGGAAGACTACTGTTACTGTTACAGGTATTTTATGTCTAATCCGATAAAAATGATGAAACTATCTTCAGTGAACTTATGTCAACAGAATTTCAGATTCCTATTTCTTTAAAATTAATGCCATATCAACCCTAACAATGTTCTATTGAAGTAGTTTGGGCCCTAGCTAAAAAAAAAAACAAAACAACAAAACAACACCATTTGTTAGATTAGCAACTCCATACACAGAATCCGTGCTTTCCCCTCGGAGGGAACTTACCTATTAACTGAGACATGATCCTACTGACCCCTAAGAACTGTGAAGGGAGAAGCCCAAAGCAGCGTATATGCAAATGCCTATGTGGACAGTTTCCCACCAACATCTTAAAAAAGCCTGCTATTTCAATGTGATTTCTGGCATACTCTGAATAAAAGTAGTAACTTTGCCCTCAAATTTTCAGAGTTCACAGACATCTGAGAACTCTGATCTGGGGAGACAACTTTTCACTATGACAGTATATTTCTTCCTCTTTATCCTAATAGAAAAAAATACAGAAAATAAAGTTTTAAAATTCTATGATTTTTAAGCTTTTGAAAATATATAGAGCATGTAACCCTGCGTTCTCCCTGCACACAGAGCTTCCACAGCCTCTTAGGGGTAAGAGCCCTACTTTCATCGTTCTTATCTGCTTTTCTATCTAGCAACTTTTCAGTGTATCTGGCCCAAAGAAATGCCCTAAATTTGGCATAAGAAATCTATATTAAAATGAAAAACAAAATTGCAAAAAGTACTAATACACATCCTGTGAAGCACTGTTTAGAAAGGGTACTTTGGTTTCTTTAAGCTAAAGGAAAGATACTAAACAGTTAATCTGTATGCTATAATTAAACAGGGGGGAAAAAAAGAAAAGGAAAAAAAGGAAACCAGAAGTGGAGCACATGTTAAATTTGCATTTGCATCAAAAAGTGCCTTTTGTCTCTAAAGTAAATAAAAACAAAAATATATGTTGCAAGGAAAAAGAATACTCAGGCACAAAAAACCCCAAGTCTAAAACCTGCAGTGGGGTTGAGGGACAGCTGCCAGTAGGTATTGTACATTCTCTTTCTGACATAACCAAATAATAAAACCATCGACAAAATATAAGCATTTTTATAATTAGCTTGCTAGAGATCTATGCAGAAGGGGACTCAGATGATCATGAATGATTCCTACTGACTTCTGGTAAGAATGTCTACAATTGCTCCAAACAAGAATCTGGACCCAGAATTGTCAACAGATAATTATAATACTCACATTTATTCTACTCTAACTGAACAAGCCCCAGGTTTGAACTCCCTCCTAACTAAAAACATCACTGTGTTTAACATGGTAGACAGCTGAACATCAGCTCTCCTATTTCAAATACCAGACCAAGCAACAGGACAATGATCCAACCCCCAGCTGTTGGACAACAAATACACTTGATCATGACTGCAATCAAACTCTACACTGGCTGAAGAACAGATTAGTTAACAGAAATTGCAGTACCTTAGGAACTCGGTGAGCTGGAGAAACCATGGCTGGCAAAACTATACTATAAGCAGCATTTCTTTGCCCCTGAAAGAAGAAGCATCTTTGCTGATGATTGCTTGAGTGCCTGTGCAGGTAGTTATGACTGCACAAAGAAAAGATTATGTGGGAGCCAGTCACAGAACCTGTTAACAGATAAATTAAAAATTATTAACATCTTTTTTCTACTTCCACATTACAAAATGGAAAGTATGTAAAAAGAAGGGCATAATGTAAAACAAAGAACAGAATTCATGTTGCTGTTAAGGGTAATTCAGATCTTGTACTGTTTAGGAAAGAGCAGAAAGAATGAGAAGAAATGAGAACACAAAAATTTCCCAAACAATACTTTGAAGCTTTAGAAAATATAAAGTCTCCTTTGGTTTGATGCATTAAAAAGCAGTGTGGGTAAATTCCCCACAGTTTACAGACAGGAGTGATGCTCTAACTGGCCTCTGCTTGGAGCAATTTTGCACGGTTGCACTGTTCAAGGCTTGGTAAAGCAGTTAATAAGGCACAATAGCAAGACAACAGAAGACAAAAAAAGAGGAGTCAATGTTATTTCATACAATATTTTCAGCTGTATTTTTGCACAATTGGTTGCAGATTTGAGCATAACAAAGGTAATAATGCTCTTTGTCTTGTTGCTCAAGACACAGAGAACAGTTCATTTTGTTCAGGGGGTAACAGAAGAAACTTCAGAATATATTTTTAATTTTGGCCAGAAGTAATTGAAGGGATTAAAATTTGCAATTTATTTGGAGTATTTGAAACAGATTTCCATTTAATTCACATGGGAATTTGGGGCAAAAGTTTCTTAGCTCAAACTTAGTTGTTGGCCAATGACATATTTTGTCTCCACAAAAAAGGAAAAAAAGGAACAAAATAAAAAGGAAAAATGGGAAAAGAAAGGGCAATTGAGGCCCAAAGGCTCTCAGAGACATAAAAACCAAAATAATGCACCACAGAAGAAAATGCTAACATCAAAACCAGGAAATTCAAAAGTATTGACACTGCCCAATTACATTACAATTACACACAGTGTGTATTTCCACTACTCAAATGTTCTACAATATAAACATAGTTTTTTTATCTGAAACATAAGTTTAACATAACAGTGGATCTGCTTCTGAAAAATGTCATTATGTATACAAATACAAGAGCAATCTTGTGGCAAGTAACCCAGATGAATAATTATTCTACAGTAAAAAAGTTTTGTTTAAACAGAAGCAACTAAACATTTTTATAACACAGAAATTAAGAAATTAATCTACTGCATATTTTGTAACTATGTAAAATGTTTATTTCCAGAAGAGTTTCTTTCATATCTTGCATGTTTTTATTCCATTGCACCTTCCTTCCTTTCCTTTGAATGCATTTATCATGTTTAGATGCAGAAATTATCCTTCCACATGTGCAATCTTCCAAAGACAGCCCTTTTACAGTATTCCATGACATACAGAAGATTTTGAGTTATGCACCAAACCCAGACTGAATGAAATTGTTGCATCGGGGTTGCATTAGAAAATGTTCTTGACTGTCTCTGTGCACTGGTCATGGTTACATTTAGGTACCAATATCTGAAAATTTAAAACCTAGATGTAGAAACTTGTACTCAAGCAAATTTTTACTGTTTTGTTGTTGTTTTTTTTTAGTTTGTTTTGTTTGGGTTTTTCTCTTGGATTTTTGTTCTGTTTTTGTTTTACTTGTTGATAAATAACAAAGTGGAGCTGAAAGGTGGAGCTGAAGCCCTCAGTATAACTTAAGTACACAATGGAAGCTGTTTGCTTCAAAACAGAAGAAAGTGTCTCCAAGGAAGTGGAGCTGCCCAGTTAACAGTGGGCTGGATTGATTTGGTAGCCTATTAACTAGAATTTAAACAGCAGACTCATAATCTACTTTCCTGGAGTCTCCTTCACAAGAAAAAAAAAATCATTGCCCTATTAACAAAAACCACCCAAACATACCAAAAACTGTAAGCACGTCCAAAGAACCCAAAGCATCCTACAAACTCCCTGTCTGGTTTGTATTCATTTCTGGAATTTGGAAGTACATAATCCGCTGAGGCAGCAGCTTTTGGGCCATCAGAAGTAGCAATCACTCTGACAGTGTAAGCCAAGTTGCCTCTTTTACAAAGTGCAGTTGAAGTACCTTGCTCTTAGCACAGCTAAAGGTATTATAAATATATCAAAATCCCACACTCACTGATGTGGTTAGCTGAGGTTCACATGGACATCAATATGTGAACATGCATTTTAAATGCTCTGCTTGATGCTTACAATGCTCCCTGGGCACATTGTCTACTGTGTCACAATTTAATTAGGGAAGAAAAGGTGCAAGTGTGCTTGTCAATTATTCCCAACGTGCTCCCCCAAATACACACTCTTAAATACATTAGCCATATTCATGGGTGCATGTCTATTGACTAGTTCACATTCAGAGCGGATACCTTTTTATTCGGAATAAAATTTTTACTTCTATTCTCCCAAAGATACACTGCAAGTGTTGTCACAAAATAACAGGATAATAAGGTACTGTAGTCTGTTGTTATTCTACTAACTACTCATTATAAACCAGATGCATACAAAAATATCTACTACTTGAACAGTTGAAATGAGACAAGCAAATAAGTATCACTATTCTAAAATACAATTTCTAAATTATCACAAGAACTATAAACACAGGACAACTAAACCTTTATTTGAAATATAAAAAATTATACAAGAAAACATTCTCCTACAAAGTAAAAATTAAATAAAAAGGCATTAAAATACAATGAAGTTACTGGTCTATAATGAAAATCTGGACTCCATCCACACACTTCCTTCCTTAAGAAGACCTTTAATGCCTCCACAGCTCCTTTTATTTTTCAAGCTCCCATATTCCCAGCTAATTTGATATAGCAACATCATCAATCACCTGAGACAGGAACAACTGTCTGTATTCTCTAAGTCTGGCTCAGAGATTCCCTCCTCCCCACCCCTTACACCCATCAAAGCTTTTCTCAGTGCCTTTATTTACTTCTGCAACACTGGTGCTCAGGCATATCCTTTTGTTAAGCTTTCTGTGTATACTGATTACTGTAAGATAGTTCACAACCATGGCATTTATGCATCTTCCAGCAGAGGCTGCAGCCACTGGAGAGCATGGCATGTGAAGCTGGGTAGGCTGGTAACAGAACAGCAGAACCAGGATACAAAGTTGACCCTTTAGGTGTTTATTCTGTACCCCAACAGCAAGGCTACATCAGCTGCCATGAGCAACAGAATATTTACTATCAGCTGCACTAGGGAGAATTATCAGCAGCATTACCGAGTCACACCAGCAGCTCGGATGCATGGAGCACAGAAAATTCCTGACAACTGCTCCGCTGAGCCGCCAGTGAATCCCACTGTGCACACAGGGAATCCCATCCGTGCGCACACAGGTCCTGCCGCAGCCGCCGGATTCCTCAGCACACCTTCCAGACCTTCATCTGGATTGATAGTATAAATATGCACTGTGAGCTCCTCTGGGTTACCAGATGAATCTATCTTGTGTGGAAATTACATTTCTTTTCCTTTTAAACGAGTCAGTCAGAGGGGCTGAATATGGCATTCAAAAATTACGACGGGTGGGAGCACTTTTAAGTGACTGATTTTGCAGCACAGTGTGCCCTATATTTATTAGCCTTTTACTCTAGGGCTATTTTAATTGTTATCTGTTCATGCATGTTACACTATATAATGAAATGCTCCCATTTCACTACTAGAGTGGAGAGTTTTTTATGTGTATCTCTATTAATGACCCTTAATTAAGTTGATTTTAGTAATTTAAATGTGATTTTCCTCTGGTCAAGAAGTATTTTTAATGGGAGATTTTGAAAATGAACTCTCACATAAGCCCTTTTCTAATGCTTCTTGTTTAACAGTTACAGCAATTTATCAAGCTATGTTTCCAATGAATGAAGTGTGGGGTAGCTGGGCAAAAAAATGCTCATTTACGTGATTCATCAAATGTGATTGTTAGCAACCATTTTTTTGGTATTTATTCATGAAACAGTTAAATTTTCTAAGCAATTAACAAAAAAATAGTACCAATGGATAAACTTCACACGAGTTCTGAGCTACAATAAATACAAGGGTACATCTTAAAAGAGACAAGAAAAACATATTTTAAAATAATTTAGTCATAGTATCAAGAGAAGCAGAGTACCAAAATTACTTAGGATTACAAGAATTAACATCCAAAACTATTTAGGAAATAAAATCAACTTGCTCTTGATAAAGTTAACAACATAAAAAGTATTGTTCTGACAACTCTTTTCAAAATATGTGATTTAATGTTGCTTTTTAAACTGAAAAAAAGAATGACTGTGGAGATTTTCTTATTATACAATCATTTGGAGTTAAAACACTAGAAATCTTTCATTTGGCTTGTCAGGTAATTTTAATACTCTAGCATAATTTAGGTTCTTGTGCAAATACACATTTTGCTGAAACCTCTGAGGATTAAAATTTTAAATTAGGTACTAAAAATCACTAAGGGTAACAATATGTGGAATCCAGCCAATGCAACTAGGTAAGAATACATAACTTTGTACTGCTAACTGCCAAATGTTCCCATTTTTCAGTCCAAAATAATGGCTGTGGTTTGAAAGATCTTTACTTGTAATTGTAACTCTAACTGTCTAATAAAACACTGACTTTGTAAACCCCCATGCAAAGGTATGTCCAAGATTCAAAAATAGGATGAGGAAGATTAAAGGTTCTTTCCAGCTCCGTGTAACCTGTGTAGCAGAGGAGCAGCTCACATTTCACATGCAATAACCTGTGCATTTTCTAAAAAAAAAAAAAAAAAAAAAAAAAAGGGAAAAACCTCCAAGAACAACACAGGGAAATGCCTGAGGCAGAAGTTGAAACTGATTGGGCAAAGTAGAAGGACAAGAGCCCTTGAAATTAAACAAAAGCAAATTCATTCTGTTGACAGATGTTGATTACATCAAAGCCATGAAAGAACTTTTTTTTGTTTCTTTCTTTTTTTCCTTTTTTGCAACTAATACCTCCACATTTTCTGTACATTACGGATATAATGTATCTTAATCAACATAATCCAACACACGATAATTCTCAAATTTGGTAAAAGTATATTGTAAGAAGGTCTTAACGACAGGCTTTTCCAAACAAGAGTGTATTCACATGGTCATGTCTGCATACCCGTGCTGGTCACGCCATCATCAGCCCCTTACTTCCAGGGGTTAACTGCTCTGGCAGCCAAATAAAATACAGAGAGCGCTGTGTAATTATGGAGACAGTCAAAGGGCAGACTCTATTTTGAAATCTATTTGCACAGACAAGGTCTTCCAATTTCGCTTACAGGAAACAAGCTGGTAAAGGGGGTCTCCTCCTCTCCAGATGCTTTCCACACGTTTTTCCCACATCAGGAAATCGTGGACATGGACACCATGCAGCACTGTTTCCTGGATTGCAGAACTATGTCATTACAAGGAGAAGAGCAAGTCCGTGCTTGTGAGAAATATTTCCTCCTAATTGGATGTATTAGGGGAAAGCAAAACCCATAAGGACTACTGAAAATGTGACTAGCAGCAATTTGTAAACAGGACGCAGCCACAGCTGTCACGATGGTACTGGAAAAGAGAAAGCAGAAATGAAAGGGTAAAAACACTCTGTTTTTAATAGCATGATTGGGGAAATGAAATATTCATCAGTATAGATGTGACTTCAGTTACAAGAGCAACACATTGGTGAAAACTACAACAACAGCATGCTTACGACTCTACCCTGATAAACCAAAACACAGGCCAGAATCTTATGAACATTATATTCTAATTTGGGTTGTTTTATTTCATTTTTCTGGAAATTAACAACAGAATTTGTTTAGTTAATAGAAGCATTAACAGAACTGTTCTTGTTACTCTCCTAAGAGGCAATGAAGCAAAGCAATGGTTGAACAGTGACTGACTCCAAGGGAGAAGAGTCAGCCCCTCTGCCAGCATCACTGTCACTCTTCCATGCCACTGAAAAAGTCAGTTTAGGACTTCAGTTACACCCCTTGCTAACTACAATTCTGCCCTTACTTCATGCAGCGTGGAACTGGGCAATTTGTTGGCTATTTGCTGATACAAATGAGTTTGTAAATTTATAAACTACATGGAAACAGATTCTTGTTTGGCTTTATTTACTATGATTCAGTTGAGACTAACAGGCTAAAATGATGAATCAGTGCCTTCTGGAATAGTGCTGTGCTTCAAATTCACTATTCAGTCAAACTTAGGACCAACGAAATAGCTGTTCTGCAAGTTGGTAAACTGGGAAACCACAGAGAATCAGAACCCCTTCTATTTACAGGAAGGATGACAGCCTAAGGGTACTTCATCCCAATAATAACAACATTCAAGTACCGGTGCCCAGGTCATGACAAGCCATGACCCTCCCCATAGCTCCTTCAGGAAGCTGGCTCGATGCCATCTTTTATCAGCAGCAACTGACAGTGCAACTTTAACAAACAAGAAGAAAAAATTAGTATTATATCTTTCAAAATCTCCTTTGACCAGTTGAGCAGTTCTATATATATACACACACACGGAGTCACACCAAAGCAGTATAAGAAATAAATTAACTGACTGAGTAAAATTCTGATATCATTAAATAGTACTTCCCCCTTTTATTATAGAATTTTAAAAATAAGGAGTACAATCTAACTATAGCTGAGTGATATTCATCAATATACCAAAGGAAATGAATTGTCTATTACAGAACACAGGATCAAGCAGTACAGACACTGGGAACAGAGCACTGCAGTCCTTCAACAGAGCCTTCCATCCCAGTGTTATTTCTACTACATTTTCTGTCTCTGACAGAAAAACGCAAGAAGAAAATAAAAAGACAGTGTTGTCTAAAGCAATATCACTGCAAAATGAGATAAGTCCAGTACAAAAGCTGGACAAAGCAATATTAAGGGTTTCAATCACAGTTACTATCAAGGGAATTCAGGCTCCAGATCACAGCATCTGGCAAGTTTCAACTTCTCTGACTAGCAGGAGAAACATTCCTCTTATGTTACTGCATTCCTTTATTGAGTAAATTAATTTATCATAAAATGAATAAATTAGAATGAGAAATATATCTGTTCAGGCTTCCATATTTAAATACATTTTCCAAGCACTTTCTATCTTTAGATTTGGTCATTGTATTAATGATTTTGATTTTGTAGGGAAGTAACAACTATTGGAACAAGTTAGTTTAAAAAATAGCAGTTGTTTCCGATTAAAATAATAAGCCATTCAAACAGTTCTTACACACAGCACAATACCAAATCTGGTTGTTTATATGCACCCACCCACAGCTCTAACATTCATTGAATCCTACAGGGTTAAAATCTTTTCAGGTGCTCTGTGAAACAACTGTTTTTTTCAACTGGCATGTTTATGTCCTGTATACATGCCTGACACAATAGTAAATGTTAAGAAAAATATTCTACTTTATCCTCTTAAATTTCCACCTGAAATGGAAAAAATATATCTGGATCACCATAAAATCCATTTCCCACCCTTTCAGTAGGCAAGCAACATTGCTGAAATGAGAGTAATCTTTGCGTAGGAAATTTAGGAATGCTCCTGAACATTGTATCAGGATGTTTTGTGTAGCTTGACACAAGGTAAAAAAATAGGCAGTCAGGTTTTTTTTGCAATAAGTATTTTCCATACACCTGCAGCCACATCTCTAAGGACAGAAGATGATTTCTGAACCATAGGTCAGTCTTATCTCAGAATTAAGGAGAAAAGTGCGCATGGCCACCAACTTTGCGATGAATATATAATAAAATAAAATTACATTACTACTCATTCAGTAAAATTGACAGCTACTATTATTTCTTGCTTTGTGTTAAAAGTTGTTAATTACTTGTATTGTTCTGTTTTCACATGAAAACAAAAGTTATGTTAGGACAGTAAGTCTTTTAAGCATGTGTCCTTTGCTAGAGTGATGAGTCTAAGGTTGGGGAATTACATCCCATGATCCAGATTTCAAAATATATGAGCAGAGAGGTCTAAGAGTTTACAGCTTTTTCCATTAAACTGCTGTGATGGTGGTAGAAATAAGCTCTTATATTTATTTCAAGAAAATCCTTTGCACAAGAAGATGTTCTAATCAAGAGCTTGCTGCAGATAACTTGTAGCATCCTGATTAAAACATTTATTTTTAAACCTGTCAGTCATTACTATGTGCTATTAATGCATAACTTGGAAGCTTATTCATAAATATGTGACATTTGGGTCACTGAGTGAATTGCAATGATAGAATTATGGATCAAACTTGGAAGAATACAGTATAATGTTTGGGAGGTGTTTTAAATGTTTTTCAAGCACCTTTCACTTATCTCCTTGCTCAACATTTACAAAGATCTCTTTTTAGCATAAAAATCCCTGTTTATCAAACAGTGATACAGGAAGAAGTTGTTTACATTTCAGAAGTACCAACATACATCACTTACGACAAAAAAACCAAGCACTCAATAAGAAATGCTCAATCACTGTCAATCATACACACTAAAATATACATAAACCAAAGCATGTGGTATGAACTGTATTAGATTCAAACTGAACACAGAATTACAACTATAACAAACAAAACCCAAATAATTACTAGTGACTCATGCGCCTATTTACACATCTCACCAAACTATTGGAAAGGTAGGTAACCATAGAAACCTGTCAGCCTAAATTCAGCACTTCAAAATTTGTATTTAGCCTAAAATGCTGACAATTCTGTTACTATTTGACAAAATCCATCTTTTTAAAAGCTTTAGTTTTTGCTTTGGTACTTAAATAAATGCTTAAAATTATTTCATCTGTTGGTTACTAATAATTTTCCTTTTATATTTGATTTTACCCAAGTAAAAATTGCAGTTTACTCTCGTAATATAAAATGTTAATATATTTTATTATTGAAAATTAATTTCTAACATTTATTTATTGACTGAAATTAAATAACAATGTAAAACAATGTAAACAATGTAAAACTGCAGTTGCTATTAAATGTTTTGCATATAGACTTTTTTAAGCTGCACACCAGCAGAAAAGAGAAATTACTCAAATTAACTGTTAAAGCTGAAATGCTAATAGCCTTTTTAACTTATAGTTCTTTTTCACTGACAATTGCAATTTGCATGGCTTAAAATTTAATACTATCATTAGAACTAATGTCCTGTATTTTACTTCATAATCTAAATGAGTAAAATATTATTTTTGTAGTTCACTGGCTCTTATACTTAGGCTGTAATGTTCAGTGTGTATTTCATTATGTAGATGAGCAATGGAAGTTGTCTAACATGATTTAAATGGGTCAACAGTATTTTCCTATTCACATTAATCATCCAGACAGCCACACACACAAAAAAATAGCCTTGAAAACCAACCTAGGAAATGTCTTTTTCTCACTGCCTCTTCCCAGCACTCGCACACCAGCAAACACATGTTCAGGAGTCGGGCTGTGGGAAGCCCAGGCTGGGCGCTGCTCCCCTCGCCAGCGCTCAGCTCCCGCCGCTGCCCGCCCGCTCCCCGGGCTGCCCGCGGCCCCGTGCCAAGAATCATTCTCGTCCTGCGAACTTCAATGGGAGCTGTGTGTTGACAAACTGAGCAAATCTGAATCGGCAAAATTCATTCTTGGCACGGGGACACACAACTGGGCTGAAAGCAAAGGCGCGCTGCCTGCTCCGCTGCGCTGGCAGCCGGCTTCTGCTGGCGTAAACACACTTGTCAGAGCTCCCACTAAAGTCAAAGGACACAGGATGAGGCCATTTATTGCCAATTGTTTATAAAACACATCAAAATTAAGGGTTCTATTCTCAAGCCGTGTAACTACTATCTACAGCCCACTTCATATATGGCATATGGCAAATAAAAAGGCAATTTATAAATAACATAGCCCTTCCGTAGAAAGGCAAGCTGTTCTAACAAATGCTAAAGGGGAAAACGTAATTATAAAACAGAGAGAAAGTAACAGAATGATTGCGTACCAAACATTCAGACTAATTTATTAAAAAAATATATTATTAAGTTAAAAGAAAAAAAAACCACACCTCATTTCTGAATTATCTTCACCAGGTTATTCACTCACTTTGTATGGTTTATTGGATTATTCTACTGTCTGTTTTTCTAAGCTAGACAAAGTAAGCAAGGAATCCTTGCAAGAATTTAGGTCTCAAACTCCTTTTCCTACACCAAAAACGGTTTACACAGTCTTTTCTGCACAGATAGTAAATCTGTAAGAAGAAATAAATGTTTTGCTTTCCATAAGATGGAGAGAATCTAACTTGCCAGAAAAACATGACAGGCAATTCTCCTGAGCATGTTTAGCTACCTTGTCTGCAAAACTGGGCAGTAATCTATGAAACTCTCTATAGGGACATCCATTTAATCAATTACTAATTTTTAAACAACTCAGAACTTCTAGATTCAGTCAATTACACGCTAAGAATTCTGCTGCATTATTTTTTCACATGGAAAATGTGAAGCCTATCTCAATCTACACGCATGGCCTATTGAAAAGTGATGTGACTGCGAATTTGAGTCTTCCACCCCTGGCCACAACTTCATAAATGTCAAGGCTTCTGATCTGCATTCAGTAGGCAAAAAGCTACAATAAAGTTGATTCTGATGTGGCTGTTCCCCTGGCAATGGCACACTGAAAGCCTTATGCCCATGCCTGGGCCATGCTTGCTCATCCTGCAATGGTTGGTAGTTCACAGTCACTGCTTGTCACACAGGAGAAGACACGAGAAAACTGCTGCCTTTCCCCAGACACATCAGCAGATTATTTTCATCTGGTAAAACTGCCGGCTGCCAACACCCCACCAACCTCTTTGCAACACACATCTGGTTTCCAAGCTGGGGATACTGTTGCAGCAAGGTCTGTCCAAGTCTTTCCATCAGCTACCTCATTCTATACCCGATTTTGTGAAGCAGATTTACAGAAGAGTTTTTTGGACAAAACAGCCTCCAAATGGACAAAAAAAGGACTGTCTTTATCAAGGAGATTTTAGAAACAGCCACTTCTGCAGTCTTTGATTTGCTCTGCAATTACATTTTTGCCAGAAAACTTGTATTAGTTAAGGAAAGTACTCTACAACTCAGAACTCTTAGACAACATAATGGTACTACTCAGAAAGCTGCGGGCACAGTTATACCAGAAAAATAATTCTTGCTGGTACAACTTGATCTTTTTGAGCAACTGATTTAAGCTTTCCCAGAAGAGAATTATTTTCATGAGATGAACTTCTGCTGATGTAGCAGGGTGTGTTGAGAGTGAGAATAAATTTTTATAAACACAGACAAGACCCACTAACCCACTACTGTATTTACTTCTTTAAAGAACACCCATTTCTACCATTTCTACTCATAAGAATTATGTTAATAATAATCAGTTCAGAACAACTAGGAATGGCTCGGAGAGGTTGGACCTGCCTAGCCACCTCACAGGTATTAGTTCAGAAAGGACATGGCAATGACATTGAGCCTTGTCATCACCTACCATTTCACCCACAAGGCTCAAGTGTGACTCGATGCTCAGATCTGCATAAATGACTACAGGCAACATCTCCTCTCAGTGTCAACCCATCTTTGTGAGATGCTTATCCACTTTGTCCAGTGGAAAAGGACCTCACCTCAACAGCTCAAGCACACTCAAGAGCTGAGAAGTCAAGCAGAATACAAGCAGATCTGCAGTGACTGCACCATTTCTTACATAAAGCATCTGCATTTTACATGAAGGGAAGCTAGGAGTTCACTGTTGCTTCTGCCCAACTCCATCTTCAATCTATCAGTAAATCCAAGACTAAAGAGCTGGAATTTACATGAGAAATAAACCTGCCATTTTCTTTCAATGTTATACCACATCTGTTGACTTTCTTTAAAAAAACCCACATAAGGCAGGACGTAATTCAAATTTATGTACAAGAAAGCATGAAACAGATAATCTGAAAAAGTGTACAAATTTCTACAGAGAACATCTGATATGCTGTAAGTATTAATGTATAAATTCAGATTGTGTTCATTACTCTAATAGTTCTTCATGGTTCAAAATGAGCTTGATCTAAAACGAAACACAGCTTTAAACAAGTTTTAACAATGAATATCAGAACATAAATATTTTTAAAATGTGAAAGCTGGAGACGTTATAGAGCTGGTTAAAGTGGCTGGTTATTTATAATCTAAACTCAAAAGAGAACAGTGCGACTTTCAAAAATACCCATGGAAGTTTTCTCAGGCTGCATACTAGAGGAGTGTGTCTGCCAAAAGACCTCCAAGGAGCTCTGAAGAGCCCTTTATTCTCCCTCCTGAAGGCCTCCATACAGCAGGGCAGCTTGTTGAACACTAGGTTTTTAAAAGTTGTTGGGCAGTTTCTGCCTGCTTGACAGGCAGTTCACTGTGACATTTCTGAAGAAGCACCCTGAAGAAGAGCACCATACTGTGCAGCACTGGCTGGCAATGAGCGCCTGGGGCAGGAAACTTCTTGGGGTAGGATTGCTGAGGAAGCCCCAAAGTGAGCGATGGGTAGACGAAGGGCTAGGGAAACCTGAGTGCCAAGAGCCACTGAGAAGAGGAACATAAGCTTTGATGGCAACTGCACAGACAGATGCAAGGGTCAGAGAGAGAAAAGTTATAGTAGTTCAGACAAAATTGTAAGTCTCAAAAGAAGCAGTTGGCAAAACAAAAAAAGGTTGCTAACATGTGAATTTGGACATCAAAACACAAGTCATATAAAGAGAGTAAACAATTACCAACCGAGAAGAAGCCTGTATTATAAAACAACACAACTTTAATGTTTGGAAACAGTCCCTTTTAAAAAATCTTCTAGAGCCTGTTTTCACCCAAGACAATACCAAAGGCCAGTGGTGCGACCTGAACTGGTGAACACAAAATACGACTTTTCTTAAATGGAAACCAGAACTTGACTTCATACAGTGCCTTCATATCTAGTGCATTATAAATTGCTTTAAATACTGGCAGGCAAACAGCCATTATTCACTCAAGAGCTCATATGTAATAATACTTAGCATTTTTATAGAGCTTTTCATCTTCAAAGTGCTTTACAAACAACTCATTAATCTCAACCAATGCACCTGCAAGGTAGATAAAAATCTGCATTGTAGGTGGAGAAAGACACAGAAAGTTCAATGACTCATCCAAAGCCATGCACACTACCAGCCCCAAACATCCCTAGCTCCTGGTTCCTAGTGCCATGAAGGACCTGAGCCCCACTCTGTTTGAGATCTCACCTTCTCTTCAACCACACAGCCATAGAACTTGCTTTACTGTGAGGCAGTGGCTGAGTGCCAGTCTAGCTGGAGACCCTCCCTTTCCCAAAGCCAGTAAGTTCACAAGGACTGCTAGCTCCCACCAGGATCACCAACCCCCAGGAAGTGGGAAGTCCATGAGACACCTAACTGAGACTCACAACATAGATTCTCAAACTGATTCACCACCACGCAGTGAGCTGAAAAACCTCTGCACTAGCAGAAGCCTTTGCCTCTCTACCTATTTCTGACTGCTGAATAGACTCCAGAGCAGGAGATCCCTACAAGTCAGACAACAGAACCCTGAAGCCTCTGAGTACTGCCAAGATTCAAGAAAACAGCTTCACTTCTCTCGTGTTCTCCAACTATTAAAAACTAGTAATGAAATTTTCCCTTCAAGAATGGTAATTCTCTTCCCTGTTGGCGACTGGAAAAAAAAAAATCTTAACTTGATTACACTGCACGATTGTACTTTTAATTTTCTGAGGTTTAAAAATACCTGATATGATTTTTCTTAAGCCTCAGAAATACCAGGAATGTCAAACATGGAAGGTGTGAACAACACATTATCTGTACTGTGCTACAGCAGACTTTATATTCTCTTACACCCCACTTTTTCTTAAGATATCGAAGAAAAAAGTCTCTCTACAAGTAATGGTATAACATGTTGGTTGAGCAAACAGGAGCAGCAAAAGAGAAATGAATGGCAAAAATGTATGTAGCTAAAAGAGCTCAGCCAGCCTGCTCAGTTGACCTGGGTATAAAAGGCAGAATAAGAAGAAAGTAGCAGCCTTTAATTACTCTTCCCCATCTTAATGTTTTAAACTTATAAAGAAAAACAGAAATAAGCCCATATAATCCAAAACAACATGAAGAAACAACTAATCGTTAAACAAAAACTACAAGTTCCCCAAATTTAGAAGACTTCTAAGCTTATTATTTCATTGATCTAAAGTGAGCTTGTATCTGTCCACCAACACCATCCTTTTAAAAAAAATACATCAAATCTACAACTCCCAATGAAAATAAAGGCATATAAGAGCAAACTAAAATATCACATACAGGAAATGCAATTAAATTTAATTACATTGAACACTAACATTCATTCTGCAATCACAAAAAAAAATCTAAAAACATTTTCTAAATTAAAGACTCCACCATAATATTCTACAGCTAAAATAATATGCAATCTTTATATAATGCAGTTATTCCAACAGAACAAAATATATTAAAGAGCAGCATGCAAGAAAAACATTAAAATATGCAATTGTACCCACTAAACTCTGGAAGCCTAAAAATGATGATGCAGAAAAAAACACCCAACATCATAACAGTAATGCCGCAACTTTTTTTGCTATTTTGTTTAATATTGCCTCACTTTATTTTATGCAGCAATGAAAGAATGTCACAGCAACTTGTGTCTGTCTCTGTGTGCTCTATTCTTTCCTGCTTCTGTTTTCAGGGTAGTTTAAAAAGAATCTTTTCTCCTAATCATCAGCAAACCAGTACCAGATTTCACTTGTGGTAAAGTATGCTACCCATCAGTACAAGGTAATGCTCCATAAAAACAACAAAGAAAATAAAAAAAAAGCAAGAGGCAAGGTCTGAACACATTTTTCTTTCAATTCCCTTGGGAATCATGGTTCTATAGGTCTTGAATTCCCAGGCAGAGAGGATCATGTTCATCAGTTACAGCAGCTCCTCCGGGCCTAAGTCCAGGTAGACTGCTTGTCTAAACTTGATGAAATATAGGCGCCATCAGGTAACAGCAGTGGTCGGGGAGACTCCAGAAATATGTAACTGAAAACTAAAAAATGAAATTAAAACAAGGCTGTAGCCAAACAGCCTCTTTCTACAGGATGCAATAACTGTAAGGCAAAGAGTTTACAACATACAGACTGTCCCTTATATACATTCTCTAGCCTTTTTGCATAGATAAGAAAGTTGGATTGGGCACACAAGCATATTTTAACAAACATTGATTTTAAATAGAAACACTTAGGAAAGAAACCACTGTGACAAATACACATGGCTTGAATAGACAAAATATTAAAAAGAAGTCATTGCCCTGTAACCCACTCTCCCTCCCACTACATTACTTCAAAATATTTTCAAATTAAATTTTCATGATAATAAGTATTGCTAGATCAACAGCACTGGGATGTGGTGTCTAGAAGCACTGCAAGCTACTCATCATGGCACATCAACATGTCAAACTGTCAAAGAGAAGAAGAGGCAGCAAGACTCTCACCAGATGTGCATTTTGAAGTATAGGAATGTACTTGTTTGGGAATGGAGAAGGAAGCAGGAACCAAAAAAAAGGAAAATTATTAATCCTCAGTTTATAAGATCATTGTAACTGGGTGTCCTACAGGTAGTTTTAGCACAGAAAAGGCCTTTTCAGACTGCATACACGATCAAGTACTATTTTGAAATCACAGGCTGCAGTGGACCAGCAGGACTGAAGAATGCTCAAAAGCTCCTAAACTTCTGTTTAAATTTCCTCTTGATTCACAACTGTCACAATCAGAACATCATGTCTACTATATCCAAATATAATGGAAAGGAAAACCAGCTTAGATTTCATGACACAGACCTCCTGTGCAGCTTTAGCATCAAAACAGGTTCAAAACCAGAAGTAGCTTGTCTTCAAGATGACTTCAGCCAAAATTCAGATCTCTTCAGAATAAAAAAACCAAAATACCATAACACCATGGAAATATTTTTGGTAGCCTCAATCTTACACTCCAACTATATCTATACATGGGAAGTCACACAAGAAATGAGTTTCAGTGTGCCAAACTGGCTAAGTAGGGCTGGCTTCCCCTGAACAGCTAGAGAACACCCACGACACACAAATCCCAAACTTTACAGATACGTGATATGTTAATTTTTACATGCACCTTAAATTCAGCTTCTGGTCTAGGTAGAGTAATTCAGTGCAAAAACTTGAGTAAAAGAAATTCAATATCCAAGTCTAGAAAGCCACTTTTCCTATGTCCACTGCTAAACTCTGTGCTTGTCTGGTAGAAGGAACAGCAGGCACCAGGGCAGGCTCAGGCCCTGTTTCATCCTGCTGATGCTGTGCTGCCACAAAACCCTCCAGAAATTACTCCCTTAATGCTAGAGTTTCTTCATCCATCAGCTAGTGCTCATGATTTCAGCCCCTTTTGTCTGCCTTAGCTATCTGCACTGTGAGCTCTCAGAGGTAAAAAAAAAAAAAAAAAATTATTATATGCTCACATTTGATCCTGTGATTTTAGGGAGTGAAGCTATCTGCTCTAAAATACAAGGTAATTCACTATTTGAGGTCCATAATTTCTTTAGGAATGATTTAATCCTTCTTTTTGTCTACTCAAATGCTATATATTACTCTAAATAAGCTCAGAGGCCATCAGAGATGTCATATACTCTACCACTATTCTTGATGTTTTAAGTAACAGAACATGCAAGGACCAAGTAGCCAGACACTTCACAGTTTGATCCTGCACATAGCCTCAGCAGGGTCAACAGTATAGATTTTAGGAGTTTTAGAATTTTTCTTCCCTTTGATTAATCTCTAAAGATTGTGAAGTGGTATTATTTATTTCATGGATTTGCTGTATGAGTACAGAGGAAGTTAAATCAGTTATTTGGTTCTTTGCAAAACAGCATTAACATTTGTATGTGTTGGTTAACACTGCATGTGTGAACCTGAAGAGCAGAAGACTGAAGCAACACCTGAAGGAGAGACAAAGCTTGCCTTCTGTGCTGCCCAGAGGCAGCATTGAACTGCGTGTCTTGAATTAAAATCACAGACATGACTTTCCACTTCAGACTTTCCACCCTACTACATGGTATTATGTTGAGCCTTTGCGTCTATCTCTGCAGCCAGGTAAGGAAATGCCAGATGGCAACAGACTTTGGCAGGCAGTGAGGAAGCTGTGCATGCAAACAGTCCTCACTCACAGATATCCCCATGTACAGCTGGGAAGACAGAGACAGCACTGTGAAATCCACTTTGGAAGCGCAGCAGCAAGACAACTCCCTACGATGGGGCATCCCACTTTCTTGCTAGAGCCATTTGCAGAGCTTTCTGGTATTTTCCTTCAGGATCAGTAGCCTATGCACAAAGCTGGACAATGGTCCTTCAGCCACCACACCAGGGCAGTGAGTTTCTGCACGTGGTGGAAAAGCCTCAGAGCCCTGCTACAGGAATGGAAAGTAGCTCTTTTCTGCTTAGAGAAAAGCTCCAGGTGAGCTTTAAGGCAAATTCCACAAAACAAAAAGTGATACATGCAAAATACATTTCCAAACAAGGTCAATTTTGCCTGAAGGATTATGGCTGGGCTTATTTTCCTTAATTTATGGCGTGTGAAAATGCACCTGTCTAATAGATTTATCACAGACTAAACACTGGCAGATACAGGACACTACCTGGGAACTGGGCACCCAAGATATAAGGCATACAGAGCAAAGAAAGCATAATCAAAAAGCTGAAACTAAGTACTCTTCAGGAACTTGTCATTAACTTTGTCTCTATGTGGGTTTTAGCTGTAACCACAATGGTGACACTCTGGTGCCAGGGCAGTGGGCACCTTCCTACAAAGGAGAAAAGACTTCTTAGTCTGAAATGAATGGCTACAAGAGTAGGTGTGGGTCACTAAAGTTCTTGATGTGGCAGAAAATGTTGGTTTTCAGAAGCTGTCCAGGACATCTGCTAATGACTTTCCTTCATTTAAAGGCAATCTTAGCTAATTCTGAGAAACCTAAGCTCACAGAGAAACCACACCCTACATATCCACCCCCAGCCAGAAGTGATAGATCTCGTAAAAAAAAAAAAAAAAAAAAGACACAGTGTGCTGCCAACAATACATTACCTCTCAACTGAAAGAAGAGAACAATTAAACACTTTATGAAAGGGGAATATTTTTCTCTCGTGCCTCAAACCATGAAAGTGCATGCCTTCCCCAGAGCTCCTGCACAGTTGAAATGGGAATAACTCCTTGCCTGCCTGATTATTTTTGAAACAGGAATGAAAATACCTTAGGATCATTTAAAAAATGTTGAAAGTGTACTACAATCAAATGGTTTGAACTTCCACCATGCATCACTTGCAGCTCATAATGCTAATGTTAAATTCTGGAGACATGATTCTGTCTACAAATTAATGGAAAATGTGAATTAATATTTTCTTCCAGCTAATTGCCCAGCTCATATATTGCACAATGCAGCCCAGCACATTTGATCTTGAAAATTCTCTTGCACACGTTTTAAATAATTTTTTTCACATTCGCAAAAAAATCAGAATTACAGGACGTATTCAAATGTAACCCTGGAATACCAGGAAACAATCATGTCTCCCCAAAACTGTTATCTGTATATTCTATGGCTAATTTTTCAAAAAACATTAGGTTAAAAGTACTGGAAGTTACCATAGGTGAGGATTAATTGTTTGAGTTGTACATTTCTGAATTTCTTTTTAACAGTAAGAAAAATACAAAGAGATACTTCTACCATTTGAATATTAATAGTGCTAAGAAGATTTTTATGATTAATTCTGAACATGAGAATGGTATTTAATATGCTGAAATTTGTGGTTTAACATGCTTATCAAAGAGCAAGCTATAACAATTTTTAAAAAAGAAATATAACTCCTGTTCTAAAATGCATCATTGGAAAGACAGAAACAGATTGATTTAGTAGCATATGGCAGCAAAAAAAAGCTAAAATGAATACTTTGATTTCAGGAGGGGAAAAAAAAAGAAAATTATCTAATTTTGAGTCTTTTTACTTCCTCGTAAAAATATTACCAAGGACTGCAGATTACTAAAAATGCAAGAAATGAACTGTATCAGAAACATTGCTCAGTAAAAGATTCAGTAAAGCAGTTACATTATCTATTTAATCACTTCCCAGATGGAAACTCCATAGCACACTTCTGTACAGTAACACGCAGAGTCCAACATAAAATGTCAATTTAAAAGTTGATTACCAGTTTTACATCCTAAATGTCAAAGCCATGTCTGATCAGAAAGAAAAAGTATGTAAAATTACATGTCTGCACTCTATCTAGAGCATGTAAACCAGATCACATTGCCTTAGTCACTTGCTACAACTTCTTTATTAGTTCAACTAATGTTTCTAACTTGTGTAGTGCTTCAGGATAGTTTCACGATTTTCATATAAATACCCTGCTGGAGTAGAGTTTATTATTCCTTTAATATACACAGTTTTGGCTAACCTAACTATGAAGTATAAAAAATACTCAACCATGCATTACTGACAAGGCTTGTGAACCAAACCCGTGACCTATATGTGGCCCAAAAAAGAAAAGAAAAACCAAAACAAACAAAAAAACCCCAAATCCACAAAACAAACCCCAACACATTTCTAATGAGACTCAGCACTTCTGGGCAAACTTGAAAGTGTGAGGCTTTGAAGCTGCACCACAACAGAATCAAGTCCAGCTATGTCCCTCTGTTTTTATCAGAAATAAAAAAGGTTTTGAACCACGCTTATGTACGTCCTCCTCATTTTCCAACAGAGGGGAAAGAGAAACATTCACAGAAAAATTTTGAAAACAAACATCTCTAAAAGGCTCTGTAGTCACAGAAGAAGCAGCACCTCAAACACCTCACATTCTGTGGTACTGGAGACAGCTTTAGCTTCTAGTCAGGTGCCGTTTCCAGGTTCCCCACTGAGGAGCCTGTGGACAAATTCCCAGTTCCACGAGGGGCTGAACAAGGCAGCACAGCCTCTTACCAAGCAAACAGCCAGCCTGGGAACAAACTACATAGGCAAGGGATGTATCACACCTTGTCAGTCTATACTGAATTGACTTAAAAAGACAGATTACCACAGAACTCTTATTCATTGCTAGGGAAGCAAGATCAGGAACCAGTTATATCAGTGTGTAACACAGAAGTAACTCATTTTACATGGGATGTTTTGTCATCAATTATTTCCCTGTGGCTCTAAACCCTGAAATTTCATTATAAAAAATTAGAGGTTTCTACTCTACAATAATTTACCTGTATAAAATAAATAGATCTGTAAGAGATTACTATGCCTTAAATCATATAAGATACTACTGTAGATATAAATACAGTTTTTCCATGTCTTCTACCTTATTACCAATAAAGTAGCACAGATTCAATTACGATAATACCTAAAACTATGATAATATCTAATCAGACCATTTACAAGCCAGTGAATCAGCACACAATCCATACTACTTCTAACTGTGACAGTAACTTGATGTGTCTGTGTTCTGGGTGTTTCCTAGTTTTCTTTTACAAAACAGTAAATTCATTTCACATTCCTATGCATTATCTGTAAAATTTTTTTTGAACACTCTTCAAGAAAAGGTGACAGCTAAAGTGCAGTTAAATCCAATCTGAAATGCAGCATTTGAGCATCCAGAATTCCACAAAGGTCAGTGGAAATCACTCACACCGTAAAGAGTTGTGTGCCTTCTCCTTGGGTTGAAAGTGTTTGAATTCTGACATTAGCAAGGCAGAGACCATTCAAATAACTTCCCTGTATGATTACCAAAAAGTACTTTTTCTTTTCCTAGTTGTCTTTCAGCCAATTTTCTTTTTTAATAAAGAGGTTTTTTTAGGCTAGCTTAAGTCCTTCTGATATGTGGAGAAAGCATTTAATCAGTATACAAACTTCCAACATCACTGCTGCTCAAATGCACTTATGCAAACACAATTCCATAATAAAGAAAACTTTAATAATTTATAAAAAGTAACACCAGATATATTAAAAAGGAAACACAAAAGAGGCTATAAATAAGAAATTTTTGTTCAATTAAGGTAGAACAGATACCCCTAGGTGAACAGAAACCTAATTTAAATTACTTTTGTTTTTCAGTATTTACAAATGAAATTGTACTGAACTGTCCAATTTGGGGAAAAACTGATTTCGTTTAATCAGTCTTAACTAGGACAGTTTCACTTTCTCAAATCTCAAAGCATATCTCGTAGAAAAGCTGAACAAGGTTTGATGCCTGAACGGAAGGTAGGAAGGCTGAACAACTTTAATTCGCTAAGTTCTTTTAACCGGACGACAGAGATTGGGTTTTCAAGCGCGCATGGGGCTGATGACGGATGTAGGACGCGGGCACACAGCTTTAGCTTGTGAAAGGTTCTGTGGCAGGAAAAGTGCTCGTCAGAGAACCTCAGGGCACGGGGCACAATGGGCCTGAAAAGCCATTACACACACGGGTGTGCCAACAGGTAAGTTCTGCAGTTGAACGGGTTGGCAGAAGTAACCTGTATATTTATGTCAGATTACTTCAGCAGCAAAAATCACCACAGCAAAACTAGAGCAAAACATTCCCACAGCCTTCCCGCACCGCGGGGGCCCCGGGACAGCGAGAGCTGCCGTGTGCCCGCCCCACGGCAATCACAGCGCCAGGAGAACACGCCCTGATAAACGCCGAGACTGGACAGCTGGGCCGCTGCTGCGAGGCCCCGCCGCCACAGGCCGCCCCCGCCCGGCCGCCTTCGCGCGGCGCGGCCGGCGGAGCCTCTCGCAGCCCCGGCGGCGCCGGGACCTTTCCTCGATTTCAAAGCGAGCCCCGACTGAGCAGCCGCGCGGCGCGGCGGCGGCCAGGGCAGGGCAGGGCAGGGCAGGGCACGGCAGGGAGGCGGCCGGACCCGCGCCCCACCCCGGCGGCGGCGGCAGCGCGCACTCACCTCCGCTCCGCAGCGCGCGGGCGGCTCTGGGCGCCGCCATGCTGCCCATGTGAGGCGGTCACGTGGCCGCGCGTGGCGGCGGCCGGGCCGGAGCGCCCCTCCCGCCCTGGGCCGGTGTGAGCGCCGTGTGAGCGCCGGCGTGAGGGCGGCGGGCGGGATCCGCCCCGCCGGGGCGGCCGCACCGAGCCCGCCTGCCTGCCTGCGGCTCCCTGGTGGCCGCAGGTGCTGGTAGCTGCCCTCCTGTACGGCCGCACCCTGCTCAGCTCCACAGCATCCGTAGGGGGATTGGTGACTGCTCCTTCTACCATGGCCGGGAGACAGAACTGCCCCAAGTGGGGCTCCGAACCGCATGAGTTTCAACCACACTATTCCATGAATGCTGGAGCTACCTCATAATTTCCTGCCGTTAAAAAAAAAAAAACCCCAACCAACTAAGCAAGCAAACACCATCACCCTCCCCTCAACTTGAACTTTTGTGAATAAAATACGAACTACTCTTCATGAACTAATTCATGCAAGGGAATATCTCGAAGGCAGGTGCCAAGAGGGGGGTGCCAGACCTTTTCCAGCGGTGCCACCTGACAGGATGAGGAGCAATGGCCATAACTAAAACACAAATTTCGTCTCAACATGACGAAGAACTGCAGCAGGCTGCCCAGGGAAGGGCTGGAGTCTTCCTCTCTGGAGATATTCAAAACCCACCTGGGTGCATTCCAAAATATAGCAGTAATACAAATAATCCTTTCTTACATCCTCACACACATGTAATGATCTTTGTGTCCTTACATGCATTCATGTGCATACACACATGGTAAACTGTGAGATAAGTAAGGAAATTGTTAAATGAGAACTGAGGCTGTTTATCTCCAGATTTATTTACGTCCCAGTACAGCCATTAGTAGTTTTCAACTGCCCATGTACAAGTTTTATGATTTAGTTAAGAACAGACTAAAAGCGCAAGTTGGATGGGAATGCTGAGCATATTTACCTACATGTGCTTTAAAAAAAAACCCCAAAAATTATGAACTTGAAAGTTACACTTCAAGCATTTCTGATTTAAGGAGCAAATTCCAAGCATTCTCTGATTAGAAAAAATGTGCTGTGATTCTCTTAAACTTTGCTAGTAAAAGTGCATCTCTTAATCAGCTGCCACAGCATGATAGGCAGCCTATCATACAGCTTATATGCAGACTACACAGTAAAGATCAATACAATACTTTGCACTGCCTCCAAAAAATAAAACATTCCACTTCTTATAGCCACATTCTGCATGAACTGACATGTTTCATCATCATTATTCAGTGAGGGGAGAATGATAAGATTTTCACAGAAAAAAAGATACAGAAATAAAAATAGAGAAAGCATTGCTAAGCTGATCAGTTACAACTTGTGAGCACCATTACCCACTGCTCACTGGTGACAGCTATGCACACATTTCATTTGCAGGGCCAAAATGGGCATGTCTTCACTTTGTTCCTAATTCTACAATGTAGTATGGTCTTTCAGGAGTGTGAATTGCATTAGGAGTCATTTTATCATCTTTTGTATCTTGGCAAGGCTTTAGGAATCCAGACACTCAACCACTGGTTCTATAACATCAATGTGCAGTGTAAAGCAATCACACATTCTACTTCTTGGCCTAATATATGCTTGGCAACTATATACACTCTTGAATGGGTGTGCTTAAGGAGAACAGCACACTTCATGTGAAAGTGTCCATGTACGATGAGTTATTGGCCACGTTTTCCTCAACTGTCACTAAAGGAGAGAAACAGAGAGCTCTAAGGTAGCCTAGTCTCACTTTTCTTATTTGAGTCAGCAAGTATTTCCTACTCAGTGAAACCACTGTCAGAGAAAATGAAGTGAATGCTTGGCTTTTGTCTGCATCTGTAAGCCCTAAATTCCTTACTGTAACAGCCTGAAAATTGGTGGATGGCATAACAAAATGGAGGCAATTCTAGTTATGCTGCTACCACCTTTGTAATTACCTTGTCCTCAAGTGTCAGGCTATTTCACAAATACTTGTAGGTACTGACTAGTGATTAGATTGGACCAATTATTTTTGCATGTCAGAAAACAAGATAGGATCAATCAAATTACGATCAATAACATTTCAAGCGAACTGTGTAATTTTTGCAGTCTCTGGATGCATCTTAAGCCTAACAACAGTCATTATGCAGTAGTCTCTAATTTATGCTTAGATGAAGGTTTTCTCCTTTTGCTAAGAAATACAACAGATACAGGTTTTAGGACCTTTATAGCAGTAAAATGGGGGTGAATATCTCTGAGAGACAAACCAGATCCTAACACAGCAAACCTGAAAAAATCATACTCCACTGTGTTCAAGTTGTCACTAAAAGTAAATACATCACTTTCTTTTTCATGAGTATAATTGTCCTTTGGTTACAACTGACAAATTCCCTGAAATGTTTAAGAAGGACAGTGATGTCTCAAGATGTCCCGAGCATCAGGTTGAGAGGCAGTTTTGGAGAAATCACTTTTCAGTCCAGGGTTTATTTAACACATCTGTGTGAAAGACTCTCCTTGAAGAATGTTTCACATCCCATCTCACTTACATTGGTTCTGTGCTGTCAAAGCCACCAAGCACCAAATTTAGAATCTCAACTTTATTTCCTCCCAAAATTGACCAGGCTGATACTAAAATAAGCAGAAGTGTGCTAAAGAAGACATAAAGCTAGGTTTTTACATGCAAGTTTCAAAGCAGTCTGTAACATCCTATAAGACAACAGAGCTGTATCTTATGCACACACAAAATCTTTTAAACAGCAAAATAGAAACACACTTCTAGTTTAAGTATAGCAGCTGAGGTTAGGCTAACACTTTCGTATCTAAGATAGTCTTAAAAGATGATTTAGTTCCACAGCAGCTTTTGCTGATGAGACTGGTGTTGTTTGAGTCCTGCTCTAATCACAAATAGGTGTTCTTTTTTTCAGTACTGATGTTTATCTGATCCAGGGTGAGAGAGTTTGGAGCCTTGAACTTGCAAAACCCAGAAATCTCCTACATCAGTGATATAAAATATATTAACTAGGTAAAAATACACCAAATAAAACTTATATTACATCTTGAGGGAAAGAAACATAACATATTTACAAGTCCCCAACATATTAAATTCATTCTAGGCAAAGATTTTTCTATTAAATGATGAAGTTTTAAAACCTGAACATCCCATAAAGCTCAGAGAAAAGCTTAACTAGAAGAAAGGGAAGCAACTAAAAATAGCAGCTATTGAGCATGGAACACCTCCCTTATTGCCCTACCATTTAGAAACAAAAAAAGGGATGTCAAGCTCTTCCCATTGATCTAGATTTTCTTTACATTTTATCTCTTCAGCTCAAACTGTGCAACAACCACAAATGGAGCACATACCTCCTGTGTGAGGAATGTTTACAGCATTACATGTTCTTTATTTATTTTAGAAAGAAGCTAGTGCCACTCTCAGAAAAAAACAGTGCACAGTACTGCTCCTGCTTCATAGATTTTTTGTAAAGGCAAAGAGGAAATTCTAAATCCTCTTCCCAAGGCTTTGTCTTCATTACCTGAGATTCCTCCAGTTTGGGTGGGAGCCTTATATCTGAAATGAGCTTTGAAGAGCCAAAGTAGGACATTTTTCCAACCTTTACTCTCTGCCCCGGTCTGGAGAATTAAAAATATTTTGAACATGGAAATCTGAAAACTGTTAGATAATGAACCTTTGTACACTAGCTTGTACCATTCTAGATCAAAAAGGAAGCTCAGATACACAAGGTGTAATCTTGTTTCTTGCAATGTGTATTACTGATGGCTTTAGTGCAAGGAACAAAGAACCTGGTAAGCATGTATTTGAATGAGTAGCTATGAGTAGAAACTGGTAGTTGTATTATTTTCCTATTTACATCGTAAAAAAGATGAGTGATAGGGAGGCAAGCTCGTTCCTAGAATTTTCCCACTAGTTATAAGCCAGTATGAAGGCAGATAGCATTCCCTGCCTGAGCTGAGCTTGCATCTATTTGTATTGCTTTGTGTAACAGCCTTCCATTTCCACTGGCTGCACTAAATTTTTAGCCTCACAATTCCAAATATTGTCACTGGTGTGGTTAACTGTCTTTTGTAAATGGCATGTTTTAATAGAAAGAACCCAGGGTTAGACTGAAATCTTTCCGATCATTGATGAAAAGAGCTAGCAGTGTAAACCAGCTGAAATTACTGAAAATCATGAATGACCACATGGGGAAAAATATTTCCAATTACTTTAGGCTGTTTTTTTTCCAGAAAACGAAAATCTGTGCAACACATACTTGCTTATGAGATACAGATGTTAATATTTTACTATGCTGTCTTTTTTTCAACTTCAAGTCCAAATTATCCTAGCAAGCAATGTTTCACAAAGCAGTAGCATTACAGAATAATTTTAAATTTGAAAGCCGAAACTCCAAGGTTTTATATGATGGGCTTACCAATATAACAGGTATTTCTAGTTCTAACAGTTTGATTCTGAAGAAAGGAGATCAGAACTGACACTGTGAGGAAAGGTAAAATGGGGAAATATGCAACCTAAGATTTTCAAGCTTTCTAGTGTCTGACTGTCATAAAATATCATAAAGGAGAAGCATAAAGAACAACAAAGTCTCAGTAAGAGACAAAAAAAGGAATTGAAAAAAATCTATATAAGCACACACAAATCCTTCATACAGACATTATGGGCTGCTTACCCTCCTGCTGATATTGCAGAGAGAGACAATAGGTCAGTCTTGAATTGCCTAAACTGCCACATAGCAGCTTTGTGTGTTGGTTAGTAGGAGGCAAAGACATTTGCTGCCCATGACACTCCTTTAGCAACACATAGACCTTTATTCCCACAACTACAGCAGTTAGTGTTCTTCAAATCCTGCAGCTTCTGGTGGTTTGCTTTCTCAGTTCTGAAGCTATAGGTATTCTGTTGTATTTTTTGAGATTATTAGTTGTTGAACAAGAAGTTGTTTCCTAGTATCTGCAGTAGGTAACTTTTATGCTTCAAAATATCTGAAAGGGAACAGTTTGACCCAGGTTTCTGAACACGGAAACACTTTTCAGAGCTTTATTTACCTCTTAGGACAAAATCTTGGATTAGCACCATTGACAATATCTTTACATTGGAAGAAAACTTGTGTCTGTCAATTAAACTAAAGTCACTATTTTACTGAATTACTTGGAAGTAGATTCACTGTTGCCATGGCTGGATTTGTAAGTGATGGAAGGGCAAACCAGCATCCTGATGCCAGAAGCAGCTACAATGAAAAACTTTATAAATATACTCAGGATCTTATGCACATTATTTATATTCAAACGTAAAAAACTCTCTAAAATGCTTTATCAGTATTTTGTAAGCAAAGTTTCACTTGAAATTTAAGTGAAGTGACTAAAGAATCTGGATTTTATCAAAATGCAGAAAGTCACATAAATCTATTATTAATAAGACTATTATTAGTATTTGCTTTAAGTTTCTGTTAGCTAGTAATAACTGAAAAGAACAATAGCACCTTAAGAAACCTAGGATTACAGCTTAAGCATTTGAACAAAAATATTTTTAATCCAGGATTACTTTAGCATCATATTGTGCTCAGAATAGTAAGGGACTCCAGTAGCATTCAGCTTCAGCTCTCCAATTCTCATGCCCCCAACATCTAGTGAAAGAGCTGCTACTAAGCCTGTGTTAATTTGTCAGCTCACAAATCCACACAATTGAAACCCTCCAGTACCTACTTGCAATTCCATACAGACAGCTGTTAGTAGTTCACAGGTCTGCTCAGCACACAAAAGTCAAATAATACTAGTTGTGTACTACACCATAAAGTATTTGTTTAAATATAGTAGGAGGTCCCTGTTATTAGTTATGTTAATACAGGAATTCAAACATTACACAAAACTTACTAAACTTTTATAAATAGTATTACACTTTTGTATTTCACAATATGACTCACAGCAGCTGGAGTTGCTGCTGTGTATACTTCTGAGACAAGCATCCTGCAGTTCATTTGTAGGTGAAATTTGTTTTCCTGTTGAAAATAATGAACAAAATATCCAGACTGGCACGGTAGGACTTTGTGTAGCAGCATCCTGAAATGTGGGTATTTAGTCAATTCTACCATGAATGCCTAGTCTCTAAAATGTTAGCTTGAACAGATGCATCCCACAAGCCTACTGAAGGAAACTGGCATATGCCCCCCAGCATTGTCATAACTGTTGTAGTTTTCTAGCTGTCCAACAAGATTATTGCCTCCTCTTTGCCAAGGGAAAGGATAGTCCAGACAGTTATGATCACTTCAGGCAAAGTCAGCAGGGCTAGTTTAATTTGCTGATGAAGATTGCTTCAGATAATTGGCTTAATTTACTGTAATGGACTAGGGTGTACTCACAAGGTTTTTCCTGGCAGCAGAGCTGCAGAAGCTGTAATGTGCTGCAGGATGGAAGGATTTAAAGTTTCTAGACCTCTAGGAAGCTGTTTATTCCCATTTCTCATGCCAAGAAGTTTTGCAGTTCACAGGCACATCCCAACACCTTAGAATGTTCGCAAGACCATACCAGAATGAGAAATCACTAAAGTAACTGGAAGCACTAATTCAAACTCTTTCAATTGTATCAACATAAAAAGAAAAAAAAACCTGATCTGTTTTGAAAAGATAAATCTGTCCTTGTCACTGTGTGAGAGAAGTTTCACTATTTGTGAATAGCAAAAGGAAATTGTGATTAAGGAAAGCAATTTTGTGCTTTTCGGTTCAGTAATTTCTAAGTGGGCAAACAGCCCATAAGGTAGGATTTCTTCTTGTCAGTCCTAGCTTATTCAATGGCTTAAACTCAGGAACTGTTAGTGCAGGCTGCCCTAGAAGCACCTGGACCTCTATCCAGGAATCAAATTTAAGCACAGTTCTTCAGTTCAGATTTCCCACTTCTGACTTATAACCAAGATCTGAACATGTTCAATAAAAAACCCAAAACCATCCACAGAAAAAACCAAACCCCAACTCCCCAACTTAACCTCAGCCTTACTACTACTATCAGGAAAGGTCTTTTAACAATTGTTACAATTGATTAATAGATTTGCATACTACAGTAGATGAAAGACATATCATACAGCCAAGATATCCTAAATTGGAATTTAAATTTCTAAAATAATTTAATAGAAAATAATAAAAAAAAATCCCACAGGTTCTAAACATGTAAAAATTATTTCACTTCTTCCACACCACATCAGATAGTGGAGAACTGTCAACCTACAAGCTCCAGTTTTGAAAGCTAGACCTGAAGCCCATTAGGACCATCAAACACGGTTAATAAATTTCAATGTTCTTTATTCAAATTAAATTCTCTGAAGGCTGAACTTCAGAAAAGACAACAATTTATTCCTTAGAGGTAGGACATACAGGATATTTAAGAACTAATCTCAGGTCTGAGAAGTAATGGATAGCAGAACAGAATCAAGGAACTATATAAAGGCACTTGCTTCCTACAGATTTATGTTTCTTTCACTTTAGTCTTGGCTGGTTCCCCAGCTGTGAGGTATCTTCCTGAAAATCATGAACCCAAAAACTTGAGGGTTTAAAAAAGAATGTGCTTGAGGCACTTTAGAGGCTTAAACAGAATGTGTCTGCTTGCTTCCAGCAGGAGGATCCACTTTTAGCAAAGAGTAGAGACTCTACACTGGAAACACCCAAGAGACCACAGAACCAATCTTGTAACCTGCTCATGACATTAAACCTGCACAGGCCCTACACTATACAATAGGATGCACAGAAAACAGCCCAAGGAAAATCAAGTTAGGAGAAATCTGAGATTGCTTAGATTTATATATTAACTTGCTATTCAAGTATCTATTAAGTCTTGATCAAAACAAAAGGGTAAAAGAAAATTCATACAATTGAAGTAACACTGTATCTGAGAATCTACATTGTTTATTTCATCAAGAAGTGCCCCCCAAACCTAAAGTACAACATTTTTAAATCTACAACACAAAAATAGAAAATATTCAAAATGCACGGAAACACAAGTCACCTTTAATGTGATTAAAACGTCACATGAGATTTTTTGCAGTTAAGTGGCAATTAAGGATGTGCTTTACAACACTGTATAGATATCTGCACGTTTCCTGTACAGGTAGGATCCTCATGCTTGTGCAAGTCGTTCTAGGACTCTTCGGTAATCTGAAACAAGCTGTTGGAAGCTCTCTTCTAACTGTTCACGTTGCAAGTTTAGGTCTATTTGGTTCAACTGATTAGTCATCTCCTCTGGTCTTAGACACCTTCTCATCTTGGCAAGTTCTCTCTGTTTTTTCTAAGCAATCAAACAAACAGTAGTTTGAACACAGCCAGTAATTATCAAGAATATGGTATTTCATTAAAATTTATTCACTTTCAGAATCTGGTTCTTTAAGATGTCCCTAATCCCAAGAGAAGCAGTAACCATGGTTGATTAGTAGATTTGTTCTGTTAAAGGCTCATAGTTTCTGTATTGCCAATGAGCTAGTGAAGGGAAGAATGGCTTCAAATTCTGTTCCTTAACCAAACAGATTAGCTGAAGATGTATGGCACAGAAAATTTGACTGTAGAAATCTGACCAGAATATTTAGTCCTACATTAATATTAATTACACTGGTGTCTCATTACATGACTGCTCAGCCAACTGATTTCCCTATAACTATCAAATATTAATTTTAAGCCTCCAGTACACAGAAAAAAAATTCACAAACTCATATAAATTATTCAAGTTACCAGGGACTAGCAGTAACAGAACTGAAAAGCAGTAAGATTATTTGTAAGCATAAACATATTTGAAGAGGAAGATAATGAGTTGTCCTTGTTCTGCACATGTGATTTTTACCCGTTTCTTAAAAACACCTCAAAATACTTTGGTATTTTCTTTACCCAGATATACTTTTATTTAGCTGATACCGATTTCTTAACTACTCAATTCTTCAGGTACTTCCCATTCTTCAGTCTTCTTTAGCTTTGTAAAAGCAGAGTATCATTCAACACTTCATTAAAAAAAAAAAAGTATTATGTATGCCTGCTCTCTTATCAATAAACCTTTACCATACCTATGGAATCAATGTATTAAAACAATGAAATTTCACCAAATTACTCTGTTTCTAACAGTCTCAAAATCAAAGCCCTTTTGTGTTTTAATTTTATGCTTATCTCCAAAAGGAATATAAGTTTTCTTTCTGTGATTGATGTGACTGAGAGTCAGGAGAGAGGAGTGGAGACTACAGTAAACTGCAAATCAGTAAGACCAGAAAAACTTTTACAGTCTCCCAAAGATTCCACAGATTGACAAATTTCTGTTCAGAAAAGGAGGTTCTGTACTTAAGTCCTGACGAGGTGTTCAGGCACATTTCTGGCCAATTATCAAGAAACCTTTCCTTGCTGAAAGGATGTGAAAAGCAGCATAGATGTTTAAATTCTGGTTTCACATTAGCTCTACGTAGTCAAAATGAGTAAGATAATGAAAACGTGTGATGAGCTGCCCAAATGAAAATAGAGATGAGTATCTTCTGGCCAAGCTGCTGCCAATAGAACAACTAAAACTTTATTCTAGAATTAATTCAAAGTCTGCCTAATTAACAGGAGTGTCTGTTTAGATTATAAACATTAGCTCTGAAAAAAGAGCGCCAGCTTTTAAATGCCCATTACATCTGATACTGTGCCATTAGGCCATCTTAAGTCCCAGATTCCTGCTAAAAAGCAAACTCTCTTTGCATGTTTCAGATAACCAGTTGTTTCAGTATCAATCCCCCCCCCCACCATACTACAAGCATATCCAGGTACACACAATCTTGAAAACTGCCATCAGTAACATTTCACCTGGGCAGCTTCAAGAGGATTCTTTGGGGGCAAGTTGTTGGGCTGAAGAAAAGCGTATTCAAGTTGCAAACAAAGTATCACAATTACAAAAAGCAAGTGCAGCAGTGGTATTTACTTCCAAGAGGGATGACATGAAGAACAGAGGCATGATCAAGGAGATATGTCTACCAGCATAATGCACTAATAAAAAGCAGAATTCATCAGAAATGGAGAAGCCACAGTGAAACTGAAATTTCATAAGCTGCTCACCCTTTAAGTTACCTTGGGGTAATGCCCTGTTAACTAATATACCAAATCTTTTATTTCCTGTACTAGTACTACTTATGCAAAGAGCAACATATCCTGCTACATCAGTCATCCCAATCTAGTGATGCCATATGCAGAAAGGTCTCAGTACCTTTAGCAATTACCACCTTGCTAATGTAACGATTTCAAGGGGAACAGATGTATTACATGTTTTTCCCATGAGACTTCTGCAAATAGTTTTTTTCCCCTGCTACTGTTAGCCAGAAAGTAATTCTAAGATGGAATACCACTTTTAATATATTAAGATAGTGTCAACTTAGAATTATTCGACATTTCTAGGCACTGCTCAAATGAAGCTATCAAACAGCTTATGTAATAAAATGACACCAGTATTAGAGTAAGCAGTAATATTCTTGATTATGTTTAAAAAGTTTGTTTCCCCCCTCAAAATTACTCTCTCTATATTAAAACTTAGTTTCATTACATTTCTGAAAACGTTTTGAAAATGGCACTGTAACTAAAATTTATTGAAAATTGTTTAAATTGAGTGTATAAGTAAGCTGTTTACTAGATGGAACTACCATAAACAGATGACTATTTCAGAACATGAAATTTAAAATCAGGCAAAAAATGTGTTGGCTGCTTTAAAGATTCTTTCGAATACACACTGAAATAACAAAAAACTAAAAATGCAATGTTCTGAAGTAGCAATATTGCATATTTAGCAATACAAAATCCATTCATTATCCATGCACTTATTGTGTGCAAAGACTGAAGTGGAAACACCTGCTGGCAGCACTAGAATTGAAGTTGCTTATGAAATTTTGGATTTTGCCTATAGGATCTCAGTGATGAGTGAGTGAATTGAAACCATGTAAGAGTCATGAAAAACAGTTGCTGAAAAATCACCTTGGTGGACACCGAGTGAAATTCAGCAAATGAGACAAGACACTCAGGAAAGAGAGCATGTTTTGATTAAGGTCCTGGCACTCAGCATGACATGAAGTTATCACCAGATCAGACAGGTATTTAATACAATGCTTGCCTCTCATTTCTACTAACAGCCCCTGTAAGCCCCATGGAACTACAAACAAAGTTTTGCTATTTTGGTGTAACAGGGAAAATGCTGCTTTAGGAAGGTTTTCAAGCTAACCAAGATACTCCTCGTGTTCATTTATATAAATTATATATATATAAACATATATATATATACATACACACACACATTCATGTGTACATTTATATGCAGGATTTTGGTTTGCTTGGCAAATACTTAATTGACAGCAGTGGCTGACATGCTAGTTACAGCAATTAACCTAGATTTATTTGTGGCCTTTTTGACTCTTGATATAAAGACTGATGACATTAGCAACTAAGATATAAATTTTTAAATCTGTATCTCCAAGGGTCAGTTTATGCAACACAGGTCAACCACACTGAAAATCCAGGATGCACAAATAATAGGAGCTAAGAAAATTATGAGGTAATATGCTTAATACTTGCTTGAATTTTACTGCTGGTATTATTTTGTATTCCATCTGCGTGGAGTTAGTCCTATGCTGACGTGACTTGATTACTTCTAGCAAACTGTTTCCTTAAGACTTAGCAAAGAATTACAACAGGAATTTAAACTATACCTAGACTGCAGTGTAAACTTTGCCTCTCCTCAAATTTTTGGCTTGTCTATTTAAGGTATATGTTTTTAAACTCTTCAAGAAATTCACCATTTCTCCATTTAAACCTACCTGGGCATAATGCCACTTGCAGCTAGATAGCATAAGCTTAATAGTAACCTCCTGCTAGAACTGGGCAGGAAATAGTCAGGAGTCAAATACAGGATCTTCAGTGCTGCTATGTACAAATGTCCTCTGCATCTGTGTATATGTCAGCTGAACACTGCACAGCTAATAGTAGTTGACTGGCAACATAATTGGCATCAACTACATTTATGGAAATTAAAGTAAAATCAAGTATAATTAGCCTTGAAATAAATATTAAATGATACTTAAGTCATATACACCTTATAGGGCCCAATCAGTCTTCTTTTAACATCCAACCGATAGCTTCTGGACTGTTCTGCATCACCCATATTTGTTGCACGCAATCGGAGAATTTCATAAACACGTCTTGTGTGTTGCTAATGAACAGAAAGGAGAATAAAAACCACATCTGAGTAAAGAGGTCACTCAACAGAATTCCAAGTGGAGAAATACTGAAATATTAGAGTAATTCGTCATCTTATCAGAAGACAGGGGCATGGATAAATCTGTCCTCCTATCTGGTGGGTTCAATGAATAAATATTTTTCTTTTTACTTCAAAACCATTTTCCATATACCCAGTGTCTGATCTCTCAAGTGCTGCCATAGAAGTGCTTCAAGGACTGTAAGTGAACTGTAAGCAGAAAGCCCAGAAGCCAGAGTCCAAAAACACTTCTAAGAACAAGGACTGGAACTAGAGTGACATTAAGCAATACCAAGCAGTATACACTTTGCCAATTTTAACAATCCACATATACCTACTGCCCTGCACAAGGCCCCCTGAAAGTTCTAAATATGAAAGTGAAACAACAATATTTAAAGTTTCCTGTTTACTAGGGCAGAAAATTAATTAGTAAATGGAAAAACTGAAGTGCTTTTGGTATCAGGATCAGAAAGTAAGACATCCGGGGAGAAAATTATGTTGCTACTAAAAGTATTAACTTGCATCTGTATGAAAACACAATTTAAGACCAAGTATATTTTTTCTGAACAACAGAACAAAAATAAAGGGGTTTGTTTGCTACGCTACCACATGTTTATATACTGTTAAAAACCAGATGAAACTTATTTATTCTTTCAGATTTAAAATATAGAAGGCTGCAGATGCAGTTTCCTTATATAAGCAATACCATTTTAATGAACACATCTGAATATGGTTTCACACTGTCCCATCCTTCAACATTTAAAGTCTTCAGTACATCACATTCAAATACATTTTTAATTAAGCAATTCTATTTCACTACTGTACTCCAAAATGAGTTTAATAACTTAAGATTACCAGCAAATTTAATTGTTCAATTTAACTCTTTAGTTCTCCAAGTGTTTAGAACTGCATTAGTAAGTTGTTTGCCACTTTAGCATTCTGCATTCCCAAAGCAACACTTATTTGCAAAAATACTCTTGAAAGAAATCAAAACCATGCCAAATTCTATTACAATAGAATTTGTAGTAAAAAAGGCATTTATCTAAAACCATGAGTCATGTATCTCCTGATAAATTCTTAACAACGCTCAAAATAAGCCAGTGTGTAAATTCCATGTCTCTCTCTAAGTTGAAATTGTATTGTACTACTTTGATAAGAGTATGTCCAACTACAACTGTACTGATTTAATACCTTATTTATTTTCAATTTTTGTTGAGCTTCTGTCACCATTTCTTGACTGAAACCTTGCATTAACTTCACTGGGGAAAAGCAAAGCAAATCTTGACAGAGCTTTACAAGAACAAAGTCTCTAAGCTTCACATAGTTCTCAGATGGATCTTCAGCTAGAAAGAATAAAAAAAAGCTTATCAGCATTATTTGTTTTCTCATCTCTGGTATGTAATTACAAAGAACTATGGAAAACAAAAGCAGGTGCAGTATTCATCAATATATAAACAAATGTGCTTAATTGTAAGCACTAGTATCAAAGGTTTCGATGTTTGAAAGACATCAAACAGGTCCCAGAAACTTCTAAAATTTTGTGTATGCAGTGCTGTACATACTGTACATACATATTATGAAACCGACTTCTTTAAACGCATTTAACTCTCTGGGAAGACTAGCCTATAAACCTTTTTATCTCGTATCTTTCTATATTTGACAGTGGTAAAACACTAAAACACAAAAGGGAAAAGATGGGAAACGACTGGTGAAAATATCCTATTGTATGCAATAGGATAAACTAGCTGAAGACATGTATTGAGCAGGAGTTAGTCTTTGTTAGCTGGGAAGGCTGGAAAAGGTACAACCCAAAGGACAACATTATCCAAAATTAAAAGGCTGAAAGGACCTAAGCAAGAGCTGATCACGATTTCAAGTTACTTCCATTTTACTTAAAAAGACAGCATAGCTAGCAAAACTGTTTTTTTAGGGAAAAAACACTGAAATTGAGAACTAGCCTCAGTTAAGATCAACATGAGCCCATATGCAGCTATTTAATGCAGGAGGAAAATATGTACAATGCTGTGAATGTATTTATTTTTTCCTTGCTTTAGACAAGCTCACTACAAACAAGTAGTAGCAGGGTCATGCTTCCCCTTCAACACTCATTTTTCTGGGAGCTAGCATTGTGGAGTATCGCTAACCAGCTTATGTCTCAGCTGTGTTTCCCTTTAGTTTTGAAGTACACTATAAATAGTTAAAATTTGCAGTTTTAGGATGATCAAAAGCAAAGCAAAGCTACCAAGAAGGACTGGGATAGAAGCTTTTGCCATGTAGTGTATGTGGCACCACACAACTAGCAATTTTTCTGGGTTGGGTTCAAATGGATTGTGCATGAGTGGCCTAATCTTCTCTGGCAAGCCTTATAGCACTTATTCTGCAAAAGAGACTGGAGAAGTGCACTAAAGTAAATTGATGCATTCTTTTGCACTCAGATTAGTTAAAAGAAGAATGAGGCAGTTTCTGTCCAGTAAGCACTATCAGCATATATTTTGCTTGTGTCAGGATGACAAGGTATAAGCAGAATAAAGTATTTGCTGCAGACATGAAACTCAGAAGTAATTCGAATTAGTAAATTATTACCTTTTTCAAAGAAATTAATTAGATCTTAATTTCCTCTTTACAGAAAGGTTAAAGGCTTTATTTCACAATTTTAGATTGGATATCCTAAATATCCTGGCCATAATAAAGTGGTCCAAGCCCATTGTGCCGCTCAAAAAGGACAATAAATACTTCTCTAACAGTCTTAACTTTCATAACTTGAGTGCCATGTAGAATATTGCAAGCTTTCTCCTGCTTCATTCCATAAAAAAAATTGAACCCTGTTTTAGTGCACGTTTACTGTTTGTTACAACCCTGCAATTAAGGCACTAAGCCACTAACACATCACAGGATTTATGCAGTAGCATGTTAAGACTTTGCTCATCCTCAATTATAAAAGCTATGTAAAGGTTTGTACTATTAAAAGGAAAAAGTAAATGCGTGATGCACATGAGTTCCTGTGCACAAACTAAGTTACACTTTCTTAGGTTCCCACAAACTGGATTGAAATTATGAGGTGGATTATTTTGTTATGATGATCCGGCAACAAGGCATTATGAAAGCAAGTTGTCTATCGGCTTTCAATTAGAATGGAGAGTTACGTATACCCTAGATGAGACTACATATAGAATTGAATGGTCAACATGTGTTTGGACTGCACTTTTTCCTATATGAGACTTGAAACCACAGGACCAATGTCATTCTTATGGCAATTTTAATGCTAGTCTTGCTATGCACATGGACCCTTTATCTGCCATTTCCACAATAATTTGTTTTTAGGTATTTGTGCACACACATATCTGATGTCATGGATACCTTCAGCCAACAATATGTGCTCCTAGAACACAAGCTCTCCACAAACTCTTACTGGCTCTAAAATTTCAGCTTGCACAGTAATATTAATATGCTATTTTAGTTAGGTGTGTTGAGTCTCCACTCAAGTTTGAGTTTTGGCTAACAGGGGTAAGTTGAACAAGGAATTCGACAAAGCTTGATCTCTTGGCAAACTTAGCTTTATAAAATAGTTAGTTAGCTGGTAATCCATTCACACTAGGGATTGAATTTTCCTGGTGTGCTGGTCTCCAAGTTAAGTATTTAAGAAGCTACACTACATACACTTCTGTAAACCAGGGTACTAATAATACTAATAATTCCGAACTGAGCAGAAGCAAAATCTTCAAAAGTCTTTAAATGCAGATAAATGAACATAAAAGTTAGTTTATGGGCCACCAACCTGTGAAAGTTCCTTATTAAAAATTTAACACAAACCTGTTATATCAAGTACTGTAGGAGAAGACATATAGTATCTATGAACTGTTTCAAGCAGCTGAGCACCATGGCCTTCTCCTTGGAATGGTGGCAAGATCAGCATCTGGCTACAGACAAAGGAATGCATTTTCAGTTCAAATGCAAGCATTTGGAAAAAATGCTAAGTCTTAAAAACAAAATGGTATTTCATTTTAGATTAAAGTACATGCAATCTTCATGTTGAAATGTAATTTTTAACAGAATTGTAAAATTGTTAAATATTCAAAACTTGTTTGAGATTCCCTCTGCTTCAAGAAGGGAACAATGAAATAAATCAGTGCATAGACAGGCAATAATGGGGATTTTTTTAAACAAATCAACACTATTATAAACAAGTATTGGGAACTTCAGCAGTTCCCTCTTCTGAAATAAAAGGCAAGGCACGAGTTATACCGCCAATTACCTTACACGTGGCCGGGTTTTGTCTGGGTACACATAGTAATTATAGACTGTCATGTAGCCTACGGTCGCAAAGAGCGTAGCTCCATCCTTATTATACTTCTCAAATCTGCAGATAAAACAGAAAGCCAAGCAGGTCAATTACAGTTGCGCTCCCATGCAGTGTCCATTTTCTTTTCCATTCTCCAACTGAATTTTCAGTGTCAGCAAGCTACTCTGTGAGGGCCCAATGGGTACACCTGCTATGTTCTGAATGTACAATTCACTTAATTGGTGTGCAGCAACTTGGATAAATCAGACCTCTTTACAGCACTTCAGTGCACTTGCCTATTATAAAGATGAATAGGTGGCAAGTAAAAGAAAACACAGGCAAAGCTCATTTTACTGTTTAAGCCTACATTCAGGGCTCTAACGGACAACAGCATTTAATTCAGCTCTATTCTCAAGCTTTCCCAAAGCATAATGGAAGAAAACTCAAGCCTCATAAACAATGTTTTTTCTTTCCTGGGAAAAATATCATTATACTGCTCCAATAATTGGCCAGCCACAATTAAAATGCAGGCTTTGTGGAGGTAATAAGGTCCACTGTTGCTTTAGAACTGTACTTACACTAGAAAGTAGTTCCATCTTTCATCATCTACATCAATAAAGCTAGCAGTTTCAATAAACCACATCAAGAACGTCTGAAGCCTTTCATGATATTCTCGAAAGCCTGGACATGTCATGTCAGCCTAGGGAAAAAGCCAGGAGAAGTCAGGTGAAACCTATCACAGATGCAAGAGGAAAACCTATGCAAAACCTAATTAAATTCTCTGATATAAAAAAGCATGTTAATGATTACTAAATAGGTAAAATTATAGTATTTATACACTACAGTTTAATCACTACAGAAGGTGCATGTCTGCAAAATAAAATTTAATTTTTGTTGCTCAAAAGCAGAAGTTTAACTTAATTTTCATACCTTGTATATCTGATATGTTATATCTTCACCAGCTTCCTCATTATGGATAGAATATGTGTGTAGCAGCATTCCAAAGGGCTTGAAGTTGACCTCCTTCTCCAGCAGAGACACAAAGTCATCTGTGTTTGTGCAAAAACCAGGCGGAATGATTTCTCTAATTTTACTTTCAACATCATCTGCCTGGAGATTACAAAAAGGGGAAGAATCAGTGGAAGATTCAAAAAAGACAGCATTGATGTTACTGTTGTATTTAAGAAATGAATATATGAGACACACTATATCTACCAGTAATTAAAAAAAACAAAAAGAGAAAAAGCAAGCATTCTTGTTGTTCATTAGTGATCTTCCAGGCAAGTAAAGGAGCTCCACTCATGAGATCAGAAATGTCACAATCCAGCCTTTGTAAGCATCAAAAAGCCCTTGGTTACAGCCCAAGTTCATGAACATTTCTACGTTTAGAGATTGTTATGTTTGTTCAAGCTTGACTAAGAGCATTGGTAGCTATTCTGTAAGTGCAGCATGTTCAGAAGCTGACCTTCTAGACAGCAGCTCACCAAGACTGTGCTATGCTACACAGCCTTGTAAAACTCAGGTTCCCAAACAAGCAACTTACAAGAGGTATTAGATGATGCAGAACTAAGTGGAGAAAAAGGGACAAAGATCAAAAATGGTAGCTCCCAAACAGGAAAGTGATAGCTAGCACACTCTGGCATTCTTACGGCCTGCTGCTTGAAATGCCTGTCTATAGAATCAGCTGCAAAACACAGTACAAACTCAGATAACCACATCCCCCATTCTAATAAAAGAAAGTTTTGAAAACAAAGTTTGACATGAAATAGTACAACTTATGAATACTGTCAGCAAATCTGACCCGTAGTCTAACATACTGTGAAAGACAAAATATTCTGACACCAAAATTTAATTCAGAGATTACCCTTTTCAGATAGCCAAAGTTAGAGACTATCAGCTGAGCAGACTTCATAATCCTTTTCAGACCCCCAAAAGACCACTTCATTGAATACATTTACTACTTCTTTTTAACCATGAATATTTGATGAAGCTTCACAATAACGTATTACTGCTTCTCACCAGGCAATAAAACTTAATGAATTGGTTTCAACTTAACAAAACCATACTCCTCAATACAACTCCTAAAAGCCTGACATTACATTCAACAAAATGAGCTTACATTCAATTCAAACTTTTCTCTGGACAATGAATCCAGGTTTTTACTTAATGGAGTTTGCCATGAGTTCAGCTGTAATGTTTGTATTGTATCTATTTCCACAAGGGCGGACACAAGAACACTTTGTGTTAACTTACTAAGCAGCTCTTTCACACCGTTTACATGCATGATGGGTATTAGTTCAAAACCAAGACCCTTGCTACTTAGCATTCAAAACAGGGAAATTAAGATGCTTAGAACAAAATACACTACAAAAGGCTAATACAACATGCTACTAATTCCTGTCCTTTCAACCATGGGCCCTTAAGCAGAAGCAATGCACCTGCAAATGAATAGCACTTCATCATTCAGTTACATTTTTAGTGTAGAAAAAGATAGACTTAGTTCAGCACAAACAAGTTTTATTCTTAATGGTTTGGTACTACCAACATTTACATTTATATTTGGAGAGAGAGCTATTAAGCAGTTAAAATGCAGTTCTACAATACCTGGTGTAAGAACTCAGTAAAAATGTGTACAGTCTTTACATTCATTTCATTCTCAAAACAAAGATAATTTGTTGGCGCCTTTGCTATTCTTCATAAACCAATATTAGCTAAATTATGGGTTTTTTACACTTACTGATTTAAGGGCATTACACAAAACCAGACACTTCTGCTGAAACAATGAATTACATTAAAATACATATTTATATGGAACACAATTTAAAAATGCCTTTTTTTTTAATTGTGCAAATGTGTTGTTTACACAGATCTTGTGTCGGCACTACACAATCTGTAAGATCTGTGTAATTACACAGATCTGTAAGAAAGCACAACTAAGAATCTGTAGCAACTTTCATTTTACAGAGCTGAATAAGCATGCAAAAATAATCTAGAATTAAAATAGTATTTCCAAGCAGCAGTACAATAACTCATGACTATGTGGACAACATCTAAAAAGGGTGAATATACAGTGGGAAGTACTATATACATAATGTTTAAGTAATTTTGCTTCCCCTCATATTTCTAAGTTTCTTCATTAGTGGTAAGAAGGAAGACAACCTGTAAAGCCTGTAAAAGCTTGTAAGGTAGCACATCCATCACTGGCTGCCACCAGAGAAAAGTCTTGTTTTCAATACAGCAGAAAGAATTAAAATATTTCAGAGGCTTAGCAAATAAAACACTAGATAATACTTCTCAATTCTATATGACTATGACATTTTCACCTATTGCTGCCTAAAAAATTTTCTTCCCTTGAAATGAGGTCTGACAGAAGAAAATACAATCTTCAATTACTTTTAGGGATTACAGGATTTCTCCTCCTTACAGAGCAAATCCCAGAATCCTCAGTTTGAGCAGTGGCAGAAGTTTAACCCATGCAATTGTCAGTTAATAAAACCTGAAATACTGGAATCTGAATATATCAGCCACATAAAAAAGAAATTATTTCATTAAAACACATACATTTTAATGGAAACATTCATTACTTAGTTGGTCCTTTTCAAACACTTCTGAGGTGCCCATAATCCAAGGAGCTACCAAAATGTGTTAACTGCCTTCCCTTGTACATTTCTTTGATATTGGTGAAAGGCTATTTTTTTTATCAGAGCAAGACACTCATATCTTACTAACTGGAATGGATGCACACAAGTTTCTCTTCAGAAGAATGATCCTATTGACTACTACAGCAATGTTTAACATAGGCAAAGCCACTTACACAAAGCATGCAAAAACCTGAATAAAGCCAGCAAAGAGTATTTAAGCTTATCGTTCATGTAAGTGCTGTAAGTTTTCACAATCAGGTAATGTATTAAAGTAAGTGCTGCCTGTTATGTATTACCTTCACAATCAGAATCATGTGAGGTGATGACAAGGAATCTGGTATAGGCTTGGAACTACACTTGATTTGTAGTAGGACTGCTTAAGTGAGTAATGTCACTTTGTACATCACATTTGACTCTGGGTAATTTTAATTTAGAAATTATCATTTAGGCAGCTATAACATTTGCATACCATGTAGATGCTGTTTCAAAGTGACTTAATTTCAAACAACTATAGAAGCATATTTGAGAGTTGAATTTCTCTAAAAATTGTACGCACATATTTCAGAAGGGAGAAATGATCAGCAGTATTACATTACAAAAGCCCCAAATAGCAAAACAATAGTTTTTAATTAACTTTTGTGTAAAGCATACACTAGATGCAAAGCAAGATACAGAGTCTAGTGAAATACTTTACCCCTATCCCATCATAAAATACAGATGAAAAGGAAGATACTGGAACAGCTGCAAGTCTCAAAGCTGCAAGCAATTCAGAGGTCTTTGCTATTAATATTTACACTAGAAAAAAGCAGTTTCTTTTCAGTTATTTGAAAGAATTACCTCCATTCAAGAGAGAATTTCTGTTTACTTTCACTAAACAAGTACCAGCTTCTGTTCAAAACATGATCATACTTTGCTGAGACTTCCCCAATAATATCCTTTATTATTATCTCCTTTACATATCTCCTTTAAGATGCATAAATATGACTGGAGTTCTGGCTCTTGACATTTAAGTATTGTATCTCTTCCTCATGTACAAAAAGATCTTAGAGGAAAAAAAATATAGTGGTATTGGGATGAATATTTCTGTCAGTTCGTAGCAGGGATAGCAGCAGCTGCTTCAGCAATAATGAAACCAAACTTAATATTACAGAACAAAACCACCTGCTGTTAAATGAGCTTGTATGGGTATTTGGATACAAAATCCTCAGCTGTGAATAACTTTGTGGAGCAGTAATACCAACTTGCTTGTAACCAGTTATGGTAAAGACAGAAACTGCCATCCTTTCCTTTCCTTAACACCATCTATTCACAGCACAAGATTATCTGTCACGTGTGGAGGATAGTCTGCATCTTAGTGTAATTATCATCAAGGAGGAGAGATCAGCAAATAGTTAACTTAGAAAAATAAATGTTAATATGCATTCAAATCAACATTGTGCTGTAACAGCAGCTTCTGTTTTAACCTCTGCAAATGCATTATCTTAGGGTGGTTAAACTGACGGCAAATACAAACTCAAAAAAAGATTGACTATAGTCGCATCTTTTCTTCTACGTGTTTAGATACAGCAATATAAGCAGCTTATTTGAATGTACAGTGCTAGTAACATTAAGGGAAGTACAGGGTAGACAACCACATTCTTCCCCTTCAGTCAAGGCATGCAAATGCTCTGGTAAGCATACAGAAGTGCTGCTCAGAAATATCTTTTTTTGTCCTCATCTCAGTCCCTAAAGGAATTGGAGGAATAATTCAGTATAGGAAACAGGGCTTGAAAAAAGCAACTACTCTGGGCAATCAAAAAAGTTGCAGTGTGCATAGGGCAAGATAAACCTTGAACAGACCTCCAGAGAAGCAAATAGGGTTTGCCATTTGAACAGAAGATAGATGAAGTTTAAAAAAAAAAAAAAAAAAAAGTGCTACATTGCAGATTCCAGTTCTATTTTGAAATTATAGCAGTGAAAGGTTGGACTATTTGATTTAAATATGTCTACTATATGGCCAACAGCATTTCCTTTTTTTCCTTATTTTCAAAAAAATCCTTCTTAAGACTGAAGAGCATGACCTTTCACTCCTAAGACATATTGCCCTAGCCTCCAAAGTATTTCAGACATGTTCAGGAACTTAGCCTGTTGTACTGAGTATATTCCAGTACACCTTCAAACAAGGAAGGGCAAATCTTTAAAATCATTTTAATGAAGTAATTCCAATGTGTTTCTCCTTTTACAATAGGCCTTTCCTTGAAATAATTTTAATGAATTCCAACAAATTTGAAAGTAATAATTTAAATGCAGTCTGAAATTGTATTTGGAAAACATACAGACAGTAGAGAGGAAAATAAAAAGCTATTTTACAAGTATTCTATAAGCTCAGAAAACCTCCATAAAAAATAAAAAAACAACCAAACAAAACCCCAGCAGGTAATTGTATTACCACATGCCTTTAAGAAAGATGTAAAGCATACATGATACCCATACAGAAGCTTATAATCTCCTTCCTGCCCTACTTGTTCTCCATGTTTAGGGAGACACAATGAAGCATTCTATCTCTCAAATTCTTACAGAAACCTCCTTTTCCTTCTCACTGATTTTCTCCATCATAACCCCCACCAATGCTAGTCCTCCTCCTAGTCACAGTTAATATGAAAATACAGACTTGCCAAGTTGAAGTTTATTTTGCAGAACTGGCTTTGGCATCAGCATCTCACAGCTGACTGTTGTGTTTGACACAATTTTGATTGTGCTGTCATCAGAGAATGGGAAATCTACAGATGAAGTTCAAAGCTTTCATTAGCTTACCAAATGGGAGCATTGTCTATTTCCTTTTAATTTAAACCATGTTTAGATGGGCAATTACTAAACCTAGAACTCCTGTCCAAAGCACAGTAAACCTTCTCAATGTTATGTTAAAGACAGAAGCAGACCTGCACTTACCTCCACACAGTCGAACTTTTCATTTACTTTTGATGTGTATTCAATGCGGAAGAGCGTTGACAGGTTTCCAGCAATGTAATACAAGAGGATCTTGAGTCCCTTGTAGCCAAAAGCAACTTCACTGAGAAAGGAGAAAATAACAACCAGGAACTCAATACATAACTGAACATTCACATCACAGTGGTTTCATCTCATGTGACATTCACATAATCTTTCCCAGTAAGGTAAAGTAAGCTTCCTAATAGGAAAAGGGAATCAAACTGGATGTACATTATCTAGACAGAGAAAATGCCTTACACTGCTTCTATTATTTCACTTCTCTAGCAGAAATATTCTGAACTCAGTAAGGCAGTGCCTGTGTCCTGACTGTGACAGCTCAGGAGAGAATACCTGAAACAGCTAATACTGTGTTTATGCTTTTTCAACTGCTTTAACTGATTACAGTCATTACGTTAATTGATCGCTAACATTTATTAAAAATTACTTTGCAGTGTAGCATATTTTGGAATAAGCTATTTCAATCTATAGTGTACAAAGCACAGATAAGCAGGTGTAGCCATTTGTGGAGTTTTTAGTTGACAGTTTCTATTTAGTTATCCAATCTAACCAGAAATTAGTATGTGCAAAAGTAGTACAGAATACAAAAGCTGTTTTTACATTTTGAAAATATAAGTTGCCTGAACACAAACCCTATACTTTTATGAAGAATAAAGAATTTCTTTTCTGAAAAAAATGTGCAGAAAATAATAATGTTCACAAAGAAACAGGCAAACTTTTTTTGTTAAAGCATAGCTAAAACTCCTTTTTACTGGGTTTTTTCTTTTATGATAGTACACTCATAATTGAAAATTCAAAATGTAAGTGCCAGAAGAACTTGCTTGTTAACTAAACTAACAGATTGGAGAGGATTCTCTGATTAATAAATTGTAATTATTGTCAGTGATAGCTGCAGTAGATGTCTAGTAGTGTAACCAACTTATTACATTTAATATAGGTAGTTCACTCTAATGGGAGTACTTTGAATGCTTTCAAAAGGAAATTGGAATTAAGAAACACAACTAGTTAAAGAAGTCCACAGAAACATGCAGCTGGATTTTCCTTAGCGGGGGGATCTGTTTGTTTTGCTTTGTGGTGGTTTGGTTTTTTTAAAATCTATGGCCAGATTGTTAACTATCACTCTACTGAAAACAATAAATGACACTTCAGCACTAATTAATTCATCATACTCAAAAATAAAAGAAACAATACTCTTCTACCTACACTTTAAAAAAGACTTTAATACCAGCATTCTCCTGGAGAAACTGGCTGCTCCTGGCCTGAACAGGTGTACTCTTCACTGTCTGGATGGCCATGCCCAAAGAATGGTGGGAAATGGAGCTAAATGCACCAGACAGCTATTCCCTGCTGCATTCCCCAGGGCTCACTGTTGGGACAGTCCTATTTACTGTCTTTATCAGTGATCTGAATGCTCCCTAAGTCAGACTGCAGTCAACACTAGGCTGGATAGAAATGTTGATCTGCTGGACTTGGGTCGTAACAAGTGACAGGCTTGGGGAAGAACAGCTGGAAAAGGAGCTGGGGGTGCTGGTCAGCAACTGACTGAACATGAGTGAGTCAGGGTGTGCCCAGGTGGCCATGAAGGCCAGTGGCATCCTGGCCTGCATCAGCAAATGTAGTAGCAGCACCAGGGCAAGCACTTCTTCCCCTGCAATCAGTATTACCAAAATTCTTGGTTTTTAATGATTTGGAAGCAACTTTGCCCCTTGGGACCTATTAATTTGATTCTGGAAACTTCAACTTACTCATCTCCAAACACTTGATGGCTGTACTCCGGATTAAATGTTGTGTTTTCATCCTCCAAATCCTCAGGAAAGCGAACTGAGGAAAAAAAAAAAAGAATAGAGCATGACCAAGTCACAACCTTCCATTTGTTTATCCGCAGATGCTCTGCTTGCTGTTCATGCACGTTTTCACTAGAGTCAGATAACTTTAGTTATGAAATTATGTGAGGGTGGCATACAAATGAAATCGAGGCATCCTATACAATATAGATGCATGTTATTTGATCTGAGAATAACAAATCAGTAACCAGAACTGAGAAATTGACACAGATGTATACATGCATACATTTCACAGGAAGGTACTAGAATACTTCAGTATCACTTGTACAATATTTAAAGTGGTATTACCTAGCTTCAGCTGAATTGCTTCATTTGTATTACACTTGTATTCAGCCAGCTTCTTCTCCATAGCAGTAAGTCCTGAAAACAATGGTTTAAGAGTTAAGAAGTGTCCAATCTGTCACTATTACTCAACAAATATATTAGAGAAAGGGTCATAAACCAAGAAAAAGCACACAACACAAAACTACCAAACAAGAAAGATTAAAAAAGCTACAGTATGCCACAATACACCAATACAGAGGCTAAAGAGAACTATCTCACACACTTCTCTGGAACTAGAGAACATACTAGTGTATCTTTTTAGTTTCTGAGAATTAGAGTCATTACTATAAAAACATTAAGTATTCTAAGTTACCATCAATTAAGTATATATTTAATGATGTCAGTAAGAATTCAGTAGAACATGTTATTTAAGTAACATGCGTCAGGACATTTCAAGTGTTTACAATACGTCATTTTCATAAGCAGCTGTTAATGAACTACAGTGGCACGTACATCACTAGTAATTAAGCCAGCGCTACTATTCCAAAGCGGATGTGGAAGAAAAATGGAAATAAACTGCATTTAATCTGATTTCCAAAGCCTAATGCAGGGCAGAAGACATGTTTCGCTTCAGGTATGTTTCAAATGCTTTACAAACATAGCCCCTCTTAATTTAAGAAGTAACATAAGAGAGCTCTTCTATATCTTACTTCAGGCAAGAAACTTAAAGTAAAAACATTTTCAGGTTTTTAATTTTCTGCCCACTGCTTGCAAACTCGTGGACACAGACACGGAGACACACTCTGGTTTAACACTACCAGACCGTGGGAGCTTTAAGCCCGACGACATGCAGGAGCAGGACCATGGGAGCCGGGCGGCAGAGAGGTAGCTGCGCTTCCCTCCCTCACACTCCATTTCCCGTCCGCCCGCGCTCACCGCGGTCCGTCTTCACCCGCATCCGCCCGCGCCGAGCTCCCGCTCCCTTGCCCCGCGCCCCGGTCACGGCGCTACCCTCGGAGCCCCCTACCCGTCACGGCGAGGCGCCGACAACGCCCGTCCGCCCGCCCCCCGAGCAGCCAGGCCGGGACTCACCCGCCATGTCCAAGTCCCCGCGCGCAGCGAATCAACCCGCGCGCCCGCCCGGCGGAAATGAGCACACGCGCTTCCGCTTCCGCCCGCCGAAACACGGCGGGGAACCAATGGCTGCCCCGTGCAGTTCGCGCGGCCCGCGCGCATGCCCAGCGCTGCCTCGAGCATCGCACTCGGTGTGCATGACCGGCCCCGCCCCGCTCCCCCAGAACGCGGGCCGGTCGGCGCGCGTGCGCAGTGGCGCTTGCGCCTCTCACGTGCGGCGGCTCCGCGCGGGCGGCTCGCGTCGAGCTCCCGGTGCTGCCGGCCTTGTCGGGCCCCGAGCGCGGGACGGATTGAGAGTTCCCCTGGTTCGGCAGCGACCCTCCGAGGGGCTGGCTCCGCCTCCGCTCCTTCACGCACGGACCTCGTTGCTCATTGCTGCAGTTACGCTTTGGTCGAGCAAACAACCGGGGCTTTGTCATTGGTTAAAAAAAACACAAAACAGTCTTTGCTGAACCTGTTGCTGCCGCCACTTCGGGAAGGATCGTGGGGATTTCTGCCGTTTTCTTTTAAAGGCCTGGCTTTTGATGCACATTGGTACTCTCCGTGCTGGTTTGGGCTGGAATTACTTTTCACAGTGGGTTGTGTGGGGGTGGTGGGTTCGATCTTAGAGCGTCCCTTCCAACTCAGCTTATTCTGTGATTCTGTTTTACAGGGTGTTCAGCACAAATCATACCCTGGATCATACCCTGTGAAACAGAGTTTTTGTTATTGTTGAGCAGGGCTTACATAGAGCCAAGGCATTTGCTGCTTTTTGCACTGCCATGCTGGTAAAGATGTTGGGCCTGAATGAAAAGTTGGGAAGAGACAGCTGGGACCGGTGTCCTCAAGTGACAAAAGGGTATTTTTTACCAGATGGCATCATATTCAGTATATAAAGTGGGGAGAAGAAGGAATAAGGGAGAGGATGTTTGGGGTGATTGTGTGTCTTCCCAAGTAACTGCTGCAGGTGATGAATCCCTGCCCTCCTGCAGATGGCTGAATGCCTTCCTACCCACGGGAAGCAGTGAATTAATTCCTTATTTTGCTTTGCTTTTATGCTTGGCTTTTGCCTTTCCTGTTAAACTCTTTGTATCTCAACCCACGAGTTTTCTACTTTTTACCCTTCCAATTCTCTCACCAGTCCTGCTGGTGGGGGAACAAGTGAGTGACTGTGTGTGGCTTGGCTGCTGGCTAGGGTTAAACCACGACACTGCAGCTAGCATATATATATGGATTTGCTAACAAGATGCTTGGATGGTGTCAGATGCTTACCAAATAGGCAGATTTTTAGCAAAATTGTTCCTGCTGTCAGCTGGGACATAGGCATATACGTAGTATGTGAACTCTTAAGTTATATGCAGTAAGTTTTTGTTGATGTGTAAGTAAAAAAGGTTGTTTTCCAGGGAAAAGTTTTTTTAAACTTTTTAAAAGTCGTTGTTTCATGACCACCATTATAAACTACCAGTTACTGTATTGTAGTTTAATATCTCACTGTGTTATTTGAGGAATACCAGAATTGCCCTTTTTATGTTTTCCAGTGGCATCTAATAAAAGACACTTTCCTTGGTCCTTGACATAGCACAGCAAGACAAATCATGCAGTATTACTTAAGTCAGGTTTTATAAGCACCGTGATTGAACTGTTGAAACAAAGTATAAACTTACCTTTTCTTAAGGGTGTGACCTGCATTTTGAAGTGTATGTATGCTCTCCTGATAAAGGACTATAAGACCCTGTCAGAAGTTACTGAATTCCAGCCAGATTTTGGGCCTCTGGTTCTATGTTTGAAATATGCAGCTACAACCGATTTGCTGCCAGAACATCAGTCTACGAGCAGTTCTGGCGCTTGAAACCAATAGGTACCCCTCTGCTGACCCTCAGGGACACGGCTGCATCTGTTACCCCAGAAATGAGATTCAGCAGCATTTTAAAGGCTCAGTTTTGCACTGAGGAGGTGCTACCAGCACCCCTCGCCAAGGACCCGCACCCGCGCCGCCGGTGCCCTGGCGGGGCGGGGCGGGGCAGGGCAGGGCCGGGCCGGGCTCTCACCACGGCGCTGCGCTGAGGCGGCGGTGCTGCGGCGGCGCGGCGGGCGGGCGGCTCCTCCTCCTCCTCGGCGGGCGCAGCATGGCGGTCAAGGTGACTCTCCCTCTTCTCCGCCGGTGGCAGGAGGAGCCGGGTGATCCCGCGCGGGGCCGGGGACAGGAGGGCGGCGGAAGAGGCGGCCGCCGCCGCTGCAGGATTTCCGCGGGGGCCGGGGAACGGCGCCCACGGGGGCGGCGATGGGGGGCGGCCCCGGGGAGCGGCGGCGCAGTCCGGCTGCCCCCGCCCGCCGAAGAGCCGCGGGGGCGCGGGCCGGGGTCCCCGGGCCGGCGGTGGCGGTGGCGGCTGTCCTGTGGGGCCGGGGCGCCGCGCCGCTCGCGGGCAGCCCGGGGCTGACAGCTGTCAGCGCGCCGAGCCTTGTGCCGTCCCGCGGCTGCACGGTCATGGCTGAGGCTGGGCCTGTCGCTCTGACAGGGGTCCCCGCGTTGCCGCCTTTGGCCGGGTTTTACCTGCGCTCTGACAGTAGCCCGCCTAAGCGGAGCATTAATTTGCTTGTAATTACAGGCGCATGCAACCAAAAGAGCGGATCCTGCTGAACTACGAAATATTTTCTTGCAGGTAAAAGAGCTAATGTTTTTTGAGTGTCAGACTTCTGTGTTTAGCCCTTCCAGCAGTTTGCCATGGCATCAAACTCGTGTCGTGCTGGTGGGACGCTTAAAAGTTCACTTTGCAGGCACAGTGTATTGAAGGGGCTGCCAGGCGCTGAGGAGAAACTACTGCTGGCACAAACTGTGATAACCATTTCCAAATTATAATATTAAATAAGTTCCTGAACTATTTTCAAATTTTCCATAAAGCAAATAATTATAACAAAATACTGTTATTTTTTTAAATACACCTTTGCAGAATTAAAAAAAAAAATCTTCCATGGCTGCATGTTTTGTCATTGGGATTTATATGTGTTCTTACAAATGGTTGGACCACTGGCAGTTTTTAGAACTTAAAATTAATTTCTCAAGATTTATGTATTTCATAATATTGTCCCTTGCAGGACCTTAGAATTAACATATATAATAATATATAATAATATATATAATATATATAATAATATGAAGCTTTCTCCACTCTCTTAGTTTCAGTAAAGCATGATCAGAAAAGGAAAATCCAGTCAATCCTAAAATGATAAGGTTTGAATCAGGCATATGGAATAAGAAGAACAAGAACTATGTTTTAGGTCCTTAAGAGGGCCACTGATATTTCAAAATGACTAAAATATCGTTTTTCCCCTAATGTTGTGTTTTAGACACTATATTCAAGAAGCTTTTCTCTATTAAAAAAATTAGGAGTATAAAATTAGAGCTAATACCATGAATAATAAAATTATTATTTTAAACAATTATTTAAATATTTATACCTGTCTTCTGGTTCTATTGTATCATTTAAGAATTTCCATATATGATAAGTAGTCAGAGAGACCTTTTTGCCTGAGAGAGAGGAGTTATATCCCAACCATAATTTTGGTGACCTGTTCTTTTGCATACTGAATTACACTGTAACAGTGCTGGAGTGCAAAACCTTAAAATGTTGGCATCAAACAGTGGAAGCTCAACATTTAGTTTCTAGTATAAAATACTCCAACACAGGTTAATTTTTGATTGACATGACATTCAGCTTTTGTAGATAAAGATTACAGTAGAGTATGGTAATAAAATTAGCAACATGAAAATATAGTTTTTAAAATATTTATTAAAACAGTGTAAAAAACATTTGAATGAAAAAAAAGTGAAATGAGTTGTCAAAACACTCTATTCAATTGTAAATGTGTACTCTTTATGATTCTTGACATCCAGTCAATAGAAGTTCTTGCTTCTGGAAATGAGCAATTGAAGTTCTTGATAGTGGTCATACAGAGAACAGTGGAGAGGAAGAACATTTTACCACTGGATGTTGAAATTTTCTTCCTGACAGTACGTGTTTTATTGACCTAGAAAGCAGACAGTCTTTTTTAAAAATGGCTTTTATGTGCAGTAGAAGCTGTGGATTGTTTGGTGCTCTGAGGAATGAAAAATATGAAAGCTCTCCTTTTCTCCCTTTGAGTATCTGAGATTTTGCAGTTAAAAAAACAAAAGCATAGAAAAAGAGCTTGTATTTGTTTTGCATTCTGTTGAGTTTGAAATTGTGTTTTTATTTGATGCTCAGAAATTGAACTTAGTTGCAGGCTTTAAAACGAAAGAGAATCGTTCTTTTCAAGACTAAGTTCTAGAAAGTCTTGTTATGAAATATTGCAAGTGTTTAGGGGTCAGATATGTTGCACTCTTTGCTGGGAGTGCTGGCCTCTTGAGAACTTCAGTTAAAGGTCGTGCATTCCTTCCTAAATTTGGCTTCCCTTGGAAATGGTTAGAAGAGAAGATGTGAGCTCTAGGCCTTGTCACCATCCACCTTAATCATAGAGTGTCTACTTAAATTTCCTTCTGTTCATGAATGTCTGCCAGTGTTATACATGCCCTCTTGCTGTGCAGTATATGTTGTATCTTAAAGGATTTTTAATGTATACCTTTCTCTTCAGAATTTCTGAAGTGTGCTATCTGCTGACTGTTTTAAACTGTTAAAAAGATGAAGTTTGATTTGCATTAAAAATATATACTATTTAATCCTGTAACTATGAACGCAGGCATTAAAGTTTCAGTGCACTATCAAAGTTACCTCTTAGGTGTTTGCTAACCACATGCTTCAGTAACAACCATAAAAGAACAAATTTTGTAACGAATTACCACAGAAAGATAAAAAGAATTTGGTGGGAAAATAGTTACTGGATTTCTTAGGGGACCCTCATAATTTTAATTAGACAAGGCATAGTCAGCCTTTGGAAAACTGAATTATTCGCTGCCTGTTGAATTCAAATGTAACCTGTTCAAGTAAAGTGGAGAAGGAAACAAAGAGATATTTCCAAGGCATTGTTTCTGAAAGTGTGGTGATGCCTAGCAGCAACTTGTAAACTAGAGTAGGGAGTTCGTATGTTTGTCTTACGTTAGGATGTTCTAAAAAAACTCTCATGGAAATTCATCAAGTGCTTACCCAAGGCAATCTATAAATGTATGCTAAGGATTTTGTGTTATAAAATAACAAGTGTTCAAGACCAAGAAAAACACAGATTTAATTGATATGTGATGTTTTATATTCAAATTAGGTTATAATTTAAAATTGCCTATTTTGGGCTAAAAGATTCTTGACCTAAGTTATGTGGTGCAAACATAGGGCTAGTGTATTTACATGCTTAGCTACTTTGCTGGGCCTTAATGTAGTGACTTGCTGCCAGACTTTTCCAAAATGCCATGACCTTCTCATATGGAGCTCAGTTTATCTGTCAGTTGATTATTTTTGTCTCAAAATTTTTTTAATAAAACTCCCCCCAACAGCTTTTATTGTGGAAGGTATTATTATAAATAATAATAAACTCAGAGAATAAATTATGATAAACTCAGAGAAATTGGTGTCTGGAGAAAAAAGGGTGGTGTTTAGATTTTGACTTTCTTCAGTATGCACTCTACTGTCATAGAGTTGACTTTAATGATTCTTGAAGATATGCTCCATACTCTGCATGTTTGATGGGCCTTCATACATAATAACTTTGGATTTCGTGTCTTACAGCAGATCTGTGCTTTGTAAGGCATTTTTCAGTCACTTGTGTGTACAGCTGAGAAGAGAACCTTTCAGAGTTGATTCAAGGAACCACAGTTTCGTTGTGCTGTCATATTGGCAGCAGTGCTGAATTAAGGGATTCCTGTCCACTGCTTTGTGTTCCTGTTTTCATGGAAATACTCTATTTTAGTTCTCTGTAAATTCAGTAATCTGGTTTACAGTGCAGTCTTGCAAACAGCTGTCATCACAGTTGTAGGGTGGAAGAGGAAGAGGTGATGAGGTGATATGAGGGGCTGGTACTGTGGAAGGAGATACACGAGATGCTGAAGCATTAGTTTCAGGATAAAAATTGATTTGAACACTTATTTCTCACAAAAAGAGAAAAGAAATAAATAATGTTTTCCAAAATATAATAGTAAAAATCAGGAACAATTAGTCAGAAGATATTTGCTACTAGAAATTATGAGAAGATTCATGTGCTGTGTTTTCAGTGTAGCTGCAAATGGAATGCTATAGCATGGTAGTAATTTTTATAAATTTTTGCAGTTACCTGGCAGATTCTGGAATATGGAGTTGTCTTTTACTTAGAAGATACTGGTCGTTATGTGAACACATCTATTGTACAGGGAAATCTAACTGTTGGTAATATAAAACTAGTACAGTAACAGTTTAATCCAGCCCTTTAGTTTCAGAGCAGTTACGTGCAGACAGTTGTACACCATTTTAAGTTATATTCAGTGCAGATACTAATTTGGTCATCACCGATAATTCGCATCTAAATGGTTTAATTTTTGTTTGTGTGGCTTTGGTTTTTTGTTTTTACCCTAGTATGCAAGTGTTGAGAAAGATGGTGAGCATTACATGACCCCAGAGGATTTTGTGCAGAAGTACCTGGGACTTCATACGGATCCACAGCACAATCCTAAAACAGTGCAGCTGTTGGCTGGAGTGGCAGATCAAACTAAGGATGGGTGAGAATTTTGCTTTCCATTTGAGACTTGTAGTGCATTGTTAAATGTGTGAGTACATGAGTTTGATAACTTCATCTTCTAAAATACATTATTGATTTTATAGGCTTATCTAAATGAGAAGCTTTTTCACAAGTACAATAGGCTATACATTTGTGAACACTCAGAAAAAATTATGGTGTTTAACATGGATTTTTTTAAGCTAAGATTTATTTTGATGATATTTTGTTAAATTCTACAAAAGCTGAGGAAGTTGAACAGTGGGTAAGTTAAGGGTAGTATGGTTGCCCTAGAAAAGTTCCTTTCTGTACATCTGTATCCATCATCAGGTGCTGTGTAGAGTCGTCAGTGCCTGTAATTAAACACAAAAATATGGAAGAGATTTCTTATTTCTGTAGTGTGCAATTCAAATCTAGCCACTGAGGTCTTCTTAAAAATCTGACTATTAGAAAAGAGAGATACTAGTGACTTTATGAAGGAAGAATTTGTTTACCTAAAGAAGGTTAGGTCACACCACATAAAGCTTTTCCAACTCAGCTTACAGATGCTCCTGCTTGCTTTTAGACAGTTCCCTGAAACCCATTTACAAATTGTCTGCTCTGCTGAGGTAGTACCCTCTAACTGATTTATCTTCCAAGGAGCTTTTGCTGTATATAGGCTTCTAGTTTTGGCCTTGGATTGTAGTAGGAGGCCTGGACATGGTTAAAGTAAAGTGAGAAGGTTAAGATGGATCAGAGAAGAGGTCAAGAATGCAGAAATGAGTGGTTATTTTGTTGAGAAGAAAATGCTGTTAAAATAGTACGCAATACATTTGTAAATATAACTTACTTTAAATTGAGAGCTCCTTAGCTTCCTTGGTTACTTAAATTTTGGTTTTGTTTTCCTGCATTTTGCTATAGAATGTTTTATTAGTTTGCTTAGTATTCTGAGCAGCTTGCATAGTATCTGTGCTATGGAAATGGAATTGTATGTACTGTATATGTCTTACTCTAAAAGACAAATATAGGATTTCCAGTTTGATGTAATGCTATATGATTTTTATTTTCACAAGGCTGCAGCACTTTGATAATATATTTGATTATACGTATATTCGATAAACCTTAGTAACCTGTCTCTGTTTCCAATACATGGCTGCAGCTTGTTGCTTTATTATGGATTGAAGAGGTAATCTTGTATGTATCCATTCAAAATAATTTAATTGATAAAGTAAACCAACATGCTTAACATACTGTTTCTCTGAAAGCTGTTGGTTATCTTTTATGGTATGCATTTCTTCAGAAAATGTCTTACAAAAGGGTCTTTCTTACAGTAGGAAATCAGTTTGTTTTAATGCTATAACAATTTCTCGGCATTGTCTTTTGTTACTTTTCCTGTGAATAAGATTTTTATTGATTTTATTTATTGCTTTTTTAAAAAAATCTGGGTAATATTTGAAGTGAGATAATCAAGTATGGGTAAGTGTGCTTTACCACCTTCTTTATGGGAAGAGTGGATTTTTATTTTACACTGCCATATAGTTCAAAGTGTAAAATGTTTATCTGTTTGAATACTTATCTGAAACTTCTTTTCTAAATGTTTTAATCTATATTTATATTTAATCTAGATTTCACGTGAAGAATTTGTTATAGCCCCATTATCAACATCAGGTTTTTTTACATTCACATTCTTTCATTTGTAGTGAGCTGTAATATATCAAAATCCAGACTCTAATAGCATGAATAACTAATGTAGTCTTCAACTGAATTTCAGGATGCATTGCATCTTTCCAAGGACTTACTTTATGAATTCCAGAGAAGTATCAGTAGTCCTGTTCTATACATGTACTTTTACATTGAATGACAGCCCAATGTCATGCAGCAAGTCGCTAAGAAGCTTTGGGTTCTGTTACAAAATTTCATTCCTGTATCTGCTATCATGTTCTTTTAGCCTTGCTTGCCCTTGAATTAAATACTCAGTGTTGATGGTTGCTTCCATTGTTAATATTTTTTTATTTCTTTTAGGTTTAAGTTTGGCACTTTACAGAAACAGCACATTTTGGAACTGGCTCTGTGTAGGCATGTGTTTAAAAAAAAGTGGTTTTACTTTTTTTCTAATGGTAACTTGATCCTTACTTAACTGTTCCAGAGCACTATTGCCTTCTCCCATTACTGCTATACAAGACTGGTTTGCTTTATTGGAACTCGTTAAGGTAGTTCTTAAAACAGATGACTGTTCACTTCCAAAATGTTTATTCCTCATTGTTACAAGTGCATGTTCTTAGAAATATATGTGATCACCTCTAAATTAGAATTTGGCTTAAATTTGCCTGTTATCTATTTAGTAATAGGATTTCACTGATGCTGAAAGCACTCCTGTGTCTTCAGACTGCCAGCACTGGTTTTGAAATTAGGATAAATGCCCTCTCTGAAGAATATACTCACATATATATATGGGCCAAAACCACCTAAAATATTTTCTTCCTCCTTCAGAATTTCACCATAGTAATTCAAAATTCTTAATTTTAACTGTTTGTTTCTGGGTACTCTTTTCATCAGCATATCATTCTTAAGTTGGGAAATGTGTTCTTAAGTGAAGTCCCCAGGAAAGATATTCATGTTCTATTATATTGATATTTCACCTAATGGAGAGTCACAGCAGAGCTATGCATAATGTCTAAAAAGCTGTGTTGTGTGGGGAAAAATTAGAAAAGACTTGCAGTAGGAAAAAAGGAAAGACAGAGAAGAATTGCAAATGCATGGGTTACTTTGTGTGCTTTTGAAGTGTAGCAGTACAGAAGAAATCAGAGGAAAAGAAATTTTTTTAAATGTTACAGATAAAATGAAAGGTGAGTGATTTGATATTGTTATGGGCTCTGTAATGCAGTGGGTTCACTGGATGATACTTGAGTAGTGATTGGGTGGGTAGCTCCATCATTCTGTTTAATCCAGCTGCTGTTATCTCTGCCCTAGTGGCTAATGGAGGATCACAGAGGCTATCCCTGCTCTTAGGCATTGCAAGCTGAATATGTGGAAAGGAAATGGAATGTGTCTATCTCGTTTTGCTTTAGGCACTGTTATAGTGAGACTGCTGAAGATGTCTTCTTTCAGGTTCAGGCTTCTGTGAATACTTTCTACAGAGATCAACGCTTGATTTTGTCAGTTATAAAGCTTCCTGGTTAGGAGTTAATTTGTGTGTCAGCTTTATACATATTTGTGAGATATATTTTGAAATGATAGTATTTACAAATGTTATAAAGGAACATTGTTTCTTTGATACTAACCTTTTATTTATCAAGATCATCCTTTGGATGAAATTGACTTTGCATATGAAGAGCCATTCTCATATTTCTGATTTTTCTGGCAAAAATGTAAATATGATAATTTTGTATTTTCAGAATCTTAATTATTTTCAAAGTCACTAGGTTTTTTTCCTGTCTTTCTTGTGCAGTACACATATACAAGAATGTTAATGTATTTAACGTTTTTAAAGTGTCTCGAGTCTACTTCACATGTACTTAGACGAAGATTAGATATAGGAATGAATAGTGTGACTATTATGAATTTTCTTTTCTTTATTTTTTTTCCTGTGGGGATCTGACTTTATACTTGGCTCTTCAGCAGTACGCAGTAATGTTTGAAGTGATTACTATGAGCTAATGATTTCAAATGACGAATAATAAGTTGAGATGAATTATGTCCATCTTCTAGGAAAATTTCTAGAAGAATGATATTCTCTGCTTTAACAGCATTTACTTTGTTTAATATAAAAGATGGAACTGAAATTCTTATTCCCTTTGATTATTTAATGCTAAAATATATATCCCATCATTTAGCTCATTATTTTCTTGTGCCAATGTTATCCTTTATCTATGCTTAACTTCAGGTTTATCTTCCTGCAGCTGTTCACACATACAGCGTTAGGATGCCTTCTGAAGGGTTTTTTTGTGTTAGTCAGAATAAGCAGAATTCCTCTATGAAAGTTACTTATTATTATCATCCCAGTAAGATATCTGTGCATACATTCAAGTCTAAGTTTGTATGTGGTGACCACAGGACTTGGATTTACCTGTGCATCCTGAGTTGTGCACAGTGACTGTCTTGCATACACAGCTCAGAATCTTGTGATCTGCTCTTATACTCAGATCCTTGCTTGCCTTGTCATGCCTGTCTTTGAGTCCAGATGTTTTATGTTTGGCCCTGATTACACGACTCCATGTTTTTTTTGGAGTGTAGTATTCTTCCCATATGCACAGTAAAGTGTAACTTTTTCTGAACCTGTTTGTTTTTTATGAACGTAATGTATGAAGAAAGTGTATGTTTTATAGTGTATTCCTGTACTTGCATTACAGTATCATTTTAGTAGAAATACATATGTAGTAATACAATAACAGACCTGTATATTTCACGTTTGAATTTTTGTAGTGTTTTTATGTCTTAATTTTCAGGTGCTGATTACATTTATGATTAAAAAGTAAGAAGTTGTAAGTGTTCATTGAGAATTCAGTCCCTTCATAGAGGAAGAAACTGAGTTGCATAAGTGTTAACTACTTAAATGTAACATACTTTTAGAACTTTATTTAATATTTAGATCACACTGTTTTCTAGATTATCAAATGCAAATTATCATTGATATTATGATCAATTAAAAAAAATCTTTATAACTTTTCTGTTTTCCTTTCTAGGTTAATTTCCTTCCAAGAATTTTTGGCATTTGAATCTGTTTTGTGTACTCCAGATGCAATATTCATTGTTGCTTTTCAGTTATTTGACAGGAATGGCAATGGAGAAGTAACATTTGGTAAGAATAACTAAAGAAAAACAGTTTTAAGAAAGTGATTAAAATAGTATCTGTCATAATAATGGTTCATGACCACAGGTGCACAGAAATGCATTTTTTGCAGTACTGTACTGCTTTCCTAAGACTCTGCATGAGTAGAACTTTTTTTTCTCTCCATTCAAGCTTAAGAAGTACACAGAGACAAAATATGTTTTTCTCTGTCTTCTTGAATCAAGGTTTTTAATTTTCCTGAAGCCGTAAATGCAGTGATGTTCAGTGTCATCCTAACTAAAATTTTATATCCTGGACTTCAAACTCCTTCAACAATGAGGGATTTTTAAGATATGTTCTGGGTCTTCACATATCTTTGAATACTTCTCAATTCATACAGTAAGAGCTCAGTATAGAGATTAAGGATATCTAATAATTTGATTTCCTGTGGTAGTGTTCCTTTTCCTGAGGAGCAAATCTTACGTTATTGTTATGAGTGTAACTTACAACTAGGTCATATATTTGCAAAATTAGGAAGAAAATCTGGCCTTTGGTTTTGTTACCTAATCACATAAGTTAGTAATTAGACCAAAGTTTTGAGGTTATTAATACTGCTTTGTGATATTGCTTAATAACTGTTACTAACTATGCAGCTTAAGGAGGACTAGGCTTTATTTTAAAAACTTCATGTTTATGAAAATTGGATAAATCAATGGTAAGAATTTTAATAAAATTGAATGAGAATTAAATGTTATTTCTATCCAAAAGAATAAAGCGCTCAATAAAGAAAATACAAACCATGTTTGGATTTGTAACCACTTGCTGTTTGTGCTATTTCATTATTCTGAAAATTGCTGTAACTTGTTGGGGAAAAAAAGCAAAATTCTTTTTATGGAAAAAAAATGTTTGACTTATGATGCCTGTTAAATTACATTGTTAGCTGAAGAGTCAGATACTGAGCAGTTTGGAAGCACAACATCTTGAAAAGAAAATATTTTACAATTTAAATAAAGGTGAAGTCAGTAAATGCAGTCATAAGGAATTGGACAAACAACTACAATCGGTGTGACTGTGTTAAAGATGGTTTATTTAATAATCTTACAGAATGGGGGTTTGAACTTGGTAGCTCTCATGAGCACACTTGGAATAGCTGGTTCCATAATTGAACAATAAGCCGTTTCAGATTGTATACAAATTCCTCAGTTAGACTGAGGATTGTTATTTTTATATAATTAAAGTCCAAAAGAAAACACAAACGAGAAATTGTAAAACAGAAATTTTTTTGTTTTTTCTGTATCTTCCTTGCTGATTTTTTGGTAAGGCTGATAACATCTTGGAAAGGAAATTCTTGAGGGAATTTTAAATGTACTATTGGTTTCTTGGATTTTTTTACAAAATTAATTATATTGCAATTATTACTACATTTAGCATTTTGTTATTAACATAATTTGGTACGTATTTTTTGTGCTACAGTTCCCACATTTATTGCTGCTTTTTTGTCATTGTTTGTTTGTTTGTAACATGGGCTACTTACTTTTACTTCATATGCATATCATACATATTAATACAACTGTGAAAAATGTCAGTAATGATCTGTGACATCTTCAGAGTTTGGTAACCCTGCAGTCAATTTCCAAGTCAGTCTTATGGCTGTGTTATAAATGATACCTGCACCCTTTGATTTTCATACCACATAAACAGAAAGGCACAGAGTTTAGTTTCATGTAAAAACAGGACAGTATAGAAACATAAGTTTTAAAGTTAAAGGTTTTAGTAAATTATTGGAAATATACTGAATTGGAGTAAGTTTAGCCAATTGGTGTGACAATCACTGTCAGACAAGTCAGGTCTTTTATAGATTGTGTAATGTATCCAGTCTGCAGATAAACCGTGTTTGTTGTGAGAGCAAATGCAAGTCAAGATTTTCTAGCTCAGATGAAGTGCAATGTGGATGTGAGTGTTTTGCCAGAAGCAACATGGATTAACAGAGGTTTTTCTGCCCCAAAGAAAGGTGCATCCAAAGAAAGGGACAGAATCAACTTGGGTCTGTTAGACTTGGGTCTGTGACTAGAACCAGCACTGGCCTTGTATGAGATAACGTGTTCTCAAAAAATGCTCTCATCTACTCAAATTTTCAGTTATCTGTGGGAAGTTAAGTGTGGTTGTTGAATTTTGAAGTGTCTGTGTTTATGTAAGCAAGCTGCTCTATTTCGGTTCACTTCTGTTTAGGATTTATTTACTGATATGATTCTCAATCATTCTCAAGCACTTCAGCATTTTACAGTCCTCTTGAGCCTCAGTCTGCTACTTGTCTCTTAAAATACTTAGCTTCCAACTCTCCAGTGGTGAAACTATTAATTGTGTCACAGAACTGCCTTAGAAGAAGACTTCAGAAACTATTTTGTAGAAATACTTGTATGCTAAGTTAATCAATGTCTTTGTCTGCCATACCATATATTGAAACATGAATCCTTCTATGACTTTAATGTTGTCTACTATTTTCTTACTGCTTTGGATACTTTTCCAGGAGCTTTGGACATCCAGAAATCCTGTATGAATAACTGCCATAAATGTGTAGTTGGTATTCTGCAGCATTTGTAAAGTAGGTCCATTGCAAGAACATGAAACTGGACCTACTTTGCCTGAGCAAACTGCACGGCATGCTCAGTCTTCTCTACATGTTTCAGCTGCACTGGACTTGCTGTCAGCTTGGTGAATAAAAAGCAGTAAATTTACTATTTTAGTAACCCATTGATACAAGTAACAGTGTAGTTTAAACAAATTTTTAATCATGGAGAAATAGAGAAAAAAGCACGTATTCCTAACCAAGTGCTCCTACATCTTCATCAGTGCTTCCTAGGTGAATATTTTATGTGAAATGTGTTGCTGCTGAGCCTTTACAGTACTGCATTATCCACAAAATATTTAAATGCTAACAGCTAAAGCTGATGAAGACAAGTGATTTTTTTTTCAGGTTGTTGTCTGTTGCTAGAGAAGGCTGACAAGCGCTTTGCTCCTTTGATTATGGGATGTATTGACTGTGCTACTTAACATGAGTGAAATGTTAAAAAACACTCCATAAAATTAATAGTATTGTACTAAGGAATATTGTTTTATTTCTATATTCTGTGCAGATCTTCTGACCTGAATTCAGGTTAAAGCAAGCCTGAATATTAAATCTGCTCAAGCTATTTGTTTTTTTCTGATGTTGAAGCAGATAATCTTAACTGTGTATAAAAGGTAAAGTCTGTTATCTGCAAAACTTCTCTGAAAAAATAGGTTGTCTAACTGGAAGTAAAAGGATTCTTTGTAATTTATCTCTCTGGCACATCATGCGATGATCTGGATTGCATCACTTTTAATTGGAATATACAATTTCAAGGCATTTTCCAGCTGTTCTTCCTTGTAGAGTCACCACAAAGAAAGCCATTCTCTCGTAAACTGGAGAGTTTGAGAGATGCTTTTTCAGTTAAATACACATGCTAGTATGGATAGAAAGATAGAGCTAAAATATGTCTGTGATTCTTCTGTATTCAGAGTTATTTTGGAGATAATTGGAAAATATTTATGGAACTGAATTTAAGGCTTTTAAAAACATCCTGCACTCAAAATGTAATTACAGATATTTTGCAGAGTATAACAGCATCTTCAGAGGCATTGGGGGGAGGAAGGTGATCAGATGCCTCATAATGCAAATATATGAAAATTATACAATACTGATGAACTAAAATAATAAACATAAATTTAATAGTTTCCTAATTTGCATATGCAGGGATCCTGAAGTTTTGCCCAGTCTGTTTTCTTAGACAAGTTTTAATCTGAGAGAAAAAGTTCAGGTTTCCCTTAATCAGGACATAGAGTTTGAGAACGCTGGAAGAAGATGAGCAAGAACAAAAGATAGGAGTTGAATGCATATTTTTGCTTTGCTTATGAGTATTATTTCTCAGGGAACAGGGATCACTTCTAATACTCAGTCCTTCACCATTTCTAAAAGGGCAGCTGGGTTGAAAATGCTAGGATTTGGATTTAAGCTTAAAAGTTCTGCTTTCAAAAATATTACTGGCAACCATAAAAACTGGAACTATATTTTAAAATATAAACGGAAAAATACTCAAAATCACATGACTACAGACATGAGGATATGAGGGAAAGATCCATGTTTTCATCAAGTGCTGTAAACCAGAACTGCTTTTTTTTTTTGGCCTCCTGTTAATTCTACATTAGTTGCCTGTTTTCAAAGTGTCTTTTGCTTGACACATGCAGATAATGTAGGAAAAATCACTGATAGGACTTTTTTTCCTTTTGTTTTGTGTGATTTTTTTTCAGGTTTAAGCTACAGTTTTTAATGCTTGTAAGCAATGCAGAGTAGGAACGCCTCTTACCACTACTACTACTATTTTTTTCAAAACTGTAGTTCAACAAGAGGGAACAGAAAAGGAGAACTTCATGTTAAAATTATATGTATTGACAGCTTTTTATTCTGGCTGTCATTCATCTTTCAATAGACTCAGTAATCCTTTTAAAATAAGAGTAGAAATAAAATGTAACTATTTCCAGTTAAACTTCCTCACATAAAAGTAATTCTTGTATTACATTTGGATTACTTTTAATATGTTTCTCCTGCATCAGATGCTACAAAAATGTCTTTCTGCCCTTAACTGTGGTTCCTTACTTTATCCTTCAAAGTGAAAATATGCTGTTAGCAGAAATAGAGAACAATAGCAACATATAAATGTTAAAATTCATTATATACATTAGGCATGAAATACGCACAAGTTGGACATTAGATTACTGCATAGGCAGATTAAAAAAACTCAAAACAACCCCATTAAAAACCAAATCTTTACCATACTTATGCTGCTGCTTAAAACTTACCACTTTTATGGTTTTGTGTCCCAAAGAAGTGTGGTTGCTTTTCATCACTCTGCGAGGGAATGGGAAACTCTGTTAAGAGATTGATGGCACTAGAATTGTATGAGCTTTCCACTCTGCTTCTTGGGGAGCTGATAAGTCAAAATAAATAATAGGTACTGCTGCAAGGTTTATTTGGAGTATTGAGCTCATGCCCACAATGGGCCACCAATGAGACCTCATAGTGTTTATAATTTAAAGTATTCTTCCTCCTTACATGAAATTGATTATTGCCTAGACTCTTTGGGGGTTTGTGTCTTTTTCTGAGCCTGACAGGTAACAGTATTTGATGGAAGTTGAGCCAGTCATGTGTGTGCTGCCTGCAGATATCTGCTCCAAGCATCTGTAATTTGTTTAAAATGATTGGGTGGGGAAATTCTGAAGCAATCTTGCAAGAATGTGTATCGCCTTGGAGGTAATGTACTAGTACACTAGAGTAGTAGGTTTATTGTTCCTGGGGCTGATGGTAAGTTGAGTATGTTATCAGGCTGCTGACTTGTATGCCTATCTGAGAAGAAAATGCATTACTATAAACCTGGAAAGAAAGTTATCAGCTCAGTAGGAAAGAATTCCACTACAGAAAGGTGAGCAAAGAGTAGAAGACATTAGTAAATGAGCAACATGTATTGACAGGGACAATGAATGCGTTCTGTAAAATGTCCTACTAAAATGAAAGGCTTGAAAAATAATTTGCTGTTTGCCCCCTGCAGAATAGCTCTGTTGGAAATTTGAAACACTTGTAGTTTATCTTAATTTAGAAGCATTACTAGGTTTTGACTGAGGAAGACTTAAAAAAAAAAAAAAAAAAAAGCAAAGCCAGCATCTGTTGTCAGTGTTTGCTGTCTACTGTGGAAACAAAAAATTAAGAATTGAACATTTGTTGATAATTCAGAGTGATGAAAGTGTAGATGATGATCGCATGCATAATTTCTGCAATGTGATTGGCTGTTTGATTCTTCTCATCACACAAGTTAGCTCTGGTGATGGCTATTTCCATTAATATAATAGAAGAGCCAAGAGAATTGGATTATAAAGGTATTGTTGATATATTGTGAAGAAAGCATCCCTGCTCTTGCATAGACATAGTAAGTTTTAGCACCTAACGAGGTGTTTGAGAATCTCAGGTGGATTTGGTAAATTGTATTTAATGTTCCTGTGGGTTTAACGGGGTCAGTTACTTTGCTGTGGGAGTGGTGAGGCACTGGCATAGGTTTCTCAGAGAAGCTGTGGGTGTCTGTCCATGCAAATGCTCAAGGTCAGGTTGGATGGAGCTCTGAGCAGCGTGGTCTAGTGGAAGGTGTCCCTGCCTATGTCAGCGGGGCTGGAACTAAGGGATCTTTAAGGTTCCTTCCATCTCAAACCATTCTGTGGCTCAGTGAATTTTCAGAACAAGTGTACAGTTTTGCCTCTATACCCCAAGTGTTTCATAAACCAAGCCAACATGGAAGTAACTAGGCATTATATACAAGAGTGTATTTTCAAACCCAAACTATAGTACTACATGCAGAATATATTGGGTGCTAGAGATTGCCTGGAAAAGAGAAGTGGGTAAAGCACCTCAGTTTTCAGAGAGGCAACAAGCTAGTTTGGATACTTTTTATTAAAGCTAGTTAGCCATTTCTGTAATTCATCAAGTACCAATACACTAAACTATCGAATATAAATTCATTACTTAACTATTATTTTTATATGCAGAAGAATCTTGACTTGAGATATGTTGATGAGTAGTTGTAAATGTTTTTATTAAGAAAAAAATTAAGTGTAGGAAATTGATTCTTGTTTTTTTAAGTAGTATACAGCTAATTGCTGGAGAGGTATGAAAACACCAGGGGCTTAAGTCTCACTAAAAATAAGTGAAAAATCTGTCTCAGTGAACATGGATGAATAAGAAAATAAAATTTGTAAAGAAAAAAGTGAGGCTTTTTTAACCTTTCTCTAAGGTTAAGAGAAGCAATTATTGGAAATAGTGAAAATAAGATTTAAATTTTCTGGCTGATTCTGCGCATCCTTTTCTAAGTTTTCATTTGAGGAGTTCAGTGTGAGTTAGAAGTCAGTTTTACATAATTGTACACGTTAGTACATATAAGTACACGTTAGTAGTAGCCGCTTGGCACCCTGTTTCTACATTAGTGGCCAAGCCACTAGAGCCAATGAAGCCAGCCTGTCTTCTGCTCTGTTCAGGGTTCATTGCCATTTTGGAGGCTCCATAATGAGCTGCACTGACCTGATTGTGTTTGTAATACATAGGGACTCTAGCTTGGCCAGAAGCTGCAGTGAATTAGTGGTAAGTGGGGAATTTAAATGTGCATACCTTGATTCCTTGATCTGTAACAACGATGAATCAATCTACTGCAAACAGAACTTTCAGAGGAAGTATGGCAAAATAAAATAGTTTAGCACTATGTATTCGGTGCTTTCTCTCTTTTTTCTTAACCGTCACCATGCCCATTGATACGGTGAGTAGGTATGAGTAGACAATTACGAATAATCAGAATAGTTTTTTAGGTTTCTGGTGGAAACTGGTTTAACTGTAGGGATTTGACTCTTGTGTTTGACCTTTACATATGGGTTAGTCACTAGCCATAATCTGCCCTTTGAAGACATAATCTCAGTCTAATTGTGAAGGAGGTGATCTAGCTAAGGAATCCGACTTTGTATGAGCCAGTTTTGAGGTGTGTATTCAGAATAGCTCTGTTGGAAATTTGAAATACTTGTAGTTTATCTTAATTTAGAAGCATTACTAGGTTTTGACTGAGGCAGACTTAAAAAAAGCAAATCCAGCATCTGTACATTAATGTTGCCTTTTTTCTTTGTTATCATTTCAGGTACTGTGAGGGAAATTTTGAAAAGTGTTCGTGCAGTATTGGGTGGATGTCCTGTTATGCAGTTCATATGTTTGATAATCTGCACAAAAGCAGGCTTGTTTGTAGCATGGCAATGCTGTGTATGAATAATGCATACTGTTTTTCAGATGAGGTTTTTGCCTGAAGTCAGATAATACGTTTAGCATTGAGATTTCAGTTCTACAGTATACATGTAGAGAATTCCATAATCTGAAATGGCAGGTTTTCCTTTACTTCATTTAAAGGAGGACATCTCTATCTTTACTTATCTTAAAACATTTTAATAACTGAGACTACCAATTATGTTTTATAGGATTTGATTTTTTGTTCTAAGGCCTTATCAAAAGCATTTAATAACGTGCTTTCTGCTGAGTTAATGATATGTTTTAGATGTAATTTCTTATACCTATCTTCAATAGCCATATTCAGACAGTGTGATTGTAATAATCAAGTTTCAATCAAACCATACTTAGTATGACAAATATTGCCTGAGATTGTAGTGCAGGTATTTGTGCTCTTGATAAAGGGTTTAATTTGACTCCTGGCAGAGACAGAGAACCACTATTGATTTTTATATCAGAATGCAAAATAGCTTTTATTTGTCATGTGTGAGGGAAATTGCTTCTTAATTAAAACTAAATAAAACACTCACTCCATGGTTTTATGCAATAATACAAAAAGTATCATTTGTGTCTCGAATGTGTTCTTTTACAGGTCTGTAAAGGTTTGGTTGGCAATTATTCTTAACAAGCTAAAACACTTCTTAAACAGCTACTGAAATCATAATTGTTTTGTATTCCTCCTGGAATGTTTGTAGATTTACTGTACCCAAGGCTTACCTGTCGTTTTTCCCTCCCCAAAGCAAATGTCAAAGAAATATTTGAACAAACTCTTATTCATCTTCAAATCCCGTTCAATTGGGACTGTGAGTTTATTCGACTGCATTTTGGACATAACAGGAAGAAGCATCTTAACTATGCAGAGTTCACTCAGTTTCTTCAGGTCAGTTATTAACCTTGTTCCGAAGTTGGAACTGAAACTCACTTAACTTTTAATAATACACTAATACCATTATAAATTTTGAGCTTTTTCTGGTAGTGATAATCCTTATTTGATACTAATCCTGACAGCTAATGAGGAACTGTTATTTCTCCATACCAGTTTTGTAAGCAGTGTATACTCATTGTGCTGTGACTTGAATACCATCCTTTAAAAGAATGGGACAAAACATACTGTTTATAAAGTTATCCATTTTACTGATTGTTGCTAAACTGGGTTGAGGGTCTGCTTTTTCTGTCATAGGAATTCAGTAGCAAAACTAAATTCTACTGGAGAAAGTTAGCATCCTTAATATCAACAGTTAAATTGACCTTAAAAATTCCTCTATAGAGGTTTTAGATTCTGTAACATTTCTTTGGTTTTATAAACATTCTAATATATATCACTTTTTTTTATCTCACTGGCATGTATGCTGCCACACACATACTGGGAGTTTGGTCTTAAATGCAGCCAGCTTGCAGGAGGTAAATCTGATCTCCTGTGATGTTGCTAAATGACCCTTTAGGGATTGGGCTTTAAAGAATTTCACTTATTGAACTGCACTTTGTGCTAAGCCAAGAAGTTATAGTTAAAGCATATTATGAATTGAATAATATACTAGAAGAACAGAAAGGAAAATGTCATCTATAAAGGATGGAGAAAGAGTAAAGTAGGAGAAGTTTGCATGGTAATTCATGGAAAAGAAGTTCACAGAGTTGTTGGTAATAGCACTAATAATAAATTAACATACAATAACCACCTTTTGATAAAACTTAAAATTGCTTTTCTAGTAGACATGAAGAAAAGTAGATTATGCACTTCTAGAGCTGCCTTTGATGCAAGAAAAGTTTTGTATGTACTGTCTTAAACGTAAGGAGTGTGCTTTGACAATCTGTAATTATTGTCCAAGATAAAAATACTTTTTTATCATCTAGTCCAGCCCCCCTACCATCTGCATGGATGTCTTCAACTAGAACAGATTGCTCAGAGCTCTGTTTGACCCGACCTTGAGTGTTTCTAGGGATGAAGCATCTACCACCTCTCTGGGAAACCTGTTCCAGAGCTTTACTACCCTTATTTAGTTTAAAGTCATTATGCCTTGTCCTATCACAGCAGGCCCTACTAAAAGGTCTGTCACCATCTTTCTGATAAGCCCCCCATAAGTATTGAAAGGCTACAGTAAGGTCTCCAGGAGCCTGCTGTTTTCTTTTCCTCTCCAGGCTGAACAGCCCAACTCTGAGCCTTTTCTCATAGTGGAGGTGCCCAATCCTCTGTCATTTTTATGGCCCTTCTCTGCACCTGCTTCCAAAGTGGTTTGTTGGAAACTCAGAGCAGAATGATAAATATCTGTTCTGGTTTTAGGTTTTTTTTCCAGCATACTGCAGCCTGTTAATGTTATAATAAAAACCCTTAGTAGGAAAGACTAGTATTGGTTGCAGTAATTTCAGTATTTACACAATTTGAATATTTTTATCTCTCCTTTTATATAAGATTGTTTTTCTCTTTTGGAGTTTGGGACTTGAATCAGAGCAGGCTTGTTGTACTTGATCTAGAAAACATTGCTCATGAGGTTATGAGAGTTGAGAAATTACTGTAAAGGTGATGTAAGCTAGATGGTTTGTTGCCCTCTTCTTACTGCCTGTCAGAACGTGGTTATTTTTTTAGCAGCTTCTAGAGGTCTGAATGACAGCTGAATGGGCTTTATTGTTTGCTTGAATAGAAGGAAACAACTTTTTCTGGACATAGGATTTACAACTATCATTATTATCTTGAGTTTAGGTTACCACAGTGATCTTTTTATGAAGGTTTTTGCAGTTTGTATAGGAGTTTTAAATTGTCTGAAATGAGTGACCATTTGTGACATTATGGGAGATAGCTGTTTGGACCAATCTAAATCCATATTATATAATTTTCACTGTCTTCCTGTTTATTTTCAAGTACTTTCCAACGAGTTAGTATATAATAGCCCAGTCATATTTCATCTTGGATATCTGAGAGATCAGCTCACTTTGTGTCGTCAAGAGCAATATCAGAAGTTTTTCTAGCACTTCAGTATTTAATTAAGGAATAGATAGCAGGCAGGACATGGGTATGTGAAGTTCATTTCTTAAATCATACAGTGGAAGTGCATATATCCTTACATTTGAATTGGTGCTTCTCTTTGACAGAGGAATTAATCTGTGGATAAAATCAGTATGCAGATTTCTTATTTTAGTTGAGATGGCCTTGAAGTTGAAACTGTAGTTATGCTATTGTCTGTATGCACAGACCTGTTGGAGCATTAGAATATGAAATTAGTGAAAGTTTTGTGAACAGAGGATTACAGAATTTGCTTCTAATCGTCTATCTCTGAATATTCATTCTAGGAGCTGCAGTCAGAACATGCAAGACAAGCCTTTGCATTGAAGGACAAAAATAAAAGTGGTGTGATAACTGGGCTGGACTTCAATGAGATCATGGTTACTATTCGCTCCCATATGCTAACTCCATTTGTTGAAGAAAATTTAGTTTCAGTAAGTGTTAACAAAAAGTGCCTGTAATTCAGTGTTTAATAGCTGTGATGTTTGAAGATGGCACTGCTTCTCTCCCACTTTGTCTTCTACCTGCTTATCACTCACTGCCTTGGTGCTAGAGATTATCAGCTTCATAATAGAGTGGGCGGGGTGAAACATGGTAGCATTCCTTGGCTGGAGTAGTGAAAAGGTTGGCAGTCTGGTTTATGCGTTTAAAGTGCCATTGGAAGTAGTTTGAGTTAGTTTACTATACTTTCCTCTAGAGCAGGGCAAACTACTTGGTACAGAAGGAATCATGGAATTGTAGAACCATATAGGAAAGGACCCTTAAAATCATAAAATCCAATGGAAGTTATTTAGGACAAAAGCATCCAGTTTTTATATTTGAATATATGACATCTCAGGACCTGGAGACTACTTAGAGTTTTGTTCTTTTATATACTCTTGCATTCTTTTCTTTTTCAGATCAGAATTTGGAAAATCAGTATGTAGATTCTAGAGGTAGAATGATTACAGACCTGATAGTTTGGCAAGATCTGTAGGTAAAGTAATAACATATAGGTTATAATCTGAAAGCATTTAGTATGAAAATTACATAAGATGAAATTTATATAAAAAATAAAATAATAACTTTTATCTTACTATCTTACCTATAAATCTTGCCTTGCCTTACTCATAAGACATACTGTCTTCTATAAAATTTTGAGTATCTACTAACTTTAGACTTCAAAGTAAATGGTCATTGATGTATGTGATGCAAGAAATCAGTTAGTGCCTTTATCTAAAGGCATTTGCATGCATTTCTTTTTCAGAAGATTACTTGGTGACACTTCTGATGTGTCTATCAGATAACTTGAAAAATAACCTACTTATATGTTTATTTCCTAATTGTTTCCTAGTGTTCAATCTTTACCACAAAAATAGTATTCTGTCTAATAATTCTCCCCTCATGTTTCTATTAAAATATCTTAAAATTACAGGAATAGAAAGATATCTTTAATTCTTTCATAATTTGCTCAATTGAATGTTTCTGTAATTGTAATAAAATGTTCTAAAAGTGCTTAAGGCATTTAACTGTTTTCATTTAATTTTCAAAGGTAGCTGGTGGAACTGTATCACATCAGGTCAGCTTCTCCTTTTTCAATGCATTTAATGCCCTTTTGAATAACATGGATCTTGTTAGGAAGATATACAGTAATATAGCAGGTACAAGAAGAGATGTTGAAGTCACAAAAGGTAAGATATATTTCCTACAGTTTATTATTTTTTTAGTTTTGTCCATTTTGTAATTGGTGATGCATGTGGGTTAAGGTGAGTCAGAACTGAGTTTATGGCCTCTGGGAAAGTGTGGTTTTTAGCTTTGGATGATTTTCATCCTCACAGGTTAGTAAGTATTTTCAGTTAGCTTATTAAGAAGAAGGATCATTAAGGAGTTGTGTGGGACTTACTGTTCTGAATGAATAACTGCAAGTCAGTATGATACTGAGGATTTTACAGGATTTCATCATCTTTGAAAGAGATGCGCTGTTGCTTAGAGATAGGAAGTTCCTAGGGAATGTAGTGGAATGGGTTAAGTTTGAAATCCAAGTGGTTTTATGTATACATTGTGCCAGTTAGTACATAACAAATCCCTGTGCTTCTGAAAGGTTGCCGTATTTCAGTCTTGCCACAGACATAAGCAGATTACTTTTCTAGCCATTTTATGACAGATTTTATCACCAATTTTACTGCTGTATGAATGGGACCAGCCAAGCTATTTTGTGGTAAAAAGCATGGCAAGTTCTTTTCATTCTTTTTTTTCCTTTGTTTAGCTTATATTCATATGCCCTACTTATTTTTCCCCAAAGGAAAGCATGAAATGCCTGTTCTCATCCTCCAAATTGTCCTAACAAATTGCCTAGCAATGTTTTTTGGTACAGATGCATAAGTACATCTTGCTTGAATTTGTATTGGGTAAAAAGACTGTTTCAGTGCTCAGACTTGTTAACTGAAACTTGCCAGTTATGTCATAAACATGTTGTGTAATTTGGCCAGATGAATACGTAAGCTTGGAGTCATTCAGAGCTATGAGAGGAAGAAGTCTGGATATGATGGGAATAGATGAGTCAGTTGCCCTTAAAGCTGTGAATAATGGGCCGTTGTTCTGTTCTGTTCTGCAGAACTTCAGAAGCAAGAATCACAAATTATGGGTGTCGTTTTATTAAGCTTGCTAATTTGAAGATTTTTGTTGTCTTTGGTGAATACTTATCATAAGTCAGAGTTGTGGAGTCAGGCTTAGTCTGTGCTGGGAAGACTGTTTCAGGATAGATATTCTCCTAAAGATACTTTTTCCCTTTGTATTATGGATTTTGCTTCTTGGCGATAGACTTCATTTTTGTGATATTGAAGTTATTTGAAAGGATTCAAAGAGGAAGTTTGACAAATAACACAGATGTTGTTTTTCTTTTTCCTTTTTAAATCCAGAGGAATTTACACACTCTGCAATCCACTTCGGACAAATTACACCACTGGAAATAGATATTCTCTACCAACTTACAGACTTATACAGTGTTACTGGGTAACATAATCATGAATTTTATCGTTTTGCAATCATAATTTTTGTTTCTTGTGTGACCTCTTGGTTTTTTCCTAATTTTGAAAGGTTTTGTGTTCCTTTATATTTTGCTACAGTAATTTATTCAATGTAAACTGATTTTGTTTTGTGCATGTGTTTTGTAAGTGAATTGTGTATGACAAGCACAATTATTAATTTTTGTATTTTAAGTATACATAAGAAGTAGCGAAATACAATACTCCCCAAAGACTACAATGCACTGGTTGATGTTTTGCATAGATCTTTAATGCATGCAAAATCTTACTTAGAAATAGCTAGAAATGGTTTAATTTGTGTGTTATATTCCTTATTACTAGTAGTGAGAAACTTGCTTCTGAATAATCCGTGTTCCCTTCATCTCCAAGCATTCTTTAATGCAGTGTAGCAGACTTCTTAGGTCTGCATTCAGATATGACAAGTTCCTTTTTTTAAAATTCAGATATACTTTGTGGGGTGTGGCCAGGAATACTGTACTGAATATGTTTGATGCTTTATCTAACCATAATGTGCTTTTCTCTGCCTTGTGTAAAGGCGCTTAACTTTGGCAGATATTGAGAGAATAGCACCACTGGCTGAAGGTGCATTACCTTACAACCTGGCTGAGCTCCAAAGGCAGGTGGGTAGAAGAAAAAAAAATTGAAATTGAGTGAATGTTAACATGTACTTGCAAATGAAAAATAAGAATAATGCACTGTAAACAGATTCCTGATAAGTGGAACATGCTGTGTGTATTGCTGTTAAGGATGGGGCAGGCTGTTAGATACTGTGTGTGTTTAGACTAGGTATGAGATGTCAGAATGGCCTGTTTGGATATGAGCATATATGGATACTTGGATTCCTTACAATGAATTTGTTCACTCCTGAAAAGGCTTTTCACCGGACACATGAAATTCTCCAGCCTGAGTCCTTCTGTGGAACCCAGTTCTTCACAAACTCCTCCAGTGTGTGTCACTTCCACGTAGTGCAGTCTTTCAGGAATAGATTCACATGGGTCCTCCACGCAGTTACAGCCTCCTTGGGGTGCATCCACCTGTTCCTGTGTGGGGTCCTACAGGTTCTGCAGTGCCTGGAGCACCTCCTCCTGCTCCTTCACTGACCTTTGTACCAGCAGAATTGTTTCTTTCATATGTTCTCACTCCTCTTACCAGCTGCCATTGCACAGTTTGTTCCCCCTTCTTAAATACATTATTCCAGATGTGCTACCACTGACACTGATGGACTTGGCCTTGGCCAGCGATGGGTGTTGTCTCTGTCAGACATGACAGACTTCTCACAAAGCCACCCTTGTATCCACCCCCAGCTTTGCCACACAAACTCAATACAAGAAGTAAAAAATATGAATATTAAATGTAAAGCTTATAAATGTGTTCTTTTTTGAAAAATGGGATGAAATGATTGACTTACCTATTTACCTAAAATGATAATTGAATTTTACTGTACTTGCTCTCTATCTAATCTAGACAGTAGAAGGGAACTTCAAATATATTTGAATTGATGAAAATGATAGAATTAAAAGATGAAAAATATTGTAGTAGAATGTCAAGTCTTTATTTCACCAGAGCTTTACATTTATGTTTGCTAGCTTTGTTTTTTTCATAGTTTCCTTAATAAACATTACATATGTATAGTACAGCATAGGAGTTCCAGGCTGTGCAGTTGGATGTTGAATATATTGTTTCTTACTTCAGTGGCTCATCTAGAACTGTAAGACCTAAATATTTAGGGCCAAAGATTGTTCAGGTATTTAACTTACATTGTTTTAGTTACTGTTACTAGAGCTGCATTTGATAATTTGGTTCTCTTTCAAACGAATTAGTCTGAAGCAGTGTCTGCTCTGTTCTTAATGTTCCTGCTCCTATGTCCTTGGTTGTCCTTAGACAGTTAGACATACCTGAACCAACACGTGTGCAAAGCCTGCTTAGTGGTAAAGGTCTTCCTGTGGATTCCTGATGACAAGAATGATGGAATGGAATGCATCAGAAATGTAGATACAATGTTTATCCAGCCTAATAAATATTTTTGATAAAGTTTTGTGATGACATTCCAATGACAGCTTTAATCAGTGTCTTCATACTCACCTCTCTGAGTGGTGACTTACTTCACTTTTCAGAGCTACCTTTGTAGCTTGGCACTCCTAAAGCAAGCTCACTGATAAAAGTTTCTCTTATCATTAGAACAGAATATACTCATTTCACACTCCTGAAGTAGCACATTATATTTTCATCTTATTCTACATTTGTGTGATAAAACCAGACACCAGAAAGCAAAATAATTTCATTTTATTTAGTTTTTAAGGAACAGTCTTTTATTAGACTTTATCCTAAGTGAACTGTAAGTTAAGTGTTTTGACAAAATGAAAGGTATCAGTTCATGAAGAGCAAATATCATATTAGTGTGGTCCAGCTGTCCCTGGGAAGTGAAACCAATTCTGTAATCAGTTTTATATGATTTAAAAATTCCTTTGTAAAGGGAAATTTAAATTTTTACATGAAATCACCCTATATAGATTTGGTAGAAATGAAAATTAGCCTGCTTTCAACCATGTTTACTTTATTGTCAATTTTTTTCATTGTGTAAGATTTTTTTAAAGCTTAGCAGCTGAATATCCTATGGGAATGACAGCTACAGTAATTTTCTCTTTATAAATATTCATGATTTGAAAGCTATAGCATTAATTACATTCATTTGCATATCCATCTGAACACACAAGTAAACTGAAAACTTTGTGAACACTTATTTAATAATATAAAAGTGACATTTCCTTCAGAAAGAATTTGATTTTTAACATTCAGTGATGCATTCACTAAGATTAATGTCTAAATGCAATGATTGGATTTTGATGAGAACCGTGTAAGGCTTCAAAAAAAAGAATAATCTTAAACCAGCTGAAAGGCAGCAGGTGTGCTAAACTAGGAGAAAATTTCAGTGGAATGAAGAACTAGTTCTGCTTCTAAGGCTTTTTGGGGTATATTATTGCTTGTGTCTTTTATTTACATGAATCAAAAGAAATATATCTGAATTTTATAATTTATTTTCGTGGTTATTTTGGTTTTAATATCCTTTGGATTTTTTTTTTCTTTTTAATAGGAAATCATACTGGTTTTACAGTAATGAGGATATTTGGATTTATTGTTTCTATTGCTTGTAAAGGCAATACATTTGATTTAGACTTTTTTTTAATGCTGGTCTGCATGTGCAGTGTGTAATTTTGATGCTACCTAGAATTTCTCTATTCTTCTCTGTTAAACTGTATTGTGGGGAAGGAGAATGTCTTGTGGAGGGAAATAGTTTTAGCTGTACTTTTTTATTCTGTGGAAAAACAGTATAGAATATAATCCATGTTTTTTTACAGGTGATGATCTCATCTAATTGTCTTATTTATGTTTGGAGAAAAATTTGGCCCATCTTACATACTTTATAGTGCAAGTTTGTGAACATGTCTTGTTAATCAGTTGCCTTGTTTCTAATAGCCATTTAATAACAATTATGAGTCTCTGCAGATATTTTCTGTGCAGAGTATTATTTTAAAAACTTAACACATTTATAATAGTGTATGTAATTGAAAGGACTGAGGTCAGCATTGCTTTGTAAATTAGAAACTGCATGAAAAGTCTTGTGGAGAATACTTCTAGGAATAATTGACTTTTTGCTTGTTTTGAAGACATGAAATCTCATATTTCTGCTATGCATTTATGGGTATGTAAACTTAAAATATGTCCTGTGCTGGTAGACTTTATCTGTGAGATATTCTGTGAATTCCTTTTGAAATAGTGAATTTTATTTGAGTCAAAAGGAGTTCCATGCCTTACATATTCAAAGGCAATAGAATAGAAAACAGCAAAGTTGTTTGGAGTTTCTGTCTTGTTTTTCTTGAGCATCATTGTTTTGGTTATATCGATGTACTGGTTTGGCACAACCAGGAATATGTAAGGAATATTTTCTAAAAGGAGCCTTTGCTTTCCTGTGCAGATTTTCAAGCTTTTTTTTTAATTTCTTTTTCCCTCACACAGCAATCTTTTGGAGAAATAGGCAGACCTATCTGGCTCCAGATAGCTGAGTCAGCCTACAGGTTCACTTTAGGCTCAATTGCTGGAGGTGAGTAATATTTCTGCTGTTTCCAAGCCTATGTTAATTTAACACTGTTTTGCCAGACTACTTGATCTCATCAAAGGTGGATGTTTTGGTTATACATGTGTAAAATTGGGCATTGGAACCATTTTGGTTGTGCTATTTCCTTTCTTTCCTTATCACTTGGGTTCTAGAATCCCTGCACAGTCCTTTGAAACTACACCAGTAACAAATTTCTTTAGTGGTAATTCTGATAGATGTTCTTCATTCTACACACCTTGTTTTATGTAACAGTATAATCCATTCTCCTTGAGATTTTTTTCCTAGACCTTCACCATCATTCTTTCTTTATTTCCTCCAACATACCAATATATCAGCTCATATATTCTTTGTGTTTAAATAAATGCTGTAGAAAATCATCTCAATAATGATATACTACACCAACAATGATGTTGTAGGAATAATACTCCAGATGCTTTCTTACAGCTGTTGGTGCTACTGCAGTATACCCCATAGACCTGGTGAAAACTCGTATGCAGAATCAGCGTACCACAGGTTCAGTCGTAGGAGAGTTGATGTATAAAAACAGCTTTGACTGCTTTAAAAAGGTTTTGCGTTTTGAAGGCTTTTTTGGTCTTTACAGAGGTAAGTGAATTTAAAAGAAAATATATAAAGTCAGTAATTTTTTTCCCCCTTTTTTTTTTTGTTTTAATACCTCTACAGCTAGTTTCCTATGGGAAAATCAGAATACTTGATATCATGTCTAATTTTGCTTTCATTTCTGAGCTCAGTATTTATCTTCCATTGTGCACCCCTCATCATAGACAATTGCTGGAAAAACTAGGCTTTTTTTGGTTGTTGTTAGTGATTTGCTCCTTGCTGCTTAAATAATTTAAGGATATAATTTTTGGGGTGTAAGTGTTGAGGATATAATTGTCATCTCACAAATTGAGGATTGCAACTTTTGGCTGGGGTCAGACATCAGGAGCAGATTAGCATCTGAGGAATAAATATAAGTTTTACAGCAAATATTTTTTGTTAAGAGACAAAAGACAGTAACTTGGAAATGTGTCTGTAAACTGGATGCAAGATCTTATGCCTCATACTTCTGCAGGTAGTGGGACTTGTTTTGTTATTTTATCTGGTGAACAGAGGTTGCATTCTGCTGTTGAATAATGTTCCTCTGTTTTACTTAAAAGTATCACCAGTGAAACTCAGAAAATTGTTATTTCGAGAAAGAATAAAATTGTAAGATACAGGTTAAGAATTCAGATTTTTATAAATTAGGCGGAGATTTAATTGCATTGGTAAAGTGACTTACATAGAGGGTACGTGCTTGCCAGCCCTCTGAATAGATACATAGTTGAATTATCTATTTTAATTGTAATTTCCCATAACATTATGAATTTCACAATATTCATAAGGATCAGCAAGGTATTTATTAATTGGCACACCTGTTTCTTTAGCTACAACAAAATCACGTGATGGCTACAGCATTTTGTTTTGCTTTGTGATGTGTTCTGGCAGTGAAGACATTGGGCAGTGTCTCTTATGGACAGTATCTAAGGAGTTTTTGTATATGAAAGTCTGCGTGTTCTGACTAAAGAGTATTTTGTGGTCTTTCAGTATTTTGCAATGCAAGTAAGGGAAGGAATATGTTGGCTCACAGTCAGTGAAATAGCTGTAGTCTGCATAAATTATGTCCTACTGGTAAACAGTTTTCTTTTTTTAATGCTAAATCTTTCATAAAAGCAAGTATCTGAGTTACATCTATGAGACTGATTCTTCAGTGCTGTTCTACAGTACTGTTTTTTTTCTCTTGCCCCCACACCCTATTTTTGCACAGCAGCATCTAAAATAACTTGTTATTTTTTTGTCTTCTGACCCTACTCAAACACTTTGAAATCAAGGATGATTCCACTGACAAGTTAAAAGCGATGTTTTACACTTGAAAAAAATGTTCTTGTTTGAAAGAATGTCAGTTTGCTGAACTCTTTAATAGCCTGTTTAATAGTTGTCTTTAAGATTGTTTAAGATAAGAAGTTCATGTAGTTGTTTTGAAACTGTTACAGTTAATGGTCAACATGTTGCTAAGATTTGGACTAAGATTTAGATGTTCTGTTGGAATTATGTTAAACTAAGCAGCAGAAACATGGAGTTGACTGTGGGTCTGTTAGTGGATTCTTATATTCCTTAGCTGGATTATCCTAATTGTATTGTAATATAACAGTGCATCTATGTCATAATATAATGGTACAATGTGGTTGTTTTCTGCAGTTTAAAAAGTAGAACTGAACACAAACTGGAAATGTTACCATTCTAAATAAAGAATTACAATTTTTGGTCAAGAAAACAAAGACACTAGAGTCTTGGCATCCAACTTCATAACTAACAAAGTTTCTTCTCAGGTCCCTCACTAGACCATGCAGTGTCCCAGGTTCTCTGGCATACCAGATGTGTGCACCCAATGAGTTCGCTGCATAGAAAAAGGGAATGGGGGTTGTCTTGCAGTGTTTTGTCTGGTGGTTTTGGTTTTTTTGAAGTATAGGCATTGCAGAACTGGATTGTCTTTTCATGGTAGATTAGAAATTCAGGCTGGGAGGGCACCATTTCTTTTTGTTACTGTCAACCTTTCTTTGTGTTTAATAGCTACCTTTCCTCAGCATAGTAAGTCTGTAAATTGCACAGAAAGTACCATGTTGGAAGAAAACACTACACTGCATAGATTAACTGCTGTACTTTCTATTAAGGCATCTTTATTCTGAGCTTCCTTTTAAGGAAGTAGTTAAAAAATTCTACAGAATGAATACTTCTGGGAATTTTGAATATTTAACATTTTCAGCCATGATTTCTTTGTACTTAACGAATAGTGAAAAGTGAATACAGTCAATACAGTTTGGTTGCTGTGGGATTTTTTTGTTAGCAAACACTTTTGACAAAATGATATTCCATAACCATGGAATAACATTAGGAAGTGACTATATCTAATAAAAACAACTTTCTTTTAAGTTTTATGATCTATACCTGTGCCAAAACAACTGTGGAGAAAATGGATTTAAAAATAACAGATGCTGTTATAATGTGTTATGTTAGGAAGTTAAGACTGCCATCTACTGATTTTTTTCTTAAACCTATTAGTTCCTAGAAAAATGTATGTGCGTTTTTTCAAATGACAGTTCATTTTGATAGTAGCTACTTTCCAGGACCTAGGGCCTTGCCAAAATCAGTTTCTGTCCACTAATAGCTCCTCTTAGTAAGACAAACTATGTTCATTAGTAACAGGTTTTAAAGAAGTTCATGCTACCATATTGAATTGAACAAGAGAAAATCCTTTATACCCTTAGTTGACTCGAGTATTCAGAAAACTCAGGTTAGTGAGTCAAGTAGAAATGAGTTGGTAATTTATCATAGTCGTGTGTGTATCTCACAATTCCTGTCCCATTTTAAAAAGTGATTGCAAGCTTTTTGGGAAAATTATGCTAAGGGGCTAAAAATGTCTGACAAACTCTTATGTAGTAGACAAGGTGTATGTTTGTTCTTAAACTTTTTTCCTTCTGTACAGCAGCAGCATCAGGCTTAACTTGGTCGAGGAAGGCAGATCGGGTCACATATTTCATAATAATTTTCAACAGAAATTGTAATATGAAATTGTATGAATATGCAATGCTCTAGCAGCATCCCATACTTAAATGCCATCCACCTCAAAGGATATTCCCTGTGCAGAAAGGTATTTCTGTACAGCACTGATAAAATACTATTTTCTCTATTAGGAAGATAATGTTGCCTTATGATGTCTTTGTTTCTGTAGGCTTGTTACCACAGCTGATAGGTGTTGCTCCAGAAAAGGCTATTAAGCTAACTGTACGTATCTTTTTTTTTTTTCTTTCCTCCCTGGCATCCTTTTGTTTGTTAACATGCACAGGACTTATTTCCTAAAATGTGTGAAAGATGACCACTTACAAGCATTCTAATATATATGGCTACAGATGTACTTGATGTATATTAATAAGCAAGAAAAATAACTGAAAACAGTGTGTAATATATTGTATCTTTATTAGGTTAATGACTTTGTCAGAGACAAATTTACTAAGAAAGATGGTTCCATTCCATTCCCTGCAGAGGTGCTTGCTGGAGGCTGTGTAAGTATCTGTCCTGTATTCCTAGGAAAAATTGATTCTCAGTCACATCCAGAATAGTTGGAATGACAGTTAATGGGTATGCTTTGTCAATTTGAACAGGAGTGCTCTTTTTTCTCCCAGTCACAAGAACTATAAAAAGGACTTCTTCTGTTCGAAAAACATAGCATAATTCTGAATTGTCTTGGAATGATGTGCTTAAACAAATTGTTTTGGCCCAGTTTGTAACTTTCAGATTCAGTGGTTTTATTTACAAAGTCCAAGGAAGAAAGTGCCCTATTCTTCCTTTCCTTATGTTCTACTGGATTGCCATTGATCATTAGTTTGGGAAGATACAGGTTCTCCTTGAGAATGGATTATAGGCATAATTAAGTGTCCTTCAGGGTAGGGATGGAGATGTCTAAAATGGTTTAAGGAAATCTAATTCTTACTGAAGATTTTAAGAGGGAAAAGAAATACACTCTTCAGCTTGCTGTATGTGAAATTTTTACTGTTGTGAAAATAGGGAAAAAATGAACAATATAGTCTTACCTTTCAGGTAACATATATGAGTGAATGACTGTTTAAATGACTTTGTATAAAATGCAGCTATATAACTCCAGATGCTAATTACATCACTCATCCAAATACAGTTAAGAAGCAAACCATGTTTTTGTTGAAATTGGGGGCTGTAATTCAGTGGATGTTCTAGCAATCTGTAAGTGGTTTGAATTGATATTGATGATAGATTTCTTTTGGTTTTGCACATTGGCTAATTTCATTTGTGGGATTCCCTGACAGTTGTTAACCCTATAATATGTTTAAGGCTTGAGCTGGGTTTCTTTTGTAGCAGAGAACACTAATGACTTCCAGTTGAGTAGGCTGACAGGCTGGTATAAGACCTCCTGGGCTTACAACAAAACCTGGGGCAGAAAGGTTGTTGACCTCTGCAAACTTTTAATTCAAAGAAACAGCCCTGAAGGGAGGCTGCTTATAGTTCTGCCTGATTGAATTTGGCAGCCTGGTACATGCTTGAGTCTTCACCTGTCAGTGTACAAAGTTTATTTTCTGAGAAATGTGAGAAAGCAGCTCTAATGTGTAGCTAGCAGAGGACTAACCTTTTTCTAGAAAGCTCAGTAACACAGAAAGCAAGTACAGGTCATCTCTAATGGCAGAGAATGTAATTCATTTGTGTTTGTGTTGTGCTTATATTCATAAATAAAATGAAACATCTGATAATAAATTTTATTGTTTTACATTATTTTGCACCAAAATATATTATACTAAATTCAATCTACATTAGAGCCTTTATTGCTTGCTAGATACTCCTTTTTCAAAATAACTTCTTTGTCTTACTAAGGTGAACATGCAAAAATTGGGGAGAAATTGAGTTTCAGATAAGCTTTCAGAGATTTGGGTGTTTCTTCAAAGATGAGCAGATTTGTATTCTGTAAACACAACACCTTATACCTGACTTTCCGAGCTGATATTTTCATCTCCTTTTTCAAGATTATTATTAATCTTACTCAGTCTGGGAGAATTTTAAACGAAATTGTAGAAGTAGTGTTGATCACAGTTTAGCAACCTAGAGATGTTTCTTTGTAGCTTCCTCTGGATCATCTGATATCTTACCAGTTGAAGATTTTTTTGTCTCTACTGCTGCTTAGTTCAATTTTAGCAATTCCCCTTCTTCCTAAATGGCAGAATCTTTGTTAGCAAGCCTGTGAGGTTAAGAGTCTGAAAGTAACAGTTGTCTAAAGCAGGAGCAATCAGGTATTAGTCTTTTTTTTTGTCCTCAGACCTTTTCATTCTTATTTTGACAGCTCTTTTCTGTGTTGACTTGCTTGGAAATAGTGTTGGTCTTCACACTTCTGTTGTTATTGTGTTCCATTTTTATACAAAATGGGGCGCAACCAACAATTACATCCAAGGAAGGGCCACAAGTAAGCTTAGTCCATTTCCTTGCAGGAGCACAAAGGGCTTTGTGTTTGGGTGATGCTACCTTTCATTTTTCTTTTATTCTCTACCTTCTCTCTCTGTACAAAATGATAGGTTAATGTGGGAATGTTTGGATTTTATATATGCCAAAATAATTTTCGGCATTTGGATTTGGATAATTTGGGTTTTTGTGGCTTTTTGTAACTGTTCAACACTTGAATATTTTGCTAATGGTATACTATAAATATAGGCTAAAAATAAAATGTACTTTTTTACCTTGTCATCATATCAGAAGAAATAGCATTATGCCCACATGTAGTTCTCAGAGATGGATTTAGTACTGTCTCTGACCCTGACTTACCTGTGTTTAGTATTGAACTATCTCCTCATTAACAGGAATAATGCAGTTTTTGATCATTTCTGGTATGGAACTGCTGGTGGATGAACAAGATGAGCAAGGCATATTTTCAGCCATTTTACAGAGTTTACAGCAGATACTTTTCATACTTTTAAATGCTTTCCTTTTGCAAGGTATACAAAAGCACATTGTGCATACCACAGTCCTCAAACAGCAAACAAAAGAATTCTTGTGAGGAAGTGGAGGCAGTCTGGGAAAGGTTTCAGCAGACATGGCAAGTTCTCCTCTCTGGATGGCAGTGCTGTATCAAAGCTTATGGTGTTACAGTCTTCTAAGACCCACAAATAAGGATAAGTGAAACCTTTGACATTAACAGAGTGGTGGTTCAGGAGACCCTGTGTAGGCTGGTCGGTATCCTCAGCTCTGGAGTATCTGGAAGCATTTCTGTACTGTCCAGCAAAGAGGCCACTCACAAGCATGGCCCTCCTCCAGAAATGCTGACACAGACACTGAATCTCTTTGGCCAAAATCTGACTTCTCAGGTTCCAATCATTCTCAGCTTCCATAAGCTTATGGAGTAAAGTCGTGTTCCCAAGTAAGAAGAAACATCTTCCTTCCCACAGCACTTCCACCCAGGCAGTGCCTGTTTATATGGTCAGCTGCCTGTCTCTTGTCTTTCCTTCCTTCCTGCAGGGCAGTGACCTCCCGCAAGCAGCCCATGCCCTGTGCTCCTTTAAACCTACCTGCTGGCTGCTGGGCAATGTAAATGTCACTGGGAAGTGCAGGGTCTGCTCTGTCAGAGCCCAAATATTCCCAGCTGCTCTCAAGCTGTAGCTGTATTTGAAAACTGCAGAGCAGCTATTGGGGCAGCTCGGTTACAGCAGCCAGGTCATCCTTGTCAGTGAAAGAGCTCTTGTCCCTGATGGATGAAATTGATATCCCATCTTCCTACCTGCCTGAAGTGTGCTGGTTTGTTAATCATTAACAGCACCATCCATATTTACTCAGAGCAAACAGTTTCTTTCCCTACTGTTACTGTAATTAATTGAATTACATCTCCTTGTACTTCAGTGATTAACCTGCATTCCTGTCTTAGAAGTTTTCAACTACCATTAGCTTTGAGTTGCAGGGAGACTGAGTGAGGCTTTGGCTGTGCTTTCCCCTGTCCCAGCAGAGGCCTGGGAAGCAGAGAGCACATGCCTGATGTGGACAGTGCTTCCCAGAGGAGCTTATACACATGACACGTGTGAGGACATCGGGAAGGGCAAGGTGCTCTAGGGGAACTGCTCATCCTCAGTTAGGAAGCAGTGTTGAAGCAGACATCTAATGCTGTCTAATGATTACTGTGACAGTAGACAAAGATACTGCGGTTTTAGGCTGTAATTCCTATGAGTTACACAGGAAGAAATGGATTCTTCCCATGCTGTGTGTGGTGCTTAGCATTTTGAATAGATGGATTGTGTTTCATCAGAAAGATGTTTTTTGCTTTATGCTGTAGGAAGAAAGATGATGTGGGGTGCCAGCCAGAAAAGGTCTTGAGAACCTTTGGAGATGTAGGCAATGCATCTGTTGATAATTAGAGGTTGAGATGTGTGTTTGTGTTTGCACATACATACACAGAGAGGTTCAAATTTACCACTGATTTTTAAGTTTTCATAAACATTAAATGTAGGATTCAGTCTAAATATTTTTGGTATACTTGTAAGAAATAATTTTCTTACATATTTTTGTATATACATACACACAAAAATGCATATAGGTTTATCAGGCAACTAGGAATGTGTCAAATACTTAGTTTGGAAAAAATAATGTAAAATATTGATGGTTTTGTTTAACATGCACAGAAATATAGAATTATAGCTGTCACATAGCTTTTCCTTCAAAACCCTGAAGATATGTTACTTCTTTTATTATACTTTAAAGAAATAAAGTTAAAAGCAGAATTAAACTTTACTACTTCACCTTGGTTTTTATTGTAGACATTTAAAATCAGGGAGAAAATAATTGTTTAATAAAAGAGACACTAAGCTCATGCTAGGTTCATGAACAATATCAGCTTTGCCTAGAGAAAGAAATGCAAGTTCTTTTGATGTTTTTAAACAAGACTGTTTTAAGTAACATCTTATTTTAGCTGCTTCTGTGGGACATAGTTGGGGTCCAGGATGTGGTGGTTTCTGAAAGGAAGGAAGGAAGGGCTTGAAGCAGGCCTCTCCCCTTTGGAACATATGCCTCTCGGGTGGAATTGGAAAGGGCAAGAGGTCTCATGTTGCAGGGTCATTTGTATATTTCCTTCAGCCTTTGGCATGTCATGGGGCGTTTGCTGTGGGATCTCAAACTACATCTTTTCTCTCATAACCTTTGCTGTCAGATTTAGTTCCTTTATTTGCTCCTTGTAGAGTTATTTTACATGACATTAAGGTTAAGTAGAAGCTTTTATTACTGGTATTTTTGATGTGTATGAATAACCTCCATTCAGAAACAAATTTGTCAACCTTTTTTAAAGTGTCTGTTGCAATTTATGTGTGAAGCGAGGATTTATGAGAGAGCAATCTAGATTTACTGCACCATCTCCAAAAGCAATTCAGGGAGTGCAGTGTATACCTCTGTGTGCATATACGCGTGCACAAGTATTTAACATACATAGCTGACAGCTGAAGTAAGAGACTTTCAACAAGAATGATGCTGATTGCTAATGATTTGCACAGGAGTGTGGCGATTTGTACTGCAAACCTACATGCTTCCAGTTCATTTTTGTTTGGAGATCCTTTGTGTCATTCTCCTCTGCATCCTTTTCTACAGAGTGCTCTTCTGCTCCCCAAGGCAGCACTCTCCTCTGCCTCACACGTTTCTTTGTCAGATAGATAGCCACCTTTTACTTAAATGGAAAACACAGGCAAGCTAAAAAACCACCCTTGCCTTCATTGTTTAAAAAATACAGTGAAAAAGTGAGTTTTCTTGTGTTACATGTTCTGTATTAAAGTCAAAGGTTGTGCTGTCTGTATTTGTGATCCGTTGAGGGACCTAACTCATTTGTGCCACTCCACTGAATGCAGCTCTCCTCTTCGTGTGAATCGAATCACTGCTGGGCAGAACAGTTTGCCAAGCTCCAAGTAAAACAGCATAAGTCAAGACTTGGATAGAAGGATATCCTGCTAATAGGGAGTATTTAACTGGGTGTCTAGGTACTTACAGCTCTTTTTGAGAAAGCTGCCTGTTAAGAAGTCTGTCAGCACTGTAAATTCTCAGTGGTCAAACTGTTGATGTAATTAAAGAGCTTTTCAATGGGTTTTCTACTAATACTATAAGCATAGGGTTTTCCTTGTATCTTATTTTGCTCAATAACCTGACCACCAAATCATCTTCTAATACTGTTGGAATACACAATTCCATATTAACTATACAGAATTTGTAACATTGTATTTCTAATTAGTGTTGCTACTAAATTATTAAAATGTGTTGTGTTCAGAGTCTTTTGCTTTCTGTATCAGAAGAGGGCTATGGCTGAGGTAGGCAGCTGTGCACCTAGGAGAGGAAAATGTTAATTGTGGGAAGATTGAATTCAGGGTAGAAAATAGAAATGTTTACAAATTGGCCTATTTGTGTTTCTGTGGTGGGTGTTAGGCAAATAGGAAGAGTTATTTTGGCTGCTCTGCAGGGTGTGCTAATTTTTAACATTAAAAATAAAAAATGGAATTTCACATGTACATGTAAACAAATAATACATATTTAATAGGGAGGTAGCTGGTAATTGTCTAGAAGGAGTGAGTTTCTAGCTTAGTGTTGCAGTCTAAAGTTATTTGAATTTTTTTGTGCGGTCGAGTATATTATTTAGCCAGAACATGCTGCTTAACATTTTATCTACCAAATTATTTTTTTAAAAGGTACCGGGAAATGTGAAACATTTGAAATTGGTTTTATGCTTAATGCAATATAGACAAAAAAAAATCTTAACAGAATTTGCCAGATGGAAAATTTCTAAATTTTATTTAGATGTAACTTTGCCTAGCAAGACAGCCATTTTGTCTTGCATGCATAGGTGTGTATGAACTTAAAAAGGTGAGATGAGAAGTAAGGAGGGTGTAAAGAAGGCCTTTGGATATAGAAGTGGTGTCAAATAACTGAGTAAACACAACGCGGTAAGTCCAAGGAACAGAGAAGTTGGGAATCACACTGGCTGGTCTGGGAATTCTTGTGATCTTCCTGATGGTTGCAACAAATGTCCACAAACACAGGCTTTGATTTGCTTTTGAAGAGGTGAAGAAGTGAGGGAATAAAATTAACTGTATAGACTGATAATTTGAGTGGGAAGTGTTAAAGACACTAATTACTACAATGGAGATAATTAATCAAAAGCAGCGGTTGATCTCCCACTGTTTGGGTCAAGGTGCTTCAGGAAAGCTGTTACAGTGATGATTTTAAATGTCAATATTGAGTGAAGTAATAAACAGGGCTTGCAATAGAAGGCTATCAGTGCTCAGTGAAGGCTCAGTGAAGTACAGGATGCTTGGTCAGTGAAGGTGTTGATGCTTCTTGCCCCCAGCCCATAGATACTGCTGAAGTGCTGGGTCATTCTCAGTAAGAGCTATTGAGGTTTGCAATGCTCTTTTGTTTCTAGGCTGGAGTAATTCAGATTGCCAGCTTCTGAATTTGAGAAGCTAATCTCAAATTTATTCTGCCTGCTGCTGGAGAGAGGAAGATTGTGCTGTATGCAGAAATGATTAGTTGTTAGTTCATTAGTTGTTAGTCAGTTCTCAGAGAATACCATTCTGGCTGTCCAGGAGATGCTGTATCAGACTATTGGTTTTACTTCACACCCCTGTATGCACACCCCCCTCCCAACCCCCCAGCATCACAAAAATAATTTATTACTTGGGCAATTTAGAAGTGGTAAAAAGTTTTAACTGCAGATGTTCTGCATCTGTTTACTTCACTAAAATTTGATAGGTTGGAGGACTCGATCAGAATTACGAGGAGCTTTTATATTGTGCAGGAAATGGTGGCGGTATTCAAATGGTTATATGCCACAATTTTTAAGGAAGTAGGTTTAATTTTTAAATGAAAAAAGGTGTCTTAGGAAGAGGGGAGGATAACAAGCTTAGTAAAATATAGCTGTATTCTGTTGAACCACAAACTTCTTCAGAAGTGAATGGTAGTACCTACAGCAAACCAGGGAGAAATCTAAACATGTAATTTTAAACAGGTTTAAAAACTCTGAAACTGAACTGTCAGATTGAATCTCTCTCAAACCTGAGACACAGTTCTTTGAAAGTTTTTGGCTAAAGTGCAGAATCAGAAGCAGCTTTACAACACTACTGCTAGTAAGTTTAGAAGACAGTCCTTCAAAACTGCCAACAGAGTATTTCCTGCAAGTAAAATCTGCGATGCTCAGCTCACAGATATGACTCCTGTTTCTATCTAGTATCATATTTTGAAATGCTAGTCTTCCTATTTAAATTTCATATTTTGTTTCTACTTAGGACTATTACAGGTGGCTAAACAAAACTCCAAACACCTTTTCTAATAATTTATTTAAATTAATGTTAAATGTTAAATGCAAATTTACCTATTAAACAGCATGACTTCTAAATGCAAATAGTATGTCTACACATTGGTGATGGATTATTATTGAATAAACATAAGGTCTTTATGTGTATTTGATGCCTTAGTAGTACAAGTCTAATGATTATTTTAGTTTAGTATTTCCTGTAATATCAATAGACTTTTAAACACAGCCATGACTTCTAGAAAGTGATGTTGAGGAGAGAAACAGAGACAAACTGAATTAATTTACCTCAGGGGGCTATAAAAATATAAATGTAAAATCTGTTTTTACAAACCCATGGTTTCTGATCTGGGGCTTTTGACTTCCAGACAGGTGCTTTATTAAGTCTCTCTCATATATTTTTACATGAGAATACCAGCTAATGCAGTGAGAAGTGAAGCACTCATCACCTTGCAAAAGTCAGTATGTCACCACATGCTCTAGTAAGGCAATTTGCTTTCTTTTTCCTTGGGTTTGCAGGCAGGAGGTTCCCAGGTCATCTTCACTAATCCTCTGGAGATTGTAAAGATTCGGTTGCAGGTAGCAGGAGAAATTACTACAGGACCCAGAGTCAGTGCCCTCTCTGTTATAAAAGATTTGGGTTTCCTTGGTCTTTATAAGGTACGTACTTCTGCTTTGAGTGTGTTCATCATTTTATGCTAAACTTCTGTATTGTGGAAACAAAAACTGTTAAAAACAAAGACATCTTTTGAATTTAAAACCAATCTCTTCCTGCAGGGCAGCCCCACAGTGGAAAACTGAAGAAAACTCACTTCTATATTAATGGCAGTGGGATACAAAAAAATACTCCCCCATTCTATCCTTTGGGCTTTTATGCCAAGCTACAGGGAGTCCTGTATTGCAGACCTGCTGGCTTCTGGCACTGCTCATTTCTTTTGGTGGGGTTTTGTGAAAAGTTTCTTTAGCTTTCCCTGTGTGTTTTTCTTATATTTATTTTGAATCTCTGTATCTCTATTGTTATCTTTGCAGCAGGATATTCTCTTTGTCTTAATAATTTGATGGCAGTGAAACAGTAGTGAAGTTTAGTAGGATTCAGATTTTTAAGAAGTTAAGTGGTGGGATTTGTCAATAAATTCCGCTGAAAAAAGCCTGTTCTGTATGGTACTTCAGCAGAATGCCAGTCAAGAGATTCCTTCCCTGCAGGTATACTTACTGCCATCATTACAGATCAGGTGTAATGGAGCAGAAGCTATTAGTTTCCTTAAACAAGGAAGAGTGTTTCTTCCTGTATCTTCTGCCAGTGCAAGGGGTAATACGTAAATTCTGCAGTTATATTAGCTTTGCACTTGCAAAACATTGCTTTATGTGATTTGCCCATAGAGCTGCAATAATACTATAAAAATGTGCACATTTACTTCGAGAGCTGAAGCTTTTGGTTTGAATTTGGTAGATGAGGTTCGTGACCATTGTGTTTCCTTATTAAACTGCACCCAATTTGCAGCATTTTTTCTCTTTTTGCTCATCTTCCAGTGCAGCTTCTTTGGTCAAACAGATGATGATCAGTGTGAGGTCTTACAGTGCTCACTGGTATTTTAGTAGTGCCTTTGTGTTTGGTGGAAAAAAAGGCTGGCAGGGACTTGTCTTGCTGCTTCCCTGGTTGTCAGAAAGACATAAGGACTGATCTTTGTCACTTCTTCCATTTCCTTTGGACATACACTGTGTAAAAAGTATTTATCCTAAGTACTGATGTCAGGATTGATGTCATGTATAACTTAACAAACTTATATATGAACCTTGAAGCTTCTTCATTCCAGACACTTAGTTTAGATATGCTTTCTTCTTATTTTCAAGTTCCCTGTATTGTCTGTTTCCTGAGATATTTTATTTTCTGTGTTATTTATGTGGTAGATCAAATGAGTTTATTCTTGCAGGGCTCAGGCTGCTTGCTGGATATCAATTTTAGCCTTATTTACAGAATTTTATTTGCATTATGTCTCTTTTCTCTGTGTCAGGGTGCCAAAGCATGTTTCCTCAGAGACATTCCCTTTTCTGCAATCTACTTTCCGGTTTATGCTCATAGTAAAATGATGCTTGCTGATGAAAGTGGCCATGTGGGAGGGCTTAATCTCCTTGCAGCTGGAGCCATTGCAGGTAATTTTGCAGAATGTTTCCTAAAAGTAATTTTTTTTCTTTCAGTGAGTAATTTTTAATATTCATTCGGTAGCCCCATTTAAAGGAAGGGTACTGTACCATTGTATCTGATTTAATCTAAATTTGATCACTGTTATCCTTAGTGGGAGGCGATGTAATTTTGATGAGAGCTAATTACATTTGCATAATGTGGATAAACAGCGTAATGCAGCTCAGCAACTTGTAGTCAAATTTGATCTGTCTGTCTCAATGGGGTTTTACTTGTTACTGAGCTCTCAGAGTTGAAGGCTAATTTGAATCTTTGATGAACATAAAATGAGAGATCATAAGAGCTAAGAAGAAAATTACTTACTCAGGTTTGGATTCTGGAATAACTGAAAAGAAACTTTGTTCAAATGTAATTGCTGAAAATAGGGCATTAGTTTGTAAAGAAGCTGAAGTACCATACTCTGAAATTTAAAATATTTTACGGTATCTCAAACAAGTTTAGTACAAAGACAATATGCATCTGTAATAAAAAGTTGTTTTTACTAAAGGCAAGGGGTATAAAAATACTAGATGTAGGAACTGTAGTGGTGGATATTTAAACATGCAGATAGAGATGGCCAGATTGTGCACTGCCAAGGGTGAGCTCAGCAGATGAAAACAAGGTATTTGCATGCAGATTGTGAATGATTCAGTGTCAGAATCTGCAGTTCAGAAACATCACTGGGCTGAGCAAGACCCTTTGCTACTTGTTGCAGTTGTAAGGAATCACTGTATAGATATATTGTGAGTGTCTGTGTGTGAGTAATAGTTTCGCATATGGGACTTGACACATAGTTTGGCTGCACCTTCTCTGTGCCAGTTGGTGTGTTCCTCACGCCAGAGGGAAGACCACCTAGGAAATAGCTAGCAGATTTGTAGCCCTGTTTGGTCTTTGGTATTGCAGAGCAGCCAGAAATGGAAAATGATTTAGCTATTATATGCACACAATATTAATATATAATATATTATTAATTTGTATCTCCTATAAGACTTTATTTAGACCACAAACTTAACAGTTTCTCTTCATTTCATTAGTGTTTCTGTGTTGCTCATACTAAGGGATGAACCCTATTAAAAATGTATGTAAACCTTACAGGCTAGTTTTATAGCATGTACAGGAATCTGCCTCTGAATTGCAAATTTCACATTCTCAATTGTTCACTCAATCCCTGTTACACGTGCACAGCAGGCAAGAATACAGTCTGAAGGGATCTGCCTGTAAGGAAAATCTGCATATGATTGCTGTATGTGTATGCTTGCAGGCTTAACTGCAGTGCTTCTGTTTTCCTCTAAAACCTCCTGAATTGGTCAGTGACACTTCTGAGTTTATCATCACCTATGCAATCAGTGACTTGTTAACATTTTTTATTCAATATTAACCAGTTGTAAAAGTTTAACAGAAGTCAAATTTAATTTCACAATTAAGTCAGAAGATGGTTCCTCTTTTTAGGGGGATGAAGTTTTTATAGTATTTAGAAGTATTCAGAAATATCTCAGATAACACAGTTATATACTGTGGAGTACATTTCTGAAAACTTTCTCCTTTCCTTTGACTAGAAAGCCGAGAGTGGTGCCTTGGAAGTGGAGATTTGTTCTTCCATCACTGTTGGCTAATATCACGCTGTTGGTACTAAGCAGACTTGTAAAACACCTTCATTGTCCTCAGTCTTTTTATGGCTTGCCTACTGAAGTAAGCAGCATCTATTCTCCTACAGAACAGTCCAAACAGCAGTTAGACATATTTCTGTAGAATAGGGGTTTTAAGCAGTAGTTTTTCTCATCAACACCTTTAACAAGTGGATGCATAGGATTCAATTTCCAAATCAATCATCTATGTAATTTGCAAAATATGTTGTAAAGTATAAACAAATACAGTAAATTTGCACAACTAATTTTTATATATTACATATATAGCCAATTTTATCTTGTTTCAAACTACTGCTACAGCCAGACCACAAGAAGATGCTGAGAATGGGTTTTCATAGTTTATTTCCTTTACTACCAGTTTCAGACTTTAAATTTAGAAGAAAGTCAGAACTATTATCTCAGGCACGACTGTTTATATAAGCATCAAGAATAAGAATAGTGTCTAGCCCTTGTAAAAAATATGAAAGTTTGCACTTGTATTTTTCAGTTGTGTTTCATCTTTTACAAGATCCTTTGTGCAAATTAAATGTGGTTTTCTTCTAAAAGGTGTGCCTGCTGCTTCTTTGGTAACCCCTGCTGATGTCATCAAGACAAGACTGCAAGTGGCAGCTCGCGCTGGTCAGACAACATACAGTGGAGTTATTGACTGCTTCAGAAAGATTCTAAGGGAAGAAGGCCCTTCAGCTTTGTGGAAGGGAGCTGGAGGTGAGGAAAAAAAATTATTAAGGCTGACCCCAAATCTGCAAATTAGCACTTGCTTTGTTAAGGACTCAAATCAGAGCAGTATTTGCAAGGTCTGATTGTGAAAATTGTAACACCTTGTTAAAAATATTTAGCTTCTCTGAGGAACTGTTTTGTTTGTTTAACACTATGATTTGTAATATTTAACAGCTCGTGTGTTCAGATCTTCACCCCAGTTTGGTGTTACTTTGGTCACTTACGAGCTTCTGCAGAGATGGTTGTATGTTGATTTTGGAGGCCTGTAAGTCAAATTATTTGCTATTTAGCTTGCACAAAACAACTGCCAAATTTAAAGGAAAAAATCCCAAACTTTTTTCATGCATGGGACCCATTAAAACTTGCTGACTTCGAGCACCTCTACTTAAAATTGCAGCATATAAAAAATCACCCTGTCCTTTATGTAATTGAGGGAAATTTGCATGCCACTTCTAAACAGATGAGGGGATAAAGAGCCATTTCATATTTATTTCAGTACACTAATTTGTATTTCCATTGTAGCAAGATAGTTTTGTCCATTTTCCTAGTGACACTGGAAGCTAAAAGGATTTACAAAAGTATCAGTAAAAATGTAACTTCAGTTTTAGGTTTGATTTAAAATTCACTTCACCATAGGAGTCAATTAAGATCAGCTTTAACAGTCTTCCATATTCAGAAAAAAGACTTAAGTGTTTAAGCCCCAATAAGTCAATTTAAAGACCTTTTTTATGAAATCTAGACTAACAAAATGACCTTTTTCCTTTGTTCAAACAGCAAACCGGCTGGATCAGAATCTACCCCAAAAACAAGAATTTCAGATCTTCCTCCTGTTAACCCTGCACATATAGGAGGATACAGACTTGCTACAGCTACATTTGCTGGTATAGAAAATAAATTTGGTTTATATCTTCCAAAGTTTCGAGCTTCTGCTACCACTTCAGCTCAAGCACACAGTAGCAGCTGAGTCCTGAAAAGATCTTTCAAACGAACAAAGCTCATGCAGTGGAAAGGGTTCACAAGAGTACTGCTGTATTTTTTTCCAGTCAGCTGCATGTGTTCTAGCTGAACTGAGCTTGCAAATATAATTGCTCCTTTCAAATATTCATACATACCTGCATTTATTTATTTACACACAAGGAACTGATTGAAGCTGTGGTTCTTTGCCTTGTTCTAACCAGTGGCATGAAGCAGTAACCTAGACTTTGCCTTGCACAGCTTGCATTTAATGTTACTGTACATATTGTACATCTTTGTACAGAGACATCAGGGCATCTATACACATACATTTATATAATGGGTATTGCAGTTCAAAATAGTTTGAAATGTACAGATGTTTTGAAGGTGTTTTGTTAACAATCGTGACAATAAAATGTTTCAAAACGCTTGTGTCAGTTTGCTTCATTGAATTTATAGGAAGTTGTCCAGTATGATTGTTTTTCCCTCCACAGAGGAAATGTGATGATCAGATGCACCCACTTAGTGATTGGACAGGACAGAGCCTCTGCAGGAATGCCTTTCACTGCTAGTTACAGCAAAGGAATTGAAATGCAATGTGCTGGCTTGTAAGTGTTAAGAGAACACAGTAATTAGATGAGCACATGCAAGATTTTATTTTGCAGCACTACTTTTTGACAAGGAATTCTCTCAAAATACATGGCAATACTAAATGTGTAATAGGTATTACTCCTATGGTAGCATATTCAAAACACAATGGGAGATTTGCCAGTTATAACACACTCAAGAATTTTTATAGGGATTATGATTCAGAGTGGCTTTTTTCCTGAATAGAAAACTTATATAAAAAAATTGAAAGCGTTCTCTTAATTTCTAAATAGTTTTACCATGAGATTAGGTTATTCTGTGGGGGGAAAAACCTACTTACTTTTGTATTAATGTTTATATGCAAAACTGATTGTTTATATTTACAGGTGAGTGGAAGTAAAAGGAGAAGAGAAACTGAAAGCTTGAACTATTTCTAGCTTAGTGTCTGCCAGAAGTTTTCCTGGTATAGTATTTAAATGCAAAAATGTCAGAGGAAATAGGGGAGTTTAGATTTCTGCTATTTTGGAGAAAAATCAGTCACACCATCCTTGCAGCCAGAGATGAGATGGGTGGTTTCCAGCCTTGCTTACTGAAGTTTTACATGTTTCTTACAGGGTTAAACATCCTGCAACAGAGCATATCCAAGTGGTATAAACAGATTTCAGGTCCTGTTTTCTTACTTAAGTGACAGCAGGCCCATCAGAGATTGTCAGTTTATGAAGAAATGGCTTCTTAAGAGCTGAACACAGAGCAGCCGTTCTCCAGCTCGAGCCTCTAAGGAAGATAAAAATTATTTTGGTGCTCAATAATATTTAGTGAGCTAGGGGTTACAATACACTGACCTTTGAAGTTTGATCACTGCTCTGCAATATGAACATAGATAACCCCATGAGAAAACTTCCTTCTTTATTTGTTGTATTGTGTTTAGGGAATTTCTTGTTCTGTGCTGTTTTCTGGATAGAGACAGGCTTCTGGGAATTCTCTCCCGTATCTATGAATTTTGTCTTGCGCTTTTCTAGAGACAAAAATGTGGAATTAACAGGAATTTAATCTTAGTCACAGCTTGTTGACTGCCTTGATCAAGGCCTTGGGAGACTTGACAATGCACAACTGCATTTTTATTTCTTGCAGCTCCAAAACTGGACAGTTTGGCTCCCAGAATCCTCATTTACAGCATCTAGCATCACTTTTGGTCTCAACGTTGCAGGTATGGCTTTTACAACATTTTTAATCTGTACTCAACTGTTCTGTGAGGGAGGACCACAAGCAGGAATAAAGATGGAGTAGTATTAAATTTAATAATTGAAAATTATTACAAGGTTGAAACTACACAAAACTAATGCCATATGACCTGCATGTATGTGAAAGAAAGTCTTACCTACTGGATTTCTGAAAATAAAATTTATATTATTCAATGAAAAGTAATCTCAATAAAAAACCCCACAAAACCAACCAACCAAAAACCCAAGCACCCCCTCTCTCCAAAACCACCAAACCAAGACATCTTCTTCTTGTTAAGAATTCTTCTGCCTAAAGGTACAAACTGTCTCATGATGTGCCTGCTCTTGCACAGTTCACATGGTTCTCAGCTGAGGAGAGCTGCTGCTGTAGGGGTGAGGAGAACACACAGGATAAATGTCTGCAAACCAAGCAGAGCAGCATGGCTGCGTTTAAAAAAGAGGGGGACACGCTCTTGAAATACTAACACCAGTGGAAGTCTAAACATGTTTCACTTCCAGACCCACCAAAAAAGAAAACTTTTGAAGACAATTGCTGTTACTGCTGTGTCTCTAGAAGATGCTCATAACAGAACTAAGACAAGGAGAAAAAAAACCCCTCAAAACTAAACAGAAAAGTTAAACAACAAAGAAATGATGACAATACTCCTGAACACGAAACTAAGGAATGTAAACCTATTCCTATTTCTAAGCATATAAAACCAGCTCTTCTGGAAAAACAATAAGCTTGTTAACAGATTAAAAACAAATGTAGAGTCCTAAATTAAAGGCTACAAACTGATTTAGTGCCTAATTAGTAAAACTCACAGTATTTATTAAAAAAAACCCCAAAAAACCAAAAGAAACAGCCGCCCTGCAACCTGTCTTGATAGAAAACTTCTTCATGTGTAACAATAAAAATCTTTAACTTAGCACAGAAAATTAGTAGCAAGTCTTACAGAATGAAAATCATCATGCTATAGAAATTTAAGTTAAAGTCTAGTTCCTTACCCTTTGGAAAACAAAAATTTGATAAGAGAAGCCTTTTTGCTATTGGCCAATTGCCATGACAGTAAGGGGTGGTTGGGGGTAAAAAACAAGCCTGTGATGTGTGTAATAAAACAAAAGGATCAGCTCCCAGAAATTCTAAACAACTGCAGGGACACAGATTAGAGGTCAGGGCAGCTGACAAGTGCTTGTATAGTATTTATTTATGAATCAGTCTCACCTTTTAATGCACCAATTTAAACAAAAGGAAACTGGTATTAAATATGCATTTGATTAATTCAGGTCTGATTATCACGTAAGTTTGTAACTACAGACAAATTTTTATTCACATATATTACCCACTACCAGAGTCTGAGGCTTATCTATATATGAACAATGAAACCTGGAACATATGCATGCATATCATGGGTAATTCGAATAATTCAAATTATTAAAGAATGCTTCAGAGATTTACTACCTAGTGAAGGTTAGTCTGTAATACAGAGAGTTTTAGGAGCAGAACTTTTACTTTTCAGAAAGATAATGTTTCAGATTGGGCTTTACAGAAGCCAAGTGGCAAATTTATACCAGGTTAGTGTTTCAGCAAAGATCCTTGCAAAGTAAAAGTTAACTGTATTAAAAGTTACACAAATCCAAGAATGTGCTCATAATTTATATATAAAACTTAACAATGCAAGATCTGATTTTCAGTGATCTTAATACATTTCAAAGTCCATTGTTGAATCCATATATTCGTCCTCTAAGCTGTGATTGGAACTGACACTCTAGGCTTTGCATCCCACCCCTCCCAAGTGCAGCCTGTTGAGGGCTCTATGCCGGGATGCGGGTCGCAGCCTCCTCCTCCGCGTCGGCTCTGTTGGCGTTGATTTCTGCCAGCGTTCGGCCAAACCGCGTCCACTCGTCCCCGCGAGGAACGGCGATTTGCTGTGACACAGACAGTGTTACTGGAACCTCCTGATAAATACAGCTGGCCTCATTTTGAACGGCAGGGCACTTAAATTATGTTCAGAAGAGCCTCCAGTTCCACATAAGTTTACCTTTATTTTAGTGTAAGCATCACAAGCTCTAACTAATAAAAGAAGCAGAATTTGAGACTCCTGCATTGAAGTGCAAAATTATATTATTACAAGCTTGTGCTATGTATCTCCAACCAAGAGACTGCCTTCAAAGGGAATACTAATGCTACATCCTCATCCCATTATCAGCCATGTACTAGAGCAGTACACATACTTGCAAGAGCAATCACTTCCTTGTAAGAATAAAATCAAGGCTGCTCTGCTGCAAAATTTTTTGTTCAGTATTTCTCGAGCTAGGATCAGAACTCACATGTGCCACAATTGCACAGAAGATAAAATTTCTATGAAAAAAACATTGATTCTTATTTCACCAGTAAATAGTAATTTCACCAGCTTTACAGTAAAGCTTTTTCTTTTTGACTGGATGACAGCATGCTAAAAAAGTTATGCTAGAACACCTTAAATAAAACACTACTAGGAAATATTAATTAAAAAATACAAATTAAACATAATTATTATTCCTCTAATGACAGGAGAAAAAAATGAAAGGCAAGCTGCTAAATAAAGAAACCCAAGTGTTTTGCATTATCCTTTGCACAATACATGACATACATACCTCTCCCACATCATATATAACTATTTGTCCTTCTGAGTCACCTACAGCAATCTCTCTTCCAGAATGTGTCCATCTCACACGGTTCAGAGCAGGATTGCCCTCCACTGTGATGCTTGCAGTGGGCACCTGTACCAATTTGAAATACATTGCTAAAAATGCATCAGGCTTCCATAAGCTAGAGATTACAGAACACACCTAGGCCATCTGTGCTACATCAAAAGAAGTGCCCAGCACTTCATCCTGTGCATGGTACACAGATCAAAGACTGTGCACAATACAAAGACCTCAGTGCCCTTAAGCTATCACCAGTGACATGACCAAAACAACATCTGTTCGTTGGCCAAAGTACAAACATCTGCACTCTTCTTGTGGGACAGGAGGCACAGACACACTTTCAGGCAGTGGCGAGGCACCCTGGGATCTCAGGAAGATTATGACAGAGGGCAGGGATAAAATCAGCTGTTTTGGCATGTCAAACCCTGTCCAAAAAGCTAGAACAAGTAATTCCAATTTAAAGCCACAGGCTGGCATATGGTCCTACAATTTTCTTCTAAGTGTAGTTTTCAGATAGTGAAATTTAAGTACTAAGTATCTGTCAGGTTTCTCTGGAAATGATTTCTACTACAATGAAGTTTTTAACGCACATCCGAAAACATTCAGTTCACTAAGTTAGAAACAAATGGCACTTTCAGTTCAGTATTACTGTGGCAATAGTGGTGTGTGGTAACAGGTTTGTTCACACTGTTAAGCTGTAGGCTGACAAGGCCTCAGAGTGGGAGGTCTATAATCACTTTCACAACATGGATCAGTGTTACACCAACAAATGTTTTGCTCTCTTGTTAAAGGTAAAACAATTTAATTACTGTTGTTATTCATTAAGGAGTCATTTCTAACCCTGTAATCAAAGAATGCTATCTACTACACAGAAACTACTGGAACAACAGAACATTTAAAAACAACAAAAAAGCCATGATAAAAAACAATCCCCAAACTATAGTAAACACCCGACTTTTTTTTAAGAGTACATAAGAGTACAATTTTCCAGCTGCATTTGACTGTCAACCTGACTTCTCACCTCAGTATCATTGTTGAGATTCCACAGGTCAAGCCTGCCCATCCCATCCACACAGGCAAACAAGGCAGGGTGAGTTGGAGACCACATCACATCATAAACATAATCGGAATTGTCTTCAAAGGAGTAGAGAGGCTTGTTATTCTGAAAAGAAGCAAAGGTAACAATGCGATATCCAAACCTACATTTCAAAATTATAAAACTAACAGGTAAAGCAAAATACAGAACTTCAACAGTATTACCAGCAATAAGTAAAAAGTGACTTGCATTTTGACTTGCTTTAAAAAAACCACCACTGCAAAAATCAGCAAAATCCTAATGCTTTTTATTGTTAAAGGTATGCTTTCCAAAGTATGCAGCCATTTTGCTTGCTGCTACGATAAAACAATCAATAGCAACCCAATTGTAAATTGTAACTTTAATGCTTTAAGAATCTGTAAATCAAGCCAATGATAATTCAGTGACTATTACTCAGAGATTTTAACTCTGCTTCCTCTGCTTTGCATTCCTCAGGGCATCAGACTAATAGAGAAATAAGTAATTCTTGCAGTGGAAATGACAGATATTTCAATTGCAAGCCTCAGGTTTAACTGACATTAGTTTTGGTGCTGTCCCTGAACCCTCCACAAAATTGTAGCAAAACATTTGCCTTATGAATATATGAGGTAACTGACTTTATAATATGATTTACATTTGATTACATTGTAATCGTTGAGTATAAAGGGCAAAAGGTTGACAAAAATGGATCAGAAATATACACAAATGATGCACAAGCTGAAAGCGAAGTTTTATGCTGTTAATCTTAGTTCTGCTCATCAGCTGTCTCCTCTTTGCAGGACTGCAGCTAAGAACCTCAGAACGTCACACCATTTGACTTCAGGCTTGTGAACTTCCTTAAGTAGCTTACATTATAGCACCACCTTGTGTCAAGGGCTATGAAGAAAACCACTGAACTATCTAAGTTACCTTCGTTGTCCAAAGCTTTACTGTCCAGTCAAAAGAAGAGGTGACAAAAAGATGTGAGAAGTCTACAGGTCCAACTGCTGCATGGCAGTTGATACCTGTGATTGGTCCCTGGTGTCCTTCAAACATCTCACTGATTCCAGCTTTGCTGTTTCAGAATACACAACCAAGGTTAATTGATTTGGAAACTAAACATCTGCAGACAAGAGATAGCACTGAAATGCAATTTAAATATAGCCACAGGAAGATTTTGCTGCCTTATATGGATGTTAACCCACTGCAAAAGGCTTCACCACAGCAGGATCACAGAAGACCAGGCTTGAAAACAGACCTTCAGTTCACTGTGTATTTTCTACTAACTGTAAGTGCCAAAATATATCCTAGGGACAGGAGACTCATTCAGGTATCAGTCCATGCATTTAACTACGTTGTCCTCCAAGCAATAGCTATAACTTCATTTCATACAAGGAACAAAATCCAGTCTCAGGAATAAGCATAAAACTCCCATTAAATTAAGAGAAGTTGCATATACTTTAAGAGCATAGGGTTCAGACATAAACCAGTAAGAATATATCCCTAATAGCTGCCTATCAGGGGTGATGAAAAAGAAGGGAAACAGATGGGAAGGATGTTACACAAAAGTGATACAATTTTGGAACCAAAAAACCTATGCAGCAAGGTGATGTGTATTTGAGATGAAGCCTGGACACTCAGTTTTATTTAAGAAAGCAATTGATAAGATACAGTCAGACAATTTCAAAATAGATTGAACAGCAGGAGAACAGCTAGCCAATTTAAGATTTGTGCGTGATGTTACTGTACAGTTATCTACAAAACTGATACGAAGTCTGGAATGTTCTGCTACAATTCAAATTAATAAAACCACGGTGACCTATGCTGTCCTCATCAACACAAACAACTCATAATATCAATTCAATATTCCAACCATGACTGTTTTAAATTAAGCTCTTACTCTGGAGAAAGTGTACTGTAATACAGGCAGAGCTATTCTGAACTCCTTCAGTGCAAAGGAGAAAGTATGAACTTTAAAAACTTTTGAGTGTAAAGCATGCAGGAACTCATCCTTTCACTGTTATTATTTCCTTGGAAGAATTAAAGTTTGTATTCACCTGCCGTGACGGCATGCAGTGTACACTGAGCCTTCTTCACTGCCAACAACAAAGTTGTTGACATCTCCAATAGGGAAAGACATGCAGGTAACAGCCACAGCCTTGGACTGTTTGTGAACCAGCTCCATGCTATCCTGTAGTGAAAATATCAGCAACTTACTTCATACAAAGAAACATTAACACCTACAAAATCTTTTCGACTTCACAACAGAATGGTTTTCTTTTTTACTTGGATAGATCGGGCAGGAATAAGGAAGTTTTCTTACTACATTTGTGTTCACCACTAACAAAGTACACCAAAACTATACAAAAGAAACAACAGAAAATATTTGATTCCACAGGTGGGGGAATATTTTATCAAATATTATGCTATCTTAATTCTATGTGTTGGTAAAGTGTTGATTAATGTTTATTGGATCAAATGAATTTTCAATAAAATATTAATCTAGAATAGATAGTATATATATGTATTTATCAAAAGTTATCTTACCTGTGGTTGGGAAAGCATATCCAGACTCCAAGAGCATATTTTCCCATCAGTTGAGATACTAATCAAATTATGAGCATTCTGGGTCCCAACAACATTTACACAGTACACTGGGTGCTAAGAAACAAAATATTATCAGAAAAGAATTTAGAAGTAATAATAATTTCTCATATAATTGATGCACAGTAAAATATACAACTTCACCATTTAATAGAGCACAGAAGATTGATCCCAATCAAAAATACAAATGATACTCCCCTATAAAACTGATAGTTCTTTTTCTGACACTCTGATTTTTATGAATAGCCAGATTCCTAAGTATCAAAATATGGACATAAACATTTAACCACTGCCACTCAAGTGCACTGGACAGAATTTCCTAGACATTAAACACATCTCAACAGGCACAGTCCTTGAAGATATTTCACCTCCTACCGTGTGAGCAGCAGCTGAAAGTGGCGTTCTCTGCACTGGGGTTCTCTTGTTGCTGCGATTATCCCACAGCACTATCTGGCCTGAGTATGTGCCACCAACCACCAGATTGGGATGAAATTTTGCAAATGTAGCTGACATCACTGCAGACTGAAAGGCAGGAAAACAAACAGCAAAATACACAAACTATCATTCAGTAACACTATGTCTAAAGGAAATGAGGCCAAATATCAGAACAACTTCTTTGCCTAAATTTATTCAGTACACTATTTCACTTCCCAATTACTTAAGGATTCACCCAACCTTTTTAACCCCTCAACAGTCTTTTTGTTCCAATTCATAATTATAAAATGAAGTTTTCCTTGTCTTTTCTATCACATGGATACATCTGTATTCCTCCTAGCAAAGTTTATTAGCAAAGGAAGGCCCAGTAACACACAAGATTTTAATAATGTTTTGCCACGTTCCGGAGTCATTACTTCTTACAGAATGTAGAAATACATTTTGATATAACTGAGATACTTTTGCAGTCTGGGCTTTGACAGTAACGTGACAACATGAGGTTAAATTTTGATTCAACTGTGTAATTTTCCAAAATGATAGGAAAAATGTGGATATCTTAGGCTTGGCATAATGCAAGAGATTTGCATGTTTTTATCTTTCAGAAAAATACTAGAAAACCACCATCTGCCTTTTTCTTGGTGCATATGTTTCTAGTTTTCATACTCGCTTCATTTCCTCAGGCTGTCTTCCTTTTATTCAGTAAACTAAGCTATAGTATACAATCCCACTCAAGCCCCTTACATACAAACCTTTGTGGTTTAACCATTACACAAGAAAGTTTTCCTGTTTTTTAAATAAAAAAGGAGTTCTCAAACAAGCCTGAATTCTGAATGATGTCAGGAATTCTGAAACAGAATAATATTTCTCAGCTGAAATCTCTAGCTACCAACATCTGTTGGCAAATAAATGTGGTTAAAAGAAATGCCAGCCCAATGAAATTATTATACTGACAAACATAAGGAATATGCTTGTCCAAATTCATCAACTTAAAGTCCCTCCCAAGACAGAATCATACCTGGCAGTGAAAGACATACTCTGGGGTAGTTTTCTTGTACTTCATATTCCATACAAGGGCCACCCCATCAGGCTCATGAGGCGCATCCTCATTGTTGTTGTAAGAGGCTACAAGTAATTCTGGATACTGCATGGTAAGTGAAAAAGACTCAAAGTAAGCAAGATGACTGGCTAATGGTCCAGATAATCCTAGAATCTTCGTTTTCTTTTGCCAAAATAGGGTTAAAAAAACCACCTTGGATTATAAAGGCATGAAAAATTGTCAGTTAAAACTGCAGGTGTTGCTAATTTAGCTCCTAAACCAGCATTAACCTGCACATTAGTCTTGTTCTCTCATCTTAACTTTTTTTAAACTCTGAAACCCATTACTTTTAAGTGAGTTTTCTTTTTTAGTGAAGCTGAGTTACCTCTACAAAGCAGTCCATAAACCAAAAGTAACTTTCTTCACAGGATGAACTTTTTGCTACCTTTCACAAAAGATTAACAACTCTGTCTACTTTTTGCAAACCATGGAGCACACAAGGAACACATTTAGAAATACAGCCTGTATCACTGTGCTTTTATGGGAATCAAATGCACAGAACTACAACTAGTTACAAAGTCAACTGTTTACTTTAAGCATTATTTTTTACCTGAGATGACCAGTCCAGACAACTGACAACACGATGCTTTGACCAACGTTCATCAAAAAACTGCCTATTTAAGGACAGCTTTGCCCCTGCTTGAATCTCTCTACAAAGACAATTAGGAGATATTGATCTTAGATCACTTTTTAAATTAATAGTATTAGAAATCTGCAGAAAAGTATTTAACATTCACGTTACCCTTCTTTGTCCTCTAAGTCTCTTCCACTGTAGTCAAAAAAAATGTTGATTTGTTCAGAAAGGGCTCTTTCAACAATCCTTGTGGAGTGGTCAAAAAAACTCAAAAATTCTTCAGAATGCAAAATTTGTTGCTTTTCCTCCTCTGTGAGTTCATGAGGGGCAGCTGAAAAAAATTTATACATACATATTCTGGACTGCATGCTTTCACCAATTCTTTTCAAGAAAGAAAAACAGTATTTATCATTATTTTTAATAAGTTTTGCATTTTATGTTTTGTGGGCTAATTAGCATTTAACAATTAAATGAATTTTAAATTAATGGAACAAAAAGTTTAAAAACGTATTGATGGCTTTCTTTACAGCACACATTTAGAATGTCTTGAGGTGAACCGTACCTTCTTCCTCTTCCTCTTTTTTTAATGTTTTTTCTTCCTCAGGTTCAACTAATGGTTTTGGTGCAACCACATCATCTTCCTCCTCCTCATCTAAGGAGAAACATGGTGAGACCATCAGTTTTTTTAAAGGGGAACAGTAACATTCTATATGAATCTTAAATAAGCTGATGCAAAATGGTATCATGTAGCTTAAAATGGTTGCATTTGTAAAATGTAGTCTCAAGAATAACATCATCACAAACCAAAATGTCATTGGAACACTGTCTCCACCTGGGTATCAGTTGCACTGAGTTATGTAGTTACATAAACTGAAATAAGACACGCAGGAAATTGTAAAGAATCCAAAGTGGAAATCTGTCTTACAGGCATTATGATTCCACACAGAACCATGCGGTGGATGCACGTTCTGTGTAACACACTGACACATTAATGCTGTGGAATAAAGAAAAATCAAATGTCTGAAATAGTCTACAGAGCAGCTGCTTACTTATGATCTGAAAGCATCAGTCTAATGGGTCTGCACATGGCACGAAGATGGCTTACATTAGCTTTCAAGTTTCTATTCTGAGAGGCAAATTTTGCTAAAGATAATAGCAGAGAGATTACATTTTTTTCTGTCATTCTAGATGCAAGTCTCATTCTCTGTATCATGTTTGGCAATGAGAACTTTACAGGAAAATGTGTTTTCCCTAATTGCAATGAATAACAAAATGTTAATGTTCAGGTATACTGACAAGCTCACAGCACTTTCTGCATTTCTACATTTTATTCTTTGGATACTGTAAACCAGAAAATACCTTTAAATTACTTAGAATTGTGGGATATGCTGGCTTTTCTTCATCCACTTTCTAGAATAGGCTTCTGAAAAGACTTGTTTTTATTGGTTAAACAGCAATGTCATCTGCTTATAAGGGAATGGCAGCAGGAGACTGCTGCATGCCTCATCACAAGTAATGAGACAGTATTCAACAGGGACTAGGCTTGTTTGTTGCAGCCATCTCCCTGACCCATGTTCAAAGTTATCTAACACAAAAAGTAAAAAAAAGCCAAAATCCACATGCATGCACACAAAAAGAGTAAAAAAAAGGGGTGGTCAAGGGATGGGAACCAGCTGCCAAGCCATGGTCCCAGCAGCCAGGCCAGCTGACTAGATAGCAACAACCAGATGGTAGTGCAAGGATTGTCTCTGTGCTATGAGGTGGCAATGGGATGGCACAACATTTTTCTGCCTGACTGCTTCCAATCATGTCTTTCCCCAATGGCAAGCCTGTGCAATTACCAGCACTCCAGGAGGTCTACAGACAAGCCTTTACCCTGCAAACAAAATACAGCTTGTAGGCCATACCAGCTGCCAAACCACACACATAGTGATAGGTTTAAAGAGGTCTGAAAATCTTTCTAACTCCATAGTATAGGCAATAAAAATATAACTGTACCTGCAGGAAAGAAAGCTTTAAATGACACCGTATAATGCACACAATAATACAAACTCCAACTTAATCAAAATGATAATGACGTATGCCAATCCTACATTACTTGAAATTGAGCGATTTTTATGTTCTGACAAGTTTACAGAACTAGGATAAATGGCATGAATGATTTCAATATATGCTCATACTTTTGAACCAAATGGTGAAGGTTAAAATCTTTCCTTTCAAGGGCCTCAATCAGCCACAAAGGAAAACAGTAATCACTGTCTTTTCAGCCAGCCCAACCGCATTTGTCAGCCCTTTCTCCGTCAATGCAGCCAGAGCAATCAACCTGCCAAACATTCAGAATGGAAAAACAATCTGAAAATACAGGGTATAATGCACCTGCCAGTGAAAATGGCCATTTCAAGAAAAGCTAGTGATCTCAGTGACCCTGCTGAGGAGGCGGTGGTGCAAAGGGGAAAGAACCCGTAAAAGAATTCTTAGTGATCTCCACTCTCTTGCACATTGACACTTCCTTACAAAGCATGCCAATTACAGCTTTTGTGCTACTTAAAAAAAATGAAAGCTTTTTTGGGCAAAATAATCACGCAAAGAAATAGAAAGACACTGCTGCTCCTTTTCCGATGGATTCGCATGCACGGCAGACTTGTAACCTGAAAACTGTATAACTTGTGGCCATTTTAAAGAAGGGAATTCTTAATGTCAAATAACTACAGGTGTGAATAATAATTAATTAAAAAATGTAATGTGAGTTAACACACATTACTTTGAGAACAACACATACAGGATCACATGTTCAAATAACAGCCACTTGGATAAAAATCCCCCTCTTTTTTGCCCTGCCAATCAATCTTGCAGAATGAAATGATGCCTTCAAATTTAGAAATTTGGTTTTGGGTCACCCTGGATACATTATTCTAGCTTTGGAAGTCCCAAATTAGAAATTTCAGCCCAACCCCCCATTAGTCATACTACACTGATTCTAAGTACCATTTTCAGTGACAGGAGTCAAATTCTTGTCAGACGTAGATGGTCAACCCCTTAGTGCTATATGACCTTCTAATCTACATATTTTATTCAAAAAATCATATAGTTGATTGCTCCTGCCTTTTAATGTTTGAAACATAAATGGCATATATTATACAGAGCTCTAAATTCCTCCATAGTACTTTCACTGCATACAGCTAGCTGATATTACTGCATTTAAATGCAGGATACAGCAGTTATTTTAATATTCTCAAAGTATCAGACTTGAAATTGAACATGTCATCTCACTGATTTATCTGTAACTGCATAAATCTAAAACCTTCCCTCTAAAGAAGAATCACATGCAAACTTTCTTATTAAGGGATCTGGAGGAAAAAAAAAAAAAAAAAAAAAAAAAAAAAAAAAAAGATCTCCATATATACAAGTTCCTAACCTCAATATCCAAAACTAGAATGCTTTCTATTCCAAACCCAGGAGGCTTTCTCACAGTTCACAGAAAAGGTACAATTAAGCTGCTGGACTAAAAATCGAGGCAAGAAATGTTTATTTTAATTATTTTCCCTGTCTTTCCTTTATCTCAAATTTATTTAATAGCAGGCCAGATGCCAGAATTTGCAAGGAATTAGCATAACAATACTACAGCACCCACCAAACACTGAAACACTGGACACACTAGTTCTGAAAAAGTTCCAGTCTAGTAAGTCAAGAACCCACAATACCATCACACACTGCATTTATCTCAAGTCAGCTACCTAAATTTGAAATTTCAAGGGCACCCCCTAACTGCACCACCTTATTCATTGACTGTATCTACTGGCATTTTAAGCCACTTCAATTGCCAGTGTACCAAATACGATTTCAGATTTCAAAAAGGCTGCAAAGCCTCGGAAAAGTCACAGGGCCAGGAAGACAGGAAATGGGACTCTATGTCACATCAACATAGCAATAAATATTCATTATAATATGCTAAGGGATTAACTCCATGTTGTTTCTGACAGGCAATCAGGGGATCTAAGGTTACAAACTGAGCAGTAAAATAGCTGCTATTTTTATGCAATCTTTAATAGCAACAAATGTCTTGCCAATGAATGCTTAAAACAGATTTAATGAACCACTGAATTTTTACTTTGAGTTAACATCAAAATTGTGATGTATTTTGGCAAGACAGAAAGAAAAGCAGTGCTGTAAATTAGGCTGCACCTAGCAATAACACTGTAGAGTGTAGTTCCAGTTGTCTGAGTTATCTGTTGCTGTATAGTAGGTTAATCAAAGTTAAATCATCTGTGAAATGGGTGGCTTTTGTTAAGCCGAATGTCTTCTTCATATCAAGTTTTCCTATCTGTATTTCTGTACATTTAAGGCATGTACTAGAAAATACAGAATCACAGAATATTCTGAGTTGGAAGGGACCCACAAGAATCATACATGAATATACAATGGTCTGTTATTTCTTTAAGAAATAGTAAAATGCATAAATCCTGCATTTGCTGTACACCAGCATCCAAGAAGCAAATCCTATACACCATATTTTTTATTACTTGCTTAATATTTTATTTCTGTGTCCTGGAGATGTTAGCAGACAATTATTCCTCAAAGAGTGGAGTTAATACAATAATACTGTCTGCAGTCAGCTGTGATTGCAACAGTATTGTACAGCAGCACTAAGTAGCAAGTACCCAGTTAGTCCTGGAAAGCCTTAATTCTAACAGTTGAGAAAAATCATATTTCCCTATACACCCATCTTTCTTTGGATTAACTGATTTCTAGGAGAGATCCCAATTTTATTGTTTTATAATACATAAGAATCAATCTTCCTAAGGCAGTTTCTCAAATACCCTGAGGTCAAAATAAATTAACATATTAGTACTGCAATAAAATAATGGAAGTTGTGAGAACTGTTAGAACACTAAATGCCTTCATCTCCTAAGCAAGCTGCCACATTTCAAGATTAATTTAACTGTTACATGAATCCAAAACAGGAATTCCCAAATGCCAAGTTTTATTTGAGGACATGAAGTCTCTCCAATTTAACTCACTTAGTAGTGTTGCCACAAATATTTCCGTAACAACTAGAAATGGTTTTGATCTAAAACTAGTTTATTTCCTATCTCTTCCACCAGGCAGATTGGTTGTAGTGTGAATGCTTCCTAATTCAGCTTACAATGTAACTACATAACCACTGTAGCACACAGAACTGGAACGAAGAGAACTACTTAGTTTGGTGATTTGCTGTGGCTTTGTTGGTTTTATTTCATGTGCTGTCCTCCCCCACCCAATCAAGTGTTACCACAAGGGGACCTAAAGAAACAGAATGACTGCAGAGCATATCTAATAAAACTGCTTCCATTTTCCTTATTCAAAAACACAGCTGTTCCAAAAACATTTTAAAATCTCAAAATATATTATGAAGAGTCCAGTTCACTTCACTTTATAAGAAAGTGTGAACTATGAGCTAACCTAGCTCAGATGCTGCTGGATAAGGAACCTACTGCAGGTGTAAGTTCAGTTGCAAGCTCCACTTTCAGGTGTACTTCACAAGGTTATTTTTTTTTTAAGTATATGCACTCAGATAAGCACAACTCAGACTGTGAGAAGAAATAAGAATCAAAAAGATATATTTTACAGACTTTAAATTTATCTAATTGCACCCTGTAACAAAAGCAATATGCTGAACTTATTTGTTTTAAAGAGTTCAAAATTTTTCTTTCCTTCACCAAGAAAAACCTCTTACCTAGTGACTTCTTCTTTGTATGCAGCATGATTTATTCTTTTTTTTAAACCTACGTTCCATTTCAGATGTCATTGTAAAATGGGAACATAGAGCTTTGTTATTAATGTATTCAAGTGGTCTTAAGATAAACTTTAAAAAGATCTTGAACATTGAAATGATAAGGCGACACCTGAGAATTTTGTGAAGCACATGAAATAAATATATTTTTTAAAATTATGATGGCCCTCAAGAAATCAGTATTTGTAAGGTGGAATGGATCAGGAGACTATATATGCATTGAGTCTGCTTTCTGGTAAATGCAGAAATAGAGGTGACCACTGTTCCACTCCACTACAGCGAACCTCAACTACAGCTTATCTACTGTGAAACTCAGATCATACAATCCCCAAGCAATTTCCACTGACAGCAGGCAGCAGAAGTAGAACTCTCCAAGTACATAAACTTTGACCTAAGTCTTCAGATTCCATGAACCTGACAAAAAGGGAGAAAAAAGACCTGAAGGATTAGAAAAGGAAATGTTGCGGGCATGGGAGAAATGAAAGCAGGAAAACCCCAAGCACCTACCTGTGCAGAGATACAGATAAAATGAAGAATAGAAAAGAAACACAGTTAGAGAAAAATCATATCCTCTGGCTCACTGGAAGTGAAGGTTTGAAAGATATATGAAAGATCTATGAAGTTTGAAAGATACATCCTTGCATAAACATCCAAAAGTTCACATACCAAAGAGCAGGAAAACACAAAATTATGAATGTAGAAGTAGGTCCTAAAATTGCTAACATAGACATATAGTCAATCAAAGTCAATCATATTAAACAACTGAGAGATTTTGTTGTAGAACTACACACAAGCTAGGTCAAGACTAATACCTTCATTTGTAGACAAATTCAAGTGTTTCAACATTGAAAAGCAAACCTGCTAGCCAATCATATTTTCTTTGGAGAAATTGATTTTTTGAAAAGCAAACAAGTCATAACTGAAAGAAAGCTTGTGTTCAATTGCTGAATACAGAAACTGCGTGAGATATAAATGAATTAGTTCCTTCTTTTAAAGCTCAAAGTACAAGCTTCAGGTATAAAAATTTAAACTCTTAAGAAGTAGGGGGGTTAATTGCTAAGTTTGTTGTGGAATACACAGCCTTCAAGTAAGTTCATCAAATGTTAGGGGTTGGAAGGGATTTTAAAGATGATCTAGTTCCAACCCCCCTCTCATGAGCAGGGATACTTTCCCCTGGATCAGACTGCTCAAAGCACCATCCAACCTGGCCTTGAACACATGCAGGGATGGGGCAACCACAGCTTCTCTGGGCAATCTATTCCAGTCCCTCACCAGCCACACAGTAAAGAATGTCCTCATGATATCTAAGCTAATCTCTTCCAGTTTAAAGCCACTGCCCCTTGTCCAGTCATCACGTGCCTTTGTACAAGGTCCCTCTCCAGAGCTGGATGCAGCACCCAGGAGCAGAAGAAAGGGGCAGGGTACCTCCCTTGATCTGCTGGCCATGCTGCTGAGGATGCAGCCCAAGGTATCTTTAGCTTTCTTTTGGGCCACTTCTTGAGCTCATCCAGGTCCCTCTGGGTGGCATCCCTTTCTTCAGGCACGTTGACTACCCCACTGAGCTTGGTGTCACCTGCAGGTGACTGTGCTGAGGGTGCTGAGGGTGCATTCCATCCCTCTGTATAAATTACACTGGTCCCAGTACGGACACCCCTGAGGAACACCACTTGTCACTGATGTACACCAGGACTCTGAGCTGTTGACCTCTGGATGCAACCATTCAACCAATTCCTTATCCACCTAACAGTCCATCCATCAAATCCATCTCAGTCCAATTTAGAGAGAAGGATGTTGGAGGGGACCATGTGCCTTGGAGAAATCCAAACAGGTGCTGTGTACACTTCCCTTGTCCACTGATGCAGTCACTCCATTGTAGAAGGCCACTAGGCTGGTCAGGCAGGAGATGTCCTTGTTAAAGTCATGCCAGTTGCCTCAAATCACCTCCCTGTCCTCCATATGCCAAGTTATGTGTGGATTCTTAAAATGTCATAAATGTGAAATATATCCTGTTTATTTATCAGCTGACAGCTAATTAAGCAATTCTGTGTGTAATCTGAACATATACTAGCATTGCGGAAGTACCACGTATTTGTAGCAAGAGTGATGTTAAAAGAGATACAGAATGACTAACAGTTAAGCAAAACCTACACAGATTTAGTAATAAAATTCAGATAAATTATCTCACATATCAACTTTCATTTACCTTTTTAAGTTTCAATATCACAAGTGCTAATTTTAATTCAGCTAGTCATCATTATAGAAAAAGAAACCAAAAATAACTTAATAGTAATAAATGAACCATTCACCTTCCTTGGGCTGAGTCATAACAGGTGTTTGTGTCTCCTTTGTGTAGGTAACAACTTCTCGAGGAGGAAAGTCAACTTGTGTAATTTTGGCCATTCCAAGTTTAACAGGTCCACGTCTAAATAAAATTATTGTAAGAATCAGAAAAAAAAATTAATTTTATTATTTCACATTTTGCCTAGAATAATACCCAAGTAATTATGCCACAGCACTGCTCAGCCAAACTTAAATCTAGGGGAACTTTGAACAAGTCACATGATTATGACTATTGTGTTATCATTATTATTTAAAATCAGCAACTATTTATACATCTGTGACAAAAAGGAAGATGTGCACATATAAATATCATTCGGATATAATTTTAAATTTTTACTTTTTGTGCTTGACCAGAATATTGCAACATACATGAGACATCTGTATTGTCAGGGGTACAGATCTATTCACAAGTCATGCTTGTTCAGCAACAGTTCTAGGATTATAAAGCTTGAAAACTAACTTAAGTTATACTGAAGGAAAAAGCATTCCCTAGTCTTTTAATTTTGCTGCCCTTTTTTTTGTCTACCTCTAAGATACTATCTAGAATGCAGAACTGCCAGGCTGACCTGGAACTCACACTGACAAATAATTTATCCATAATACACTGTTTCACAGCACAATACTGAAAACCTCTGAGCTTACTGACTTTAATGAAAATAGATACCGCTAGCATCATACAACACATAATATATTCCAAAACCTGCACAACATTAATTAGGTTATTGTAGCCTTCTGTAAAATCTAATTGCAGTATATACTGTAATAATACTGCAATGATCCAACAATTTACCTACATCAGATTTAGTTTCGTATAATCCACTCCAGAATAAAAGCAGAAGAGTAACTCCTTTTGAAAGGTTTTGGTGAGCAGAATTATAATTCTTAGCACACAATACAGGTTTTAGTTAGTGCTTATAAAGAGCTACAGCTTTTATAAATGTATTTGTAAGTAAAGATGGGAGTTGCTCTGTTTTTAAATACAGTCATGCTAATCTTTTAATTTTAAATAAATTACTTCTCAAAGTTTACATTTTGTCAAAAAAAGACTCAAAGAAAACAACTTACTTGTGTTTATTAGAAATAAGCATCTAATTTATGTTAAATGATATAAGTATTTCCCATTGAAAGCAAACTGTGCTAAGTCCAGGGATAACGAATTTCTATTACTTACAAAACAGTTTCTTAACAATAACAACTACAAGTCTTAAAGGAAAAAATGCTCATACTTATTATCCATAAGCACATGGAAGAGGGAATATAAGAAATCTATGCAATACCCCAGATCGGAATCAGAGTGGAGTTGAAGAACTGATGGATCAGTATCCCAATGCAGCGTCCTGGTACCCCAGGTTGAACAATCATGCAGCATTAGCAAAAAAGGCCAGAGATTAGTGAAGCAAATACACACTATGAAATTCTAGAGTTACAGCAAGCTTATAGTTATTTCATTGTTCACAAGAAACAAGGCAATGCAACATCCGTTAAGGGAAATTCAGCAAACTTTCAGTGCAATAACACATGCAGTAAATACAAAAGTTAAGAAGCAAACAGAATTCAGAGCTATTAGCAAAGAATTAAATTATTTTAAAGGTTGAAAATTAAAGGTCTGCAAACAAATGTTGCCTTAATGAAAGGCAAATAAAAGTATTTTTAACACTTTTAAGAACCACTAAAAACTTGAAATTCCTTTTAAAATATGTTTAGATTTGTTCATGTTATATGAAGATAGATTTGTTAACATAACATAAACTTGCCCAGAACAGTAAATATGTGGAGGAAACTGCCATATTGGTAAAGGAAATGAGTCAACACATAAGCCTTTTGGTAGTGGGGCAAAAAAGCATTTCCACTGGGATAGAGAACTTCTAGAGTTTCCAAGATGTGACATTGCAGTAATTATGGGTTAAGCACTGCCTTGGGCTTGTAAGTGTCATCTGAGTTAGCGCCAACTCCATCTAAGACACTTAAAATCCCTTATAAATTGTGGGGTTTATATTAATAACATGTTTCAAAGTCATGTGGAATAACAAGCAGAATGGATCCATTTCAAGTTGTACTAGAAGAAATGGAAGAGGGAAATTAATGTTCCCTCTACCTTCATTTTTAGCCTTCATCCCTTCTTCAGAAATTTTCATGTAGTCTACTTGCTATCAGGCTTAGGCAGAATTTTAGAAACACACTTGTAAGATATTAGCAGATTAACTTGCATGTTTTTTCTGACATTCTCATATGTTATTTCCATTTTTAAAATAACCTTTCTGTATATAAAAAATGAAGAATATGCAATATTTCACTATAAGTAAAAAAAAACCAATTTTACATTTTTATTCCATACATGGAAAATTTTCTATTAACTAGGTGCAGAATTCCTAAAGTTAAAGTTGACCTGAAAAATATACACACAATGCCATAAAAGCTCATAAATATGGGTGTGCCATGCACTACCTTATTCCAGTGGAAAGTGTGCATTAGGACTATTAATCATACTTTAATTAGGAATTACAAATCCACTGTCTTCATACTTAGCCAATCAACTGTATCCACAGCAATAGCTTAACAACCAAATCTCAACAATCTTTTCATATCTTTTGTGCATTAGAGAACACATCATTTTAGCCTAAAGTTAATTACTTTGAGACTTATTTGTTAGATCTCTGACCAAAAAGATTTAAGCTTAAGAGACTAATTTGGTCTCTGAGACTTGAAGCTGGGTATTGCTTACATGTTCAACCATCAGCAAAACCAAACCACCACTCCAACCTTCATGTTGCAAAGAATACCTCAGCTTCAGATACAGATGCTGCATCACCACAGTATGTCAAGTATTTTACCAGCTTTTTCAATCATGTTTGAGAGGAACTTGGGGAAAAGGCTATAAACATAAAATGCTCCAACTTCTGCACCTGTTTTAGATCCAGCCCTTAATGAGGTAGCTTTCCTGCTTTCAAAGCATTATTTTCACTTTCAAAAGTTGCTTCAGTGGGACCAGGGACAGTCTGTTTTTTAAAAAAGTTGAAGCTAACAAGTAGTACAGGAGATACAGTTAAATATTTCTCAGAGATAGTATCTTGAAATAAAGGTAAGTCTAAGATAAAATTCACCTATGATATACGGATCAAAATGATGCAAAATACTGTTTCTTTTGTTTTCCACTTTGTTTTGCCTTCAGTTAAATGAATTTATCTACAAGCTTCAGTGAACTGATTTCCTGTTCTTCCATATATTTCTCTGCATTCAGGCACTTTCCTAACACTTCCTATTTCTCTAAAAATATTTTCTGTTTTTAAACTAGTTCTATGAAGCATCCACCAGCCTAAAAGTAAACTCGCTGTATTCTTTTCTAGTGTAGGACTTAACACTCTTGACTGAGGAAAAAAGGAGAAAGAACCAGGATCAAACTAGGAAACAAAACTCTTTACTAATGAAAATAAAGCAAGACAGATGGAAGCAACAGCAGGAGCACAGTCTGAACACTGCTCTACTGCTTAGTAAGAGTTACTGGCAAAATTCAGCACCACAGAGGAGGCTTTATAATACATCTCATATTGGTAGAAGCCACCTATGAAATGCCACGTGTAATAACAAGGGATATCATACAGTCCAACTTTCATGTTCAAAATGTATGAACTTGTACTAATAAACCAGGATATTGACATCCATTTACTGGGGGAAGGGAAGAATCCACTGGTGGGAGAACAAGCAAGGGGACTCCAACAGGGACTCTATAATGCCTTCAATTTAGCTGTATATTCATAGCTCCATGCCTTAAAGATGACAATCCTGAGACAGATTTAGCTTTGAAGTTTGAAAATGCATGAAGCTTTTGAGACTCAGGATATGGGTTTTCTCAAGGCTTCATAAGAAAATGCCTGCATACAACATTGCATTACTACGTTTGAGAACACATGATCACATTGCAGTGCACTGATGAGGTGGAAATAAATTTAGTACACAACACGGCATTACATTACAGGTATGTGGCTAATACATACTGTTTCATACTGAATTTAAATTAGGTGTGAATGGAAAGAAAATATTTTCTTTTAAAAAGTCATCATCAAATACATATTGTTCTTTTTCCTTCTAGTGAACATAAGTATGTGTGCAAATATATATTTTTAAAAAAGACAATTAATAAGCAATAAACAACAATTTGAAAGAATTAAAATTTGCTTGCTACTCCATTAAGGAACAATTATATTGGTTAATTAACATGACAGGCAAACAAGATTATACCTGAACACTATTAAAAAAAAAAAAGTCTGGGTTCATATCTTCGGTCTGATGTATTCCCCATTTTAACTTAATGATTTCTACTTAGAAATAGGCACCACATAACCTTTGTTCAGGTCATTAGTATCTTGAATATTTTCAGATTAAGATGCATATAGTTATACATGCATAAGCCACATGCATACAAGATGTTACTGCAGTCTTTTAAAAAGATGTTTAAAAGTAGTCTAGCCTTTGACTCCTTTCCCAAAACTACTCATACAACAACAGTAACAGATAACTGCTGCAGTTACTGTGCTTTAACTAAACTTCATCTACAATGTATGCTCACTAAATTTAAAGTATACAAATTTCACCTGCTGAGACTATCTTACCAATATTAATAGGCAGCTACTGCTCTTATTTGCAGAATGTGAATAGGAAACAGTAGAAGTAACTTTTGGAAGTAGTGTTTTCCTGCCTTATCACCCATATATCACCACTTGAAATATTTATCTGACTCTTGTTTAGAGCAGTGTGTCTCAAACTATCATACCCAAAAAGTGGTCAAACAGATGTGACAAGCACTGGCACCCAGTGGCTGTACCAAGATGGAGTTATGTTTGACAAAATAAGAGAATGCAAGTGCTGTAGCTGTCAACATAGATTATGTAAAATAATGAGAAATACGTTTCTGAGTAAGGGAAAAATAAAATCAGAAGTAACGCAAAGTTTGTAGAGAGTATATTTTATTAGATCAACTAGGTATGGGAAAAACCGAATAGCCTATCATCCACACCCATCCTCCTTTACAAAACGGGAAGAGTGCAGAAGTTAGACTTTTTGAGTTTGTTATTGTTCCAGACATTCATTTTACTTCAAACTTACAAGTTTAAACAATTCCATATTAATGCTGGCAACTTCAAATCAGGAAGTATAGTTGCATTTCAAATTTTAAAGTAAAGCATTTCTGCAAAAGTCACTTTTGACAGATTAAACACTGTGACCTCGTATTATTATAATCAAGTAATTAACTTTGATTTCTTCTAAAGCCTCATTATTCAGAATACAAGAACTGAGCAAAGGAACATGCCAAGGAAAGTGACATACCTAGATCCAACAGCACCATCCCCGGAGTCCTGGCTCCCGGCCTCGCTTGGCGTACTCACAGATTTGGAAGACGGAGAGGTAGGAGGAGGGACTAAATAGTGAAACAGACAGGTATCCGCTGTTACTACTCGCAGAGGTTGCACATCTTAGGATGTTTTCAAATTAATTAAAAATGAAGTATTAAAAAAAGGTGATGGCAAACAAAAAATACATGGATGAAAATGAACAGTAGAAAGAGAGGGGAAAAGACAATGTTAACAATTCATGCTGGACTTTCATGCAATTGGCATTTATGCATCTGGAGCATACAAGAAGACATGGAGGGGAAGACATTTAAGAGAAAATGAATTGAAAAAATATTTTTAAACTGAATTTCTGACAAACGATGACACTGATTTTCAAAGGGTAATTTCCACTGACTCATGTTCCTTAAACATAGAAAAGATAGTTGTTAATACAGCTCTGACATTAGTCTTTCTTAAAGATTAGACAATGAATGTGTTTAACTGGCAATGTTATTTCAAAACATATAATCACCAAACCGTGGACCAAAAAAAGTGGCTGTGTCATACAGCATCCTGTTATTTTTGTTTTAGTTTGAATCAAATCAACATAAATCTTGTGTACTACAATGCTTCTAGTATTAAGTCTTGAGAATGACTTTTTTTTTCTCCTTGACAATAAACAGCCTAGTACCACTGTATTTAAACTTCTTAAGTGTCAGTTCATTTTCTGCTAGTAGATGAAGACTGCATTTACCATTTGAAAAGTAGCATGCTTTCTGGAAGTGATACACAGTGAATGATATCATGCAATCTGATATAAATACAAAACTACTTTGGCATTTCTTTCAACTTTTCTTTTTAGAAGTGGTCATTTTTAAATTAAACTTAGGGTTCAAACACAAGAATCAAGGGGTATCTTGAAGGTCCTTATATGCTTCGTTTTTCAGCAACATATAAAGCATTCACTGAATGAAAACCCTTTAATCAAATGAACACAAATTATTTATATACTGCTGTCTACTCTGTCAGTGGTTAAGCATGGGAGAACTCTGAATTTAGGTCTGCAAGATTTCTACAGAATTTCTTGAAGTCACAAGTATATTGTGAATTCTAAAGAATTTTTCTGCCCCATCTCAAAACATAGACATGGTTCTGATTGACAAAAATCTTCCCTTAATTTTACCAAAGTATCAGTGAATTCTTCAATTTATTAAAATTTCATTCTTCCTAGGGGAGAGACCTTTTCTATAGGTCTTGAGTTGTGTTTCATAAATTAATACATATACACATTTATACCTTATCTAACCGGGGGCATGTAACAATATATAAGTTCTTCAACTCATCCTCGCCATGTACTGTTAATGTGCAGCAGAGGAGCTGCCCGCAGGCCTTTCCTTTGCCATCTGCGAGCATCTTCGGGACATGCTGACATCGCGGCCCCAGCCCGGTGCTGCAGCGCTCTCTTGTGGGGAAAGCGATTCCCGGGAAACCCTTCCCAAAACGGAAACACCAACAGTCTTACGAAAAGACCACATGGAATTTCACCTACCCCAGAGGATTAAACTATAAAATCCTGGTTCACAAATACTTAAGGCTTCTTATGTAGTAAGTATGGTAGATACCAAAATCATACTAACACTGATACAGTCCCTTCTCCTGTAAGAGAGCTCTCTCTAGCAGTTAACAGCACAAGAATTGCCCTAGGAATTAACACAATTTTCTAGGAAAGAATCCAATGTCAAGCAACCCCCTTCCACTGACAGTGCACAAGCTACCTCAGCTGCACACCAAGCAGCTCGACCACGTGTTAGCATCAGTTCAGGCATACTGATGCAATCACTGCATTTGCCAGCATCCAGTCAGCAGAAAAGGAGCTTGTGCCTTAGGCATGCTAACTGCAGGCAGCAAGCAGGACATTTTAACTTGATTAAGGATCCATATCAGACCTGGTTATCTCGAAAGGAAACAGAATGAATCCCCTGCGTACTCTGACTGGTGTTATTAAGCAGCAGCTCAGTGGAATCAAACATAACATGCAGGGTGTGCCCCACTCTTTCATGTCAGCACCTCTGAGTTTTTCACCAACACCTCTAAGAACACACATTAACTTGCTTTGAGGACTGGCTATTCTGTGGCTTTCAGATTCTCTGCCAGATGTGAAAAAAGCAACAACCACATACATTCCTACAAAAATTCCAACTGCCTTAGCACAGTATCATATAAGGGAAGTGTTCAACTATGACTCTAGCAAAGAAAATCTGAAGCAGGTGAGAACTGCTTAAACAGCAGCACACTGGTGCTAACACAGCCAAATGGACTCTCTTGACTATTAAAATAGTTTGAATTACCAAAAATGACTGCTGGGGCTGTTGGAATGTAAGCAGCTATAATGGTGTTCACTTTTGAACACTTGAGAATTATACAAAAGCAATTATGAAGATATAATCACAGATATATCTGTAAGAAATTATTACTTTTTTATTTACAAATCCATTTGAATAGAGCCCCACCAAGAAGCCAAACTGATAAGCTTTAAACCCCTTTGATTTCAGAGTTGGAGACAAAAAGCAGAGTTGCATTATGTTTCTTGCTTTCATCTGCCATAGGGATGTGCCTAAGTAAAGGCAAAAAGCAAAAGCCAATATAATAACACATCCAAGAGCTACACAGATACCAACCACCTCCCTTGGAAGCTAATTTTTATACTTAGTGTTGCTATTGCTCCATCAAAGTCGGTCAGGTATTTGAGATAAGAAAAACCAGAGTGTAAAAGATGTGGAAAAGAAACAACCCAAGTCCACACAAAAATATCAGCACTAAAATGTGGCATTATGGAAAAGAGTAAGGAAAGAAAATACAGGAGAATAATGAGCATGAAAAAAGAGGGGAGGAAAGAAAATGCATGATACTTACATATTTTTATAAGTAATATACTTCAAATAGTCCACAAGTGTAAATAGTGTTATTTCATAAAATAATGTTATGTAATGTGTACTGAAGCACATAATTTGACACTTATAACAGATCATGAAGGGCAAAAAAGTATAAAACCAGACATGTATAATGCCCAAAAAAAGTGGCCAGAGAATTATTACTTTAGTTATATGAATACCTCAATCCTAACAAAAACAAACAAACCACCACCACAAAAAAAACCCCACAAAACCCAACATAAAGCCCCAAAAAGCACTTTACCCTTAAAAAAAAAGACTAAACAAAAAACTCCCAAACACTTAATTGAACACATAGTAACATTCCTACCAACAGGAGACTCAGGTGTCAACCCCATGCTCTGAAGTAATGCTTCTGCTTCTCTTCTTTTCTTTTCAAGATCAGATTCTTCTTGTACTGGAAGAACTTCTTTCTTCTGGTCAGTCTAAAAATTATTCAATAATTAAGTTATAGCCTTTAACCTTTCATTTATTTTGACATCCCACAGGGTTTTTTGTAATACTGAAACCTATCATCAAGTAGGTTAGATATTAAATTTCAATTATTCTGATGGTTCTTTTTTGTAGATAAAGTAAACAGACAGGAATAAAAACGTTCCAAAGCTTTGGTACTGGCTTTAAAGGACATATATAAACATGCAAAATGTGTCTTTGTATTTACCAAAATGACTAACACTTCATAAGATTAAGAGTACCTTTTTTTACACTAATCCTAAGCAATGTAAAATGCAGAATGAAACAAACATCCTGTACCTTGGTATAAAAGTATTTTAGAGACACTCATATGGCTTATATTTTAAAATGACAGTAACTGTGTCAAAGAAAAGCAGTTTTCTTTAAGTTGTGTTATCTGCTGGATATAAAGAAAAAGTACACCTCCACCCTCTTTCATTTAGAAATAGTGCAAGCTCTATTCAGTGTCAAAAGACACTGAATACTCTGTATCTTTCTACTCTTAGCTGCTTTTTAAAAAAGCAATTCTGGCAATACACTGCTACAAGATCATTAGGACACAGTTTGAGCTATTTCTTTCTCCTTTTTGTCTGAATCATGTAGCTGGCAGCTACCCAGTCTTCAGTCATACACTGATTTAGAACACCAACTAGATCATAACCAAAACACAGAAAAGTAATGAAAAAGTATCCCAAAACGTATCAGCAAAAGTTTCTTTTATGAGATACAATTTGCATTCAGGAGAAATAGTAATCTATCACTGACTGTCAGATACTTGAGCAGTGAGAAATCTAGAAGACCGTTAACAAACCAAATGTAACAGACAAGTAATATATACATCCTGAGTGTTGCTCTGATTTTAAAATTCAGCTATAGATAGGTCAAAGAGCAGAAGGACAGAGCACATTGTTTGTACAATGATAATACTGACAGTCAGATAATTCCTACAGACATCCTCAGACTGTACTTCAGAAATTAGCTCTTTATATAACACAAATCAAAACTCATTAAGCAGAGCTTCCATGAAATAGATCCGTGATTTGATTAATGATGTCACATGCACACAGATAGTTCTAGAAATGTGAACTTTATGCTAGTGTAAGATATACTAATTTTGAAAAACTTTTTTAAAAATCCAGTTTATCATACTGACTGTTGAAAAGAAAATAGTAGGTGTTTATATTATGAGAAAATGAAAGCGACACATTTACATTAGCACCAACCATTAAATAGACACTCCCTGAATAGGACACATGTATCAAATGATGATGTGAACCTACTCTTAAATTTTGGGCAAGCTACATATGCAAGTCAATTATCAAAGTGAGAATTATTTCTTACTTCTTTCTTCTTTCTTTCTTCCTCCTTTCTCTTCTTCTCCTCTCTGATCTGAGCTAATCGTTGCTTCTTGCGCTCCAACTCCGCCTTCAGCTCACTTTTGTCAGACATGGCTGAAACACTGATCAAGAGATATCATGTCACTGTTTGGCTTTTGTTTTGTTTGTGTTTCATTTGGTTTTTTTGTTTTTTTTTTAAGATAGCTTTTCTTTCCAGAAGCTATCTGCAAAGAAACTACACCAGTTTACTAAAACCAGCTTACCAGAAGCCTGAGAAGTCAACAATAATTGAAAAAATCCATGTTCCTATTCCTATTTTTCTTTCACTTAACATATTCTCGATACTGAAGTGACTGATTTAAAACAAACAGACAGAACCATAGCATAGCACAACATCCATTTCTAAGGTAGGTCTGATTTGAAGGAACTGCTTTGAAAGAAACCTTAGGCACTGAAGATGTAAGTATCTGATCTTGCCATAGGACTTTTGTAGCTACAAAATCACCTGCAAGCAAGAAAAGCAGCAAGACAATATTTTTCTTTCATTTTTCACTTCAACAGCTAAATATTGGCATGCTATAACTTAACAGTATGTAAGCTATATATTCTTCTACAGCCCATTATATTATTCAAAGTAAAGATTTATTAAAACATTTAGTAGTATCATTATAAATTATAAGGCAATGTAAGTACAAGTGTGGTGGTCAAAGAAAACTGTAAAACACATGCATTGTAATTTTTTTTTCTCAAAACTGTTACACTGCTAATAAATCGGTGGATCATTTAAAGACAGAAATGCTACAAAAAGTTTTGCTATGTAACTAACTCAAATATAAACAAGAAGGTCAACAACAAAAGGTGGAAACTCTGTAAGTCTAGAACTTCACAAAGATTTAGAACACAGGTAAGAAAAACTGTGTGAAAGGGGCTAGGTGAAGAACTTAATTTTACTGTTTTCAAGCCAAGTCAAGTCAGCAAAGAAAATGCACAAGTGGTCCTACAAGAAATGAGGCAACTATAAATGCTTGAATACAGTAAGCTTGACAATAAGGATACAAGATTAAGCGTTAGTAATATAACTACGTGCTAATTCAAAATAAAGACTACTTGCAAGTGTTTGCATAGCACAGCTAAGCACAGAAAGCGATACAACATGTTGCCATCCTCATATGCCTAACCCCACATCTTAGTAATACGTATACTGGACTAAAGGTATGTATTTCTTCGTGTCGTCTGTTAGCACTAAAGTGCTAATAAATAAATAATCTACAGTCAGCATTTTTAAATAGCACTCCCGTGTCCCCTTAAAACAGCGCTCGGAAAAGCGCGCTGTCACACCACGGACTGCCGCCCGTGCGGAGCCGGCCCGGGGAGGCGAAGCAGCCCAAACCGAGCGAACCCGAGGGGTGGGGACGGGAGCCCAGCCCAGCCCACCCCGCCGGGAGATGACCGCGGTACGAACCTGGGGCGGCCAGAACCAAACTCCCCCCCAAATCCCACGGGGCCGTCCTGGGGAGAGCGCCCGGCAGCCCGGACAGGGTCGCCCCGCGGCCCGGGAGAAGGCAGCACTCCCAGCCTCTCCCACTCAGCGAGCCCCGGCGCCGCCGTCCCCGGCCCCACCCTGCTGCCGCAGCCCTCCCTGCACAGGGCGAGGCCGCAGGAAAGCGCGTTCCCACCGGGCGGCGGCAGCGCTGGGCGCGGCGCGGCCCCCTGCGCACCTGTCCGCGGCTCCTGCCCGCCGCTCCTGCCCTGCGCCCGCCGCCCTCGGCCCCGCGCCCCTTCCGCCGCCGCACAAAGGCGCCGACAGCTGGCAGGCGGCTGCCGACGGCAGACGCCGAGGGTCAAACCAGCTCCGAAGGCGTTGCGGGATGCGCAGAAGTCTACGGGAACTGCGGAAGGACACAGAGATCTATGCAGTAAAACACCCAATGCCCCACTCGTCCGCACCTTCAGGGCCGGCAATCCGAAAGGAATTAGCACAGGGAACGAGCGCGAAGCGACGCGGGGACACAGCGGTTCCCGAGACCTGGCACCACACCCCTCCGCGCGGCGTTGGCTAGCGAAGCCGCTTGGAGAACAACGACACCCAGCATCCAGCGCGCAGCGCTGGATGTGCCTCGTCGCCGGCCCTCCCTGGGCAAGGGCGCGGTGCGAACCTCGCGTTGCATGATGGGAGTCGTAGTCTTCCGGAGTGGAGACACACTAGCACCCTGCGCTCGTCGCCCGCAGGGCTCGAGGAGCGAGCGCCACCACCTGCCGTGGAGTGCGCGCGCGCATGCGCGCCGTCTCTGGCTCGCTGTTGGCGGGAGCGTGCTCGCCTCACGGGGGCTTCTCCTGTGGCCCCGGGCAGGGCAGGGTTGGCAGGGGCGGGATCCCTGAATGAGGCAGCGCCTTCGCCTTTGCTTTGGCTTCCGGGGTCCGTGAGGGACGATCCACGTAAGGCCCCTGCCGCAGCCGAGTGTGAAAAACCAATCGTGTCGATGCGGATGGAACTGTACTGTTTTAACTGCGAGGCCCAAGTGCGGCCGGTAGCCATAATCTCCTCAGTGACGTGGGGATAACGAGTATAAAAGCCTGATTCAGTGTGAGCGCCAGGCCAGTGACAAAATGTTCACCGCAATGGTTCTCTGTGAGTGTCAGCCGCTGGCGTTGGGCTGCCCTGGCGACACGGCGGGTCCATCATGAGCGTCGTGCACGAGTGAAGTTACACAGCTCCAAACTGGTGGCAAGAGACTGCTGTTTCCCACTCCTCATAAATAAATAAGTATATTGCCATTTGTATCCTGTGGAAAGCTCTGTCAAAGTCCTGTACCTGTTCTCGGTGACTGCTGGGCTAGTGCTACTGACTTGGGTCTCAGTGAAGTGCTGGGTCCCGCAGCCTTGCTGCTGTGCCAGGACTGTGCTTACCAAAGCAGAATTACAGGGAAGATTGCTGTAGTTCCAGTGGAGCGTGTGTTCACAACACCCTATGAGATGAAGCTTTTGGAGGCAATAGCTGTCAACTCCAGAGCAGGTTAAATTTTCTGCTATTACAGAATTGGAATAATTTATTTGCAGTGGCTGGATCTACAAATAGTTATGCGTGGTGAGTGTATTTTTAAAACTTGTCCTGACAAGCACTGGAAAAAGGCTTGATTTGCAGTCTGGCTTTGTTGCAATCCCGTTAGGTATCATAAACTGAACAGATTGGTTGGTACTTTGCTGGGATAGCTGCTAGGAAAACTTAAATTGCTGCAGGAATCAGTGTTGATTGTTTCCTGTAGTGTTCCATGTGACTCAGGGTTCATACTGTACCTTAAAACATTTAAAAAACTCTCTGTTGTTTAGATGGCTCCTGATAATTTAATAACCTTCATACATTTTTTAAGAGTTTCTCCCCTCTTATCTGTTCCTACTCGATAGACTTTTTTTTTTTTTTTTAACTTTTTTTTTTTTTTTTTTTTCTGTCATGTCAAAATAAGGTGAGGGTGAATGATCAGTTTTCTGAGATGACAACCCTTTTGCAGTCTGGTAACCTTTGGCACAAAACATGCACTAGTGAATGGTCCAGCACTTGAGAGTGATTCCCTGCCAAGCACTATAGAAAATAGGTTTACCAGCTGAAAAATTCCAAGTTCTCCTTCCTCAGTGTGGTCTGCATATGGTCTCAATTTTTTCTCTAATGTGGTAAAGACAGGAGATAATGAGAGCTTCTTAAGGGATACTGTAATTCACCAAAACCTGCAGTAGTTCAAGTGATTTATTGAGAGAGTATGAGAACTGCCAGGAGATCAGCCCAAAGGAGCTATTTTCAGATGTGTTGTATGCTAGGCTATATTCTTCTCTCAGTTTGTGCACCCACTGACCTTTCTGTAAGTTTGTGTACTCATCAAAAGAGGAGAATATGTTTGAATATTTGTTAAGATGATAAGAGATTCCTTTTGTGTGGATCATGTTAGCATTACTAGCCAAAAAGATCAGAGGGTAAATAAGAAGACAGAAAGTGTGCACTTTTTTTTTTCTACTGTAACTGTTAGCTCTAACAGTTAAATTTTAATATTTTCACATTATTATGAGCTTAGTTGAATCACTGACTTACAGCATCAGTTAGATCTATTCAATAGAGGCTGAGGCCGTGGAGTCATTTTGCTGAAAATAGAAATAGAATTTTTTCCTTTTCTGGTTCTATTGTAAGAAACTTGCTAATGTGTTGGAAGAAACCCTGAAAAATTACATGCATTCAGAGTGCAGTTAAACTGCAAAGTTAAAGCAAAGACATAAGCATCAATTTTTCTTATAAAATTTCATATTTATTTCCATTGGGAAGGCAAAGTACTTTTCATAGAAAAGGATCGAAAGCATCAGAGTGGATATGGTATGTAAATAATAGGAGGTGGGACAGTGAGGGTAGAAGAACTGATGGGCACTTACGGTTCAAAGAATTCAGCACTTTTCTAAAAATGGAAAAAATGTAAATTATGTCACCCTCGCCTCCTAGTGCAAAGTTATCAGACAACCACTAAGTGATACTGCTGACATTAAAATGGCTGGAATGTTATTTACTTCTCTTTATTTCTTTTGGGAACCTTACAATATCATATCGCAAATGAAACAAAGTCCACACGTAATGGTGTAAGAAACAAAGGTTTGTCTGTAGTTTCAGTGCTGGATTATTGTTCTATCTCAAAGCTAATTGAAATCCAAGATGTTTGTATCAAAGCTGTAATAAGACCCTGACAAATACCTTTCTGCCCCAGTGGAAATGTAATCTTGCTATTGAACATTTTGTCCTGGTAAATTCCATCTGCAATAGGCACAGGCATTTTGCATTTGAATCAAGCAGGTCACTCCTTTAGATCAGATTATATAGTGTACGCTCCACTTGCCTTTAGATGAAATTGATCCTTTACTGCTTTGAACATAAGACTGCATTTTTTACACCTAATTATCTTATTGTTTCATCTAAATGAATTTGGAATGCTATCACTACCAAGCCTTTTTTGATCTTTGCACATATCAGTGAGACAATTCTCTGAAAAGCCTTATTCCTTAGACAGGAATACTTTAAAAATATTCAGTTGCATTTCTTTGCTAGATAAACCAGACTAAAATCAGTGTTTCATTTATTGGCAGAATTGAATTTTAATAGCATTTCCTCATTTTTGCAGCAGTAACACAATAGTTCTACATATAATTACTCAAACTTGTTTGAGTAATCTTCTTAGTATCTAGTAATTAAACTATGTATTCAACATTTTGGTTGTTTTACTCATAAATAATGCCATTGACTTCAGTGTATAGAGGCACTATATAACTGAATGGCAGTTGCACTGTGTTCACTCTTCAGTGTTAAAACTTTCATTACCTTTGGAAATGTGTCTTTTTGGTTTTTTAATATAAAGTTGGTTGTACTAAATGTATGTACAAAAGTGTAGATTATTTGTACAAAAGCAAAGGGAAGGTAAATCTCTGGCTATGAAAGGGCTTCTGTGAAATGCATAAATAGCAGCTAGATCTCTGCAGGTATGAACCTGTGCTTATTTAAATCAATGGAAATTACACTGCTGACTTCAGTAAATGCTGCATCAAGACCCCAGCTCTTTCCAAAAATCAATTAGATGTGTTCTTAATAGGCTTTCATGCCTTTGAAAATCTTTCTCTAAATTACGGATGGAAACTAATCAATGAGACCTCAGAGTTTATTTTATTAGAATAAATCCCACAATATTGTGCGAAGTGAAGTGTAATTCTTAAATTTACTGGTTTTATTCATCCAGAAAGATTAAGCAATATCTGTGATTGTCAAACCACCTTGTTTTATTTGCTAGAACATGTACCACTCAACAGACTGCTGATGTGATTCTGTGTGTTTTGAATTGTTTCTGTACTGGGAAGAACAGTGCTGGTACTAGGAAGTTGAGCAATGAGAAATTGCTGTCAGGACATGGACTAAAATTAATTTTAAATAGACTTAGACTTTGCTAAGAAAATGTTGGAAATGCTTTTACACTTTTCTTAACCAATTAAAGTTCAGTAATAGTGGATACAAAAAATAAAATTATTAAGGAAAATTAAACAGTATTTAGTGTAAAAAAACTGTGGCTTGTTCTGATTTGTATTTATTTTGAGTCTTTCATTGTTCACAGGAGATCCAGTGCTGGCTGAAGAGTACATGACACAGAAGGTGGTACAGCATAAGATTTGCATTTCTCCTGTCTTCATCTGCTGTCATTCAGGTGCCATAACCTGTTTCCTTAAACTGCATTATTGTTAAATGTATATATATCTATATCACCATGAGATTATAACATGTTTTGCTTCACTGTGCTCTATTTAGCTAGAACATATTCTTTTGAAATCTTAGCTATTTACACTGCTTTTATAGATTTAAAATTACAACATTAACGTCTATTTTGTGAATTGTAATTAAACTGTATTTTACCTAGATATGAGACAGCATATTTATTATTACAATTATTATGTAAGCTAAAATTATGTAATTTAGGTAACATAGCAATACATGCATATAGTGTGAATGTTACCTTATGCATAGTTCTTATAGTAAGCATATTGAGGTTATTATTATTTTATTTAATAAATTCAGTTACTGAGTCAAGTCAAAAGATGCTCCAAATATCTTAGAGCTGTTACAAGACCAGAGAGAAGATAAACTTCAGAAGAAACTTCAAAACAAAATTAAAAGTGGTGTTTGGGACACTATTGTATCTTATTTACTTATAATTAGGAGAGAAAATAATTTTAAAAGAATAAAAAGGTAGAACTACTGTATTTGGTAAGTATTTAATGAAACCAACTGTATCTGCATTTACTTGAAAGTCTGATCCTCACAAACTACTGCGTGGTTCTTTCAAAGTGAAAATGGAAAAAATGTGACTGTTAACCTGAGAGCAAGCATGATAAGTATTGGTCTAGAGATAATTGCTTTGAGAAGTTATTTTAAGCTAATGAGGAAGTTAATAAAAGAAAAGTGCCATTTCAACCAAATAAGTGTAATAATATCAGCTAATGCAGAAACATATTCTGGGAGGAAAAAATAAGCCTTGCAAAGCCTGGAATGGCCAGTATGGAATACAGAAATGTATCCAAGTGAGTAAGCATCAAATGAAGGATTATCCCACTTGTGGAGAATCCATTCCAGCAAGAAATTGAAGCACGGACTTCTGCGTCTGAAATTTGTAGGACTCCCTGGAGAGCTAAAAGGGACTCTACAGATTCTGTCATCAGTATGCCAAAGATCTCTGCTCTGTACTGTAGTGCTCAAAAGTAAGTGTTCCCCAGATTTCCATTTTTAAAGGACTTCTTTCAGAATACTGATCAAACCTTGGCGTTCTGATATTCTATCTATATTCTTTAATTGCCATTTTTCCTGTATGCTTATGCACAATTTCTGAACTGATATGGGAATTATTGACTAAGACCTATGACTTTTTATTTGAAGCAGATCAGAATAATGCTCATAGGCTGCACTTTACACTCTCTGATCTTCCTGGTAAGACTTCTTGCTCTGAATTTCATCATTAGAAATCTCATTAGCCAACTGTGGGAAATAGGGAGGGGAGAAATAAGGCACTTCTTATTCCCTCCTTATGTATGAGAAATTAAAGTCAAATATGACATTGTGGGAGATAGTAAATAAAATTGGAGGTTTTGAAACAAGGAAGGAAACTCTATGTCAACACTCCACTCTTAAAGCAGGGAGCAAAATGTAAAATCCCAAACCAAGTCTCAATTTGCCATGATTTGCAAAGAAAATAAATTCTTCTCAAAGGCAGATAAATAATAATTAGTGTACCATAGCCCTCAAGGTAATACTGTAGTTATGAATCAGATTATTATGTTTATCTTCAAATTAATTCTGTATTCAGGCGAGTCTCAATAGATTGGTGGGTTCACTGAGACTTTGCTGAGATAAACTTCTAAACTCCAGGAAGCTTGTCCATATACCCCAAATTTGAGGCTTTACTAAAATTTCTATTCAAGAAACACTGATATTAGAGGTAATCTTTAGCAAATGCAAAAATACTGGGCAATTATTATCAGTGGCCCTAAGATGACACTTTATTTCAAGAAATGGCATTTGAGGATTTGCAGATGATAACTGAATATCTTAAATATGCTATTTTCTAGCAGCAAAGCCGGCACTGCAACAGGCACGACTTAATTTGTAGGATCAGTTATTCTTAAAAATGGAATTTCATGAGATAATAATAAATTTATAATAAAAAAAATACAAAACCATAAAATTGGTTGTTCTTGTTAGAAAATCTGATTTAAATGTCAGAATAAACTTGTTTATGTAATTAACTGAAGGAAAAGGGAACAAAATTAATTCTTACCCATTTTTCTATTGTTCAGGAACTCCAGAATATTTATCTCAGGAATATGATACTATCTTCCAGTTATTGGATTTAAACTTTTAGACCAAATCGATAATATTTCTTTTTCATTCAATTATGGTATTTAATTTTATTTATTAGGTGCATGTTATTCAATTAGAAAAATCACTGAAATAAAATAAATTACTTGTTAATAATTATATTTGAAAGCCAATACCCTCTCAGTGCCAAAATCCCTCTAACTGCCTTCTGCCCTCAGTATTTATTGTGTGCTTCATCTGGAGTCTTGTTCTGCTTGGGAAGTTCCCTGCATTTGATGTCAACTTTTTCCAGTATCTCAAAAAAATTGCATTTTCCAGGTTTACAGAAGACAACTCTCTACCAGCTGTCTGTAAATGATTTCAAGTTGCACAAGTCTACAAAAATCTTTACATGTTTAAATGTCCAGAGAATGTAATTAAAAACTGAATATGCAAAGACTATACAGACAATGAATTGTTAAAATAATTGTAATGATGCAGAGTTCTATAGTTACCCTTTTCTCTCTGCTGAAGGGCCCTGTGTAGAAGGCAAATCTCTGCCTGACAGATTCTGATGGGAGGTTTTGTTAATAGCACTTACGTTACAAGGGGCACTATGTCAGTTCTGTATAAAAACAGTACATTGCTTCCATTATAGTTGGACATTTGCATGAAACCACAAATACTTTCCTTCATTATCTGTGTTCCTGGCTTAATTCCAGTAGCTTTCTTGCCTCTTATTAGTTGCAGCATAATCTAAAATAGAGGATGAATAAAATAATTGACCGAGACTATAGCTTCAGATATTATTGTCTATGTGTCCCACTCTGTCTTTCCCTTTTCTGCCTCTCCCTAGGGGAAAAGCAGTTATCTTCCTTATGCTAAATCCAGTTCCTATCCACAGCAATCATGTAAATCTTGGCATCAGTCTCACAGCAGAATAAAAAGTCAAATCAGCAGGAAGCTTCCACACAAGAGCAACAGGCAGCTCCAGGAGGAAGAAAAAAAAAACCTACAAGAAAAAAATCTTTTCAAACTCTTCAATTTATTTTATTTCAAAGACAAAGGGTTCTACTCATTAGAAACCCTCAGGTTTTCTTGTATTTTTAAAGATAATATGCCTTCAAAGAATAACAACTCATTATTCAGCCAGCCTTTCAAAGTCTTTTATTTCAAAGCTTCTTTCTGAATAAACAAATCTATAAAGAAAGCAAATTGAAGTTTCTGCTTTTCATAGTGTTTTACAGAGGCTATACAAGCTGTCTTCATTCAGAATGAGTCAGACCTGAAATTACAAAGTAACCAAAAATTGTTGGATGTAGCTGGTGGAATTAATTTTATGTATTTTACCTACAGACTGTCTCTAAAGCAACAAAAATATTTTTAATTGAAAATTCAAAATGTTAGCTCAAAACCCCAAGGTATTTTTTATTATTGTTATTATTTGCTTAGGGATGTTTTAAATGTTTAAAGATAGGCAAAGGAAGACTAAGTATAATACAAATAACTATCATAAACATGGCAACAACATAATAAAACTGAAAATAAGGGTTTGTGATATAATTTGAATTTGTACTTATTGGACTGATGTACAAAATGTCTTTGTATCCAGTTATTACATTCCACAAGAACTTACTTCAGAGTAATTAGTCCTTTAAGGACTAATTTCCTTTAAGGAGGAAGTATCTTACTCAGACTAAACTGAGTTACCCTCCCCAGGATGAGAGAATGATTAGGTTTTAAACCAGAGAAAACATGCTGAGAAATATAAAGATTTTGTTGCTAGAGCAGAGATTCAGGAAATACAAAGATAGGAGTAAAATGTCCTCAGAAGAACTGGAGAAAGGAGTTTGGAATGAGAAGGAAATGTTAATTAGTGAATGGGAAGCATAATGTTAGTAAGTGCAAAATAATACAATTTGCAGGAAAATGTGGAGAAATGTCTGAACTCTCACAGGACTGTAGTCACCAGTTAGGAAGAAGACAGAGGCATTGCTGTGACAAGTTCAAACCATGTGATTCCTTGATATGGTTTCCTATCGTTAATACCTGAATTACAATTGAAAAAAAAAAATAAGTTCAAGCGCAGTACACAAGACTCCATGATGGCTGATAGGGGCTTACAAAGGAAGAAATCAAAAGAAGCACTCTGTGTGATTCTGGGCCAGAATATTTGACTTCTTATTAAAAGCAGGTACAAATGGAGTACAAGTGCAGTCAGAGACGGGAGTAACAGGGAACTCTCCTATCTGTGAAGTCAGCTAAAAACTCTGGAAGCAATTCTTACTTAAAGATACCTTTTTTCAGAGTGAAGTAATTCTGTGGAGGGAGTCTGAACGGGTGTTGAACGCGGGAATTGCTGACTGCCTGTATTGCCTGAGAATTTTCTTTCATTTATTTGAGGAGAGCAGTGCTTAGGTCCATATGCAAACTCATTCACTCAAACGGTGCTTGTGGTTATACTGTTGCCATCTCACGGGTTGGCAAATTCTTCCGGGCTTTTGCAACTCCTGCTTACAGTATGCAATAGAGATTTATCTCTGATTTCACATTGATGCAGGTTTTTAAAAAAGCATACTTTTCTACATGGAAATGGACATTTTGTGCTGCTGCTCTTGTTAGGTATGGAGACCTATGAAATGATGGCATCATTCAGTATAATTGGAAATGCAGGAAAAAACGGTGTTTTGTTGTTGTTGAGTAACTGTCTGGCAAACATCTTTGTTCACTCCACCTCGTCCATTATTTCTAGATTATAACTAAAATGTAATTTTAAGGCTTCTTAATCAAAGTATATCTGTAAAACAATATGAAGAGAAGAAATAGTTATAAGTGGGGAAGCCACTTTCTGTCTACAGCAAATAACTTTGTGAGGACCGATTTACTTCAGAGTACAGGCTGAACATGCAAGAAGGTTGCTGGCAGGGTGCAATGGGAAATGGCTGGAAGCAGGGCAGGCACGAATTGCAGGAAATGGCAGCCAGGTTCAGCTGCTGAAGCAGGTTGACAGTTATGCTGGAAAGTCAATCCACAGGTCATAACCCGACCTACTGAGGGTCAGAGTCCTGTGGTCACTAGGGATGTCCAGGGTGATGGGACCAGGCAGAAATCAGGCCAGAAGTCAGGTCCAAGGGGATGCAGGCAAGCACTGAAACACCCAGGTGGAATGGGATTAAGGCCCTGGACTCATGAGCAGGAATGTGGGGGTTGAGGCTCCCAGGTGAGATATGAATAGGTAATTAAGACCTATTAATGTGTTCAGGGTCATTATTATCCATTGACAGTCTTGCATTTGAAACAGACTAAAATGATTACAGAGGCTGTGCCTTACTGGACTTCTGTTCAAATTCCTCATTACAAATGCAGTAATCACAGCAATGAACAGTCATGTAAATTTTTTTGTATTTTTAGTCAGATTCTCTACATCTGATCAGAAACAGGAGCCAGACAGTATTAGTGCTCCCATTGCCACAGTGATGTATGAGCTATTCCTTAATTGCAATAGCAGTTGCTGTTTTTAACAAAAAGATCAAGCACCCAAGATGAATTGCTAGGCTATTTTAAACTAGTATTTCTACCAGATCCAGTAGTCATAATAATACTGAGAGCAATGTCCTGGAGAATCAGAATTATATAAATTTTGTCACTTTGTGGACCTAAACATGAATAGCAAGCTTTGTGAAAAACCACAGTGCCTTGTCTACATCAGTACCAGTTAGCCATAGGAGACAAAATAATAGTAGACTGAGAGATTGGGAAGCAAGTAAGATCAAGCAATAGCACTTGCATACCATGTAAAAAATAGCTTTCAGTAGTACTGAAACTAGTCTGTTCAGTAGAATAGATCAGAAAACAAGCCAGGATCCACAAAGAGCTTAAATTAAGAACAGAAGCTGTTAGCAGGTATCAGATGGCAGAAGTGTACTTCTTCATTATTTGAAATTGGCATTTATTTTTACTTTTTCAGGATTTTTTTTTTTAGCTGCAAAGTCAAATGGTAAAAGTACTGGAAGTTCCTGGTTTTTTCCTAATTCTTGCTGCTTTCATATCTTGTATATGAGCTTATCCCTAAACTTTAATGCTTTTCTGTTGTTGTTTCATCTTATCACCAAGCTTGTATTTGCACAAAAGTTACAAACAGAAGTTTAAGAGCTCTGAGGTGAAGCACAATAAAGAACAGTTTTCAACATCAGGGATGAAGAAATATTGTATTCTGAGTGGGCCCTTTAAAAGAGAAGAGAAGTGAATATATAAATTCTGACGTGACTGTGTGTTTTAAGAGTAACTTTGTGGTTTTGTTTTGAGGCAGATGACCCATCACATTTTATCACCTGAAAGTAAGGCTGGTCTAGCATCTGCCAAAGGCCGTTTTGGTTGTGCTTGCCACCTAGTGGATTACTGCTTGTATACACGTATGAGCAGGATCATCTGCCCAAAAATATTTGACCGTCACAATATTAATCACACTAATATTTAATTATATCCTGCAGAATTTAAGTGCTACTCAATGGATTTTTATTTTGTTAGAATGAAATTCTTGTGAAAATTGAACTGCAAATTGCAAACATTTTCAAAACTTTTGTCCATTTTCTGACAGCTGTCTTTGTAACTATAATATGACTTGCAAAACCAGCAAAATATGGAATTTGAGAGCCAATGAGTAGTCAGTGTACATGGCCATGGACTCAGCTGTAAACTCAAGCCCCATGCTAACAAATGTTGGCTGATGCTCTATGATGAGTACATTTATGAACATAACTGAGCTTGTTGAAATTTATACCTATTGCTTCTGCTTATTCTGTAAGAGTTAGCTGGGTCCCTGTAATTTTTTTAGATTTCTGGTTTGTATACAGTAGTAACTGTATACAGTTACTTCTTTCAGTTACCTCTTCTTCTTCAACATTACCTCTTCTCTTAGCTGAATTGCCTGGAATGGTTGTCATTTGTTTTTGTTGACCTGGACTTGAATTTCTACCTTTCTAATAGCTTACCCCACATTACTGCCGACTAGTCTTACAGAGATCACAACTGTGATACTGTAACACAACACAAATATCTGTATTGTAAGTTACAAGGGTTCTGTCAACTATTTCCAAAACCCTTTTCCCACACAAATGTAGTCCTCCTGCCAAAATTTGAGTCCTTTCTTTCAATTTTGAATACAATTTAGCTTTTACTGAATTTTTCTAATCATCTATGTATTTTAAAAATATATGGACTATTTTGCCAGAATTTTCCCCAACACACCCAGCCTACAGGCAACAGTTAAGGGAAGTTATCAGCAACAGGGAATTGTCAGGTTTGAATGCAAGTTTTCTGCTACGTTGATGTTTGTTATTGTATTTTTTATTATTCCACGATGATGGAAATTTTGGAAAATTTTAGCCAGCAGCTATATGGTGTTCACAAATAATCAATTTATGCTGTTCACTTTCAGGAGAATTTCCAATTAAACTTACTAAACTCAATAATACCTTAGTTCTTAGCTGTTACCGATACATTTGTATAGATGATTTTACTTTCATAGCATTTTATGATCATTAACCTATATATGAGTAACTTAATATGCAGATGTTTAATTGGGTCAGAAGATTCCATGGGGTCTGTTCTTAGTCTGCCTGTTACTTACCTGAGGTTATTTCAATCTTACAGTGCATTATGATACCATTATATATCAGAATTCATGACCTTTCCATATTTGCAATTGCATTCTCATGACAGGATAGTTTTGGTTTGTTTTTTTTCTTCCCTCTAACAACTGCTATGAGGAATTTCTGTTATGATCAGAAGGTGAAATACTAATTGCTTATACAGTGAATTCTTTTACTTTCTGTGAATTCTTTCAATTTTCATTATATGCAGATTATGTTTCTGAAGTACATATGTATATATCTACAAAGTACATAAATTTAATCATAAAGATCATCATAAATAGTTGAAATTAAGACATATTTAAGAAACTTTGTACAACTGTCGTCCTGTTTTCAAAAAGTAATTTAGGAGTAATTTGATCATTATCCAAATTTAGAAAGTTATATTTTAGTATAATAATGAACATCTGTACTCATTAGTATCAGAAGCTCAAAAATAATTTTTATTAATATAAAAAAAAAGAATAAAGAAAACAGACATTGTAATTAAATGTTTTCTCATCTACAAATAAGTACCTTGGATGATAAAATAATTTTTAAAGTTCTTGTGAACAGTTAAAAACAAAGGAAGGAATTTTCTGAAATAAAAGCAAAAGAAAGAGACTTTGAAATAGAAAATATTTGGCAATATCTCGTAGTCACTAATAAAATATCCATGTAAACAAGTAATCTATATTTACATTATCATATGCAATATTCTTGGTTACATGTAGTAAGAAGTACACATGTAATTACATTCAATTTTAGAATCTAATTTGTACCATCATTTCTCAGTTTCATTAACGTTGGAAAAAACACTCTTCTACTTCTTATGTAGAACTGCATGACAGCATGTAAACAGAGTATTTTTTTCCCAGCATCTTAAAAAGATAGCACTTTCAATGTTAGGTTTTGTAACTTCCTTTTTTTATTGGAATCTAAACCTGGAATGTAAGCTCTACAATCATGTTCCTGTAAAAACAACCATGTAGATGATTTCCAAACATGCAGAAAAATCTCGATGAAAAAGCTACAGTTCTACCTTCCTTTTGTATCTTTGAAAATACAATATTTTCACTTCCTATGTTGCTACTGTATTTATGTTACTCATAAATACAGGTAAGAAAATTTGCATGAAGAAAAAGTTAATGGAAGGCCACTTTGAGGAGCAGGTTTAGGACTATTACTCTCCAAACACCTATGTATTTTTATTTAGCATTGAACTAACCTCATTTTTTTGCAGGCATACTTAGAGGCCTTTTTAAATCAGTTTAGAATTAAGCCAAATTACTACTGTATGTTTTGTCAGTTTTAAATTGCACACACCGATGCTGATCAAGGTTTAGGAGCTCACAGCTACTGCATCTCGTGGGGACCTTCCAAAGATCAGCAGCCAGAATCCCACAGTTCATGTGCACGAGATATCACTGATTCTAAATTCTCCAAATGGAATCTTCAAGCTTCTGCTGAGTTTCTACTATTTTGCTTACCCTCTCAGCTGAAAACCAAAATTATATTCTGGGAGGCTCCCCTCAAAAGGTTGCTAATCCTTGATTTTGAGTTAGTTTTATATCACAGAATCACAGAATGGTTGGAATTGGAAGGGATCCAGAAGAAACAAGTCCAGCCCTTAAGCAAATGGCCCATATGGGATTTGAACCCACAACCTTGGTGTTACTTCTACCTTGCTCTTCATGAGAATAGAGAAGGAAAGAAATGTCACCATTCTTTTTTCAAGTGTCATTCCCCTTGAACAGTACATGGAATACGATGGAAACCAGAAGGGCATACTGGTTATTGTAGCTTAACTTTAACAACATATAGAACCAACCACCTGAAAGCTGTTCATTTCAATACATTCAACTCAGTACTGTAACAAAAGAAGTCATAAATTTTGTGTTTTTCCAGTACACTGTACAGTTAGTTTCTTCCAGAGCAATCCCTAGGCAGCTGACTACTTTCCATACAAACATATGATTTTATTACGTGATCTAGTACTATGCAAGTATTGAGTGAGCTCATTTTCACAGGTGGATGAGACACAGTAACAAGCCAGTACATAACAATTTAAAATGCTATTGCCTGTGTGAGTGCAGTATAGAAAGCTGCATAGCAAATTACTGCAAGAGAGCTCATTTATTCACTTCCCCTGCATGCTTCACTGTTTGATTCATTGCACATAGTGGGACTGGAGGAGTGCTCACACAATAGTTTAGTAGTTTAGGTTAGTGTTCCTTCTGTCATACTTGAATTGTACATTAAAAGCAGATATTTTCTACAGTGGAAAAATACACCAATGGTCCCAGTCATTCACAAACCTATAAGGGAAAACATAGAACTCTGGGATGTAGTCCTTGAGTACCAAATGGTATAGCAGAAAAGTTTTAAAAAAGGTTTTTTTATTATGCTAGCTTTCTGTACTGCATTTACCAAATAATAAAATATTATTACAAATCAAATAACAGGAACTGTGGCGTTTCTTGTCAGAGAAGATCCAAATTAACTCATGTCCAAAATACTTCATACCAGCACACAGTGAACTACAAAAATGGCACACTTGTTGAAGGGTAATTTATTAAAATGGTTTTAAAAGCTGAAGTAGATAAAAACTTATGTAGTATTTAAAAAATAGGAAATTATATGCTGACTGAAACTATCTATATTCCAACATGAACAGTGGTAAATTCTTATTTCTAGTGGACTCTGCAGCTTTTACAAGAGGTAATAGAATGGTTCATCATTTTGGACTTGTATAGTCTAAATAATCTACTATAATTATTCTTCTATAGTTGTAATAGTATAAATATTGTTTGAATCTGTGAAATTAGTGAATGAGCATAATACATTAATACTTCAATTACTAGAAAGAGCTATAAAAATAAAGTGCCAGTAGGGACTCTTCATTATTTAGAGAAAATTGCATTATTTAAAACTGTTATTTCAAATTAAAAAGGAATAAAGTTTGTATGGATTGCTTATAGACTAAAGCATGTTTTCGTGCCTATGATAATGCTTTTGATGTCAGTGTGGAGATTCCCAAATTGCCTTTCAGTTGACACGTAGCATTTTATTAAAACAGCAAAGCTCACCTGTGTCTTGGAGAAAGCATTTCTCACTTTTAGGTAATTTTTTTCTGTGAGACTGATAGCATATTTTTCTGCTTTCTAACCTCCTAATTTCTAGTCTAGTAACATAAATCAACAGAACTGTGCAATGAAATAAAGATGCTAAATTGCTGCCTCTGGGATAAAAGGAAGACTTAGTTTAAGTGATACATTTTTCTAAGTGTGTTTCTATAGCTTTTCAAATAACACAAATTCTGCATTTGGATGTCATAAAATTTCCTTAGATTTCAGTAATAATTGCACATAATTCAAAGCCAAATATTGCCTGTATAAAATATATTTGGTAGAATTTGCTAGAAGGTCAACAGATACATTCTGATTTTAAAAAAACAAGACCAAAACCCCCTAGAAGTGTCTAAAGGAAATGTAACATTCTATGAAGATATCAAGGAAAATTTTAATTTCTTTTTTTAATTAATAATTTTAGAATAAACATTTTTATGAAGGAACTCTGTAAAGTGCAGGATGACCTCAATTCCCATAGAACACAGCAACTGGTGGGGGGGGTTAATCAGCTAGAGAAATCAGAGATTTAAAAAAGTGAACATTACCAGAACATTTATATGTGACAAACTAAATTTTTCTGTCTGGCATACTTCATGGCTGATTCATAACCTGCAAAATCACTCAAAATGTAGTCTGAATCTTGTTAAATTTTTCCTGACTATAAGAGATATAAGCATTAAATTAAAAAGTGATAAGGAACATAGTTTCCAATTATGTGATTTTCCCATTATGTGATGTCATTCATGCTCTTGTTTTTCTTTAAACGAGGCATGGACTAGTCATGGACCAATAAAATATGTTTGGGACTTACAGAAATTTAAATCCATATGCAGAAAACTTGAGTATCTTTCAGCAAGCCATACTGAAAATAAACCCCCAACCTACTTACATATCAATGTAACGAAATTAGAAGGACCCTCATCAGAGGGAATTCGGAGGTATAATAATACTTTCATTCTGTGTATTTCTTTACATAGTTGATCTTTGTCCTGCTTCATCAAATTTGATGTTTTGTTTTCTGGCTGCTTCAGTATTGCCCCTCAGATCAGATTTATCTTCATTACTGTTTGTCATTGTGGATTCTACTTCTGTGCCTTCAGGAGTTGCTCCGATGGGCCTCAGAATTTTAGCGTTCTCTGCTGGGGGCCGCTTCCAGTGGGGCCTGCTTGCCATCCACAAAATAAGTGAACCAAATATGACAAGCAAAAGACCAAGACAGTTGACCAAAGTTGCTTCTGGTGGGGATGCACTGTATGCAGGATTTTTCCTTTGAAAGGGGAATAAGAAAGAAGAGGCCAGAAAAGATTGTTTTAAAGACAATCCTGGTCTAAAAACAGAAGTCTCCTGCAAGGTAGGTCTTTTTAATACAAAAAAAACCAAAACAGTGTCCCAATACTGGATGCTTATTATTCTGGGTAAATGGGAGTATATTTGCAATGAATAATCTTAATAAACAAGTGGAAACAAATACTTACAATGCAAATATAAGCTTTTCTGTGATTCCCATGAGAGCTGTTGCAATCACTGTTGCAAAGATGGTAAGACCCGAATAAACATGTATTGGCATGAGAGCTACGCGGAGATGAGCTGGAGCAAATGGGAGCAGAAAGACAGCAAAACCCAAGAAAAGCTAAAACAAAAACAGATTCATAGTTAAGGCTAGATGGAAAACAAGCTGTACTTCTCAACAAGAATAAAAATAATCATAAAAATTCCAGTCTGAGATGTCTTCAGGTAAAAATTTTAAAAGAATTGGCATTTCTATTTTTGAATGTGTTTCCTGTCAAAACCAAAGCAAAATTCTGGACTAGCACTTGGGAAACAGACATTAAATATTTTATAAATCATCCTACCAATATCAGTGTCCAAACTTACTGATAGTGCTAAAACTCCAACCAAAGCCCTGGAAACACAAGTTTTCAGTGTCACTAATTCACTAATACAGTAAAGGTGTGAGCAGCCACTCTTTACAGTCTCGTCAAGTCCTGTTCTCTGCTCGTGTTGCAGATTTGCACATAAAGGAATATCAGAAGACAGTCTAACCTTCTGACTTGAGTGGATTAAATAATTTTATCTTATTAGAATTTCAGTTAAATTTAAGAGCCTATCTTTAGAAGGAGAATGGTCTCTCAATATATCGATCGCGTGGCGTTTACAGAGTGAAGACATGTATAGGTGGCATTAAGTTATTTAAGGGACATTAGTCCTCCTATTAGCACTAATTTTGTGATGGAAAATTACCCATCATGTCCCATGGTTGCATCCACAGGCTTGCCCAGTCATGTTGAGGTTGCATCCCTTCTTTAGTTTGTTCTACCGTTACTCACCCCTGCTGCTAAATTAGACACAGTTAATGAATTTGTATTTCAACCTGCTTTAACTCAGTCTTAGTCCTTGTTTTATCTTTCCATAATGGATTAGAGAGCCAGATATTTTCTCCCTGGGAAGCTTTTTAGTACACCATAATCAAATATCTTAGATCTGCTAAGCAGTTGGAGTTTTTTAAGGCTTGCACTGGAAGATAGCTTCTCCAGCTCTCATTTACTTTCCCTGAATTTCTTTGGTTTTTTTTTTCTTTTTATTTTTCTGATCATTATTTTATATTAAAAAAATTCATACTATTTCATATTAGTTTCATTAATGCCATCTCTTTCCTGTTGTCAGAGCATTGTGAGAACTCATTTAGAGCTTCATGTCATGTTTGAGTACTTTCCAGAGACATCATTTTCCAAGAGACAGTCTCATTTTGTATTTTTGCTCTATTCTTAAATTTATGTCAGTGTGCTATGCTGTATTAACCTACATTTGGCTTAATTACAATATAGTTACAATATTGTAGGCAGAGCATTATGTGAACGTACAACTGACATGCCCCTTTCTGGTGTCTTCTCTGTTAACAAAGACACTACTTTATGACTATTTTTCATAAAGTGCAGTCACTTAACAAACATCAGTCTCTGACTGGAGACTTACATCCCAGCTTGGAGAACACCAAGAATCTTTTGATGTGACAGGCAAGGCATTAAGAGCCATTCATCATGTTTATAGCAGCAAAATGAAAAGTAGAACTAAGATTCTAGATGCAATTCTTCATTTAACCATTAGAAAAAATACTGATACTCAGAGTAGTGGCAGCACAGACTTCCTTTAAATAGCTGCATTCTTAGGACAAACTTAATTTTAACATTGTTCTTTCTTATTCATTCATAGTCTTTCTTATTAATTTGTTCCACTATAGAGAGTATACTCAACAACACTGCAATATGCTTTCTTTTTTCCTAAATGTTAAAAACTCTATTTCAACACTGTTTCCTGTACCTCTTGACCTGAGCAGTGAAGGATAAAGTCCAGAACTGGAATCCCTTAGCTGAGGCTTTTCTGTGCTTGATCATAGATAATTAATTTTTTCTTTTTAGTGTTTTGGGAAAAAAAAATATTTGAAGGAACAAAAATAAAATAAAATAAATTCCCATAGTGTAATAACACAATATAGGGAGTTCAGAATGTATATGCAGAAGCATCTGTATGTGTATGTCTGTAAATTTCAGGGCATGGTTGCTCTTCTTTGCCAAATTCGAAATTCACTAAGCTTATTTTACATTACAATAATGCTAATTCTCTGCCAAGAGGAGCAGTTAAAAGCATGGCCACCAAGATGTATCAAAGTTCTGTTGATTCAGGAAAACTGGTTAGCCAGTAATAGCTCGTTCAGATGTCAGATCCTTTACGTCTCTACTGCTCCCTGATGCACTTGTTCTGATGATTAACAAAAGTCTTGAGGACAAGAAGTGACTACTTAAATTTATGATAACTGAAAAAAAAAAATAGAAAAGCTGTTACTTCATTTGAGACTTCCCTAATAAATGTTCTAGCTGTATTTAAATATTCTGCCAAAAAACCAAATAACTTGCTCTAAGTTCAGGAGTTAATAGGACTTAGAAACACACTATTGTGTAACTGTATTGTAAGTTAATGGCTGTTATGCCAGCAAATAAACAAAATATGCTTAAAAATGCATTTTTTTCTTCAAAGTTATTGATCCAGTATTTGTACATTTACATTATAATTTGGCAAATCAGAGTGTAAAATGGCTATCCCAGTAGTTACAATGTACTAACAAGAGCCTATTGTGCCTGAATTACTCAAAACATTCTTCAAATTTACAAATACAGTTACAAATTTATAAATACAGTTACATTCTGACCTGGAGAGAATAAAATATAACAGCAGTCAGCCCAATCCAGCTGTGCAGACTGTACATGTTAGGAATGTTCTTGGCATTGTGGAATTCAAACACGGCTACCATAGAAACAATTGCAAGAATCATAGCTATGGTATTTAATCCAGCATGTATGAACTTCATTAGGACTTTGCTGCACTTCCAGGTCCAGGGCAATCTGTACACAATAATAGCTGAAGAAAGAAGAGAATCAAGATTTTAGGCCTTATAGGATAAATTCTTTCAGATATTAATAATTATGCATAATTCACATAGTTACATTGTAAATTTCAGCAAAATCTAACTTTAAGTCTTCTAAAAAGTCTATTAAAAGGCTTTTCCTCATACACTTAGTGTAGCACACTCTGAGAATACGACTGAGGCTTAAATACAGCTTGTAAGGGATTTTTTCCTCAATTATAAAATATCCCACAAATTTAAGTGTGTTTCAAAAAAAAACCCAGTAGATAACTTGGTGTTAGTCCTCAGTCATTAAATTGATCTAACAGGGATTTGGCATAGGATTTTGATTTTTCTGCTACTAGTCAGATTGGAACAATATAGCCTGATTCTTATGTTGAGAAGATCACTTGTTGAGAAAGTGTGTAGGATTATTTTATAATATTTATTCTCTTTGCCAACTTTGGATAGTGCTATTCTCTAATTGTATAGATACTTATTGATTGTCTATTAGATTGATATCAGTAAGACTACTTTGAACAGGAAAATGCTCTTCAGCATTAGGGAATCATAATCTGACTTTCGGGACAAAAGCATTTAACAAATAGAAGTCTTCCACCACTGTTAGTTGAATGTAGGGAAGTTTTGCCTATACTTGAATTAATAACTCTAGCAGACAGTGTTTTGTCTAGTCTGAACAAAACAGTAATATCCAGTCAAGATATCCAAGTAATATCCAGAACAAGACAGTAGTATCTGGTCTAATTCCAGATGGTCTATAAGAATAACTTAACCTAGAGCTGCTTCTTGCCAAGTTTTCTCCAAGAAATAAAAGTTTTATTTCCCCATCACCACTTTCATGTGCTTCTTCCTGCCTTTCTCATAAGTGGTGCTTTTCAGATCTGCAGGAGGAAAGAAGACAATCTAGGAAACAAAGGGGAGAGAAAGAATTCACCTTTCAGTGAGAATAAGCTCTTAAAAATTTTTTCAGGAGTGATGTGTAATTTCATGTCAAAATTAAAACAGCCCAGGTTAAAAGCACATACACAATTAGAATGTTTGGTGGTGACATGTTAAAGCAGCCTTGTGAACAGCTTTCTCAAGGCAGAACATCTCTACTACTGTTAAGAAATTTGACAGCCTAGACTGAGCTTTTTTACTCAGATCTTACTTCTGATTTGAACTATGATTTTAAAGCACATCACAAGGGCAGAGTTATCTTGCAGTTTTTTTATATGGGACATCTGTCCTTTTACAAATGTGCAGGGCAAAATTCTAGAGTTACTGACCAACAGTACAACATTTCCATCCTTTGTATAGAGTAATAAACTCAAGAAAAAAATTGGTTTAGTTATTATTTAAAATCCTCTACTCAAATTTACTTAAGTTTTTTAGCTACACCTTTCTACTTTCAACTATTTAAAGACTTGTTTTTCTTGTATGTGTCCAAAGAGGTATCTGATTTCCCACTCTCATCCAAATTGCTTTGAATTCAGTGGCGAACTTCCATCAGCCAAAATTGAATAGGATTCACTGTGGTATCTTACCTGTTGATATTTCATCTGATTTATTTTTTTACAATACCCCTTCAGTCTCCAACTTTCCTATTATGTAATAGGACTTCCTCCCTAAATGATGGTGTATTATTAGTGATTTCCTTGTATGCGTGTGGTTTCTTAGCTACGGTAAACTTCCACTTGCTTTACATATATACATATATTGCATTACATTATTTATACAGGACTTGGCGCAACCCTCTTTTTCTCTGTGACACAGACAAAAAACTGAGCTTCAGAGGGGAAAAAAAAATAGACATGGACGAATGTCAAAAGAGAAACTTTCCTAGGGCAGCATTTCTGGTATTTCGATTTTCAGCTTGCATAAATTCCAGCTGCCTGGGAAAAATACCTCGCAAGCATTACTCAGTACACGGCAATCCCCAGCCCAGGATAAACAAGTGCTTGGAGAAAAAAAAAAATCCTAAAACAACCCAAACCCCATATGTAGCAATTTTGGCTTATTACAAGGGGCTCATTGTCCCTTCTGCGGAGTGCTGACTTCCCTAAACTGCGGACCGGCTGCTGCGCTCCCGCTGTCACCCGCTACCGGGCGGGGCCGCCCCGGCAGCTCGCCCGGAGCCTCCCGCGCCCCGCGGCCCCGGCCCCAGGCAGGCCCGGCTCCCCGCAGCTCCGCGCCCACCCGGGCCCCCGACGCACCGATGCCCTGGATAAAGACGAAGCCCGTGATGATGAGGACGGGGTGCCAGTTGAATTCCCCCAGGCTGCCGTCCCAGCTCAGCCCTTCGCGGTAGTGGAAGACCCAGACGAGGGAGAGGATGACCGACAAGAAGCCGACCAGCAGCGTAGAGGCCAGCAGCGCCAAGAATCGCCCGTAGTCCTCCATTTTTCGAGCCCCGTGCGCGGCCGGGCGGGGTCGGGCTCGGGCTCGGGCGCGGGCTCGGGCCCGGCGGGAACGGGACCGGACGGGACGGGACGGACGCACGCAGCAGGGGCGGGAGCAGGAGCAGGGCGGCACTCCGCGCTCCTCCGCGCCCCTCCACCCTGCCCTCTCCGAGCGTCCCGCCGCATTCAGAACTCCGCCTTAGAAAAGAATTTTCTGTGTCAGCCTGTCCCCTGCCATGGTGGCAGCCCGACTGCGCTCCCCACGGCAGCCAAGCACTGGTGGTCACGGGTTTTGTGCCGAGAGGCTGTTGTGGAGGTTGGGGAGTTCACAGACCCGCCATAAAGATAAGCCACCACAGTCACAAGCAGTTAGAGATAAAGCAGGAACGCTGTTACGGTGAAGAGACAGCGCATGCAGAAAATGCAGAGGAGGAGTGCACTTAAAACTTACCCGGAGCACAGCCTTACCATCATGATGGTCCCTTTCTCACTGGATTCATTGAGTGCTGAATATATAGAACAGATACTAACCAGTTTCGTATGTGGAGTCTGGTCTAAGTATGCAGGAGGATATGGACATTGTTCGGTTGCATAGCACAAATACATCAAATATCCACTAGCAAAGAAAGTGAATGCATAAAACCAGTAGGTATGGAAAGGCCCATTGCAGGAAAGTTAAAGAAGAAAACAGAAGGAGAATTGCAAAACAGAATTGCAAAAGAGACAATAGGCAACCTGCCAAAAATAGAACATCGTAGATTAGACCAGTTTGGTCAAATCATATAGTTAGCAGTTACTTTTTGTTTTGGTGTAGAACATTCAGTTGGCTCTGAAGCCTGTCAAATGTAGTAGGAGGATATGCCCAAATATGTAGTCAACACTAATTTTCTGGTATCTGATTAGCTGACTTTTAAAATATGTATAGTGTTGAACTGCATTGAAATACAAATTCATTAACTGATTGAGAGAAAAAATACTATTTACTCTGGCTAGCATTTGAGCTCTCTGGTATCTCACACTTAAACTGAGGCCTAGAATATGAAAGGAAACAGCTTTATGAAATCTAAAATAGTTTCAGTAGAATACTGCCAATTCAAACACTGTACTTACTAAAGTGTAGGAAATATCTACATAGAGACAGAAGACCGAGCCAGATTGGAGAGGGATGCAAATATATTTCTTCATTATTGTCTTTAATCTCCTAATAATAGACACTGACATTGTAAAGAAAAGCTTGACTTGAGCAGCAGTCCTTGTATAAGGATACTTAGCTTTAGTTTGCATGGATTTGGTGTACCTGCCCTCATGATTTAGCTGGTTACTCACAATGGTAACTAGAACACTCGTATTGTTAAATTTCACAAGTCACAGCACCTAAGAGAAGATCTAAACCTTAAATCTTCTGATTAATGCACTCATGCATAATCTTGTAAGTGTGCCAGATTGTCATTATCTTATCAGGCACACAGGTCATCTCAATATTATGGTTAGAAAAAATTTTTTTTTGTCTCTGTAAAGCCTAAAAAACTGACATAAATGTTTATTTTAATTTGCCTCTTATGAACCTAAATCTTCCAATTGAAAAATGCTTTCAATTCCCACTGATTTCAACAAGCTTTGATTACATCCAGTATCCCAACAGTTTCATTTAGGAATCTTCTATTCAAGTGTATTTTACTTAAGCTAAAACTGTATCTCTCAGAAGACTTTCATGAATTCCTATAGCTCAAACTGGTTTACCCTGTTAAGGCAGCAAATAACAAGAGCACCAACAAAATTCTATTGAACTGAATATGAAGCCTAGGCTTACCAAGAAATGATGAAGAATTTTTTTTTAATAGAATTGAAGAAATTCTAAAGCTTAGAGATTGTTAAATAAACCAAATCAGAACAAAGTGCAAAATAAATTAGTAGACAAAGTGAAATATTCTTTATGGAACATCTGTAATGCAGAAGAGATTTCAGGCAGCACCATTAGTAACTCTGGCCTGTATTTCTCCACATTTCCTGTTCTTCCACCTCTTCTTGCCCTCCTGGTGCAAATATCAGATTGGTACAGAATCAGAAGCAATCCTTAAGGCAGCTACAATGTCTGAGTGGATTTCATGATACAGTTGACTGCTGAGGGCTGAATGACGCACTTGATAATCTGTTTGGAAAATAACCCCCTGCTGGCATAAAAATGAAACTATCCTGTTTGGGGCTTTCAAGTCTCTTGGATCAATGAACACCTGCCTTTGTTAACCATTACTGTGGATAGCTCCTACAGCAGTTCATAATCTCTATTCTTTCCCAGTGCTTCTGTCTTCTAGAGACAATGATATTTTCCCAGTAAATTACCAATCTGTCAGTGTGTGTTCCCTCTTAGCAGTTCTGTTGTGACATGATCTAACATGCACTTTTCTTTGGGTTGCTGCATTGTCAGATGTAGTGTAACTGTGACTTCAGATCCAGAACAACTTCAAAGTAGACAGACCAAGTAAGACCAACAAAAACAAAGGTTCACAGATTATTTTGAAGAGGTAACAATGATTCCTGCCAGTATTACATGTGTGGTAGTTGGCAACTGCTGCCATCATTGCTATACTATTCATACATTTTGAGAGTAGCAGCCTAAACATAAGTGTACATAAATGCCTATCTAAGCAACACACCATGTCACCACAGACCATTATTTTGTGCTTCTGATGTAACTTTTTTAATACTGGAAGTGTTTCTAGTTTCAAGTGACCAATAACTGACTTATCAGAGCTGTACTTAGAATGAGTAGAGTCTCTTTCACCAGCTACAACTTTCTCTCTTTTTCCATGCTGGACAAGTCATTTAAGATCTAAGCCTTAGACCTGGATATTCCAGCCAAGTTACAGTATCCCTTAAAGCATTTGGATGAGTTTTTCAGAAACCTGATGGCTGTTCATTTTGTAAACAAACAAAAGTGCTGAGATTGTCCAGTCAGCTTTGTTCTGGCAGCTAATTTAACTGACTGTTGTGGAAGTTTTAGAAATACCTCTGTAGAAGTTATCTTACCAGGAGTAATACAGACAAAGGAGTTCAAGTGATTAGTGTTTGAATGGCACAAACAAACCAGAATGATCCTTTTAGTCTTTCTGGTACTGAGTTCCATGCCTAAGCAACAGAACCATTTGACCTTTACTATTGAGAACATCACTAATTTGTCTTTGCAAATTGCAAATTGTGACTGTGGAACAAGACTCTTCCAGTAAATAATTTTTACTTATTCTCCACCCTAGAAAGAGCTTTTGCTGAGATAAAATAAGGCAAATAGTGTACCTTTTGTCCAAAATGTTATACTGGTCATAGGGTCATTATTACCTGTGCAATGAAACTCTTTAATTGATCTTCAATCTATAAACATTTTGCTTCTGTGAGTTGTAGGTTATTTTTCTAATAATTATTTCTTAGAAGCTTTTCAAAGTTGTGGAACTGTGGCACAATAGTTGGAATTGTCAAAGCGAGATAATAAAGTTTTACTGCTTTCAGTTTTTATTTGGCTTGTCCTCTTATTTTTTTCCCTACCACTCACTCACCAGCCTTGCCAGTGAGTATGTACTCAAATGACAAGAGAAAGGCAGGATGTGCACTCTTTTTATGCTCAAAGCAAATCTTATCAAGAGAAGTCACTCCTTCATTTTTTTTTTAAGTTTCTAGGCTGAGAAATTCCACCTGGGTCTCTAAACAGCAATATTTATAAAATACAAATAAAGGGCTAGCCCTTTTGGGATCCCGTTTTTGCTTCTCTGTCCTTAGCCAATCATTGAGACGTGAAGTGGAAAATAAAAAGTGATTTTGTTGAAATAGAAATGCTGGAAGTATGCTGCTTTGGTCCAGAAAACAAAATGTTCCTAAGACAGACGTAAAATCAAGCCAGCTTTCAGGCAGTACAAACAAGAGGCAGCAGCATTATGCAAAGGGCTAAAATAGGAAGAATGTGGTGTCAACATTCAGGAGTTTCCTAGATTTCCATTGCCCCAGAGCACGGAAATGTGTGCAACCATGCTGCTAATTGCATGTTAGAGGCAGGCAACATCCAAAGTTGAGACTAACTGCAGATCCAGAAGATAATAGGGACAATTGCCAATGTACGAGTACAAATACAGAACATCCAAGTAAACATGTTAACACAGTAATTTTCCTGCCTGTCTTCTGGCAAGCAGCTGTTACTGGAGGCTGTCTGGAGAGCCTGCAAGCCTATCATGGAATGCATTGCTTCTCCTGCAGCATCTCAAGTAAGCCAGAGTTCTTCAGTCACTTGGTGGAATAATTCCAGTGAATTTTAGCTTTCCCTACCATGTTTCCTTTTTTCTTCCTGAGTGTGCCCTTACTCTTCCCTAAAAATATATTGTCCTCAACACCACACTATTCCTTCTCCACTCAGGCATGAATAAGGCATTTGTACTCCCAGTTCACTAAATGAATTACTAAGCAATACCAAGCAGTTCTTAGCAATCACATTATTGTAACTTTTCACTCTGCTAGGATATCTAGCTCCTTTTATTAAAAAAAAATCAACCTCCCAGAAAAGCAATCTATTTTTGAAGTTGTTAATCTTTTATTAGCCAAAGCAAGCACTTTGACTACTTTATTAAATCTATAAATATTTGAATGCACTGACATAAAATTATTTTCTTTCTAATTCTTTCTATATTGTATAAGAATATAATAACCAAAGATTTTAGTCATCATTCTGTAATTTCAATAAAGCAGAAATAAATACTGTTGTTGTAGAAATGACAAATCCAGCCACCAGAGAGCTTCAAGTGGTCCTTTCTGAATTGCTCATACAATTCAGTTACTGGTGAGGCATTGCTACAGACATATCAGATCAATAAAATTTTTCTCTTATCTTACTCTAATTAATCTAATGCATTAATTCACATTTAATATCCATTTGATACTACACCCCTGCCAGCAACAGTGACTAAAAAATGTTTGCATGTAAAATCTCCTGGCAAAGTAAAGTACTAGTTTTTTTCTGGTGGACGAGTTTTGTTTAGAAATTTAACTTGAAGTAAAAGTAGTAGTCAGGTAAGCTGCCACCAAGCATGCAGGTATTTGTATTTGGTTTAGATACAGTTATTTTAAAGTGTAAAAACTATTGCTTTGTGGTCAGCATTTTCTTCCCATTTAAACACAAGTTTATTTTATTTACTTTTAAAAAAAAAAATTCTGAGTATTTGCATAGGTATGGAAGGCAACTAGCAGCTTGAAAAGCACAAACCATAAGCATTTAATGGTTCTGCTTCTTTAGTGTGTTTCAGACTGTAAGTAGGGTGCCAAGACACTCAGAAGTGTTCAGGCTAGTTGTTTGGGATCCTCTATTCTTAAATAGCTTTCAAGGTGTTTTAAAGGAAATAGAAACTACTTATGTTTATGAATGAAAATGTCTATGTGGAACCTGCCAGGATGGAATATCTGCCATTATCTGTACTGCAGCAACACAGCGTGCATTTACAGTGATAGAACTTCTTACACAAGACCCAATCTTCATCAAAGTCTGGGCTGCTTTTGGTCAATACAAATTGCTGCATTAAAAAAAACAAAACAAAAAACTGATGTACATTTACCAAGTGATAGTCTGCTAAATCTGTAAGTCTGCCATAGCTTAAAAATTAGCCACTAGGACACACGGCGAACTCCTGAAAGCTAAGGCTTGTCTTCATGAACAGTACTTGAACTATTTAATAAATGATGAGGTTTCAGTGTCTTTCTCTGGGAGGAACTGCTTCAAAAGTCCAAACAGCAATGAGCATAAAATTTAAGTATCTGCTTAAAGGTTGGGTCTTCTGCCTATTTATAAAATAGCAGGTAATAATGGACAGGTGTTCTTTCGTGGACCCAAAGAGAAAACCTATGGAAGTTGGATGTTGCTGCTGCCCCTTCTTTCTACTGTTGTTTCATTATCTTTTTAAATGTCCTTTTTTGTGCTGTTTTCTCTTTCCACAATTGCAATTCACTTTTTCTTTTGCATTAAATTTTCTTTAAAAACTCACAATAGAAAATTTTTACCATTTTTCTAGAGCTCTTCTGTATTGCATCTTCTAGAATGACCTTAACTTAACTAGTAAAGCCTGGAGCAGAAATAAATATTTGCATTTAGTTACCATGCTTATGATGACAGTGGTGCTAGTGAGTTCTGTTCTGATGAGCTATGCTCCTGAGCCCATCTTTATCACCATGAAGTCGACAGCCTGTGTTTTGTTGTTGTGGGTGTTTTTCAATTTAAAATGAAAGCTTTTGTTCTGCAGATTCTGAATATACCACATAGAACTCCAATGCATCAGCATTTGACTCAGACTAAACAACTCCTGACCCTTAACAGAGAGACAGAGAACAGGCAGAAAATTGCTTGGAGATTACATATATATATATGTGTGTATGTAAAAACATATAAAAATATATTAAAAAGACAGTAAAATACATAATTTATTAATATTTCTCTTTAAACCAAAACACACACAACCAGAAAACCTGAGTGATTTCATTTCTCACACAAAACCAAGAGAAGAATTTTGTCTAAGTGGTTTAATGGTAACACTACAATTTTCATACTACATACAAAATTTATCCTAGATAGTTTTACATACTTTGATTTATTAACAGTTTGTATTAGTGATGCCTTAAGTTTTTGCTTTCTTATTTTCTAGATTCTGTACTCCATTAGTGTATAACTCTGAACTTCATATAAAGTGTTAGCAAGTTCTCATAGTTTAGAAAAAACAATCCTTTTCCAGCCAGAGAACCAAGGACACTATTACAGCTTCAGGCCCAAGAAGTATAAACAACAGCGAACCGAGAAGAGCAGTCTGAGAGGATGGGACTTGATAACCTGAAGCTGTAGTTGGACCATTCACCCCAGTATGTAAATGGACCAAAACTTATAAAAGTGTGAAAACGTGTGACCCATCATCCATCTTGGGTGGAACCATGGCTGGACTCTTGTACATCCCAAGCTGTATTCTTTGAAGGCCTTTTAGTAAATACCTACTTCATTCCTTTAACATTGCCTAGCCTCTGCTCTAGGTAGCCTCTCAAGGCATCATTACAGTTGCATAGGTAAAACTATATAAGACAGACCATAGCAGATGGTAGATAATAAGTCCATGTCTTTCTTCTTGATGTCCAGTATTTCAATCCTATTGCTGAAGACAAGCAATAAATGTTGCATCTAGCATTAATGATGAACTGGTGAATACATGAAAAGCCATGAACTACAGGCAAGTGTACAGTGTCACAAAGAAAAAAATAAACAAGACCTTATGTAGTAGTAAAAAATGTTAAGATTAAATCCAGCCAGAAAAACAGTAGTTGATTACTATGTATGGAGTCCTTAAATAGCATCTAAAAGTCTCTGTAGCTGGTGTTTATGGCTTAAATATATACAAAAGTTCTCCCTCATTTTTTTACTAAATACTTTCTGGGTTTATTTTATAGCATTAAGAATCATCATCTTTTGCAGTATCCTTAAATAGCATCCAAAAGTCTCTGTCGCTGGTGTTTATGGCTTAAATACATACAAAAGTTCTCCCTCCTTTTTTTACTTAACACTTTCTGGGTTTTTAATAACATTAAGAATCATCATCTTTTGCAGTATCACATACCATTTGGTAGACATAACAACTGAATCTCCTGTTAGGCTTCTGTTCTATATGTAATACAAGGTCTTTGTCAAAGTAAACTTCATGGCTGTAAGTCTGAAATGAAAAAAAAATAAGTTCAGATTACAGTCTCTATTTCATTACTTGCCAATACTCATATAATTTTCCATGAGGAACAAAAAATATTTAACAATGGTAAACTCCATGATGAGGCAGAAATTTTGTGTGGATACACAGAGATTACTCTTCTAGATAAAGGACAGAATTTTAAATCTTGGAGAGGTTTCTCACGTCTCTATTTTAGGAATCTAAGTTCAGAGCATCTGATTTAAGATCAAAAGTTGCCAATGCAGTTAATGATAAAGGAGATGGAACGGTGCTGAAAATTTCAGACCATTTAAGTTGGATGTCCACCTAAACTTGGACTGTGTGAACAACCCACTCCATCTTCCCAAATATATATACAGTAAGGTCATGCTTCATTTTATGCATGAGTACTTCAAGTTAAATAGGGAGACTATTTACAAGTTGTAAAGTTAGTCTGATGTAACTAGCCATGGACTCTAAGTTGATAAATACTTCAGAAACACATTAAGGACAACCCTTACCCCAACCAAAACATCCCCAAACAAATCAACCAACAAGAAAAAATAATGATTTCAGGTAAATTAACTGCTGCCTGATGGAGCATTTGCTATTTTAGAGTTGTAATTATTCTTTTATGCAAATCTCATCCCTTTGCAACACTACTTATATATCTGCTTGAGATCTGAACAGAAGTGGTATCTAAATGAGTATGGAGATGAGACAGTGGGAACAGAAGACAAGAATTTTCCTCACCACATCCCAGGACTCCTTTAATGGAATACTCTTAAGTAGAATCCCATGTTCATTGCAATGAAAGTCAAGGTGAGCTCTTCCATCAGCTCCTATCTGAGTAACTGCCACAGTGGATAATAAATCCAATTCATCTTCATAGTCCACAATTTTGAATGTCTTAGGAAAAACAAAACCTCAATTTTACAAATCAAACATAAATTAACATTGTCCTCTACCTAAATTGCATAGCTCTTTTTAATTCATGTAAAAGCAGAATTGGGCAAATTCTCGTTCTTAAGCCTTCTCATCCAAAAGAAAACTTTGGGAGCCTGATACCCAGCAGGCATTTTTCCCAACATGAGCTGCCAGGGTATTTCAGCAAAGTTCTTTAAGCGGGAGAAAAGGAAGTGATGTTCTGAAAAATCCTAATGTGCAAGTACATGTATTTTATATGTAGCATACAGAAAATAGAAAATAAGTACTTCTGAAGTGGCCAAAGATGTATGTTTAGGTTCTTGTAGTACAGATGTTAAGAGACAGTGTAGCTTTAAACCATCACTGGTTTTGAGGGAATGGGTACATTAGACTAATTCCATGAATATTTATATGTTTTGTTCAGATCTCTCTCTTGCTACACAAATTATATGTCAGTGAAGAACTAACACCAAAACGTTAAGATAGTTCACAGTCTTAACTGCCTTTATCTCATTGTAACGTACTCTTTAAATTCAAGCCAGTCTTGTTCTTCCATAATGTAAAAACATTTACTGGAATCACAAATGAAGTATAACAGCAGGAAAAAAAAGTGGTGTACAGCTATTTTTATTATGGTTAAAAGAAAAGGTGAATAGAAATAAACTGCAGACCCTTAAGGGTTATACTGGACTGTGCTATATTTTTACCATAGTAAAATCAGAATAAAGAGTAGGAGTGACTGCCAGAAATTGATGAATTTTACCTGTTGTGCTTATCTCAATCACAGATCCAGCTCTAGATAGACAGCTAAAAAAATATTTTCAAGACCTTTTAAGACTCAATTAGTGTTTTCATTCTCAAGAAGCAGTTACTTAAAGGAAAAGTATTAAATATCTTATCCTACACTCCAAGCAAAGTAACTGGGAGAGAAAAATAAAAAGTTTAGAGATACTATAAAAAAGAAGATCCTAAAGAAGAGGAAAAGAAAAAGTTTCATTTCATAAAATGCTTTATAAGAAATATTCAAAGTAGATATTTAAATGGAGAAAAGAGTAATGATTTGTCACACTAGCATATATTTTCTGTGCCATTGAAGTCACATGGTATTATGGTATCGTGGAGCATAAAATGAGTTCTTGAAAGAAAGAAAAATACAAAGCTCAAATGTCAATCAAGGAGAAAAGATAATAGCATGTGAAGCAATGGGAAGAAGACAAAGAGAAGAGGAATAAAGAACTCAAGGATATACACAGCTAATGGTTACACCCACTGCACCTGAAACAAGAAGGGCTTTTGGCTAGCTAAACATTAAAATAATCCATGAATGCTCTTACTACATCAGTTACCTCTTGCTCTGGGTCATCGTCCAGCAAGGTAAAACGCTTTTTCACCACTCTACCAGAAGCTGTTACAGTAACACTGTTGTTCACCTTTGGAGAAACAAAAAAAAAAAAGTGTCTCTAGACTTCAGAGCAATTTAGTTTCTAGTGATTGGACAATGTATCTATTACATATATTTTGCTTTCTGACCTTGTTTTCCTCATTACCTAGGTGTAGCCCTGGTGCTGCTGTTTTCTTTATGTGAGTTCATGAACTTGGTGACTTAAATTGAGATATATTGCTGTTTACTCATATTCAGAGGTGTCCCACAGAGGTGGCAAAGGTTCTCAGCTACTATATTTTTTGAACAGAAGTGACTTGAACCAAGATGCTGGAATAAGAATTAAGACTGCTAAATTCCTAAACTTTTACTTCCAGAAGATGGGAAAAGTAGCATCTTAAACCACCACAGCCACTTCCACTAGGCTTCATTAACACCAGAAATATTAAAAACCAGGTTATCAGTGTCTTAATAGAAGTCAAAAGGAATAAACACAGCACAAGCAGGATTAGAATTCGTATTTCTTTCTTCTTACTGTAACAGAAGTTACCTACACAACTCTCAAAAAGCAGTATGGCAACCTTTGAATTCAATGCAAGTTTTGTTCTTGAGTTTCTGTAGATTTTTAATACACAAACCTTTTTTCCTGCAAAAGCTTAAAAATTAGCTCACAGATTTGCAGACATTTTACAGTATTCAAACTCTAAAAACTTGCTTTTAGGTAAGACATAACCTTGTCTGCTGAATCAAAATGACAGTTCCAGGCACTACCTAGAATTTTTTTCATGTGTGCTCTTTAACCTTTTTGACATTAGATTGTCTTTGTGATTCTGTATCACAAAAGACTTCATAAAACAACTGAGGTGATTTAAGAGCTCAGTTCTACAAGTAGTTTTAAATCATCCTCTCACACTTGATTCTACCTGTCTGCACTACTCTGATCCATTTATGAGTCAGTCCTGTTCTGTTCCATTTCAGCAAAACAAGCAAGCAGAAAGTACTCACCTTTTCTGCCAGGTTATTATTCTGTTATTTCAGTGCACTCATTTGGCTCACCAAGGATTAGATGAATGCCAAACTTGTCACAAGAGAATGACAGGTGTGCATGGCCAGGAAAAGGAACAGACTTTTGGAAGCAATGTAGTGTCTTTGTTGTCTTTTGAAGACTTACCCCTAAGTTATAAGAGACTTGAAATATTTCTAGCATTTGTATGATCAACTTACCTGAGCACTAGAAACACACACAATTATCACTTGGTGGCACCTTCATTTGAAGGAAATCTGTCACCACCTTTAAGTATGTTTTAAATTCATGATACATGGTTACACAGCACACATTAAAGAACACTGAAAACTAGAGAAGAGACTGGAGGTTTCAGAAATCTATCCTGAAAGTGCTACTGTTTTCAAAATGCTTTTCATACTGCCTAAAGTCCAATGAAGACAGAAAAGGTCTTTCAAGAAACCTTGGATAAAGCCCATAAAACACAGTGATTACTGAAATATGCAAACCCCTGTTTATAGCTCAAAATCACACATTGTGAGCTCAGACACTAAACTCACACAGTTTTCTCTGTTGGCTACAATCGTAAAATCTTCTGCAATCTCCATTTGATCTGCATGATTTTTAACTTCCTTAAGCTTTAAGACTCTACAAAAGAAACAAATTACAAAGTAAGTCATGTATTCTAATCTGCTTACTGTAACATTTCTATATAATTTTTAAAATCTACTACATTAAAGCACTGTAAATAAATAAAATGGAAGTTAATTCTTTTTGTAATTTATGTTTATCAGGGAAATTTTGACATAGCGGTCCTTGAGTATTTTTCTTATCAAAATTTAAACTGTGACCTCTAGTGCCCACATTCATCACATAGAAATCTGCAGATGTTTCTTGAAGAACTTTTGATTCTGAGAAGATTTTGCAGTTTCTATAGTCTGATGAGTGTTTGGGCCTGCAAATTGTCAGAATACTGATTTTATGCAGTTATGCAACTTCTCTAGTGAATAAAAGATTTGAGTAAAAAAGGCTCATACTTTATCAAATTTGGTCCCACGTGGATTATTCTACCTGACATATCTGGATGGAAATATATCCAGTCAGGTTCAAGTGAACAGCATTTCATTTCCTGTATACCATTTTTTGCCTGAAGAAGAAAAGGAAAGCTTATAATATTAGTATTTTGAAAGTCTCACAGATCTAATTAAAGAGGAAATACTGAGCTACTCACTATATACCTCTGGAGGTTTTTAAGTATTACTCCTAAACATGACCAGAAAGGATGACAATGGAACAATAATAAAAAAACCTCAGTTCCAATTCTCAAGATACTTACTGGAGCAGTTTTGAGATTTTTAATATGCAATAAGCAATAACCTTGTAACTTAGCTACATATTGTCCTATCTCTCCTGAAAATAAGCAGAATGAAGATTTAACCTACACTGTGCAAAGACTTCAACAATTTTGGGTATCCAAGACATGGGATGTGTCAAGAGAAGCAACAAACATTAGCAGAGTTCGACTTGAGCTTCAAACCCCAGGCTTAGCCTCTTTGGTGCAAATTATTTGTGGAGCATGTAAGCCTGAAATACCTTGTGATTTCAGCAATCAGATGCAAGCCAGTCAAAATCTTGGGATTTTGGTGGTGGCTTTCTGTTGTTAAATTTAGCTGACATCAATCATTCAAATTGCCAAATATACAAACCCATGTAGAAAAAAACAGATGAGAAAGGATTCTGCAAATCCATTTGAATCACATTTGATCTTTAGCTACAATTGTGAAACATCAGTTTTGAAAATAAGAGAGGAGGGAAATAATTGATCAGGAAAGGAAAAAAATAAGGACATTTACAGATGAGACTTATTTAGTCAAGAAACTCTGAAGAGGCCCAGAAGTTGCTTGAAATACAGAATGATCTTCAGCCCAATTCCAGATTAAAAATAAAAGCTGAGATGGAGAACTCACACAAAATAGTATTCAGATGATGAATAGTACATAAACAAAATTCATTAGGAATAGGTGAAACCAACTAATAAAACCTTTCTAGAGACAGAATGGGATTTAATTGAGCAGTCAAATCTTTTTAGGGAGAGAGAGAAGGTGCAAGTCAAAGATCAACAACAAACATTAAGGACATTTATTCTGCAATATGTTAAAATTTAAGATAATTCTGTAGTCAGCATTTAGTAGGCTGACTACTCAGAAGTGCATTAGGATGTTACCATGCAAGGAAACAAGTAATGAGACTTAACTTCTAAGTCATGAATACAGTGTTGTGTAGCTCTGACAGCACTACTATTTTATTGGAATGAAGGAAATATGAGAAGCAGTACTGATTCAAAAGAAAGTATTTTACACATGACTCCATGGGATAGCTAATTTGAATCTGGGGTGAGCCCTGTGAAAGCACTACACTGGTAAACAAAAGTATTATAACCTACTCAGGATAAGAGATGAAGACAAACATAATACACGACAATTTCAGAGAATCTGCTTTCTTAATACATTACCAAAGCATTGTCTTTCAGAGAACAAATATGGAAGACTCCTTTATGTTTTTTCTTGTTAGGTGTGATGATATAATGCCAAGGGTAACCTCCAATTTGAAACGCATTTTCCAGAGAAGATGCTTCAAATAGCAAAGGAGGGGTATCTGCAAATATTCGATAATGTTAGCACCATTAGTAGCAGAACAATCATGATTCCATTGATCTTTACAATTCTAAATTCCAGTAAAGCTACTAATTCTTCAGAACTTTTGAAGATTGGTGGAAACACATTGGCTATGAACTCTTTCCCAGCACCAGCTATGCTACCTCATCCAGCATCCAAGTGCATATCTGCAGTTCCCTCTGGAGGGTTACTGCCTTCTCAGAACTTGGTGCTGAATACTCTTCTAGCACCTTTGACTTACTCTGTACACTTCCTTTTGGGTACCTCATACCATAAAAACATTACTGTAATAATGTCCATCCCTTCAGGCATTTTCTGTAGGGAGGCTAGGACTTAAGTAAGAAAGAATTGTTAAATTATAGTAAATACAAGCCTGCACTCTGAAACTGTTAAGAACTTGCTCACTGAAGCATTTACTCATCTCATTCTTGAAAGAAAACAACTCAAAAACCACAGGAATGCAACTATTTGCAAAAAGCAAGCATGAAAAATATATGTCATGGGTTCTAAACTTCCAAACCACAAATTCCTGAATATGATTAAAGATCAAAAAAGTTTAAAACCTGTGTACTGGAGAAAATCTCAAAACTAAAAACTACAATGATCTATAAGCCATGAGATCAAATCTTCCTATTAAAGGCAGGTTTTCCACAGGTCCCTTACATTAAATGGTGGTTTCACAGATTGAGATTGAGAGAAAAATGGGGGAAGATTTCCCTTTGCAAAAACTGAGACATCAAATATCACAGCCTATTGCTTTGTTTTGAGAAAACATTGCATTATAACTTCACTATGTGTGTCTTTTATCTTTGTGTACTCTCTCATTTTTATATAAATCTGGATTAATTTGTCTCTTATCTGACACTATGAAAAAAAAAAGGCATTTTTTTAATGTGGACCATCACCTGAAAAAAAAATTTAATACAGAAACATTCAAAATAAAACAAATAAATAAATAAATGCATTCTCTGATATTCTTTGGTCTGTGAAACCAACCTTTAAAATTTTTTTAGATGCCTCATGTGTAAGCTTGTGAGAATGTATTTTTAAAGTAAGAAAAGAAATTTCAAAAGAAGCCTCAGGCTTTGGTCATTCATTAAGATTCTTAGCACCAAATTCTAATCTCGAGTGCACCAACAGAAGCCACTGTTTGCTTTTAGAGAAATAAGTCCTTACATCATGCAGAACATTTATAAGTTAATGATTAGAGGCATTAGAATTGTTTTTAATAATTTGTTCTTTTCTCAGGAATTCATTTTACTGAAACCAGCACATTTTGGAAAACCTAGAATATCAAAATGCAAGTAGGACAAATTGTATTCAGTCTCTTTGAATTTCCTTTACAAGTTGGAGTAAATGTTTTCACATCTTTTACTTACATACTATATACTGTTTCTGAGTGCTACTAACAGCTATCCCAGTCATTCCTCTTTCTCAAGAGCAGTAACATCTCAGAAATAAAGAAAGGGGTTTCCATTTCATGCATTGATTGTAAAGATTTTCAGATAGCTTAGTTGTTTTAACAGTTTTCTTGTTATGTCCTAATTATTACTGTAATTACAAGTAAAGCAAAGCACATTTTACTATAATGTAAATCCAGAAATACAGCTACAGCACAATATGAGCATGGTAATTTTAGTATTTTTTCTTAGTATGAAATAAGCTACAATCAATCCCTAAAAGACACAGTCAAGCCAATACAAAGATCATAATTACCTGTTATTTTAATGTTACATGGAAGACCAAATGGAAACTTTCCTACAACTCCCACCTGACCATTCCAGTTGAATTCTTGTCCCAAATCAACTGGTTGTTCCATGAACTAAAATAACACAGAAAAATTTAGCTTTATGGATGCATACTTGCTTGCTGTTTAGTTTTACTCTCTTTTACTACTGCATGCTTTACCTTGTTAGATACTGCTTGAAGTCTTATTTTTGAATTAATGTTTGATTTTTGATTGGAAGGATATAAACTCACAAGTCTAACTGCAGTTCTGTTTGAGATCAAACTTCCACATGCCCACCAGTTTCTGGCCTTAACAATCATCTATAACTACAGACCAGGTGTGTAGAGAGAAACACATCTGGTGTAACATTTGCATAACTCCCCAGAAGTCCCTGTCTGACCCTGTATCTCTTATGTTTTGCTGCCTGTAACTACTGGAAGTAATTTTTCTGATAGTGTATCCATTTGTATCTTCTGACCGTAAATAGATCTAGGCAGGAACCTACATACCCCACATACTTAGGCAGAGTACATGAATATTTATGACGTGTTACCCTAAAATAGCATGGACTGTGTGAAACCTCTTTATTTCATTACCTGTTCCAAAATGGCCTTGAAGTTATAGAGTCTGACCAGACCCATGCTATACATTACAATCAGGATTCCATTAGAAACAGCAACATCTGTCACACTATTACCAAAAATCTGGAATAAAATGAAGCAAAAAATATTCTATTAGAGCCAAAATAATTGAGAGAAAACACAAAAAACTGACATTATATCCTCAATTTTTCAATCACTTTATTTTTTTTATTCTGACCAAATTCTATCATCAGTGTTTAAGTTTTCTGTAACTCATCTGTTTTGCTATTTCTTTAATCCACTGCACTGCAGTAACACCTGAGATTATATTAGTCATATTCTGCAAGCAGATTCATGCTCTCATCAATTCTCAGTATATCTTCATATCATGCACCCAGTTATTACCATACATGAATAGATTATATTATTCAGCATCCCACGTTAGCAAAACTAGCAACTCAATCTAAAAGTCCTGATTTCATATCTTCTGTTCTTTCTTCATCCCCAGGGTAAAATACTAGTCTAATCACAACTGTATGACTGTGTACAGCTGTACTAAAACTACATTATCCAGCTGTCACAGAGTACAGGCTTTTCTCTGAATCCAAATTAGACATATACATGAGAAGCTGACTTATCTTTTTTAATAATTATGCACTATTCATTTGTGCCACTGCTTAACACATCACTGAGCAAACCCCACAAACTAATTCTTAATATTTAAATAATACCAACATGTGATGTTGATAGATTTTTTTAATAGATATGCTTGAAAATGTAGTTTTCTTTAATCTGACTCACTATATGAAACAGCAATTAAACCAGTTAAAACAGGCTTAAAAACAATAAAAAATGAAAGAAACTCAAAAACTGTTAAGACACATCTTAATGCTACCAGCAATTTTTTTATTCTGTTTGGTTCCGAAAGGTATATTCACCCCTGAGACTTTGCCTTTTATTTAGTTTTATAGCTCTTTCTCAATACATTTGTTAGCTTAGGTCTTTCAGACACACTCTAATTATCTTCCAACTCTAAAGTCTCCTTCCTATCCTTGAGACCTTAGCCACTCTGAACTCAGAATGTATTGTGGTGCACCATCTCAGTAAAGCTGACATGTGAGGTGCATTCTGCAGCCTTAAGCAGTAACACTAACCCCAACTCAAATCTAACAGTTACATTCCACTGATCTGTGTCAGGTCTGGCACTGCCTTCCCTGCTTGCATCTCCTGCTGGGTGGATTCTCACATCCCAAATGCTGCCCCTTCCATTACATTTTAACCATTTCTCTGATGAGTACTGCCTACAGACCCAGCTGAAGAACTGCTCTTTCACATGTTTTGCTGACTATGACCATAGTGAATGTGGCATGCCATTCCTAACCAGATTGAGAATACCTTTGATACTGGTAATGTTTTTTTTTAGTCCTAAATACTAATTTTGAACAGAACAATACATAGTACCTCCAAGCTTTCATGGGCCCAAATGAAAAAGTTTAACCCCCTGCCTTCACTTGCCAGGCCCAATTTCAATTACAGCCTGAACCCAACCTAGCACCAGCTAAAACTCCAGCTTATAGCTCTGGACCCTAAAAGACACTGTACCTCAAAGAACCTAAAAGACAGAGTTTGCATGTTTGTACTGTTTCATGTGTAATTTGTATCCAGAGCTTTCTTGACTTAAAATAGAACAGTCAAAACTACAATCTGGCTCAAAGTTTCTTCCTAAGTATATGCACTAAATCATAGGTTGTTTGTTCTTGACTGATAAAGCAAGACATTTACTTTTGTCATTCAGTAACAGTGATTATGAAAGTGTGAAACATTTATAACTGCATAGAATTCATAGACTATTACTAGGACTGAGTCAGAGGCACATCTGTCTTTCTTTAAGGAGGTGAAAAGAAGTGTAAAAAACACTCTGGGATTTCCTAATTTTTATGACTGTGCTAAGAAAAGGCTAAAGTCCTGCTGCATGTCAAAGAGTAACCCAGTAACAGAATCCATTTGTATCTCCTCTTCTGGTCATTAGAATATTTGCCCAACGCCCCTATCAGGCATAAGAACACTGCTACTAATTAATGTTTCAATTGCTTTTACAGACTAAGTATGACTTCTGAAATTCTGAAATAAGTGCCTAAATTACAGCTCTCATAGAACTACAGTAGAGATTACATATTATTAGAGAAATTAAATTACCTTTTTGTTTATTTCCAGCATTCCAATGAATGAAAGAGGCAAAACTTGGAATACAGCAAGATAAAACAATACTGTCTGTTGGATTCCTGCCTGGGAAAGAACAATACTGAATAAAGTTATTAAAGGTAGGACACCTTTATCTTCTACCACAATAACCAAATATAATGTCCCCATCTTTGTGCTTGTGTAATTTTTTTAATCACTGTTGTAAAAATGAGTTTTTCAACACACTTACCTGCCGTGCTGCTGCAGGGAGCTTATTCTGAGCTGATTTTACAATCATTACCTCTTGAGGAGTATCCCAGCTCAGATACCTATTTGTGACAAGAAAGACCTGTCTTAATCACTTAAAAAACACTTATTAATATATTATTTCACATAAAATGTAATCAACTATAACTAAGCAGATGCCTGTGCCCAGGCAAACTTCAGTACTTGATTTGGAAGAGGTGCTCAAGATGTTTGCTATTTGTAATAATGCAGAAATCCATGGAACTAGGAATGACTTATTTCATACAGGATTGTGAGAAAAATTTGGAAAGCATGAATATTCACTATCTTAATTTTTCTCCTTCTCTTCATAATCACCGCTTTTTTATCCTTCATCCTATAGAAAATACTTTTTTTTCTGAAAACCAAAAAAAAGAAGCATTTCACCAGAAGCAGTAACTGCCCTGCTTTAAAAGAGAAATATGGCTACCTTATGGAGAAGAACCTTTGCAAATGAAAAACAGTTTAGACTTTAAACATATTGTTTGTATGTTTAATTAGGTTTGTTTTTCAGCTCTTAAAATCCTCTCCTGGTAGGTTGCCATTGCAATAGTAAGGGCTGTAAATTTATCAGAGAAAAGCAAATAGTAGGCTAGGTTCTGTGGAACTTGATACCAAATTTGATGCCACAATACTTAAGTAGATTAAATTCTTCTACAGGTAACAGCATGCAGGAACAGAACTGCAGGTAATGTTCTGGATTAACAAGCCTGTTGTCAACCATAGGGTAGTACTAAAATAACATGACTGCCCTTCTCCTCTTTAGTACTAATCACTGGTAATTATATTAAACTCTCCTTCTCCACTATACTACTACCAACTGTTAATGATACAAAGCCTGGTTGTTGTTTAATACCTGAAGAATTTGCAACAGGAACCAGCAAGATACACTTTTTCCAGTACTTCTCCACTATCAGCAGAGAGACGTAGAAGCCAGTTCTGCACTGTCAAGACTATCAGGGAAGCTTTATAATCTGATGGACTTGGTAGCATTTCCCCCTACATAAAAAAAGGCTATTAGAAAAAACTTTGTATCAGGAATATACAAAACACTTTGACACAGTCAGAAGAACACAAAAGTAAATACACATTCCTCAAAAACTGAAGGAGAAAATCTACCTGCTAATCAGATCAGTATCTCTAAGCTCTTGTCCATGCCAAATAATTACATATGACATAATCTGCTGTCACACTTTCTGCAAGACAGTTACTTTTTCTAAAAAAGGCACCCTTTAAAATAGCCTTGCCATGCAAAAATTAACTGCTTATTTATCTAATTTATACCAATCTTGAAGATAAAATGGCTTAAGTATTTCAAAACAAGACATTCAGTGGTAACTCAACAGTAACTGCTACAAATGGTATTTATGCTGCTTTAGTTTTTAGGCACCACAAGGATAGGGCTAATATTTCTAAGCTCTGTGGGCACTGAGTGAAGAAGAGAAATTATGTAATTATCAGGTAGAAACAGTAGAACAGTTTTTGGGCAGGGTCACTTCAATGGGCCTCCAGTGTATCTGCTTTTTGGTTTTTTTAATGTCAACAGATCTGAAGAAAATTAAACTCCCAGCTACTATCCTTGCCATTTAAAAAATAAAGAAAAATATAAGTAGAATTTATTTTGTAAGGAATTTAGAATTAGTAGCATAAGAATAAAAGCACTGTTTATTAAATCTGCCATGAAAGCTTATTAAAAAAAATCATTTGAATGCACTATTCAGAGTGAGAAATCCAGAGAAGTATACCTCTAAATGTTCAGTTAATAAAAACAAGGCACATGCTGCAAACCTTAAATGACCTAACTATAAAAACATTGAGAAAATAGTTTGGAAGGAAAAAACACTCCATCCTAAATGTTTCAACAAATTTTACACAAAAATGCTCTAGTAAAGAGTAATCTTACCAGTGGGCATTCCAATAATAAAGCATCTTCTATTTTTTCAGACTTGGCACACTTTGACTTTTGATAAATTAGTCTTGGCTGTTGTGCAATGCTAGAAGAAAATAATTGCTGATCATTAGTCTGTTTTATCGACCACTTCCTATCAACAAGTCATTTCATACAGTTTTAAAATCCTGCCTTCTCCTTAGGCAGGTCAGAAATCTAAGCATCTTATTTTTACTTTGTAAATATACCTGAAATTGCTATCAAAATAATGCCTGATAAACAATGGTTAATATAATGTAATATTTAAAAGCTAACCTTCTCTAAATCTTTTTGTCTGGTTTTTTTTTGTTTTGTTTTGTTTCGTTTTTAGTTTTGGGTTTACTTCTAGCTTTGTTAAGTAACAAACTTAATAGTAACATTCTTGCTCTAGTGATATACATTAAGAAAGCGTATTTCCAAAACTAATGATCACCCTGAAACCTTACCCTCAAGTTCTTCCAATGCTGCCTTTCATAACAAAGGTGCAGTGTCATATTCAGATATTAAAAAAAAACAAACCTCTACTAATTAAAATTGATGCTGTTTGGGTGTTTCCTATGATATATTATCTATATTCTTCACAGGTATATTTGTAACTCTGTCATCTATTGTATTAGTAGCTGGTTTTCCCTGTAGTTTTCTATGGCCTTTTCCTAGGCAGAAAGGCAAAACAAATTCCAGAGCTCCGAGTCCTGGGATGTACAAGGCCCCTATGCTATCTTGGTTCTTCCTGGGAACCAAGGCTGAGAACAACTCTTGGAAATACATTCTCATGGACAAAGTACAACTGGTGCTGAAGGGGGGGACTTCAAAGAAGGGGCCTGACCTGGGTGAGGGGGGAATTGCATCACCACTTGTCCTCCTAACTGGTGCTTTTTATCAATTATGCTAATTTCCTAAAACCTATAAATGTGTACTCAACCCTGTAGGGGTGGGCTTTTGTGGGAATCTTTCCATAACTGCCTCTGAAGGCCTTCATGAAAGATCCCCTTTTATATTACCTCCTAACTAAGATTATCTTAAGTTTCATTTCCAGGTTGGGGAAAAGGCAACAAAATAAAAGCTTTGTACTGTGCACAGTTTTGCCCTCTGGGAGAGGATGAGACAAAGAAAAACATGAAAGATGTTAGACAGACTGAAAACATTCAGACCATGTAGGAATAAAAGCAGATTTAGATCTCAGCTGTGGGTGATAGAGTAACTTAATTAACTCTTAGTGGTTAATCCTGACAGAGTAGTTTGTCTTTTATGTATCATATAACAATATCTCAAAACTGCTCTACCCACAACTTCCTCAGCAATGCAGTTCTCGAGTCCGTGCTTCCCTCACAGCAGGGACAGGCAAAGACAAGGGCTGGTGCACACAGATTTCCTGTCCTCTACCCTACCATGTTCTGCCTCCTAACCCATGTCTCTGCAAGTGACTGTGGAACAGGAGAATATATTAGATCAGAGAATTGATCTACAAAATATGTTTGCCAAAACTAGAACATACTGCAGGCTGTAAGAGTAATTTACTTATTTTATACAGAATTCACATAGTACCAAGCTTGTTACATAGGCTGATTCTGTGACACTCTTTAGCACAGTGCTAGGTGCCAGATTACAAAGAACTACTGTTCATTTGGCTTTAGTGCAAGACTAGAAAATTGTGTTAATCTTCCATTTCTGCTCTGAAAGCTGAGGTTATACTGCACCAGAGAGATGAAATTTATCACCTGCTTATTTTTTGTTCCCAAGTAAGCGCCATTTAATTCACAGCAGCTATTTGTATCAGTAAAGTTAGCAATATAACACAGAATCAAATCTGTAAGTTTGTACCACATAACTGTAAATTTATTACCTGGTAATACAGCATTGGTAATTGTCCATGTAAATTCTTCCTCTTTCATATGCAATAGGAGATGCAGAATGAGTTGTCCAAACATTCTTGAATTTAGTACTTTCCTGAAATGCAATAGTTTTAATAGTGACAGCTGTTTGTAACAAACTTTGCTTCTGAAAATAATTTTATTGGGCTCCTACAACTTAATAACTTATATTAATTACAACTTTACTGCTGAATACACAAGAAGGAATCTTATTTGGTTTTTATAAATAGAATTAACTGACCTTTTGTAACAAAATTTTGTCTTTTTTAAAGACCAAATTAAAATATTTTTAATTAGCTATTATGGACCGCAGGAGTAAGGAATATTTTGTCATTAACTGTATTAAAACTGGCAACTACACTTCCATGGTGACTTTCGAAATCAAGGACTAAGCTCCCAGAATATAAATACGCAGAGAATTCTTTTACATGTAATTAATTTGATTTATTAAACACCTAATTCCATTCTGCTGGTGGTGTTTGCTGTGAAAGATAGAAAAATGTATTTACATTTATTATTATTTGCAATAAGAGGCCAAAATGTTAATGAACGAAATGAACTGCTCACATTAAAGTTTCTTGCATGCATTTGAGATATCAGGAGCTCTACACAATTAACAAAGTTCCAGTCTTAAAAAAAAGAGGTGTAAGTCAGACGTACTGATTTTTATTTCAGTAAATCTTGCATGCCTATTGATCTAGTTACATAAGCAAACAGTTCAGGTGACTTCCAATAAATATATTTGCAATATAAGATAATTGCCAGTTCACTTCCACATTCTCTTCTGATGTCTATTAACTACTGTATGGAAGCAGTGATTGTTTTAACTAAAGAGTTCACTTCAGTTTGTAATGGATTTAATTCCTGTTTTTTGTAACATCAGTTTCACTGAGAACTGGGGTTACATATACCTGAAATTCTCTGCCGATTATCCTATTATGCCAACTCTTTTCAAATTTAACAGGAAGCACTAAGAATTTAAGATTAGTATTAAATATGAAGCCATCTTAGGGAAATAGGTGATATAAAATCTCATAAAAGGTTATTTCTCACATAATTATTAGATACGCAAGTGTCTGTGCAGTTTTTCCTCTCTACATTTCTAGGTCTGAGCCTTGTGTAACAAATTTAACCAGTACTAACTCTCTTCATCAAAGCTGCACCTGTTTTCTCCCCGGACTTGTTCTCCGGCGTGAGCGGGGACCTCTCGAACGCCTGGGCCGAGGACTGACAGTCAGCCCCCTCGACTGAAAGCCCGAACCCGCAGGGCTGCGGCCAGCGCCGAAACGCAGCCTCGTTATTACCTGACACATGATCTTTCGGAGGAGTCCCAGGTTCTTCCTGAGAGCGACACCAGCATCTCTGGCAAAGAAGCCGTGGGCCCTGCGGGTGAGGAGGCGGCAGACGTTGTGCACCCCGCACGCCCGGAGGGCGGTCCTGCCCCCGCCGGCGGCCGCCTGCGGGCATATTCTCGGCCCGCGGGGCGCGATCGCCTTTCTCCCCCGCTCCAGGCTCGCTCTCGGCAGGGCGTGCAGTCTTGCAGGGCCAGGCCCGCGTCGGGTTTATCTCCAACCCCCGCCCTGCCGGCAGAGGTGGAGCGAAGCGGGAAAAGGCCCGGGCAGCGCTTTGCTCCTTGACTCCCGAACGAAGCAGGCCGAGGCTTTCCGAGAGCGCTCCGTGCTTCCCCGGCAGCCGCAGCGCCGGTTTCGCAGACGCCGGGCGGGGACAGTCCGGCGCCGCCTCCCCTCGGCCCGTCGGGTACTGTAGTTTTTCCGCGAGCGGAATCTCGCGGCGCGCCCGGACTTCACGTCCCGCCGTGCCCCACGGAGCGCGGCTGAGGCGGCAGCGTGGTGCCGTGCGGGGTCACCGTGCCGAGCGGGAGCGCTGCGGCGTTGGCGCTGATCAGGCACCGCTCCGAGCACGCGGCAGGAGCAGGCGCTGCGCAGGGCTCGGTGAGAAGCGCCGGCAGCGGCCGCCGGCCGGCACCGCGGAGCCGCCCGCGCACCAGGAGCTCTGTCCCGGCCGGGCTCCCCGCCGACCCTGCGCTGAAGGATGGGGGCGCTCCACGTGCGGGACGTGCCGATGGAAGCATTTTACCCGTCGTATTTTTAAATAAAGGCAGGAAAGTTTTGTTAGTGGAAGCTAGTTAAGGAGAAGTGGGAACTGGTATCTTCTTTCTTTTAAAATGTTTCTGCTGTAGAGCTCAGCCCTCGGGGTCGGGCGCGGGGCATGGCTGGGGGTGAGGGCCCGGCCTGGCACCTGCGAGCCTTTGGGCACCGGCCGCAAACCTTTTGGGTACGGAGGTGTGGGATTGAGTGTGCCGGGACCTGGGTGGAAGGTTAAAGGGTTTGTTGAAACCCTTGTAAAACTCCAAGTCAACAGAAACTTCCTAAGATGAGTGACACTTCGTTTTTATATTTTTAGAGCTACATCCCAAATGTTGGCACAGTCATCAATCGCTAATTGCCGGCAGAGCAACTGAAGTGGACAGCCTTGTTTCTCTTCCTTGTCAAAGGCCAAGCGCTCAAATGGGGTAATCGAAAGTTGCTGATATTTTTGTGTGCCCATATCTATTCTTCAGGGTCTGAGTGGAACCTTGAATTTTCACTGATACTGAAGGAAAGAGAGAGTCCTTTAAGTTTCTGGTGCTTTGCAGTTATTGCTTGAAGGGAGCTAAACACAAACACAATGGTTGCAGTTGGTCCTTGGAAGAGCTGATTAGCGCAGTAAGTGGAGCATACTGTCCGGTGGATTTGCAATGTCGCCAGTGACTTAAGAGCTGGCAAGGCAGATTGTAGCTCATCAAAGTCCACATGGACATCCAAAGTCCTCTGCAAGAATGTAAATGGATGAGGTTCTTGAATAGAAACTGTAGACAGTAGTAAAATTCATGCAGCTCTCTCCCAATTCTCGTCACCTTTAATAAAAAAAACCATAATTGGTGTTGAGGCAAATCATCTCCTGTTAAGCAATACATTTAAATATTCAATGTTTTGTAGATAATATGGTTAAAATAGTTTAAGTGATTGCATGTGGAGGTTTAGATATATCTTCACTGTGCAAGTATGTGTATATGTACACATTAAGTCTCACTAGCTCTTTTTTTTCCTTTTCCTCCTTCCTGTTTAAGTAGCAGCCAGCAGAGGGTGTGCAGGGTAACAAGGAACCCGGCTTTGATTATTCAAGTAAATCCTCAGGATTTATCTCCCCTTCTCTCTCATAGCATAAACTCTTTCCTCTTTGCTGGACTATTTTTAACAGGCTGCCTTGCAGCTTGTGGAAGAACAGGCACTTCTCACTCAGCACATGTATATGTAATTAAATCATATCTGGTGGGGCAAGTTTGTTTGTTTTTATCTGCTTTGCTCTTTAACTAATTTTAACTTTGTTGTCTCTGTAGGAATCAGAATAAATAAAAATATGTTTTCTTTTGTTTTTCTTTTCCCCTGGGAGGCACTGCTCTGCAGCACTTTTACTGAAGTTGCTGTATGCTCACAGAGAGGTCTGCATCATTCCTGGTGCACGAGAAAGGAAAACAGTTGAAATTTTTAGATCTCCTGAGTCTGAGAAGTTTTGAAATACCCTGTTGTTTCAAATGTGCATGATTTTTTGGAAGTATATAACTGAAAAACTAATCATGAAGCCCCAAGAGGACATGATTACTCACTTGGTCCAATAGAATAGGATTAATTACTTGGTTAATGAACTAGTCTGGTTGACAGTAAAGTTGCCCCACCCAGGCTGGAAATATTAATAAATATTAATATGTATGTATTTTAAAAATAACTACCAGAAATTCATAGTTATACCTTCTGTGTTGCCATTATCTTGAATTTTTTTTTTCCTTTCTGACACAGATAGCCACTTGCATCTGTTTTGTGTCAGGTGTTTTGAGTTTTGGTAGTGTTTGATGGTGATAATACAGATTAGCAAGGCTGTACAGAAGAGGATTGGGGATTAATGGTCATATGTTGTCTAGATAACTTCTGCTACCAAGCAGAAGTAATTGTATAAAGTCAGTTGTTTCCAGAATACTTTTCTATATGGAATGGGAATGTAACAAAAGCTGCACATACTGTTCCTAATATAGGCTATTTTTGTCTTTATAACAGAGACTCTACAAGTAGACTTAGTGATTAGAGATGGAAGAAGTCGTTAGATTTGTACTTGGAGATCAGCCAAATGTCAAAATATTTTCATCCAAAAACTTCATTAAATTGGGTTCTTGGACAAAAGTAACAGGTTATTTCTGTTCTTTTTGTTTTGCTCTTTTTTCCCCCTCTGATGTCTCCCTCAGAATAGATACTTTTAAAGAATTTTACTAAGTGGTTAAGTGGTTTAGATACGTTTTGGGGTGCAATTCACTGTTAAAAAAATCTTAGAGCAGTTCTTTTCTTATGTATCTAATTTTTCTTCTATGGGTGTGACTGCTCAGGGTTTTAATGACTGCATCAATTAATTTAATGCCAACTTCAAGTCTGGCTAGCAGCTGATGTGTGTACATTTTTCTGTATGTTCACTGCAACAAGCTGTACTAAAGACGCTGTGTTTGCTTGTTTGTGGAGGGGAGGAGTTTTACGGCTGTTTCTTAAAATTTCTCAATTAAACTGAGGACCCGATATGTACTTGTAACAATGACAAAATTGTAAAGTCTAAAAGGCAGTGCTCCACAGGGAAACAGAGACTCCCATGTTGCTCTTCAACATGGTTATCAAGTATTGTTTCTTTAAAGGTTTTTTTCCCTGAAAAATAGTTAACAAACTAAATTAACAAAATAGTTAAACAATCATGAAATGACTCGCTTCAGAAAATGTAATTGAGGCTTACAAATGATTTAATGCTTTTTGAGCTTTTAGTAGCCATGTTGCCCACTAATCTCATGATCTGTGGATGACTTCTAACTCTCAGGGATATACATGCATATCTTAAGGGAGTTCATTTACATTTAACATTGATTCCAGCAGTAAACTTCCTCAACTACCCCACTTGCCTTGCATTTTCAGAATTTATCTGTTAAAATTGTTCAATTATCACTCAAAGGCTCACTTTTTCATAGAAAGGCTTGCATAGCTGGATTTTACTGATGTAAGATCATCTTAGTCATCTGACTATAGTTCCCATCTGTGCATCTTTTCATGTTCTTACTGAGATATTTAGAAAGCCAAGAAAAATTATGTGACTAGCCTAGCAGCTGAATCATTGTATTTTATAGTGAATATCAATGCTGGCACAGGAAATGCAAGATACTAACTCAGGTCTTTTCAAATAATTGAGGAAGGAAGAGGATTTGTAAACAGTTTGCAATGTAATAATAGAATCTTTATCCAAGTATTTCTATAATTTCTATAATAATTTTGGATTGTGGTTTGGGGTTTTGGAGGACTTTCTATTTGTTTTTATTTTCAAGAAATTTATTTTTCATTGTCTTTATGTAAATTACACACTTTGCAGAAGTTGTCGTGATGTCTTAATTTTCATATCTCATTATTTCATTATATCCCATATATATTAATAATTATGGATTATGTTATGGAAAATGCATACATATTTTCAAATAAATGCCATGAACAACTTGTAATTGAAGTATAAATTGGAATTGTTTTAGTTGCTGAGCCACATTAAAAGAAAATCCAAACAATAAGCTCATTAACATTAGAAGAAGTTTTGAATTTTTAGTAGGCCTAAATGTTACATTTTCACTGTATGGCAGTGCTTCCATGTCCTGGTAACATTGCATTCTCAGCAGTGAAAATTAACAGTGGTTTTATTTGGCATTGTCAACCATAAGGCAAACTCCATTTGATTTAAACTTCAACAAATAAAAAGAAATTTTAATCTTTTTTCCTTCTTTTTTTTTTTTTCTTTAAGCTTAAAATGAATAAACAATGCCCTTTTAAAAGCATGACTCATTCAAAAGTACATGTTAAATGAGGAATTGTTCATTTAATTGAAGTGATTCCGTTGCCAGTCTTTGTATTGTTGTGTACATATTAATAATTTTCAATTCACAGTACAAGACTTGTGATCAAATACTACTGTTTTCCTCAAGATAAAAATCTTTGTTTTGCAACCAATGTGCACAGAATGTTTTTTTGTAGTGTCTTGTGCCTGTTCTTTTGTAACCACGTATTGTATTTCCAGTGCATTAAATTTGTAGGTGTGGTTTCTACAGAAGCAGCACTGCAAGTAAAGAAGAGAAAAAAGGCAGGACAAAATAGGACTTAGAATAATTTTAAGGAAAAAAGAACAAAAGCCCGTCGGGGTAAAAGTAGTAGGAGGAGTATTTCCTTTTACTTGTCTCATTAAAAACCTACATTAACAAGAATATGCTAAAAAAACGAACCAAAATGCTAATACTAGCTACACACTTGTTTCCTTTCGTTATTGATCCTTTATGAAGGTATTCCAAGTAAAATATAGCAATATAGGATAAACTTACACATTTAATAAAAAAAATCTGAATCACTTTTTAATTTCCATTGATAGACCTTAAATGTGTATAACCACTACATTTCAAAGACAGCACTGAACAGGAATCAGGAGAATACATGGCAAAAATGTTGGATGGCTTTATGTGCATTATGTTTACGCTTTAAAAAAGTCATTTAATTCCCTATTTAAAAGCATAAAACCATAGTCACAGTTCCAGAGTAAAATCTTTTGAAGGGAATAAGTGGGGTGAAAAATGTAATTTTGCTGACAATGTGTACCCACTAGAAGAAGTGGTTTCATTACTGATCGTTTCTTGCTTGTATTCATAAAGGTACGATATCAGTCTTGGATGCCTGTTTTACTGTATATTTCTTTTCCTTCCCCTCCCTGATAGGACTTTGAAATTATACCAGATAATTTATCATTTGAATGGTTTCATTCCAGTAGCCTACTTTGGGATTATTTGGGCTTTCAGCACACTTAAGGGATGTTGCCATTTTCTAAAAAGCATTTGAATTGATATTTTAGTAAATCTAATACCTGTTCTTGGTTATTTGACCAGTCTCTCATGTAAGTGACATAAACAATTAGGTTACTGCAAAACTGTAATTTGAGTTAAATGGTTTTTCAGGTCTCTCAACACAGTGAACTTCATTACAAGGGTTTCTGCTTTATGTCTGAGGAAAAACAAGATGCAACACAGGCACCAAAGTAATAGACGACCAGCGGTTCCACTTGGATCACGGATTTTAACTGATCCTTCTAAGGTCTTTGAGCATAACATGTGGTGAGATGTTTCCTCAAGTCTGATTTTCATATAACTTTATGTACTGTTACTTTGATGAATAATGGTGTAGGTGTATGGAACAAGGTGCTGCCAGAATAGACATAGGAAGGTAGCACTAGAGGAAGCCTGAGACTGTCACAAGTAATCTGACAGTTTTGAACTCTCAGTGACTTGCATTAAAAGCTGCCAAGCAAATAGTTAGTCAAGGAGTGAAAGGCAAAATATTACTATGGATCAGTAATCAATCAGGAGACAGAGACTTTAGAGATAAGGTAGTTCCTGTTATTTAAAATGGCAGAAAGCTTCTAGGTACAATAACATTGCGTACTGGATTAGCACCCTAGTCTAAAATTGACACCGTTTTGAAAGGGACATGTAAATTACTCCTGTTCTTGTAAAGGTGTACTGAAGATGTTACAGATACCTCAGCAGAAATTTTCATGCACTGTGCAATTATCAAAAAAAGTAAATTGAATCTTAACATAAATAAGCAGTGTAATAGCAGAGAAGACATCAATGTGTAAATGCTGACAAGAATAAGAATTGGCCTGATTTGCAACATTTCCATCTCTAAAAAATGCTTTCGTGATTAAAGGATGCTCAGAAAAGAATGAGACTGCTAGTCAACACGGTTTGAAAAATGAGACTGAAAAGCCTAAGATTTTTGATTGTGGAATGGAGATGAACAAAAAACAGTTAGTGATACATGAAGTATTAGAAGGATAGAAGATTATCTAAATCTATTTAGAAAGTGGAATATCTGTCTTGCAATTACCTACCTAAGATATATGAGAGACCAGGAGTTTCTGTTGCTAAATTTCATCATTAAACCCAAGGAATGTTCAGAAGTGAGAGATTTAGAAGCTATACAAAAAATTACTTCTTACAAAATTTTAGCATATTTTTGATTTCTGTCACCATTTTTGAGAGCAAAGGTTTAGCAAAATTAGGAGAAGGGACTGGATGTGGCTAACAGTAACTGATGGGTAGTATAACATAGGAGTAGCATGACACATTTCAGAACTCAAAATGACTTCATAAAAGTCATCTGCAATTCTTTTACTTTCCTCAGAGGTGTCTTCTGCTGTTAGCTGTCAGAAGTTACTGGACAAGCTTTTAACTTGCTGAGGTTTTTAGAATATTTTTTATAACCCATGTTATTGTTCCACTTTGCTTTTTAATCAAAATTATTTCAAAATATTCTCTATATCAATATTCTGATGAATAAAATGTCTTAAGAATATGATACAAAGATTTTGTTGATAAACTAGAATCTTCATTACTCTTTTTAGTCTTTAAATTTGGGCTTAACTCATTAGTTAGATGCACAACTAGATTTGTCACCTGTTAGACCTAAACTAGATGTCCCCAAGCTGTGGTCCCTAACACTTATCACTTTAAGGCTAAATTTGGAGTTGGCTATACTTCCCTGCTCAAGGAAGCTGGAAGCTGCCTGGTTATTGTGTTAAGAGTGTAAAATTTGTCTCTGTTTAATTGATCTATATGCAGTGTAGTTCTTAAGCATCTTCCAGGCTTAGTGCTTCCTGCTAGATGGATGAATCCTTTACATGTATAAATACTGATTGAAATGTAGGCTATATATTCAAGGTAGGAAAAGATTTTAAGAAAAGGGCCACTGTTTTTCTGTGACATGGGTTTTGATGAAGCTGTTTGTTTGTTTTATAATTTCCTTCAAAATTTTGATCATGTGAAATGTGATCAGTTTTTCCTGCTATCCTTTGGTGACAGTCTAACACAGAGTTATCAAACTTTGATGCAGGTGTTTGGGATGGATTGTGAAGGTGGAAGTGAAAGAAACAGGGCTGTTCAGAAAGTGTATCTGCCGGTGAATCTATGTAGCTCAGATGGGGGAACAGGTGAAACTGAATTGACGCAGAGGTACATGAAAGTTGTGATGGTCTTGATAAATCAAGAACCTGGCTATGATACGGGGTAGGTCATTGTTTCTGGAACTCACTGAATTGGCAGGATTCTCACTAGGGAGGTAAGGAGAATTAGGATGAGTGGTGGTAGTGCTAAATAGATTATACAGGATGAGCATAAGATACTCGTCTTCTCTAACATTGATATATGATGTCCTTTTGTTTTCCACCTATAATCTTTGGTTGTTCATAAAGTGGCATTCTTTCTGTGTGAATTGGCAGGGAGCCAAAAGCTGCTACCATTGCTGCTAGAAAAACTAAGTAAATTAAATTTGGGGACTAATACTTTAGATGTTTATTGTGGTGCTTTTCTGTCGTTTGAGAGAGAAGCAGTGAATGATGCTAAACATGGGAGCAAAAAATGCCTGCTTCTATTCAGGTCAGTAATTGACACAGTTTTCACATTATCACAGAGATAATTAAACCCTACGTTAGCAAACAAGTTAGTGGAAAAGGACCAAGTTGAATAGACTGAACTGAAAGCAGCACTGTTTGATCTCATATCAGGCCTACTCATGTTAGCAGTTCCTGGTGTGGTTAAAATGGATAGCTTGCTTTGCTGCCCTCAGTGTTCAGCTGAAAACACTTCTGTATTTAAACACTTCTGTGCTTAGAATTCTTATGTGTCCTGTGTTCCTACCAACTTGTATTGCTGAAGGATCTGCCTCATTTGAAGCATCCATGCTATGTAAATAATTTGTGTAAGAACTATGCAGTGTCCCCTCTTTTGTTGATCAAGAAGTGCTGCAGCAGTATTATTTGCTTTCTACCGTATAGAAATTTCTACAAAAGCACTGTAAGGTGCTTTATGAATTTTCAAGGAGGAAAAAAAAAGGCTGTTAATGAAGATGGCGGGCTTCAAGGCACCTTTAGTATTGTGTGTGGAACCCCCAAGGGCTCTGACAGACACACAATGATGGATTAAAATTGATCAGTTAAAGATTATGGCACAGCAAGTCATCTCTCAGAAGGGCTGACTGTGTATTATTGCCATCTGAATAATCCTTGGTTTCAGCTTGCTGGAGTAGGCAAGGTCAAAACCGATGATAGCAGTGGGTGAAGAAGGTCTTTCCAAGAGGATGTCTGCCTGGTAATGCTTCGGTCATTCAGTTTTATTCTACTGCAGCGTGTCTGTCAGAGCCATGACACTGCACAGGAACATTTGGTATATGAACAAATGCAGGAAGGGGAGAGGCAACCTGCTGGGGACAATAATGAGAAATATTTCAGTAGAGAGGCGGAAATCAAGTCTGAGGCAAGCAGACAAATACATACCAATTAGTCTCCCACAATTAACAAAAGAGGAACAGTGAAGGTCTAAGAATTAAATTACCTGTATGTCACCAAGTACGGAAAAGGAAGATGCTCATTAGCTTTTAGAGACAATCAACTCTTTTCAAGTTGGCACCTTCTTCCTTTTCCCATAGTAACCAATGGAATTTTAGCCATGGGCTTGCAGTTAGCTGAGTTCAGTAGGATTAGGATCTAATAGATTACCTGAATTATGTTACCCAATTTAATCTGTTCAGACTGGACAATTTGGAGGGACAGCTGATTGACTTCTGAAAACATCCTGCAGCACATGTTTGGGCACTTCCCATTGTGATCTGATCCAAACCAGAATCTGCAGGGAAGGCAGTTTAGTCATCAGGATCAGATCTGGGCTTGGTTCTGTGACCATGGATTAACATAACATTTAGGTAACCACTTTACACAAATATAGATGGTATAGACTTTGGAAACATTGCAGCATTGCTTGACTTTTCTTACAAACATCTCATTCTGTTTTTTTAAAAATGTTACCTTTCTCTATTCCTCAGAAAAGTAGAATCCTGTTCATCATTCCATCTGTTCCAATTGGATAGGTGGATTATGCTGCCTGTTTCAGAACAGCTGATTTCTTTGCTAGTCCTTAGTTCCTCATCATAAACACTGTTAATGTGAGGTGTTTCTTTCATTAGGGTGTTTGTTGGTAGATCTATTACTGTATTCAGCTAAATACAGTACTAATGGGATACTCAAAATACACTCCTATAAAGACATTCAATTTGCAAGATATATATAATCCTGTTATTAATCAAAGAAATGCATTCTACCTCAGTCTCTGCAGTTGGGGCATGTTTCTTAATCACTTGGCTTTTACCTAATTAGTAATTAATTTTTATCTATCATACACTGAAACTTAGGTTTTAACTGTCAGTCTCCTTGTGGTCATTTGCTTGCACTCAAAAAATTTAAAGAAAAGGTATTTAAGACAGTGTAGCTAATTCATGACTGTTTTTCCTGGGAAAAAATATTACGAAAAATCCTATTGAAGAGCTGGTGCTTCAACTGCCTTTTGCAGGGACCACATGCAATGGTCACAAGAAGAAGAGGAGAATGCCAAGAAAAAAGCAACAGAGAACTCTCTTGTGAAAGTTCAGTCAGAAGAGCAAGGTAAGAAATTTTGAATAGTATAAACATTCTTATTTTAATGCTCTTTATTAAAACATTTGAAGGTGCTGTAGAATTCAGGAACACACTTATTTCTACATTCTTTTGTCTAAATTTTTTTATTTGTTTTTGAGGTTTTTTCTCTTTGTTGCCTCAAAAGATCTCACAGTGTGTTTTTCTGACAACACAGTTACTTACTTGAACAATTTTACAGTTAGGGTGGCAATGGACTCTGTGTAAAACAAGTGCATCAGTATGGTGCAGTTGTTCTGGCCTCTTTTGCAGTCCTCTAGAATACAACTTTTCTACTACACAAGGCTTTTACAGAATCAAAGGGAATGAATTTGCATTCAGCTATGGTGTTGGGGAGGAAGATTCCCATGTACACTATTCAAGTGCTTTTTAGTGATTTGTGAACTATTTAGAGAGCTTGTGTTTGTACATTGCACCATATTTCAGTTAAATGGCATGAAAGTTGTAGTGGTCCTGGCTGGTGCCTTTGCCAGGCTGAGCTAGGAGTGCTTTAGGAATCGTTTGTGTTCACCTGGTGTGGAAGGTGTTGCAATACAACCTGTATAGTCTGCTCTGTAAGGGATTAAAGAGTTTTGTGCCTGTCTTCAGAAGAAATTTAATGTATTCTTGGTTTCTGAAGAGTGATAGCTCTAGGTTCAAACTGGCAAACTAAACCATAGACTAAACTCTAGGGTAGTTATGAATGCTAAAGCTGGAATATATACTTGATAGTAGCATAGAAGACTGGATTCTTAATTTGTTATTCTGTTAGAAAGATATTCTGAAAGTGGTTACTTGCATAATGACTCAATTTACTTAGCATGTTGTGAATCTGTCAGATAGTGTCATGATCTTGTGCCTTGGTGTAACTAAGGCACATGTTGGAGTTTATTTGAATTACCTGAGAATGTGCCCTTCATCACCTTGAATACTCTGAGATTGTCAATCTGCCTTTCTCTGTTACCTCTCACATTCTTTATCTACATACAGGAGTACAATGTTTGGGTTTTTTTTCAAAAATTGCATTTGATATCTTCATTTGATTTGTATAAAAAGCTGAAAAAGAGCTCATAATTGAAAGTAAGCTGTGTGACTGTGTGGCTCATGGAACCTTTCATTCTTCATCTACAATCAATTAGAAGTTAGTTTGTGCTGGTGAGAAATGGAATAATCAGGCATTTGTCTATTGCCATGAAACACAAGAATCCAAGGATGTTTCTTATGAATGCCCCTCTGTTTAGAACTTGAATAGGTGAGCATTGCTGATAGTGTTCCTTCAGAAAGCTTCAGCTTCATTCTGCAAGTGGAAGTACATTTTGGCCTATTTGTGTAAACAATGAACTAGACCACGGCTAATGAGCAGATTATTTTGGGGCCTTGAAAGCTACAGTACGGGGGAAAAAGACAGATTTCAGCAATACTATTGTATTACTAAAATAGAAGAGCTGTGGTGAGCCTTTTTAAAGCAAGAGAAGTTAAATTGAATGAACTCATGATACTACCTTTAGGAATTTGATTTACTTTTTAGCATGTGCAGTTCCTTCTTAAGCATGCTTGCCAGCAATGGAAGATGCTGTTATGGAGAAAAATCCATTAACAAGTAAAGGGTGATTGTTTGTTTGTTTTTGGTGGGGGTTTTTGGTTGATGTTGGTTGGTGGTTGAGGTTTTTTCATATTTGGTTTGGTTTGGTTTGATTGGTTTGGGATTTTTTTGTTTGGTTAGGGGTATTTTGTTTGTTTGTGTTTTGTTTTTTCTTGGAAGTTTATATATTTTTTAGTTCTATAATTTTTACATGCTTTGGAAAATTTTGTGGGTAGGCTAATTAAATAATTAAAATGAAATAAAAGTTTGATACTGCATGCATGTTATTACACAGAGCTGCAGAAATGACCAGTGCAGAAATGCAAAGTAAAGAGTTCCTTCGCTTGAACCCATGTCATTCCATACTAATACAGTTTGAAAGGCTGACCTTAGCTATTGCTTTCCTTCAGTTCTGAAATCTGGAAGACTTGGTGTGAATTTAAGTACAAGGATTCTGAGCAGACTTATAGGAAAATGGTGACTGTAGAAAGGGGTGATAATAATTAAAGAACCTTTTGACTAGAAGGGTTTTTGGTTTTTATACTGAAGCTGAACAACCTGTAAATGTACGACTTAAAACTATTGAAATCTGATATGTATATGACCTCAATCAACTCTGAACTTTTAATATAAAACAGGCCTGTACAATTACAATTACATGGCTAGGTCTTGCCCTTTAATAATACAATTGTATGTATTAAAAGTTAATTTTAAAACATTATGCAGATTTCTAGGACAAGGCATTCTGCCACCTCCTTACCACTTCCCACTGCCTGTCTGTGCCTCTAATGATAATTCTCAGCCTTGTTTATCTCTGAAAAACTGTAGCAGTCTAGGAAATAATATGTTAAGATTTAAAGAGGGTAGTAGAAGTGCACTGTACATTTACTCTGTGCATTTATATTAAAAGAATTAATGTGTTGGTGTGAGTGAGAACAAAATAAGAAAGGCAACATGTTATATGAGGTACACTTTTGCAGCAAGAGATGTCGGGGTAGCAAGACAGTTCTGCAAATGCTTTGGAAATAAGGGGAAAAAAACCAAGAAAAAAATTTGGTTTGGTATTTAGGAGGGATAAGGAAGGAAAACTATCAACAAAAGAGACATTGAAAAGCTGTAATTCTGATCTTTTTATCAGCCTTCTTTTGAAAGGGTTAGCTAGCTTCAGTCCAGTGCCTAGCACAATTAGTGCTAGTGAGAAAGAGGAAAGATTTTGTTCTTGAACTGAGAAAGAACAGGTTACAAAGTACATCCATAGAGTACATGGATGAGTGGAAAAGCAGAAAAGAGAATATTTGCTTTTTTAAAAAGGAGGTGGGAAAAAAGAAGAGTCAGATAATTAGTTTCAGTTCCTGGAAAAATACTGGAAGAGTACATCCAGAGCTTGCAGACATTGGGTTCAGAAGAACAAAGGAGATGAATACTGGCCAACAAATATTTTTTTCAAGAACAAATCATGTAAAATCAAGCTAATTTCCTGCTGGGAGAAGCTTACAAGCCCTGGGGATAAGGGAAGAGCAGCAGACGTCTTGAAGTTTATCCTTAGTCAGGCTTCTGACTTGCTTTACTTGACATTTTCATAAGCAAGTTAGGCAAGTGAGAGCTAATGAAACTGTTTTTGGGTAAATGAATGCCTAGAGAGATCCTTTCAGAATGGAAGTGCTGGGCAGAGGAGTGTTTTATTCTGTGTCCAATTCTGCTTGGTATTTTCATTAGTGAACTTGGGAAATTAGAGACTTGAAGATGATTTTAAGTGAAGAGATATTTCTGGGTGAAGGACAGGATTAAGATTCAGAAAGATCTGGACAAACAGTGGAAAGATAATCTGAGATACAAATTTGCTAAAAATGAGTGCAGATTTCTTTGCTTCAGAATAATTCCTTGAGGAAAAAACCCGTATGTTTTGGAGTAATTGACTTGGGAGTCATTTTGCAGAAGATCTGAGAGTTGTGGTGAATCACTAGCTGAATCAGCAGTGTCATGCTGTTGCAAAATGGCGAGCTGGGAGTTATAAACAGGATTACAACCTGTAGGCCTCATAAAATACTCCTTTTGCTCTGCAATAATAATGCCTTTTCCAGAATACAAGACCCAATAGTAGTAAATCAATTGGAGTGAATCTAGAGAAGAAAAATTGAAATTATCAGAAGTCTAAAAATCAAAAAGAAGAGAGGTTTAGATTATCTAGAAAAGAGATTGTTTATGGAGGCATAGTAAAATACTTCAAATATGTAAATAGGTGTTGCAAAGAGAAAAGAGAGTAATCTTTGCTTTGTCTGCTTGATCCTTAGCTGGGACAAGAATTGCTCGACCCAATTGCAAGTTAGTAGTTTTTAGTTAGGTAGTGGGAAAGGTTTTTAACTGTGCAGAAAATTAAGGACTGTAATATATTACTGAAGAAAGTTGTATGTGAAAGGCGGTATTTTAATAATAAGTTGGACAGATTTCTGTGGAGAAGGAGTATGAATTCCCTGACTGTGTGAAATCCCTTCCAGTCCTACTCTTTGACATTCTAACACTCAGTTAGAATGTTTTGTGAATTAAAAGTGAACACAAAGGTCTGTTGTAAGACTCTGAAGTGTTTTGAAAATAAGAAAGCAAGTATGTTCCTTCTGTATTGTTGAATGGTTAAGTGTGAATTACTATTTGTTAAATGCAGTAGCATTTATCAGTCCAGTTCACAGAACTGGCATGTTTTAAGGAGGTGATGAGGTACCAAGAAATTTGCAGTTGATTACAGAATTTCATAAAGTATGAAAGAACTTCAATTTACTATTTCTTAAATAATTGAAAAGGTGCATTGTTTTTTTATAATATGAGACATGAATGCTTGTCTAAGAATCTTCAGATTGCATATTTTGGTGGTGCTGTTCTATGAGGTCACTACACTTTTTGAAAAATGCATTAAGCCTGTCTATGCCTTCCTAAGTGACATCAAATCTAATTAAACCTTTATAGGAGTTATTTTGAACACAAGTTAAGGTGAGACACAAAATCCATATGTTTTAATTTAAATATACAGTGTGTGGAACTATGGATTTTTAAACTGTATATTTGAAGTCCAAATTATATGTTGCTTTAGAGTATTTTCTATCTAAGCTCATATTCACCAAGGTTTTGTTCTGTTTTGATTTCAGATAAATATGAGAGAGAAGCCAGTAAATATTGGAATGAATTTTACAAGACGCATAAAAATAACTTTTTCAAGGATCGCAATTGGCTGTTTCTGGAGTTTCCAGAAATTCTTCCAGAAAAAATGAGACATGAGTTCAAAATAGAAAAAATACCTTCAAAACACACAAAAATAAATAATGACAACAGTTTTTCACTCAAAAATGGAATGTTTGAAGAGGGAGAAAAATACTGGAAGAAAAATTATGGAAGCGGTTCTACTGTGCAAGGATATGTATATAATGAAAATCATGCAAAAGGTCTTGCTGACAATCCTCAAGGTAAAAACCGTGAAGAACTTGGCAAGGTAGAATCCTTCCCTGGTTGTGATGCCACTTACCGAATATTAGAGGTAATGCACTGCAAATCTTCTGCCCATCTGCTCCACTTAAAAACCTGATAAAGACCCTTACTAAGTATCAAGAATGTAGGCCTTTGGAATTTTACATACTACATTCATTTATGGCAGAAACTTTCAGAAAAACCTAAATCTGGATTTGGTTTTCTCTTTAAATTTTTTCCCAAATCAAAATAGGGCTAGATTGTCAGATTCCATTTTCACTGAAGGTCTGGTTTCTTATTTCCTAAGGAAAGGTATGAGCTTAAGTGCTTTGTCTAAATGTGCAAGTACTTTGCCTCATTGATGAGAATCGTCCATTTTCTTATGCAGTTTGAGAGATGGATTCTCTTTTAACTTTAGAAACTTAGAAAGATGTTGAGGAGAAACGTGATCATGTAAATAATTTAAGAGTTGTGGTATGATCTGATTATACCTCTTCTGTCCAACATGCCTTCAAGTCTAATGGGTCCTACTGGCCAACTAATTTAAGACAAAAATAACAAGAAAAGGTTTTACTTGCTCATTTATTTTAACTTTGTCTTCTTTTCTGATTTTAGGTTGGTTGTGGAGCTGGAAACAGTGTCTTTCCTATTCTGAAAGTTCTATGGTACATAGTGTTGGATTTCCAGATATGAATGTTGTATTCACTTCTTCATTTTCACTAATATTGGTGCTGGATCAGTGCTGCAGGAAGTGTTGAGTGAACCATTTTACAGCCCTAAGATTCTCAGAGTGTCAGACCACAAATAATATTGGTAGCATCGGTATAGGGTAGTCCTCATATTGCTCCACCCTGGTCTTGGAGGATCGTGTTTGCTGACAGAGTTTGTCTTTGGGTGCATTCAAGCTGATTTTTTGTAGTTAATCCCAGGCAGGTGAAATATTCTCTTCTCTTATAGATCACTGTAAAGCTTCCAGGTCTCTCTTCAAAAGGCCAGGATTATAGAGACCATAGATAATGGCATGTGATCTACTGGGAAGAAATTCTATTTTTTCTGAATTGGCTGGTATATTTGTCACATTACTTGTGGTTTTGGTGTCAAGGCACAAGTCCCATATTGCATTACTTAATTCATTGAAACATCTTAATCCACTTAGCTTCCAGTTTTAGAAAAATTTGTTATGACAGCTTGTCCTCCCATCCACATAGGCAAGAAGGTTTTATTGGAAAGGCTATGTATATTTGAAGGTTTGAAATAGATTTCTCTTTATTAATGCCTTTAAGAGCTTGAGAACAACACAATTCATTGTTCTATCAATGAATTCTGTTTGCTAGTATAACCATTATACGAAAGTACTCCATTTTGCAGGTATGGAAACACAGCAGGAAGAATTGAGTGATGCACGAAGGTCATACATGAAACCTCTAAGTGTTAGCAATGCATCTTCATCCCACAGCAAATGCTTTGCTTTGAACAGTATGTAGTGAAAGGAGAGCCTCGTTCCCTATGAAAACTTTGAAAGGAATCCTATATAGGAAAAGATATGTAGATGAATTGAAAAAGATGAGACAAATTTTTGTGTTTTCCTCACAGGAGGCATTAGTCATAGATTGGCATTTCTGATAATTAAGAACCTACTCATTAGGTATTTTCCTGGAGATCTTGAGTCATATGTAAATCCTTCAGTCAATCACATTGCTTGATTGAACAACTTCACATTGAACAACTTGATTGTTTGTCATGTATATGACCTAATGGAAAGATCTCATCTCTAAATAGGCTTGCCTAATAAAACAGTTGATTTTACTCAGAATTGAATAATATAAAAATTGCCATTCTCGAAATTATATGCACATAAAATAATAAGTCTATATGCATATAATTATATGGATATTAAAACAAGCCAGTATCAAGCAAGTGTACCCTGTCTACAAAAGAAAATTCACTAAGGTTAGTAATATAACTCTTAAACCTCTTACCCTTGCTGCTCCTAAAATTACAGTTAGTGCTGTTTAATACAGTGTGTCATGAAAATGCCATCCAGATCAAGCCATGTATTTGTCTTAAGTGGACTTTCTAAATAGTTCCTATTCTGCTCTAAAAAAATTTTTAAAACCCCAACATTTTAGCAAGTCTATTTGGTAATCAGCTTAACTTTCCCAGTGGACTGACAGCCTGGCTGCTGGTCCTCATTCATAATAAATATGTGAATTCATCAATTCTCATGGTGGTCACAGAGCTGATAAAGGTTTTGCTCAACAACAAGAGTGGAGTATATTTTGTTCCAGAAGCATTCTCCTGTTGAGCCTTCAGAACTCACTAGCTTAGCCATGTATACTGTGAGATCTTACAGGAACTGGCAGAGTTTATTGATTCCCTTCTAAAGAAGCTATCTGTCCGAAATCTTAAATATATTTTTAATTAATTAAATTGATCATGAGGTCATCTCTCAGTGGGTTTTGAGCAGATTTCTCAGTTTAAATTGTAGAGATGAAAAAACTTCTCTCTAGAATGACTTTTACCTGATGAATGGTACAAGGAAATTTGCAGCTGGCTGAGCCTTGCATGGGAAGAGAAGGGGAAACAGTGCTACGGGAAATTTTTTTTCATCCTAGCTGGAAAACAAAGGAGATAATGGAATACAGTAACCAATAGTGCTTAATCAAATCAAAAGAACAGCAAGATGATACATGGAAACCCAAACTTCTACAGAACTGGATGACTTCTGCAACTATCCATCCCTGTCCAAATCATATTGCTAATTAAACTGCATGCATGGGCTAATAATGTGCTGCTCCTGTAAAAAAATGTGACCTATTAATGTGCATTTATGCATTACAGCACCAGGACATCAGTTCTGACAGCCCTCTGTGACCTTTTTTCTTTTCCTTTTTGCTTCCTCCCTGACAAGGCTATAATTCTTTTTGTACTAACCGTCTGTTGGTATTCTTATGAATTTGTCTGCCCTATTGGTTCATTACAACCTATGTGGCTTTCCATGTGCTAGACATCAATAAAGCATGCTTGATCAAACCTGTGGAGGACCCCAGAAGGCCCTCTGAAGTTTCATGAACACTGATGTAGACTTTCATCTTCTACATTAATAATTTTTTAACTGAAGTTGGTTTTGTTTTCCTAGCAATACACCTGGAACCTTTCTATACTGTTGTGATTTTGCTTCAGGAGCAGTGGAGCTGGTAAAGGTAATTCACGCACTTGCTTTAGAGTACCTTACAAGCCTGTAATTCAGGAGGCTGCCAGGAAGCCATCTTCATGAAGAAGAAAGTGATGGCTTTGACAACTTTTAACTGAAGTTTTCAATATTCCAAAGAACAAAGTCAATACTGTATGCAGAGAGGAATGAATACCATCAGTGAGCTTGCTTCTCAGCTTGAGTAAGATACCGGACAGAATAGGCTTTTATATGAGATGTTTTACAATGCAGAATAATTGAAGAAAAAATGTTTCTTGAGTCACAGTAAACGTATTAACTACTACTGTTCTCTCTGTGCCTCTTTTCATCTTTTTCCTGACAGTCACATTCATCCTACAATTCAGCCTGGTGTTCTGCCTTTGTTCATGATGTGTGTGATGATGCTTTACCCTATCCTTTTCCAGATGAGATCCTGGATGTCATTCTCCTTGTCTTTGTGCTCTCTACTATTCATCCTGACAGGTAAATGATGACTAAAGGGCAAAGCAAATGGGTTAAATCTCTTTTTTAACTGGAGGTTTTCAATAATAGCAAAAGAAGATTATTAATCTTTGTTATTTAATAAGCTACAGCATATATAAGGTATTTTAAATTCTGTTTGCCATTTTCAGGCTTCAAGAGAAAAGGCTAATTATAATTAGTGAGTTTCCAGTCTCCATCAAAATACATGGGATATATTGTAACTAAGTACATCTCTATTAGAAGTGACATATTCAAAAAGATGGCAAATTAAAAATACCAGACTGACAGTCTTCTAGAAGGTAGTTATTTTTAGTGATCAAAAACAAACGTTCATGGTTTAGCACCTTAAAATATGTTGATAGAGACTTCAATTGCTGATTTAGCCACATTCAAATGCTTACATGCAGCCCTTTTAAACTAAAATGCATCCATAATTTTGTAACTAGTTTGAATTAAGAACATTTGATCTAATTTTCACGTGTGGTGTTATGTTGAGTGCTGTTAGCCTTTGCTAATGCCTCTCAATGTCTGTTGAACCAAATTTTATGACTGTTAAGGTTGGCTGATTGTGCAAATGCCCTTTTTTAATGCAAAAAGAGTAGAAGAGGGCATCTAAGTTCAACTTCTTGACTCTAACTAGGTTATATGAAGGGACATACATGCTGTTTGTGTGATAATATATTTACTACTTCAGGAATGTCATTAAAATGGGCTTGGCCTAGAGAACAATATTTGCCTACATCTGAGAACTGTTTCCCTGCTACTAGTAAAATCTTTATACAGAAAACTCTTTATACAGAAAACCCTTCCCTGTATAGGATATTTTTTTCCTTTCAGTTTATTCAAAGATGAGCACAAGTCACACAAAGCCAGAGTCCAGGTTTCAAAAACAATTCAATCAGGAGACTTCAGATCTCTGTAACTCCACGGATGCTGCCAGAAAGAAATTGAGCAACAGTGATTCATTCAGTCACTGTGCCTGTAGAAGCAGTAATCAAATTCTTCTGTTCTGTCACAAGTTCTGTGGATCTTTTCCTATTAGTCTTTTAAGAATATATTTGAGGTTTTTGTGGTTTATTTTCTGCTTTATTTGTTTTCTTTTTTGTTGTTTGTTTGTTGGGGGGGTTGTCATTGTTGGTTTTGGTTTTATGGTTTGAGTTTTTTTCCTCAGGGCCTGACAGGGATGCTTTTGTGTATGTGTGTGTATACACACAAAGACTTTAATGTAATTATCTGTATTGTGAGACCCACTTTCCAAAGATGTGTTAGTCATTACTGCCATCTCATTGAATTAAAATGACTGCATAAAGGAAAAGGTGATCCAGATTCATCTTGCTCAGTATACATTTTTTCTGGAAACTTGGAAAGTGGGAAATGAAAAAGAAAACCAAGAGAATCATGATGCAGAACTTACGTACTTTGAAAAGATGGAAAGTACATTTGAGAGGGACACAATTATATTCAGCAAATTGTTACTTAGCAATTTCTCTCTAGGCTGTTCTGTTTATTTTTGATAATTGCTACTCTTGTAGACAATTTTTAACACACTTCAATTCTACTAGAAAGCAGAATTGGAAGTATTAAACTTTCTTTAAGCTATATAATTAATGTCTTCTAGTTCTGCTGGATAAAATTTCTCAGAGCACTTTCACTTTTTGTGCACATACACTTCTTTCTGTGTGTGCAGAACTTGTGTTTATATAGGGAAGGCTAAAATTCTGTGTGTAACTACTGTCCTGAACAGTCTCTTATTCTTAGGTGGTGCTGCCTTTTTGGTCTGTGGCAGCAAACTTGATTGCTTATGTTTGCAAACCTCACCAGCATCTCATCTATTCTCTAAGGATGCAAGGGGTTGTAAATAGGTTGGCTAAGCTACTGAAACCTGGAGGAATGTTGTTATTTCGAGACTATGGAAGATATGATACAGCTCAGCTTCGTTTTAAAAAAGGTAATTCCTGAATGGTTTTGTAGTTCACTGTTCATTTTAGCTCTTTCTGGAAAAAAAAAAGTGACATGTCCTTTTTTATTACTGCTCTAATTTCTCAGGTCATTGCTTGTCAGAAAATTTTTATGTAAGAGGAGATGGAACCAGAGTGTATTTCTTTACCAAAGGTATGGAATGTTATTATTTCATAGAAAGGGTTGAGTGTTTCTCAAGGTGATTTGGATTTGAAAACACATCTTAAAACATACTTTTAAATAAGGTTTTATTGGCTTTTAAAAAAATTCTCTGCTTTTAAAAAGCCTAAAGCTAACTGTTGTAAGAAAATAATTTCTTTTGTGTGCACACTTGTTGCATTTAGGGTCCTGTAAGACTGTTTACAGTTATCACTGGAAATTTCTCTTTAAGTATCCTGTGTGTAATTGTATGCTCAAATTTTATTATTTAAACATGCACATGATTTCTCTGTTAAAATTGAGTTAAACATGCTTGGAAGGAGAGTCTGTAGCTATATATGGCATAAAAGTCTGGATTGTCATTTGTCAGGGGAAATAGCTTTATCTTGATAATACGTGAACAGTGGCCAAATGACATGCATTTGTTTACTCAACTATGGCGTCTTGACTCCTGTGAAGAAGGGTATCTATGGATGCTGTGAGTAATAACTGATGTGGTTTGGGCCTCAGCATAACAATTTTTACTGCAATATAAATCAAGAGCTGTGAAAATGAATTTCTTACAAAAGCCTTATTATGGGCAGTGTCCTTTAGCTTTCAAATTGCAAACCAGATTTACTTCCATCTTTGGCTGAACTACAGGTTGGTAATTACTGCATTCTACAAATTACTTTTTTTTTTTTTTTTCCTAATCACAATAATTCTTCATATGAAAAAATAGATGAGGTACAGAACATGTTCAGCTTGGCTGGATTAACTGAAGTACAGAATTTAGTTGATCGGCGATTACAAGTAAACAGAAAGAAAAAAGTGAAAATGCAGCGAGTTTGGATACAAAGCAAATTCCAGAAGCCGTTGCTATCTCTGCAAGAAACTACCAAAGGGCACCCTTGTAAATAATTGTACTCCAGAAATGTAGTACAGAATTAAACTTCAGAAACAAAAAAAGCAAATTGAAGTGTATATATTTCCAGTAAATGTTGTGCTAGCCAGTGAAAAGTACAAGAAAGTTCAATAAATGTATTGAACTGACTTGTCTGACTTTCTTTTCTTTGTAAATATATATGTGTGAGAAAAATCTGGGGGGAAGAGAAGGCCATTTCGGACTTCCACTTTACATGCAATAATCTTTTCATAACTGTGACCAGGCATTATTTTACTCCCTTGAATATGAATAGTCAGTAAGTATAAATATATACCTCATTCCTGTTAAAATTCATGGTATGTAAAAAGCTTTAATCTGAAGAATAATTGTTGCTGAGATTTAGAGAAATAGAATATCTGTTCTCACTGTTACTACAGGCTGCGCTGTGTTAATTTCTGAGTCTCACATCCTTTCCAACCACTGTGTCTTACAACTGTATTTCCTCTTTGGAGGGAAATTTCTTGGTGCATAAATAATGAAGACAAAAATCTTTCTGACATGCATGTAGCTATCATTTCACACTAACTGCTTGTGATATGTATACATATCAGATTACTCAGTGATTTTTGTCCTCCACTGTGACTGATTTATTATGCTGAAGTCTCCACTTTTCATCTACATGCTCGTAAGGAGCATGCCAAATTCAAGTATCATGCATTACATTTAAAGCACTTAAGGTTGTAAACTGAACATGTTTCATGTAGAAAAGAATTACCAAAATGTCAAAACAGTTCTGAAACCAAACAGTTAATATTGGATTGTCGTCTGGATAAATACAATTTTTTTTTTTAATGATATGTTAGATTTGCTAGAGGGAGGAGCAAAAACAGTAGTCCTGAGTGCATTTTATTAATATTGTTATGGGGTAATATAATCACACTAGAATGGTAATCTACCTGGCAGCTGAGATATTTTTGTTGTTCACAAAAATAAGTTGCTTTTTTAGGGATTGTTTATGACAAAGAAAAAACACAATGTTTTTTATTGACCAGGTGGGAATACAGTAAAGGACAGGACTACATTAGTACTTCAAATTATTTTAAGAAGAAAACTGAACTGCAAGCAATGTTTTCAAATGTAGAACATGATCTGAGGCTATTGACCTTGTATTTAAAGATATCACTATGCCACTTTGCTATTTAAATGTAATTTTAAATCAGTTTGCCACAAGGAGGAGAGAACAAAGGACAGGTGAATGAATAAAATAAATCTCTTATTTAAACAAGGGTATGGGATGCATGTAATCTATAACATATACTTTTTGAGTGCCATTAATACTGTGACACTCAAAATCTGTTGCTTTTTTAGTCTGAAGGGTAAACATGTCACAGCTGACAGCCCAACCCGTTCTTTTACAAGTTGATAGTTGCTAAGCTGAGGAGGACCCATGGTGTCCTAGGAAGAAAACCCTAAATTTTCTAAATGGGGATGCCAAGTGGCTTCATCCCCTTCAACCCAGATGTGTTTCAAGAATGAGGTGCAGTAAGGGGTCTGATCCTGGATTTTTGATATATTTGAAACTCCCATTAGAGCAAAATACTGTTTTATTAATTAAGAGGCTTAGGAAGTTTTGATTAGCAATGGCATTATTGTAACCTGCAATAAAACTCTTGTGGTATAAATCAAAGGTTAAAACATAGCTGTGTTTCTTAAAGCCCTAAGAGCTTGTAGCACCCTCAAGGGAAATATAAATAAATATCTTATATACATATATATATCACATATACATAGCTCTTAGCTAGTACAAATCATTGTCACTTGTAGAATTTTCCAGGGGAATGATAATGATAAGTTCTTGAGCATCATGCAGTCTTATTCATGTGTGTGATGTAAATTTTCCATTTGTAGAGGTTAATGTAATGTTTGATTTGGCACTCACGAGGATATATTGATTCTGGCAAGATTTTAATATGCTATGTTGTTAAACAAAAGTGTGACATCACAAAAAAACAAACGCTGCATTTTGAATGTCCTTAAGCAAAATCAGCTGTTTCTCTTCCACAATTTGCAGTGTAAGTATTGGCTACCTCTTTTAGAATAATGGTGCCTGATTTGGAAGTAATAAGATCAGCTACTATTTTAAGTGTAAAATATCCACTGTCTAAACAGTTTTAAGATTCACAGAAGGGGATATGGAAAAAGGCATTATTCCTGGTAAGAACTTCTGAATCCGAGTAGCACTTTCTGTATTTTGGCTTTATGACATTTCAGTTTTCAAAAAGATTAATCAAAAACATATTTTTAAAACTCTTCCAAGTTATCTGTATGAAGCAAGGACTACGGAAATAAAAGAAGAAAGAGATGCAGACATCTATGTAGGAAAGGCAGTTTAAAACAGCTGATTGTTAATTAATTTCTAGAGGAAAGAAAAACTAGTTTATTAATATAGAAAAATGCATTTAAGTTTCACTTCTGACATATGAAGTTGGTTTTTTAATCAGATGTGTACCTAAGATTAATTTATACATATTCTATAAATACTAAACATTTTAATTTTTAATTGTAAATTTTCTTTAATTTTTTTGTGAAGTTTTTTTTTGTTGTTTCAAACGTCACTTCCTACTGGCAGTTAGAGAAAGGTAATCTTGCTAGAACTGAGCTTTGGCTTCATTGGCTTTGGCTTGCTTTATGAATACCATGATTTTTTTGCCCAGATGTACATGGTACTTACTAGTTTAGACCTTGCTCAGTTCTTAAGCAATCGTAAGGAAGTTAAAGAGTAAAGAAAGTGACCTACTTTTTTTTCCTACACTAATTTTGAAGTATCTAGTCCATAGCAATTGGCTCTTATAAAAAAATATTTTTCTTACCAAAACCAAGATGGGTGCTTGGTTTTACTCACAAATTCACCAAATATGAAGAGGACAGCCAAATGCAGGCATGATGAGAAAACTCATCATGCTGAGTAGAACTCTAGGAACACTAGGGAAAAGTTTATTGTCTTGGGAACTGCACAGATAATCTCCTGATTTTGCTAGTTAATAATGATTAAAAATTTACAGCAAACAATCCCAGAATTTGTATTAAACAACGGTGGAAATCACTTAACAAATTTTGCTACTTCATTTCTATTTGTGGTGTGAACTTTACTGACTGTTCCAGTGTGCTCTTTGATTTGTTGACATATGGTTTGCTTCCTCTTTTTCCTATGCATAGTGGACATGTAAGCAGTTTCTTCAGGAGCTGTATACACGAACATTTGCAGTAAAGTTGGCTGGATGAGTTATTGTTAGAATTGAAAAAAGGGAGTTTTATTTCTTTCTGTACAGATTGCTTTTTTTTAATGTGAATGAAATGAATTGTATAGATGCTCAATTATATATAATGGTGGTGGCTCTATTTTTTAATCATTTTAAGTTAAGTGTCAGAGAATCATAGAATGATTTGGATTGGAAAGAACCTTAAAGATGATCTAGTTCCAACCCCTCTGTTGCAGGCAGGGGCACTTTCCACTTGACCAGGTTGCTCAAAGTCCCATCCAACCTGTCCTTGAATATGGCTATGATGTCTATGTAAATAGTTCACATATATAAACCATTTCTTCTCCATAGAGCATCTTCATAATGGGTAGTTGAACAACCTTGGAAATAAAACACGGATACATGTTGCAAAATAATTTAACACTGCTATTGTTAATAGCACAGTTCACTTTGCCTTTCAGTATATGTAAACTTCCCTCCATGTTTGGAACAAGGATTGGACATGAGGGTTTTTTACATCAGTTATGTGCCAGTTCCCCTTCTCTTAAGAATCATGCAGAATTTGGACAAGTGTAAGTCTCCCATATGCAGTTGCACTTTGTATGTAGTCAGTAAGATCTGCCTGGGTTGCCATGGGCGTCTTAGGAGTTCTTCATTTTGCCTGTGCTGCCTGGCATACAGGTCATGCCTGGACTGGGCTTTGAGCTGAGAAGGAAACTTCTCTGTTGAGAGACCATCCTTCACCTTTTGCTAGTACCAAGCATCTAAGAGGAGAACTTGCCTAATTTGAAAGCAAGAGCCATACGTGCAAGAGGGGAGAAAGATGAAGATGCAGCTCAAAGGCAGGTTAAGAAAGGGAGTGAGTCTTTCCTCTGGAAACTAGGGTGAGAAGGAATCTTGGATAGACTGACCAAAAAAAATGAGATGCAGAACAGGGAACTGAGGAACAGGACACTGTGGGCACAGTTTATGGAGAAGATTTGTAACAGGATACAGTGTGGCAGAGTGAGGATCTTGAGCCTAGATGTAATAGTGGAGGTGAGAAGAGAAAGGGGATTATCTGTCACAAAAATAGGGTGAAATCTGAGCAAGCAAAGCAATCAGTATAAGGACTGGAGGTAGAAAGACCTATCTTCAGAGTTTTTACTCTCCCAAGTGGTAATGTATTTTCACATCTTAGCAGAATATTACAGGTGTTCTCTTCCATCCATATGTGCACAATGCATTTCAATAAATTAAAAAGATGAAATGTTTCATTTGTTGTAGTTCGTCTGTGCTATGCACACATTTTCAACAGTGCAGGCAAGTGTGTGATACACCTGCTTTTGCTTTCTCCTTAGGGAACAATGTTTTTACCTTCTTTCAAGTAGAACCCTGTAGTGACAGAAGCTGCATTCCTAACCTCCTGGGAAGCAAATACCAGAGAATAACAGAAGTGTGTATCCTGATTGTGTGCAATCAAGGTAGAACAATTAAATTTACTCCATGTGTTCTGATGATGTCCTATTTAAATCAAGACAATATCTGCAGATTATCACCGTGAAGAGCCTCCCAATACCAGTTTCTGTTATATTTGCATCTGTTCAACAGAACTTAAAAAGAATTTGTATAAACTAGAAATAAAACTTAAAGATAAATAGCAGAATAGGCTTCATCTGGGAGCACAGCAATTTAGAGATGGAATATGTTTTGTTATTTTAAAACACTTATGGTTGCAGAGGAGCACTTAACCAAGAGGCTGAAAATTTCGCTTATTTGAGGTATAATGTATGTCAAGAGTATTAAAGCTAATATCCGTGTTTTGAAGCTTTGTATACTTAATGTTAGCTAAAGATATCTTGTCAGTTGTTGCTGTGAAAAAGGAGTTAGCAACAAGATAGTCTTGTTTTTAGAGGATATTTTATTGATCAAGTTGTTACAATTTTGAAGGGAACTCAGAAGATTAAGGAAGCAAGTGAGTTAGCTTAATAAGGCTAAAACCCACAGATGACATATACAATTTGATAAGTAATTAGATTAAGAATAATCTAAGCATTCTTGTGTTTTGATACTAAATGAAATTTTAAGTTCATTAAAAAAACAGACTTGGTGTATACTGCTAGTTATAAAAACAACCAAAATGTTACATTTTTTAAGTATGATGTAAAAATAGAATGCTCTATAGGTACTGCATAAATCCGTGTATAGTCTTCTCTGTAGTGTGCCCTGTTCAGGGAGAAGAAAAAGATGCAGTAAAAATAGATACTGAAATTTTCTCATGTCTCTAGGAATTTTCATATGAAGACAGTTTTGGGAATTGAATGATAGTCAATGTGAGAATGGCATATAGTGTTATGTTTTAGTATTTAGAAGGTCTAATTTATACCTTTACATGATACAGAAAACTAAATAAATTAGTCAATTTGGCAGGCAACAAACCTTCATTGTATGTATTTATCACCATGCCCTATAAAAACAAGGAATCACAATGTTCACAAGGCTAAAGATTGGTGAGTTACCAAAAACTGGTTGTATTACATTTTCCATTTTCATTTTTATATGTGTGAATGGGAAATTTTGCATATTTATTGTTCAAGATTTTTAAATGCTTCCGATTTAAGAAAACAAAGAAATAGCAATCCTAAAACCTTTTTGGTTACCTTTTCTGATATCCTAATATTGCTCAACAGTAGAGCTGAAGAATACACCTGATACAAAATGGGCTTAGTAGACACAATTACCAAATTAAGAAAAGATAGAGGGGGAAAAGGTAGAAAAATAGAGAAGATACTAATTGGCATGACAACATGTAATCCTGTAGCAATCGTACAGCACTTAGTATTCTATATGGAATGACAAATTCAGTACAGTTCCTCAGAGAGCGGGAGAGAGACAACAGTCTTGCCACACTTTCCTGTCACTCCCAACCATAAACTGGCATGTGGACAGGCCAAAAGCCAAAGAATGAAAGTATTTGGGTTGCTATAAGAGTTACAATTGGTTAATTGTGCTTGGTTGAGACTGGCTGTTTTGGAAGGTTTCCTTGACGAGCCAGTACCAATTTTTTCTTTCTTTAGTATCAGGCGCACTTTAGCCTCCATTTCCTTCTGATATAACAAGTTCTCTTTAAATGGAGAAGTGCATCTTTGAACTTGAATAAAAGGGTTGTTGTGCAGTGTAGGATTTAGCAGATGGGCTTAGAGAATCCAAACCTACCACTAGTGTTTTATTTTGCACTAGGAAAGGCTTTGCCATTTTAAATGGTTCTGTTTGCTACATTCCCTACTAAGCACAGCAGTCAGATGTTGTTCTGAGGAATCGGGCAGCTTTGCTTCCAATGACATTGATTACACTCAACAGTGAGAGCATGAGAAAAAGTAGTGGGTGGAGAAGTGAAAAGGCAGTGTGAGGCATTTCAAGGAGGAGATTTGCACTCTAGCACTTGCATGTGGGTGACAATCCCTCAGAGAAACAATTTTTACTCTGAAGGCGAACAGAGTTGAATCTTCTGTGCTCACTTCAGGTTTAATCTCCATCCCTGTAAACTACCACTGCAGCCTGTAGTTAAATGTGCGTTTACTTAAAATGAAATGAAAATAACAGCAGTGAGAATCTGCATCTTTAGCATGGAGCTGAGATTTCACAGAGAGAGACGCTGGCATGTTAATCCCTGGCATAAATGGGTGCAATTCTCAATGACAATGCTAAGCCTGTTTACACAGGGGCTGAGCTGAACCCAAGCATGACACACAATGCAGTTCAAAATAATTCATTTAATCCTTTTGAATTTTTGCGATCAAACAACCAGAGATGTTTGTGTTAAGAAAAGATGATATGAAAAAGCTGCCATTGTCACTGACCATGACTTTCTCTGACATTCAAATTATGACAAACGGTTATTATCCTATTTTAGATAAAAATGTCTTATTTTTATTGAAGAGTGAATATTAGTGAATTGAATAAATTCTCAGTGATAGTTACCAAACTGAAATAAGATCTGCTTTTTAAATCAGAAACAATCTGAGCTAGCTTATACAAAGAAAGAAAAACAAAACCGTCCTGGCAGTAAGTCTACATTTTATTTTACCAAAGTTTATGAAGAATTAATATAATCAAGAACCTTGGGTTTAGTTTCTTTTTCTTTTACATGTACTTATTTTAATAGCAAAAGAAAGCAGATGGAAAAGGAAGCTGCATGGTACACAGTCTACAAAACATGCAAGTATTATTATATCACTTCAGATATTTAACAAGCTACTAAATCACACTCTTCTTCTTGCATCAATTGCCTGGAGGCAGAGTATCAGAAACTGTAAATATTTATTTTACTTAGAAACTATGTTAGTAAAAGGCCTCAGGGTTTAATCTGAAAGAGAAAAAAAAAACCTTGAATCTTTGACCCAAATTTCCAATGTCATTTATGTCAGTTAAAGTCTAGAAGACTCCTAAAGTTTATAGAGCTTCTTTAAGATACTGACTAGTTGCTCACAATTGGAATCCGAATTAATGGTGCCTGCTTTGGTTTTGGTTGGAGTAGAGTTAATTTTCTTCACAGTGGCTGGTATGGTGCTATGTTTTAAATTTGTGCAAAAAACAGTTTGGTTGTATAGAGATAGTTTTTGCTGTTGCTGAGCTGCACTTGAACAGTATCAAGGTCTTTTCTGCTTCTTGTACTGCTTCACCAGCGAGAAGGGCTGGGCTGGGGTTGCACAAGGATATGGGAGGGGACACAGCACAGCTGACACCAGCTGACCAAAGGGATGTTACAAACCACGCAGTGTCATGTTCAGCATGTAAATCTGGGGAAAACAGGAGGGTGGAGGGGACATTTGGAGTTACAGTGTTTGTCTTCCCAAGTCACCATTGTGTGTGGTGGAGCCCTGGCTGTCCTGGAGATGGCTGAGCACCTGCTGGCTCATGGGAGGTGGTGAATGAATTCATTCTTTAGCTTTGCTTGCAGGCACAGCTTTTGCTTTACCTATTGAACTGTCCTTGTTTCAGCCCATGACTTCTCTTGCTTTTACCCTCGTGACTCCTCCACTCCACCACTGAAGTGAGCAAACAGCTTGGTGGTGCTTAGTTGTTGTCTGGGGTTAATCCATGACAGGGCCTAATACTACCTGTAAGGATAAATTTGCAAACATTGAGGTACAAACATACTATGTTTGCTACTTTTACTTTGTTTAAGGGCTGAAATTTGTATAATTCAGTATTTCACAGTAGGAGCTCATTCTTAATAAAGCAAGGTTTTACATTAGTGGTTCAGTGTTTTATTTTGGTAGCATTCTCTGCCTTCTGCATAGATCCTAGCTGAAGAGATGCTTGCCGAGTGCTTTGCCACCTGAAAAGGTGGGGCAGGGAGGGAGAAATCCTGCCTGGTCAGCAATAATATCAGTTTGGCTAAGCACGTGCACTGCGGCATTGCACCTCTGGCAGGGCAGACCTCAGCCAGTGACTCACCCTGGCTCTCTGCTCAAATCTGCTGCTACAGCACAGGTGCCATCTCCCCATGCAGCTACCAAGGTCTTCCAGGAAAGTGAGTCCTCGAACAAGCTGTGAGGTCCCATGGGTGTTGTTCTGGCAGGCTAGGTATGGCCCAGGGGCACTCCAGTGCCTGGCTGTGCTTTGAGTAAAGCACGTGCTTCATTATTTAGATTGCTTACAGTCCAAGTGGACAAAATTCCTTGTAACTCTGAATTAAGGAAAGACTATCTACTAAGTGGATGGCAGCAGAGGAAGGGCTGTTTTGAGGAAAAATAGTTTTTTAATTTAAACTTTGTGTCAAACCTTCATCCTGAGTACACACAGTATGTTTCAAGAGCTATTTTTGTAGGTGAAATAGCTGGGAACAGAACTCTTTAACAGGATGTAAAAAACCTGTAGCTATGTTAAGTGACAAAGCTCTGGCCATTGCATCCAACATGCAGTGCTTTTGTACAGTGGCAGTTTGTGGGCAGCTGATTCATCAGTCAAAAAACAGCCGTTACCTTACTATAAGATGTGAGCTTCAAAATGAGGCTGTGCCCTCATTTTCTGTGAGAACTTAAAACAGGCAAAGTTTGAGGTTTTAAAAGACAGTGGGCCATGTGTGACTTATAAAGCCACTACAAATTAGGAACTCATTAAATCTTGAAAATATTTGATTTTTTTCCGTTTCCTTCCAGCTGGTGTAAGACTGAGATGGTTTTACAACAAAAGGGGGTTTCTTGACAATATTATAGCAGCATGATAAGAAGAATCTTTTTTTGATTGAACTAGGGCAGAGGATTCTTCTGACATTTGTGCTAAAAGGTCTGGCTCTAGCCATAAACATCTTGTCTGTTGCTCTCATGGAGTTTCTCAGCTGCATGTAGGTGGACTCAGGGTCTCTGGGCTCCAGAAGATAAATGCCTAATATGTGACCTACAAGTGTATTTCTGCTGTCCATGGTAGATACCAAGAAAACAAGAAAGTTCTGGTTTATGCCACTAGTAGAAAAATCAGTAAATGTTTATTATCCAGCCCATTTCCTAATGTTCTTTGTAGAAGACTGAATCCTTCTTTCAACTATGCATGGTAAGCTGAAGGTATTCCTTTGGGACTTTATTACTAGTTTCTCTTATAACTATCCTTTTTTTGGGTGCTGTCTTCGCACAAGACTGAAAACTGTGATACATCTCTTTTTCTTAATTCAACTCTTTATTGTAATTTATCTATTTTCTACCTACAACATTCCAAATACTAGTTATTTCATTTGTTCTACCATTAATATATAATGGTGAGGCCTTGATACAATTGAAAAAATACAGAATACAGCTGAGATGAGACAGAGATATGGTATGGAATTACTGATTGTCTAAAATATAGCCACAATTCAACTAAAACTCATAACATTGTCCAACCAGTTATTATGTCTTGTTTGAACCTTATGTGAAAAAAAAACCTATGGAAAATGCAAAATATTTACTGTGTTCACAAAACTGCTAGTGCTTCTTTTTCCAGTTTCACTCATCCCTGTTAGTTCTGACAGTGCTGCCACGTGACTTGTGGTGAAATTAAACTCCCACAAAAAATGCAAGTTTGGGGTATAAAATATACTTATGAAATTCTCTAGTGAATGTGCATTGCCACAGAGGGCCCATAGCAGCTTACTGATCAGTGACTATTATTATGCACAAATAAAATCCCTCTTGTGAGAACACCTCTCTTATGACACATAATATAATATAATATGTGTTTTCTTTCATGTGATTCGTAGGATGACCCTGTCTCAAATTTGGTACAACAAATATTGTTCTGACCCTCAGGAACCAGGTGAAAATTTTGCCACCGACTTCACTTAAGATCTCATCATAAAGAAATGTCATAGTCAGACCTAGAACTACTGTGCATACCTTTTCAGGGATCTGTTGAGCATTGGTGAGTGTAATATCAGGAGTTGTTGGGCTACGTTTTCTGGGACTTTCTTGGTATTTGTGGTTTTATGCTTCCAGATAGGAAAATGTAGACTATTTTGGCAAAATGAAAAAGAAAGAAAAAATGCTGCAGTTTGAGTATATCTGTACATTGCTGTGTGTTCAGACCTGCTTTTAAAATTAGTTTTTAGGTTTTTATAAGAAATGCTTTAATAAAATACTAATATGAAATGTTCTGCTCAGCAGTCACAGAAAAGAAGCAGTCCATAGTCTGTATCTGCTCAATACAGAAAAGGCCTGTAACAGAAGCAGCAGAGTGACTTAATATAAAGAATTTTGAAAAAGGAAACTAAGCTATACTGCATTCTCATTTAGTAGACAGGGAGAGGGAACTGAAGAGTAACCTTTAAGGAACTCAAATTGCACCTGAATAATTTGCATTTAGAAAGGATGTTCCTTTCATGTTCAATTGGTTTATTGAATCCATGCTAGATTTCTGTAAATGCTACGCAGGTTTTGCATCTCCAGTATTTTGCCTAAATGAAAGACTAACCTTTGGAATCTGGCTTGGCTATATTACATTTATGTATAGTCTAATAGAGGTGAAGAAAGTCATTGAACTGAATGGCACAAATTCTCTTGGTTCCTTTGGAAGCAACTTAACAACAATCTCACTTGGATGTTCAGTTTGACAGGAATTTAACATCATTCCTATACATAGGAACATCCTTCTACTTGAAACAGCCTTCACAAATTCATGTTTCAGTAATTTACAAGGGCAGAGTGTGGTGCGGAAGGAGGAAAAGCTGAATATACTTTTCATTCCTGTGAGAAATTAAAAAGAAGGCATGTGCTTTGAGTGGTGAGCAAGTCTGCCTTCATTTTGATTCTACTAATCTGCCATAAAGAAACTTCAAACAATGCTTATTTTACTGAACAAAGATATTTTGAAAATTGTCTTAAGGAGCTGTGGGGTTGGTATGAATGTGGACAGAGGTAATTTTGTTCCTTTAGTGTACAGTGTGTGTTGACAGTAAATTCTTCTTGCAGACAGTGGTTATAAGAAGTTTTGCCTTGAGGGTTACACAAAATACTGTATTAGAAGTATAAGAGAAATCTTGCTTTGTATGTGGGACTTCTTAATAATACACCTATTTCAGTTTCCTTCTGTTTCAGCCTTTGTGTGTAGATCTCTCAGGTATCTTGCACAGTCCTTGTGGACAAGATAGTACTTAACAAGGTGCATGAGACTTGTAATATTTTGGAATTTATTCGTGATTTTTATGCAAAAGCAAAATCATATTGAAATCAGACAGGAATCTAATTTGTGAATTAGACTTAGGAAGTGCTTTGTGGAAAAATACCCAAATTAGTAATAGGGAATAGATACTTTATATTCTATTTAATATAGTCAGCATTAGACACATGAGATTGTAAGTAGTGCTTTTGAGTTTATTCCTAGCAGTAAGTACTTGTTTGTGTTAAGGCAGGGTGATAGTTTTTTTCTCATCCTGAAAAGCAGGAAAAAGCAAACGTCTTTGTGGACTCTGCACTCACACTGTGCAGAGGAACCTAGCAATAACAGGGCAATTCTCTTTCAGCTGGAGTCTGGGATGTCCTGAGTTATTCTGAATGTTGTTAGCCTCAGTTATTGGCACCCTGGTCCCCAGATGGAATTTTTTCTTCCGCTCCTCTACAGCATTCCATGTCAAAAAGGCTACTCTTACCCTTTACCACATAACAGTAGAAGGGCTAAAGTTTGGAATGACAGTACTGAAAAATGAAAACTTCTATAAAAGAGGAATCATAACTTTTTTTCCAAAAAATCCCTGTGTAATCTTTGCTTTCATTTTGTTGAATCCCATGACAAGGAACTATCCAGGAAACATTTTACTATTGCTAAACGTCAGGACTAAATTACAAAACATAGCTCATCTAGACCAATGAATCTTTCTGCAGTAAGAGCAAAGCTTGACCATGACAGTGTTTTCTTTGGAAATAGTTCATCTCAGTCTCACAAAGTACAGATAAGGAACGTAAGTATCCATATTTGTGTGCGTGCATGTATGTATATAAACCAAAAGAAAAATTCCAAAACAAAATAAGTTGACTTGCTTCTTCCCAGCTCCACACAGAATCGTACAACTATATAGATAGCAGTTGTGTTGCTTTGTGCATACCTGAGGTGTGGTCAGGAATCAATACAAAAATACATTAAAAATAGAATGGAAAAAAGAAATTAATGTGCAGAAATGTCTTGCTGCTATTTTGTTTGCCTCTAAATGTTGCTGTAAATAAATGAGTATGTGCAATTGGCTGTGGATTATCCTTTATACATGAGAATCTAAAAACTCAATTTGGAACAAGTTTTACAGCATACTTCATAACCTCTTTGGATTTTTAAAAATTTTTTAATAATTTGGCATATGAATTTATGAGTGTACTGTGGTACTGTCATCAAAAAGAAGATCAAAATAGCGAGTAGAATAAGTGAAAAGGAGATAGAACTGGCACAAAATCTGTATAGAACAAAGAAGTTACCTTTATTATTCAAAGTACAGCTCCCGTTGGGAACTTGTGTAGGTATCACATGAATCATGATGGAATAGGTCCTCTAATGAAGGACCATTATGATGGGAAGCAGGTAGTCTCCATCTGAAATGAAAAGCTAGGCACAATTATACTGGTTGTTAGCGTGCAAGCAGCTAAAAGAGCCCTGTGTGTTATTAGGCACTTACCTTTACTACCTGAAGTGGAATTGTCCGATAGGAAAATTGGGTGGGATTTTCTGTGGAAAAAAAAGCAAATTGTGTACAGAGTTGTCTATATGAGTCTTAAGACTGATTTTAGTGGTTTAAGGTTTTCTTGGTCATGAAAGAAGTATTTTGTCTCTTCCTGAGGTCTGTAAGCTTTATTAAGCACATGCATGACAAGTCATCTGATAGCAATCTGTCTTCTTTGCCTCCCTAGACCCTTAAATGTTGACTGAATCCCTTCATCTGAGACAGGCATTGCTTTCATTGTTTCTCTGACAGATGAGTATGAATGGTGAATCCATCTTTGGAAGGCAGAAGATGAGATGCATTGTCTTTTAGTGGTCAAGTCTGATAGACATCCTTTTTTATGTGTCAGTATTGAGTCTTATAAAAGATTTTTCATAGTGAGAATAAGTTTTCCTGAGAGAGAAAGATAAGAAATAAAGGATTAGTAACTCCTACTGTGAAATTCTAGCCCTATTTCTAATGCTAGATTAATAGTTGGAATTTGTGATCCTAAAGGCCTATGATTCTAATGAAAGATTTGCTCCTGACTTCAGGATGATCAGTTTTACTCCTGTGGTGCAGCTGGGCTTTCCTAGGAAAGCTAATGTATAAAATACAGTCTCTGCCAGCACATCATGAATGCAACACGATGGGAAAAAGGTAACATTGAATGACATCCACAGCCAATAATAGCTGCTGTGAGCATCCTGTCAATCAGTGTATTAATGTTAGTCACCAGCTTGATTAATGACATGGAAACACTCACTCTTTCTCTGAATAGTGTCTGAGTGCCTCCTGCCAGAGCAATGGAGATCACCTTCTGCTGAGCTTATACATATATGCAGGTATAGAGCCATTATGGGTACTTCAGTGCATTGTGTAATAGCCTCTTCCAAATGAAGGGGGCTCTGAGACATCATTCAGTTTATACCTGCCTGTATTTGTTTGCACATGTAAAATCACCTGACTCTCAGACTAAGGGCTGCCTCATAGATTTAAGATCAGCAGTAGCTGTAGTCTGTGTTAGGGAATTTTTCTGTCACTATAAAAGAGAAAACAAGACTCATACTAAAGATGACCCCAGAATTTCTTTGCAATGATCCTCCTTGAGAAACTTGAAGTTTCTTGATTGCAAATGGGAAAACACTTGAATAAATGTGTGTGCATGGTAGAGAGAACTTGAGAAGGCATGAAAAGGATTTCATTGAATAATTTCCAAAAAATAAAGTGAAAAATAATTATTTTTATCAAACCAGAAGGAAACAGAGCAGTAGTGTGAGGGGACAGAGTCCTTTTGCTATCTGAAAGTACTGGAAGTTTTACTCAAGACTGGGCAAAGTTCTGCATTTTGGTATTAGATGTCAACATCATGAGATACTCAGCTTGTCACAGTGAGACCATTGCCTCATTTCATGCTAGTGTGTTTCAGGCTGTTTATTCTATGTGCAATAGATTAAATTTTCCTATTTTGACAGGGAATATCTTTAGCAGTATGCTCTGAAATGCCTTAGGGATTCAAACTGTCCCTTAATCAATGCTGCAGATGATGCAGTTTTGTTTTTTTTTTTCCTCTAGTATAAGAACTATGATACTAGATTCATCCTGGCATACATCTGTCAGACCAGACTGAAAGCATTCAGTTAGAGCCACTTCATTACCAGCACAGGGCCAACAAATAGGGGACAATCTAAAAAACAGGGATTGAAATATGGCATAGATGAGAAATATATCTCAAAATAAGGTCATAATGGAGGATATAAATTGCACAGCAACAGGAAATCCTCAAAACATGCTACAGTATCTGCATACTGATACTGACTTTTACAAATATGCAGCAAATATGGATTGTTTGTGAAATGAACAGCTATGGGTCAAGATGTAACATAACAGAAAAACCAACTTTGCAAATATAAATATTTGTGATTAGTGGACAGTAAATGCTTCCTACTAAAATTGGCAAGAATTATGAACCCAACCCCCTTAGTACTTATTGGAGAATTAGAAGGCTAATGAGAAAGCAAAAAAACCTCCTCTGCCTTCTAGAAAAATCAGCAAAGCTAAACCATAATGAAGAATACTCCAGTGTATTGAGAGCTACTGGTTTTAGATCCACCACTAAAATTCTTCAGTGCTTGATACTGAACCAAGAAAAGAAAAACACAAAATGAAAAATCCTGCATTGGCTGAAGGACATACAGAATTCTTTCCCATCTGTATTTTTTGTTATTGTTCATACTAGTGTGAAACGGTGCTGGACTGCCATACAGCAAATTACAAGCAAGAGATTAATGTGTCTGGTTTGATCTTCCAGCTTCTATAAGATGCAGGTAAGAGTTAATGTCATCTCGACATATTGTGGCATTTAACATCTGCTATTCCTTTCTGGGTTTGTTTGCAGTTTCAGTCCTTAACTTATGACCTTTTCTTTTTTAAATTTAGCCATTGATTGCACCCCAGAACATGAGATTCATTTGAACTGCAAAATCCCTATTTCTTGTGGTACTAATAAGCATTGTGCCTACTGAAAGCTGTAGCAGAAGAGAAAGGGAGGAGGCCTAACAGGCTTGACACTGTCTTTTATCTGTGTTGCAGCAAGAGAAGAAGGAAAGATGTATAGGAATTGTCTTATCATCATGCACACATATATATATGTACAAAAGCATTTTTATTTGTTTATCTAATCTCTTGGATGCTTTTTCAATGCCTTTCTTAACCCTTTGTTCTTGAAGTGAGCAAATTAAAACTGTATGACAGGCATTTAATTTTTTCTTTCTCAAGAACAGCTAGTGTCCCTTGTGCTGAGAAGAAAATGGGACTGTGTGGAAAGCTAAATTTCAATTAACACATCAAAGGGCAGTTTGTGGTGTTTTGCCTGTAGCTAGGGTTTAACAGAGTTGCAGGACTCTGGGAATTTTGTGTTTTCCTATAGGCACACTTAATGCATTCTTACCTCTCCTACTTTTCTGCTCTTCCTCTGCTTTTCTGAAGGGGACAAATGAAAGCAGTATAATCTTGTTGAATATGGTTCTTGCTGATGAATTAGATGAACAGCTGCTGGGAACAGTCTAGGAATACAATTTGGTGAAAAAAAGAGATACAAAAAAATTCCCTTATGATGCCATTCATTCTATATGCAGTATTATACCATATTGGTGGAAAAATGGGAAGGCCTAAAACTCAATTTCACTTTGAGCTGGTTTAAAAAGAAGCAATTCTATATACATTGCAGCCACAAAAACATATATTTAGAAGCACAGACTTTTACTTTGTAGGTTAAAACTGCACAGCTGTATGCATTTGATTTTTTTGCATGCATAAGAACTTACTTTTATAGGCACAACTATTGTACTTTCTTCTCAGTATTACCCAAACAGTTATGCTAATTCTTACATTATGTAGTTCATCTCTTTTCTTTGTGCTTTAAACAGGTTGGGAAGGGGGAGAAAACCCTACATTTTGGCATGCAGGACAATCAAAAATCCAATCCAGAAAATGGAAGTGGCATTGGTGTGTCAGTGTTCCTGCAATATCCTCCAGCTCACATTTTTGCATTGTAAAAACCCAGCATGCAATTGTGTGCTAAGATTGGAAATTAAAGCTAATCTCCTCAGTTGCCTTATGAATGTTATACACCAAGTGAAGCAATAGCATTTTGCTTTCTTGTCTTGCTCCTTTAGTGAATTCTTTCACAGTTCTTTTTCACCTAGCAGAGTCTGGGAAACACACAGAGAATTAAACACATCTGTCTACAGAAATGGGAAATAATTACATTGATCTTGGATCGACTACCATTTAGTGTAGTTCTAATAATTCATGTATTTTGGAAAGGTTGGTAGGGATCTTGGTAATACAGAACCTGCTAAAGCCTTTGGCCACATGTCCCATATTTTGAACCAGATGTCTGTGATTTACTGACTTGTTTCCTTTCATCCCACTGCAGGCCAGTAGTAGGAGTTGGATTCTTTTCTTGATTGGGGAGTTTAAAACAACTGAAAAACTTCTTATGCTATGTACATTTTGTAAACTACAAGCTTGGTCTGAAAAGATCACCATTTTAGAGTTTTAAGCAAGCAATTTTAAATAAGTAATCTAAAATGTTATTCTGGGACAGAATTTTTTCAGGCTTAGAAAAATGGAAGGGGCCTTCTTGGTAGTTATGAAAAATGGAAAAAGAAACATTTTTAAAATGAATTCTTAGAAATAATCTAAAAGTTTAATAGTAGTCATGAAGATTTCAACATAAATGTTTCGGTTTCTTTAACAGGGATTGCATGAGTTCTTGGGATGGAAATGTCATCAGATCAACTGTAACTATAGCTTGACACTCCTGTGTGTCTGTGCATGTGCATAGCTTGATATTATCTAAGTATCAGTAACAGTGATACCTAAAGCTACTGTGGATGAACACAGGTTTCTGATGACAGCATCTTAAGTACAGGAGGAAAGCTCTTGTGCAGTTTATGTTTATAATACCATCATATCCCTGAGGTGCTGACAGAGCTTCATTCACAGTTTTTCTGTGAGTTGTTTTTCTGTATTTCACATACCACTTCTCTTTCTTGATGAAAATCATTGATATTACTTCGCTTTAAATAATGACATTAAGAATTAACATCATAATAACTTTTAGTGGCCTAGTTATTTTAAAAGAATTCAAAATTTCAATTTGACTTCTTAATGGTTGTAAAAGGTATGTTTTGGACAATAGAATTGTATTTTAAGAAATAATGTAATTAATAAAGAATAATTCTTTTTGACACATAAATGTTTAAAAAATGCTAAAGCTAGTTTTCTTCTTTTTTTTTTTTTTTTTAATTTTCTGAATTATTGCCTTGGCTCCCCAGTTGTAACAGTTGTACTGCTTAATCTGTAGCAACCAAGTTAAATGAAACATGTTCTCCTGTCATGAAATCATTACACTGGGGAAGAAAAAAAAAAAAAAAAAGAGGAGGTCCAGTCTACTCCTGTTGTGGTAGGAAATGGGTAACTAGGTCATCCCTGACAGATGTTTGTATAGGCTGCTGTTAAAAACCACAAATGAAGGAGATTCCACAGCCTCATAAATCTATTCCATCTAATCTAGACTTTAGGTTGAAAGGATTTTTTTGTTGTTGTTGTTGTTTCATTTTTTGTATCTATACTGCTCTTCTTTGATGCCAATTAAGCAGTTACTTGTTATAATTCACGTGTGTACAAAGATCTGTTGACCATGGCTTTCTGTATGCAACCTTTTATGCATTTTCCACCCAGTCTTCTTTTTCTGAGGAAGTGAAGCCTCATTTCTTCAACCTCTCCTTGTAAGTCATATTCTCAAAATATCATTCTTGTTGATTTCATATCAACTCCATCCAAATTGTTGAAATTGTTCTTGGAGTGCATTGCCCAAAATTGCACAGAATGCTCCAGCTGAGACCTCAGCACCACTGAAGACTGCAAAATAATTAGGTCCTGAACCTCACATACTGCACACTTCCTAATACATCTTGGAATGTGAAATGCCTTTCTGCAACATCATCATCATATTTAGTTCGAAAGCCACTTGAATCTTCCTATCCTTCTTTGCAATTCTGTTGCCTTGTTAAAAAAGCATCATTGGGTTACATTAATATACTGTTGTATTTTTGTCGATTTCAGTCTGTCTAGTATGAGCTTATTGCAGTTGAAGTTTCTCACATTATCTAAATACATTCTGATCTGCTTACCTGTGTTTGTAACCCCATTCCAGACTTCTTGCAAATTTGACAAGTTTACTCCCTTTTCTATTTGGTAAACTGTTCAATGAAAAATTGAATAGAATAGGATGGATGAGAAGGATGTTACTGCAGTGCCATCCTACTCTGTCAGAAAACTATTAAATAAATACTTTTTGGGAGAAATAGTTAACTACTTGTGTGTCAGCTGTTACTTGACTTTGTCTCCATCATTTTTTGTATTGCAGACAAAATTAGAGAGGGCCCAAGTAAAGGCTTGATACTACAGATACCACATTTACTGTTTCCTTCTTATTCAGTAGGCCTGCTGCCCATTCTAGGAAGGAAATTGGAGAAGTTTAACACAATAATGATCCTAAGATTACATTTTAAATCTTTACTACCTAATTGTTTTCTATCATATTGTTCTCTTCATGCCTATACACTAACTGCCTAATAACCTATGACAGTATCTCTCAGACATGCATGGTTATTTATGAGAGGCCAATGGCATTTTGTTTCCTAAGGCAGTATTTATGTAATTTCTAGTCTTCTTGGACCTCTCTTACACTTAATGAATTCTCAAAAACCCCAAAACATGCCCCCCTCCAGAACTCCTTCCTCCTGCTCCCACCACAGAATCATCATACAGAAATTATTTAAGTGCTCCATGCTAATTTTTAGCTCATTTTCCTATGGAAATATAGTTTATACAATCCCACATATGACCAGTCAGGCCACACCATGCCTTTTGAACTTGTTGCTTACTCTCCAACTGAACTGGGCCAAGTAGTTGTGGTCTCAGAGATACCACATTTCTACAGATTTTGTGAAAATAAGCAGGAAAATAGAGAGCCTTCCATGGCAACAAGGAATTCAGTGTAAATGAAATCCTGATATCAGGCATTGGAAAACTCACAGTAGAATGTTATGAATATTCCAGCCATAAATTTCAGGCATACTTGTTGCCCTGGGGTAATGGATTCAGGAGACACAAGGCTACAGGGAGACTGGCTTTATCCACTGCTTTCTGAACTGTTTAAATCAGCAGGATTGGAAGCTGGCATTTCTTAATGTTGCTTAACACATTCCTTCCCTTTTCTGGTCTGTGTGTCTTAGACCTTTGTTAAAATTAATTGCTTTGTATGTCTGACACTAAGATATTTTGTAGACACATTAGGAAAATAAGCATTGAATATTTCAGAATTCTTTGTGTCATGTTATTTGCTCTCTTTTATTTAGATACTGGATTTGAACTTTTCTTTGTCTCTCTTTATGTGTGTGTAACCTTCTATTGGTTTTTTGGTCCTTTCCTAGATTAACTCATATAACCTCTTAGCCTTCATCCTTCATTCCTTGTGTGAGTTTTACTATTCTTTGAAACTCATTTTTAGTCATTGGTTCTTGTTTTCACTGTTTTGCATTATTCCTTCCTGTTTTTCAGTTAACCAGGTAGCTCCTGATTGAGCCTTGGTGCTCTCTTTCAGCGCTTACTTTACATCAGGGTAGTCTGTTGTGCCTTTAATATATTTTTTTCAGTAACTGTTGGCTCTCCTTTGCTCCTATTTCCTTATGAATTTCTTCCAAAAGATCTACCCACCCTTTCATTCTGTAAGCCAAGAAAAATCCACTTTTGGAAAGCCATATTCTTTCTGTCACTCTATGCTTTCTTTGGCATTGTTAATTTTCTTGTTTTGTGATCAGTTTCATATTTATATCTCCCACCTTTGTCTCATTAGGAAGCATTAACTGATGAGCTAAATTTGCAAAGCAGCCTTTCCTCTCTTAACTCCTCAACTGTCTGAAATCTCAGTATCCTGAAAGAAAGGTTGTTTCAAATCTGCTGACTATGGGGCTGTTACCTTTTTTTTTGGAGGTGTGCTTGGACTGAACAAGGGATAGGACACTGAACTGCGTAGGTGTCAGAACAGCAGCAGACCAGCTTATCTGGAGCTGGAAGGGAATAGAGGCAGAGAAATCTGTAATTAGAATACTGTTATTTTAGTATCTAATATTTAATCATCTGTCAGGCTTATTGTTGGTGTTTTGTGGCCAAAATTTGAAGGCCTTATTCAGCAATTACAGCAAAACCCCAAACCAACAACTCTAAACTGGTAAGACTTTCGTCTGAAAAAAGGCATCAAGACATGCTCCATTGCTATTGGAAACCACATACAGATATGGCTCTCTGCAAACACTGTCTGTCTCTAATGGCTTAAAATCAAAGGCAACAAAATAAGCTCCAGGCAAGACAGATACTTCAGGAAAGAAGATATAAGGTGTAAAGAGTGAGATAGAACTATGAATGATGTGTGGAAAAGCATGAGCTTAAAAAACATGGAGAGGAAGCCTGACAGATAAGAGGGGCCTGTTTACCTGAGAGCAGCATTGTAAAAGGAATAGTCTGAGTATAGAAAAAAATTGCAGAGCAGAGCAGACAAGTAGATTGCAAGGGACATGGGAAGAAAAGTGGTATAATAAAATGAAAACAGACAGATGGGGAGAAAGAAAGTGAATGTAACATCCATACAGATTTTTTTTTTTTTGTTATTATTTCTTCACCAGGGAACATCAAAAGCCAAATTATTTTTTATTAAAATGACATAAACAGGAAGATTGTAAAACTGTCCTGATTCTGACTGAAAGGTAGCTAATAATCAAAGTAGCTAGAGCTGGTGTCAAAAAGAACATTTCTATGGCAAAAAAACCAAACCCAAATTCAGTTTAATTTTTGTGTTTGGTTTGATGGGAAGTTGTTTGCAGGCTTCTTGGAGATTTGGAACAAAAATCATGACAGCAGAGGTAGATCACTGGATCTGACTAATGGTGATGATATTAAAGGTATAATGCAGTTTATGACAATTACATAAATGATGAAAATATATCTGTGTTTACACAGTGTTTGTGTCTAGTTCTTAAATGTAGGCTTAATGTGATAACATTGTTTTCATTTTAGCTTCTCTGCATCTTGATAAGCTGGTAAGAAATATATTTTTGCTAGTATATTATTTATGCATGTTTTTGTTACCTTGCAACTCAGAGTTGCCAGCAAGTGCCATATTGAAAAAATTGTAAAGCATGTAGCGCAGTATATGGCTTAAGGATACAGCTCTAATTCAGTGAGCCTCAAAATTGATTTAATCAAGTTCAAAATAACTCTTTCCTATAAAAGTGTTACTGCACTAAACCAGTTTCAGAAAACTTTAAACTTTAAAATTAATGTTAGTACAATTGCAACATTCCTATTTGCTCATAAATAGAAATGCTTTGTGAGAAACAGGTGCAGAAGCTGTTTGCTGTCACAGTCATGTGGCATTTTACCTTGTAGTTGTGCCAAAACTGCATTCTAAGTCTTCTGACCTGCAGAACATAGACTGGAAGATTCTAGTCATTATCCCATCCCAGACTGGTCAGGAGCATGTTGGTCTGATCCAGGGAGGGTCCAAACTTGTGCTCAGCTGTGTTAGGAGAACGAAGGACAGTATGTTTGAGCTACAAACTTCCAGCATTCACCAAGACAGAAGACAGTATTTTTTTTGTTATGTTTTTGCAGCATATTACATTACATCTAACCTAGAAATGTCATAAATATATCATTTTGATGATAAAACAATTTTGGTGTTTTCTACACAAGCTGCTATACCGGTGTGTCTATTTAGTTGCAAGAATATTTTTCTACTATGGTAGTTAAATCAGATTGGCTGCTGGTGTTGGCATAGTTATAGGATGTGTGTAGGTCTTTTTATGTATGGGGTAGGTGAGTATGTGTATACATATTTTTATGTATAAAATTCATAAATATTGGCAAATATACAGTGAAGCATACTGTAATAGCTTATGCTTTAAGAAAATACTGCTACGAGTCTATTATCCAGTGCTAGGCTGACAAGGAACTAACAAAGAATTTGAAACCTCTGTTTCACTAGCACCACGAATAATTGAGGGGCTAAATCAAAGGATACTAAGTTTTGGTTGCTCTACTGTCTTGCAGCAAGTCCAATGGCAAATAGAAGAAAGATGGAAGAAAGCTGCGTATAAAATAGATGCCAAAAGCATCAGAAATAAAGACCCTAATGATCTCTGACTCCTGTCATTTCCCTGATTTGTAGCTGACAGAGACTGATTTAAGTTTGGAAGCATATAGTTTAGAGCATATAGTTTACTACTTTGCAAGAATATTGTAATTTCTTGTAATTCTTGACCTTCATTCCCAAAAGAACCAGCCTCCTAAATCAAGTTCCTCTTCTTCCTCTACTTCCAATCATTTTGTGAATTGGTGGACTTCCTTCTAATTACTGATAAGAGTTTTAAAATGGCCTTACTTGGAACCTGTATGTAAACATACCTTATTTATATAATCAGTTACCTGGTGTGGTCGGTTGGTATTGCAGTATCTGCTGCTTGCATGAAACCTAAGCCAGATCATAAGAAATTGACTTTGGTGGGAAAAAGAGAAGTAAGATATATGCAGTTATTAAGAACATGTATTATTTTATGTTATCAGATACAAATCTTTCATGAGGACACCAAAAAATAATTGGTGCCTATGAACAATGAAGGTGAACACAACAGGGAAGAAACTGCCCTATCTCTGTAACTTGTCTATGCTTGTGACAGCATATTCTTCCTTAAGAACAATTGGGATAAACTCTGGATTTTCTGTGTAATGTTTGAAATTATTTCTTTTTGTTTCTCTAAAGGATGTATGTAGAAATTTTATAATTGACATTTGACCTGAGTGCACAGTAATCTTTATAGATGCAATGTAGATGTCTCCAAAAACTCACTCCTGCTGTATTCTTCCTTATTGGCACTATTCAGACCATTAATTCTTTCCTTTAAGCACCTTCCCTTACTATCTGGCAGTTAACTTCTCTTACTTCCTAGACACTGTGAACTTACTGTGATAAAAGTTTCTTGCATAGGTAATTCCAGTTACAAAATTGAAAGCTCTTGCTATTTTAATGCTTTTCATAATTTTGTTGCTTACCTTCTTATCATCTTTGGAATAAGGAAAATTCCTTATGCTTTCCTGTTCTTCAGTTGTCCTCAATTAGAAAGTAACTATTGCCATAAATGTTTCTAACTTTCATTTGACACATTCTTATGAGAAAAACAGCACACAGGTTTTTCACTCCTCTCAATTCTGATCTGAGTTTTGACATCCCCTTCCTTAGGAATTAACAAAACTAAATGAGTTTTCTGGAGCTTCACCTGGAATCAAGTTTTTCCATGTAGATAGGTGTGTGGCACCTTATTCATTGTTATCCAGAGCAATCCCACTGAAAGTTGATTTCTTTGTATCTACTACCTCAAGTTATGCCTGATGTTGCTGGTATGCAGTGTTCACATAAACCTCGATAGCAGACTATTCTGTTCCAAAAACAGAAGGCAAAGAGAAAGATTTAATATTTATTATATTTTAAAAATATAATTAGTAATACTTAGTACTATTTGAGGTGGATTTAATGTTTTACATTTTGGGCAGGTGCTGCTGACTGACTGCTCACCACTGTGAAAGAAAGGCCATCTCTCTGGCCACTGGATCATAAAGTTTTATTGCAAAACAAAGACATGGCATTCAAGGAAAAGCATTATGTGCATTTATGATACTATTTGATAAGGGAAGTCTTGAAATTTGAAATTTCTGGAAGGTACTAAGGAAGGTGTTCTCTCCTGCCATGATGCTATTAAATTGGTAACACTGAAGCAATGTGGCTTTACAAATAAAGGGGCATATTAAAATCAGTGTCAGCTCTAACTCAGTAAAAAGGTAGGTTTTCTGTAAACTATAGTTCTGTAAACTATATTCCCCTAAAGAGGAGAATATACCCTGCTCCATGTATTCTTGAAGTTATATATGTTGTCTCATCTGGAGATGATCTATATAATCCACACTCTTCTTTCAATCTCTACATCAACAACTCATGAAACCAAGAGATACAGCTCTGCTATGTTACAAAATGCTGACTCAACCCCTATTTTGCAGCAGGTACTGTGCTCTGCTGGGAAGTCTTGCAGTACATGCCCACTCTCTTCTGGTCCCTCAATGAGGTGTTGTCTAACACATTATGAGATGGCAAAGATCTGATTTTTTTTCATAGTGTTAATGTTTGAAAACATAAAAGACACTTCAGCATTTTTAGAATATTTAAACTGCATGTCTGATAGAGGAAATAATGAATGGGATCTTCTTCATGATGTCCTGTTCCCCTAATCAAAGTAAGTAAAGCTTTATTTAAACAAGAAATCTCAGTTGTGTCAGTGGAATGATTTGTAGGCAACAGTTTGTAAGCAAAACTAAAAGGAAGAATGCTTGCTTATATATGGTTTTGTAAGGATAGCATCTCTTTGTATTAAGAGGATGCAAAGGGCTATAAACAGAGAGAATTTCTTTCACTTACTGCTTTTTACTTGGCAGATTTTAAAAGCAGCATGCTGCAGCAGGATATATTCATCAGGAAATGAGGTGCATGTTCACTTATGCCATCATATGGATTGTGGGATTATGAATATGTTTTAGTTTTAACCTCGCAAGAGTATTCTGTACCAGCTACTAAGTATTAATATTGCAGTCAGAGTGAAGTAGCATTGTTTTACTTCATTCCCAAGAACTGGAAATTTCCTGATGTAATTTGCTTAGGTAAAGTCTGAGAAATCTTTAGGATCAAGTCCTTAAAAGCAGGTCCTTGTTGAATTATCAGGTCGCTTGTCTCTGAAAATAAAAAGTATAGCTGTTCCTATATATATATGTCCTGGAACAGACTTGTTTAGCAAGTAAACATACTAATTTTTAGTTTAAGTTAATACCAAATTGCAAGGAAACTTCCAGCTATGCTGTATACTTGTGGGAGGTGAAGATCTTAGATAATTTGACAGATGTCACTTTAAAAGAAGAGACAGATTTAGTAATGTGTGTTGTGCAGTGAGCTGCAATCCAACATTAGTAATCTATTCCTGTCATTCTCAAATAGAGGGGAAAGTAGGTTAGTAGATGGCCAGGATGTCTCCACACAGCAACCACAAAATAAGCGCCATGTCTGAATAAAATGCAATATATCTTCAACCATGATTTTTTGTAAGTAATCAAAGTCATTGTTATCCCTTTTATATATATATATATATATATATATATATATATATATATATATTTTTTTTTTTTTTAACCGGTTCATTGGTAAATTAAAAGGCTTTGTTTCAGAAGTGACTTTCCATATATCTCATGTTCTCAGTCATGACTATGTTAATTTTAAGGAAGGAAAAACTGAAAAATTCGGCTAAGTTTGCACTTAGGTCTCTAAACTCAAGACAGAGAGGACCTTTTGAAATTTGCCAGGTCGGCGTTGGTGCCCAGCTGGGAGCCCCAGTCTGGTGGCTGAAGCGGGTGAGGTGGCGGGCCTGGTACATGGCTCCTGCCCGACATCCAGTTCATCCGATGGAAGCTCCCGCTCCTCAGCGAAGCGGCTTGCGGCCAAAGCCTTCTCCCTCGGGACATCTGCCTACCCCGAGTACCCCAGAGTCTCTGCTGCCACAGCGTCCTGTCCGGGAAAAGAACACTGAGAAGTGGCAGGCGCCCGAGAGCCCCCGGAGATGCCGCCTGAACAACGTTCACCTGGACCGCGCTGGGAAGAGCCCGCTCAGCCCCGCCGCCGCCCGCACTCCCGCCGCAGCGGGCTGGGCTCGCCCGCGCGGCCGCACGCCGGGGAGGTGCCGGGCGGCGCGGCTCCGGCCCCGGCCGCGGCAGCCGCGCGTACCGTCTCCGTCTCCGCCGCTCCCGCCCCCGCCGCCCCGCCCCGACACCACCATGGCCGTGGCGGCGGGGCGCGGGGGCAGGCGCGGCGGTGGGCGCGGGGGCACGGGCGGACCGCGCCGCGCCGCCGAGGAATCCGAGACGGAAGGGAACGCTGCGGCCTCAGGGAGCTAGCTCCGGCTGGGCCGGGGCGGCCAACGGAGGAGCCGCCCGCGGCGCGGAAGGTGCGCGCTCGGGCGAGGAAGGAGGTATCGCCGCGGCGCGGGCGTGGACGGGCAGAAGGGTCAGCCGGCGGGCGGCTGCCAGCCGCCGGGGGCAGGAGCCCTGAGGCGGGAGCAGCCGGCGTGCGCGGGCCGCGCGGCGCGGCGGGGTTGGGGGCAGGTGCGCGCGCGGCTGGCGCCGCTCCCGCCGGCCGCCCCTGGGCGGCTCCGGCTCGGCGGGGCTCGGCTGGGCGCCGGCGGATCGCGGCGCTCGCTCGGCTCGCGATCGTGTTTGCGCATGACCCCTCCCCGCCTGCGCCCTCCCCTCCCCTCCCCGGCGGCAGCGGCGGCGGCGGCGGGGAAGGTTGGCCTCAGACACAGGCGGCTGCTCGGCGGCGGCGACGCAGTGCAGAGGTGCGGGCAGGTTGCGCTGGCCTCGCGCCCCGTCTCTCCCGCGCCCCGCCTGCCTCCGGAGCTCGCTCCCAGCCGGCGGCCTCCCGCGCCGGTGTCGGGCCGGCCCCCGGCCATGAGCGCGGCGCTGGGTGTCCCCCGCCGCGCCGCCTTCCCCGCCGCCCCGGCGGCTGCCGGCTCCAGGAAAGTAGCTTGATGAGTGTCCAAAGTAGCAGTGGAAGTTTGGAGGGGCCGCCATCTTGGTCCCGGCTCTCCACGTCCCCACCGAGCCTGCAGGGCTGCTCCGCGGCGGCGGCGGCCTCCCAGCTGCACAGCGCGCCGCCCGGCAAGCCGCCCAAGGAAGGTAACCAGCGCGCCGCGGGGCTGCGCGGGGGCCAGGCCCTTGGTTGGGGTGGCCCAGCCGCCGCCGCCGCCGGAGGCCGGTCCCGGGCCGCCGGGAAGCGGCGGTGGGAGAGGTCGGTGCCCCCGGCGGCGGCGCGGGGTCAGCGCTGGGCCCGGTGGCGGTGAGCGGAGCCTCGGGCGCTGGGCGAGCGGGGCCCTGCCGCCCCCGCCCGCTCGTCAGCGCGGCGGCGCCTCGTTGTTCCTCCCCGCGCCGGGCCGCGGACAGGGACCCGCCGTGCTCCCTCCGTCCCCGGGCCGTCCGCCTGCCGCAGCCGCTCGCGTCTCCTCGGGCGGCCGCTCGCCGCGTCCTCCCCGAAATAGGCTCCCCTCCGACAGCGGCTAAGTAGAAGTGCTGCGCCGGAGGATGCAGCCGCTGTTGCTGCAGGGAGTTGGGCACTTTTAGCATCATGGAGGTGGGAAGGAGAGGGGCCGACACCGGAGGTTCGTCCCCATGGGGAAAGCGCCCTCGGGGGCGGCCGGGTTTGCGGCCAGAAGTGACAGGGCGCCTTGCGGCCGCCACGGAATGACTGCAACTTTCTCCTGTCCTCCATCACGCCTTCGATGATAATATTTTTCTCCTCCCTCCCCTGCTCCTCCCCTCTTGTGTTACACCGACAGCGACAGCAGGGTGTTGTGGGTGTTTGCAGGGAATATCTGTATGAAGGTTATGAGCAAACAAGTCCCTTCGCTGTTCCCTTTCGGGTATTGTCTGCTTTCCCTTCTTGTGTTGTGTTGCCACAAGATGTAGCAGTTATACAGCTAGTGAGTTGCTCGGCGCTTTTAGCTAAAATAACTACTTGCTGAACGCCAGTTAGTGGCGGAGGAGAACTTTTATGCACAGATACTTGCATACCGAGCAGTTGTATAATTTTAATTGATTTGCCCCAGTTTAATGAATACCATGTAACATTTCTTGTAGCATCTGCAAAACGTCATCGCCAAGCAGGAAACTTGCTAACTTAAAATAGAAATAGTTGCGAAGATAGGGAGTCTTTGTTTTTTAGGTCTTCCTGTAGTTGCTTGCTTGCTTTTTGCCTTTTCTTGGTTTTGTTGGGTTTTTTTGGTTGATGAGCAATGTAGGGACTTAGTAAACAGGGATTCGACATCGTGAAAACGTATAATGCAGTCTGGTTTCTCCATTTTCCACACCAGTAGTTGTCAGACTTGTATCACTCTGTGTCACTTTTGCACACGCTCCTGCAGGTAGATTGACGTGAAATGCTCTAGAAAATACCTGGGAAGGAATTATGGTATATGTTAAAGATGCTGAGTAAAGTGGCAGGCATTTTGTGCTCATCTTCTCTGGGAAGCCAAAGCTGTCAGAAAAACGACCACCAGCAGCCAAATTTGTAGTTTTAAGTTTATTGAGAAGAGTAGGGTTCTTCACTGTTGCAACTCCTGTTATTAATATGCATGCAGGTAATATGTATATGTAGGATATTTTTGGATGTATTTCAAATACCTGCCATACAGGCTTGAAATGATTATTGCAGTATAAATTTTGTATCTGTCTATTTTAACAAAAAATGGTGGTCCTTGAGTACCTCTATTGAGACAAGAAAAATACCTTTTGTGAAACTCATTTTTAATACGATGATTATGTCATTTACGTTTTTCTTTCTTACAACTCATGCTGTTGGATTTTTCTGGATACCGTAATTTGCATCCTCTAATACAGATTATGGGGTTAAAAGTAATCAAAACCTTGGTGCTTGCTTGGTACTGTAATGTGTTGTATTTGCATGGTGGTCCTGGGTTGCGTTTGAATTCTGTGTCCTCACTAGGTAGCTCTCTTTGAAAATGAGCATTAGCTGCCAAGCTTGGGTTTATGTTTTGCATTCATGCTTGTGAGATATTATTAATGCATCTCATTTTATGTATATATGTTTTACAAGGAAGTATCAGTAGGCCTTGAAATATACATTAGTATGTTCATAGACATTGGCTTATCTATGTGAAAAATTGATACCAGATCAAACTAATAAATATGAAATATTTGCAGTGCAGTGTGTTTATGGGAGCCTGTGCCATCATCAATTCCAAAGTTGTGATACCTTGTGATGTTAATGGAGCTTGTGAGTTTTGGAGCAGTGTACAAGGCTGCCGGCCCATACTGGATCACAGCTGCATCGCTGCTGGTGCCAGTTTTGAGTGGGAATATTTACCAATACAACGCATTTGGCACTTGTGCAGAGCTTCTTTCCCAGCCTGGCCTGCTTGTTTGTGGATTAAAATCCCTTTGGTTGGCTCCTGTGAGAGTTATGTCCCTGCTGCCTTTGGAGGTGCACGCCTTCGCAGAGTGTACCACATGTGTTGTGGTTGATCTGACCTCACCTATGAAGCTCTGGTATCATCTCACATGTCTCACGTGGGCATTTGAAGATTCCAGTTTATTAAGAACAGAAACCCTCAACACCTTGATTTAGGAAGTTCTAAAAATATTTTCGGAATCTCTGATAGGAAAAAAGCAAAAAAAAGAAAAGCTCTGGCATATATAACAATTGCACAAACACATTTTAAAAATTTGGCAATGCCTTGTCAGTATCACAAGAGACTACTAGGAAAATATGCGTGAATTTGGAAGAAATAATACTTTAAAATATTTTAATATTTTAAAATGTGTTACAGCATTGCAGCAACATTTTCCATTGTATGTTATCTTCTATATCTTGATCTAGAGTAGGCTCATGGCTTAGCTGTATTGATTTGAATTTATGTTTTGAGGTTTTGAAATGAGAAGTCTGGGATGGACTTGAATGAAGTTGCATCTGTACACTTTAACTGTATAACAACTATCTCTTGTTTGCATTTTAGTGTAGCTTGTAAATGTCTGTTGTTCTGTCAGTTATATATACCCATAACTTTGGTGTGGTATATGTGGTCACTTAAGAGCCCTGCAGTAGATGTTATCAGGAATTCAGGAGGACTGTTACGCGGTATTATTTTACATACCGTATGTGTGGTTGTGTCACTAAATCGTGTGCCATAGCTTACACAATTGCAGTCCCACAATTTCCTGTTTGAAGTTTCTTGACTTTTGTCTGCTTTGTGTAACTAAAAAGATTAAAGAGCATACTTGCAAAGTGCTGTTTTGTAAATGGAGAATGTTCAGGCCAGTGCTGACAAGGCAGAGCCAGAAGAGATTCCATGGATTGCCTTGGGTTGGAAGGGACTGTAAAGATACCTGGTTCCAACACCCTGCCACGGACAAGGACACCTCCCAGTAGACCAGGTTGCTCAAAGCCCCATTTTGCTTGACCTTGAATGCTTCCAGGGATGCAGCAGGCACAACTCCACAACTACGGGAGGGCCAACCTGTTGCAGAGTCTCACCATCCCCAAAGTAAATAATTTATTTCTAATATCTGATCTAAATCTACTCTGTATCAGTTTAAAGCTGTTATCCCTTGTCCTGTCCCTTCATGCTTGTAAAAAGTCTCTGTCCAACTTTCTTCCACCTTCAGGTACTGGCAGGTGCTGTATGGTCTCCCTGGAGCCTTCTCTTCCCCAGGCTGAACATCGCCAGCTCTCTTAGCCTGTCTTCATAGCAGGGATGCTCCAGCTCTCTCATCATCTTCATGGCCTTTGTCTGGGTTCTTCCAGCAGGTCCATGTCCTTCATTGCTCTCCAGGTGGGGTCTCAGCAGAGTGGAGTAGGGGGGCGGAATCCCCTCCCTTCATGTTGTAGACATGCTGTTTTTGGTGCAGCCCAGGACAGGGTTGGCTCACTGGACAGTGCTGCAGTGTCTGGTAACTAAGCATAATGCTTTGTAAGTTATTTTTTCTGTATGCTGTTGGCTTTCAATACTCTGCTAAGAGCAAAATAGGATGCTAGATAGAACTTTGAATTAACACAACAGGAATGCAAATTTCAGTTTTCAAATTTGAGCCCAAATTAATATATGATGGCAAAATGGTAAATAAACTTATGGCATGTATTTGACAGTCTTTGAAGAAGTTCTGTTGTATAGGTAGGAAATTTTTGGTGACTTTTTGATAAATGTGTATTGTTTGTATTTATTGTTACCTGAAATATGATGGTAGTTGTGTATCTGAGCACAAAGGTACAGTTTATTTCCTCCTTAAGTTTCCATTCTAGAAAATGCTTCTAGATGCCAGGTTGTATGTGTGTTACATACGATATATTAGTCTATGAACAACCTGAAAGCAACCTGAATCTTATTAAAACTTCCAGAGTTGTTGTTTTCTGTTGTTTGTGTGTAGTGTAAAACCTCAGCTACTTTATTTGCTTTAACAGGAAGTTCTCAGTAAATTTGTTGGCTTTTATCATTCAACTGTAGGTTAAAAATTTTATGGGTTTGACCAGTTTTTATGCGAACAGAGAAGAACAGGAATGCTTTCTGCATTTAAAAATTATGGCATATTTTTACTCAGAATGAGCACAGCAATTATAAAAGGTTATTTAGGTGTTGTCTGAGATTAATGTTGTGCCAGTGAAACACGAATTCTAGCTTGCGATGCTGTTGCTGGTTTTGTTGAAGATGTGATTCTCGTAGTAAGCTGATGCTTATGCTAAATTCTTTGGAGATCTTGTAGCATGTCCAAATAAGAAATGGGAAAGGAAAGCTTTTTTAGTACGGACCCTTGTTTGAATCTGGTTTTCTGAAAGGCAAGTGCTGTAACAAATAGAGTAAATTAGTCCTTGGCCGACTGTTTTGTTTTAATTCTGTTTTATTCTGCCTGGAATGGAATTTCCCATTAACCTATTCCATTTTAAATGAAGAGGGAATAGATATAGGGACAGGATGTTTTTGTTTATTATCTCCATTCAAATATCTCTCATTCTTTTTTCCCCCTCTATGTTTTTTCTTGTTTGCTTTTTCTTTCAGCAAGTAATTTTTTTTAACCACTGAAATGAAGTAAACTTGCTTGTCAATAATAACTGTAGTCTGCAGTTAGTATTGGCATTTCTTTGAGTTTTCTTAGAGCCTGATAATCCTAAATAATTGCAAAATACTGTTGTGACTGTTGGGAAACACTACCATATATCTGTGCATCATGACCAAAGTTAGTTCTGTGGAATTTTGCTACCTTAAGAATTGAGATTATGGAAATATGACAGTCTTAAATAATCTTTTATGCTTTTTGTGTTCTTGGTATAAGGTTGTGTTTTCAAGTAGTACTTGCTCCCAATCCATTTACTCCCAAACTAAATTTTTTTATTCCATGCTGAGCTTTTTTACACAAGAAAAAATATTGAAGTTAGTAAATTTTTTTTATGCAGTAGAGTAGTTCCTGAACTGTAGCTAAAAAGCATAAAAGCACACAAGTGGGAGGAAGAAAGCCTTTATGAACTTATTTATGTTTGGCTTAGTGTGTTTCAGCTATAAAAGAGGAAAAGGGAAATTTGGGTTGCCAGATCGCTCTGGGTGAATATGAAGGTGGGTAGAGGAAGAAGAGTGGTCAGGGTTTCTGTTGAGAATACCAGTACTTCAGTTGTGGTCGTTGGAGAGCAGTTAAACAGAAGCTGGCCACCATAATATAACCCAGTTTTTCAGGTGTTGCAAGTGGAAAACTTCTAATAGTTGCTGAAAATAACAAGGAACAAGTACTGCACTTTATGTTCAGTACTTAAGGACAAAGTTCGCTAGGAGTAGGGAAGCATTAGTAAGCATCAAAAGGTATTTTGGATCCTACATTTCCCATCATCTTGATTCCATCCTTATCGAGATGCTTTGTTTAGGATAGGAAGTAAGGGTCTGCTTCCTTCCCAGGCACTTTCTCTCTGGAAGTCTTACTCCTTTCTGTCATTCCTGAGCACAGCGATGGGATATATCAGCAGAAATATATCAGCTTTCCCTGGGGAGGATGTGTTAGGTGGCAAAAACGTGACTGCTTGTAAGCTTTAATCCACCTCAGACTTAGTCCTGGAAGAAGGGAGCAGAAGGTCTTGAATGAAGTTGGACATGCTGAAGATGCTGGGGGAAGACTGGGACTGTGCAACCCTTTGGGATGGGTCCATGCTGGAGGGATTGACTGAAATCAGAGTGACTATATTGTTAATTTTAATCATGACTTAAATCAGTGAGCAGGAAACCCTGATTAAATAATTGTTTTTAATTTTATTTTGCATTTGTGCTTAATTATTTTTCCTAAAGAAAAGTTTATTCTAATTGGTCTAATTTGATCATACATCTTGCTAGGCAGGAGAGGACACATCTATATGCATTTATTTAAGGAGTTACACAGCTTAGATTCTTAATGTTTAAGAAACATAATTCCCCATGCTTTAGACAGCTTTTAGCTAACTTTCTTAGTTAAATAAAATGAATTCTAATTGTGCTACATACATAAAAATAAACAAATATATCCAAATGTGCTTTGCATTTAGACCAGATAAAGGAGGATTATCTAGTTTGTGAAAGGAGTCAGTTACTTCCGGTCACTGTGCCTTGTGAAATTTGGAGTTGATAGATCAAGTCACCAGTCCTTCGTGTTGATCATTGGGAAGGGAAAGCCAGGCTTTCCTGCTTTCCCAGTTTTTGGTTGCTCTTTAGCAGTTCTGAGTAAACCAACTCCTGAAGTGGTTGAACAAATGAAAATGGCTGAAGCAGTTGCTGGTAAAAGCTAATCAAGTGTTTCAAAACTCCAATTCAGGCAGTTCACCCACAGCTTCCAGTGATGTGATGCTCTGTTTGCCAAGTTTATAATGTTTGAATGTATCTTTCTCTTTTATGAATTTAATAGATCATAAACTTTAAACCTCACCATAGATTCTTATTGCTCTAAGTTTCGATTAAACATTTGGTACTGATGCATGTTTTTAAAATACACAAATAAGAAAAATTGCCTGCCTTGTGCTCAATAGCTTTATCTGGAAAGGCTCTGAAGCTGACAACTGTCCTCCAAGGATTTAGAGAGCTAGTGATTGTTGTGTGATTACACAACTGTGACAGGAATCTGGTCACTTCAGAATGGGAAAGTTAATTTACTGGAGCTTTTATATGGAACTGGACGTCACGGAGAGGGTTGGTATTCCCTAGGACCGCCTCTGCTTGCTGAGAGGTGGCAGCAGGAGCATTAAGCAACGTATCTTGCCTCATCATATCTGCAGTTTTAAGTAGGTGGAAACTTAAGGTTGCAGAGCTTTCTTTATAGTGTCCTTATGAATAAAGCACTCTGAGCTTCGTATTTTAAGAGATGGGGATGTTGGTAAGAAACTCTAGAGTGCCTTTTACAGGAAATGAAGCCTGACCATAGTTATTTCAGGAGTTGAGGAGTATTAGATTCCATTTATATGGACTTCTAGTAGATCTATACCTATAAGAGAAAAATAATAAATTTTTTTGAGGAATAAAGGAAATCCTGATACATTTAGAAAAATCTGTTGTATGATATCACACCCACCTATCCTATTACTATTTAATTTTGTAACTACCTTGAACTGAAAGCATGTAGAGAACTTCAAGCACTGTTTCTTGCATCTATAACTTCTGGTGAATTGCCTTTTTTTTTTTTGTAAGTGAGTAAGCAAACTTCTGAACTTTATGCTGAAGGGCAAGAAACTGGAAAGTAATCTTAAAAATAAATGTATGAGTTTCATAAGTCCTTCAAATCTGAAACAGTGTAATTTAGATCCTGGTCTTCCCACTGTGGGACTGTGATGCTCTTGGGATCATTTAGATTGAACAGCAGAGGTATTTCCCATTTCCGTTCTCTGTCATGGAACTATTTGGCCTCTTGGTTCTGTGGAGACAAACTCAGATGATGCTACAAGTAAGATTTGTAATACTTCTTTTTTGTTTCACTCTTGTGGCTTAGACTAATCCAACCTGTACGCTGCATAGCTGTATTTGGTAAATGTTGGGTTTTTTCCTAGTTAATGCAATGTTTTCATAGGTTCCATAGTTTTGTCCTAAATTTTGCAACGGTACTTTAGCCGATTTTAGTGTGTGTCCTAATACCCTCTTGCTGACTACTTTGCCTCAAGGATGTTATGGCCTTTGTTATTTCTTAGATTATTCTTAGTAAAAGTGATGAGAAAAGTAGTGTTCTTTAAATTGATATTTTCATTATAAAGCAATTGAAAATAAAATGTACGCACTTTGACATCTGTAGAGTATTCAAGAGTGGTGATGGTCTAGGGAGTGTGATTATTTTTGTAAAGTAAGTTTTTTATTTTAACTGTGATAGCAGTGATTATAAAGAGTGGTTTATAGGTATTACTAGAGTTTTTCTTTGGTTTTTTTTCAGGGTTTTTTTTGGCAATTCAGTTATTTGTTGAGCTGGTGGCTGTTTGGGTATGATTGCTGTGTCTTTGATATATCTTTTAGAAGCTTCTTAACTATTAAATTAATGTCATGGTTTAGTTTCAGTAGTTTTAGTCACAGTAGTAAGAGGCTCCCTTGTAAGCTGTCTACAACTTTAACTTTTGAATAAAGTGGAGTAGTTCTTCTTCTAGTACTTGTGTTCTTAATCTTATGAAGGATCATTATGAGGAGTGAGATGTTAATATTTTAAAGTTACAAGTAGGATTCAAATAGAAATAATTCCTGAAGATGCAGGTTTAAAATTTTTAAATGAGATTTAAAAAGCACTTGTGCATGTTATGGCCTCAGTATGTGGTTGCTTTTTTGAAGTTCATTGCTTATTTAATTTATACAATCAGATTGCATATTACCTCTTTGTAATTAAATTGTACTATTAAATGATTGTGATACAAATAATGCTTAAGAGGAGTTACACCAGTATTCAAACCAAAAAGCAAATGTCATGTTGGTCTTCCTTGTTAGGTAGTACTTTGTATTCTGCATCCATACACAACTTTTTTTCAATTGCTTGCTTGATACATGCTACATGCATGTCCAGAACATGCAAGTGGCTAATATTAAGGAGGCAGCAGTTTTATATGTCTTGAATGTACACCTTTTTATATATACGCAAACCATTTTCTCAGTGAACTGTTTTATCATTAGGAATACTAATGTTGCTGTTAGGACCCTGCATTTCACAAAGCAGTCTCAAAGCAAGCTAAACTTACACAAAGGTTTCAGCTGCTTTTTAGTAAAAATGTTCTAAATTCCTGTTGTTAATTATTACATACCTCTTAAAAAACTTGTTTAATTTTTTCACATATGTAATTTTGTTAAATCTGATGATGATTGCAGATGGTACAAAGTTTGGCAGCTGGGTTAACCATGCTAGTTTTGCCATATCATGAGTTTTAGTTTTTGGTATTGATTTGGTATTTAAACAGAAGAACAGAAATGTGTAAAGTTCACACCAGCCTGGTTGTGTATTTGATGATACATTAATATTATGTTTCTTGTATTTTCTCCTATTTGTTTTACTTGCAACATATATCATAATTTAGGTACAAAATAGTGAAACTATGACAATGAAATAATCTCCAGTAAATTACCCTAATAGTGACAGTTTGGTTTTTTCCCCCAGTGTGGTGTGATTGCTAGTTGACCTGATTTGTTCTCTTGGCTAAATCACAACATGCTGTTCTCTGAGCCTTTCACTTGTTTTTTTCTTCCAGAGAAGTGCAAACAACAGGCACCAGTCTCTGCCAGCGTCTGACACTACCTTTCTGCTGTTTCCCTTAAATATTTCTCTTCAAGTTTGTTTGAACCAAAGAAAAAAAAAGGGGGGGAGGAGGGAATTTTTACTGCTATTTTTACAATTTTTTTTTTGTTGTGTTGTTCTTGTGGCTTTGCAATCCCATCTTTCTAAGGGAAGCAAGCAGTGAGGCAGCAATACCAGTGACTGTCAAAAGTTGCAGAATTTGGGAGTGTGCCACCATCCCTGCTGTCCCTGGGTGGGATGTGTGCTCTCTTCTACACCAGCAGGTCACTCAGCCTGCCTTCTCCCACTGCCAGTTTCCCTTCCTGACTGGTATTGGGCTGCAAGGGTGACCTCTAGTACTATCCTGCTTCTCTGCTTCCCCTGTGCCTCTCTAAGCAGTGTCCTCCTGCTCAGTTTCCGTTTGTGCGTGCTGTTTGATACTGCTGGTAGGAGGGCAGTCTTTCAATGCAGGGAGTGGGTCAGTGCAGTAGGGTCAGGAACCTTCTGGATGTTTGACGTCCCACGCTCAGCTGGAGTTGCACTCAGTGACACGGCGGTGCAGGGATGTACCCAGGAGCCTCCTCCCATGTCCCACAACACATCACCATCAGGAGCTCTCCTGCTGTAGTGCTGGCAGCAAGGGTGACAGAGCTTTATGCACTTAGGATTTCGCAGTCACAGGCACCTGTGTCTCCAAAGACCAGGGAGGAATGCTTGTTTATCTCAAGTGTCAAAGTTTTCACTGACCACCACTTGAGAAAAGCTGAAATCCAGTTTTAAGTTTGTTGCGGGTAATAAATAGTTCAAATGAGAGATTTTTGGGAAATAACAGATGTTGTTAGTGTTTTTTTAGTCTTTAATTAAATTGCTCATGCATTTTTTAGGTTTAAGTTAAGAAAAGTTGTTGTAATTGCTTTTTGTTACATCCATTGAGTTATGGAATTTATTTGTTTTGTGTATCAATGATCCAGAAATAGTGAGTGGAAGAGCTTATTTCTGAAAAATAAGCCATTTTTAGTGGAGTTTTCTCATTTGGTAAATAATCATGTTAGCATGTACAACACAGAACAGTATTTTGTTTTGTGAAAGCAGTGAACCAATGTTTCAGGTAACTACCAAAATAGGTAGCATGGCTATGGATGGAAAAGGTTTCATTAGAGACTAGATTGATTTTATTTTAACAGTTAGACCCAGCCCTGCCTGGTGTACTCGGTTATTTGTATTGCTATTTGTTAGCTATTTAGGAGTTTTCTGGTGGCTAGACTTTATCACGTGTCCGTGTTTACTGTGGCAGTGCTGGAGCTGGAAGGGACAAGCTGCCAGCTCTGGGCCCATGTGGTGTGTGCTGGCCCTGCCGGCGATGGAAGCTCCTCGTGGGCACAGGCAGGGCGAGGAGGGCAGCTTCCAGCTCAGCCTCTTTGTTCTTCAAGGGAGCTGCTGTTGGTGGAACTTTCTCCTTACTGATGTGTTTTTATTCAATTGCTTTGAAGAGGGCTTCAGGTTTTGTCACTGAGAGAGCTCGCTAAAGCAGCAGTCTGGGGTGGGGAGTGTGGTGCATGTGGTTGATAGCCCCATGCACCTGGAGACTTGTCAGGACCTTGGCTATGTCTGACTGTAAGGCAGTGGTCTCGCTTGGACTGTTTGTGTTTTCTCACTGATGGAGGTAAGCCTAGTCTGGTTCTGGGTCCTCTCTTAAGCCCATCATATGTTTGATGATAGATGTGTTCAGTTTTAAAGCATTTTCCCTGTGGTTAGCTGGTGCTTAGTTACCCCAAAGTGGATCAGTTGTGATAAATGTTCGCCAGATAACAGACATCCCAATTTGTCAGATGTTGGTAAGGTGTGCTACTGCCTCCCAGTAGTGTGGTCTGTTCTGTCTCTGTTAAGTTGGCTTGAGGAAGTAGGCTCCACAAAGCCCATCCAAGGGTTTCATGGTACTCCCCTGCCTCTGGTGTGAGCTATTTTAAAAAGAAATCCTGCTTTATCTCCTGTCAGATGGGGAGGAGAGGTTGGATCACTTTTTTTTGCTAAAATTATGCCTACAGTGGTCCACAGAAGGCAGTGTAACGTCTTTATCCATTGAGTATAAAAGGGCAGTAGTACTGTGAGTGTTCAAGTGCTTCTACATGGTGAATGATGTTAATTACAGGTGAGTATTTTTACTGGTGTCTTGAGGTATGTTTTAAACATATACCTGAAAATACATATACCTGTTTTTCAGTTTGTGATATCAAAGGCTTATAACTCTGCTCTTTCCTAGTTTCTGGTTGCCCCTAGGGCTTTAACTGCATTTACATTTTGAAATTTTATTTTGTGATGGCAGACTGTGTTCCACGAGGTTCGCTTAGCCAGCAAGATGGGCAGTTCTTAGGAAGGGACTGTGTTGAAAGGAATGAAAATCCCTTGTGTTTTTTTTCTTCTAAAACTTGAATGAAAGTGATAGTATAGCAGAAAAGAAAGCTGGTTTAAAATTAGGCAATGAGCTTTGGATAGGAGAAATGGCTGTAATGCAAATTTCTTTAACGATAATGCTGAGCAAAACTAAAACTGAATTTTTGACAGATGATTACATAGGAAGTTTCTTTGTGTGTGAACTGAGTGGGTTTTAAATTTTTAAAAATGTTCAGTACTCAAAGTTGCAACTGAATTCAGTGTATACTGTTGGTGTCAACAGGCTTTGTAGCTGTGCTGTTAGGAGTAAAAAGCTTGAAATAGTCCCCTCCCCCAGCCTTAAATTTTTACTGATTCATGTGTCATTTCATATAAGTCTTTTTTTTTTTTCTCTATCTGTAGAATGGGAACAATGCTGCAAGTCCCAGAAGAATCTAGGTGTAGTCATTAACATGTCAGCTCTATGTGTGTATAATTTGTCTAGCCATGTTCTGAGAGTCCCTCCCTACAGAGGGACCTTGAGGAATTGAGTTTCTTCCCGTGTTTAGAGAAACTTGGATTGTTTAAGATGTAAATTTAAAAACCAAAAAGCTGACCAAGGTTTGGTTCCAACCTGAAGGAACAGTAGCTAGTTGCTGGCTTCTCTGAGCACTACCTAGACAGGGAGCCTCCAAGAGAAAACAGTGAGCCATCTTACAGGTAGCATGGGCTGCTTAGCATAGGGGACAGGATCCCTGCTGCACAAGGTGTGTGGTGGTTTGGGGTGAATCTTGTGATTCTGCAGTCTAAATATCTTAATACATGTTATTTTTGTTTCAGTTTTCTGTGGTTTCTATGCTGTGTGAACCATATTTTGAAAGTGGAGGAACTCGATGGTGTTACTGGAGGTTAATACCTTTTTCTTAAAATGCTGTGGTACAAAAGCCAAAATATTTAATGTGTCTTGTAATTACAATGAATGGTGAATTTACTGTCCTAGTTTCATCTCAGAGGTGTGGTGAGCTTTTCTTCATGTTTGATGTTTAAATTGTATGGAGGCTGATGTTCTAGTTGATCACAATGTAATAAATGAAATAGATGAATATATTTGGAAAGACTTAGGATTTGTGTTTTTTGTTTTTTGTTTTTTAGTTTCTATAGCATGTTCCTTGCCATGTAACAGCAAAAACAATATAGATTGAGTTAGGTACTGTGGTCAGCAGTTTGTCCTGTGTGCTGCAGGGAACAGAGCACTTGCCTTGAGGGTCAGTGGGCTGTGTCTGTACTTGGGAGATTTTGAAGATCATGAGGGTAGAAATGGCAGTAGGAGCTACAGAAGTAAGGAGATTTGGAATTTCAAGAAATTAACAACTGAAATACACTTCTCTTGACACAAATGCAGCTTTCAGATACTAAATGACTGGTATTGTAACTCAGAAAAATAAATGTATTCTATTAAATTGTTGAGGGATTTTGGCCTGCCTCTCTACCATAAGGTAGAGAGTAACTTCAAAAAAATTTATTTGGGGAAAAGGTGCAACATCTTGTATTTCTTCCTTCATAGTTTACTTTTCCTGGGGAGGGTGAGAACTAAAAGCCCTATGGGAAGAGACATTGCTTGCTCTGTTCCTACTCGGTAGGTTACCTCTGCTTTTAACTTCTTTTCCACTCCTTCAGATAGCAGAAGCTACTGTTTATTTTTGATACATGCAAAAGGCCTGTGCCATTTTAAATTCTCGCAGAACAGCCATTTCGTGGACTTGAGTGTTCAGAGCTCTCGGTTTGGCTGTCTTCTAACTGAATACTGCAAATAAAATTTGCTGTATTTTCTGATATTTCTCTAGGTAGATGTTTCTACTTCAGGGCTGCTCCTGGCTTTTAGTCCTTTTCAGCATAGAAATAAATGGAGGGATGGAATGTTGTGAGCCTTTTGTTCAGAGTGGGATGCATTTGAGAGTATCACAAAACTGGTGTTACCTTGTGACCTGTTAGTCTGCATCACCAACAAGTGACCCATGAACTTGCAGTGTGCTTCTCCCTGCTTGCTGCCTCTTCCCCAGGGGGACAGGGAGCGTCTGGTTTTGCAGCAAATGAAGCTGAAATGGGCTAATTCTGCTGCTCTCTTTCTGTTTGGATACTTTTTACAGAGTTGCCTGGAAGCAAGAGTAATTGCTGCACATTTCTCTACATAGATGAAGAGGGAGATGTAGAGATAGACAGCACAGCACGTCACCTGCATATGTGCAGCCCAGACTGTTAGTTTTTATCTCTCTTCACATAATGTTGTGTTCAAGGCAGATGTTTGCTACGTAGACAGGCAGTCTTTTAGTGTTCTGCCACAGATGTCTTGCATAACTTTGGCCAAGACAATAGGTACTTTCTGTAAAATATAAATAGGTTTTCTTACCTTACAGAGGAATTGTAAGAATAAACTTGTCTGTGAATTGTATATCTGTTTATTTCAGTGGGAGTAGTACAGTGTAATACATCAACATTGATACTGCTCTATAGGGCACTAGCAAGGACTTATGTCTTGGACTTTTGGTTGACAAAGGCAACCCAGAGGGGTGCCTTCATATTTTCTTTTGACTTTTCTTCTAATCTTGTCGCATACAGTCATAAAGCAATGTATTTAGTGGCATTTTTTATTAAGCAGAACATTGATCTTAACTCTGAAGAGAGAAAAGCTATGCTTCTGACCTTATAACTGTGTAGTACATCTTCCCTTTCCAGGAAAAAGCTGTGTGAAACCTAGATAGGATTGTTAAGGGGTTTTTGGGAGATTTTAAAGAGGTTAGGATCACATTTATGCATGCACAGACTATAGTGGTCAGAGATGACGAAAAATGTGAGGTGGATGTGTTAGCTGGCTATCCAGCTGCTGCCAAAATGGACAGTTGTTTAGAACAAAACTTTATTAAAAGCATTTTAAAAGAGAGCTTTGTATCTCTGATTACTCTGTCACTGTAGCAGATGTTCAAATCAGATGCTGTCATTAAAAATGAGTTTTCCTGAAGATGCATTTATTTTTCAGTATCTATGTATTTGTTCTACATGGAGTAAGTGCTTAGAGCAGTACTTCAGACAGTGAGAGTTAACTAGTCAATAAACTTGGTGTCTGGTATCACTTTCTTTAGCAATGAAGAGTGCAAAATGGTCAATGAGGAGTGCCTCAGCAAACCCATTTCTTTCTGTTTCTTTGTAGCATTCGGGCTCTGGCAGCTTGCTGTTAAGTGGTGGAAGTTGGCATTTTTGAAAAAACACCAAAATTCTTCTGCCGACTCAGAACTTGCTCTTGCTGGTTCAGAATAATATAGAGAACAGTTGGAAGTGAGGAGTCCAGACCTTTTTAAAAAGCAAGTAAATGAGATACTTGGGATGATATAGCAACAAATTTTAAAGAAATAGATACCATTTCTTTTAATGAACATGTTCGGGATATCGCCTGTGTAGTTTGTATATGTTTAGAGTGTTGACTTGTCAGGTTTGTTCTGCATGTGGTATTGTAGCCAACAACTTGAAATACCTGGTTTTAGCAAATTTCTTACTACTTAAACTCCTAATTGTATGTGTTCAGAATAAGCCTTATAAATTAGGGCATTTCCAGCAGGGATGTTATTCCCTGTTGCTACTTTCCCGTGGTGTATTTTTTGTGGTGGCTTTTCTGTTTTATTGGTATAGGAGGGCTTTCATGATGGGAAAAGATATTTCAGACTGGGATTATGATATAGGAAGTACACTAATCTTTTCTAACTCAATACTGTTTATAAGAGCCTAGAAGGGATTACTGGACATAGAGAGCAATTTTGGTTGTGAGGAATTATTCTTCCAAGTGGACTGTTCTGCAGTGGGGCACAGCATGTGTTTCCGTTGCAGTGCCCATGAACTTATCTATTGAATTCAGTAAAGGTGGGGAAAGGAGAGGAGAGAATACAGTGATAGCAGTCTTCAGAATGTAGCCTCCTAAGTGCCATTGAGGGGTGGCAATTCCAGATAAACAGCTTTTGATCTATTAGTAATACAGAATTATAGAATCATCAAGGTTGGATCAAGATCATCCAGTCTTACCATTAGCCTAGCACTATCATTGAAACCATTATATATCACTCAGATCCAGACACCTCTTAAACATCTCCAGGGCTGGTGAATCCATCACTTCCCTGGGCAAGTTATTCCAGTGCCTGACCACCTTAAAAGTGAAAAAAAAAAAAATTCTAATATTTAATCTGAATTTTCCCTGTCTCAGCTTAAGGCCATTTATTTGGTCCTTCTCACTTAAGGCCCATAGAAGAGACTGGCCCCACCTTACTACAGCCTTCCTTGAGGGAGCTGTAGAGACCAATGAGGCCACTCCTGAGCCTTCTCAAGACTAAACAGCTCACTCAGCTGTTCCCCATAGCACAGGCTTCTAGACCTTTCACAGCCTTGCTGCCCTTCACTTGACACGCTCCAGCACCTTAATATCCCTTTTAAAGTAAGGGGCCTAAAACTGAACACACTATTCAAGGTGTGACCTCACCAATGCTGAGTACAAGGAGAAATATACTGCTTGTTCTTTCAATTGTTGTTTGTCCCTTCATTCTCTTCATTCATCACATTAAGCATTATTCAACAGACTCAGGAAGGACCTTGTCGTGGTTCTGTTGCTCATAGCAGTATTTGCTATGCTAACGCTTCCTGTACATGATGCACATGGAGTTATATTGAAAGTCTGAGAAATGCATAGATAGATACCAGGTTGAATGTTCTGTTCTATATCTTATCTTCTCTTTGTTAATTATTTCATACTTGCTAACTCCTATCACTAATCCCCACACTGCAAAAATAATGACATAATAATTTCTGGAGCAAGATGAGAAAAGTTTAATTGGTGAAGAATTCCTACAAGAAAAGCTGCCAGAAAGAAAAATCTGACTAAAACCAGACTTATTATATGGTTTTACATGCCAAATAAAAGTAAATATTGATTCGTTTTCTGAATAATAAATAAAATTGAAATGAGACACAGCATGCCATTGTTTCAATGAGTATTGTGAAAAAAGTAGCTTTCAGACCATCAGCATTGTTAATTTAGTCTTCAGTCTTGAAAGCTGTCATAGACATACAGGTTTTGTCATTTTTTGTGCTTGGATGTAATTTTTAAAGGTGCTCAGTCAGTTGTGACTTTTTTTTCCTTTTCAGGTCTTTCTCTTACATTGCTGTTTGTTTTTCTTGAGTACTTCGCTGCATCTCAAACAGATTGTGTTTACACCTGTGCAGTTGTTATCTGTGGAATCGAAGGAGAGTGTAATTTCTTGTATGCAATACATAGGGAAAATACTGTCACTCAGAAGTTTCTGAGAATTCTTTATTGATTCAGGAGGCCCAAGCATTACTTTTGAGCCAGGTGTGTCTTTCAGGCAGTTCAGTTATATTTCCAGGGGATAGGATTGGTTGTCTGTGCCAAGGTTGTGTGCCTGGTTTAGCCCCAGTTCCACCAGAACAGACCCTGGGTATCCATTGTTTTCTCTGTTGTATGACTCACTTGCTCCCTGAGCTCTGAATGAACCATTCTGAGCTACCATCCTTGTGGCATATACCCACTCACAGGAGTATATGTTGTTGGTCTGTGGCCAAATTAAAGCATTGGTAGGCAACTTGTAAATTCATCTCTGCCCCTGCTGCCTACAGCCATCTGATGAGACACATAATCCTCAAGAGATCCCTAGAATACAGCGCCTAGCTGAAGGCAGGAAGAATTAAATGTTCTTAAATTGTTACCCACAAATGTCTCCTAGCTGCTCTGGAGTTGGCCCAAGTGCTTTATTCATAAGTCTTTTTTTCAAGGTGTTGGCAGGGGTTCCCTCAGGAACATATTTCTTGATAATTCTCTTCACTTTTCCAGGTTGTTTGCCACAAAATTGAAATCCAAAAACTGGCAGCACAGGCATGAAGTCTAAAGATCATTACAATTTTTTTTTTTAACGTTAACGGATTGATTTCTGTTGTAGAATGATTTGTAGAAAATTACTTATCTATCCAGCAGCCAAAGTTTTATTTATTTTAGATCAAATTTCTGGACTGTTGAACTGTTGGGAAAAACGAAATAAACAATGTTCAAGGGCTACAGTAATTTTAAAAAGATTTCCAAAAGGAAGTAGAGTGCTGCATCTTGGGGAGAGGAGGGACATTGAATATTTTCCTGTTCTTTGGGCACCAGAAGAGTTAATTTTGATTAACCCAGCTATCTATCCAAAATGCACTTCCTTCTCAACTTTTTAGTCCATGAGAAATGGGTTAGAAGTTACTGTGTTTGGGGGTATTTTTTTCTCCACATCAGAAAAACCTTTAATTCTCATAGTATTTTAATAAGTTTCCATCCAGCAATTATGAAACTACGAAATTATTAAAACAATTATGAAATAATCAGCATATATAAATTTATAATGTTTATCCAAAACTGCTGTCTTTTTATGTTCATAGGAAAGATTTTTTTTCTTATACTTTTAGATTTTCCACAGTTGTGCTTTTTAAGGCCAAAATTTGGCAGTTAGATTGTTTACCTCCCATAGGTTTAATGTAGACCAAAGCCTGATCTGTCTGCTAATTATCTGTCTTTTACCCCCCAGTCCCTTTTAGATTAATAAGAGAAGCCTGTTAAGTTCACCTAGGCACCTTAGCAGTGTTGGGGGGTGTCTGCTGTGTTATGTGCTTCAGTTTTCTCAGGTGCTGAGAAATACTGCATTTTCACTCTTGATTAATTAAATGGATTCTGTTTTTTCTTTACCCTGGGCTTAGATATGTCTTTCTGTCATTAGGATTTTCTTACCTTTTATGATCTTTTCAAAATGCTAGTTTCACTTGAACATCAGGATATATTTTTATGTTTTCCTGTTTCATCTACTGCCACTGTTAACTTCAGATACTGCTGAGGTTTTCAACTTGAATGTAGTGCCCCGAACTTTTTCATGTTACCTGTTGTTTGGAGGTTGTAGTAGCTATGTAGTCTTTTACAGAAATTATTCCTGCTCCTTGGGAAGTCAGTGATTTTAAGCATTTCTAAACTCCCAGGTTAAACTTTGTCATGAGTAATCTGTAGCTGTTTGTTAAGTATTTTGGAAGAGATTTGGTAAGCAATGTCCTCTAGGCTTTGGATTGTCTGGACATAAATATAGTTCTGGGATTGTATTTTATTTGCTTTGCTTTAAATCTCAGAGATTGTCTTTCTCTGCCCCACTGACTGCTGGTTTAGATTGTGTGGGACCTTCTTGACTTCAGGACTGTGATTCACATTGGATGGTGATGCACTTCAAAGCCTTCTGCTAAGAATGGGCTGTACTTTTGCTGTTACCTTGAAATTGAGCTCTTCTCAAATTAAAACTGCTTGGCTTTATGCCATTATACTAGCATCTCAACCTGATTTCTTAGCACATTAGTAATTTTCAAGGCTGTTTCCTGTTCTGTTCTCTGTGATTCCCAAAGCACACAGTGGAAAAGAGACTATTCAAGACGTGTTTGCAACATAGGTCAACTTTGTAACTTTTTGTTTTTTTTAATTTCTCAACCTCACTGCTCAAATGTTTTGTTTTAGATCAAACAGGTGTCATTTTCCAACTTAGAAATCAAGATTTCCAGTCATGCCATACAGTTTGATGTTAGTTGGTTTGCCTTGCTTTTTCATTTGGTCAAACTGGTATTTTAGTGCTCCCTCTATTCCTTGACTGACAACTTGTTCTGGGTCACTTTATTCTCCATTGGTTTTTTTAAAGCCCTTGAAAGTATAATCTGAAAGAGACCCGGATCAGCGTTTACCTAACTACATAATAGTTTATTACCAAGTAGTTTGTTTTCTTGGAGGCAGAAATATTAACTTAATTAGCCCATTTTCCTGGAAATTAAATAGTCCTCTCTAGTTGGTTGGTTCTGCAGTAAGGGAAGCCCAGACTTTCAGAAAGATAGGCAAGAAGAATTAAGTTGAATGCGTAGTTTGATTGGTTTGGTTTTGAGTTTGATCTGCATTGGTTTTTTCTCCTAAATGAACCAAGAGAAAGGCTCAATTGAAAGGAAATACACATGGATGTAGATATATATCTTCATGTTGGTGAACAAAGAAAAGTAGCTGTGTGGCCTCATTTTTAAGAGGCTGCTTAAGGGTCTAAAATCTGGGTTTAGTAATTTTTTGTACTCAGTTCTGCATTTGGTTATTTTAAAGCTTTCCTTTTGCCAGCTTACTGGTAAATGTGTATTCTCAAATGACAAGAGCTATCATACTCCATTGTTAGGAAGTTAAATTATTGGAGCATCAAGATAGTGGGATAAATACATGTTTAGGATATTCCAAATTGAAATAAACAATTACTTAAGGACTTCAAGGATTGCATTGCAATGCTGTTAAACAGTGGTTTCTATACTTGGAATGGTTACTATGCTTAAAGTCTGGTTTGATACCTTTAAAGGAATCTTAATGAAAAAACAGATAAGGAAGTGAGGGCAAAAAAAATCCTCTGCTTTCCAGGCTGCTTTTCCTGCTATTGGAAATGTGTACACTGCTGTCCCTGCCTCCTTTTTTTGCCCCTTTCCCTTTTAGATGGATATTAGTTAGAATTACTGTTCTAAAGGATGTTACTGCCGTTGAAGAAGACTACACAGCACCAATATTATCAAAGCTAATGTGAAGTTTTCCTGAAAAGATACTGCACATAACTCTCATACCATGTGCATTACCATAAAATCTGAGTGCTTACTAGGAGCACATCAGGAAATTCAATTTACATTTGGGCTTTTGTTAAACTGTCTTTTTCTATTCAGCAGATAGGTCTCTGTGTTGAAGTATTTTGCTTTGGCATTAAAAGCTATATGCATATAAATGCATTAAAGAAACCAGACCAAACCAGTTTGGCTTTCACTTAAGTGAAAGGTGGTTTGTGCTGGCCTTGAATTCAGGAGAAGGGGCCTCAATCTAATCTGGAGAGTTGTTCTAAGAAGAATCTGGCTTCTGCATAATGAACTTTATCTTCATTGTAGAAAGCTGACAATGTGTGAAGCTGTTGATCTTTCTTCATTTCAAAGCTGTAGTTGATGGCCAGATAATAAGAGTCAATACCGGGTAATAAGAGAGTCAAAGATAAATACTGAGTTGTGGAGCTTGACTCCATATTAGGTGGAAAAGAAAAATAGTTTATCAGTCAACACTTTGTGTTTGGATCTGCAGTGCTGCTCTGTGTAGTCTACCAGTATTCAAGATAGAGGTTGTAGTACAAGAGTATCACAAAAAATGCAGTTTTAGAAGGTGAAGAAGAGTTGCAGCTGCAACTCTCTGCTGAACCTTTTCTCCTAAAGTATCAGTTTTATTGAGGCCTGAGCAAGTACTTAGTTAAATAAATGGATCATTCGCATGTATTTGTGTATTTGGGGGTGTGGAGCCTTGGGATACAGGTGTAGCTGCACTTCACTGTTTTTTGTTCACTGGTTCTGAAGTGTTCTAACTACTATGAAGAAACCTTTGAAACTTTTCATCTCTGTTTTGCTAAGATAGAGTACGGTATAATAGGTTATACCAAATGTCATGGAAAAGCTTGCAGATTGCTTCTCTGACTTAGAACTCTACTTTTGGCATACCCCATTGCTTAAGAAATTCTCAGAGGAATTTGGAGTTCTTTTTAAAAAAAATCTTGCTAAAACGTCATTTTCAGGACTAGCTATCTGCATATTTTATTGTAGTTTTTAGAGAAGAGGCTCTTTATTGGTCTGATAAATTAATGTGGAGGATACCACCACTCCACAAAAATACAAAAGCAAGAAAATGTTGGTAATTTAAACCCCCCCCAAAAAACTATCAGAAGCAGCATTCAGAATCTGTGATGGTTACAAGAAATAAAGAAATGTAGTTTTTTAGGACTGTTCTGTGAATTTCAGGTAACCTTCCAGGTGTTCTTTGGAGAGATAGTAGAAGTTTGAATGGAGGTGGGTGGTAGCAATGCCAGTCTTTCCTTTAGCACCATGGTAAATATGCTGTAAGTACTTGTGTAATGTGCTTTGATGTCCCTTGAGTTAGTGAGTTGGCCCTCAGGTGTAGGATTGATATTAGTTGAAAGAAGAAGTCTGGGTGTATTTTCAGGACTGCAAGTTATGTCAGTCTTGTTAAAGGCAAGGCATTCTGTGAGCAGGAGATTTTATAAAACCTAATGCTTTAAAAAAAATTATATCTCCCTTACATTTAATACGTAATTTTTATAATTTAAAAAAAAATTGTCCCTCACATGAAATGCCTTAAAACTGCCTGCCTTTGAAAGTTGATAACTTGTGTTGAGAAATGAAGGGTTGTACAGACCTACTTGTTTTTTGATAAAACAGCTGTGTGTTTGGATGTGGATGGTGTATTTAAATTACAACATAAATGAGGATGGCAGTTCTTGGGATCCTTCCTGGGGTTTTTCTCTGTTGAAATAAAGTTTGAATCCAGCTTTTCTGTCTTGTCCTTTAAATCACAAAGATAGCAGAGTGCCTGTTGCTTTATGGTTTTGAATATTTCACAATAACAAAACCCGTACCAAAATAAACCCACCTAACATAATAGCAAGAAAAACACTTTGGCAGAAATGGTGAAGAGAAAGCAGTGCATTCATTAGTGTGTGTAGGCTCCAAAATCTGAGCAGAAAGGAGAAGGATTATATTTTATCTGTGCTGTTGATTTGATTGCCCCCTTATGTGCTACATCACCATTCTAACCAGTCAGTTGACCCAGGGGTCCTGATCTCTTTAGTGCATTAGTATCTAGACACAGTACATGAGACCTGCAGTACTTCAGATGAGCCCTAGCTATCCAGTGATTATAGCAGAATGTACACATGGTTTTGTAATTGCTGGAGTTACAGCAGTGATTTTAAGTGGTCGTTGAACTTCTGAGGGCAGTCAGATAGGCTAATAAATCAAAATATTGCTAGACCTGCTTCATTAGATGGTTTACTTTGCTAAACTAAAATGCTTTTTTTCAGAGGAGGAGCATACACTTAAAATCTTCTGCTATAACAAAACAATAATCATTTAAACTTTTCTGACAAATCTATTGTGGTTAATTTCTTACGCTTTTTCATAGCAATACTTTCCCATTAAGGTATAGATTACGTACATATATACTGGGAAAGACGTGCTGAACATTTCTGCTTAAAAAAAAAAATCCTCACTGCATGGTCCATAAATGTAAGAAATATTTTTGTGCATATGAGAAGTGTTCAATTTGTTGTTGAAACCCTTGAAAGCAGTGCACAAGCACAGTTTAGGGAGTAAGAGTTTAAAAGAGGATCCGGATTGTTCTGCACTCAGTTTACATGTACATACACCAACAGTTTTAAACACAGGGAGCTTACAATCTAAAGGATGTAGAAATTGGAGAAATTTTTACTAAGCAAGTTCAGTAGCAGCATTAAAATTGCAGAGAAGCCAGCTGCAGTTTCAAACTATGTAATTCCTCTGTTGTTGGAAAAGAGTCCTCCAGCTCTATCTATGGCTGCATTTGGGTGTAGTAACAAAATATGGTATCTCCAGCCTGCCACTTGGGTTTGATTTTTCAAAGGAAGACTCTGCCACAAACGCATTTCCTGAATGCTTCCTTACCAGCTGTTTATGTCTTGGTGTGATTTTCTTCCATTGGAAGGAGGTCTGTTATAGTTCCCGAGGGAAAGGAGTGCTAACACCACTCCTGCCATCATCTGCCTTCCTACAGGAACAAGGGCAACTTGAGTTAGTCAAATAGCAGAACCAGTACTTTCCATACCAGAGGGGTTAGCTCTATGAGCAGGAGTGGCCAAAATGTCAGAAAGATCTGTTTAGGGCTTGAATGCTGAAGATTTTACGATACCTAAGAGTCCCATAAGAAAGTGTCCTTTGACTTATTTATAGCAAGGGAAAAGCTACATTGGTGCATTGGTTAGAATGTTTAGGTGATGAGTAGAGGTTTATAGCTCTACTATAGCAGTTAAACTTTGAAAACCAGTTTTCAGGAAAACAGAATTTCAAAAGGTTTTTTCATGCCACCATTCCTTTCTGAACTGCCGTGTTCTCCTGTGGGACTGAAAAGCACCAACTTGGTTGTGTCTTAGTCAGAAAAAATTGAGGCTATTTTACTGTGTAGTACTTGGAGGATGTGGTATTGCAATAGTGCATTAAGACTTCAACATGAAATATCTTACTTAAAATAAAACAACTGAAATGTTTCCAATTGAAGATAAACCGAATGTTCAAGTAGTTGAAAAGATTAAAAAACACAGAATGCAGTTTGTGTAAATACGGAAGACTTATTTGTCTACATCATCTTTCAGACTCATTAAACAGCCATAAGTGATTTAAATACAAATTAGGAAGCTGCACATCATGTTGCAGCCTACTCATGTAGGCTGAGCTCATCAGAAACTCCTTTTGTTCCTCCATTTCCTTCCACCTTACTTTCCTTGCAGATGCCAGCAGCACTGCTTTACCCCATTTACAGGGCTCTGTTGAAGCCATCACCTCTGCAAGGGTCTCTGTTATTCTTGGTTCCTTATTGCTGATCCTGCTCCTTTTTTCTCTGACCTTTGGACCTCCATATAACACTGCATTCCTTTGCATGTGTTGAGGACTGTGATCTACCTTCTGATTTTCCTTTTTTTCCCCTATAATTCCTGCTTATTGATCTTTGACATTGATAGTCTAACATTTAAATAATACCAAAAACCAGAGCATTGCCGAATGCATTGCAGAATTGGGAGGTTTTATGCTGGAAAATATTTTGTTCCTGTCAGCTAGTTTTTAATCTATAAATAATTGCCTGGTTGGCGTATTGCATACTGCAGACTCTGTGTCTCTTACATGCCTCTAACAGGTTCTAGTTTTCAAGCAGAATTGACAAGGCTATTCTGATATGCAGAACTTGCCACAAAATTTTTGTAATTCCTTGAGTGCTTTGGTTATTAGGTAACAGATGGTGAGTCATTGTCAAGTTGAGGGTGCAAATCCTTCCTTTGCATAGGCCAGTGGTATGTTTGGCTTGTTTGTGAAATATTCCACTGCAAATATTAGGAAATGTAATGAATTTACATACGTATTTTTTTTAGGAGCAATGGATGAACTTCATAGCCTGGACCCAAGAAGACAAGAATTGTTAGAGGCAAGATTCACAGGAGTAGTAAGTGGCAGCACTGGGAGTACTGGAAGTTGCAGTGTTGGAGCTAAAGTAAGTCCTAAGAGCAGTCATTCAGATCTGCCGTGTTTGAAATACTAATTTATCTCACACCATCTCATTTTCATATTGTCAGTGTGATTTACTTGTAAAAGCATTGGGTTTAAAGAGGCTCTCAGAAAAATCCTTGTTTGTCTGTTATTTTGCTTTGGCATATGATTGTTTATCCTGAACCTTTCTGTGACATGGACATTGAATTGTTCTTAAAAACACTGAAGAACAAGCTTATACATGCTCTTTTGTGATTTTGCTATAGTGCACACGTCATCAGAGATGGAAAATTTCCCAGTATCTAGGTGGAGTTGTCCTTGCTCCAGATGACCATCTACTTAGAGTTCCACTTGAAATAGACTTGGGCAGTCTGGTGTGATGTCTGTTTATAAGATCAAACTTTTTTTGAAGATTCATGCATATAGATAAACAAATTACTTCAACATTTCCAGACATTTATATCAATTTCTCTTACTTTTATTGTAGACTTCTTGTCCTTTAGTATCTAAGCCAGGATGCAGCACTTAAGGAAGAACCTTATGAACATTGAATAATTACCTTCCATATGTTGTATATTTCCCTTCAGGTCATACATCTACAAAATAATTTTATCTTTGTTGCATATTCTGTTCACGTTACTAGCTTCAGCTTCCAAGACTGATTTCTTGCAATACTATTGCCTAGCCAGAAGTACTCCATTTTGTGTTTGTGCATTTGAATGTTCTCCATCAAGTATAGTACTTCATAAACTGATATTAAAAAGGTGTAATATTAATTTTTTTAGGCTCATTTCCCTCATGACTAAATTACTTTTGAGTTCTCCTTTCCAAAGTGTTTGCAGTGTCCTCATGTTTTAAGTGCTTTACACAGGCTTGCGGTATTTTTAGCTTTCTATGCTGTATTTTAGTTACTGGTACAGATTACAGAACAAAATATTCCCTGATAGCAGACATGGATGAAATTTCTGAAGACATGTCATGTCTGGATGACTGTGAACAAACTACATGGAATTGAAATTATTACAATAGTGATCTTGTGTCATATCTTAATTTGCTTTGGAGAGTGACATGAAGGTAATGGTCACAAAGCTGTAAAAAGGTGGCATACTTTTACTAGCATTTAAACCAAGAAATTAGTTAAATAGTCAGGGGAAGAAATGAGTCTGGATTGACACAGTGACATTGATGCACTGTTTAATTGTCTTCTCATTATGATTGCAAAATTGTGTATTTGCTGTATCTTATGCTTAAAAATCTTAGCAAGAGACAAACACAGTAATTCTGACCCATCTTTGCTTATTTATTCCTTGGGTTCTTTAGTACTGCTTAACTCCTCTGATTATTTCACTCATTTTAAAAGCTCAGGTAGTTGCTCATAATTCAAATTACTATTCTTTTTTATTACTAGATCTGTACTTCTAACTTCATTTAACTTTTACATTTTGATACAGCTCTTCTGGTCCCTTGCTTTATTGCAAATTTCCCCTCATAATCTGTCTACTGCTGTATGTATAATACATTTATTTAAAAGGCATTATCAAGTTTCTTGGGGTTCCTCTTCTTTAAACTTTGATTCCCTGTGAGTCACTGCTTTGAAGTCTTGTTGTCTCTTGTTCAGCTGATTTTAACTGTTAGCCAAATTACATTCCACTTTCACATTCTCAGTTTGTTCATCCAAGTTAGCCAGAAAAAGAAATTTAAAATAACTAATTTCCTTTTTCATTCTGTCATGGAAAAAATAAATTTCTTGTCCCTGATGCATTCCAAGATTTGTATCTCATCCAGTTGGTTTCCAAATGGATATCTAGATGAAGTAGTGTTTTTTTAATACTATCAAATGCTTTGGTAAATGTTTGCAGAAGATACTATTACTATTGTTTTCTTATAGATGCAGATCGTCATTTAAGACACTGTTGTTCTTACCTTCTAGTTCTGTGATTTGTTACACCATCACTAAAACCACAATTAGATCAGTTTTGTTTGTATTTCTTTTATTTGTGACCATTCAGTGTATTCATGCAGATAATGTGAAGTGTAGTAGCTGATCTGGGCTGTGTTTGGAAAAAAATGCTTTTTAAAAAATATAGTCTGTAGTCTTGGTGGGAAGTGTTCACAGGCTTATCTGATTGTTATTAAAAAAACTGATAAAACATTTTTGATCTGATGTGCAGAGGTAACTGGGAAAATGTGAGTCATAAATATAACATCCATTGATCTGCCTTCACGTTGAAGGCCAAAATAAGAGAACTTCTCTGTGTACAAACCCAAATCCCATGTACCAGATTCTAATTTTCCTAAACTAGCAAGACAATACAGAGTTTGCAACTGCACTCTAATGGTTATTTTTTGAAATATTCTAGATCATTATATTCTTCTAGTAATTAAATTGAAATAGACTTATTTATTTGAAATACTCTTTTGAAAGGGTACCCTTACCAACTGTTTTGCTGAAGAGTTTTGGAATTTCTGGGGAAAAAAGCCCATCATGTTCAAGCTTTTTCAGTAAGCAAGGTTGGAAATACAAATGTAGGTTACTGATATTATTGTTGTATCTGAATTGGATGACCAGATACTGACACAAGCCAAGGAAGAACTACCTGCAGACATTTCTGTACTGGAGACTGCCCTGGGGTTGAAAACGTGCATGGGAATTTTCTGTGTTTAACTAACATTTCTCTGGAAATTGTAATTCAGAGATGATCTAGCTATTCAGATGTCACAGATGAGTACTGTCCTGCAAACTGATACCGGGCTGGAATTTAATGCTCAGGAGCAAACTGCCTTGGAGCTAATTTCACTTCAAAGTGTTTGTTCTGCCCTCTTCTAGAAAAGAGACCAGTCCATCAGTATAAGAGTTTTGGTGGGTTTTTTTATTAAAAAGGCGCTCAGCTGATGATGACTCATTAAAATGTCCTTATGACGTGCTGTGTTCAAAAGATCTCTGAATAAATCAGCCTTGGTAAATTTCTAAAGAAATATTGTAATTTGGGACTATATCACTACTTTGTGTGGTTTTTGTAGTGTTTTTTGTTTGTTGGTTTGTTTTCTTCCCTCACTAATGTAAGTTTATTGTTTTAGGGGAAATAGTATGTTTTAAGAATGTAGAATAATAGTGTCAACAGGTTTTAATTTTCTCCAAGACAGACAAGACTATTGCAAATACTATTTTTAAAATCTATTCCATAACAGAAAATTAAAACCTATTTTAATTAACACCTCATTTTCTTAAAAAAAATGAAAAATTCTAGTAGTCTCCAGAACGATCTCCAATGGTTTTGAATATGCTAGGGTTTTACTTGGCTTAGAAGCAATGAAAAAATTCAGATTTTACTGTGCCATGTCAAAATATCCACCTGTCAAACTTCTTATGCCTCTTTCAAGTCACAAGTGCTCTACAGTTAATTTTTCCATGAGAGCATGAAATGACTGTTACTTATTGTACTGTGAGTGCTAACAGTGGTTTGTGTTTTATAATTCTGTGTGTAATGTTGAGTATTTTATTTGTCTTGGTAGGCCTCAACAAATAACGAGAGTTCAAATCACAGCTTTGGAAGCTTGGGATCTTTAAGTGATAAAGAATCAGAGGTGAGTGTATGGGGCAGATTCATTATTAGCTCAGAATTTTAATGCTAACAAGTAATTTTTTTTCTATTTGGCTTTGATGCCTGATTTTGTGTAGAAGCTTTTAAAGTGAAGTGCAGACTACTCAGATGGGTAGGAAGGAGTATAAATTACTGGAAGACATTATCTCTTGGGATAGGAACCGTGACTGGGAGAAGTCAGTTTCTGTGGATTTTGGTCATGAAACTAGCTGCTTCTGCATCTCTGCTATCTGTGTAGTCATGGTCTGAGGATACATACAGCTTTTGGAGCTGAAAATGCTTGCATAGTTTGCTGTCTTTTGTATCATACGTAATAAGTGTTTCATCAGCACGGATAATTTTGACTGATCTTGGGATGAATCCTTGAAAATACTCTAGAAACTAGTTTACTGGGTTTTCAAATATGGATTTATGCCAAGGACAAGCATCCTTAGTAGCCGTCATCTTCATTTATAAAAGCTGCAGTTGTCACTATGTGTTTTCTTACCTAAATCCAGTTTGTAATGAAAAAAAAAAGGGATTAATGCTTTTATTAGGTTTAAATGTGCGGAGCTCAGACTTCCCTTGAGTAGAATATTTTCCTCTTAGTGATGAGCATTGATACAGTTGCATTAATACTACAGCTCTTAGAATTTACCTGTTTTGGGGTTGATGAGTCCCTCTGACAGTTTTGTGTCTGTATGTCACAGATTGTATGGATAAGATTATATCCTTTGTAACCAAGAGTGGATTTGTAGGCTAGGCTAGACCATGTGTGACAGTGTGTCATGCTGGTGAGATGGTTATTTGGAATGTGCTGTTGGTGTTATTTTTACATGTCAGAGCTTTACTTTGAAGCCTAATTGTTCATTTGCTCAGTCACTACAAGATGCTTTTTTACTGGGCTGCCAGCAAGTTAATTTAGCTGGTTCCCAAAGCTGATACCTTATAAATAAAAGTTCTGTATGTGTGATTTGTTTTTCTTCTTGAAAAAAAGCTCTGCTATGTATTTTTTTCCACTCACCTTTCCCAGCTGGATTATGCATCCAACTGCATAGACTATTTTCTTAACCAGGAGATTCTGTCTGCCTGTTGTTTTTATTCATGGCTTTTCCTAGAAATACTCAGGGCAGTGATGCAGTTCTGATGTAGGTGTGGGAATGGAAATGTGCTGCAGTAGCCTGAAGGTTATGATGCATTATTGCAATTCCTTGACAGAAAAACACGTCTGTGAGTAGTTGAGTGATCTCAGAATACTGACTATATGCTTAATAAGTTTTTGGTGTAGGAAAATGTTATTTTACAGTTCTATACGTGAGATACAGAGGCAAAGCTTTTCCAATGCATGTGAGTTTGAAAGTCTCTGCACAGTGTTTTAACCTCAAGCCATGCTTCTGGGTAAGGATAATATTTTGTCTTTAACTATTCTAAGCCGTATATTCTAAAATAGAAACAGACTTCTTTTTCGAAAATGTCCCTGCACAGAAGTCCACTGTGCTCCATTGCACAGTGAAAGATGAGTCTTAATGACATGGAGTAACAAAATACATTTTCTTGACTTTTTCAGAATTAGTTAGTTGTATGTGCTTAAATTATAATTGTAGTAGCAAGTATGTTAATAAATTTTTACAGTTCTTAAAATTACATCTGGTTACTTATATATTAAAGTACCATAAAAAGTAAGCTGTAGGTCTTAGTATTGCAAACAGGTTGTGGGATTGTTTTGTTGTGTTGGTTTTTGTTTGTTTTAATAGCATGGAGGTTTCATGGTAATAGTGATGGTAATGTGGAAATAGGAAGACTTACTCATTGGGGAAGCAGTGCCATCATTTATCGTTGTAAGAGCACTGTTGTAATACAATAGGTCTTGGGAGGAAAAAAAAAGTAGAAATGCAAATCTTTGAATCATTGAAATTAATTTCTAACAAGAGTGTCGATTTCTGATCAAACCCTGATGAAGCATTCATGTCATTACTCTGTACTTTTATCATGAAGCACATTAAATATGTGAATGTGAAGGGAAGACTCAGGGGAAGCACAGTGAAATTGAGGGGAAAACTAGGATCAAGACCAAGATGTATGAAGCTCTGCTAATATGCCAAGCTCTTTAATATAACATTGCAGTCTAGCATTGGGTAAACTTAAAACTATTTTATTTTGCTTATGAAGTAATAAGATTTTAATCTAAATCTTGGCTATATGTAAATACTTCAGCAGGTACAGAAAGTAGCTTCAGTCTTTATTTATCAGGGAGATACTCCCTAGCCCCATTAGTCTTCAGTTTCTTGTAATTCATATGACTCCATTCATTAGGAAGGATTTTGGAGTACATTTTCTAGTGATTGATGTGTACTGTACATTACCATGCGAATTTTGTGCTTAGAAAAGGGGAACATGACCTTGTTGAGTAACCTCATTAATAACCTCATTAGTGTGCTAGTACTTTTTAGCTTGGAAGGTTAAATTAAACACTGAAAGAAATCAGAAGAGCTTAAGGAAGTAGACTTTTATGAATTACTTGAGTTTTAAAACTATAAACCTCTTTAAATGGCTGATTTTTAAATACAAAGCATAGCAGCTAGAAACTAGTTTTGGTGGGGGAAATCTTATGTGTTTAATCATTAATTAGCTTTTAAACATTTTTTTCTTTTTTTTTCTTGATATGGTAGATAAAAATGACTACATTGCAATGTAACGGCAGTATTAAAAATTGGAAAACAAGAAAAACACACAAATACTTGGTTAAGCAGTTTCAATTTAGTTTGTGGAAAGGCAACTATTACCTATTTACCTGGCAATAATTCCAAATTATTAAAGTAAAATTTCTAAGCTATGCTTTCTGCTTTTAGAATCAATAGTCTTGAGATAACTCTGTTTCCAGGAGTCTGTGTTGTATATGGTGCTGTAAAAGATGCAGATGTCAATTGGATGAGTTTATTTAAAATAAAATATATTTAATTTAAACTTAATTTATAGCCTGATAATATAACATTCATGGTCGTAAAATTTCCAAAGTTATCTTCATGAAGCTACACATGGAGTCAAAACACATAAAAATACATGGTGTGGGTATGGAAGACCTTTCTTGTCCTGCTGGTTCTTTTATAGACTAATAATTTTCTAGGGATCACAGGTAGCTTAAATTGGTTCTTGCCAACAGTATTTGTTGATTATACATGAAGCTGGAATTGAAACATCCTTGAAATGATTTTACTGGTGGTTGAAGTTTGAATGTTGATATAATTTGCTGTGTTAAGAAAGCATACTTGGAGCACCAAATGACAAATACAATAAAATGATAAAATGATGATACCGTGAGAATGAAGCATCTTGTCACTGATCTCATATTTAGTCTGAGCTATTTTAAGGATCTTTGCTTTGCTAGTAAAATAGTACTGATAAAATAGTTCATGTAATGTCTCCTATGCTTTCTCCAGTTATGTATGAGGCACCATGAATACACATACGCAGAGGTGCAATATGCTGAGCAAGAGCAGCTTTTTTTTTTTAATTGGGGAGACAACTGGTTTGAATCCTCAGATCAAAGAGGAGCAAATATAATTTAGAGATACTTCTGATCACAGCCTTTTCTTGTTATCTGTGTTGTACATGGTGATTGGAATTTCTAGGCAACTGTATAGAAAACTTTATTCCAGAAATACTAACAGATTTGTATTTTTTCACTTATCATTGATGCTTTTCTTTCTTTTCCTCAAGATGAAAGTATATGGGGAGGATGACACTTTCTAAGTGGATAGATATTAACATTTTGAGCAATTTTTACTCTCTACTTTTTCCTCTTTTTCTTTCTTTTTGACTCTCAGCAGATTCTAGAAATCTATACAGTTTTTATTAGTTTGGAAATATCTTTTGCACTTATAAAAAACTGTAACACTGTTATCTTCCTATTGAAGCACTAGAACCTTGTGTTTATGCTTCAGCAATGTGTAGAAAACACCATCAAGAATCAGATTATTTCACTTAAGTATTAAGCTTTAAAACACCCGCACCAAAATACAGAGATCTTGGTAAAATGTAGGCATAAATGAAACAAAAATGGGTGTTCATAAACCCTGGGATAAATGAAAGGGTGTAATTGCTTAACAATTAATATGTGGAATTGCCTTTTGGGAAATAATTTAAGAATTACTTCTCACTTTCTTAAATACCTCTTCTAGCTTGTACCTGATTCACCAAAGATCATATTATCTAGTTTAACTACGATCTGAAATTGCATCCCTGCTGAATTGTGAAATCATGTTTTATGGATGAGGATTTAAATTTATTTCACAATAATACAGCAATAATACAAATAAATAGAGCTTATGTTGCATCATGTTCTTTTTGTTGTTTGTAGACTCCAGAGAAGAAACAGTCAGAACCTTCCAGAGGAAGAAAAAGAAAAGCAGACACTCAGAGTGAAAGCAGCCAAGGTAAATTAAAATGCAAATTGATTAAGTAGTGATTACATATAACACAGTTTTGACTGTTAGCCTTAAAAATTCTGTATATTCTCTTACGTAAGATAGGTGTTATGTTTTGGATGGTAAGTTATTTATTCTTCTCACCCACCCATTTGTCACTGGAAGGGATGGGCAAGTGAAATGTGAACTGGGCTGGTAATTACCGAAAAGAATCATGAGCTACTACATGTAGCTCATGTAACTCACAGCTATGATACAACTCTGTAATCTTTTTAAGAATTACAGCAATTCTTCTCATGCAAAAAACCTTGTGGTTTGAATTTCTTTTCAGGAGATAAAGGGGGAAAAAGGGATTACTGATTACAGTATCTGATACTTGTTTTATAGGTATATGTAAAAATTGAATTTTATTCTTGATTGTAGTAATATAGAGGGATGGGGAAAATCATGATAAGACTGATTTCTAATTTAATATTTGCAAAGTTTAGTTTTTGTCATTCCTTTCTTTAGTGTGGCTGTTGGGTGAAAACTGGTGGAAATTTAACCTCAAGATAAAAATTCATCAGAAGGAGAGCGGATACAGTTCTGATAACATCTGTATCAGCTTTATTTTTCATTCTAACAGAGATAGATGTCACTTCAGATATAAGGCAATGGGCTCCATATCTGGAAGTCATGATGCAGCATGCTATTAGTAGAAGAATCATGGTTTTTGATTAAAATTAATTTCTTCCTAAGTGTTACTTCATTGACACCTGCTTTATTCAAAGAACCTGAATGAAATTTCCTATTTTCATTGTTCTAGTAGTTTATTCTTCCTGTTACTAATGAGTGTTGAAATTAGAGATGATGGAAATTTTTGTGACCTTTTAATACAGAAAACATAATTATAATGTCTTATAATCACTGTTTTAGTGTCAGCAGCAGTAAAACTGAGTAGTCTGCACTGCAATATTCTCAAGGAGCTGGCGTAAGAAACTACAGCCTCTTGGAGTGGTACAGTACAGTTGAAGCACAGCAGAAAACTCCTATTGTATTGGAAAAAAGAAAGAAATCAATCTCTTGTATATTTCATACCCAGGATATTGACTTTTTAATATGTAAATTAATCCATAAATGTTGAAGAAGAGGATTGTTTAGAACATAGGAGTAATTGGAAAGTGGCATAAATCAGTGTAAATCTATTCATAATTGGCTATGCCAAAATAATTTGACGTTTCTTCAGTGCAGAGTTCTGTAACGTGACATCAAATACATTTTCCTATACTGAAAAGGAATGCAGTCTGTCTCATTTATCTGCATGAAAGCAAATTTGATAAAGTGATATATGAGAATTAAGCATGAGGACAGAAATCACTAGCAGAATTACAGAGTAGATAAAGAATTGGCTGGAGGGAAGTAGCAGCAATAAGGACACTGACTGAGTAACTACTGGAGAAGCTGGCTGTGTGCTGTTCTAGTTCTTGGAATTACTTATCTAAATTTTTCTGTTAAAAGTTTTCACACATAAAGGACTGCCAGATGTTTCTGGTTTTTGTGTTACTTTTTAGTGACCCAGCATTATGCAGCAGTGTCAGTACAGAAGTATACTGAACTAGAGAGAATTCATCAGGGCTGAAACTATAGAAAAGCTTGAAAATCTTTGCTAAAAAGTGGAAATTGAATTTATGGATCTATGGGTAATGATCTCCTAATATATTGCAAAAATTTCTTTCTATAAAGTAAAAAGCTTCGAACACTAGTCCCTTTCCAAGATGTCTCCTAACAGATTGTCTGACTTCTACAGCAGAAAAACCCACTCTTAAGATTTATTGGTCATCTTAGGGCCAGACAAAAGAAAGCATGTGTGCATTGGATAAGATACAGATGCAATCTCAGGAATTCCACATATGGGTCAGGTACTCCTGTTGAAGAAATACAATTCATGTTAGTTCTCCTGAAGTCTCAATCCATTTAAAATAAATTCTAATCTCGTTCTCTGGTGTTTTATTTTCCTAGTTAACACTGTGAATTACCCAATTCATAATCAGGTTAAGAAGACTGGAAATACTTCATTCTCTATGCTCTCACTGTTACTAGCACCTAGGAAAATCCTTGGGCAGAATATTTGGGCATAGTAACTCACTTGGAGTATATAATGTTAGTAGACTTGGTTAATTTGGTACTTTGAGATAGTGCTTGAAAAGGGGAAGGACTTAGAGCTAAAGGTTTGATCTATAGGATGAGAGATGAGTTTCCTCTTATCTAGAAGAGGTCTAGGGTTTCTGTAAAGTCTACTCTAAACTGATTTAGGAATTGAAGGTGACTTAATATCTGATTTCTCAATGAATGGAATATGCAAATCCCTTTGTTTTGGCCATCTCTTAAATACCTGTATAGGGACACCAGGTATTACCACATAAAAGAAAACCAATTAAGAAGTGGTAAGATTTTGCTATAATAATTTTATAGGTAAAAATGTAAGACACTTCCACAAGTAATTTAACCAATTCTAATGTATTACTGTATTGCAGGAAAGAATATTGGGGGACGTGGTCACAAGATAAGTGACTATTTTGAGGTAAGAATTTTGTAAAATTTACTTTGGCTTTAAAATTTTATTCTAAAATACGCTTTTAGCTTTTTTTTGATGCTACAAGATTTTTGGTTGCAATGGGCAGGCCTCTTGAGAAGTTACACCTTTTTTCTTTATGTAAGCTTCTGAGATTAAACCTTGAAGTGGAGATGCAGTCATCTCGATGGAGCCTGAACTAAAATACAAAAACCATTATCGTTCACACTGTTCCTTGATTTACAAATTCTGTGTACAGATAAGCTGTAGAATGTACTGTGTACATTCAGTAGATGTATAATGTATTTTGAGATTGACTGATTGGAGGTCCTTATCTGTTCTACAGTACCAAGGTGGAAACGGCTCAAGTCCAGTGCGAGGTGTGCCTCCTGCAATCCGCTCTCCTCAGAATTCACATTCCGCTCCTTCTTCTGTAAGTCTGGGAACTTCAAAACTGCTGGACATAGTTTTATAGTCTAAAAATAGCAAAATTAAAAATAATCTATATTCAAGGGGAGAGTTTTCGAAGGAATGAGTCCTGGGGAAGAGTCCATTCTTCCAACAGGAAAAGAAAAATCAAATTAAGTATTAAAACTGAATTTTTCATAACACTGGGTCATTTTTTCTTAAACATCTTTTTAAATACAAGGTGGTTATTTAAAATGTTGAATAAAGTGTTGTAATGACATCTATTCGTAGGCCTCACACATAAAAGGGAGTTTTTTTGTTACTTATAAGGAAACTTAGACCCTGAGCTTGGGACTTTAAAAGCTCAGTTTTTGATAAATCGTAATTTTTTCAATAATTTTTTTTCTAATCTGCCTTTAAAATTCTCTTTCTTGGTCATGCTAATTCATTTTTTTCCTTTTCATGAGCACAATTTCAGTGCTCAGCATACCAACATGTTACTTGAAATGGCCAAACAAATTTTGCCAGCTACAGAAAAGATTTGTTTTCTCTGATGGTAGACGTCAGCTTTTATTCCATGTGCTTTCAACTTCAGGCATCCTCTTGGTCTTGCCAACAATATGGAGTGTAATACAGATTTTGGAATTTGGCTTGTAAAAGGTCTCATTCGCACAAACTAGGTTCATTAACAGGATTGGCGTTCTGATCTGCACTAGCTTCCCCTCTCTGGTTCTCCCACGAGAGCTAAACACTCCAAAAATAACTCACATTATTCTTGAGTTGTGAAAGCTCAGAATCCGAAAAATAAGTCTGTAAGACTTATGTCAGTCTTGTATTGTCTTAAATCTTTCAGTCTGTTTCCCAGAAGTGACAATCTTAGTTTTCTCAGAGAATACATTGCATTCTTCCTGAACTGCAAATGGTATCCTGATAGCTCTCAATGCAGTGCTCCAAGTAGTAGCTTGTGTAAAAAAATACCTTATTTCTCTGTTCTTTGTGATGTCCCTGCCAAGACTTGTACCAAGATTATGCTCATAATTAAATACTACAGCTGTATCTAATGTATTTTGCTTTCATGCCTTTCAGGTTCGACAGAATAGTCCTTCTCCTACTTCATTAGCTTTTGGGGACCACCCTCTCACACAACCAAAGCAGTTATCTATTAAAATTACTCAGGTAACTTTTTGAGTAGATCACTTTAGACTGCAAAAAAAAAACAAAACAGTGGTTATGTTTATTTCTTTGTCTTTAACTTCTTCTAAACTCTTAAAGACTTTCAAAAGCTTTGCTTTTTAATATTGCCAAAGCATTTTTCTCTTCAGTTCAGCAGCTCATAATTTAAGTATATCTGTGAGTTTTTATTCTGCACTTGCTCAGCTCCCAGCACTGCACTTCATGATTACATAGAAGACCATGTCATTGGTAGGTTTTTGCTCAAGATTTTAGCTGTGATTTTAGAAGTAGAGGCTGCTTTTTCAGGCAGTATTTGAATTGACAGCTGCCATTGTCATACCGCATTTAAAATCCGACATTGAACAAGAAAAATGCGGTGGAGCAGTGGATGAGATGGCAATCAAAATGATTAACACACAATTCTGACGTGACTTTTAAAAGCTGAAATCAACTGTTTCATTCTCTCTGCCATTTCTTACAGATCTGTTCTGTCTTTCACATTAGTCAGGAAAAGGTTGCTTGACCTGTTGACCAATACAGAGAAATTAATTTGTTGACATTTACCTTCTTGCCCTGTTTTGTATGCTTTTTTGTGAGCAGTAACTTCTCAATGAGTGGTGAAATCTTTTTAATACTGTTTATGTCCCAACTGTTCACAGTTGTCCTCATGAAGAGGGAAAGTGATTCTGAATAAGAACCTTTCATGACACTTCCAGGAACCTGAAAATAAGATTTGCTAGTTTTGTTAAAGGTTTTAAAGTAGTTTATTTCTCCACCTAATGAGCATAAGAAGAATTGTGCTGTAGTTGTAAAAAAAAAGGATAAATATTTCAAAATGTTTTTTCTAGACTGATCTCACAATGCTGAAATTAGCTGCACTAGAAAGTAATAAAAATCAAGACTTGGAAAAGAAAGAAGGTCGTATAGATGACTTACTCAGGGTAAGTGTTGGACCTGAGGTAAAGGTATTTATTCAGAGCAACAGATTGAATATGGGAACAGTTTTTTAGATTTTTTTTTTTTAATTACTTAAAAAGTATAACAAGTTTTTAATTTTTGTAATTTTTTTTCTTAAAGAAGTCTGTATAATGAAATTCATTTCTTTTTCAGCTTCTGTGCTACAACTTGTTAATGATTAAATATGTTTATAGACTTCTGAAGGTGCAATGTTGGCAGGCAGTTGATTAATTCCTTAAATTCCTAATTTAATTCACCTAATGGGTGTTTTTTTGGTTCTAATTGTGAATAGCCATTCTCTGTGGAACAACTGTTGGCATTTTCAGAATGGAGATGATTGTGGCAGAAATAATTACAGGCAACGAATAACTACTTTCAGTAAGAAAACTATGCTATACTGTGCTCGAAGACCTGCTTTCAGAAAAAAAGTTTTAATGCTTATCCTCTTGAAGGAAGCACTGGAGAGGGAATATACAGAAATATGAAATATGAAACAAACCTGTATTAACAAGTCGTAGTCTATTTAGTGTTCGTATGTGTACATACATATGTACAATGCATAAAAATATTAACCTGTGCAATCATGTACTATGAAATTGTATGTGTAGATTGTTTTAACATGTGTTCAGCAGTATGGGAAACAGTAAACAGTAAAAAAAAACAGTAAAAAAACAGTAAACTGTTTCTAAAAATTTTGTTTTAATCAAAATAATATTGTTGTGGAATCTTTAAGGTAATAAGTTAAATATAATTGGAACACAGGGAATTTGTTAAACTTCCTACTCAGATCATTGAAACTTTTATCATTATGAATTTTTTTTTAATTTCTTTTAAATTGAAGATGTTAGGACTCACATGCCTTCAGAAATAATATAAAAAGATCTGATGTTAAAATTTAAATTTCCAGTTTGAATGTAAATGGAGCCCTCAGTAGAGAGCTGAACATGACATTGGTACAGAGCTTTTATATATTGTCATTATGCTGAATGCTCTGGTGTACAGATTGTGGAACAATGTAAAGGAAATAAAAAAGAAACAAGGCATCCTTCTATAGATAGGGATAGGTCTGTGAAATGAAATTTTTATTTAGATAAATAGATGTGTTTATATATGTATGTTTTTTACTTCAGTCATGTGAAAGTAGATGTATTTCTTTTCTGTGACAGCTTATTTAAAAAACAGTATTTTGATATATCTCTTCATATTTTGTATGTATTTATTAGGCTAATTGTGATCTTAGAAGACAAATAGATGAACAACAAAAACTACTTGAAAAATACAAAGAAAGGTTAAACAAATGTATTTCAATGAGCAAGAAGCTACTAATTGAAAAGGTAAGTTTACTGCTTTTAAGATCTTTATGATAAAAGCTGGAAGATTGAAGTAAAACTCCATTATGATTCCTTCATTTTCACTTCAGATTTTTCATATTAGTCACTTGAGATTGAAAGTTCATATCCAGTCTCTATCAGGCATCTGAATAAGCTAAATAAAACATTTAGCCTTTTTCAGATAGTGGAAAATGTACTTTTTTAAATTTAAGGATTTACCCATCATAAGTAATTCAACATGGCAAAGCATAAGAGTTAGGAATTTAGTATATGGCATATTTTCTGGACGACTTGTTAGATCATGGTGGATAAAAGAATTTTTGAATATAATCTGTTATGAAGAGGAGATGGATAATATCTTTTTGTGAGACACTTAACTGGCTAACGTAATTTTTGATGTAAGATGATAAAATGCCATGTTAGCTCAGAATTAATGGAAAAAAAAATGAAGATGGCTGTCTTCATACTACTGGTAATGAAAGAATTATTGTTTTGAAATTTCATGCCAATTATTTTTAAACTAGTAGCAATTTATTAGAAGACAAGGATATCCTGTTTTTCTCCCTCTTCTTTAAAATAGCCTCATTTTTAACAAATCTTAAAAAGTTACTAGCAAATCGTGTTATTAGAAATTAAGGTACAAAAAAGTTTAAGAGCTGCCTTCCATAGTGCTAGGTGCTGGGTCCTGCTGTCATACACAATGGCAGCAAGCGAGCCATTGGACGATTCAGGAGAGTTTTCTCACTAGCATGTCGTAAATAAATTATTGCAGATCTTTTTAAGTTCCAGCACGAGGGGAATGCAGGGAAAAGATGCATCAGATCTGTTTGGCATGATAGTAAGTGCATCCCTTCAGACTGAGACTACTACAAGGGATGTTTTCTGTGAAAGGCCCTAGTTCAGTCTAGAAGTCTGTAAAAAGATCCTTAATTCTGACAACTTCTCACTTTTTGTGTGTCTGTGTGTGTGTGATTTCAGGCCATAGACATTTCTTATGAGGCAAGCATTTGTAACAATTAATGAGATTTCCTTGCTTTAGTTGCTCATAGTGCTCTTTCTTCTCTAAGGGGGACCAGGCAGACTCATTTGGTTGTCACACCTCAAGGATTCTTGTGGTGGCAGTGCTGGTTCTGAGAAGGGCATCTGCTTCTGTCAATGCCAGTGAATATCTGATTGCAGTTAAGCTGCCCGCAGTGCATTGCCACACAGAGGTCCCTGCCCCAAGTCACTGTGGTACAAGTAGTAACATAGATGCTCTGTCAAGGAAGTTTCCAGGCTAAGTACAGGAAGTGTTTTCTTTATGATATCTGAGTCAGTGCATTTGTTGTAGTAGACATGTGCAAATAGAATCTTATTTATATCCTCTGTGATGCTGATACTCTAAATAAAGTGGGTTTTTAATGATGAAGAGCAGCAAACTTTATAGGAATACTGAGCCAAACTCAGCTGGGTTTTTTGGTGCATAAATTGTCCTCTAGTACTGGTTCTGGCAACTGCAGATGTTTGAGTTCTTTAGAAATTAGAATAAATGGGGCAAATACTGCAACATATTTATGTTTACTCTCCTCTTATCCCTGCCTTAAAAGCCTGTTGGAGGAAAAAAAAACCCTGAGTGTTTTATTGACTTTTTGAACACTTTAGTGTTACTAAATATGATTTTTTTTTTGTTTTGTTTTCTTAGAGCACACAGGAGAAGCTGGCAAGCAGAGAGAAGAGCATGCAAGACAGATTACGCCTGGGGCATTTTACAACAGTTCGACATGGTGCTTCATTTACTGAACAGTGGACAGATGGCTTTGCATTTCAAAATCTTGTGAAGTTAGTCAATGCTATGTTCTTAAAATTCTCACTAATTGTTACTTCCCTCTAGTGGAGTTTTTTATTACTAGTGTTCTAGGATTGAAGCGGCTTTCCATATGTTGTAATTTGCTTTGCCTTTTGAAGACTAAGAATAGAGTGTAGAACTCCATTAATCAGCTGAGGGAGTACTAAGGTTGTGTGTCTTTGAAAAACAGTTTGGTTTCACTTTGTTTTAACTATCTTTAGAAAAGCATGAATGTAGTAAATAAGCAGCACGTAGTCATTCCACTCAGCTGATAGAACTATAAAGGTAAATCAGTGATTTTTCAGGAAGACAGCCATGTATCAGTGGTGGTCATTGGGACAGATGAGGTCTGTGAAGCTCTCACTGGTCACATAGGTGGTAACTGCACATGCTCATGGCAGCAGCTTTTTCCAGCATCCTGCTCCTTTAGTGCTGTGAAGAAGCAGTGACAAATCTGGCAGCCTGAGATAGGGCTTAGTGCAAGTGGATGGGGGAGAGCAACCACCTGGAAAAGAGGTGCCATAACAAGTGTTCAGCAGAGATAGGGCCAAGGAAGAGGGCTCTTCAAGAATCTCAGAGATGGTAGTAAAATAATCTGAACTCCATAGGAGTTAATTGGTAATAAGTGTAATTCATTAGAGATACAAATAGATATACAGATAGAAGAATACATATATTTTAAAAAGTAATTCACCAACATTTTAGTTTTTTGAAGGACAGTATTTAGTCTTAGCATTATGGGATTTTCTGGGGCACTGTTTTTCTAAACAGTCTTAAAAACTGTCTGTAGATGTGTTTTGTATAAAAGCTGTAATCATTTGCATGCAACCAAACTGATGATTTATTTGGGAATGACCAGATCACATGCAGTATTTGGCCTATAAAAATCAGGTACTCTATTGATGCTGTTAGGGGTGTTTTTTATGGTATAGAATAAGGTATCCACCAGCTCAGATTTTTTTTTCTTTTTCTAGTGCAGAAGTCATGCATAACACTTTTAACAACAAAACAAAAAAACCCACAAAACCCCAAAACAACAACAAAAAACAAACAATCCCCCCCGAAACCACCATATATTTAAAAAGTAAATTGTGCCATAACTTTACCAAATTTTTCCGCTTCATGAAGAGCACTGGTGTTCATTCTCCTAGGAAACATTTTCACATGTACAGTAAGTTTTAAAAAATTTCTAAATGCCTTTTCATTAAAAAAGATAGTTCTTGAAAAAATGCAAATTGATGAAACTTTAATAAAGCTTTTTTTGGGGTTTACAGGCAGCAGGAGTGGGTGAATCAACAAAGGGAAGACATTGAAAGGCAGAGAAAGCTCCTGGCCAAGCGAAAGCCTCCAACTACAAATAATTCTCAGGCACCATCTGCCAATTCTGAACCCAAGCAGAGGAAAAATAAAGCTGTGAATGGGGCAGAAAACGATCCCTTTGTTAGACCCAATTTACCACAGCTGTAAGTTTAACATTTCAATCAGTCTTTTACATAAATTCTCAGATATTGTCTGTGTGTGTTCTATTCAAATAACAGCATAAAAAGACACTCAGTATATTCAGCAGCTATATTCTCACTGAGGACTTGCTGATGTTAGGGAAATTGGCACCGCTGTCTATGAAGTTGTTGTAGAATTGCACTGTCTATGAAGTTGTTGTACTGTTTATTTTTTTGTAAAGTCACCAGAGAAAGGCCCATTCTGGAGATAGGCAATGTTCCTTATGTTATCCTGATCTAGAAGTGTCCTTATCCTGGCTTCTTAGTCTTGTAATGTCACTGATACCGATTGAACTTTTCTTTATCCACATTTGTTTATGAGCTTCTCTTTTAGTTGGAGATATTTTTTCCCATATAACAGTATTTAGTTGACAAAAAAACTTTTTTCAGCCTTTAGTATTTGAAGACATGTCTTAAAACAAATGGAAATAATATCTTTTCCCCCTTTTATGAATGCTACATCCTGAGACCAACTGTCAGAAGTTACTGATCCCATTTCACATATTAACAGTGTTGTAATTTTTTGTCATTGAAACACAAAAATTGAAAGTTATTGAAGAACTCTCTTTTTTCATGGGACATTTTTTTCCTGTGAACAGAAAGAGTATAATTCAAGGCACACATTTAACTCGACATTTAAGTTGAATATTTTATGAAATTGCTGCTTCAAGATAGTAGTAACTGCCCTTTATGCTAAGAGGCTGCAGCTGGTACTGTATCTGTCCCCAGTTTATTTTTAAGTAAAAAGTAAATAATTAGGCTTAAAAAGAGTAGCAAATTAATCTGTGTTACATTGTAGAAGTAAGCTACTTGTACTGAGCATGGTCATTTTTCACCTCTCTGGTGTGGAGGCAGTCATTTATACCTCCCAGGATGGAGAGTATATAAATTGCTCTGGTTAGATCTGCTAAATAAATACATTTGGACCATCCCTTTGAAGACAGCTGCATGCGTTTTGCATAATGCATCATTCTTAAAATTCACATTGTGAAATTGTTTTACTGTGCCAAAAAAATCAAGAAGATACAGTAGTAAGGGCTGGCAGTGTAAGCAAATCTTGGTTAGCATTGCTCGTGTTTTGGTAAAGAGCTGAAGAGTCATTGCTCATTGTGACTCTTTAGTAATGCTTAGTGCCTGTGCTTCTTCTTAGACCATAATTAGTACTTAAGAATATCAGTAAATATTGCTGTTGTCTTAAAAATAATACTGCTCTGTGTTTGAATGCAATCCCTCCTGTTATTAAAAGAAACATTTAAGTAATGGAAAATACCTGAAAATTTACAGAAGTTTTTCTTTCCTGACTTTTGGCTGGTTATACTCCCGTAATCTTACTGCTTCTCTAAGAGATGATAAAATATAAATTGGGGAAAAAATACAGACAACATGTTCTAGTTTTTAAGTAGGACAAGATGAATTCCTGGTAATAAACATCAGAAAATTTTCTGGTGTTACATGGTGTTAAATAATTTCCAATTTACTAAAGACTGCAAATTTTCATTTCATCTGGCTTAACAGTTACATGCTAAATGACACATGAAAATGCTTGCATGTTATGGAATTGCCAGGAGAACAATCAAATTTGTCCTTTTGTATCTAGTGCTAGCAAAAATGTAAGCAGTTACTGAACCAAAACTGTTCTGCATTTAAGTGTCATAGTTCGATCATTATATAATCTAGATATGAGATCACTTGCCTCTATCATAAGCTTATAAATTTTGTTTCAGATCTTTGAGGAGGTCTGTAATGCATCCTGAAATCACGGAATCGTTTAGCTACATTATACGCTCAGGCCTTTAGTTGAAAGGGGATTTTTGTACTTAGGATTTGTTATAACTTTGTATTGTAGTATTATGTGTTGACTCCTTTCTGCTTCTCAGTACAGAATTGTTTTGTGTATCTTGGTAAAACATTAATTATGTTCTTCCATTTTAGAGTAAATTTGCCATGTGCTCTACATGATTCCTATTACATTGCTTATGACTGTTTCTGCATTACTTTGACAGTAATGATCTTAATTAGTATAGTCAAATGGAAAAGTTTCTGTTTATATGAGGCATGAGGAAATGCAGAGCTACTTGAGATTAATGAACTAAACCAGTAGTGAATTAGTACAACATACATGCAAGTGATCAAGCAGGTTTATTTTAAACATACAAGCAGCTTGCTAGGGATTGTTACCAACAGGTGTCTTTACCACTGCATTGTTTGCGTTAAAAAATATCTCCAGCTTCTGCTATTGACAAATGATTTATAGCTTTGTAACAATCAGGAGTATTGAAGCTTTTTCTGCAAACAGGTGTCAACTATTTTGAAACAGACTGAAGGTGTTGCCTGAGGCATTCTTAATGAGGCATTGTTTTAGTTTAGCTGATTATACTGTGGTCTCTGATAGAAACATAAAAGCAGAGTTTTTGCTCTGAAGTGGTTGGTATAAAAGTTGCCAGTCTTCCAGTGTCTTGTGAGTGAATGGTGGCCTAGTGCTTCAAGTAACATGAGACACACGAGTCTAAACACTGTCCTGGTTTTCCATCATTCTTCCCCTTTTTGTGGCCCAAGCCAAAACTAAAAAGTAGCTTGAATTTTGAGAGTTCTGATTTCTTCTGAGCAAAGTAATTTTATTAGTCTTTTGTGGAAGGAATAAATTGCAATGTATTTAAAGAAAAAAATATTTATTTGAAGTAGAGGTTGCCTTTTTAGCCCTGGGAAAATAATCTGTTTGAAAACTCTCTTCCAAATTCTTTGGAGATGTGTGAGAGGATTTTGTAATATTATAGTGCAGGTCCCCACTTTCTGGAAGCAGCTCTATTTCATGTGACAATTACTTCTAGGAGCAATGTTTTATTTGGTTTAGATGGTGGAATCCTTCCTCTGCAGCTTCAGCCATTTCAGTTGTATTCACTTCCCTGTCACCTCTTCAGGTGCTTCCCAGTTCCTCCAAGGTAGCCTGTATATGTGCTGCAGTTTGGACTGGGACAGCAGAGAGAGCTGGCAGGGTTTGTCACTGTGGCTGAACAAATGCATCATTTAGCAGGAGCATTCTGTTCTGTATGGAACAAATAAAAATATTTTCAGGAACTTTTTCAGGCTGAAGTGCCAACAATGTGTCTGGGCTTTACTGGACAAGTAAAGACAGCTCCTTCCCTGAGGCAGTCTATTTCTAAGGCAAACATGGAAACAATGGGTGAAAAGATGTCATAAAAGGTTTGGAGCTTGGTTGAAGGTTTTTCATCCTTGTAGAAATTTGGGGAGCTGGAGTGAGAATAAACTTGGGCCAAAAGTGAAGAGCTTCAGAAATTGTAGCCAGAAAACTTGTATTGGATGTATATATGTCTGTTTGGGAGCATGGCTGCATTCTGCTGTGCCTGTATATGCAGGATGATTTTCCAGCAGGGCAGAGGTGGGAAGAGAGAATGCTTGTAAACATACCAGGCTTGATCATGGTGAAGAGCAAGGAACACATGGCTAGTTTGGTTTTTTTGTCTTGTCTGTACCCACTAGTAAAAAAAATTTGATTGTAGGAGATTTTCTCTGCACATACAAGGAAGAAGTAAAAAGAAGACTGGTTATATCTACACATGTATATTGTGTCAAAACCTTTGAAATTTGGTGGTGAAAACATAAGCCTCTGAAAAGCCTATTCTTTCTAATTAAAAAAAAAAAAAAAGTTTTAATTGATGGTAATCAAGCCTTTCAGGCCAGGAAAGCTGTTTACTTTCTTCCAGCAACAAGTAAGAGTGGCACATCATGACACCTGTATGTCACAGGAGAATTATGCTACATGCACAGAATATGTCCGGTGTATTTTGGGGATTTTCAGGAATTTATTGCACATGTTTCGGAGTTTATTTGGCTGCAGACAGTTAAAAGACAGCATTTATTGTACGGTAATCTTCTGCAGAAAAGATCATGGTCAGGACCAGACGGTTGCCACATTAATTCATGCACCTGTTCCCAGCTGCCCTTCTTCCCCAGTGCTCCTCAGATTAGCCTCTGGCCTGACTATCCAGTTTAAGATTACAGCAGCCTTTTTTGTGATTGGCATCCCTACCCTGTGCTCCTCAACCTCTCTCCCTCCACGCCTGATGAGACCTGTGTGTCTCAAGTGATAGAGGAGAACCCCTTCTGCAGGAAACTGTGGTGTCTTGTAGGTGCCTTGGGTGGGGCTCTGAGCAACCAGACCTAGTAGGTGGCATTCCTCCCTGCCCATGGCAGGAGGGTTGCAACTAGATGATCTTTAAGGTCTCTTCCAACCCAGACATTGTGTGATTCTGTAATTCTGTTTTCAGAAGGTGTCTCCATCATCTCCTTTTGCCCTGCCAAAGGTATGGTGGGTGGATGCAGGTAGAAAGTGGTGGGCTGATGAGGAGCAGTCTCTAGGCTGGTAGGATGTTTTCGTTCTCTGCAGTGGGCTGGTGGCCTACAACCAGAAAACAGACACTACTATTGGCTGACTACTGTTCGTTGTGTGCTATTTTAATACCAAGTACACTGTATTTTTAGATAAAAACTATTAAATTCCTAAAAAAAAATTGTTTCTGAGTATGAGAGAATAAAGTTTTATTTTTCAGAAGTAAATGAACAAAATCCAAAGTGACTGTATTGTGTACATCTCTGTGTTTTATCCATTTCTCTGAAATGTGGTGGTCAGTAATGACTATTTTAGATTGCTGTGAAGCATGCTGTGCTGTTAATAGAGTTAGATTTGTAAGGAAATAGAAAAATGGAAAACAATCATTTATTGGGTTATGGCATAGAAACATGGAAAGAGTGACTTTGAATGTTAATGTTTTCAATATGACGTCCAAGTTGTGCTCTGTGCTCAAGAGGGCTCTTCCAGGACTTTTTGAAAGGCAATACTTGCTAGAGCTGTCTAGGCACTTTGTAACTCTGGGTGGACACCTCAGGTTTTATGCAAAGGACCAGATTTTCCATATGACATCAGTTTTTAGGGGGATCTGTGGTTTTAGGGCTCGCAGTGTTAGCTTAAAGTTCTGGTAGGTGATGTCATAAACTTTGTATTTTGGGTATTTGAGTGCTTTACTGGTGGTTCAGCATTGCAAAGCCACCTAAAATACTGACTCTTCTTCCTGAGAAAGACAAACTTTACTATCTGTATTTCTGGAAATGCACAAGCTGTATTTTATACTGTAGACAAGAATCTGGAAATGACAATTTTTTTGTTTGTTTTCGATGCCTTGTAAACATTGGCATTGGTCTTTTTTAACTGAGAATCCACATTAGAGTATTTTACTGTTTTAATAGAAGTGTTGAAAAAGTGTCAGGGATATTCTTGTAAGTTGTCTGACATGGTCTGGATTTCTTTGATAGTGCTAATAGATGTATTACAGCAGGAATTGGAGCATTTGTTTCCTATGTTTCTTGCTGTTGCTAGGACTGTACAGAGTCCAAGTGCATTGCCAGCTTTCCTAGCTATGGAGATAGCCCATTTCACATTTGCTTTAATGCCTCTTCTTTTAAGATGTAGCATCCATTGTCTAAACCCAGAGAAGATTCAGCCAAGAAAAGAATATAAATACTAGGTCCCAAAATCTGATAGTAAGAGACCTTCTGTCTTTCTTGGAGAGGCAGATTTTCTCCCTCCATTGCCTTCAGAGTGTCTGGGGATGCCAATTGACTGTAACACAAGACTGCTCTGAATTGCAGTAAGAAAAAAAGATGCAGGGTAACTTTTTATGACATATCTTAAAAGAAGCTATTGCCTCTCAGATTCTGACAGGATGTGATGATGGGTGCTTTTGTCACCTGATCTGAGTGTTTTCTATATGTTACAGACCCAGAAGGCTGATGAAATAACTACAGTCTTGTGAGGCTCTTTCCAATTTCTTAAAAATTTGGATGGTGTGGTCAAAAAAAAACCCTCAATAATTCACTGAGATTTGGTTGAATCAGTTTTCTGTCTTGGTCAAATCAGGAAGTGGGCAGCAAAATTGAATATTTATAGTAAGAGGAATGGAAAGGACTCTATTAAAGCTTCAGAACCACCAGATTTGATCTGAAAAAGATGCACTCCTTTCAACAACTCTAATCAACAACTTTTGAGACACAATAAAATTACAGGTGTTGGAATTGTGAAAACTGTGGTGAATTTGAAATTTAAAAGGGAGGAAGAAGTTTTACAATCTATTGTAAGATTTCTGCAAATTTTGTTGAAGTTGATTGGCATTTGCTGTGAGAAAAATTTGAATTAGTGTCCCTCATCTCTGGGAAAATGACTGATTCTCTAGACATTCTAGTCCTCAGACTTGCAATAAAAACAGTATGTATAGCCTCCTAACTACCTTGGGTAGTGATCTTCCCAGCTGATAGTTGAACCCACAGAAATACGGATTTTGTCAGAATGTACAATACTATGAGTTTTCGCTTTGTATCATGCCAAAAGTATTAGGACTAGGCAAAACAATAAAAAGTATAATTTTAATTTTTTTTTTTAGGGATTTGTGTGAACCCTTTGAACAAGGCCCTACCTCTCTCTTCTTCCCCATCCCCTGTTTCTCTTCCTCGTATGTGCATGGTTTCTTATCTGGAACTTTAGTCTCTTGGGTTTATTTTTTGGGTGGTTTGTCTTTTTTGTTCATCAGATGAATAATGCATGCAGTCAGTTTGCAGGTTTCTTAGTTACTAATCTGTGCAAACAGTCTAGATTCTCTGTATGATAACTAAATTTATGTCTGAGCAAGTCTATAGACAGTGAGGGACCACTGAATTATTTGTAGCCAGAAATTGCTGAGAAGAGGAAGATGCAAAGAGAACAAGCAAGAGAGTCATATGTGAATTCAAAGCTGACTTTGTGGTTTCATGCAAAATGTAGTGCTAATGAACTTGAAATGTATGGTTTTGAATTACCATCTGTAAATCACAGCTCAGAAATCCAGTGTTACCGTTCTTGTCTAATTTCTGAATGTGTTAGGGTTGAGAACCAAGCAGTGGAGTAGCATCCATCTATCCAAAATCTGGGATGGTGATAAGATTCAAGATGCATCTAGGTAATTAACAGGCTCTCTGGATGAATTGAAATGGTTCGGTGGGAGAGGTAGTTAATATTGTAGAATACCAAATACAGGCATTCTGTAAGTATGTTTTGACCCTGAAATGACAAATCCAAGATGCTCAGATAGTTCAAAAATGTACTTCTAGTACTTCTAGTGGCCGTAAATAACAAGATACTAGATATACTGTAGTTTTTAAGTAAAAATGCTTTTTTTTTGTTTGCCACCATATAAAAGCTATAATTACGTGATTATTTCATTTTTCAGTTTGACTCTAGCAGAGTACCATGAGCAGGAAGAAATTTTCAAGCTTCGATTAGGACATCTCAAAAAGGTATGTTTTTTTTAATCATGACAAAACCCATGATAATTAGTCCTATCAAAATGAAGAGATAGATTGTTGAGAGCTATCTGATTAAAAAAACCTAACACTGAAATTGCTGTACTACTTCATGCCTAATAGTGGCCTTCCTATTGTTTCTGTTTGTGCAACTTTTCAGAAACACTGGTTTACAGGGGAGCAATAATGAGTCCATCCAGTAACACTGTACTGGTTCCTTAAATCCATCTAAGAGTGCTAACAGTGATGATGCCACCGATCCTGCTCTTCCCCTTCTACTTTGTGAGCTCTTGTTTCAGAACTTAGCGAGCCAGCCAAGTTTGATATGTGGGCTTTTTTTTTTTTTTTTTTTTGCCTTTAAAAAGGTCCAATTCTCAATCATTGTACTTCTGAATTAATACAACATTTTCCTAGTATATTACCTATCACAAGAGAATATGGTTTTCCTGCTTTTATGGAAAATCTGTTCTCTATGTCTTAAGCTATTTTTGCAGTCAGATATTTTACTTTAGTCTTTGACTTCTGAAAAAACCTTTTTCTTCAACCCCATGATTCTAATAAATCTGTGTAGTGACATGATTATTACATGAAGAAACTATTGCTCATTCAAGCCAAGATCTTGAGGAATAACCTGTAAGATGGAATGACAATTGATGCAGACAGAAATGCCTGAACAAGAGTGAAAGAAAAGGACTTACATGTGCTGAGTAGTAGTTCCTGAGTTGTTGAATCAAAACAGGTCATAGTATTTTCCCCTTGAAATGTTGCGGGAGTCTGTTTCAGGCCTGTTTTCTTCAAATGTACAAGCCACCTGTTAAAAATCTACTATAATAAACTGAACTGGCCCCTTGAGAAAGCTGCAGCTGTTCATAAAGGATATGACAGGAAAGTATTTGAATCTCTACTAGGAAATCTGCATATAATTTGCTGGCACTAGTGAAGTATAAACTGCCCGCATTGTTCTTCATTGTTAATGGTTTAGAAGCTCCAGCTTCACATAAAATTCTGTTAGGAAATTCTGTAGGGTTTTTTCCCATGCTTTAACTTCATGAAAATCTAATGGGAATTTCAAATTATACACGAAATTAACTGTTACAGGGTTATTTAATACCAGAATTTTAGTTTCACCTTGAGCATCAGTGCTGGAGTACTTTGCAGAAGATGGAAATTCCTTGGCTAAATAATGGGGGGAAACAAATGTTATTCTTAGGAAATCATATTTGAGTATATCTAAAGAAAATAATAAAACTACTTTCTTATATTTTAATTCTTACATGTGATACAGATTTTGTCATTAACTAAGAACACCAATTTTGTTACCTTCATTTTACATGGCTGTATTACTCTTCTGTGCTTCTTTGCTATTTGCATTTTTTTTCTTCATTCCTTTAGCATATGCTGTTTTGCTGACTGCTCCTCTTCCTTTTCACTCTTGAGATGCTTTCCTGGTGCTCTTGTTTTTGGTGCCCTGTACATGCTGCCACCACCAGTTTTCTTTTCCTACTGCTACCCAGGAAATTCTTTTCCAGCTAGTTGCTTTGGTCCTGGAGAGAGTCTCTTGTTTTCTCACTTCCTTTTATATAGCAGTGACCTGAGGCAGCTAAGCTGGTTCATTCTTGCTTAAAGGTATTCACAGCCTGAGTGTCCTAAATAACAGCTGGAAACAATGCAACCAGCCAGTTCTCTTTGGACTAACATTGGCCTATGAACCACATTTTGAGAACCGCTGAATTGCATAATATATGAACAAAAAGGTCCAAAAGAGGCATAACTGATGGATTTTTTTTTTTTTTGTTAGCCTTTGGGAAGAACATAGACAATTGTGTGTATGAGTGTGTGGCCTTTTGTGAGGGGAGAAGGACTAAAATTCTTATAAAGGACTACTGGGTTATGAGGAACTGCCTATCATTTCGGGGTTTTTCATAGAGAACTGCAGGGATGTGTATAAATATAGAAAAAAAGAATTGAACATTATATAAACAGGAAAAACCCCAACTCTTGACGTTGTATCTTAGGATAAATAAATGGTCCATCCAGATCTGCTGGCAGATTAGTACTACTTCGTCTAGCTTTTAAATTATTAGGAATTTGATTTTTACTTCTACCATGGAGGTTCATGTCATGTCTTATTTTGGGATGAGAAGTTTTTTCCATTGCTTATGGGGATTGTTTCATGATATTCACTGAAATAATCTAGTCCAGACTCCTCAATTCATTGCATATGTGATCATTTAATATGTGTTTTAGATCATACGAATTCAGTTGTTGCTTCAGAACTATATCATCATGACATTTTCTCTCTATCGTGCTGACTTGTGCCTCCATCCCCTTGTGCAATGGCTTGTTGCCCTGTTGCTTTTACCAGCACCACCAGGTTGTACAGTCAGAGAATAAATTGGATTGGAGAACTGATCTAGCTTCTTTAAAAAAACAAATATGTTTGGGCTTTTATGTGATACTAGTTTCTTTTTTTACTTTTCTTTCTTCTGTTTGTTTTTTTTTCCCTCTTAAAGAAAAGATTAGTATTCCAGTTTGATATACCATGTGGCTGTGCAAAAGGCTCTGCCAAAATAACAAGAGGTGATGACGGGTGCTGCTGCTAAAAAAATATGTATCAGATGCCAGAGTTTTTTCTTTTTCAGCTAAAATAATTCCATAATTATGAGCTTTCTGATATGGACTAGTTTTGTCTCCCCTTTCTTCAAATTTTCAAGTTCTAGAGGCACTAACTCTGAAATCAATATAACCCTGTCTAAAATATCTTTCAATGAGAGTGTTTCACAGTTTGAGTATAGATACATACTCATAGGTTTCCACAAATTAGGCATCATGAAATCTTTATGATTTTAGAGGACCTGAATAAATTATTTATTTCATTGTTTCTTAATGCGTAGAATAAAGATGAGATAAAATTAAGTGCTGAAATTAGTTAAGGAATGTGCTCCTATCTGACATGCTTCTTTTGAAGCTGTGCTTAAAATCTTATGCAATATGCGTTCTTCATTTATAATTTTAATAAGATGCAAATGGAAAAATCTTTTCAAATTAGATTGGGTTTGGTGTCTTGTATTAGCACCTTAAGAATGTTTCTGCTGTAATGATGTGCTCTTTTATTCTTTTACTTGATTTGCACTTCAGCCTTAAAATATTTTACATGTCTTTTCTTAATCTGTTGGTTTGTACAGAATCTCTAATAGGCCATATCTCAGTCTTTTCTTCCTTTGTACATCAATTTCAGACCGCTTCCCAGATAATTTATCTCCTTGGCTGAGGTACAAAACCCAGCTGCCTCTCATTTCAAATAGCATCCCTACAGTGCAGAACAAAATCATGAACATCCCATTACCTGTGGGTTCATGAACAGAAAAATTTCTTGAAACAGGCTTTTGCCTTATCTTTCTGAATTTTCTGGCTTTAAGAGAAAAGCAGTGCATTCTTCTAGTTCAGCAGGGTTTTGTAATGTAATGTTCCTCCATCACCACTAGTATTGATGCAGGGGTAAAAATACCATCTTCAAATGGGAAATAAATGAGCTTTTATATTTCCTTCTTTTCATTTGCAGGAGGAAGCTGAAATACAAGCAGAACTTGAACGTTTGGAAAGAGTTAGGAATCTTCACATAAGAGAACTGAAAAGAATAAATAATGAAGATAATTCACAGTAAGAGTCTTTACTGTCTTAATTTTGCATGTCTATTTTTAAAGTAATTCTCTAGTATCACATTTTGCCTATAGAAGAAAAACTTGTTCATAATTTCTTTTTGGTTCTCTATGTTTATATATGTATTTTAAACACCAATTTATTTAAACTTAACTAAAATTTCTTACTATTTGGTAAATTTATTAATGCTTTTGTTGAGTATGCAAGAAATAACATACCTACACAGCTTACAGTGAAGAGCTGAGACTTGCTAGACTATATTACTAAGCTAAAAAAGCCACTTGTGAGCTGACTTAATGCAGTTCACTTAGTTGATAATAATGCAAGAAAATGCCAGGGATATTTGGTGCACCAGCAGCAATTTTGTTCTGCACTTTAGTTTAGTGTTTATGGTACTGTTTTCATTCCCACTAGGTTATAGGTACCTAGCAGGAAAAAGCCATATTATGTTGTTACTTTGTATTTAATCTGGAATTACAGTGTATCACTGTGTTAGATTGCTGCATAATATGAACTGTTACTGTATAGTTTTGAAAGTAATAATTACATAATTTAAAGAATTAAGTCTGTCTTCCATAATGACAAATACAGACACTATATAGTTTCACCAACACTTTAAGCTGGCTCTGTTGCTGGAAGGGAGCAGTGGAAAAGGAAAGTGGTAACATTCATAAGATTGGCCTACTAGAGATACACATGTAATAGAAAGACCATAAAAAAAGAATTGGGCTACTGGTCACATGACATCAGGTGTCTAATGAAGCTGCTTCTAGATTTTTCTTCTACACTGAATATATTAATTACTGTGTATGGTTTCTTTTAAAAAATATTTAGCATTGAAATATGTATATGTATAGTGAATAAAAGGAAGGTTTTATTTCTAAAAGGGGCAAGAATATGCATATAATATAATACTTCTAAAAGTAAGCAGGAATATATGTCTTCTCTCAAATAGTTGACTACTTATGACCATACTTCCAAAGCTGTAGAGAATATGGAAGGATGGGATGAGCTGTTGGCAGACTGGCCCTAAACTCTTCTTTAAAGTTTTCTATGGAACATAACTGGCAGCTTGCCTTAGATTCTTGCCTTTCTCATTATTGTACTAAGAATGTGATGAATATTCAGATCCTTTCCCTCTGATTAGATGGAAGAATGTATTTTGTCTTCTATGTATTTTAGGACAGAAAGCATGGTCCTTTTTTCTTGCTTTGGCAGCATCATTCTGTACTTGAAAGAAGTGTTTTCATTTTGCTTTTGCTTAGAGTGTGAGCAGATAGTCAGTTCTTTTGTGTGTTTTCCCCATATTGCTGTTTCTGATTTAACTTCTTAGTGTTATATAAAATCAATCTTTTTTAAAAGAGACAGTAATACACAACATATCTGGTCATGCTTTGTGTGAAATCGGAAGAATGTCCTTGTTGTATGTTCCAGAAAGTTGAAGTGTGAGTCTTCTCTGAAATTTGGCACAACAAAGAGAGACCCATGTATCACATGTTGAAATTTAAGCACCCTTTTCTTGTCCTCAAAAAAACAGAGAAAAATAACAAAATGTTTGCCAGGATTCACTGTTTTGATGACAGCGTTGTGATAGTATGTGTAAACTAAATAGTCAAAAGGTACTGAAATTGGTCATGTTGTACAGTTGTGTCATAAGATTTCTTGTGGTATAATGTTGCTCAGCATATTGTATGTTGTTTCTAAAAAGAAAACTTTTTTTGATGAGTAATACTAAGAAATTTACATTTTAGATACTACTTGTATACCTTAAACAGAATAAACCAATTTTCTTTTCTTTCAAGATTTAAAGATCACCCCACATTGAATGAACGGTATTTGTTACTCCATTTACTTGGCCGAGGTGGCTTCAGTGAAGTATACAAGGTAGAGTTTGTTGAATCTAATATTAATCTAATTTTTGAGCCATGTACATTTACCTGAGGGGGAACGACAAAAGGAGATATAATTAAGTAGGATTGTAATTGGTTGTCCAGACTTCGATTAACCCGTGGAAGGTAGCATGACAGTAGCCTTGTCAATAGACTTGTGAATTATATGCCAGTTTTTTCCTCACTTTATTAGGTGTTATTTTTATCACTTTTGGTTATAACTTTGCCATATTCATGCATTTCTTTTTTAGGCTTTTGATCTTTATGAACAAAGATATGCTGCTGTGAAGATTCACCAGCTTAACAAAAGCTGGAGGGATGAAAAGAAAGAAAACTACCACAAGTAAATATTAATTACTTACGCTTCATATGTTAAGCTTAATAGCATTACGTTGATTGTAGAAGGTTAATATCTCCATCTTCTTTTAGACATGCCTGCAGAGAGTATAGAATACACAAAGAACTGGATCACCCCCGAATAGTTAAACTGTATGACTACTTCTCCCTGGATACAGATACGTAAGTAGAACTTGGCAAGGATTTTAGTGCTGTATATTAGATAAACAGAATTGAAGAGTATTTGAACCAAAATAACGTATGTTCTTGCTTTCAGCCAAAACATGTTAAAAAACCCGCACTAGTTGCAGAATTTTGTCTGCTAAATATTGCAGGCCTTCTATAAGGTGATGAAAAGAGTGTTTGCAACACCTGACTGGCGTCAAAAGGCTGCCATATCTTGGACAATTTTCCAAGACTAAATGACATCAGGAGCATTACTAGCCTAGGTGTAGCCCCTGGTGACTGGGCTGCACCTCTTTGCATGAAATCCTCACAACTTAAGGGATAGTTAAGGTATTTCGATTCTGAGCAATGTGTCTACTATAAATAAAGAGGCTTTTCTTAATTCCTCGTCCATATGGATGCATTCTTTCTTTTTAGTGAGTATGAATGTTCTGATTTACATCAGTTTTCATAAGCTAATAGTTAAATCATGTGTTCTATGAACAATTTCATTCATATATTTTAATATTCAGGCAGCCATTCTTAAACTTGTCAGAATTAAACTAGGTTGTCATGTCTGTTTCTGATTGTGCAGTGTGATACATTCTTTAATTTTGTGTCTCTAAATTCTACCCTAGGTTTTGCACGGTTTTAGAATACTGTGAAGGCAATGACTTGGATTTCTATCTCAAGCAACATAAATTGATGTCAGAGAAAGAAGCTAGGTCCATTGTAATGCAAATAGTAAATGCACTACGGTATCTCAATGAGATCAAGCCCCCTATTATACACTATGATCTTAAACCAGGTAAGTGAGAAATGTTATGATTGAAAATGTAATTTATTTTTTATCCCTTGTTTTGTTTGTAATTCATGCCTGAAAAAGCCAGAATTATCTTCTGTGTGTCAGGGTTATTGTAAACAACTGGAAAAAGTATGTACTTTTCTTCAGAATTTCATTGCCAGAATCACCTGCCTTTTCTGTGGAAAACATTTGTTACAACTTTTCTACTTTGCATTATTTTGACTTAAATTTGTAGGGAAAAAATCATATAGCTAATAGTTACATGCATTGGTAATTAGCAGTATAAACAGATAAGATCATTAGTAGACTCAGTCCTGTCTGGTAATTGTGGAATGCTGATGTGTAATTAATTTTTCCCATATGTTTTTTTAAACCTGTAAATAGATAATTAATCACTTTCAGCATCCCAGCATAAGCGCTCAAAAACAGGACTTTACAGAGAGTTTTCTTTACCATGATATACAAATATAAACAACATTTTTCTTGATTCCATGGCCTTTTTTTTACCATCTTGCATGAATGATGCTTATATTCTTCATGTGCTTTAATCTGCTACACTTCCAAGTGTGGGGTTGCTAAAATAATTCTAAGTGCCAGGCTCTTTGCTTTCTGATCTGTAATAAACTGTTCACACATAAATTGAAATTGTACAGAATGTGTTATTAGTCTTGTTAGTTTTTGTTCTCAGAGGAACTTCATCAAATAATTTTTACATCAAGAAATTATTGTACAACTTTAACACATAGAGTAAGATTTGTATGATTGCAGCAATTTCTTGGCACAATTTTGTGGCGTATGCAAACCCTGAAAACTGTAGTGTAGGGTTTGTTCTGGCAGAAAAATAATGAAAGTTATTTGTAACCAGTATACTGCTGCATTCTGATGTTTCCTCACTCCATTTTGGTGTTTCTTCGCTGACCAGCCAACTCCCAGCTGAGAGAAGCATTTCAGATCATGATGGTAACCTACAGCTGCTGAAACTTCAGAGTTGCACAGAAACTTGTCATAGTCAAATTACGCTAGATTTGAGGATGTAAAGATTATGTAAATGTATCTCAGCTGGTTCAAGCACAGTGCAAATAACACCAAGGCTGTGGGTTTGATCATGGGTCCCTTTTAACCCAGACTGTTTTATGGTACTGAGTCTTTGATTCTGTAAAATTGTCACTTCCCTCATGAAGTTGGATGTGCTTGAAAATTGAACTTGGTTTTGAAAATAAAGCATTCTGTTAGCTTTTTTTAAGTAATTTTTCCTTTTTTTCCCCTGAATAGGTAATATCCTTCTTGTAGATGGAACAGCATGTGGAGAAATAAAAATTACAGATTTTGGTCTGTCCAAAATAATGGATGATGATAGCTATGGGGTGGATGGAATGGATTTAACTTCACAGGGAGCAGGAACTTACTGGTAAGGCCGGGTTTGATTTTGCTGTTTTGACTTTGGATCATTGTTCAGATTTTATACATGCCTATAAATGTCTTATAAAGCCAATTTGAAGAGACAACTAGGACTAAAAATATTATCATGGATGACAAACAAAGGTTTATGTGCAGTACTGTGATGTTGATATTCCCAAGTGTTAGAAGAATAACATAACAAGTAAATTAAGAGAGTGTGTGTGATATTTATTTATTTATAAATATGTATATATAAGTAAGTGTGGAGATGATCATTGTGATTTAGAAACATGGTTTCCTCTGAAGAAGCAGGTATTTAATCTTTGGCTGCTGGTGGTTGAAGACATTTGACAGAGCTATGATGATTAAGTGTGGGTGCTTAGTACTTGGAAATTGTAGAATAGGGATTACCAACAGGTAATGTCCTTAGGACAAAAGAGTATTTACTCTTTCTTCCTAAAGAATAATGACAGCTCAGAAGCAGTGATTTATTTTTTGTGTACTTGTGTGCTCATCCAAACCACTGGAACTTCAGAGCTGCCAAAGAATAGGAATGACAATAAGCATTTTGTTGCTTACAGAAAATCTGTTTCTAGAATTTGGTCTCTAAAGATGCAGATTCTTCATGGCACGGTAGCTCTTTGAGCCTGGGTTTGTGCTGGCTGTGTCAGGGTGGGTGGATTAGAAATCCTGTGTTGGCCAGGTTGTTACAAGTCATTTGCTCTACAGAGAAGCCAGTGTCATTCGCATTTGCTTTGCACCTCTTCCCCTATTGAGGGGTTGTATGTGATAATTTTTTTGCCTTCTCCATCAGAGTTTTTAGAAAAGGAAACATACACTCTTTCACAAATGCCACTGTGTGCATGCTGTGGAAGAATGATTACTCAAGTTGAAGTATTTTAGAACTGTTAGGCTTTTGCAACTCTTTTGAATGCTTTACCTATTTAATAACCAGTTTAAATGTTTTATTTTAGGAATATAGATCAGAAAAATTTGGGCTTTTGGATTTCATCTAGAATGCCTCGGACACTAATGGTGCTGCAAACTTAAAAGTAAAAAAAAAAAATCTGTAATCATTATAGATTCATGATGAATCTCTGTATTTTTTATTCATGCTTTCTCTGAGCCCAAATTCTTCATTAGGGAGGGAAATATTTAGAGTGGGTTTGAGGTTGGGAGTGAGTCTGTTCAGAGTACATTGCACAAAGTGTCAGCAGCATAGCTCTGGATGGGATTTCTTCAGTCGCTGGGTACACTTACCTGCCTTGCCTGGCAGTTAGGTTATATAATCTCTTCGGTAAACTTCTAGATGTTTATATTAAATTCAGTTAGTGTTTTGGCCCCAATAAACTGATTTGAAGTGTCTTCTGTAACCTCAGTTCTCTGATCATTAGAAACCTAATCCTCTAATTTACAGACTGTGTATATTTGTGGCCAGTTCGTACTGGTTTGTTCCTGTGCTAACATTGTCCTCCCTCAAGCAGGTTGTGGCCGTTTTCTAGTACTTGCTCCTTTGTGTTTTTGTAGCCTTCACTTTTTTTTTCCCCCTGAACTGTAGGCTATCCATTCTTCAGATCATTTTGGTAACCTTCTTTGCATTTGTATCACTTTAAGATCACTTGTCTTGATTGTTGTAATCAGAATTGAAGACAAATATTCCAGAAGAGAGTTTGTGATACTGTTTTAAATTGTTGCATTTTCATATCATTTTTCTGCCTATTTCCATTTCTGCAAATATTTCTTCAGTTTCTATTTAAGTGTTATATGTTGTTAACAAAAGAGTGCCTGTTTTGTAGTTGCCCTAATAGTTTTTTGCCTTTTTCAATTTTAAATATTACAGTCAATAATACTTGACTGCACTTAAATTCATACATTTGGAAGGTTTTGTTTGCTTTGTAAAGGAAGTTCTGTTTAATCAGTTATTCTGTAATTCAGGAATGGCTTGGGAACTTCCTCAACTTTCATTAAGTTCTCTTTCTGCAGAATGTAGGGACAAAAATAACAATCACCTTTGTTTATCATATACGCCTCTGGGGAATGTTACCATTTTTACTAAAAACTTGGATAAAGGGTCTTTCTTTGGTTCCTAACCAGGTCTTCCTGTAAAATGCCCTATTTGGCGTTCATGTTTTCTTGCTTTGATAGATGGCTTCACAGTTAACCTGGGGTCCCAATTTAAAAAAAAAAAAAGTGATAATTTTAGGTAAAAAATATTTGTATTAGTCCTTGTGGCCCCTTTATTTGAGTAACTGTACAAAAGCTGTAGTATCAGTTTTGGTGGGTTGCAAGGTGTTGGAATGCAGATTGTAGGGCAACTGTTTTTTGTCAAAAGCTGAGAAATATGTAGGTGAGATGTTTGTACAGTTTGATAATTGAGCACATTCTAGTGATGCCGTACTTCAAGACTGAAATGCCTGTTTTGTTTTCCAGGTACTTGCCTCCAGAGTGCTTTGTAGTGGGGAAAGAGCCACCAAAGATTTCTAATAAGGTTGACGTGTGGTCAGTTGGAGTAATCTTTTTCCAATGCCTTTATGGTAGAAAGGTAAGAAAAACTTCAGCATATCTAAAGAGTTTTAGTGTAGGTGCCTGTTTTCAATAGACTCTGAATTACATTCGCAAAGATATGAATCTACATGGAAAGTTACTCGTGTTACTTTTTGATGGTGTACATTGATTTTGCAAAAAAATTAGAAAATCTTGCCTGTAACTTTTTTATTTGCAGAGTAGTTGGCAGTTTGTATTAACACTGCAACAACTTACTATAGCATAAATATTTATGAAATCAAAGTAGTTGGATAATCTCCTGAAAAAAATCATGTGCTTGTTTTGCAGCCATTTGGCCACAACCAATCACAGCAAGATATCTTACAAGAAAATACAATATTAAAAGCCACAGAAGTTCAATTCCCTGTCAAACCTGTTGTAAGCAATGAAGCCAAGGTAACTTTTACTATAATCTCCAATTAAAGCATTCATATTAAAGGATTCAGCTGTAAAGTTGTTGTTAACCCAAGAATTCTGTGGGACATAGAACTAAGTATGTAGAAAAACATAATTGAGAACTAGTATTTGGATGTTTTTATTTAAGCAACCTTATTCTGGGACTTCTCAAAATCATGTACTTCAAAGCAAAACTATATATATATATTTTCCAGAAATTTGGAAGTGGTTTTTAAGTAGGCCACCTGAAAAATTGTCTACTTTACTTTTTCCCAGAGATCTTATGTGTCTCATTCAGGCTGTCTCACTAGAAGTTCTTGTGAAATGCTGTTGCTAACAGTAGCAAGCTCTTTCTGAAAATAGTGGATGTTATTCTCTGCAGCCTTATTGGCTAGAGCTGCTTGACTACCAAGTACCTGAAGAACATGAGCTCTAATACTCTTCCCCTTGAAAGGTCATAGTATTTGTGTATTAACTTAAATCTGAGTTTAGAAAATGAATTTTTGAGATTAAGAATCTAGAAGATATTTTGATACTCATTCAGAAAATAAAACTGCCAAAATAGTTGATCTGCTACAAAGGTGTCAATTCCTCTATGCAGCCTGGCTATTCAGAAAAGATTAAGGTAGTTTCCCAAATGATTACTACTGTGAGCATCTGTAACACAAGTCCAATTCTCTGAAAGTGGAAGAAAATATTATATGTTAATTGCTTGTACAAACTCTCCCAATTTTTGAAAGATATATTAATGACCAGATGCAACGGATGTTCTCTTTAAAAAAAATGCCAAAATAGTAGAATGCTTATTCAAGTTTCAGCAACTAATTAAACAAACTTAGATTTGGGACACAAGATGCCAAAAAGTTAGGAATGTTAAGATTCAGCTTCTAGAGATTAAAAGGAAATGAAATATATTTCTAGAGGCAGTAACGTCCCAAGAAAGTAAGTCTTCTGGGTACATAAACTTACATAAACAAGTGGTGGTATATTTTTGTTCATTATATTTTCTAAAAGTAATGTTAGAGAGAGAGCTGCAGTTAAGGTTATGAAAAACTAATTGAAGAATTGTAGGTAAAATTGGGGGGGTTTTTTGATTGAGGTTTTTGTTTGCTGTTGGTATTTCACTGGCATTTTAAAAAACTATCCCTTGAATGCAGTTGACAAATACACATCATGTTACTGATAACTTTACATAGTAAGAGTTTATATCTGTGTCTTTTAACTTTGCCTTTCTTTGCCATTAGTAGTTTTTATGTAGAGGATGTTAGGAAAGAGTAGACAGTTCAGCATGGAGAATTGGCAACTTTTTGCATTCTGTATGTTCTGCATGCTCTGTTTGTTTGAACGACTAAAATAAATTTCCAGTATTCTCCACTCATATTAACCATTGTCATGATAGCTATGAGAGAGAGGGAAAAATTATTCTCTGGTGGAAATGCTATAAAACAATTTCAGACTAACTTCTTGATGCAGACCATTTACAATTACTATGTAGAATCCAAATTGTTTTTCAGATTGATAGACCTGGCAGTTGCAAAAGAACAGCTTGTAAACTGAAATTCTGATTTGGAAAACATGGAGACTAAATAAATATGGAACCTCAGATGACATTGTTAGTTAGTTTTCAGACTGTAACTGTCCTTTGATCTTCCTCAGTGTTTCCTGCTTTGTGCAGTGGTCTCCTTTGCTTCACACTAGTGTGGCTACAGTGCCACAAAACTGTGAAGTATTTTAAAAACATTTTAGACACAAACTGTTACTCTGAGGATCTTGTGAATAAATGTTTACAGTTCATTTGTTTTGAAGGATTTACTGTGAAGAATTTGATTAAAATCTGTAATATCCAAGAACATGTGAATATCTGCTAACAGATGTGCATGATTTTTATATTGTACCTTGTTCATGCTAGATATGCAAATGATAGAAGTAAATTCTAGCATGGTTCTTTGAAACGTATCACAGATTTTCTCCTTTAATCTCTAGTTTTTAATTGGAGCAAAGAACAAACAGCTGAACAGATTTATCAAAGAAGATACATGTAATTCTTTTAAATTAAGTTCTAAATTAAGTAATGATGTGCTAATCAGTTCTGTAGCAATAATAAGGATTTTCTGTCATTAAATGTTGAAGCCCAGGCTCTCAGGAGACCAGATGTTCTGTGTGTGCTAGACATAAGACTTGTCAGAAACTTTTAGTACAAATTGATTGGCATTCACCTTGTGGATCTAAATGTAGGGATGACATAGTGAATGTAGCTACAGAGTTTTTCAATTGATTGGATAATTTTAAGCAGGTATGATTGAGTTGTTCATGGGAAGAGAGTTTCAGCAAGGTAGTGGCTTCCTAAATATTCTTTATATAATGCCTCTTGAGCATGGCAACCATCACTGTCAATTTCATGTTTTGCTATACCCTGTCATGGCACATGTCTATGTTCAAAAGTCAACTAAAAGCATTGAAATTCTGTCTCTGCATCATCCACCTATTCTCCCCCACTCGATGGTTTTGGAAGCTCATTAGAGAAAGTAGAAGAGTCTCCTTTTTCAATCCTCTGATACTTGGTCCTGGTTTTTATTAGTCTGTTCAGACATCAAAAATGCAAAAATCTAATTGGGTGCTGTGCTAATGTTTTACATATAAATATAGTTCCCAAACATGGAAATACATATTTGAAGTGTGATTATTTGAAGCAAATTAATTTGCTGGTTTTGATATCTGCCATGATGTTACATTTCTTCAGTGGGCTCAGCAGTAAAATATTACTGTCATTTGAATGGAATTACTTAAGAACAATAATTTGTTTAGAAGCTAATTTATCTAGGAGGACTTGCCTATTTGCCTGAAAGCAAATGTATTTGGAATGTTACTGTAACTTTCTACATTTCTTTTCTAGGCCTTTATCAGACGCTGTTTAGCTTACCGAAAAGAGGATAGATTTGATGTCCACCAGCTGGCTAATGATCCTTATCTGCTCCCTCATATGAGGAGATCCAATTCTTCAGGAAACTTGCATATGACTGGCCTAGCAGCATCCCCTACACCACCTACTTCAAGCATTATTTCGTACTGAAATTTCTCCAGCTGAGGAATGGGATGATACCTTTGTTTAGTTTTCAGATGCAGACGTGAGCTTGAAAGCATTTGTGTGTTTTTACACAGTACAAGTTTGATAACTGTGTTTTCAGACTGAAGTCCTCCTACATAGTGTCATTTGTATGATTGGAATGGATCATGGACAGTGTGAATAAATGTACCCTTCTGAGAAACAGCGTTAAATATTGAAGGATGAAGGATGACACTTTCTGTTACAAACTAGCAGGTATACTGTGTTTAAGCTGAAGAAAAGGTTTTTAGTTTTTTTCTGGGGAACATTGTAAATAATCTTTTTAATACTTTAAAGTACATTTGGTGGATACTGGAAAGTTCTAACATGAAGGGTAGTTTTTCATTATTTAAATAAAAAAGGGTAGTGATCAAATTTGAAAACACAGGAAAAATTGTGCCTGGTTACAAACTAAATGAGCTGCCATCTTTCCAAGACACTGATCTTTCGAAACCAAAGGTAAGGAGTGTGAGAAAGTGAAAGATAATGTTCAGCATCAGATTTCTCAAATAAAATGGGAGTATTTTATTTGGCTACTCAGGCTGGTACCTCCAAAAATGTGGTGGTGTTTCACTGAATTTAGATTGGAAGGGTGATATGGAATTCCTGGTATTTATTTCTCGAATAGATTGCTAATTTTGAAATCCATTCAGTTTTTTAAAAATACTATACTTGCTGTGGTATTGAAACTTGTGAAACCTTCCAGGCTTCTGATAAAAGCAAGCGACAGTATGAAACCAAATGCAAACAGGTCATGTATAATGTTCTATGCAGGAATAATGATAAATTCCCTTCTAGCTCTATTGTAAATTGTTGTACAGATGTCACATTTTCAGTTAAATTTCAGCAACTTATTCCTGTACAAATGTTTAAAGTATGGCTTTTTCTAATTGGATATTGTATTTTTTTTAAGTCTCCCTCAAGGCGCTTTTAATTGCTGCTAAATGATGTTGCTTTTACTTTTACAAGAGTCAAATGACCTCCTTAAGGTGTGAGTCAGCTGTACGAGAGATTGAGAACAGGCAATCCTAACAATCAAGGCATGTAAAGCAGATCTGTGTTGGCAATATACAGTACAGTTCTTTAAGTCAGTTTATTGCGTTCTCGTCCTGCAGAGCGCATTAATAATAGATGTAGAAGTTGCTCATGGTTATTCTCTATTTCTGGAAGTTCCTATCAGCAAGGAAATGTTTCTTGTGGCTTGTACAGATATTTTAAAATGTGAAACATTTTCTAATTGCCTTGTATGGTAGAAACTTATTTTTCAGAACAGTGTATCTCTCTCTTGTTCACTATTCTTTTTACTATCCCATTCTTGATGCTGAATACCTATATGTAATTTTGTCCATGTTGCAGGAAGAGGAGGCTGTATTACCACAGGTTTTCATTTAGTATTGTACAGTTAAACTGTTGCTCTAGTTTCTGATGTTGCAAGCCATTTTGTTTTCATTGTATATAAAGAAATGTTAACTGTCTCTTTAAGATGCTGCTGAAATTGTAGAGAATGTAGCCAAAACAGTAATAAAGGCAGTTGAAATTTCAAGGTTTTCATTGTGTGTTTTTACATTTCAGCACAGAGCAAATCACGTAACCATATCAGTGAGTAAAAGGAAAATATTTAAAGCAAACTCTTCTTAATTACAAACAAAAGACCAATAATACAATAATTAATTTAAGTAACAGTGGAGGTGAAAGGGGAAGATTCCATGAAACTTTAAACATCTCTCAGGATAAGGTAACCAAAATTTCATTTGATTCAATAGATCGCACAGTAACAACTTGTAAGTATTTCAGTGGTCCTTTTTAAAATATTGAGCTGTGGGATAAGATTAACTCATAGAATTACTAGAAAATTAGACTCAAACAGAATACTGGGACTCCATCCTTTCCTTTCTCTACAGCACAAGACCAAGTGCAGAGTTCAAGGAGAATGTGCTATAGCTGTAAGTTCACATTAGATTTCGTTCTTTCTTATTCTGCATGTTGATAACTGAAATTGAATTGTTGATTTTACCACACGAAATTATATTGGATAATGTGAACCGTGTTTTTATTTTGTGGAGGCTGGTCGATATTTTGACTTTCTGAGGAGTGCTTTTGACACTGGCGGGAAGTCGGGAAATGCATCACGGCAGTGCAGGCAACAGAACAGCACGGCCCAGGGAGCAGGTGACTGCGTGTTTTAAAATCAGCAACCCTGGGAATTTAAAGCATCCTGCATGCTCCTGCTCCAGCTTTGATGTCTTCCCGAAGGTGCGAAAACTGCAGGTCTGAGGTGGGGCTGCCAGCCCGGCCAGGGCTCTCTCCCCATCCTCCAGCCTGGGGAGGGAGGCAGGGAGGGGCTGTGGATGCCCGGCAGCGCTGCCTCTCCAGCCGTGCCCGGGGTTGGCCCTGCCGGGCCAGAGCCGCTGCTGCCGGGCAGGGGAGCTGCGGCCCCCGGGGCCTCGGCTGGGCAGGTGCAGCACGGCCCCTGCAGCCAGGTTCGGGGGAGGGGAGTCCAGCGAGGTGAGAAGTGGCTTTTGGTCTTTTATTGCTCTTCGAAGAACCATCAGGCCTTGGTGCTCTTCTCCAGAAGTGGGATAAAGGAGACTGGAGAGCCTGGCGTGGTGGGGTGGGAACCTAGGCAGCGTGTCAGGACAGGGGAGCCTCAAAATTTGGAGCCACTGTGGTTAGAGAGTGTCCTGATACCAATGGCTAAAATACTTGAGTCTCACACTTGCTACTGCATTTTTAAGAACAGTTTTTTCTCCAAGTCAGCTACAGCCAGGGTGAGGATTCTGGTTTCATAGCTGAGGGTGCGGGGCAGCACGGCCTGCCGGTGTTCCCATCTGCCGCCGCAGCACAGGGACCAGGGCCCTGCTGGTCCCAGCCAGAGCTGCCCTGGGCCCCTGGCCATAAACGCCCTTTCTGGGGCTGGGCCACACCTGGCTCCAGACAGCCATGGACGCTAGGGTTGAGGACTGTGTTGCCTTTGTAGGAAAGGTAAGATATTTTTCACACATTTTTCAGAGAAATAATGAATGATCCAGAAATCTCATATCTTTGTGATCACAGATTGGTGACAGGAGTCTGATGAGATACGTAGAGCTCCCCAAGTCACCATCCTGGGGGTCTGGCATTACATACCTGCCACCTGAGGCCAGTGTGTTTCCAAGCACCCCTTCCACAAACAAAGCAGGTTTTACTCAGTCCTTCATGCTTCCTCGGCAAGGATCCCTGAAAAACTCTTTAACCTCTTTCAATACCTAACTTTGGCTCAAGTTTACTTACATCCTGAAGAAATTTGTCCACTTGATTCTTAAAGATGCCTGTCAGTGATGGCTGCATTACTTATCCCAGAGATCTGTTCTGGTTTTTCCTAGCATCCTGTCTTTCTTACTGCTCTTTAAGCCTATTATTTCCAGTCCTTGGCACTGTGGCACAAAAAACAGTTTCCTGCCATGTAGAGTACATGAGCTTTGCTTTCTATACAGTCACCATGTATTTAATTTTGAACCTTCATGTATATCTTTTGAAATTGAGATTATTATCCCCTGAATATGTGAGATTCTTGCAGTAATAATTTCAGCTATTCAACTCCTAACAGAATGTTTGAGAAACTCTTGCTGTTGGAGAAATTAGACTTTTCTTTTTTGCTGAAAGTAATCGAGTCACCTTGCAATCTTTTCATTGTGCTATGTTTCCCAAGCCAGTAAAATTCTTTGTGTAAATCAAGGAAAAATGCTTTCCCTAGAAATCCCTTTTTATCTAGTGTCTCGAGAGCTAATTGGGTATTATTAAGAAATTACAAGATGTTTAAATTTCAGAATCCCCTTCTACAAATCTATGGATATCTTTTCTCTGCACCATTAAAACATATGCACGGACTTTTCTCTCTAAACAGAGGAGGTCAACACCACATTTGCTGTGTCCTCAGAAGATGTGCAGCCACCAGACCTGCAGGTCAGCCAGCAAAGGGAAATGTTTTCTTGATCCTGTATGAAAGCTATGTCACAGTATTCAGCAGAGGACAACACTGTAGACCAATGGAACAAATGTTTTCTGGGAAGAGAATGCCATGCTTCAGCCACAAACCCCTGGCCCATTCCCATTTCTGTAGTTTTGCAGTTGAACTAGCAGTGTAAAAACCAAGCAGTCCCTGGGCATCACCCTTGTGTTTGCTGTTACTCTTGGGAAACCTGTTTACCCATATGCAAAGTTTGAATCATTTTGCAGGTGGCCTGGACTTGTGGCTTCCTGTTATTTGTAGTACTGATGTCCAGGGAGGTTGTGCAATTGCTCCCTTCTCCAAAACTGGAAGGACAGTCCTTTGCAGCGCTGCTGTCTTCAGTAAGGTCTGCGAGCAGCCGTAGCTCAGAGAGACATAAGCACTATCCAGCATTCTAGTGCTTAGAAGGGCCTGACAGTTGCTTACTTGAACCAATGTATTATTTTTTATGTTGGAATACTGAAATACTTACAGTTCAGGACAGAAGACATGTTCAAACCATCTTCCTCTAAGTGTTGTTCACCAATAGAGAACTATGGCAGTTAAAATATCTGTGGTGTACGGCTTTGTCAAAAGCAGTGTATTATGTTAAATACATTGGCTGTATGTACGAGCATGGGGGTTTTATTATGGTTCTAGCTGAAGGGATAAAAGTGCCACACACATCTACAAGTTTTAATGGCTTTTATATAATTTATGCAAATATTGTATTTCGCTTTGTAGTACTCTTAGGTAGGATCTGGCTATATGTGTCTCCTACTGCTCAAATGAATTTTAACTTAAATTTATATATTGTGTGCACACCTTTCACTGCAAGGGAATAGTTGGAATTGGGTCTTGTGGAGAAAGAGGTCCTATGAGACTTTAAGATGTATCTTCCAGCCCTCAGACACTGGCCTTGCAGCTTCTAGAGCAGCTGGTACTGCGTCCAGCAGTGCTCCACTATGTCACCATGCAGCCATGGAACATGATGTGGGGAATGAAATGAAAATTCCTCGTGAAATGTGCAGTGGCTAACAATTGGATGGATGGCAAAGATTCTTATAAGAATCAATGTAATAGTGAGGTGATGTGTACAGGGCCTTGAGAAACACTATTTTAATACACAGAAATGTATTTTACAGCGGGAGCTCTTTCCTATTCATATCCCACTAATGCCAGAAAAGAGTTGTCAAAATGCAAGACAAAGACAGGAGAGATGGTTGCTTGTGTTTTCTGTCTAAACTTGTTGGGATACTCGTGGGTTTAGCAGGCCTGGAATGAAAGCTGGAAAGGGGAACTGATTGTTAGCATTGTCAAAAGCTTTGCAGGAAAGAGCACCAAGAACTGCTTTCCTCTGTGCATTTGTGAGCAGATCCAGTAGATCTTCACTTGCCTTCATTGGTGGTAGAACAGCAGTTTCCACTAAAACTGATAGAACTAGCAAAGATTTAAAGGACTCAGAGAAGAACATGCCCCATGCTCTCAGAACTCTGCCATCTACCTTCCTGTGCCTTTGGGCTGAGCATGGCAGAGGAACAGGGCTTGCCAAACAGTCACATACACGGGGCTGACCTAGGGATGTGGTGCAGCTTCTTTCATTCCCCTGGATTGGTCCCTATAAAAAGCCACATGTAGAGTTGTGGCACAGCTTTGTATATTTGCATAATGTACAACTTCATTTACGACAGACGTAATCACCCTAACTACCACGCAAATTGTTTGTTTCAGGCTTGCAGCTGTGGCTCATTGGCTGCTGGCAGAGCTCTCCTCACTGATTTGAGCAGCACAATACCTTCCCTGCATGCCTTTCCATGGCAAAGACAGGTAAGTAACCTATTAGCTGGCAAACTACACTTGCCATAGTGGATTTGGAGCATTTTGTTTCATTGGTTAAATGTCAATTCATAAACATTTATATGATATCATGAAATCCTCATGCTTCTTGTATGGTTATGTAAGAATGTATCAGGTGCTGAGCTGATGTCATAAATTGTCTTCTTAGAGCTGTCAGGGTAGTTTTATTACTGAGCCAAAACACATTTCAATCTAGCAAATTACCATATCCTAAAGGTTATTGTCCTATCACCCAATTAACAAAACCTTTACACATAAAATAGAAGAATTACTCCTCTGTTATCCTTTATCATCTGTCAGGATTCTTGTGTTTTTAATGACCCTCATCCTTTTCCACTTACATTATTACTTTCATATATTGCTAAAATGAAAATCTTAATATGTAGGTAGTACATTCAACAAAACATGGTCCTAATGGTGAAAACTGTTAAGATTGGTGTTTTTCTTCTTATCTCAGAGACCACTAAGAGGAGTTCAGCTGAATTACATTGCAATAGCTCTTTCTATTTGGGGACATGCTTTGATGGGCTCTGTTAACATGAGGCAGCAATGTGAAGGCCTTTTTTTTTCCCTCTCCTTTCAGGTTTTGCAGAAGATTACTTAGGTTGCAAAGAATTTTGCTAGTTTTGTGCAGAGGAGCAACACAGATGAGCACAGAGATTATGGGGAGAAAGCTAGTATGAGCCATTCCTGTTTGAAACTGGGGAAAAGCAACCAGCTGGGCAAGGCTCCAGATGGATGGTGTGACCGAAATAACACTTCAGCTGTACTCATTTAGATAACTAGATGTGTGTCCAGAACACTTCTAGACACAGCCACTATGCAGCAGGGGATAAAAGGTAAATTGCTATAATGGCTGGTGGCAAAGTTTTGTGTTGTGTTTCATATTTAGATAATGCAGAAAGCAAGCCCAGCACACAAGGGGAAAAGCAGTGCTGCCTGAACCATCATAGCTTTACTAGCAGCACTTTAATGCTTATATATCAGCCTCTCTAAAATCAGGGAGATACATCAAAGCTTAGCTTTCCACTGGAGGGAGATTTGCATCAGACATAATGTCAGCAGCCCAGGAAAGGAGGCACCCGGGTTCCCAGTGCCCACTGGCAAAGCAAGGTGCTCTACTCCAACTGCTGAACATCTACTTTACCTGTCTGCACCCCACACTGGCATGACACAGAGCATGGGCATAGCAATATCAGAGCAGCAGATACCTGTGACTGAACAGTCAAGACTGCTTATCCCTCTGGGATATTGGACCAAGGCTTCTCTGTCTTCAGCTGGCTGGGGATTTAAATACTAATGACACTAATTTTCTTAGAGACTGGCATGGGATATTGGAATTCAGTAGCATTTGGCTGTATTTGGATAGCAATTGACTCAACAAATACTAAGAGAAACATGTTTCTCTTATAGGTTATGTAAAATAGGAAGGAATAGCTTGTAACAAACAGTGAAGGAAAACTTACTGCTTTATAGAATCCATCTGACTTGAAGCAAGTCTTAAAATAAAAATCAAAGCTTCTGGAGTGAAGCTTTACTTCTGTTTGGAGTTCACAAATACTAAAATGATAAATCTATAAAATGCATTGATACAAATAGTTGAAAGCACAACTGATAAAATATAATTGCTGGAAATATTATAATTCAGCTCTTCTCTCTTCTCTGGACTTTATTCTTTTTACTGTCATTCTTGTAATTTGAAATGACACAATCCAAACTCAGACACCTTTTAAAGTATTATTTTAGCTTTGTTAAGAGTACAGAAACCTGTAGCAGGCACTTTCTCCATGTGTACACACAGACCCAGCACAGGAAGCTGAGAAGTCATCTGAGACCTTTGGACTCTCACAGCAGTGCAAATATCAAACATAAGCCATTGCTTAACCAACATTTTTCACTTGTAAGGGGTGAAGTGTCAGCATCTTTTCTATTTATGACTCAAGCAGACAGGTCCTTAAAACTGTTGATCTTATAGGAGAGAGGAGTATTAGATGTGAAGAGGATTACAATGGGGGAAGCAAACACTTGCCCTTGTGAATTTGTATGAACTATATTTAGAATTTAAATCCAAGCATAATTAAACAGCGCTAATGAGACAGAGGGACTTATCTTCATTTGGTGTATAATTGGTATCACTGATTTCCTCATTCATTTTTTCCTAGTTTTAAAGCCTTCTTGTTCTAGTGCGATTAGATGGTAAAAGCTACCCTGCAGAGAGAAAGTATGTGGCCTGGAGCTAAAATTCCGTTGGAAGCCTTTTAAGGGATGCTGCTTTTTTGACAGCATCGATAACTGCCAGCAAAGACACCTGTGAACGTGTAGCCAACAGTCAAGCAAGGCAATTTTGTGCAGTGAAATAATGCACACGATTTTACAAAGACCATAACTGGGGAGAAACTAGTGAGGGAAACAAAATACAGTAAGAGTTTTAATAGTTGTAGGTATATAATCCACCACTATTAACTGAAGTTTTGAATTCTTCTCAAGAATATGCTCCAACTCATCCAGGAATGAGAGGTTTGCACAGGAACTTTAGGTGGCATTTTGTGGTGGGTGCACTGCAGCAGGTCTGGGTGGAAGATGGGAAGTCTTGCCAAACTTAAGTAGCTCTGAGCCCATAATCAGAACAGCAGCCTCAATTACAGCTCTGTGCCAATAGCTGATTACATTTCTGAGCAAAGGACAACAGCTACCTGCAACTGCAGGGACTCAACATTTTTTTTGACCTAGTCAAAGCCAGTAGAGAAGTGGGTGCAATATGCAGTCAGGTTACCAAAGTTCCATTTTTGCTTTTCAGTTTTGTCTTTGGTTGGATTCAGGCTCATTTTAATTATGCCTCAAATGGATACAATTTTTTGAGGGTTTAATTCACATCTGTTGTTTCAAACTGCAGCAAAATCAGCTGTTTCCTAAGAGGTAGCACAACCGTGACTATGCCTGTACATTTCGGTGCTGCTGTGCATGCCAGGGTGTGCGTGCTTATCAGCTGACAGGGGTGCTCAGGAGCATAAGACTTTGCTGTGCATCACATCCTAGTGGGAGAACTTGGAGCCAGCTGGAATTTGTTCTCAGTGGCTGCCTGTAAAGATTCTTCAAACCCTCCTCCCCCCAAAGTGACCACCACTAACTAAATGCCTGTCCACCCACTGAGCCAAATCAGTTCAAAGAGGAGCACTACAGTGTCTGTGAGTAAGCTCTGCTGGATAGGAAGAGGATAGAGTCAGATGAATCCCACAAAAACAACAAATGTTTTTCATCATAGTCCAGTAATTCAGCACAGACTTATCCTTTGGGTTGCTGAACCCAAGACTTTGTTTTGTCCTTTTCTGGAAGGGGATTTGAACACTTCCCTGCTAAGACTGCTATGCAGATTAATCTGAGACATAGGAATTGTTACAAACATTTGGTCTCAATTTCCCTTTGCTCAGTTTCACTGGACCACTCTATGTCACCCTCTTAAATACCCCTCTCCCTTTTGGAGGCTGTCTCTTTTGACTACTTAGGGCCCTGTTTGCTGTTCCATAAGGTGAGATTTGCAGCTGTACTTCCTGTTCATCATTGCCTAGCTAGACTATTCAGTCAGCCCTCTAGCTATTTACTGACAGTCAATAATACTGGGTTTAACTTTCCAGGGGAACAGATAATTTTAGAAGTTGTTCTGCACCCCAAAAATACCTTCATCTGCTTATATATTTCACAGAATGGCATGTCTGCTCTTGCTGCTTTTTCACAGTAACAATCCAAGTGTTCAAGCTCTTAAGGCTGCCTTGTAGTTGAACAGCATTGAGAAGACACCATTGGTAACCAGAACTGAGAGCAGCAACAAGTACAGCTGCTTGACTTGTAAGCAGTCCAGAGCCACAGCCACTTGTCCACTGAATCCTGCTGAAAATATGCCTTTTTTCAAAAGCAGGATTTCTTTCTGACTGAACTGTGAAACAGCTAAGGTCCTGACTGTCTACAGCTCTGAAAAATCCCATTACTCTCAAAGTGTCAGAGACTGGAGTCTTAAAAAAAAATTATAAGGTCTTATCACATCTTTCTGCTGCCTTAAACATAATTTTCAATTATATTCATTTTGAACCATCTTAGCTTAACTGCTGGGGAGTCCCACTGTCAGGATTAAAGAGGTGTTTTATCTCCTGCTGAAGGTGGGTGAAATAATAATCACCAGCTCTGCCTCATTGGCCACCATGTGGTCTGGAAAGGCGCCATATGCCCAGCACTCAGACTGCTGCAGACAGGAGGCTGAGGGCATTATTTATTATTTGCCTAATCAATTCAAATACTGTATTTCTTTCAGAAAGCACATTTCTAGTCTTTATAAAGAGGTATGTACAGGACTCATCAAACAACCTCCTCTAGTGAAGTGCATCTTCTGTTTAAACAGCCAGTACTCTGCTTGCACAGCATATGGGGCTAGAAGCAAAGACCTTGCACTTGGAGCTCCACTGTGCTCATGAGCTGCACCCAGCATCACAATCAGTTGTAGAGATTGTTCGAGTTCAACCCCAATAACCATTTTCTTCTAATACTTTTTTGAAGAGTTCTCCTTGAAGAGAGTGTGGTGCCTCTCCTCCAGCACACATATGGTGTGGGTGGAGTAAGCTGCTTCCAGAGGTTGCCCTGTCTTTGGAAAAGTTCTGCTGTGCCTTCACAATGTGGTGTCTCAGGTAGCAGGCATAGGGCAGTGTCTCTCTCCCACTGACTGACTTCTGATCCTCTCTCGGGCCAGCCCACATCTTCCACAGAAGCTGCAGGGCTCTGAGGTGAGCATAGGCTGGGCTGGCTGGGTGGTGACCAAAGTGTGCAGAGATTGCCAAGCACTGGATGTGGGTGGCAACTTCTGCTCCAGGTCCAAGGAGAAGCAGTTGAAAATGTATGGGCATTCCCTATATGAGGACAGTAAATGAGGAATCCTCCACAAGAGGTGACAGTAGGACTCCTCTGCTCCATGGAGTAGATAAGCAGAGTGCCAAATGCAGTGATTAGTGAGAAGACAGCCATCTGGGTTTTGTCCTTTTACAGCTCTCTTTCACCATCTCTATTCCTATACACCACAAGAAATTTCCCTGTTTTTGGCAACCCATTGTAGCTTTTCTGAATCATACTACAAGATCTAATCTACAAATTACAGACAGAGTAAGGTGAAGAGAAAAAAAGGGGAGTAAGATGATAAAGTGGACAAGAATCTGGGAGGCCTTCAGGCCTTATCTTGAACTATTACCTCAGTAGCACTGGTTATGGCAGCAACCACCACGGCAGCAAGTCCTTTAGAGCAGGAGCTGGTAATGTACATACTGAGGGAGGGTATTGAGTTGTCAGAGGCAAAAGTTTGTAGACTGACAAGTAGGCATTGTAAAGACAAGAGTAAAGGCTGACACAAGTACTTCTGCAAATTGATGAGGGATTGGGGAGCAGCCTGTACTGAACTTATGTGAGTGACATATGGCAGATTCCAGGGAGTGTTTGAAAAATATTTGGTTCAGTTCCTCACAGTCCATAATAGTTTACCCTGAATTCCTCCAAGTCTTTCTATTCCTTTATGATGCATACTTTTAGGCTAAAAATATTCTGAAGCACAATGTAATCTGTAAGTACATTACTTTTGTTACTTTTAGTAGTTAGGAATGAAAACAGTCAGGAACTGGGTTAGAACAGTAAGTTCCTTTTCATATTAAGCAGTTAGTGCCCAGACTACAAGTGTGGTTTTGGGTTGTGGGGCTTTTTTGTCTTCTCTCTGAAGAGGTCTTACTGGTAAGATGGGTAAGAAACCTGTTTCAAATAAAAAGGCAGCTTTGAAACAAAGGTAATTGTTTCACAAGTTCAGTAATTTATAACATGGCATGTTATACGGCAATACAAAAACTTCCAGTTACTTCCTTTTTTTTTAGAAGATGTAGTTGCTCTCTTAAAGGATTTACCCAAGCACTGTTTATATCTATAAAAACATCTCCTATTGTCAGATCTCTGAGCCTTAGTAAAGCAGTGTCACTGCCTGAGACCACACTTTTTCTGTTCCCTGTTTCACGTGAACATATATTTATTTACCTGAGGGCATAAGCACTATTGTGAAATAGCTTTTTCATATCTTTTCCTACAATTCTAGTGTTTAGCATCATAGTTGATAATACTTGACTGATGAATCAGTTAATAGTGACCTGCTGTTTTCAAAAATTACAACTTTTGTTTAGTTTTGGTGTTTCTTAAAGAAGTTTCACTATTCCTCTGAGCCAGCTTCAGTTCCCTGATTCTTTCTTTCATGTGTGTAAGCACTGCTTATGGTATGTGCACAGCTCCAAGCCCATGCAATGGGTAGGTACTTGGAAATGCCTGGATGGGAGGTTTAAAATCTTCAGTTTGATTTTAAGGACAATTTTGAAAACTCAGTAAACAGAATTTCAGGGGAAATCAGCTTGAAAGATAAGTGTGAGATGGCAGTAAAATGGTCACTGCGAAGTCTTAGCTATTGAAGTGTCTGTCTGCACTCTCTGTAAGTACCAAGAACTGGAAGTTATTTCTATTATGCCAAATGAGAATGCAGTGAGCTTTGCTGAAGATTGGCTATTTGTCTCCATCTTTCATTTAGAAGCAAGATCACTGAAATGAACTGTTTGTTCTTGAAAGCTGCCAGCAGAGGATGTTGGCAGATGAACTCTGAGGGCTGGGAAAAGATGTGTTCAGGAAGCAGGACCTGGGCAATGCTATAATGTCCTTTCCGCACATCAGAAGGTCCAGATGAATCAACCCTCAGTGAGTCCCATTACCTCCAGTGCCCCTCATCAAACACAAAGCTCTGTGTTACTTTTGCTAATACTTTAATCATCCACTGCAGGCTTTTCTTACATAACTAGCAAGCCTGTGTTGACTACGAGTTTTTCTGCTTGAGTTCACTCATGTTTCCTATGTTTTTAGCTTCTGTTCGGGTTTCATAGCTCACCTAACCTGCAAGGGCCATGTACAAAGTATGTGAATATATAACCACTTGCTGGCAGAGCAAACACTTCTCAGATGAGAGGATTGTTACTAAAACATTGTTTTGTTGGCAGAATAGGCTTTCCCAGTTGCCCAAGGTGAACCTGACCTCTGTGGTTGTTGAAGCTCTCTCTTGTGGGTAAGCTGAGCAATGCTGGGATGCAGCTTTTAAGATGGATTAACTGTGAACCTAACAAAACAGTTCAGAGAGAGTAAAAATTTTACATTGCACAACTAAGGATGAAACATAACTTTTGATCCTATAGGACAAGGTTACAGTCATCTTATCAGTGCAAAGTAATGTTTGCAGCCCCTTCCTAGGACAGAATTCTTCCTTTCCAGGTGCAAGAAGGCAGTGGAGAGGCAGGCATATGGCCAGTGGACAAGACACTGCACTCTCCTGCTGTGAGTAATGTAACACAATCGTGTACACCACCTCACCCCTTCCACCCAGAGCAGGTCCCCATGTGCCTTTGAACTCTTAAGTCTTTATGCAGTTTCACATCCACAAACCCAGAACTTTGTTACTAAACTGAAATCATATGCACAGGCTATTCCTAAGAAATACCAGTCATCTACCAAGTAAAATTCTGAATTGTTAACTGCATGCTGTCCTAAGGATAAACATGAATTGAGGTTTCAGGAAAAGGTGGTTTATTCCTGGCTCAGCTCAGTAGCTTCTAGCCACCTTCTGCAAATCTTAAAATATTCCATAAAATGGCAGATTACTATCCTTTAACTCTTTTGCTAGGGCTGTAGAGCAGAAGTGCTGGACATTCACATTAGCTAAATGAAGCTTTCTGGTTGACTGAGGCTGTGGATTTGGTTTTGGTTTATTTTGAGATTAGTTCTTGCACTTCAGGTGTTTAACTTTAAAACTGTGCTATGGCAAATGTTGGCTCTGACTGCAGCTAAAAAAAACCAAAACAGTTTCTCCGCAGATATTACAGGGAAATCAGTCTGAAGATTTTAGTTTTCTGACCTACAAGATTTTTACTAGGAGGCACAGCACAGTACAAGACAGTGTGCTGGACTGTGTAAATATATATGAAGAATGTACAGAGGAGGATTACAAGAATGTTATCAACTACAGAAACTTGAAGAAACACTTCTGCAGTGTGATACCTAATTCAAATCTAAACTGAAACAGATTCTAGGTATCTAAGTCCAAATGAAGAACCAAAAAATCTCAGCTTGGTGCCAGCAAGGCCTCCATGTTAGAGAGTGATTATGAACTCTTGTTTGACTAGTACAGACAAAGCCTGTGTATAAGCAAGGAAGACACAGTGCCACAATCAAACATCCCAGATCCTTATCTTGCCCCCTTCTACTTAATTCCATAATCAGCACTTAGATCATGGAGAGGTTGGAACTATTATCCAGGCCTCTCCTTCAGCATTACAGTATCTCAAACAAGTCCCTGCCTGTAAGGACTTTCACCCCGTCCCAGGATTAGTTCAAATAGGATCAGCAAACTGGCAACAAAACTCTGAAACTTAGAAACAGCTTAAGCTCAGCCCCTTCCTGCCTTCAGATCCTTTGGTTTTGCAGTTCCCAAGCACCATCATTCTGCATCCAGCTGGCATCCATTTGACTACTGTTGCTGCTGGTGGGGGAGCAGGAACCAACCACTCTTGTTGCTGAGTCTTAGCCTGTAAATTCAGCCAAAAGAAACTAGTGCACGCCCTCTCGTGGCCCGGCGCAGCTATTTCCCGGGAACGAATGGAGCTCCAATTGCGACAAGGTTTGGTGTGGACAGGATTTAAAAGATGGCTTTCAGAGGCTCAGACACAGCCCTGCCATCTGACTCCCCCAGCTAAGAAACCTTCACCATTAGTGCTTTGTCCACACTCCCGCCTTGACCCTGCAGCCTGAGCAGCTGTTTCCTGGAGCAGCAGCAGAGCATCAAACTGCAAAAGGCACTTCTTCAGCACATACTCACATGGCTGTTGGGGCAACCTTGTCCTCACAAATCCAGGGTGCCAGTGAACACAGCCCCCAGACCAGCCTTTGGTGGAGCAGGAAATTACCATATTAATTTTAGAGTAGGTCATACACAGGTAAATAATTTTTAATTACATGCAAGGTTGGTGATGTTCATGGTACATCTCTCTTCATCTACTGTCAGGACTTGTTAAAGCACTCCATGTGTCAATGCTTAAAATGAAGCTAATGTGACTGTTCATAACTGTTCATTAACAGCTGAATATATGAACTCGTGAAAACAAGGTTACATCAGCTGTCAGTCCCTTGGTGTAGCTTAAGTTCCTGTTCCTCCTTTCTTTCTTTCTTGTGGAAAAATCAAATCATGAAGAGACCCTTGCCAGAAGCTATTAAGGTACAATTTCATCATATCAAGTTGAGGGAATTAAAAAAAGAGGGACAGAGTACAATTGTATGACTTCAAGGCCTGTGTTTTCATTTTAAGTAGTAAGTGTTCAACTTTGCAATGTTTATGTTTTTAGCTGAGAAATTACAGCTTAAATCTGCACCACTGAATCACCTCAAAATCTGAAGTTGCGTTATCTTCAGCTAAATTGCTGATGGTTCCACTGCTCTCCTAGCTGTCAAAAGGCTGGATATATAGTCAGCAACAAGGGACTTAAAATAGCTAACAGAAATGCAAAACTTCAGACTAAGCATCTTCTTTTGTCTGCTGCTAGTGCACAAGACCTATGGAAGTTTGCAGCTTGCTGTTGCAAAGCACAGAATCATTCGAGAGAACACTGTGCCACACTGCAAGAACAAAACCATTTACCCAAGGACTCTAGTTCAAAACATCTGATTACAATCAGCAATTCCTCTAAATTTGGTTTGTGACAAACATTACAAAGTTGCAGGAAAGGCTGTTAGACCTGTGAGGCTCAATGAACCTTGATACCAACATATTTTCTCTGTTAGAAGAAAGAAAAGAGGGAGCAATCCTTCTTCTCATGTAAAGGTTTAATTCTGAGGTATACGACACTGGATTTACAAAGGTAAATAAAAATACATTCTGAGAAATAGCATGTGCCCTACTTAGCAAGGCAGAGATATTTCACACTCCAAGCAGCTGAGGAAAGAAACTGCTCACAGTATGAAAAAGTATTTGGGGTCTGTCTTTGACATGGGCTTTTGCCATAACAGATGATGAGAAATGTCCAGATGTGGGGCAGAGGAAAGACAAATACTTAGGTGATAAAGACAGGACAAGAGGTATTAGATAAAGCTTCCACTTGAACAAATTATTTGAGATATTATTATGATCAGAAGTCAGATATAACTACTGTTCCAAACACTGCTCAGGCCAACTACATTGCCAAAATTAATTATACGGCTGTTGACAGACTTCAGCTTGAGCCTGCTGATGATATGGGTAAGTTTGCATATGCTTGTAGCAAATACATATAAATGAAATGCCAGTAATATAGAAGAACTGGAGTGGTACAGAAGAGTTTTCTGCATCAACTGTACCTGATAACAAAAGCAAATTCTATCACCTGGAGTACGGTGCACATAACAGTTTCTAGAAGTGTATAATCGACAGTTAATCTGCAATTTTTGTCCTAAATATGAATTTAAAAAGACAAGTATGAATCATATGCAGGCAGATTTAATGACTCATTGCTGCAATGGATTTAACTACAAGTGCTGATCCTGCCTGCCATTAAGATGTCTGGCATTCCCTCTTGGACCCGTTCCTCTGGAAGGGGGCACTTTCACAGATCTGTGCTAGAGAGACCTAAGCTAGAAAGTTAAATGAGACTTAAAAAGTGCTATTTTGTCACACAAAGAATAAAATTCCAGGAATTTATTGCTATATGTATGCTTAATCCATTAATTCATCTTACAGTAGTCATGAAGTGCCAAATTGTGTGCTACATTTAACATTCCATGTACTCCCTTCCCAATACCGTTTTACAGTGGGTGTATGAAACAACGCAGCAGTGGTCACAAAACATGGCTTGAGCATCTCTCCAGAGCTTAAAGACAAAGATTTGTGTACAAGCTGAATTACAACATGTCAGTTAACAGGCCACTCAGCAATTTTAACAGAAATATCTTTAGGTGGAAGTTTTGCAGCGTTAAAATTCACAACGCAGACTAAACATTCTCATCCCCACTGTAGAAACAAGATACTTGCAAAGAACAAGAACTATGGTACGTAAATGTCACACGCAAGACCCGCTTCATTTCTATCAGAAGCAAAAACTGCTAATTATAAGCAAGGACAAGCCTAGCAGGGTAAGGCTGTCAGCCTATATTAAAAACATACCTCAGAGTTTGGCAGTGGAACTCTATTTACCACCTGGACCTTTTTTTTGGTAACATACAAGTTCTTCCTCCCCCCCGCCCCACACTTTATAAATCCCCTTTTATTTTTATTATACCTCCATATTATTTACAGGACTTCTAAAGATTAAGTACAAACTAGTATGAAATTAATGATAGCTTGCTTTTCAAATATGCATCCCATGGCTAAATAAATACCAAGCCAATCCAACAGAGTGATCTGGAGTTATGATTCAGAAGCTTGTGTATCTGTGATTCCAGTTGTTTTCTCATTAGCTGTGGAGGATTCATTTGATCTGTCAACAGTTGCCCTGGAAGTTGGAGTTGTACTATCCAAGGTGCGTGCAGAGGTCTCCTCTACATTTTCAGTAGTGCCAGGATTGATGGAAAAGCTTCCAGCTTGAGTAATAGAGGGAAGCAAATCTGTAGGCACTGTAGATGCCTCTGTGCCCAAAGGAAGCATAGGAACACACTTGGGTGGCACTGATAGAGGTGTTATTCCCATCAGATGCAGAGGCGGCAAGGGGGGAAGGGGTTGCAAACCTAAAGAGAAAATGGGGGAAAAAAAGGCAGTGAGCTGCTGCACACCACAGCCAGCTCAAATGGTGTTTGTGCAGCACTGACTCAGCAGGCCCATTTCAACCCTGATACTTTTCAGATTTCAGAATTGAAGAATCAGAGTAAATTCAAGGTTGCTTGTACCGCCCCAGAGAAGTAGGTATTTAATGCATTAACACTGGTGAATAATGCATTAACACTGGCCTTCACTGAAACTGCCAGAAACAAGAAGTTAACAAAAACCATATTCCATATAAGCTTCCAATATTTCTTTGCTTACTCCATGTGCACCTTCAGCAGTTTTACTGAATTCAAAACTGTAAATCTAATATTAGTTAATAATTCTGGCATTCAGCTCAGGAAGCTCCAATCTCCTCATCTATCTCACAAGCAAACACATATTTTCTTTTACCCATAAATAATTTATTTTCACTTTTGGCACAATCTCTTCTGAGATAGGTAATACAAAATGAAACATCTAAACACAGATACAGGTTTAGAATTAGTTTATCTAAAGACATATTCCTTGTCTACCTGATCTGGGCACTAACGTCCACTCCCATCTCAGGCAAACATTTAATTTATCCCCTTCAGAACTCCCCCAGATGGGTCTAAATTAGAGTGTCAAGGATAACTCTAATTACAGAGTTTCTCATTGCAGAAGCACATACCAGGCTGTATGATTTCTGGAACAATCTGTGGTGCAGGTAAATTAAGTTTGGACAGATCAGTCAGGTTAGGAAGCCCTGCTGGTAATGGCATCAGACCTAAGAGAAGAGTGGAACAGTTACAAAAACTTAAAAATGTCCTTTTCTAACTGTTTCTTAGATCTTGATGATAATTTAAAACATGCTTTATATCTTCACCGTAATTTTTACATGGAAGAATGCAAATTCACCTGAATTTCAGCTTTTAAGTTGCACAGTGAGAACAGATACCTACTGCAGGAAGTCTGGGCTAACAAATACATGATCCCAAACCTTTCAGATTTTTCTGAGGAAAGCAGAATCTTATTCCAGAATTATAAAGTTTGTATTCCAAGTTCAGCTTTCAACAAAGGTAGTTGTTTCACCATAGCACTATACCAGAAGTTCTCCATTCCCAATTTGAGTGGCAAACAATAATAGTATGATTAAATACACAGTATTCCCTGATCCCTAATATTGGTCACTCTATTATTAGTCTTTTCTACTTAGTTCATTTACTAGAGTTAATCACAAAAATGTGTATCAAAAGGCAAGACAAAGGAACTTTCAAAATCAGAAAGGACTGAAAGTAGAAGAGAAACATACAATGAATGCAACATATGACCTTCCATCACTGTGCCTGCTATGGAACATCCTTCTGCTTCTGAATTTTCCTACATCAGAAGAGCTCCATTTCTGGGACAAGGGCTCTAGTAGTACTTTGTGTTTAGTTCAGAAAAGGCTAATTCAGAAATAAACTGTTGATACTACAGTATGAAGATAGAGAGGAGAAAAGTCTTAAAGCAAGGCCACTGTATAGAGATTTTGATTAAAACCCAGCCATCTTTACCTAGCCATGAATTCATTTGCTATGAAGGCTGACAAAATCTGGCTCAAAGAGCTTTCTGTCAGCTATATGCAAATTTGGTTTGAATTTTTTTAAATCTGAAATAAGCTGAACTTTATACAAATTCACTCAAATTTGTAATGTAATGTAATGGACACATCTTTATCTACTTGTCTCATAACAAGCAAAACATAAAATTCTTCAGTATTTTGGAAGGCACAACTGAGTCCTGTACCAGCACACCAATGCCACAGCAAAATCCAGTACAATCCTTATTTTACCCCTCGTAAATACTTCTGGAATAGTAGTGTTTGAAACGTTCATTATTATTAGTAAACAACCACGCTGTAGAAAGACACTTATATTACACCAGTTTACCATATAATTCAGAAACTAACAACAACATAAATTCTATATGGTTAGCTCTGTATTTATACTAGGAATAGTGATCAAACTGAGCATTTAAAAAATGGGTTTCCAAAAATGTTGCAAATGGCAAAGCAAAACCTTCCCGAGAAATCCTGAATACTGCATCCACTGTGCAGGGAGCCCTAAAAGGTAAACTTGGTAACTCTTGTTGCCACGTTACTCCTCTGTGCAACAGACATGCTGTGAACATACTCCAAGAAAAATAGTATTTTACGCTGTAGAGGCTGTATAGAGAGAGATCTTACATGAAATGCATAGATTGTATGAAGTTATACCTTCCCCAAAAAGCAGTGGAAAACACAGCTCTCTTCCCTTGTTCCCATAAGATTTTTGTTTCAGAAATGCTTTAAGAAATTTTAATTACTCACCGGGTAATGTAGTTGCTGGGTTAACTGGTGGCACAGAGGTAAGGGACTGACTGACTTGTGGTGGTAATAATGGAACTGTTGGAACACCTGGTGGGGTACACAGGGAAACAACATTGATTTTAAACATACAACATTTCATCTTCTTTCCCTAGGGAGTACAAATATATAATTGCTCACAGGAGAATTACTATCTGCCTCAACATTAAAATGCTGATAAGAAAAATGGTAGTCTAAGTAATACACATTATATTTTTAATAGAAGTTGTTTGCAACTATTTTGTGAGCAAGTAAGGCACAAATCCAGTACATTAACCTTTTCTGTTGAGAAAAAGAGAAAGTTTTATTCTCTTTTCTGCCTTCTATTCAATTAATAAGAAACATCCGAGAGAACAAAAAAAAAGTCAGAAAAGACATGAATTTCAGGATAGCTCAAATACCAACCTGTGCTGAGAACATTACTGACAGTAGTTGAAGGTGAGCTAATAGAAAGTCCTGAAAGACTCTGCTCAAGGCCTGCTGACCCAGGAGGGAGGGTGGCTGAGGGATTAACTGATGACAGCTGAACCTTATTGAAAGAGAAAAGAAAGATGCATCATGAGGGTTTGTTTCTACATGAACCAAGAGAAGCAGAAAAGCAATAAACATCATCATCCATTTTTACCAAGATGAACGAGAGGGACCACAACTTACCTCTGTGAAACCATCTTTGAGGGGACTGAGAGATGCACTAGGCAACTGTCCTGGGAGAGAAATTTTCTTTCCCTCTTCAAACGGACGAGTAGGTATCCTATGCAAATATCCATAACCAATGCCACATCCTAGGCTTTTAAAACACATAGATTTTTCAGTCAGGTAAGTGACTTTACAACCACAGACTATAGCAAGCAATGCATGAAGAACTCAAAAGACACCACCAAGTTTCAAGGTAAATGCCGTACAACCTTCCCCTCCTGTCCCCACGCTGCTTCCCTTTCTATGGACAAATAATCAATACGAAACAATTATTAGAGCAAAAACACTTCTGATATAACAACACTCTTTCCCTGTCTTTGTAGAAAACTTAAACCCAGCAGTTTTCAGGCTGGTGCTGTAAGAAAGTTGTTCCATCCCCCTGTAACACATTGTCTCCTTACCTGCCTTCTCCACCCCAGGCAGAATTTGGAGTAATCACCACTTCCCGACAATTATCTGTGTCTGTGTTGTACACATAAAGTTTTAATGGCTTCGCTTCATGCGTTTCAATAAGGGAAAAGAGATCTTCAGACTGCAAAAAGATAAAAATGAGTAAGGGCTAACTTGTCCTTACTTTATCATTTGCCATTAGGTTGATCATCCTAGTCCTGACTTTCTGTATGGACCCTGGTAACAGCCACATGTTGCAGTTGTTGCAGTGCTGCTGTTTTATCACAAGGCCAACTTTAAAATGTGTTTTGCTACACAACTCAGAACACATGGCACAACCCAGATTTCAAATCTGCTATTCAAAATACTAATTTTAGAGTACAAGATTAGTATCTGACTTAATGAAGACATTTAAGAGCAGTTCTTATTTCCAGGATTGCCTTTAAGAAGAGGCACCATGCCAGAGCTCCTTTCTCTTTGCATTGGATTTCCTTTTACACTGAACAGAGAAAGAGACTGGGATGTTTCAAATTGCCCAGGTACAATTGGGTTGTTATTAAAAAATAAACGCCTTATTTTTATATACTTACCTCATTCATTACAGTATCTGCTCCAATGATATAGTCACTATGAGGTCTAAGTCCAGCTAATGCAGCAGGAGAATTTGGCTCCACTTCCTAGTTTTAAGATGGAAAGTTATTAAACACTACATAACAGGGTGTAGCAGAATAGACAGATATGCACCTTCACACAAGCTCTGAGTCAGACAAACTGGTCATGTTTTCAACACAGTAATTAACTAATGGAACGGTGGCTGTATGGCAGCCCCTTTCCATGTGGTTCTGGTGTTGTACCAAATACAGTATCTCTGCGTATTGTACAAACCCATTCATTTAAACACAAGACTTGACAATATGCTCACAAATATACATTTGTAGTTAGTTCAAAAGTCTTCCCAAACCCAAAATCAATCAAAGCCAGTTTGATCAATGAGACCAGTCTGATCTCATGACTTGTTAGCCACATCCCATGCAAGTTACTTTCCAACAGAAAGACAGAAACAGCAGTAACGAGAATAATTCCAAGTCCATACGTACCAAGACATGCCAGACGTTTTCATTGGCCCCATCAAAGCTGCAGAAGCGAATGCTCACTCCCAGTAGGCCCTGCCCACCCCACATGTTGCTGGGGGTTACTGATGTTTCTCTCAGTTCCAGTGTTTTGCTACTGTACACAAGCATTTTTACAGGTTTTTCAACATTTGCTTTCAGCAGGTCCTTGAGAGTGTCATTGTCTTTATTCTGTGAATGTTTAAACGAGCTTGGGTCAGTGTTTGATAGAACAAGCATTCAGTTCTACAGCAACACTTCTATTTCAAAGATGCCACACTGTGCATTACTAGAACATGTATTAACAGCTGCCTTGTAACAGGTTTCCAGTCCCTTCACAAGTCTAGAATACAACTCTGGAAAAACCCTGGAACTTCACAGTAACAGGTCATACTTTCCAAAAATGAAAACACTTCAGCTGGTTCAGAGGCCTTCTTGAATCCAGGCACACGGGTGCAGAGCTTCCCACAGCTGGGTTTTTCCATTGCTTTAATGGTCTGTTGTTTGACAGCTCTGCTTGAAAGCTCTCCCCATGCCTCCTGCCCAGCCAACAGCTCTGACAAAAGCTTTTCACTCAACCTCTTTGGACTATGTGAAGTTTGTGAGTTCTCATGGAAGCAGACAGAACTAGGGGGGCACCAGCATAAGCCATGAGGGGTGGATCAGCAGGCAATTCTGTCTTGGTGTAGATGTCTGCAGAGAGCATGTCTGCCTGATTCTCCAGCTAAACTCAATAGAACTGTTCTTACAGGGTGAAGAAATCAATTCCTGATGCAGTTTGCTTTCCTCATTTTAAAGGAAGAAGAAATATTTTATATACATTTAAATAAAACAAATCCATTGGTTTACCTATAAAGATCAGATTCTCAACACATTGTTTATATTGAAAGTTATGAAATAGCAACACACTTACCAATCTTGAACCATTAATGGACACAATAAAATCAAAGAATGGCTCCAATCCAGCTCTATGCCCCGGTGAGTTTTCTTGTACCTAACAAAGTTAAACAAGAATTTCATAAAAGCGTTCCAGTGCTGATTCATATTTCTAGAATCATATTTCTACTTCTGCCAACTGTTGTTCTAGAAGCTACTAATACTTGTATGTATAATTTTAAAATATTCAAATATAATCATATAATCTATAGAATAAAAAAAACCTCCCTTAAAAAATAAAATAGATTTCAGAAGAATTAGTAATTTATAAATTGAGGAATGACACAGCAGTAGCCACTCCCTGGGAAAAGCAGTGCTTAACAGTTGCATCAGATAAATTATAAGTACTTGTTTCAAGAAAGGAGATTATAGTGAAAGTACAAGGTTAATGAATTCTGAAAAGGTTGGTTAAAAAGTACTATCTTTCCACAGACACACCAACATTGGACCTTACTTTTTATCTTATGCTTACTAAAGGAAGAGGAGAGTCACATCTGTAAGCAGAAGCTGTTATCTCATGATTAAACATCACCTGATGACATTCTTGAGACACGAGGGCATCTGAACAACCAGTGATTTCATTAACAGACCTTCAAGTTGCAGGAAAAGAGACATGCAATTTTGCAGCCATGGCAGCTCAAATAATTCAACCACTCCACTAAGACAAGGCTTAAGTTTTGGATACACTGTGCCCAGAAGCTAAAAGTATGCTTTTAATTCCAAATGGAGTAAGTAACTGAGACATTTTGCCAATGTTATTTTTTCACTATTGCTAGCATTGCTGACAATGAAAAGTAACTCCAATATGGCCGTCAGATTTTTCCTACAGCTTTTTTAGCAAAGACAATCTTTCTGTGTGGAAGCTGATTGATTTTACCCACCAGCTTTTTCTTTTATGTACTACAATCACCTTCCAAAAAGATGTTCCTAAAAAATGTTACCTTTACAGTGCAGTTCCTTACATATTATTCTACCTGACAGAAGTGGTAAAAATGTATTTGATTATTCAATACTAGCCTGATTCTGCAGAAACCAAGTTTTCTTAATATGACTTATCTAGAACAAAATATTCTAATATGGAATTTTAAAAGTGCTTGATTAATAATAAAACTGTTCTTCTTAAATTTTATTTCTCTCTGCCGAACACGTTCACAAAATCAGAGCTTGGGATAAAAAATCAGATAACTTGTGGGTAACAGATGCCCAAAGCTTAGAACATTAGTCACATAATCTAAGTCTGGAATTAGTAATTCCAGAGTCACATCACACACAAATTGACTGTTGTCCAAGATTTGTAAAGCAGTAAGAAAGCATGAAACCAACGATATCCCAAAGTAATAAGAATCACTGAGGCAAGAATAACATCCCCAAAGTCCACATTTATAATTCCTAATGAGAACTTGAAGTGTGTCTGTAAAAGTGCCTCTTTGAGATGCCTGGATGCTCCTTGGAAATAATTTCCTACAGTTGAGGTACAGCTATTCTCCTTCTCCAAGTATTAAGTGTATGGAACCATATTTCCCAATCACCAAATATCCTGCAGTCCCTGTACCTAGGTCCAAACTACTGTCTCTGTGCTACTTACTCAACCTGTCTGTTCAAGATGGCTCCCACCAACAACAACCAGAGATCAGACACCAAACTGTGCACCAGGTAATAAGGTAAAAGTACAAGCTAAGCTGCATAGGGCAGACACCCTGGCTCCAGCTGCACAGAAACTCCCAGCACACTGTGGATTTGGCTTTGGCATTTGTGGACTGCTTCTAGAGCTAATTTAACTGTAGATATTCAAACATGCAATAACATAGGGCTACCTGAGAACAGTCTCCACAAACAGAAATTTTAGCTTAGGAGAAAAGCCACAGAGGCTAAAATTCACTGTATCAAATATTCTTCTCAAATGCAGAATGCATTTACTTAGCACGTTGAATACTTGAGACCTGCCTGCCAAAGAAAGATTAAATAGTTTTTTGAAAGGAGAATTAAAAAACTCTGCTTTCCTATAGACATGATCCATAATGGTATTCTCAGATTTGAGGTTTCTCTTGTAATCAAGTAATCCAAAACATCCTCTCCATCCCTGTGTTTAAGTAGTGAATGTAGGATGAGTTTACGCTGTTTGTCGTTCTTCCCTCAGTTTAGAGAACTGACTTATTCCACCACCTATTGCATAGGTCATATAGGAACTTACAGTTTGTGTTTTTAATGAACCTGACATACAGGCTTTATACCAGAATTTACTCAGCAGATGGTTTCAGAACTTTCTGGGAAAACAGTTTTAAAGACATAACATGTGTTAGTTAAACCTCAGCATTAAAAATCAGTACATCTGGCGAAACACATCAGATTTTTGGGACTGGATACATGTCATGGCCTTGAAACTACGAAAGGCAAAACTTCATCTCATTCAGAGATTTTCCTCCATTTCTAAATTAAATTCTTTGAAATAAAAAACCAAACCATACAAAAATCACAACAATTCCCTTGCATCCTGACAATATCCTGTCCTAATGACCTCCAAGAGATTATATCCTGAACACTGTGAGCCAAGAGTGACCAGTATTCAACAGAAAAACTTTTTGATTAAGATGGAGTACATACAATAGATGAGAACCACATATGTTCAGCATCCATCAAACTCAAGTTCACTGACCCCTGGGATGTATAAATAATTTACTCAATACTAAATCTGTGTTCTGCCCCAAACTGATGAAGGGACTCAGAGAGTTTTCAAGTTCCAAATGATCAGTTTGCAGAAAGTGTCTTTAGATGCTGAAATCACAATCCTGAACATCTCTGCATGGTTTGTTTCTCAGTGGGCATGTAAAAACCACCAGGAAGCTGTAGCTAAAAGAAATCAAGCCCTTACAGCTGCATCAGTCACACATCAGAAGCTGGTATGTGCATCCCTTCTGTCATCCTGCTATGCACAGGCTGTCACAAAGTTTCCTATTTCCCTGGCCTACCTTCACTGATAGAAAAGCATGTTTACACCTGGCAGCCACTCAGAAATTCTGAATCCATTCCACATGAAAAGTCTCTTCCTTAAAGAAGTGGTATGCTCAGCCCTGCACAATAAACGCACTGACCCCATAGAGGTTTTGCCACACCATCTCACTTTCAGTCACTACCTTCCCAATCCATCACCACCACACAGTGCCAAATACACAATTCAGCTCTCTGCTCCAAGCTCTGTGGCCTCTGTGGCTTCTCTTCCAGAAGCTACAGCAACAAAGGATAACCAGGGACCTTAGAAAATACAAGGACACAAATTATTCCACCTCCATTAAGGATGGAAATAATAAAGATTCCATGGATATGTACATCAGCTCTGTGTCTCCTGAGCAATTTGGCTTTATGCAACTTTCCTGGGTGCCCCAAGTATTTAGTAGCTTGCCTGTGTAATTGAATAATTGCTGAGAAATAACCAAGTAATATAATTTACAACAGATGCTACTGCAGGCAAGATATCATCCCCAGCAGCCTGGGAAGCCTGATTCTCTCAAAGCCAGCTGTTATTTCAGAAATAAAAGTCACAGACCCATATGGGTAAATGCCATGACTTTCCAACAATAAAGACAAACAGTGGCACAGGAAATGCAGAGAAGCTGTGGCAATGCCATGCCAGAGTTTTTAAAGAGCAAATGGAGAAAACCTCTATCAAATCCTGAATATCAGAGGGCAGAAAAGGGCCTCACACAGTGCTGCAGGGTTTCAGTTTCTCACCAAGATGACAGAAGGACTGCTGAGTACATAGATTACATACTGACTTCACTTCTAATTCACTGTCAAGAATTAAACAGGAAAAAAATTTCAAGGTCAATACACCAATTTTAATTTGCAGTACTGAAAAGACTTTCCTGGTAAACACAGGAAGTTTTTCCTTATTGAACACTGTTCCCAACACTATTATTCTATGCCCACACAGTATACATTGCACATTACACATTTTAAGACGTCTGCCCAGCAGCACAAATTGAAGCCCCAAGAGAGCAGTGCAACTGCAAATGAAATTAGGCACTGAAATGTGGATTTTTCAGAGGCAGATGAAGGCTCTGACCACTTGTGAAAGTCAGCTACCTTATACCAGTTTTTAAAATTTCAGAAGCTTAGCCTCAAACATTAAATACACAACTTCCATGGCTTTCTTTTTTCCCTACATAAGAAACTCTTCCTGGTATTCTACTTTATTAGCAAAGAAATACTGAAAAGTTTTTTTGTAGTTCTTCCACCCACTCCATAATGGGCAGTAAAATTTCATTATGTATCATAAATAAGTAATTCCTGTTATATCTGACAGAATCTCTTGGATTTCTGTTATTTTAATACATTACGCTGTGTAACTGAATTGAATTTCTTGATGAAACACAGTTTTCAAAAGAAAAAGCTTGATAAGTTTTTGGTAAGAAAACAGATTGTATCTAGTAGATAACCTTTTATTTTAGCACAAAGAATTTAACTCAAGCTTTTAAAATGTGAACCTCCCTTAAAAGACAAGTCAGCACTTCAGGCAACACGTCTGTATCACTATTACTACAAACCAAAGCACTCAAACAAGAGTGGGAAATCTAAACTTTGAGCACTGCTGCTCAGTATCTTTCAGGGAGAACACCACGTAACATGGCATCATACAAATTCCTCACAGATAAGAATTCTCACATATAATCTTGTAACAATTTAGTTTGGAAAAGACCTCTATGATCATGGAGTCCAACCACTAACCCAGCACTGTCAAGTTCACCATTAAATCTAGCCCAAAGGCCACATCTACACATGTTCTGAATGTTTTCAGGGATGTTAATTAAACCACTTCCCTGGGCAGCCTATTCCAATACCTGACCATCCTTTTGATGAAGAAAGTTTTCCCAAAGTCTAATCTCTTAATCTCTCCTGGTGCAACTTGAAGCTTTTTCCTGTTGTTCTGTCACTTGTTACTTAAGAGAAGAGGCTGACCCCCACTTTCTCCCCTGAGCTCTTCTCCTCCAGGCTGAACACCCCCAGCCCACTCAGCTGCTCCTCACAGGACTTGTGCTCCAGAGCTTCTCTGGACCTGCTCCAGCACCTCAATGTCCTTTCTGAACTGAGGGACCCAGAACTGGACACAGCACTCGAGGTATGACCTCACCAGTGCCCAGTAAAGGACAATCACTGCCCTGGCCCTGTTGGCCACACTATTCCTGATACAGGCCAGGATGCCACTGGCCTTGGCCACCTGGGCAAGCTGGCTCATGTTTAGCTGCTCTCAACCAGCACTCCTAGACCTTTTCCACTGGGCCATGTTCCAGTCACTGTGCCCCCAGCCATGGGGATGTTGTGACATCATCTACTAGCTGAATAAACTGTCAGGTCATTACATCAGCCTGGGCAAACTACAGCAGTTTCACACTGCTGAGCAAGAAAATTACTCAAAATTTTCCTTGATTCTGTTTGGAAGAGCAGAAACAAACACATACTGAGCAATACAGGGTCAGCCAGTTGGTCTAATCAGCTACACACCTTATGTTAAAGGAAACTTGAGGAGAATTGCTTCAAACAAATGACTCATAACTAGGTCTACTTATGAAGAGACTTGGGCAACAGAACACTTGGCTACTTTTTCTTCCTCTTAAAAAAAAAAAAAAAAAAAAAAAAAAAAAAGCAGCTTCATTTTAATGTTTAGAACACCAACAATACCAGAGCAACTTCTGCTGTCAAGTATGCATATGATGAAATTCTTTTCCTTTGACAGTGCTTCAGCCCTGGAGGGTTCCTAATTCCTGTTACAACCACACTGCTGATACAGCTCACAATGAAAGCAATATTGCACAGAATATCAGCAGAAGTAGACAAAAGAATTAAGTAATCTGCAAATCTTACATTGAAAATTAATGATAGTAGTGTTCACTTGCTGCATATACCTCTGTCCCTGTTTGAAGTGAGCAAAGAAAGACTTTTTACTAGTATTGTGGGAAAGCAGCATGTATAGTCTAAAAGTCTCACTGTAAAAAACCTGTAACTGGCAAGGCTCAGTCTGCTCATCTCTCTAGCAACTTGTGCTTGGCTCCTGCAGTCACACTGAACAATGTAAACTCTTTGTTTCACAGCCATTTAACACATATTTTTCATTTATCTGCCTTATTCAAACAAATTCTTCCAATAATTGAAACATTCTTCTGACACTTCTATAATTTTCCCACATGTAATGAAATCTTTTAAACAATCACTTTACATTATTTACAGAAGTTTGGTGTTATCAAAGAAATCTGACCCGACCTGAATTAGATCTGTAACACTGGAAGACTACTGCTGTTTTCCATCTACCACTCTCATTTACCTCATTAAAGTACTGAGCTCAGAAAGAAAACGTACTTGAGAGTAAATTAGAACAAAACTGCAGTTTTCCTTGACCCCAAGTTCTACTGAAGGTCGATTAATGCAGACAGAGCACTTGTGCAGAGCTCCTCTAACAGTGTGAGCCCAACGCTGTCTGTTACAAACTTACTACAGAATGGCAACTGGAAAATTAAACTTGGAAAAACAACAGAGTCACATTCATGCATGCCACATGCATTTCAATACAAAACATCCCAAATTATAACTGTTAGGCCGGGATCATGACGCAGTTTAAGATGCCTGTGCATAGACAAAGAGTAATCACTCATTATTGTGACATCTCAAGATATCAGTAAGAAGACAAAGCAGTGAAAAATAGCAGTATCAGTCTGTTTAATACAGCAAGCAGATCCTTTCCTGCATTTAATATAAATAAGGAAGTCCTCTTGGAAATCAACTTTCTTAATGTGCACCTCTCAATTACATTTACAAAGACTGGCAACCAAACACCGCCATTTTGGGCCATATCAAAAACATTACAAGAAAAATGTGCCTAAATGAAAACAAAAAGCGCCAGATCCAAGCAAGATTACAAGAAAAAATTAGTAGATTCCACTTACTGAAAGAGATTAATCTCAATTTATTAGCATGCTTTAATCAAACAGTATGAACTCATAAATATGATGTAACTGGTATTCTAACTGCAAAGTAGATACTGGTTTTACAAGTTTCCAAAGTAAAAAGTTAATGAAATTTTACACTGTACTGTGCTAAAAGAAAAAAAAAATCTGCCAGTTTTACCAACCTGCAGAATAGTTTTTTTGTGGGGGGAAAGACAAAATGGACGGACATAAATTAGTAACATTGGACTCTTACACACCATTAATATTAAAGGGGAGAAAAAAACCCACTGTGACTTTAGTCCATACATAAATTTTGACAGAATGTTTGGATTTGATCAGAATATCAGTATCTGCCTCTCAAAAGCAGAGAACTTATCCAAAAGGCTCCGATTCCAACACACCCCAGCCCAGCACGGTACTCAGAGTGAGGGCACTCACACTCTGCTACCCGTGCTGTGGGCGGGCACTGACTCCAGCAAAGCCCCTGTGCCCCAGTGCCTCACATTCCACAGCAGCACCTGGGAACCATCCTGCTCACTAAAAGCAAAGGGAAAGGCTTTCAAAAGGCTGCCCACAAAACCTCAAGAATGCAGCCTAATAAGGTATTTTGTATTTCGCATACAAACTCAAAGTTTTGTGGCCACAATGTGAACAAAACCAATGTGCTATGAAAAATAGCACCGCGATCCGACACCCCCGAACTACTGCGGAGGGGCAGCAGCCACGGTCCGGTCCAGCCCACGGTGCAGAGACCGGGACAAGCCTGACGCGTTATCCCGGGAGCAGCCCGGACCCGCGGGCCGGGTGCGGACAGCGTAGAAGAGAGGGCGCCTCGCCCTCAAAGGCTGCCCAAACCCAGCACCGCCTCCCGTGCGCCAGCCCGCCGGCCTGGTCATTCGGAGGCACGAGCCGGCGGCAGACCCGGCCGGGGGAATTGTTTCTTCTGGACCAATTCTTCCTCCAGACTTCCCAAACCCGCGAGCGGCAGCGCGGGTCCTGCGCACCTCACCGCTCCCGCGAGCCGCGGCGGAGCCCCGGCGGCCCCGCTGCCCAAGCGCATCCCCGGGGCCGAGCGGGGAGCGCGGCGGGGCCGCCCGGGAGCCCCGGGGCCGCTCCTGCGCGGCCCCACGGCGGGCTGAGTGCTCGGGGCGCCCGGCCGGGCCGCGCCGCCCTTACCCGCAGAACGTGGTAGCCCTCGGTGCCGCCGCCGGGGATGTCGATGCTCTGCGAGGCGCCCATGGCCGCAAACGCGCCGCGACGGGGACGTGGCACCGCGCGCAGCCCCCGCCCGGCGCCAGGCGGGGCCTACGGCGGCCGCGAGGGGCCAGGCCGCGCGCTCCGCTCCTGCCTGCAGCCTGCCGCCCCCTGGCGGCCGAGGGCGGCGGCGCCGTGTGCGGGGCGGGGCTCGCGCCGGTGCTAGACGGGAGGAGTAAATTATTAGTGTGTGTTAGCTACATGAATAGGGTATAGTAAGTGTGTGCACAGAACACAAAGGTGGCAGGTAATAACCTGTGCTGCCTTCTGTACTGCCACAGCTCTCTGGAGCTCCGGTCGGGGCTGCGGGGCGGCGCCGGGAGCCCGTCTGGAGCTGGAGCTGGAGCGGGTGGAGCAGCGCACCGGCACAGAGTAGCGAGAAATGCTGCCCTCGGGCCGAATTTTGGGCTAAGCCGTTTCAGGGCATGCAGCGCCAAGTTCAGCGCGATAACGGGCCCGATGCTCGCTGCCGGCGGTGTCCCACATGCAGCGGCACAGGCCCGGCCTGCGGGGAGAGCCGGGGCGCGCCCAGCCCGGCGGGGAGAGCTGCCCGAGCCAGCGGATCTCGGCGCGGCCGGAGAACGCGGGCGGTGGGTTACCGGGGAGCACTACGAATCTCAGATTCAGATGTTCCCTCTCCGAGAGTTCTTTGTTCCCGGAAGGCTTTTTCACAGCCTGCCCGTGCAGACCAGTGCGTCCTGCTTCCGATCCCGCAGACCTCCGGAGAGGTGACCTCTTTAAGGAATGCTGTCACCCGTCTTTTAGTGATGCAGAAACACTATTTATTAGTGAACTGCAACACAGTGTTAAAAGATTCTTAATGGAGCACGGAAAGGATATTCACATTAGCATACTTCACTTCTTTTGGACTCATTTCCCTCTGCATTATAGTGCTTAGTATTAAAAGCCTCTGTGCACTGTGCTTGGGATTTACCCCAGTGCTGCCTGCAGAGATGACCATCCCTTTTCCACCCTTGACCACCTCACTGTGCTCAGCTGTTTCCACTGGAGCAGACAGGCTGTCTCTCCAGGCACTCTGGTCAGGCATGGACTCCAGCTGCACACCAGTTCAGGCACGTTTGCCTCCCTACATACTGTCTCTCCTCATCAGTACAAGAAGAAATCAATTCTAGGATATCCAGAGGTTGCAATGCAAAGTAAGAAGGCAAAATGAATAATACAGAAATAAACTATATCTTTCAATAATTTCTGTGCTCTTAATATAGTATGAGGAATTTGTTACTGTGAGCTGATAAAGTAAGTCAAAAAACTATATCAGCTTAGGCAAATCTCATGCTTCCATGCACATTCCATTTAGATTCAGGAGGGAAATCCCAGGCATGTTCCTTTCTTTCTTGCTATCAGAGGTTCATGTAGGCAATAGTATAGCACAGTGTGATCCAGAGACAGTAGCTTGATTCACCACCCTTTATCCAAAGCTTCCTAAAAGATCCACAGCTGATGACAAACTACCAGCCACTGTCATTCTTTTGCTCTCTTCTGGCAGAGTGGCTCCTGTATGATACCTCTTTTTATGCTTCTGGATAGGTGCTGTCAGTTTTGTGGGTTGTTTGTAAGCTTTTGTGTGTCCATGAGGCAGATGCTAGCCAGATGTTGTCCTCCTGGCTGACGGGCTCTGTGATGTCAGCCCATCCTTTGTTGAAAACTGACCCATGGGTGAAAACCTTCATCTGGTGAAGGCTTCTGTAGAGCATGTTCAATCTCATTGCCTTGCCTTGGGACTGGAAGACTTTTGAATTACTGTGTTAAGAAGAAAAACACAAATCAAGCCAGTCTACAATGGGTTGCTTCCCTCCCTGGTCAAAGTCACATAAATTCCAGAGCAGTTTTAGACCACACAGTAAATTTCAGTGACAATTCTGTTTCCTCAGAAATTAAGAAGTAAGTGGTTTTGGTGCCAATAAACATTTCATTAAGGGCAGGCATTTTCTACTCAGTTTATGTTGGGTCAGATTTAATAATTGTGCTTCACTGGAAACACAAAAGCCTCACTTCAGTATATTGCACACCTCATCCTTAAAAAGCTATCTCTTGGCAGAGACAGCAAAATAGACACTGCGAAATACCTATTAGAAACCCCTTCCCATGTCATTAAAAACTGTAAAGAAAAGATTTAAACTTTGACTTCTTTGGAAAAACAGAAAAACATTTATAGTACTGCCCAGCAACACCAGGACCAAAAAGAGTAACAGTGTTTTGCTTAAAAAGTTGCCACTTTGATAAATATGCATTTGAAAATCTATGATGTGGATACTAGCCTTTCACACACTTCCATCTGTCCTCTAAACATATAAACAGCCTTAAAATTGGGATTGGCCAAATTACACAGTGCTGATTTTATGAATCTAACTTCTAATGACACAATTCCCGTAAGTAGCAAATCCAAACCCTCCACGTACAAACTTAAAGGTGAAAAACACCCCTGTCTTTGGCAGTAACATTTCTAAGGCTGAATTCTGCTCCTGTGACCATTGAGAGGTGTGTGAGAGGCTGAGGAAGGACACTCCAGCAATTTGCAGCAGCTATTGCATCCAACTGTTTGTGAAAGGAAATACAAATTTTATCTACTCTGACTGCAATTGCAAGAGTGAAGTGTTCTCAAAGGAGGAATGCCCTTCACATTTCCTAAAGGTGCTAGTGGTGAAATAAGGCAACAGATTTTGCAGCTCCTTGAGTCTGCTCAGACATTACACCCTCTGAGACCCAGTCAGTACCATTACACCAGTAGTCAGTCTGTCTTATTTTCACAGCAACAAAGAAATTCCATTTTCCTCTTCCTCAGGAAATCTGTACAAGTTTCATGCCTGCATGTGATGAACTCAAAAACAGTCAGCTATGTTTTGTTCTGACCATCCACTAAGAAAAAAATTAATTCTATTGCAGCCAAACCAGGACAATGGCTCAAGTTAACCCTTTGGAGAAATCTGAACCTGGCCCCTCACTGGAGACATTAACTACGTACATCACTGCAAGATCTGAAATTCTTTTCCTAAAGAACTTCTGCCTTACCACAGCATCTCACCTTTCTATCAAAGTGCTGTCACCCTTCCTGGGATAGTTCCACCTCAGCAAAGAAACTGAAGTTGTCCATCAATTCCCATTAAGGGCTGAGCTGAAAAACACAGGTTTATTTGAAGAAATATCTTTGAATTTGATCCAATGTTCTATGGCAAAAACCTAGTCTGTAAAAAACCAAACAAACTTTAAAACCCTCTTAGATAAAAAAGACAAATCTTACCTAAGAAATAGGGAACAAGATTGTCTGAAAGTATCATTTAAGACCTAATGACAACAAACCCCATTTGCAGAAATTAACTAACGAATATAACCTACCTGTTCTTTTATATTTGTAGCTCAGCAGCTGCATTTCAAAAGTAATTAAAGTTAATGAGCTGTGCTTTATGGTAGAATCATGAAAACTTAATTGGAATAATTAGTTGTGAGATAGCAAGTGCATCTTCCTGGCTAACAACATGTCATCATTTGATAAGAATAATAATGAATTTAATAAATAAAGCAGGACCCTTCTAATATGTTAATAAAATAACGAAGTAAAAGGCACACATGTGCAAATGATGAATTACTAGTTTAGAGACTGCACACAGCACAATTGTCTGAGGAAGATGGATGGGGAAGTGGCCTTCTTGAAACTGTCAGCTACAGCTGCTGGCTAAAATCCAGTTTGCAATAGATGAAGCAGCCACGCTGACCTTTGCAGAGGATGTGCTGCGAATGCTTCCAGTGGGGCCAGCATCCTTCTGCGGAGCAGGATATGCAGGGGATGAAGATAGCAACTGTGCTTTCTTTTCCTCTCCTTTAACCCTTCTGTATTATTGGTGCTGGGCAAACAGGAATGAAACGCAGGCATGTGTGGCAGGAAGGGAGCTACAGTGAACAAATCAGTCTATTTGACCCAAATCACTTAGAGGATAAGACAGGCAGAAAATTTTGATTTATTGCAGAAACGGTCTTAAGCTCAAATATAGACATGCACACCACAACAAAAGCTTCTGAGGCATTATTAAGAATCAGTAAATAGAATAATTTTAATTAATGTGTGCATTTAAAATTAAATTATGTGAATACTGCTAGAGTTATGGGAAGGCCTACAGTAATAAAAGAGATTGTCCCAGTAGGCAAACACTGAAGGAAGGCTACAGTTTCAGGTGGAAATAGAGCAGCAGTGTGCAGTGACTAAGAAGATGGTCATAATACAGCTTTTAGTTTTATCCCTAATCAATGTATGACCTCATTCATTTTTGCTCTTAATGTATTGCCCAATATGAGGAATTGCAGTTCAGAATATCTGCTTGTTGACTTCAGTCCCAGCAGAGCAGGACTGAGCTTGGTAGGAGCCATAAAGAGTCTGATGTATGTCTAAGATCAACTCATATATTAGCAGTGCCCAAGGAGATGTTTTCTCCTTCCCAAGCACACAGTGAACAACCTACTGTTACTTGGGAGGCATCCACCTGGCTGTGCACCCACAGTACTTAGAATTTCACATTAACAGAAGGCCGAAAGTACAGACCTTTCAGCTCTACAAAAAAAAAAAAAAAAAAAAAAAAAAAAAAAAAAAAAAGTACCTCTAGCTCATACAAATATCTGGTAAAAGCCTGCTGACACAGGGAAGCCATACACCCCTTCACTGGCTGCAGGAGCACTCACAAACACTCCCCATAGTTTTAGACAACAGAGACCAGGAGCAGTAGGTGCTTTGGAACTGAGGCAATCTGAGAAGAAATAAGTAAGGTAGCAATGGTAAGCATACGTGCAAATGTCAGGGGACGTGAGACTGAAACTGTTCTTCACCTGCTTCTGGAAACAGCTGTGAAAAGATCAGATAATGTGTGAATATAAAGAGAAATTAACAGTGAAGCACTTTGAATGGAAGCCAAGCTTTTGTGAGTCTCTGACCAAGCAAGCCCCTGAAACTCTGCTCTGCAGGTTGTGGTTAAATACCACGGTCTGATGCTCTAGAAGTTAATTAAGTACAGAAGTAATGTGGGGCTTTTGTAAAGCTGGTTTCATGGTCATTAGTTGCTACGCAGCTAAACAGGGAATGAAATGCAAGGGAAGAAGGCACTAGCTGGACAAATTGCTCTTAGGCAGTTTTCCCGGTGAGAATGCTGCAGGACTGGCTCTCCCCTGGTGCTCCACGAGGCACAAAAGACCATGCCAAACGCAGAGAGCCTAGTCTTGACCACTTGACTTTTTGTACCACTCTAAATATCTATCAATTTCCATTGCATTATGGCTGACTCGCACTAATGCATAAAGGAGGAGATGCAGTTTCCCTGAGACAACAAAGAGTGACTTGTATCGAGCAAGGGAGGAGCTGGAGCTCATGAGCCTTCCGCTAAAAGCTTAAGTTGGTGCTATCGTGACACACAGCAGTCTTCTTCAGTGGGAGAGAAGGGCCACAATGTCTCAGGATCAGCCTGAGCACACTGCATCTCCTTAAGGGGAGCGCTCTGTGGCAGATAGCTGCCAGAATTGCTCTCTGCTTTTTCCCCAGAGCTCCCAGCATGGGCATGTGTTAGAGCTGTAGTCAGTGTTGTCATGCTCTGGTTATCATCAGGAGCAGTTCCTGTGGCTGCTGTAATTTGCACCGAGGACTGCAGATGCCATCAACAGATCAGAGAATTGTAAAGGTAATCTATAGCTCTCTTTCCCAAGTCAGTTGAGACCAGAATCAAGCCTTTTGTTCCAGAAACCAGAAACTCAGCAAAACTAATTTGTGGAGGTTCTATTAATAGGACACAGGAAATTACCAAAAGCCTTCATTGCTTTAACTCGTAAAAGTGATTGACTTGGCTGTATTACAGTTACACTCTGTCTTCCCAAAGCTTCTGAAGACCCAGTAGCTCTGAGTTAGACACTGGTAAGTAGTTGTCACACAGATCTGAGTGGCACAGCTTTGACTATGAAAGATATTATAGCCATAGGTTTCCGACAGAATGGCTTATTATACAATTTTTATTTGCAACAGGGTTCTCATCTGAGATTGTAAGACTGACTAAGCTCAAAAATAGATATCTTCTGCTCCTATAAAGCTTTGAAAATATGTGGCTGAATATTGGAATGGGCTTAGTAAAATCAATGTCCTCTCTTTCTTGCCTCCATAATTACTTTAAACTTGCAATTCTTACTCTGGCTTGTTGCCCCATTTCATATAGACATCAGCCCCCAAATTCTGGCCTGAAGCAAAGTGTTAAGAATTTTTACAGAGTGTATTATGAAGAAGAGACATAATAGAAGAGAATAACCTTTAATAGATATATTCACAGTAAAAGATGCACTGGTAAATGGTTCAGAGAGGGCACAGTTTATGACAAATGTAAGAATGTTTCAAAGATTCACTTCATTATTAACCAGGAAATAACACAGTGTACATGAAATCATTGCTAAAAAAGAGAAGAAGCCTCTTTAAACTATATTGAACTGAAAACAGGGTTCATTATAGAAACACAGATAGAATCTTAATTATAGAAGCAATTGCATAGACTAAGGTTCTGGCCACCCAATTTAGGCATCACAATGCAAGTATTTAAGAGGCTTAATGTGCCTGCTTACTATTCAGCTATAGATAGCAGCTGGCTTTGGGAGTACTGCAGCTAGGATGTTGTGAAGAAGGGTTCATAATGAAGGATTAATTAAGTAATTTCCAACCAATTCATTACATGATACTTACGTGTGTTGTCAATCATTTTTGACCCAAGTGGTTAGCTTAAAATCTGGAGTTTCAGAAATTGCTTATACTAAGAGACTGTTGATAGTCAAGGATTTGCTGCTGCACTCCTTTTTATTTACCAAGGATGTATTAAATCCTGTTTTCTTAAATACAGCAAATCAAATGAGACTTTTTTTGGTCACAGAATCAATTCTGCAGTGCCTTGGGTGCTCAGTACTTTGTATGTGATGTGTACTATTTCAGCTTTAGTTCTATAAAGCACTTTAAATTTGTTTATTGTGAATTAAGAAGTCAAGTCTACATTTTGCTTTGTCTACAATTTTTCTAGACCCATTTATCTAAAGTACAGACTGAAACATTAATGACAGATGTTGGTCCATGTAAAAAACCCCAAAACAAAAAAATTTACTTTGGAGTTTCCCAACTCAAATTTTACAGTTCAAGAGAAAAGAGCAGTAAGACAGGAAAGCAAATGTACACTTTTACAGTACTATCAAGCTGCCAGAGTCTGCTGAGGGATGTTTAGAACAGCTGTTGATGAAGACTCTTCTAGAAGAAATCAGTATTGGAAAAAGTCTTACACTAAAAATCCCCTGTATTTAAAAGTGCATCATATATTAAATCCTTTCGTGTCCTGTCCTGAACAGGGTCCCATTTATTGAACCTGACACAAAGGTCCTTCTTGGGAAAAAGTCCAGACCTTTTCTATAGACTTCACAGAGTTACCTGGGCTGACAGATTTGACCAGGCAGAAATGCTAAATACTATTCTTGAATATCAGGGATAAAAGAAATCCCTGTGATGGTTTCATCCACAGTATTTGATTTTTTAGCTTTGGCCTTCATAGATTTGGTTGTCCGAGTACAGGAGCAGTTCTAAAAGCCAGAAGAAACAGCAACCACCTTTGTACCAAGGCAGAGGTACAAAGCAGAGAGTTGCCTCTCCCAGAAGCCCTGTCATTTTCTTCTGCATCCCTAAGTCCAGAACAGGGACCTTCTGAAGCCAGGCAGTCTACAAACACTGTCTTGTGCTACACATGTGCTATTACTTTTGGCTAATCTGTGACATGTGAATAGGGTGAAAGAGGAAGAAATACAAAGGTCCTAAAAGGTCCTCCTTTACAGCAAGAAGTAATAAAACAAATATAATCACAGGGAATTTGAGATAAACAAACACTACACTCAGACTCTGACACAAGGATGATCTGACCTCGTGGGCTATACACATTCACAATACTCCTCTTTCCTGCCCACAGAGCTCCAGCTCTCTGACAGCCCTCCTAAGTGCATTCATTAGTCACAGAAGGACACATTCCTCCATCTTCTGGACAGCTACAAACTAAGCACCATTAGCCTCTTTCCAGCCATGCTCGAAACAATACATTGCTAGTTCAGAGAAAGCTCAATTTGCTTTAGCCTCAGGATAAGACCCTTTTAGTCTTTGTTTCATTTTTGAATTGTTTTCATCCTGACATGTAATATGAAAGGTTCCACAATTATGCATTTCTTAAGTTATTTTTAATCCTCTCTTCAGAAAAAACTCCAACAAAACCCCCCAACAAAACCAACATTCAACTCCCTGTCCTTTATCTTTTCTTGCCCTGAGAGGTCTTTTGTGATTAATTTTCTTCTGCCTCAATAGCTGATAACTTCTTTTCCTGCAAGTCTTCAGGAGAAGGATTCTATCTTCTACAACAGGGAAATGTATTTTTTGAGCTTCTCCTGGTATTTATCACATCCCTGAAAAAGCAGGAGGCCTCTCCTTGTGAACATTATTCATTTTTAGATTAGGTTTGGGAGCTTGAATACAATAAAACAAACTGGTAATGTAATATATGCCATGGGAGTGGCAATCCTCAAATAATGACCTTAAAATCATAGGAAGAATACTACCAGGTAGAATTTTTCTGTAGGTGGAGTTTGTTAAAGCCAGACGACTGTTCTCATAATGAGCTCTTGCTGGAGGGAGCAAACAAAATTGATTTAGAAGAGAGAAAAATCCTTGGATATAATCAGATTCTATAAACTTAGCCAGAAAGCAGTGTCAACCCAATGCAGCACCCTACCTTTCTCAAAAAATAATAAAAAAAAAAATTGGTATTTCTGCTCTCTCACATGTACTAATGAGAGTGTCTATAAGCTAGAGCTTAGGTTAATCCTTCCTTTCCTGGCTATATGAGTGCTCTTAGCACCATTTCCAAAGAGGAAATGCTAAAGGATTTCCTGGGTGAATTAGCAAAACCAAGTTACAGCACGAGAAAAGGTGCCAGAAGTCATTTTCACAGCTACATAAATATATTAGACTAAGTTAAAGAACACTTTATGACAAGAATCACTGTCCCTGAACAAGCATCTGGTTTCCATTTCACTGCAGGCAGATGGAGCTCTCCCTGTTTTCTGCAGTGTCCCAAAGGCAGCAGCTGAGGATGTCACCCATGTGTTGAGCTTAAAAATCAAGTGAGCAGTTTGTCATCTGAAATCACTGCACTGAAAGCCAAATGACACAGAACAACAATGCTTTTCCATACTGCTGACAAGAATGATTCAATGGCCCTTGCTAGTGCCACCTGATCAGATTCATTTCTCAGCAAACACAAAGTTTGGGAAACAAGAGCTGGTGGGCCCAGATGGATGTGCTGGAACATCTTTTATTTATTTTGAGATGGGATTTGCAGGTGTCAGTGCAATTGACAGGACTGGTGATAGAGTACCTCTTGGAAAGACCCAGCCAGTTTCTGGAGCTGCCCCTTTATTCCTGCTGGCACTGACTCCTCTTCTAGCTGTTCTGGGTAGATCACTACTAGAGCCAAGGGGTTTGAGTCCTGCAATACCTCCTTGAATATATGGACCAGCTTTTAGGCTATCACACACTGTGAAGAGTGTGTTATTCACAAAAATGACTGAACCTTAACCATGAGAACTTCCTTCATTTTGACTTATGGGATAGTGTTAGAGTGTGACCTTAGAAGTGATGTACCAAGCAGTAGCTAGGACCTTCAAAGATGTTTCTGGAAGATGCTTTTTTTGTTTTCAGGGACAGACATCACCTACCAAGTGTATTTCTTTGAGCATCTTTTCTTGATATGGTGTCAGATTCAATGAACTGTGGGATGTTACATGGGGCTTTTAACTTCCAACACAAACTTGGGTGTTGTCCTAGGCCCAGACACTCCTGGAACGGGGATTTGGGCCAAGAATCTGCTAAGCAAAACAACATCAAGGATAGAAAGAGTTAAATGGCTGAAGAAAATTGAGAACAGCTGATAATTTGAAATTTTTTCCTACTTAAGTCAGCATGAAGGGGAAAAATTGCGGTCACCATAAAGAAACTAACAAACAGAAGCACAGAGGAAATTGCTGCAGCCAAGAAACGAGCAGAGGAAAGGCAGTTTACCCACTGGTTTTGATGGAAGCCACAGAACTGCTTAGGAAAGGAACATAAGAGTGCTGCAAGAGCCAGAAATTGCAGGCTAAGCCCCAGATCCATCAGGAGCTGGAAGAGGCGCAGTCTCACAGCTACAGGCAATTCTCAGGTCCAGGCTGTGAGGTGAGACCTGCCCTCACCTACACATCTGTGTGCTCAGTTTGCTCCCCTGCCCTTCTCTCCAACTGCTTTTCCTACTGCTTCTCCCTACTGCTTCTCTTCAATGGCTACTGAAAGCCCAGTGGGAAACAGAATCTACTGACTGGGGGCTACTGACACAAGCTTTAGATTTGCATTTTATCATATCAGAATATCAAAGGCAGTGGGTCTATTTCCAGTATGTCTCCATTTTGTACAAGCCCATTTTGTCTTCTAAAATATACAATGTAAGATTTGTAGGAGGTTTCTAGCTCATCTCAGTTTAACCTTGTTTTATCTCCTTGTACCCTCCCTGGTAAAGCTGGCTCCTCCCTTTTGCTCAATCTTTAAAATGTCTCTTATACTAACTAAGCTGGGAAAATCTAAACAGATAAGTAGCAATTTTAAATCTGATGAGTGCAAAATGCAGTCAGAATTTAAAATTACACAGACATCTTATTTGTTACAGTTGTTTTTTTTTTTTTTTTAATACACAACTCATGACCTAACTGTCATAATGAGAAACAGATACTAGAGAGCTTTTGAAATAATTACTGTAATATGGGTAACAGTTTAGATACTCCCATTCAGTTAAAAAGCAAACAAAACAAAAACACAGGTTAGTTTCTAGTTGCCTTAAAAAGCTATGATTGCAAATTGTTTAGTGCAAAGTGTTAGCAAAACTATTGAAACAGATCAAAACACAACTACTTTAAGAACACCAACACGATTTTTGAAGAGTGTCTCAGTCAATACTGGTCATTCATAAAGAAGTCCAAGCACATCAGGCACCCTATTCAATATTTTCTCTGTTCTAAGGGAAATCCCTGACTCTGTATGAGTTTTCTAATAGTTAACCCTTATAAAAATATTAAGGTGATTGTGGGGAATGATTTTATTTATCCATTGTAAATACAAGGCAATTTTTTGTCACCAGTGAGATATTTCCAGCATGTTTAGTATTATATTTGTTCAGGCCAAATAAATATAAAAGATTAATAGATCTATTAATCTTGCAATTTGATTCTTCTGATATTTGGAAAGGAGATGAAAATATTTAGTCTCCTTTTACACTGGATCTCTGCTTGTTGGTTGGGGTTGGGGTGTTTGTTTGTGTGTTTTGGGAGGGTTTAGTTTGGGGTTTTTTTTTTGTTGTTGTTGTTGTTTTAGTTGTTGGGTTTTTTTGTTTTGGTTTGGGTTTTTTTAGGTCTCTAGATTTTAAGGTAGTTTAGATTTTATGACTTTACTAGTCAGGTCTCCCTCCTAACTGCAAGTGGAATAATCTACTCTCACTTCCAGATATGTGCTTAGGCTTCACCATCACATATGGAAGGAAAATAGGAGACACCAGTTATCAGATTCATCCTTACTCTTCTTCCTTAGAGATATTCAAAAGAAATCTGGACATGATCCTGAATAGGGGTCTTGGACAATATAACCTGAATATTCACAGAGAAATTACAGTGCCCATCATTCTTATACCATTACATGTAGCTATGCCTCTGTACCACAGCAGCAAAGTTTAGCAGGCTAAAGCTGTTGTTCAACCATGAAATATGACCCTGAAATTGTAGCTGGAAACAAAGGTGCAGGCTGACAAAAGGGATGCAGGGCATCTTTTGTGATCACCCTGACCTTATTTTTCCCTAAACTTTTTCTTCTACTATAGTCACATCCCTTTTAGAAACAGGGCAGTACACCTGGTTCTAGTTCGTTCAGTTTCACTTTAGTTTTCCTTTGTGTAATGGCACTAAATTCAATAGCATTACAGGGTGAAGTCACTTTTAAAAATTTTTTATGTTAGGTTCTAAACTACCTCTTTATTTATGCTGTTAAGTCTTGATCTGTTAGAGAGCCATCAACAGATTACAACATAACTGCATTAATTAGGAATGTAATTTATCAATGGTTTCCTTTTTTTTGTTGTTTTTAAATAGAAACCAACTAAATCCCAGGAATTACAGTCAACTGCAAAACAATTGCAACCATTACTGAACCAGCTAAAAGCAGTTCAACAGCTGCATCTTATAAAGTGTAACCAAGACCAGAGACCTACAAATAATACACGCTCATAAAACTAGCTACAATTATAATGTGGGTTATAGAGCATGGAAAAATACAAAAGGAATTATGAAGATCTTCAAATTATAAGATAGTTTAAAAGGTATTTGTAGGATGTAGTATATAACAAAAGAATGTAAAATTAAAATACTCTGGGTAAAATATTTCTAACATTTGATATATTTTTATTTGCATGCTTTAAACCTATTATTTTATATTGTTTTCTTAACTTCTTATATAAATGATCAAGACATTTGGTCTGATATACATCCAGTTCTCCATGAGAAGATTCTGCATAACTTACTATGTAAAAGCTTTTCAAACAGTAATTGGTTTATTAAAAAAAAATTCAAAGTCTGAATGTGACTTGGTTTTAGTGGACAAGAACTTACCAAATCACATCTCTCATTTACTAGAGATAAAAGCCTGATTTTACAGTGTAATAGGGAAATGGGCCTCAATTTTTCTAAATCCTTGGTATTCTTTGTTGTAAGTGCTGAACAGCTGCTCAGATTGCTGAATCTGCATTTCAGAGAGCACATCAGACTCAAATCACACAGAGATAGAATAATCTGTTAGCTAAAATTACTTGCTTCTACACGTCTGTTTCTATGCTGTTTATTTTTCACTGTTTTTTACTTTGCCCTTTGCCATTTCAAATTATTTTAGTAATGAAACTTGTGTTATTTAACCTAAGAAAACAACTCATAATTTGATAGACATCAACACTATTAGAAAATAAACCTGATTTAACATAGAAAAACATAGGTCAAAAAAGTGGGTAGAAGAAAGCTTTACCTCTCTACACAATTCCTCGCAGTACTCTTTGCTGAGTGATGTAGATGGTAAAAAAGGTTTCTAGTGCCTATGGATGTAATGAAAAAATATTACTGCCAGAAAAACCTTATGCATCTAAAATTACATAAAATAAGCAGTTAGGACTGGGAGATATTCATTTACATTTCTATTTATTCCTACAAAATAACATACTCTATGCTGGTGTCTATTTCAAGGTATATGCAATGAGCATCACTTAAGTGCTATCAAATTATTTCTTGGCTTCTTCTGATGTTTTACCACTTTGTAAATTATTCAGCCAGAAATGTGTTGTACATTTCCTTTCTACCTGCTGGACAACTTTACTATTTTGGAATTAGCTCTGTGGACTGTTCTTTGCTGTACCAGTTTTCTTTCCCTTTGAATTTGTACCCAAGAAACCCTAGTGGGTTTTTTTTCTTGTGTTAGAACAACCTCACAATCTGGTCTTCCATTCAAAAATGGGCATAATAGTTTGGCAGCCTGGCACAGAAGCTTTCCTTGTACACTCTCTCTCCCCTATACACACACGTTTGAAAGGATCTATCAATCCATTCACAGGAAGGATGAGAAATATGGAATGTTGGAAAGACTGATAATATATAAAACATTACTTCTACAATTTAGTGGATGTCCTGAATTTGCTGAATAACTTGTTGTTACAAGCCTAGAGATGTACAGTTTTATATGAATTGTGCGTTTTGAGAAATTACCTAAGTAGATAGGTGAATTAGTAGCTATTACATAAACCCTGAGGCATGGTCCCAAGAAAGGTCTCTATGTTTGCTGAAGCTGTTTTAACTAAATGTATTTGCTACAAGATGAGAGGGGAGAAGGCATTCCTGTTGTAAATTGAAGCCATGCACATTTTTCTGAGAATCCAACCAAATCTCTATAGTATAATCCAATTATTTCAGTTCCTTTTTTGACCACTTTGCCAGCTTAATGGAGACAGCTTTGGTCTGAGCTACGGAATAAATGACAGAGCCTTCAAACTCCTCTGAGGACCTCTATTCCACCTCTGGCCTGCTTCCAGTACAGCAGTAATTGTACAATTATAGAAGCATTATATATAGAAAATTAACATGAGTTCTTAAGTCGTTCAACAATAGCTAACCATAATTATTTACACTGTAGTCACATAATTTCTGAGACAAAAAAATCTCAAGGCTTTTAGGGTAGGAAAATTGTAGCAATTACTGGCCTAGTAGCTCTTTTTAAAGTAATGCTGATGCATTTGAAAGGAAGACATGTTTTTAACTTCTTTAACCTGCAACACGAGCTCTAATGCTGGAATCAGTCTGCACGCACTCACTTCAGGAAGCAGAGGGAGCTGTCTGATGGCAATTATAGTTCTTACTGCCAGGGAGCCAGGTCACAATTAGCAATCTGGGACTTCACATCATAGCTTGCAAAAAGACAGGCCTCATATGCTTGAGAAAACAAAAGAAGATGCATCACATTATACTGTAAGATAAAGCTGGTATTTAATTTATACCTACAGAATAATTACATTTACTATGATTGAGCAAAAACTAACAACTACTCACTGATACGGGATATTTACAACAAGGAAACTAAACTAGATTCTTTTGTAGTGGAAAAATCCCCCACAACTCTTCTTGAAAAATTGTAGACTAATAGAAGAGACATGAAGATCAAAACAGTATGAAGAAATGTAGTACCCTTGAAACATAACTGAGTTAGGTACAAGTAATAGACTTTTAAAGTGCAAAGAAGATAAGTGAACACATTGAGTTATTGTAGCAGCACACCTACTGGCAGATTAAAACAATGAGTTCATTAAGAGTCATGGTTATAATGAATTAGTAAAAGTAATTATTTTTTCACAAATAGAAAATCTTGCTGTAATCAAAACAGTGGTTCTTTGGTTTGCACTGTTAAACCCAGCGTATGGAGATCTCATCCTGCTGCCCAGTGAAGCTGTACTCCTTGAGATAATCAAGAGCTGTGCCAGTGTGTTTAGTGATGGCCAGTGCCGTGTGTGTGGCAGGAGAGTGAATCACCTGAAGGAGACAGTCAATAAGAGCCTTGTCTTCAGACAGTGCTCACAGCCAGAAAATGCAACAAGGAACCAGAAAAAACCTCAACTAATGGAAATAAAGCATTTATCTGGTGGTACAAGAACAAATGTCAGTCTTACCCTGCAGGCAACCGTCCCAAAAGTAAAGGAAGAAGCTTAATTGAGATTAATGGCCTTTTTTGCTGAGGCCCATGGGAAGTCCTAATAAGGCAATGTGAATGTAATTTATAATACATGAAACTTTAGAGATATAAATAGCATATGACACTGAATGAGAAATGTCTTATGCCTTTCTCATATTGCTTTTTAAAAGACACTTTCACGTGTTGGATTTAAAGTAGCATTCAAGTTTCTATTTTTTGGAAGGCCAACATGCCTGCTTTATGCACCAGCATAATTGAAACTCTTAATGATGTCACACTGCTTTTTTCTTTGTCACACAGCTTACACTGTGGTCACAGATGATAGACTTCTATAGTCTAAGCTAAAGTAATTATATTTACATGTGTTGATTTTGCTTGTAGTGAAATTTTTTCTAGGTTTTATTGAATGTTAAACTTAGTTTTTCTCCATTTCCTATCATCTGCATTGATCTTACATGTTTGTGCTCACACAGTCGTGACACAACACCTTTCCACAAAAAACAAGGCCAAAAATTTTTATATCCAATCACCAACTGTTCTTAGATGAACCAGACTGGTATCCTGTTAAAAGGTATGTAATTTGAGAATTTCATATGATAAAGATTTAATCATTTATATAAATATCCAATACACTCACATACTTTCAAGGGTAATGGAAAATAACTTACTATTTCCTTCACTATATATTGTTTAATATTATACTTCAACTGTCTTGGGAAGTCCTACACAAAACAGTTATCATCGTGCAAAATTTATTTTTTTTCTGATACACACTGAATATGTAAGGCATATACATGTTCTTCTCATTTATATCAAGACATATAAATACACTCACTAATACACATCTCAAGTATACTTATCCAATCTGAAATAATTACATTCAGATGCTGAACAGAGTACTTATCCATAGCAGAAATAACTCAAGGTCTGTAATATTTTATCTTCAACTTTTTCTGTTATCATCATTACTAAAAAATGTTCCATTTTTTCTCAGTAGAACCAGAACTTTTGTCTGTCTTTACCAGGTCTACTTAAAATAATCTTCTTGCATCTTACCTTTTCTTCTAACCAAAATTTTAATTTTGCCTTGTCCAAAAGTCTGATTCTTTCAAATGCTTTAATGGCACACAAATCCTTCTGGTTTTTTCAGCCATCTTTCCTTTTATCCTTTGCTTTCAGACAGTGCTTGCATCTTCTCATCTCTTCCTCACTTAGTTGCTCTTCTTGAGTGAACACTACTCCCAATTCATGTATCATCACCCCCAGCATAACTGTCATAACTTGCAAATTATGAAACACTACAGAAAAAATTCAGGCAGGTGTAATTCTGTTAACCAGAGACTGTACTAACTACAAATAGGTTTGTTGTTGTTTTAACATTTTACTGAGCAGTCTGTGTGTAAGCTGAACATTCCTTAATACTCACACCGTACAATAATCTTCCATAATTTTAGTGCTTTACATGATGGCATTTGTATGCTACACTAATTGAATTAATAAGTTTATTTGCATGAATTTTTCTCATGACTAGTTTGCTTCATGAAATATTTAACTTGGAAATAAAACAGTCCTTAAGAAAACTCATCCTACTTAAAGGATGCACATTCTATCCTAAAGCAATCAAAATCAGATTTCCTATATACTGTTAAAATCAATGACTGTTTTATGGATAATGAATACAGCAGCAATTAATCAGAATTTATCCATGCCATAAAAAAAGAATTTTATACTTTTCTGAATTCAAATTTTTTCAATCTATTTGGTATAAAAAAAATCCTAAAATTATTTTATGTTCTAAAAGAGAATGGTGGGTTGCCCCAAATTATGGTCAAGAATCCTAGATTTTAAAGCACATTTTTCACATTATACACAGTACTAATGTCTCAACAATCCTGTCCAAACTTACCAAGGTTCTGTGCTTGTGGTTCTTCCTCAGCCTCTGTTGGTACAAGCTCATATTCAAGCAGCAATTAAAATTAAATAGTTGCCTTAGCATTTTCCTTACTATTTTTAAGGTAAAGGATTATGTTGCATGGCTTTTGTCTCATATTCTTAAGGAAACAAAAGATCTCACAAAAATTGTATGAGAAAAATTAGTAGTTTTTAAGATAAACTTTTATTGAAAAATTAAAACTGCATTACATAACTTCTTTATAACTTCAACATTTCTTAAACCACAAAAAAAGAGATTCTGTTTAAAAAATCTCTTCATATTTGTCACCATTCAAAAAACAGATTATGAGCTAACTCCATGATGATTTTAAAATTCTAGATTATTCCCAAGGCCCCTGCTTCTAGCTGTCTGCCGTGAATATCTTAAAATTACCTTTAATAACACAATCATATCTTTTATCATCCAAAATCACCAGCTGCTCTTGATTTTTATCTACTGATCAGTCTTTTCCAAATAAATTATATCAGTTAACAAGCACTGTACCTACCTGCTCAGCTAAGATCTTGCCTGTTGTTTAATTGATCTGAATTCACCCATGCAAAGTTATAGTGATTGTCCATGTGATTTTAAAGGCAAAATTGCTACCTCACAGTATATTTTAGATCTCAGAAAAAAACAAAGTTGCTCACCTGGAATTAAAATGCTTTGCATTAGTCAATACTTCTGTATATCCATACACCCTAATCTCTCACAGTCAATAGTATATGGATTAAAAAGAATGAAAATTCCAGGTCAGCGTTAGTCTGAGAAGCTGTGGCATATTTCTCAGATGGAAATTACCTAATAAGAAAAGAGATGAGCTTTCTCATTAATGACTATAACTTCTCTGTTAAAATCAGCTAACCAAGTCAGAAATTAGTATAAGCACAGTGCCTGTTGAACAGAGTGTATGTCATAGGAAAACACCCTAGAATATGATATTAGAACCAAAAGCTTTGCAAAGAACTAATTGTGGTCATCTATGTCAAAACACAACACTGCAGAAAAGCAAAATAAATGCAGAGGATAGGAAGTTAAATGTAAGACTTTAGAGACAAACCTATACATTAACTGTCTCACTTCCAAAACAACCAGGAGGAGCTCCATTATTCCCACCTAGCTGCAAGCCATCAATGGCAATAGGAAGAACTCTGATGCTTTTGACCTTCAAAACACAAGATACTCCATTAAATGAAGAAGCAGAAATTTTAGTGAGCAAAACATTATATATGCACTGAAGAGCTCAAGATCTGTTTCTGACAGTTCACAGAACTGTCAGGGGCTTGCTGTATGAATGCCAGTCAGCTGTATTACAGTCTTTCCTACAGCTTCATGATCAGGATGAAGACTATTCCCTTCACCTAATTTATATGCTTCAAGGAGAATTAACATCTCAGATGCATTAAACTATTATTAGAATATTGAGATAGTGATCTGGATACAGGGTCCATGAGGTTAAAATATTAAGGTTAGAGCACTAAGGGTAAGTTAGAGCTTCAGTAGTACTGTTATTGACAAGGGAGGTGGAGGAAATCAGAAATTCCCACCTAAGAACTGGTGGAAATCATAAGAACCATGGTGTTTGTGTGGAAGACATAAAATCCTCTAGTGAAGCTAAGTCACCAGTTATACATCTTTGGATTAATTATATTAGTTCATATTGTTTCTCATAAACAAGAAGGACTGAAAGATTTTTCAATCTTCTGTAGCTGCCCTTTGAATAAAGTAAAACTGAGACTAGATTTCAGACAGAATTGTGAAATGAAAATGTGGCATGTACTGCTTCAAAACAAACTTCTTTCTGTACTCTAAGAACAGCTCTCCATGAGAGGTCCTCTGGTTTTGACGAATAGCTGGTATCTATAAAGAGTGGCATTTAATATTATGGAAGTTAGTACTGAGGTCAATATTCATACCAACTACATCTGTACTGCAGGCCTCAGGTCATACAGCATGGATGTTTGCATCAGGGAATGGCAAGTACTGAACACACAGTAATACAATAGGCTTATAATTGAGGAAGATTGAGGCTTAGATCAAGAAGGCAAGAAACCAACTACAGTGTCTTGTGAGAAACCTAATGAAAGAAGTACTGTACTGATAAGATTACTAGGGGGTTTAATGATACGAGGTAATGCAGATCTATTTTGAAAGTCATACTCATAAATCTAAAGGTCAGTGACAAATTTACAATAATTTTTGGATTCAACTTGATTTGAAGAAACGATTTTACAGAAGGTTATGAAAGAGGAATAAGCAAGAGTCCTACGAAAAGCTGGAAAGGCTGTGCTGTAGGATACAGCATTCACTGTAACAGCTTCTTTCTTCTCCCTGTGCTAACAAAGCCACAAATGTGAGATACCATCCTCAAAAGAGAGCCAGGAGGACCTGCAGGATGGAAATCTCTCTTGCCTGTAGGCGTCCTTCCACAGGAGGGCCAGAGAGACTGCAAAAACTGTATAGCATGACTGTATTTCACAGAAAACTTCCTTTTTATTACTGAGGTAGAGGGCAGGGAGAAAAAGCAATTAATTACTGACCTGCAAAGAATCATGTATGAAAACATTTGAAAGTAGCATATTGCATTTATTACCATGACACTAACTCAGCGAACAGAGGATTATTGAATCTCCATTTTGTTCCACTACTCTGTTTCCAGTATGGACTTTTCCACTCATAATATTGATTATCTAATGATTAAAATTGATCAAGCTGCAGATGAATCTGGTGTCTATACTTTGAAAAGCCTAACCAGTTGAAATTATTGGGACAAGCTAGCTGTATTAAAAGATACTAAGATTACTTTTGATTTTATTTCTTTTATAAGCTCCAAACAAATAGTGAATTCCATTTCGCTAAAAGAATTATGCTGGTTAAAACTCCAACAGAATTTAGTTCAAATGGTCACAGAGGTCAGTCCTGAAATAAAACTCAAAAACAGGGGCCTTGGTTAGCAATCAATATTCACTAGAAAAGCATTCAGAACACTGAACAGACAGTCTGACATTACAATAAATAAAACTGAAATTTCTAATAATTCTAATAGATTAAAGGGATCCCATAGTTTGGTAGTCTATACACAATGTCAGATTTACTTATCTTCAGTAAAACTATCTGTGAGTTATTACTTTAAGGGCACTAGGATTTAAATGAAAGTGTCAACTAATATTTTTGTATTTTTTCTTTGGCTCACAAAGACACTAAAATACCATAAACATTATTTAGAACTTCAATAATATATAAATAGGTTACGTTACAAACAGAAGAAAATACAAGACAACTCTTCAGCATGGTAAATCTCTGCATATAAATAAGCAAATATTTCAGATACCTACAATCAAACAGTTATCTTGCTGTAAAACTATTACATTTAAATCCTTTTACACAAAGTCATTTAACAATAATGTACACAATCTACACAAATTAACCTCTAAAAATACAGCAATAATATATATACCTGTTACAATGACTGTGCTACTGTCATCCCCTGATTTGACACTAAAGGGCAAGTACAACTATTTTACTCAAAGGTGCTCTTAGAGATTGCTGTTTTTTATGTGAGAAAAGCACCAACAATAAGATCTAATACTGTTATACACTTTTCTTTAGCTCCTAAGAATCTACATTTTAGAAATGTTTCTTTATGTCTATTTCTGTCTGGCAGAAAAACTTGTAGCACATTATCCACATCAAAGTTGTTGAAGGAAAACTTAATTTTCTTAAAGTGGAAAACATGCTGTGGCTTAGATCTAAGTTTATAACCACTTTATGTATATATATATATATATATATGTATGTATATATATAATTATATTTATTATTTATACTGTACATATATACTGTGCAGACTTCTTAATTTGCTATTTTAATACTTATTAATTTTCTGCTGTCTACAATAAACAAGTCTAATGTAAGAGTCTATAGTATTTCAACTTCAAGATAATACATTTTCCCTCAATAATATGATCTACCAATACTTATATATTTCAGTAGCCTATAGTTGTTTTGTTTAAGGATGTCTTAGGAGACTGGAACTTTCAGAAAGAGAATTTCCTTAAAACATGTTCTTCAGAACTGGGTTAAAAAAATAACCAGTGCTGGAAAACAATGAATTAGAGAAATAAATAATTCAACCACTACAGGTCCTGCCCCAATCTCTCAATTTCCTCAATGAGGAAGTCAATGTCAGACTTAGTTGCAGCTGGGTTTGAGATGACCATTCGGAAGAAGTTGACTTTATCGCCCTGAGGCTGATATCCAACCATGGTGGTACCTGATTCCATCATCAATGCCTTGATTTTCGGTGCCACCTTCATCATTTAAAAAAAAAAAAAAAAAAAAAAAAAAAAAAAAAAAAAAAAAAAAAAGAAAGAGAAACAAAGAGTGAAGAAAAAATTATTCTTTCCTTGTATTTTACAGCATTTCTTAATTCAGAAAAAATAAATTGACAGGCGTTTGTTTTAATAAAAACTGTCTGTAATAAGAAAAGGATTGAAAAATTAAATATGTAGGATTAGCTATCCAAAGGAAAACTGACAACAATAAGATCCATATTTTTGATTTACAAATTAATAGCATCCCAGAATATTCAATATGTAATAATTTTATATATTAAAGGTATATCTCATTTCTTTGTGCTGAAGATTTGGCACAATGAAACACTTTTTGCTTCTGTATGAAAGTCCACTCCAGACCTTCTTGAGGGCAATGGATGTTTTCCTATGCTATAAAGAATATTTTTTGTTAGCATAAGCCTTGGAAACCTTCCAGTAGTTTTGCAGTACTGTGCATTTACCACAATCTCACTTCCTTGGTTTAATTTACAAGGAATAATGTTCTGACAGTCTTAATATTTGGTATTGACTAAGCCCAGTTTTTCCATCCAGACCTTCATTCTCTGTCTCTACTTTCTGCCAGGCAAGGTCAGACGTCTGGCTCTTTTACTGTTTTGTAGAATGCTTTATGGTGTCCTCTAACATTTAACATTTAATCAAATCAAATATTTCATCTCTCTTGCTGTTTCTTACCTCTATCTTCCTCTATTCTCTCTTTTTTTTTTTTTTTTTTGGCAATTTCTTGATCTAACATGGGACTAGCTAGACCCAGGAATTTCTATTCTCTTCTATTCTCTTTCCCCACTGTGATGCAGTCATTAAATCCTCTAAAAATCTCCCAAGTTTGCCCATTCTTCTCCCTTCCCTAACACACACACACACACACACACACACACAAAAGAGCTATTATTTTTGACACCTGTTAAATCATTCTTTTGTCTCCTGAATGTATTTTATTCCACTTCTGTCTAAAACACTACTACAAAATTACTGCATTTTGCTTCCCTCAGGTCCTGAGTAACATGACATCTTTTCTGGTGGTGCTTCTATAATGCCTTCACTTCCCTCTACCACTTCAAATAAATGTATCCCAAAGTCCTCCAAAGGGTATTCATTTTCACTGAAATGCATTGGCATTTAAAATCAAAATAAATACCTGAGAAGGAGCTTACAGGTTTTCGTGTCCTTTACCTCTCCAAGCATTTTCAAACAATTACCCTTCTGTTTCTCCTGTTGATAAGCTGTCCTGTCCAAAGAAGACTGAGGTGTCTGTAGGCCTAGCTATATTTTGAAGGCTTGTAAGACTTGTGAGAACAGGATAACTGAATATGCTCTGAATCTGGTTCTATAGGGAAAATATTACTTCAGCATTAATATAAATAGAAGACAAAAGTGAACAAATATCAAGACCATAATAAGCAATGGAGAACTGACGTCTCAGAATTTGGAATTACCTTTTTACATTTAACCAAAAATACTTACCCTGTGTAACTTCTCTCTTCTCTCATCAGAGTCTGGCATGCCCCTGAGACTTGGAGGAATATACCAAAAACATACATTTGTATGTTCTGGCTGCAAAAAGAACCAAATATACATATCAATTTAAAAAATTATACAGATCAGTCCCCCACTAAAGGCTAGTCAGTAGATGAAAGACAAAATATAATATTAACTTTCCTAGTCCTGCATGTTAAACAAAAAAAATGGATTGCAATACTGCTGCTTGCCTCTGCTGCCTTAGATTCCCTATACATCGTCCCATTTGCAATATTTAGGTTGCTAATGAAGTGCAAATACTTTTCCCTTTCTTGCAGTTTTATGAGTAAATGTTTTTCAGGATCATAGCAAGGACAACTCAATTTTCCTTTTCTTAGTAGAGGGAGAAATTAAGTTTATACTATGACGCAAAGGTTTATGTAGTGGCACTAGCAACAGAATATCCAGCAAAAATAGCAGATTCTCAGTTTTGTACGTAATAATCTCAGTAGGAGTAGGTTGTACTAAGGCAATCTTCATGCCCTAAACTGAGAAGGCCTCTGCAGAAGAGGAGGAGATAAACTTGACATTTACAGTACAAAACCACACGAATTTTGACAAAAAAACTGCCCAGATACCAGTGTCATGTAGTTCTTTAGAAAATAAGAGCAGTTTTGCATAGCTGTTTTGAAAAACTGTGAGAAGCATAAAGACAAATTTGGTTCATACATATGTGAAAGCAAACTTACCTCCCCTTCAAAAACCATCTCAAATTCTTCTCGGTTTTTTATTTTAGTGTAGAGATATTCTGCCAGCTCCAGGCATTTATTGATCTGATTTTCAAATCCCACTGTACCCTGTTTTAATAAGAAAGTAGGTATTAATTATATGGTCTTTTTTTTTTCTTCCTCTGCTCTGATGCAACCAGTTTTCAGATCAATGGTAAAATAGTGGCTAAAGATGGCCCAGTTGTAAGTCACTATTTGGTTTGTCTCCTTTTAAGAGAATTTATTATGAAAATAACAAAGACTTTCACTATTTTTAGTAGATTATTTTAGGTCTTTCGTATTTTTTTCTGGTTTCCAAAAATACTATGGATATTATGTCCTGGCTTCACAGTTGCTGCTGAAAGACCAGAAACTTGGAATGGGAACTCAGTTGAAAGTGTCAGAATTGGGAAGTAAATTATTTGCCCTGAGCAGTTTCCTAGAAATGTGCATTTAATCAGCAAGCAAAAGTCTGCAATATATTTGCTAGAAGTCACTTGCCTACCCACTGATATCTTGTCAAGATCGTAATCCCAGAAAAATTATATGAATGTTGACAACAAATAGTTGGAGTACACTTTATACATGAAGGAAACAGCAAGCATTTTCTCCCAAAGTGAAAATTGTTTTATGATTTTAGAGTTTATAATTAGATTTAATATCAATTCTATTTAAAAAATTAGAGTCCGGACAGGTTACCCAACTGAATTCCCATTTTGCCAGCAGAAGAGCAAGAATAACAGTAATGAGGTGACTGCACATACAGCAATATAAATGGAATGTGTTTTCTTGACTACATGAACCCTTACCTTGTGAACATGTAAGCCTGGACATAAGCCAGGCTTATTTAATTTATTTAAATTGAGCCATTCAGGCATACCACAGTAGTACTAGGTAATCAGCTGTGGAATCACCACTTGGGCAATGCTTCCTCAGAAAAAGCCTTTGTTTTCCAAGTTGCTTATAATATCTATGCATTGAAATGTCATGTTCAAAGGACCCTTGTGAGTCCTCAAGGCTACCCTGCTGTTATTACAAGTAATCTGTCATAAAACAGGTATGCAAGTGTAGAGCATCGCAACAAGGGATCATTTTGGTGCCCTGCCTTCATTGGTTTTTCTGCAGGACTCATCTAGTGACTTAAACCTTTTTTCTAATTGCCATCTGAATTTACTGACAGCTAGCATTGTTCCACAATTCACATAGCTCCTTTCTGAGTTAATACTTGGATATTTGTGTGTTTAGAGATTGTAATGACACAAACATTTATGTTAAAGTATTCCATTACATGACACTTCATATATTTCTGTTTTTTGAGCTAAACTCTTGTTATTTACCTTTGCTTTCCACATCAACCAGAATTTGAAAATGTCCACATGTCGACCACACTGTATTGCCTTGTCTCCAGTGTCATAGGAGACATCATACTGTTTGTCTGGCTGGAAGAGATAGCCTGCACACATTTGATTGCAGCCTTGAAGGATACCCTACAATGAAAAACACATACACTTATATGACTTACCTGGCATTTGTGCATGAGAGAATGTACACATTAATAATGTATAAAAAATCTATTTTAAATATGTACAGGAGAATTGCTCTTTGATGGGATATATTATAACATACTGACCTTATTTTGTAAACCTGAGCCACAAAATTAATTTCATTACCTAAGGTGGTTCTCTTAGAAGTGTCTGAGTAGTTATATGTTTTTTACACACACAAACACCCCCCTGAGAAAACATTCACAAATCAATTTGGATACTTAGTTTGTGATTTCAATTTATAAGGCTATGTTCTTTAAACTTAAATTTATGATTTGTTAAATTACACACTAGAATAAAGCTGTGGTCTCTCAGTGCAACAGATTGATACACAAAATGAAGTGAAAAAAACTTAAGGTTTAAACCTTGTATGTTGTTCAGCTTTATGACACTTAACATTAGCGATAAGCACAAATGACATAAACTGGACATTTTTTGCATATAAATAAAAATGTTTCACAGACCAATAGAAATCTGTGAACTACTGGTAAAAATGCCTGATGAAAACACTGAGCAGCAAATTCCTGTATGTTACACAGAAGTCTTACTCGTGACATTCCTTAAATGGTTTGCATTTCCTTTAGTGTTTATTAGTGTTTTTTTCAAGAAACTTGAAGACACCAGTGTGTCTCATAAGTACAAAAACATCTATCAAAATTCTCATAATAGGAAACAAAAACTCTTGTCAAAATCCTGCAATAGTTGGCACAACAAGCATGCATGCCACTAAACAAAGGCTCGTGCTTCCCTTAAATAGATGTGTTTTACAAAGGGAAATAAATGCTGCAGTCCACAGTTTAGAGATGAATTGGCTGGAAGAGCAATGGCAGACCTAGGGCTGCAACATAACTCTTCCATTCCAGCTCTACACACAGGGATTACTTCTTCAATTAAGTGCTTCCAGTAACAATTGACAAGAGATCAGTAGACAACATCATCAGTCCTATCCACAACTGATATGATTTTCTTTTTTATCATTTAATAGAAATATGTATTGCTTAAAAGAAACAAGACACTGGTTTTGCTTTCATTGATGACAACAAAGAATCTAGATGTCAGCCCTAAAAGTACAGGCATAATCAAAGCAGTATGTTTTCTTTTTGACAGAACTGAGAAACTTCTAAACCCCTGTGTAAGGTATAAACTTGCTTCTTATTCAAGCAGTTTAGACTATTATCAAGTACTAAGACTGAGGCTGTATATTCAATATATCATAGAAACAACAGGGCAGGTGCTCAGATGAAGTACATTAGCATGGTTCTGTCATTGCTATTAGAATATGCAAAGATCCAACAGGTGAGGATCTGACCCATGTTGTCTACAACTTTAATAAAAAAAGCCAAAAACCCCAGGACAGATAAAACAACTTCCAAAATGTAAATCCACACAATTATTCCTTCCAAAATAAGTTTTGGAATTAAACAGATTTTGCAGTACCCTCTTAAAAAGTAGGGCTTGATATTTACTTTTTTTTTTTTTTAAGTGTTTAATTATTAAATATAAGGCAGACCTTCTCCCGGACAAGAATGGCAGAACATTGTAACAGCACACCCATCATCTTGTGTGGATTCCAAGTGACTGAGTTGGCTCTGCAAAAAAATTACACATTCAGATAGGTCTGGAAAACAGAAACTAAATCTGAATCAGTCACCTTTTTTTTCTGCTTTCAGCTGGAAGTATATGGAGTTTAGACCATGATGATATCACTATGGATATTATTACTGTCTTAAGTGTTTCCTTTCCCAGCTATGCTGTTCAGGAAAGGAAATTTTTTTGTGTTAACATTGCAATTTCAGACTTGTGATTAGTTTATGTTATTACTAATACCAGCTAATTAGTATCAGACTGAGTAGCTGATACAGTAACATCATCCCCAGAAGAGTTCTCCTCTACAAATAGCACTAATAAAAATAACAAAACCTCTTTGACATGTTCTATCAATTCAAGGTACTGAGGGAGAAAGTAGGGGTGCCAGAGAATTAAGGGACTAATATAAATTGTGGGAGAATACACGCACTAAACAGCTTTGCTAAACAGCTGCTAGAAAAATAGAAAGGAAGTAAACAGGCGTTCTGCATGCTTTCCCAGTTAGAGCCACAGCCCTTGCTTGTCAAGCCCATGGACTGTTAAAAAGGCCCTAAAACTTTACATCATATCCTACCATTCTGTATGTAAAGCTTAAAATTTCTTACATAGAAACACAAGTGAATGCACAAGATCACCTAATTTACAAGTCAAACAGATGTTCTGTACTTTAACATTCTATCCCAGACAGTTTAATGGTGACACTGAAATAAATGTGCCAACATTGCACACCCATTGACCTTTTCACCCTAAGTAATTAATTACCAAGTGTCTCCTTGATTCACTGCGTGTTCCAGAGAAGCAAAGTGCATAATTGTATTTCACAGACTATGCATGTGTTTTCACAATGTGGTTGAAAGAAGATAAAAAGATATCTCCTCTTCTTCTCCCCCTGGCTCTCAGAGGACACAGACACAACCACAGTTTCTCTGTTTTGAGCAACACAATGATGTCTTCACCCCAATCTGAGGACCACTGATTTCTAGGTACAATTCCAACCCCTGTTTGTGCTAGGTTAGACTGTAGCAGCCCTCAGCTGAAAGAACAGCGGAGCTTGTGCTGTACCTGGGGAGCTCACCATCCATCTAACATCAGCTTATGCGGTGCAGATAAATACCTCAGACTTAGGAGGCAATTATCTTTTAGAACACCTTCACTAATAGCTCAGATGGAGCAGTCAGGAAAAAGGAATTTATCTAACAAATTATTTCCTTCTTGAAACACCATGCCTTCAGTTTAACACACTCATTTAACTCTCAGGGCTTCAAACAAAGAATTTGAAGTCATTCCTCACAAGGAACATTAGGTTTATTTTAACATGAAGCCGTCAGTCTCTCCTCAGTGCAGCCCCCAGCCAAAGGCTATCCTACCACAGGCAATCCCAGCTCTGTGCCATGGCAGCATCCCAGTGCTCCATGCCAATGTGTCTGAGCAGGCCAAGAACAACCTGAGTGTGAGCACAGAGCCCAGCTGGGGCCCGTGACAGGCAATTACACTGTGCACGTGGGCCCATCTCATGTTTGAAGATCTGTATAGCTGACTAGGAAAGAAATAATTTCATGCTTCATGGCCTGCTGCTTTCTGTATTTGCTTAAAATGATAGCCTTAATTAGCACCTCAGGATTGACCTCAGGTCAAAAGGGGTGTGCCAAACTCCTCTGACTAAACCTCTGTATCTTAAGAAAATTATTTTGCTTTGCTGACTTAATATTAGACACGTTGCCATGAGTCACAAGCAAATTGGACTGGGCAAAGGCTGATAGGGTTCTGCTGCTTCAGAGTACTCCACACCATAAGCATATGGCTGTCCTTGCGACAGAAGAGTCCACATGCTGCCCAGTCCTTCCATACACTATTCTTGATGTTGTACTTATGCTTCACTTGCTGTATGAGATGCCCAAACCTAGGATAATTTGTCTTCCCTAAGGAAGAGCATTGCTCACTTTACTCATTTTACAATTTTACACAGTGCTCAGAACACCATCACAGTATTCCAGAACAGCCAACTCAAGGAAGCAATTTGGTGCTAATTTAAAAGTATATGGATAGAGCTTGCTTCAAATATTTTTTGCTTCCCTGAAGGCTGGTATCTGCAATAATGGAAAAGGTCTAAAATTTCAGATTCTTCATTGCTTCTCTGATTTTTTTCAGATGGTAGAGTGCTTCAGAGGAAATCTAGAGACCAGCACACCCATGGGATTGTAAATACAGCATCTTCTACAGACTTGTCATCAATGGATATGGGAACAACTGTGCCAAAGACTACACCTGGAATGACTCCTGAGTCAAAATTGTAAGGATCAGTGGGAGGGTCATACTCTCACTCTGCTGTCACTACCAACACAGATGCTTTGCCTCTTTAAATTCAGTCAAATCAAAGGCTGGCTTCTGGTCTCAGTGGGCATCTTGGCAAGCTGGGTTATGTATCTGAGGGTACACACATGATCTTTTCTGCAGACAACACTCTGAGAGCTTCCTGCTTTTTTCATGTAGCCCCCACATGGCACCAACGCACAGGCCCCTGTGCCCTGAGACAGGTGAGCATCTGTCTGGTCTCTCTGAAAATTACCTCAATCTTCTCCCTAGTACAGCAGAAGTGTAGCAGCTCTGTCTGTCCTTTCAAGCTTTAAAGGTACTGAAACTTGCCCCTGAAAATTGCTGCTAATTCAGTCTCTACCTCCTTTCTTTGTTGTATATACACCTATTGTGTGTGTGTGTGTGCATATAAATAAGAGTGATATAAGACTAAGAATATGTATGTGTTCCATTTACAGAACACTCATGAACATATACTCTTTATTATCCAGAAAAACTGCAAACATCTTTCAGGAGAGAACTTCTACCAATTCCCACTGTGGGTATTCATACTCAAACACCTTCCCTGGATCCCTCATTTATCACTGCTATTCTCAAAGCCCTACATCTCAGAGATTGTTTAGCTCTCACACTTCATTTTTTCTTCAAATACTTCTCCATCCATTCCCAGACTTACGATCCCTTCAAAGCTATGCACGGAACAACTACCCCTCCTTTTTGCCAATATCCTTGTCTTCCTTCCAATCTGCTGAAAACTTACCTCTCACTCAATGGTACATCACAGATGTCTTCTGTAGTATTGTTTCAATCTACCTAGTCTGAACCTTTCCCTTTAGTCTTGCTACTGTTTAATTTAGTGTTTAAACTCCTTGATGTAACAAAGTAATATTTTCATGAATTGTTGAAGTGTGATGTACCTTATGAAAGTACATTAAGAGCAGTATCACAAATAAGCCCTGTGTAGTACCTTTCTATTCCATTCAGTTTATGACGGTGCTTTCGGGACATTAAGAGCCCACCTCCCCAGGCAGCCTGGAAGAGAAAGAAAAAAAGAGAACACTCTTTTTTTAAAAAAAAAGCTCAACAGATTTTAGTTTACTCAGGATCTAGTAATAAATATTTTACTTCAAGAAAGGAAGTGTAAACTAAGATCCTCTTTTGCCTGACCAACAGCAATTTTTTGTTACTTACATCTACATGGAGCCAGAGGTTGTATTTTTCACATATATCTGCAATCTCCTGTATTGGATCAAAGGCTCCATATACTGTTGTGCCTGCAGTTGCATTTACAAAAAGAGGAACGTAACCCTACAATAAAAATTAAAATATCAATTATAAATTGAAAACACTTTCAGAAAAAAAGAAAAGGAAAAGGAAAATAATTCCATCCAGAAACATTATCTCATTTTGTAACCTAAAGATGTGTTTCTTCCCATGTGAAAGGCACAACATAAGCAACAGTAGAAATTGACTACCATATACATGGTAAGAACAAACTGTTTTTTTCTTTATTTTCTTGTAATTTCACAAAATTAACTAGTTAGAAGATAAAGAATATTATTTTGTCTAATCTCTTTCCATGAGGAGATTAAAACAATGCAGTGGAAGATGTAAATATGTAAGTAAATTTGGGACTTTTACATATTCAAGTAATATTCAAGTAAATTTGGGACTTTTACAGCAGCATGAACAAAAATTAACTAAATGCAATTTGTAAGTCGCGATTTGAAGACTTGAAATTGTTCCTTTAGTCTTTATTTACTAATAAACAGAACAAAGCAGAACAAAGCAAGCTAAAACAAAAGCAATACATGAGAAACTATCAGATCAGAGAGAGAGAATTTTTAATTAGATTAAATAAATGTGAACTGCTATTTCATAGCATAAAGAAGTTAAGAAATAAAATAATCTTGATTTCTCTTTGGTTATTTTATTAAAAAATCATGGGTTTTTCTTCAGCATTGATTCAAGAAATAGCCATTAAGGCCTAAAATTTAAGCTTATTTTCTATATTTAATAAATATACATGTTAACTTCATGAAATCTGTAGGATTTTTAAGGACTCTGTAGAATCTTTTATGGGTTTGGCTAAACTTAAAAGTTTAGATAAAAGTAGCCTAGATTTTATTTTTCCATGCCTATTTCCATATATTTCCAAACTGGAAGTTATTTTTAAAAATAATGAACTACAGCTGTGGTTCAAGAGGTAAAAGTCTTTTGGTTTTAAACAGAAAATGGAAAACTTACCAAGACATACAGGTAATTCTGTAAACAATACATGAATGTATAATTAAGCATATAAAAATACTGTTATTATATTTATGTCATTATGATGTTCTCTTTAATATCAACACTCAGGCTCCAAAGGAAGAAGCAATTTTACTGAGCCAAGCAGTTAAGCACTAATTTTTAAAAACACAAACCTTTTCTTTTGCTTCCAGAATTTTTGTCTCCAAATCAGCTGGTATTATTTTGCCTCTGTAATTAGCACAGAAACAGAAAGACAAGGAAAATTAAATAATATATATGGAAATAATAGCTGCAGTTGAAATAATTTAATAGGATTTTCTCAACAGGCCATTAGCAACTTGACACACTGTACTGAATCAGCCCTTAAACAGAATAAAACAAATTTAACAGATGAACACATTTAATCTATCAAAACTTTAGTATTCATCCTACCTTTCATTGCATTTTATCAAAACAACATTGTCTGTTCCAAATCCAAGTGCAGCTCCAGCTTTCTTTATTGAGTAATGACTCTGCAGCAAACATATGAACATGAAATGGAATGGTTATTTTATGATGAAGCATTTTTACAACATATGTCAGTAAATTAAGAATTAGCAATGTATTAAACTCACATGTTCTGAGGTAAAGAGAACCAGTTTAGGGACTGCAGCCATGCCTTTGGTTTTAACTTCGGGGAAGTACTTGTAGCGTGCAGCCATTATGCTGTACATGTTGGAGATTGCTCCTCCTGTGAATGAATAAATAAATGAATAATAAAATAGTGATAATGAAAAAAAGAAGTATATTATACCACAGACATACAAGTCTTGTTTGTATAGTGCAGCGAAAGTGGCAGTGAACTATGAAAAAATATTTCTCTGAAATGCACAGGCATCTGTCTAAATAGCATAGGACAGGCTCTCGAGAAAGCCAGAGTGATAATCAGAATTTCCTAAATGCCATCTCTTTCAATTGCTATCATTTTGTAACACATTCCTAAAAAGTTCAGCTTTCATTGTGCTGCTTTTGCATGATAACTTCTTGTTAGAAAGAGCAGCAGGAACTTACAAACTTGTGAGATTGTAGAAATTTCACATACTGGATGGATTTATCCCATCTTACTGAAGTAGATACTTAAAGGTAGATTTCTACAGCTGAGCTACTTCTAAACTCCCTCACAGTCAGTTATGGAAAGAGCTTCACAGGCTGTGATTCAGCTAATCGGTTTTCACACCTACTTTTGAAGAATTTGAATAGAGGGAAAGCATCTATTTCTCTTGGTTTGCTGCTAAGAAGAGCCCTGAACAATTAGCTCAGCTCTTTGGTACAGACCTCAAACCTTAATAAGATCAATCTCATTCCTAAATCTAGGACAACTTCTTCCTCTAAAATTTTTTCGTTGATGAGGACATGGAAAGATCTGTATTTTTCTAGTAGATAGGACTGGAGATCAAGCAAGTGTGCACTTTATGTGGGCTGTTCCAAAAGGAGGTAGTTTCATCCTTTATGCCCTGTAACAGGATGGTGTTCCCTCAAGCCAAACCCAGAAAAGTTCTGCTGGGCACCCACATTGCCCACATGTTGGCCCAGGACCTTCTCAAGGTTCATTATCAGTCATTTCTGTCACTGCTAACTGCTTTTATGTTCCTTGCATGGGAAGACACTTTGTCTTGGTCTTTTTGCTAGAATAATACTTGAGAATCCAATCAGATTGTATCCCAGATAAAGTGTCCCAGAAAGTGACAGACAGTCACCTTTCTCTGACTGTGAGCTCAAAAAAAAAAAAAAAAAAAGCCTCACTGACCACCAGAGAAATCAGTACATGATTTTTGAGAACTTCCAGTCAACAGGAGCTGTGGTTGCTCAGCACCTCCAGAAATGAAGCTCATAAAAAAGGGTGTTTAAATGTCTAACTGTGCACCAGAGCCCATAGTCAAGTTTTAAATGCTGACCAGACATAGTACATAGCCATATGCACAGATAATTTTTCACCCCAACTTTTCTGTGGTATGTTTAAACAAAGCATTCCTACTTCTAAATATCTGACTCACTGCTTTGGTTGCAGATAGTTTGAATATTCAGACACAGCCTATGTTTATTTTAATTTTTTAAATTTTAGTCAAAATGCCAAAACAGAGAAGAAAAACTCACCAGGTGAGAATATTCCATCGCCATCTTTATTTGACCATCCAATAATCTCCCTCATCTTTCGAAGTGTTATTTGTTCCATGAGGACAAAAACAGGGGCAATTTCATAGGTAAACCTGCAGGGATAAAGCAAAAACAAACAAACACAGTATAGATACAGATTCTAAAAACACATAATAAATTCCCTGTCTGTGATTCTTTGTTTAAATACTCAAGGTTTCTAAAAGATTTCCTGTAACTTGAGGTTCTGATCCTGAGCCTTTAACAAAGCAAAAATCCTCAGGAAGACAATATTGGAAATACTGATAAAAAACCTGCAGTATTAGTTATTTTGCAGGTTTCTATGTAGTGAATGTAAGACCTAATGTTCAACATCATAGTGCTGCTGACTTCTGTACAAGGTTGTCCTATAAAACAACTGTTTCCCAAAGTGCCAATTCCAGACTTGTGGAATAACACACTGCTAAACCCTTATGAAAACAATGAACTTCACTGAGCTAAACAAAATCATAATTAGAACTATTGAGCTAGGGTTTCAAAGTCTAAATATAATTAATTATGTGGATTTATTCTGTTGATGATCTCCAAGGACAACTTACTTCTACAATGCAATGTGATCAATAACTGTCACGAGTAATTACAAATGATGATTTCCTAATTACCAATTACCAAAACCAAGTCAGTAGTCAACTATTGTATCCACTTAATGAGGCCAAAAAACATTACATATCCTGGCATGCCCTGATGTCAGAGTCAGATATGTGGATGGGAATTGACAACCATACAACTATTTTTGGTGATCAAGGTACATGGATACGTACTGCTGTAAACAAATTCTGCTTGCTGTGCATGGGGACAAAAAATAACTAAGGGAGAAAAGGAAGTAGAAAGAAATGAAAAAAAAAAAAATCAACCTCTGATTTCCAAAGGAATCTATAAGAGTATGACACCCTGGCATTTCGGGTTTGACTGATGTCCTCCGCTTGAAAAATTTCATCAAAATGTATTTTTTATCTAATACTAAAATGATATTTTGAGAATAGGTACAGTAAAATTGAATGAGACACAATATTAGAGAAGGGAACAAGTGTCTGAAAAGGCTTGTCTTTCATTTGCAGCTACACTGGTTGCTTACACTGTTAATATTTTCTTCAATTTTTATGTGTCCTTAGTCAATCAGAGAAACACCACCATTATTTTTAAAGCATTCCCTTAAGACTAAAAATGTGTAATTTGTTTTATTGATTGCTATTTTCAGAAGCCACAATACTACTTATTTTGTTTTTACTGTCATTAGAACTGGCAGAGACAGTTGAATATTGATCTGAAGTTTGGGTGGTGCCACTATTTACAAATAATGACAAAAATTAATAAACCAGTGTCTGCTAACAGTGACTTGGGGTTGTTTTGTTTTGAAGCACTGCAAGTCTAGAATATATTCCAATCTTTATTTAGCAAGAATGATCAACTAATGTCCACAGGAACTCAGCAGTGTATAGATCACTGTAGCTCAATATAAGGTACTCTTAAGTCAATGTGATTATTTTTTTCCCACCAGTTTAAACACATTTTTAGTTTTGTCTTGAGACCTTGCACACTGAATTTTGAATATATTTAAACATCAAGAAAATAGTACTTATTTATTCTGTTCTATAGTTATTTTCTGAGTCTCCAAAAACTGACAAGAAACAAATGACAGTAGATATTTATAAATTACAAGGCCAGTGGAGCTATATTAGATGATGGCTATGAATTTACAAATCATATCTTGTTAAAGTTCACTCCACCTTACTTGCTTTAAACTTAAATTATTTTGAAAAATTCAGTAAAACCCAAAAAATGTGTTTGGCTTAAAAAGAACCATCTACCTTTAGAACCAATCTCCTAAAAAAATGCTGATTAGCTTTTTCCTATACTTACAACCTTTACAGGTATTTCTGTGAATTAACTATGTCATGAGTATCAGCTTTTTACTAACAGAATATACTAAGGTTTTTTGGTAGAAGCCAGTGCTAGCTTAATTCTGCTCTCACCTAAAGGACAAATCTCTTTATCAGACCAAATTATTCTAGCTACCATTCTCTTGTGGGCTAGTATATAAAAAGCAGTCTGAGAATAAACATAGAGCATTTTACATCATAAGCATATCTGCATAATACTGAAAACGCCAATATATTCCCTTGTCTCAGGACAACGAGCATAAACAGAACTTCCAGATAATATTTATTTTTAACCTCAGTTGGCTGCTGCAGGGTGAGAGAATGCCCTGTGCTATAGATATCTAGAACAAGATGAATAAAGAAATCCTGAAATTTTCATGCTGAAGGTCTCATGACGAGTGATTGAGCTAATAATAGCATATTGATACATTATTTCCAAGTCAATGTGGGAAGCTTATTATGTTTAATTTTAAATATTATCATCACAGTGACATTTAAGAATTATTTCCTAATGATAATTTAAAATTTTAAGAGTACAGATGTTTTGATTACTCAAAACTCACCTGCAAAAGAAAACACATACTTTTAATTGTTCATAAATATTTTAAGTATTGTTTATCTGTAGAAAAGAAAAAATGGCAAATGGAAAACATTCCCTATCATAGTTCCATGTTATTGTTGCTTGTGTATTATGTACTCATGTAGCTGTAATAGGTTAGAGCAGTTTCTCAGTAAAGGTCAAAACCTGTTCTTGTGTGCTGGAACACTGCTCAAAACAAATACTATGTTCCCCAGAGCTCACAGAGGTGATTTGGTTATTTTTAAAACCTTCTCTGTCAGTCCTTTGAATCCTATTTTACAGACATCTTGCTTTAACCTTTCTTGAAATTACTGTGTTACTTCAAAGTACGCCACGTTGACTTTGGTTTCCTGAAAAAAGAGCACACTAAGCCTCATACTAACAAATAAATATTAAATTTTCATGTTCACAGAGAAGTATTTTCAAGGTATGTTCTTGTTTAAAGCACAAATGGATGAGAAAGCAATTATTTAACAGCTTACTTTAAAAAAAAAAAAAAAGAAAAGGAAAACATCAATTTAAGGGTTACTCTTTAAGAAGTGACTAAATGAGTGCAATGTTATTAACAATTATGTCAGTATTTCTTTATCCTGTCACAGTCTGCCACAGAGCTGAATTCTTTTATGTCCTATCAGATTTGTGTAATTACAAAAGGATAACTAAACTGGGATAACTAAGTTAGTCAAACAGGCTTGGAAAAAGATACACTGAAATATTTGTCACAGAGAAACAATCTTTGAGCAAAGATTTTTTTAGAAATGTGATCAGAACTGCTTTCACTTTTAATTGTGCTTCTAAAAATGCACATCAAAGCACTTGAAAGCACTTTGCAATATTTGTTTGAAAATTAAAATATATATTGCTGGGTTTTCTTCCCAATCAGCTCTTAAATCTGAATGTCTCATACCAGTTTTGAGCAAACAGAGAAATAATTGAGATGATTATTACAAAGAGAAGGCTGGTTCTGGCTGGAGCACCTTAGGGTTTTATTTTATTTTTAATGTCAAAGAACAGGCACAGTTCCTAATCTACATAGAGCTGCTAGTCATCAGCTATATTTAATGAACCATATACTCACAGTGAAAATATTGTTAATTTTCCTATCTGAAGATACATTTCATATGTTATGACAATTAGCAACAAACTCCCCAAAACAGAGGTCACTTTACAGTTAGAGCACATTCAGTACAGGACTAAAAGACAGCAGTCTTACCTGCTGAATATTTGGACTCCCATCCCATTTTTGAACACATAAAAATCAAAATATAAATAAAAACTAACTAGAAAGTTTGGTGAGTGTCAGTGGTTTGGGAGTTTTTTCTTATTGGTTTGGGGTTGTTGGGGGTTCTCTTCGTTTATTTTTGTGGGTGTTTTTGTTTAGTGTTGTTGTTTTGGGTTTTTTGATTAATTGCACTCTGTTGCAAAAGTTCATCATAATACCTTACACTGAAATTTAGCTTTCATTAACTTTGGAATCAAGAAAAATTAGGAAAAGTTTCTTATCTGATGCATTCAGGTGTCAAATTTTAATTTTTTATACTTCCATTTGTTCATTTATACATGACTCTATTAATCTTAGACTAATTCCTTCATTAGCATAAAATTATTTTTCAGTGTTACATTTTTATAATTTTGAAGCTACCCAGAAGCCACCTCTTTACTAGCACATGAACAGAAAGTATTGCCTCAAGCCTGCTATCTCTGAAGTCAACAGTAGAGGAGAAAATACATTTTTCCATATCTTGTGTTCTAGTGTTAACATATGGTTAGCTGCAGACTTGTTCAGTCTAGAGACAAGACTTTAAAAAAAAAAAAATCTATAAAGAAGACTGGTCCAAAGGAAGAAAAGTAATTTCATGTTACTATATTAGAATAATCATGTTTTACTTACCATGTGCTCTCAGATATTTGCATTTCTATTTATAAAAAAAGTATTTTCGTTGTATTGCTGACACATTAAGAAAAAAATGAGGCCTTTTTCTGGAAGATGTAACATTAATCATTTAAAAATGAAAATTATTTATATCTGTGGCAGTACCTATCTACCACGATACATGGCAGCCCGTGTAAGCACCAGTCACTGGTGACAAGACACAGCTTACATGTTTGTATTAGCAGTAGATGTCAGCCACTCCCCAGCCAAGCCAATAATGTCCAGTCCTGTGGACAGTTGATTGAAAAAGCGAGGATGACCTGAAAAGAGAATTGAGAGCAACTTAGAACAAACTCTACTGATATCTCTCAGGTTTCAAATTTAAACCATCCACTTTTTCTGACTCAAATCACAGGTTTGTGCTCAGAACACTCGCAGCAAACTTTTCAAAGCAAGTCCTGCTTATGGGGAGACCAACAGCAAACATTCACTGATGTCTTACCACAAACTTGAAAAAATACTTAGGATAGGAGCTTCTGTATGGAATAATTTGCGTTTAAAAGAGAACCTCAGAATCAACTGAGCCTGTAAACACCTCAGGGACCTGCTCAAGGGCTTGGACTAGTGCATTTCCAGAGCCCTCTTCCGACTTCTGTCGTGCTGTGTACCAGGGCGATGAGGACGCGGCGGGGGACACATCCTTGGCAGTGACAACCCTCAGGTACTGGGGCTATTTGCACTTGAATGAGGAAGAGAGGAAGGCTCAGGCGCTTGAACTGGGGCTGCAGAAGTGAGAGGGGCGTGCGGAGGAGCCAGTCTCTTTCCGAGCTACAAGGACACGGGAGAGACGTTTCGGGGGGTCTCGGAGGGAATGTCCCAGCGCTGCAGCCGGGGGAAAGGGTCCCGCAAGAGCTCCTCGACTCGGGCCCTTTCCCCACATGGTTTATAAGCTAGAATTCACCTCCTTAAGCAGAGTTTGCTATTGAACCGAAGTAAATCACATCTCTGTATTTCAGCCGAAATTGCTTTAACGACTTTCATAGGCGATAATCCCGACTGTTGGGGGTCTGCTTTCCTAGCAAGAAGAGAGGAAATTCCCAACAACTGATAAGGGCGTTGAGGGGAGGTGTCAGACTGAGACCTCTCTGCTCGCTGGGGAAGGACACTCAGCACACTAGGGACAGCTCGGCCCTAGAACGGAGGTCAGCTCTCGGCGCCTGGAGGGACCCTGTCACGTCGGATTCGGATCAACACTAGGAACATCAGCATCTTTTGACATGAAGAAATAATTGCGATTCTGCCCCGAGCGACATCAGCAGAAATCTTTTGGAGGCGTGAGCCTGCCGGCGCTGCCACATCTCGACACTTCCTGAAGAGGATGCGCCGCACCGGGCTGCTCCCGCCCGGGGAACCCACGGCTCGGGGCTAGAGACAGAAATACCACCGTGGCTGTTTGCTTTACAAATGACCACTTCCCTCCCTTTCCAAGACACACTGACTGGGAAGTTATCCTAAGTGACATTTCACCGACATGCCATAGCTGTTAATGAGCCTGCGATCTCCTACGGCTGGGCCACTGATTTAGACCCAGTGACTTTAAAGGGAGCTTTGCCTTGAGAGAGGATGTGAGCCCTAGGAGCCCACAGCAGAATGAGTGTCCTGGGCAGTCAGGCGATCCGAGCAGCACTTTAAAGCTGCACCAGACACCGCTTTGAACAGAGCTTGTGTCGGGTCGGATACCTGCATCTCAGGCTCCGGAGACAGGTCTTGCAGGTCCCACAGAAAGCAGCTCCAGGGGAGGTCGGGGTGAGGGGGGGGAGGCTGTTCGACATGCGGCACGATGAATAGCCGAATAATGGTGCAAGCACACAGAGCGCACTCTGGCTTAACTTCTGGCCACCTGTCCAACAACCCACGCGTTTGGGAGTGAAGCAGGCTCCCTTTTGATTAAGAGTACAAAAATCAAAGCATACTCCTGACTCCCCTGATTCAATCAGACCACCATGTGAACAGGAAAAAGGATAGAACACTACCCGCCACATCTGTTGTCAAGATTTTGTTCCCTGAACGCATTGCATTGTGTCTTCACGGCGGTGGCCCGTCCTTCAGGAGCCATGGCTCTTAGCTGCCCAGCCAGAGACCGCCGGCAAAGCCTCCCTGCCCGAGCTCCCGCACGGCCTCCCTGCCCGAGCTCCCGCACGGCCTCCCTGCCCGAGCTCCCGCACGGCCTCCCTGCCCGAGCTCCCGCACAGCCCGCCTGCCCGAGCTCCCGCACAGCCTCCCTGCCCCCTGCACAGCCTCCTGCCTGAGGCTCGCACGGCCTGTCCGAGCGCACAGCCTGCCTGAGCTCCGCCGCCCAGCTCCGCGGGGAGATCGCCAGCCTGCCCGAGTTCATCAAGTGAAAGAGATTACGTCCTAAAAACTTGTTTCTGTGCTCCAAAAACAGCACTGAGCCCTACCCGGCGGGGACGGATGGTCTTAAATAAATGAAGTTTCTGAGCAGAAACATTTCCCGCGCCCGCAGCCAGCCCTGGAGCCAAGCCCGCAGAGAGGCACAGCCACGGGCCTAGAGGGGGTATGAGCTTACCTCAATCACGCTCTCTTCACCGTGAGCCTGAGTAAAGTCCCAGGAGGGGCTCGCCACAGAGTAGTGTGCAAAAACCTACCTGTCCTCACTCCGTATTTCAGTGTGTCCCGACAATCCACCAGAATCTGCTCCAGGGACTCAGGGTTGTCCGAAAGCTCCAGGTTGAAGCCCTCCATGCCCTCCAGGAGCTGGTGCGGGTGGTGGAAGTCCAGCACTTTGGTGGATCTATCAAAAGTCTTCCTCACGTAGTTGAGGAGGATGTCCACAACCTCCAGCAGGAACTGCATGGTCTGCTCCTCACCATTCTTGGAGGGCAACAAATCTGTGGAGCAAACCAGCTGTCAGAGCTTGCTTTGGGAGAAGAAACAGAGATGAACCAGCCTCAGCTGCCCGCAGCGCTCCAAGGACCTGGAAGCCGAGGCCCCAGCGCTGCCTGGTTGCAGCCGGGCAGACTCCCGATCCCTCTCGCCCCGTGGAGAAGGGCGAGCCTAGGTCGCCCACGGCAACAGCAGAGGTACCGAGGCGCCCCGGCCCAAAGCACGCCCTGCAACACTAAGGCTGTGTGGTGCGAGGCACTCGCCTCCTGTGGGCCAAAAGGACCCTAAATCCGCACCTGCCCTTACCTTGCAACGTCCCCACCTCCGCCCAGCAAAGGGATTGCTTTCCCTTTCCCACTCTTCTTGCAATGGCCCTGTGCCAGCAGTCACAGGCTGCTTCATTACTATTTTACTAAGGAGGAAAAAAACATAGAATTACTCTCCTCCCGCATGCTGGATCTGGAAACCCCTGGAACCGCTGAAGCTGAGCTGCAGATGATCAGCCCAAAGTAGTAAAACTGCATTTCAGGCAGCTTGCATACATCCTCACTGCAGCTCCCAAAAAACACAGACACTGAGTTTCCTTCAAAAACAGCCACGGAAAAGCATGGTCTGAACATGGCTGCAGTTCCAGGAGAGATAAGGGCAAGACTACTAAGGGACATGCCTGAAATGGAGCAAGGAGAAACTGTAAAATGTTTACCTCTGGCATACAGATTGGAAAAGTCTGTCTCGGTGCGCCGGAACCTGGATTCTTTCTCACTGTTCTCGCATGTCAGCAGGCTCTTGGAGGACTGCCTTTCCTTCAGAGAGCTGACGATCCGGCTCTTGTCTTCCAGGCTGTTGGTCCTTTGCAGGAACCCTACATTATTATTGCAAGGTGCACAGGTCAGAGTTTTCTCACTTCCCAACATGTTTAGAAATATCTAAAGCAGCTCTCTAGACAACAGTTTAAAGCGGTGTTGGCTCTAGGTCTGACTAATGAGGTCAGGAATAAGGGTATTTATGGGGATTATTTGCCTCCAGGAGGAAGAGTTCAAAATGCCATCAACTGCAAAAACGCAGCCATGCAAAAAACAAAATTTCGTCATTTAGTGCAGTGGTAAATTCTTATTAAGTCGATCAGACAGATTCTACTTCAGTAATCAGCCACTGGAAGAGAGTTCAGGATGAGTCAATGCTATTTCAGCCTGCAGGCGAAGTTTATGGACCTAGCAGACAAGGGGCAATGATGTATGATTAAAATCAGGGCCATTTTCAGTTCTCCTCGTGGTGCTCTCACGCACAAAAGGCATGAGAACAAGCAGCCATTCTGGAGCAGCCGTCTTGAGGGCTAGAGCCATAAGGATACCAGTAGCACTCATATAACCCCACCTTCCTATTATCAGTAAGTACTCATGCGGATTTTCCACCTGAAAAGATGCTTTGATGCTAACAGTAATCATCCCCGGAGGTTTTAAGAGCTCTGCTCTCACTGGAAACGCATTTTTGGCGCCCAGAACCCGAACACAACTGCCGCTAATATATGCCACGGCATAATAAACCCACTCACCCCAAGAATTATGGGGGCGGGAGCCACGCGGAGTCCGCGGCGAGTAATGAGATCTGTCTACTTTAACAGGGCAGGGAGAACAATTAATTTTCTGGATTTGATCTATTAAATCTATGATGCCCACTAAAACATACATAGTGTTGAGCTTTTCGTCATTGAGGAAAGCACCGGATTTTAACCTTCCAGGTTGCAGCGAGCGCTCCTGTGTGTTTGAAAAGGCACTAAGGCGGAGCCGGTCTCCTTTAGTCTTTACTTTCTTTTAAAACAAGCAACAATCGAAACCAAGGCTCTTCGCGGCTGGGGATATCCGCAAGAGAGAAGGGCTCAGCAGGAAGGAAAGCAGAGACCTGAGCTCGCTCACCCACGTCCCCCGACGCCTCTTCTTTTCAGCGCCAGCCGCTTTCCGGCCATGTGTCCCTGCTCTCCGGAGCTGTGACGGCGGAGCGGGGCTGTGCGCACCTCCCATCGGGCGCCCACCGCCGGCCCGTACGGGACAGACATGGGGGCTGAACCTCGGGGGAGAAAAGGGAGCGACAGGGAGCTGCTGGTACCAGTGCCTCGGACCCTGCTAACAGCCAGGCAGTCACGAAAGAGCTGAAAACATCGAAAACAGAGCACTTGGCTGGCAGGCCCCTCTGCATCAGTCGGGCACCTATACGAGCCTCCAGGAGGGTCGCTCACAGGTAAGTTTCTCGGAGCCATATCTTCAGTGAACACCGGACGTTTTGCCTTTTAATTTGGTCTTTTACTGATTAATCTTTTTTCTGTGATGATTATACGAATGAGATAAAGACTATTTAAGGGAAACTCTCTTCATGCATAAATTAAGAGTAGCTGTCCATGTATATATATATATATGTAATATTTAGTTATGTTGTTACTGCTTCTGATGGCTCTTGCAGCGATCATTAGCTTCTGCAACAGCTAGTGTTATTTGCCTGCTCATTAGGCGGAGCAGCTGATATCGAAACAGGTGCAGTGTGAACTGAATTATGGATCCTCTTTTACGAGGTCCTGGGACTTAATTTTGATTTTTTTTTTTTTTTTAATCCCCATCCGTCTTTTTTTCATGCTCTCAGTAGCGATGCTCAAGTGGGACGAATTCCGTGAGACGAGACGTCTGCAGGAACAGCGGCGCTCCGCTTGCCTCGACAGCCGTGCTCCTCGCACAACTCCCACTCCCCTGGGCGTGCATTCCTCGGAGGTTGGGAAAGGAGGAAGCACCGCTTCAGGAGCAGAGAAAGGCTGCAGGTGCCTCCAGTTCAACTCTCATGGGGCCCAGCGAGGCCGTGGCTCCGCTGAAGGGTCTGACCTAACTAGACGCTGCGGGCAGGGGGCTCCATCCTTGCCCGAGCGAGTCTGCGGCTGCTGTTCCCCGCGGAGCCCCCCGGCCCCGGCGGGATCAGCTGGGCCGCGCACGGGCCCGGCCAGCCCGCGCCTCGTGGGGCGGCTCGGGGGCGGGGACTGCAGGACGAAGGAAGCCTGAAGGCAGGATCGCGCTGTCAGCCGGCATCAGCCCAGCCGGCTGTGGGAATGTGCCGTTCGCTCAAGTCTCTCAGCCACGGCAGTGTCTCGTGGACCGGGAGACTCGGTATCAGGGGGAGCCCGGGGGGCAGGGACAGCCCCCGCTCTGGAGCCACCTCGCTCTGCACCATCTCGTTTGCCGAGCTCACACGAGGATGGTGTGGGACGCTCCCCAGAGCCTCCCAGTCCGCTGAGAAGCAACAGCCGGCCCTCGAAGGCTCCTTCCGCTCCCGAGGAAAAGCGCATGACTGTAGCCGACTTTGCTTTCATCTGTATCCTACTTGAAAAGCCACGGCAGTGTAGGAGAATTCCAGCAAATAACAGAGTATGAAATAGTGTCCGCGCTGCTTCTCCTGGAGCAGCGGAGAGCGCAGCCTTTCTCAGCAGTAGGTCCGTCCCGCAGGTGCATTTTTATTGACTCGCTTTAAGAGACCGAGTTTTCAAAAGCCGAGTGACCCCAGACTGGCGAGTGAGTCGCGAGGTGCGCAACGTGACCAATGTGATTTCACATCAGGCCTCGCACAAGGCAGCTGTGTGAGCCTCCCTCGGCCTGGACACATCTTCCGAGGCAGGGACAGACCTGCCGGCTCCCGGCGCCTACCGCAGCCGTCGGGGATGCACGTCTGCTGCAGGAGATCCCGCCGCGGTCAGGGTGTTTCGCACCATCTACGTAAATTATGCTTGGCAGCATAAATCCCACGGACACAGGAGACGAGCCCAGTTTCTAACACGCATGGCTGCTTTGGAAGCCCCACTCTCCCGCGTTGCTCACTGGGCTTGGAATCATCAGCTGGCCGCGGCCAAACAGAAGATGCAATTTTACTACGTCGAGCACTTCCTCTGATGCCAAGCAAATGTTAGCAGGATCAGTCCCACAATAACAATTGCCAGAGTGGGAGAGTAGCATGCAAATCCAGATAAGGGAGAAATCTGTCCATATTTTGCCCACCGTGACAGTTCATTATACCGCTTTAAAATAGGGGTTTGGGGTTTTTTTTCTGGTGTTGTTTTTTTGTTTGTTTGTTTGTTTGGTTTTTTTTAAGTGGATAGTGCAGAGAGGAAGAGTGGGGGGGATGGGGGAAGGGGTCGGGAGGGGTGGGGATAGTGGCAGCAGCAGTGCTCTTTTCAGGCTGTGGCTTTCAACCAGAAAAGGAAAAAAAGCTAATCTTCAAATAGATCCGTTATTTAAGAAGGAATGACATACGTCTTGGATACGTAATTATTAAAAATGTCAAACGTATTATACAATCTAGATGGAAGAACCAACTCATTGTTCAAGACCTGCCTTTTCTCTGAGGTCAACCCTTATTTAAAGTTTGCATTCAAAATTAATCGATTTCAGTGTGATACACACAGAAGGAACAATTCCAGGTGACTATACCATATTTAGGGTCCGGAACGATATCTTGTGAAAGGTAAGGACAAGGAGATATCATCTGCAATAATCAAACGTCAACTCATTTAGCATGTTTAATTAGGATTCTTGGCAACCTTAATACTTCACTCTGTTTACCACAGGCAACCTTCCCTATATGTCTTTGTGAAGGTGTTCGATTCAAATGGGAGGGCTCATACAAACAAAAGCAGTGCTAGTGATCAAATCTGAGTATTCCAAAACGGCGTCACTCACTATTCAGAGTATATTTTTCATGTAAAGCAGAAAAGAGCCTGTAGAGGAAAACTGAGCACCAGACCACTACCAAAAATACAGATTGTCCTGAACTCCGTTCACAAAGCCTTCACTAGGCTCTCTTACGCCCTTCTCAAATCCAAAATGGCGGGATATTTCATTTTCAAGTGTATTTGATCTCATTGAGAGAAGCTGCGCTGTCCCTCTCTAACCCCCGTAGTCTAGCAACGCGGAGCAAGCCTAAATGCGCGTTACTTTATCAGTTCAGCTTGCCGGGCTAAATTAAAATTATGGTGAAAATGCCCGTCGCTCCAGCTACTGAGGGGACTGGTAGGGAAATGGTCCATTAAACCCAGATCAGGAGCTATTTATAGACCTAAGCGACTTCTCGTTAATGTCGCCAGCGGCTACCAGTGAATTCTCTCACAGACATAGGGCTAAACATTTGCACCCTGACTCTTTTCCCGTTCGAATTTCCAGGTGACAAAACGTTTAATGAATGAACTTCGACTCCAGTAAGCAGGGAAAGAGGTTAAATGCTCCTTTGTATCGGAAAAAAAAAAAGGTTAGTTTCTCCCACGACACATTCCCCATCATCCCAAGAGACAGAGAGGAAAAGGGGAAAGAATTTCTGTGCGTAAGGGGTATGGGCTGCACCGAATGACTCCCCATCAGAATATGATGATTTGACTGTTAGTCTCTGAAAGCGAAGGGGCTGCTTAGAGTAAGAAGACAGCTTGTTATCTGCAAATGAATCTCTTGCTATAACGTTGCGATCTGATTGTGCATTTGTTTCCCTCCTGCATTTCATGTGCCTGCGCGCTGACTGGCTGCCAGCGCTATCTTACCAGCACAGCAAGCTGACGAATTGCTCTTTAATAAGGCTCTCGTTAATCTTTTTCCCCCAGGAGATCCGTATTTTCTAGTCAGATAAGGTTGAAAAATTTCAGGCAGCGAGAGGCGGCGAACCGGCCCCCCGGCCCCGCTTTTCCTCCCCTCCGGCCACCCCGGCGGGTCCTGCACTTTCTTCTCCCGGAGCACCCGGCGCCTGCACCCCCCGTGTGTGGCCGGAGGGGCAGCGGGGTCGGGGCCGTCCCTGCCCCGGCGGACAAGCCCCGGCGGACAAACCCCGGGCAGCGCCAGCCCAGCACGGACAGCGGCGCCGGGGCCGCCGTGCGCCGGCAGGGGCCGCCCGAGGCACGGCCGGCAGGGGGCGCTCGGCCCGCGCTGCCCCCGGGGCGGCCGCGCGCCCTCACGCGTGGGTGTGCGGGGCTCGCACGGGTGTCACACTCACCGCAAATCTTCAGCCCGATCTTCCTGGTGCACCCGTGAGCCACGCCGCACCACGAGTCGTAAGCTGGAAGAGAGAGCAGAGTTGTTCTCCCGGGGCGGCGGGGCCATCAGACCCCCGCTCCCCACCCCGGTCCCCGCACGGCTGCATCGCCGCGAGAAACGGCTGAGTCCGAGCCCGGCGGCGCTGGGAGCGGGGCAGCTGAGGCTCGGGTGACAGAGAGGTGACATGCTGGTCTGCCCAGAGGAGAGGAGAAGGCACCCGGGACCCGACATCTCATAATTTGCTGGCGGGGCTCCAGGGAAGTAGCAGCTTAAAATAAAGTGGCGTGAAATGGGGTCACAAAAGAGTTCAGAAATTAATTGGGTGAAAAATAGTATTTGACTAGATGATTGGACTCGCATCATTGATCCTCGGACGGACTGACGGGCCCCCGACGGCCCTACTAGGACGGCACCCCCAGAGGGAACAGGCTGCTTCCCAGCCCCTCGAGCTGAGCTCGGACACGCCCCGGTCGGCCCCTACCGAGCCCACGGGAAACGGGCAACGAAGCCCAGGACCGAGGCGGAGGGAGCGCCAGCCGCAGCCCCTGGCACTGCCGAGCCTCTCCCGTCCGTCGCCCTCGGCTGGGGCAGCCGCCAAGTCCGGCAGCAATAGGCCCCAGAGGGCGACCAGGAGATGGGGGGGATGCTGGCGGTGGGGCGTGAGGGGAGAAGGTTTCAGAGGAACCAGGACGCGGGCGGCTCACCCAAGCACGGAGGGCAGTGACCCGACTCAGGAGGGGGAAGCGAGGGAAGCGGCACGGAGCTCCCGACAGGCGGAGGAGCCCTCCGGGCAGGGGAGCTGCCAGTGCCCGCGGCGGGCAGCCCGTGCGGCCAGGGCGGGTGCTGCTGCCAGCGGTTATCTCAGTTTTAGCCGCCTTGCCAATTAATTCGTTTTCTGCGTGGGTCACCTCAGTCGAAGGCAGCTGTGCCTGCCACGCGCCCCTGAAACAAGACCCAGTGCTGCCATCCGCCCCCTCCCCCGTTTTTCCCAGTTTCAGAATAATGACAGTAATTACTCCGATGCTTGTGCCTCGTAGCTCTTTCAGGGTAAAAGCTATCACCCGCTCTGCTGCTAGCCTTTCATTTCTCACTGTTGCCCGCTCTTTGTCTCTGATGCTTTATAGCATCGAGCCTTTTTTTTTTTTTTTTTTTTTTTTTTCTTTTGTAGACGACGGTGTGAACTGCCTGGCAGGTTATAAACTGATTCTTTATCCACCTGCAGCAGCCTTTGCTTCCCACTCACACCTCAATAACTCAAGGCAAATTCAGAGCAATTAGGAATCTAACGCTTTGAAAAGCTGCAATTAGCATCCAAATTTCGCTTGATTACAGGCTTCAGCGTAGGCTGAAAAGAAGCAGCAGCATTAGCATTTATAAAATGTAGCGGGGAGACACCCGCTTCAATACCCTGGTGTAACTTCGCCCTTTAATGATATCGTTTTCTCCAGACCCCTTCCAACATCCCGATTTTTTGTCCATCTGGGAGGTCAGTTTATTGTCTATATCTCTCAAACGTGGCTGTAGATAAAGACAACGTTGGCCAGCAAGGTGCGCTTTTCCTCACAGCGTTTTATTCGCCACGGACTGACCTCTCTTGTTCCCACTGTGAAGATGGTTTCTTTGTGTGGAGCACTTTCCGCACCTTGCTAAATGTCGCGGAACAGGGCTTCACAGATGTATCACTTCGTTTCGAAAGGGTCTTTCTGAGCCTAAATTGAGAAAGCCTCCAAAACACTTAAAACGAGGAAAATATTAAAACCTACTTGTGGGTCGCAGATTAGGTGGGGTGGGGTCCGGAGCATCGTTGGAGGACGAGGGAGCAGAGGAAGCCATCCCTTCACAAAAGCCTCAGTCCTCGGAGCTCGTATTTCCTCGATATTCCTCTGACGGGTGGGCAGCAAGGAATTTGCTGGAAGGAAGAACAGGCGGGTTTAGTAGTCTACTCTCCTGGAGCACCGCACCGGAGTCCCGTCCAGACGCCAGCGGGCGGCAGCAGCGCAGGTCCCGAGGCGGCGGCAGGACCGGCCGAGCCGGGAAAATGCCTCGACAGACTGAAGAGAAAAACCTTCCCTTCGCTAGATTCCAGGGCGCTACCCCCAGCGCCTGAATGACGGATTTAGCAGAGCATGAAGTCTATAGCAATTATACCGGTGGCCGCAGCAAGGCAGTTATATGGCTCGTATCAAATAGAGACCGACATACAAAGTGGGCTTCGAAATCACCAGCCCAAACGACCTACAATCCCAAACAGAGCTGGCTTCTCGGCTTTGCCAAACACATGCAGGCTAAACATTCAGGAAAGACTGACAAATAAAACCCCGCCACCACAAAGGTGCGTTTTGCCCAGGTCCCATGACAGGCACCACATACATGTGTATTTGCACACACAGGTTTCAGCAAACCGGGGCCGGTATGTGCTCCAGCACTAACCAGCGATCTCCCGTGCCCGTGCTCGCTTTAGCGGCGCAAATGGCAGGAGAGGCATGTCTGTCTGGGGAAAGGAAGGTGTAGGACCAGCCCTCGCTCCTCGCCAGATGTTCAGCTCTTTCCTGACGGACGCGGCATTCCGATAACCAATACAGGGTCGCTGATCGAGAATTGCTGGGTCAGTGCTCAGCTCGTCTCTTTGTCCCCACGGCTACCTGCGATTTATATTCTTCCCCTTGTAAAGAAAATGAAGGTCGCAGCAACGAAAGAATGCTTTCTTTGTTAGCGGCTTTTTCCAAATCGGTAGCTACCGATTTATTTCTACTGCCCAGTGGATTTACATCCGCACGTAAATACAACGGGTGAACGATTTCAATGGAAAACAGGTATTTAATTTTTTTTTAAGACGAGAAAGAAAACATCCATAAGCAGAAGATATTTTCTAGACAATGCCTGGAAGTGAAGTAACAGGTTAACACTATGTCTAGGGCGGTAGCTGTATCAAAAAACCCGTTATTCCTCTATTCATACGACAGCGACCAAAAACAATTTTGGGGGAAAAAATGCTCCAGAGGTTCCCAAAGGCTTGAAAAAAATAGGATGCTTAGAGGACACTTACCGAGGGGGCGAGCGGACACTTATTGGCGTAGTCCAGGTTGGCAGGGCGACTCTAGCCTGGGAGCGACCCGCCGCTTATAAACTCTGCCAGAAACGACGTCGGAATACCAATCGCGCCGCGGAATTTAATGCGAGATGACCTTTTTTTCCAGAAGTGCTCGGATTTGCTTTTTTAAAAGCGTGAATCGCCGGTTGATCTGCTTCGACGCAGGCATGAGTCACAGGACTGCCGCCACCGCCTCCGCGCCGCTCCGCACGGGGGCTGGGGAGCGCTGGGGCTGCCGGCTGGGGCGGGGAAGGGCGGCCCTCCGGCCCCCGCTGCTCTGCTTCACCCCGGGGCGGCGGGGCCGGCTCCCGCGGCGGGTGGGGCTGTCCAGCCGCGGCAGGGGCGGCACCCCGGGCAGGCGGGTCTGCCGTGCGAGCCCCTCGTTGAGCCCGTCGTGTGGACAGAGCCAGAGGCTTTCCCTAGACAGCACCCGCTTGACCCGAGGTCGCCAGCTGCGCTAACAGGCACCGCACACATCGGCGCACCGTTGAGGCGACGTGGCCGAACTCCCGCCCCAGGAGTCCCTACGGCCCCGGCCCTCTCCTGAGCATAGTGCGGGACTCGAATGAGCCAGGGGGTTCGTGTGAATTGTAGCTTAGCAACACCCCCTGTCCCCTCTCCGCCGTGCCGAGGGTCTGATGTGACCCGCTGGCTCAGCCCGCAGCTCGCCCCGCTCCTCCCGCCAGAGGGTGGCAGAGGCACGGGTACCGCTGCAGGGGAACACCTGGATGCCTGTGACTTGCCCTCAGTGTTGCCATTAGATTACGATTTTATACCAGACATTCCTTTGATAAAACCACAAACATTAAGACAACAAGTTTTTTGTACCCCTGGCAACCCCATGTCTGCGTTATTCCATCCCACACCCCGAATATGCTTAGGCAACGTTTTGCGGTAGTGACCGCGGTGCTGTATTTCAGCATGCCACTGTAGCTACGCACATGCCTAAACCGAACCCTTCTCAAAAAGATGTCACGTAAGGGGCTGGGAGGAATCCGCAATGAGACGAGAGGAGGGGAAACAGCCCGATGGAGCCAGAGAATTTCATCCTGTGCAGGAGATCCTGGGCAGCGCAACGAGCAGCAAGGCTATGTCCTTTCTGAAGGACTCGAGAGAAAAGCAAAAACTTACAAGCCCGTTTTATAAAGGAAATCGTCCGACTGACAGCATTAAGCAGCCAAGACGACTGCTTTGCCGAGCAGACCTACTCTCTAGGAACTGGACGTGTAACAAAAACACCGACAGCACAAAGGCTCGTTTTAAAACATAGCTTTACAGATATTAATGCCCCTAGCTGACACGACCTTTTCTCATATCTTGACTATTGTTTCAAAGCTGGCTTCAACCAATCGAGCAAATCATTTGCTCAGTGCAGAGCATGATAATATAACTGTAACTAATTGTCTTTATAAATGTAAACAAGCATTCAAAGTAAGTCATGGCAGGATTGCAGTACAAAGAGTCAACGTAAGACCACGCAAAGGACCCCTAAGCCGCCAGCCACTGTGAGGCACAACCCGGCCGGGTGTATGCCCGACACGCTTTTTGCTTCCCTTCTAGCTTTCCAGAAGTGCGTGTGTCTGGAGCAAACAGACATGGTTTAACATAACTATTTACATCCTCGTAGAATCTGAGGCCCGCGAGGAGAAGGAGCCAGACAGTAAAGGCCAGAGAGCTTCCGCTGCACGCAGCAAACCCGACTCTTTCCAGCACCTCGAGGAGCCCGGCGCGCTCCCGCTCCAGTGAGCTCAGCACCGCGGACAGCGCCGGCTCGGCCCGGCGCGCCGCCCCGCAGCGGGAGCGGCACGGCACGGCCCGGGGAGCGGCACGGCACGGCCCGGGGAACAGGCAGCGTGGAGCCCTCGCTCCCTCCCGGCCGTGCAGGAGGATGCCGAGGGCGAGTCTCACCGAGCCCGGCCCGCTCCCGCCTCTCGGCCCTCTGGGTGGCGCTGCATCTCAAGCCCAGACGCTCCGCAAAGCCCAGCAGAGCCCGGCCGCGGCTGCTCCCGGCCCGTGCTCAGCACCATCTATTCGTCCTGGCCAAGGGGGAAACAGCAAACCCACGGGTCCCTCCCTCGCTCATCTACAGTGTGGCTGTACAGCACGCCTGGACACGCTTGATAACTCTTATTTGCAGCGGACCCGCTTGAAAATCCGACCTAACTACCTAACTAACAAATACCTAAACCCGGACTACTCCAGCTCAACGGCTTAATTCAGAACTCTTCACACCAACTGAAATCTTTGAAACACACTTGCCAGGTGTACACGCCCAGGCTAGGGCACCCAGAGATGTGCGGCTTTCACCGAGAGAGTTCAGTCTTCCCCTCCAGCTGCGAAGCTCAAGCACTCTGCTATTTTCTCCTTGCATGTGACTGTCCCTTCCCTGAGGCTACTGCTCGCGTGCACTCTAGGCACAGCGTACAGAGAATCTCTTCGCAGCTGGGGACCCACAAGACTTCCGCTTTACTTCGAATCCAGATGCTTACTGTGGATGTGAAACACAGGAAAAACCACTGATGCACGGTATCAGCAAGTCAGTAGGATAAAGAGATATAATTCCCTTAGCTGAAGCTTGTAAGCAGCACATCAGTTAGAACTCACTTTAAAAAGCCAGTCCATGTGGTATTTCTGGAATCCACCTCCACAAACTGGACATGCTAAAATACGAATCTTGAATACCCTGAGTGGGCAAAGGAATGAATGTGATGCAATAAATATCTTTAGCAATAAAGAATACTCAATAATTATATAATTTTTATAGCTGTGGATATATAAACAACGGCTGTCAAGAAGGAAAAAAACCCCACTATCTATTTGTACTGCAACCTGTAGATTTGAAAAATCACTGTGGGGCTGCAGATATTATTTTAAGAGAGATGAGCCTACACTGTAAGGAGGTCACAATGTAACTACATGACAATGGAAAGGCAAATAGAGAAAAGTCCCTGTACCATAACATTTCTTATTTCTTCATATTCTGAACTATAGTCATGTTATGTATGCATTTATCTGCAGGAAGGGAAGTAAATTTGACTTCTGGTGATTATTATTATTGTATGCCTTGTGTTGCCTTTTAATTGCCATTTTGTATGGATTACAAATATTTTAGCAGGATGGGATTAGGCAAACTCTTTCCTTGAAATTGCATACAACAATAAGTACACAGAACATCTGTGATGTTTCTGGACTTGTGGGTACTTTTGTTTTGCAGTCTGTGGGGTCTTTTGTCTTTTCGTTCTTGTGGTTTGTTTTTTTTTGTTTGTTTGTTTGGTTTTTTTTTTTGTTTTTGTTTCTTTGTTTTGTTTTGTTTGTTTTCTAGTTTTAAAAATACAGCTATAATTTGTAATTCAGTACATTATTACAAAATACATTTATTGCATCTGGTATCTTTTCCTAGCATTTCTGGTATACAAAAATGTCTATTTTACCTGTATCTTAGATATAATGTAATAATTTAAACAATAAATTTTATTAACTCTTGACACAGAAAAACTGGAAAATTGTTCAAAACCAAGTGTTTCAGAACTTTTCTGGCTATCATCTTCAGTACTTAAAAATACACATAATAAATTCCTGTATATCTGTAATGAAAAAAGGAACATTCAAAGAGAAAAACTAACAAATTAGTCCTCTGATTATTTGGCCCTGTCCAGAGAATTCTACAAATGTAAATTTGGTGAAGACTGTGGGTTTATACTACTACTCTACAGATAACTTTTGCTGTTTTCTGTCACTTGACAAAAATTATTTGAAGATAAATGGTATGTTTGCTTTGCGGTTTACGAACAGCCAGTACTGATGTACCCAACTGGCCTGTATTTAAGGATCATGTACATCACTTGAATTTCAAAGACAGCTCAAGATGAGCTGCCAGACAGAACATTCAGCACTGCTGCAATGAAGGGCATTTAGAAAAGTATAATCTGAAGCACATTGTTTTACATACTTTGTGGCTTCTTGTTTCAGTATGTCCCCTTCCTAATCTATGCTGCCATGTCTTGTCCATTTTGATCTGCTTCACCTGAAAAACATCCCAAAGAACAACTCACATCCTGAAACAATAGCAGTGGAAAATCCCAATTCCCAATACCCCTGAGCAAACGTGGAAAGAAACAAGGAATCTCCTTACTTCCAAGGTGTAACAAAATAAAACCTTTTTTATTTAGATGGATCAAACAAAATTACTTAAATTAGGTAACTGTAGTTGTGACTTGAAAAAATAACAGAAGCAATAGTAGACCCAGTAAGTTGACTCTCTACCTGTTTTAGGAGATTGCAATTTTAACCTGTGTCTGAAAGGAAATTTATTTCCCACCTGCCCCAGTAACCCTGTAGAGCCAAGACAACTAATGCTTGGATATATTTCCCCTTATGATATTATAATTGTTACATATCACTGAATTATATCTTTTTATCCCATAGGAGGGCATCAGTTTACAACAAGAACATTCATCAGTTTCAGGAATGCTGGTGCAGGAGATCATGCAGTTTGATTGCAATCTCGTAACAATCTGGGGAGCTGGATTTGGGGATTTTTAACATGGTTACTTCAATTAAGCATATTTCATAAATAATCCTCAGGAAACAAGAAGCATGGGCTTTTCTGCTACTTTGGAAAAAAACATTTTTCAAATCGTAACTCAGTTTCAGGTATGGGCTTTGCAAGTCTACTTTTTTAACACAGTGCAACCAAAGCACAGAGACACAAACAGGATGATATGAACAGCTACAAAGATGGAAAACTGGCATACTGTACTCTCAAAAGTGATATGTGCTTGTCTACCAAGATGTGTTTGTCCACCAGAAAAAACAGATGGACAAGTAAGAAAAAAATCCCTTCTCTCTGTTAGAACAAGTAGTTAATCTTCCCTATTCTGAATGGATTTCATTAGCCTTTTTACAACTAACAGATTCCTATTTGGAGGCAGTAGAAGAGTGCATGAACTTTAAACAAAGCAATCAGTTGTTACACAGGCTTCTCTACTCAGTACAAGTATGGAAGATTATGAAAATATTGAGGGGCATCTTCTCCCAGATCAAGAGAGAGGTAATTCAAATTGAAGATGCCTCTCAGACAGAAAAATCAGATTAGAGTTGACTTGGTATAGACACATATTCCAATTTATTTATGCAATAAAATCTTGTCTACCTTGGCCTTTCAAAACTTCTCTGCAAGCACACACTTACCTAATGCTCTTGTCTCCTCTTGATGGCATTATGTTAGTTGCACTTGAAGAAAACAACCCCAGGAAAGAATAGAGCTGCTGTCATCCAGGACAGCATTAGCAACTCAGCACTAGAACAAGAGACAGAACTTCAGCCATGCTATTTTTAACAGTTCAGCCACAACCAAGTTTTTTAAAGCTAATACACATGAGATAAAGAGCAGCAGTGCTCTTAGCCATGAATCAAGCATAACCTCTCTCTTCATAATCTTAAGGGATAGTTAATGTTTGCTAGGATTTAAAGGAACTGTCTGGGAAGGGATTCAAGAGAGCACAATGGATCATGCTCTGGTTTCTGATAGCTCTGCTCTCCCCAGGACAGGTAATAAAGCTACTTCCATTCCTCTCCAGCCACAGGGAGAACATCAATGACCAAACACCATCTTGGGATTTCACTCCTCAGCATTCTTCTACCAGTCATCCTTTTTCTTCAGAGGTTATTAATCTGTTTAAACTAATGTCTCAATTCCATGGAAAGTAACATGACCAGCAAAAATGCCAAAGGATTTGTCAGATATCCACACTCAAGCTAGCCATGCCATACAGAAAAGATCACAGATGTTCCACTGGCTTCTTCCTTCAGAGAAAATTCTGTTACAAGGGCTTTAGGGATCTGAAGACTGAAAGAATGAAGAACATGTAGCTTTTCTAGAATGTTAGAATCCAGAATTTCCTTCTCCAGAATCTGAAAGGTTAGACATGGAATCTGGCTTGTGTATTGGCATAAACTAGCCCAAAATGTGGTCAGATATTGACATAATCACTGCTTGCTAGAGACAGGCTGTAGAAAGTGCTGCAACAGACTGCATTCTGGTTATTGGTTTTTAACATTTTTAAAAAAATATCACTGTCTTTGTGAGGGAATAGGTTCTTCCAAAGACACAGCATGGGATCTAGGTAGGTAAAGGATAACTCCTGAGAATTTAAATAATTTTAATAATTTAATAATATTTTTCTTGTTCAAATAAAGGCATTACAGATTGATCTGCTATTTTAAAAACTTTTTTGGTCAACAATCAGTTTAAAAATACATATTTTAATGAACCAACCAGCTAGCCAGCTAACTAACTGAGCACAAAAGATCCAAAATCCTTTAAAAAAACCATTTAACACCCAACAATCATCCTTCATTTTCACTTTGCATTAATTCTCTACAGAAGAACAAGAATACACTGGTAATGACAGGGACTCCAGGAATGACCTGAGATACCAAGATATTGTACCTTGGACCAAGAAAAAGTACTGGAGACCTGCAAAGGCATTTCTGCAACACAGGAAGATCTCTTCAAGTAAGTAATCTCGAAACCTGTGATTTTGTGTTCTTTATGATATTGGGGTCAAACAAAGAAACAGACCCTGCAAAGCTAAGCTCTGTTAAGAGGTCCAAGTATTTGATCAGCATTCTCTGTCATGTTTATCCAAACAGATCTGCATCAGGAATTACTGAAAGGAAAATAATATAATACAGAGATATCTCTTCAGCTAAAGGTAGGAAGAAACCCATGGAAGTTCTTTTATATAGGCACACCTATCTAAGAATGAGAATGCTAATCTATTATTCTCCAAGACTTATAACCTTCACTAAATAACATTCAGGGACATAATTGATTAACAGAGATTTTTCTTGCGCTAAGGTAAAAGAAAGATACACACTTAAAATTATAGCGTGAAATGGTTACTATATAGCCTTAAATATTAATACCAGGCTCTAGGTTTTCTGTAGTGAAAAGCAATACTAAATTTAATGTATTCATGAATTTAATAAAATATGTTTATTGTATCTTTTCTTCTGTCTACGCCAGAACAGCATGTTAGCTGTGTTTGGTTTTCTTTAGTTAACTTTACTGAATGTGATTAACCCAGCCCAATACTCCACACGTATATAACTGCAGGTTTTGTGCAGTAAAATTATTAATATATAAAAAAAAAAAAACACAAACTGTAAATAAAGTAGGAGTTTTGTACAAACCTTACCTGCAGTAGCATGGCTCAATCAAAGCACTTTTTCACCACCTTAAAACCAGACAGTAGCACAATCTGTCAAGTTAGATGCTTATGTTTTTACAGGAATGCCAGCCAACGTATGTCCAAACTTCTAAAAATATTTTAACCTATTATCTATTTCTTTCTGCATTGTAACATGGTTCACTTAGTCCTCAGCATGTGGACACCAACTGATTTGAGGTAATACATATGGCAGACATCCCACATAGATGTCTGCATTAAAACTGGCAAATATATTAGTATAAAATGTAAACCATCTTGAGTTTATATATATGACCTATTCTTGAGATACTCTACTAAAGGGGAATTTGACTCTCAAGAGCATATCTGAATTATTTTCAAGTTTTAATGCCAGTCCAGAAAAATAAGCGTATTTATAAAGTAGGAAGAATGACTCCCAGCCTAGGGTTTTTCCCTGTCATTAGTAAAAGCATTCATATGAATTCACTTAGTTTTTCAGCAAATTGTTTTCTCTTAGAAAAAAAAATGCAAATTCAAAAAGAAGCAATAAGAGATGAATGATGTGGACACTAAAATGAATATCAGTAATTCAGAGGTTGATAATTTTCACCCCTTTCAATTTAATTTCACTTCTCTCTGGAAAGCAGCCAGCTACTTATTGCTTATCCATGTCTAGAAAATAATCCTTTTGTCCTTTCTAAAGCCTAACTATGTCCAGAGAAACAACTAAATATCTGTGGTATATTTGCTCAAGGAGTCTGTCTTATAATCTCTTATGCAGACCAAACTCCTCAGGAGTGTAAGTTCAAATCTTCCCAGTTGATTATGAATATTTCACAGCACAATGACAGCTAGTACTGTAGTTCATGCCATCGAAGTCCATAACTTGCATAAATGTTAAAAATAAATAAATGTTAAATTGATACAAGTCACAGTCTTATCAGTAATGTACATTTTCTGATCCATTTCATAATTGGCACTCATTCAACAGTGCTATTTATCTCCAAATCTAGATGAGAGACAGTCATTGAAGCTATGTATTTTTACAAAGATGTCAGGCAAGGCTTTTCAGCTAAAATACTCTTAAGAACTATTTCATTCATGTCAAGGCCGTAAAAATCACAACAATTTTCAGCTGTTTTTATTTTAAGGCAGCGTTTCTGCCACTCAGAACTACAGCATTGTTTTGCAGATTACAGAGTTTTATATAATTATGCTCTTTTTCCCTTGTTCAGGTGGTGCAAAGGAATATATCAAGTCCATTACTCCTAAAATACTGCTTTGCTAAACTGATGATCCATGTCACAGTTTGCAAGCAACCTGTTGCTCCAGAAGGAAAACACTTTATCAATTACTTCTGCATACATCAAGTTTACACGTGTCATCAAGTTAGAAAACAAGGTAATTTTTACAGGTACAAATTTGAAAATATTGCAAGGACTACAAGAGTTCTAAGATCTGGTATTAATTTTGGTAAAGAATACTGAAATTTCTAATAATAATCATGATTAAAGAGAGTACTTCAACACTGTATGTTGGAGAATCAAAATCATCAATGAAATACCATACTATCTCCACACTAATTTTCTTCAGACTTTTCTTCATCGTTACTATTTGAACAGCTAGGGTTTTATTTGTTTTGTTTTGTTATTGCTGCTTTCATCACTTGTTTCTGCATCATCCGCACTCTCCCCACTGATGAATTTCTGTGCTGCTTCTGCCATAGAAACACACACAGCTCAACAAAGCTCTAAAATCAGCACAGGTGGTTGCCGGAAAAACATTAGTTTATGGGGGAATGTTTGAATTATGCCACCAAGCCACTTTGCTGTTCCTGTTTCCTGTAGCTACACAGGGGCAAGAGAATGGAAGGTTCTCCCTCTCTCCACCCCCTACCCCAGGTATCTTTATATCCTAAACTGATACAGGACTAGACTAGATCACAAAGGAAGATTTGATCACTAAATGAGCAGTGTAAGCTAAAGTGAACATGTGAGAGAAGAAAATACACCTCTAATCCAGGTTTGGATGGATTAAGCTGGTATTTGTAATTCTTTCTTTCTCGTTATTTCTTTCTCATATAACAGAATTCAAAGGGACTTATTGAGGTTAACATCCTTCAGAATAACATTCATTTCATAATAAATCTGGCTTATATTTTGGCACAATTCAATTGCCTTGATCACAGGTAATGTCTCAGAGCACCCTCAGATGCCATCTTGTGAATAAGGGGCAGATTAAAATTGATTTCCTTTACTAATTTTTACATATTCTCTGCTGAAAATTTCCTGCTAGAAGAGTTTTCTTCAGCATTTGTCTTCTGCTTCAGTGCAGGATAAGCTTTATTGAGGTGAGGTTTTCATTGATGCTTTAGATAATAATATATTGAGACAGTTGATGTAAACTCACATGAGCTATTTGTCCTGAATTTAGAAGACAAATTTATAATGTTTCTAAATTTGCAGGATTTCTGACTTTTTTCTTTCTCTTTTAACATACTGTGAAATTAATAATTGGCATTGAACATTAACAAATAGAGAATGTTTCCTTTGACATTTTATAGACCAAGGCAGAATATTTAAGATGTAGAAACCCCAGACACCATAGAAGTATTTTCTCAATTGCTGGCTTTTAAAATACAAAGTCAGATTCCTGTTAGTACAATAATTCTCATCATGAAAGGCAAGACTGTCTATACAATAAATATTGCAGCTGGGATACTCAAACTTACCCACCACTTTTTCTTCAAGAAATGGAAAAAACTGCTTGGCCTTAGTATTTTCTGGTTCATAGATCAGCACTGCAGACTGACAACATAATATACTACAGACACACATGATGACAAAATAAACAGAAAATACCACCCCAGAAATAAGTCTGGCTCTTATGGTCCATGAAAGTGTAAATCATGTGAACCAATGAAAACCTTTACAAGTACACAGATCAGAAATGGATGTTCATAGCCTAAATAATATCATGGTCTTGGGTAATATCATAATTTTGAGTAAGCATCTGCAATGCAATGCAGAAAAAAAAAAGTGTCAATAATTTTAGGATTAGGATAGAAAGATGACAAATTACTTTTAAGAGCAATGAGATGATAAAGATCTTAAATAAAGATTGTTCTTATGATATAATGATTATATCAATTAAGAACAACAGACACAGAAAATTTACACACTCAGGTTAAGCCTGAGAGAAACTCCACAATAGCAAAACCTATATTATTTTGCAAACCACTTGCATATATGGACTATAAAATGAGCAAAACCAAGTTCAAAAATCTCACAGAGAAGAATAATTTTGAAGATGAAAACTGCTCTAATTACATCCTTCAAGATTCTGTTGGACAATAGCTGTTAATTTGTAATTTTTCACAAGCCAATACAAATTTCATTAGTTTTGTTATAGCAAAGTGCCAGTATTTTGAGTTTTGCCATCCTCCTCCTCTTATCCATCTTCCTTCTCCATTGCATTTTCTACAAAAAACATCTACAGTAGTTGAAATGAAGGTTCCCTTCCCTATCCTGAAAAATAATGCATGTAGGAGCTTGTGACCAGATGATGAACAGGGAGCCAGGAGAAATCAGCTGAAGTGACTTGGAGGCAACAACAGCAACAGAGATCAAAGAATAAAATACCAAAGTCCACTACTCAATTAACTGACAGCAGTCAGGCAGGTGAAAGAGAAACTAATATAACCTAATAGTTATGTATTTATGGCCTCCAAAGTTGTACTGCTTGGCAAACATAGCAAAATATATAAATACATTTCTCATCAGGAGTTGTCACTGGGAAATCATAGGACTTACTGACAAAATGTAGCATGAATATTTTTGACTATAAACCAAAATCATGTGTAAATCCAGGTCTGGGAATGAAAAGCTGTCTAAATCTGATCTAGGGAAAGGTGTCCCTGCCCATGGCAGGGAGGGTTGGAACTAGATGGTCTTTAAGGTCCCTCCCTACCCAAACTATCCTATGATTCTATTATATTATTTTACAATTCATACATCTCTCTTCAAAATTACCAAAATCTGAGTCAACATTTGCTATGCATACAAGTGCAGAAATTCTGGAAATTAGGTCTCAGAACATTGCCTATATTGAAATTGCCCTTGCACTGTGAGTCCCAAGGAGGAGCAGAACCTTGTAATGAAGCTGCATTCTGATGCACTGAAATAACAGGAGCTATACATATATGACTTTGAGGTCAGAAAAATAATAAAACACATAGTACCTGGTTGATATTTGACATGCCTATAAGTTTCTCTTAGCCTTATAAGAATTTTAGCTCCAGTACTTAAGTTTTCCAAGTTGTAAAGGTAATACATTCAGAAGTCCACACAAATTAATGCCCTTGATACACTTTCTGTTGTGCTGGGGCACAGAATAGTCTCTGGAGAACCGCTTTCACAAATGTTTTTCAACTACTGGTTCTAATTGAAATGAATTTAAACATTCTACACAAAACAAAGATACGTCATATTTGTCTATAAGCACACCTATAGTTATAATAGAAATATAAAAACAGATTAAAGGACAAGTCACAGAACATGAAGATGTTAAGTTCCCATAATGTAACTTACCCAATACTATGTTTTATTTGATCTAAATTACAATGATGCCAAGTGAACCACAGGTTAAACAGTTCATCCATGCATTTCCAGTCTTACAAAATTAATTGGGTGACAAATTGTTGTATTATTGAGCTCTAATTGCTTTAAAAAGCATGCAATAGATCAGCTGCAAAACCAGACATATTACTATAGTACTGCTTGAACTGCCACTTCTGAAAAGCAAATTCAAAACAGTTATTTAACATTTTGGTTTACCTGGTAGAATTTTGTTCCTCAACTCGAATATTTCTTTGATTTGAAACTTATGGAGAATTTTTTTGAAGTTCCACTTCAAATATGCACTATCAAATTGTTCAACCCCATGCTTTGTTTAGTTTCTCCGATAAAGTAATGAGTATTTTAAAGCAAATAATATAATAAAAGTTAACAATTGTTAAGTGTTTTGCCCTCTGGCCCCTAAATACATATTTTTCTCATTATGTTTGTTTGCTTCCAAAATAGAGACAGTAACTTTAAAAAGCATTAGTTTTCTATTTATGGTATTACTTAAATCCTAAGGTAATGAAAATTTTTACCAGTGTCAGCACAAATCCACACAAGGATAGAACCTGAAACTTTGGAATTACTTAATTTACTGCACGAATATGCAAAGCAGTGGAATGTCAAACATCACTCAATTAATCTATTGCCACAAAGGAGGTGTGTATTAGATTCTGGACTAAGCTGATGCTTATATTCTTGGTCTCTGTCCTTTTTAAACAACTGTCTCTAGCAGAAAATTAAATGACAAAACAAAAGACCAAACTTGTCTTTTGCTTTACAGCAGACTATTAGAATTTGTCTGAACAGCCATTGAACATCTTTTTTCTTTTCTTCTAAGGAAGTCTTGGGACAGCACATTTTTACTTTGCTTCAGTTACTGAAACAAATAAGTCATATTGATTTAAACCAAGAAAAAACTCAACAAATAAAAAGAAAGGAAATCAGTGAGGACTTTAACAAGGTTTCCTACAAGTTCTTGAGGTGGACTCCTTCACTGGGGTCTCCATCACTATTAGAAGTCACCTCTCCAGCAAAACACTGATATACAGCTCATGACCTACTGATTACATAAATACCCACAGTTTGTTCTTACATCCTACCGAGATCACCAAAACTTTAACGTGTGCTTAAATGAACTTCTCTGGGCATTCTTCAGTAAGCAAACCACATGAACGCAACAATTACGTGCTTTAGCATTTATGAGTTTCTAGAATTCTTGATGGCCTTGCTTTTCCACTGTTACTAAACCCTCACCACTACAGATCGATTTTGTTGTCCTAGCACATCACCACAACAAAGCAATATGGAACAAACATGTAGAGATTTAAAAAATTTGTCTAATGTCTATTCTTTGTCATTAGAGAAACAAAAAATTAAGCTTCCATTTTTAATAACCAGATATCTTTCTCTAGAGTAATTTTAAACTCTTATTTGGTATGTCTTATTAAAATAATGTTTAAAATATACCAGTTATCTCACCCCTTGCATACAACAGGCACCTTGGCCCACCCCTGGATAACAGGAGTTAAAAAACTTACCTGGGAATGAACAGCCAGGATAAAGCCCCTCCTGATTCATTGAGCTGTTGCTGGCACTCAAGGAGAGCAAGTTGGAACAAGATAGCTCTAGAAACAGAGTGAAGCTGTAAGCCATGCAGCCCCTTTTCCTCTGTCTAGAAGATGTCAAACCATGATTAGGAAGGGTTATTTGACATTGTATGACTGTACAATGGTGAAGTTCTTCAGCATGAGGAGCAGCAACAGTATCTTGAATTGTACATCCAGAAAGGAGAGTGAATTCCAAGAGATGTATTGCACTTTCATAAGTACCTAACCTAAAAATGCTCTACCCTACATTTTTCCTCAACTGTAGCTACAGCATGGCCTCCATGACTACATAAAATCAAAGTAAAAAATCTGAATGTAGAAGTTGGAATAAAAAAGCTGAACATTTGACACATCACAAAAATTATGCCTAGTGCGGTAAGTACCATACTTGATCTACTTTGCCCTTCAGAATGTGCACTCTATTACAATTCTAACTTAGTCCACTGGGTGGATTGCTCCTTTTTATCCGCTAGGCGCCATCAAAGCAGTGCAATAGAAGAATTGCTGATGCATGAAATGATAGGTCAATGTAACCTTGTCATGGAGTAATAACCCTGCAAATCACAGTAAACAAATAAAACATTTCATTTTATTTGCTGTAGGTATTAGGCAAGGCATAAATTATCAAAATCTAAAGCAGGAACATTTTAACTGCAATTTAATATAATGCTCCATATTACAATCAAAAAACCTCATTTAAATAACACCTTAACACACAATATGGGGGAAAAGTTTTACAAATAAATGGTGGGTTTAGTCACACTACCATCTACCACTGGACTTTCCCAAATCAGTATAACCAATGGCCTTCATACAATGAAAGCTTTCTAAAAACTTTTGTCATCAGGTGTCTTTCTTTTCTTGCCTTGTCAGCCACAGATGTCTCTGGAGTAAGTTCATCTAAACAACTGGCACAGTACATTTAACATAATTTTTAAATACCCTTATTTGCTATTTTCATTTTTCATTTTAATTAGTTTACTGAAATAGAGTTAGCATTGCATTCTTGGAGTTCCCATGTACTTAAAAAGAAATTTGTCTATGAGATGATTCATGATAATTTAAGAAAAAACTTTAGAAGGTAAATATAAAGGTGGTAAAAATTGAACTACCACCCCAGTGATAACATGCTAAGATATCATCCTATAAAACATATTGGAAACATTAATGCATGATATTATTCTTAACAGCATGTTAGATGTTAGATGTTAAGATGTTCTATATGGACCTCTGCTGTGCAATGCTATTAATAAAATTTTTTTCTAAAAAAGCTTTTAGACTAAATCACATATAAGTTTGTATAAGCATATACACACATTAATAGAGATTATGGTTGGTAAATAAAACAGGAGCTTACAAGGCTGGTGTTGTGTAATTCTCAGAGTACATGCTCATAGTGGTTTTATGTACCAACAGTAAAATGTAATGTAAACAAAATTTAAATGGTATTTAAACTGGAGAGTCTGATCTTGAATGGTTTATTATATGTGACAACTGTATAGAGAACAAATAACATATACTACTGAGAATCTAATGTGTGCTGAACTTTTAAGTGGGTGGGTTTTATTTTCACGCCTAAAATATCCTTAGGAAAAAGTGTTTGACTTTACAGAGAATCTATTTTAAATGTTAGGGATTAGTGAATGGGAAAAAAAACCCACATTATTATTTTATGTGAGACAATAAATGTTTAAAAGTCATGGTTTAGCATAAAAAATAGAGCAAAGTCATTTTAAAGTCTGAAATATAATATTTATAGTTATACATTTAACATGAAAAGGAGGTGTTGGAATGAGGTCATGACAAAATTTCACTTTTTATTTGGGACATGAGTGGGAACACGTGTGTTATCATGATAGATATCTCAAGCAGAGTACTCTTGTCAGATCTATTTTCCAGCGAGTGGATATGTCAGCTCATTATAAACCCTACATATTATACTACAGTGCCATTATTAGTTTTTAGCAGGGTCTGCCTGGCCACACAAAAGACAAATATTAATAATATTTCTTAAAAATCTGATTAAAAAGTCAAAATAAAACCATTAGCTACTAAGATGTGTTACTGATGCTATCATAGCAAACACACTTTCCAACATTTTAATAATAGACTTGGAAATTAGAAACTCTTACGAAACATACTGCCACACTATTTGTGTAGTCACAGATACTTCATAGGAAAATACAACTGGAATGATCACTTCTGGCACTCCAAACACCTGAAAAATAAAATTAAACATTAAAAAAAAAAATTAAAAACAAGTTTCACAACCATATCCACATAAAATCTAGTAGAGATCTGAAGGCTCCTATAAACAGAGTCAGCTGTTTCTCCTTTAATCTTAGGCTGAGAGGGTCTGCAACACAGTAGTCATATGCCAAAAAACACCCGTAGGAACCTTAAACGAAAAGGTCTGCAGCTTTTCTGGTCAGTCTTAAGGATACATTCATTTTTTCTATAGCATACAAATTAGAAGTTCAGAAGCTCAATAAAAAAAAAGCAGAATTCATGGACACACAGTAGTTGTTCATCCCTGAAAGCGACAGACCAATGTCTCCCTGCTCTCCTTGCCAGTACTGGCATTTATAAATATTTTCCCCTTTCTGCTCTCTCACTTTGAAGCAGCTAAAGCAAGCTGTATTTTGTTGCTGGGTTTTGGTCTCCCCTCACAGAAGGCACACAGCTGTCAGGAAAGCAAAATGTTTTATGTTTGAATTCTACTGCAGGGCCAGACCTCGCTCCCTTAAAAGTCAGAGAAAGTTATTCCTTTAAGTTAATGAGGAGCAGAAAGAGGTCTTGAGTAGCAAGTTTCTTCAGTACTGTGTATTTATAGAAACATAGGAAGGTTTAGATTGAAAGGGGCATTAAAGATTATCTAGTTCCAAACCCTATGCCCTTAGAAGGGACACTTTCCCCTAGATCAGGTAGTTCAAAGCTCCCTCCAGCCTGGCCTTGAACACTTCCAGGGATGAGGCATTCACAGCTTCTCTGGGAAACCTATTCCACTGCCTCACAGTAAAGAATTTATTCCTAATATCTGATCTAAACCTACTCTATTTTAGTTTGAACCTATTACCTGTTGTCCTGCCCCACCTTTGCCTTGCAAGAAGTTCTTCTCCAACTCTCTTGCAGGTTCTTTTGGGTACTGGAAGGTGCCTTAAGGTTTCCCTTGGAGCCTTCTCCAGGCAGAAGAGCCCCAACTCTCTCAGCCCTTCCTCATAGGAGCCATGCTCCAGCCCTCTGATCATCTTTGCAGCCTCCTCTGAATTCACCCCAAAGGTTCACTTCATTCTTGTGTTGGAGGCCCACAGTGCTCCAGGTGGGGAGTAGAGGGGATTTCAATGGGGTGAAATAACAGGCAGAAAACAATGCTACTGCCTGAGGATGTGGCTGAACTTCAGATACCTCATCAACACCCCAGATGTGATCCTTCTTACTCTTCTGACAATAGAGAGAAGAGGCCACTGAAATAACCATGGCAGCACTGCACAGGTGATTAGCAGACTTTTTTGTGCAACTCTACCTATACCTAGGAGTTGCCCCAAGAACTGGCAGCACCACCATTCAGCTGCTGCTTCTACCCTTGCCTTATTCTCACCTGCTTTAACTTTTTGTAATTTGGGAACTGATGAGACTCATTATTCCCTGCTCCTCCAGGTATGTTATTTTACAGTCAGCTCATACTAGCTAGATTTGATTAAAAGACACATTGCATGGGCTAATTCAAGAGTAGGAACAAAAAAGTCAGACAAAGGGAAGAAAAAAAAAGAAGACCAGTAATTATTTAACCTCACCTAAGCAGCACAGATTCCAAATATTTGACCTCTTGCAACAAATAACCATCATCTGAAGCATTCAGGAAACTCAAGAGGTATTGTACATTAGATTGGGAATATATGTCAGACAATCATAATGTGTTACAAAATTTATCCTGGGAAAAATAAAGTATCAGAAGGGCTATCACCTTTCAGATGTTGCCATCTTAAACACTTTCTTTTTTTTGTATGAAGTAATAAAGAGAAAAAATAGAAGTCAAAACTGCTTGTCTAATCACGTCTTATATTTTAAATTAAATCAGCTTTCATGTTATACAGGCATGTAAAAAAAAAAAAAAAAACCAAACAAAAGCAAACCCCTTATATTTCAACTAACTCATTTAACTCCAAAGTTGTCTGCCAATGAGAGAAAAGCTTCTCTGGACTTCACATCACCTGCTTCAGAGACAGGGACGTTTTATAGCCCAGGGACAAGCTGTGAGGACAGAGCTCTGTGTGGTAATGCTGCTGCACATCTGACCCTCAGAAAAAACACACTAGAACAACGCCAGAGATTATGCCCACTGCAGTGAAACATGAACAAGCCACATTACAGAAAGAAAAACCTGGAGTCTTGAGGGCCACGTGCAGTGAAAACAAAACAAACAAAAACCAACCTATCAATCAAACAAACCCCAACCCCACAAAAAACAAACAAACAAACAAAAAACCCCAAAACCAACAAAAATAACAACAACCCAAACACAACCCCCAAAAACCAAAAAAACCCAAACAAAACCCCAACGAAAACAAAACCCAACACACCAAAAGTCACTATACCAAAAACGTTAGCTACCCTGGAACTACGACAAAAAAAGTCTGAAATACTCCCATGAGGTTTATTCCCTCACGTCCCGTCAGCTACCACAGTCCCAGAGCAGAAGGCGAGCCCGCCCGCCCAGCACCAGCACCACGGCCCAAGCCCCAACTCCAGCCCGAGCCCGAGCCCGAACCCGAGCCCGAACCCGAACCCGAACCCGAGCCCGAGCCCGAGCCCGAGCCCGAGCCCGAGCCCGAGCCCGAGCCCGAGCCCGAGCCCGAGCCCGAGCCTGAGCCCGAGCCCGAGCCTGAACCCGAACCTGAGCCCGAGCCCGAGCCCGAGCCCGAGCCCGAGCCCGAACCCGAACCCGAGCCTGAGCCTGAGCCCGAGCCTGAACCGAACCCGAACCCGAACCCGAACCTGAGCCCGAGCCGAGCCCGAGCCCGAGCCTGAGCCTGAGCCCGAGCCCGAGCCCGAACCCGAGACGAGCCCGAACCTGAGCCCGAGCCCGAACCCGAGCCCGAGCCACTCCGAGCGCCGGCAGCCGGGGGCGGGGCACAGCGCGGCCGGGCACGGCACGGCACGGCACGGCACGGCACGGCACGGCACGGCACGGCACGGCACGGCAGTGCCCTGCCCTGCCCTGCCGCACCTGCCGCTGTCCCGCCCCACCGGGATCTCCCGCAGAGCGGAGGGGCCGGTGTTCCGGTGTCCCCCGGCTGCGGCCGGGGCTGTGCGCTGGAGGAGCTCAATGAGGAACCGCCTGGAGGATGGGTTCTGTCGCTCCTCAGTTTTAAGGGGCATTCAGGCAACGCTGAAAAGGATGTAAAGCCATCATGGCTGCTCAGACAGCTCTCAAAGGATGCTGAGACTCACTAAGTGTAAGTCCAGTCATAACGGGGTGAGACAAATCTGTGATGGATCGGCCAATCTGTGACTATTAAACACAGCAAACAAAATGCGATTCCAGCTCAGGAAGTTTCTGAAGCACTGTTCCCCAGAAGCTGAGAGGCTGTGCCAAGGGAAATATCTGTTTTACATAGGCCTTGTTTTTAATCCACTTTCCATAGCATCTGTTACTGGAAAACAGGCTCCTAGGTTAAACAGACCTTTGGTCTGGTTCATGATAGTTGTGCATCTCCACAGTGTTTACCATTTCCCCTGAGAAAACCATTACAAGTATCTCCATTCCTGTTTGCCAAAGGAAGCTGCATGTAGCAGGGGCTCATCCTGCATTCTGGGACTCTAATGATTATGTGGTGGGCTCCAGGGACATGTGCAGTTCTGCAGTTTCCTTATGGCCTTAAACACATGCTCTTCCTAAATGATTTTAAACAAATGTAGCTGGGATACTGTTAGGTCTTCCCTGGGAGCATTACAGTGGAGTGGGTGAAATACTCTGATCGCAGAAAAATGAATGAGAACCCCTCAGGAAGTCAGGAAAAAGCTGAGACTTGGTGGGGAGGTACTAATAAGAGCCTAATTATGGATGTCTGAGAGCTGAAGGCGGGAAGATGTGATCTTAACCACACTCATCTGTTGTCACAAAAAAAACTTAGGGCATTAGCTGTGTGATCTGACATGCCACCTGTCCCTGGGCAGGTCTTCAGGGCCGATTCAATGATTTAATCAACCTTTTTGGCTGAAGTGTTGCTTATTGCAGTCCAGTTCAAAGTAAATTACTAATTATTTATTTTAAATGAAAACAAGCTTGGTAAAAGTCAAAATGTGAAAAAGTGCTACTTTACATGCACAAATGTTAGAATTTATTTGTAGAATTCACATTGTAAAAATCTTTTGTATTAATCATCATTAATATAGAACTAAGTGAATCTCACACTAACATGATATATTCAGATTATTTTGTTAGGATTGGCTTTCTGATCAGCAAATAAAAAGATGTTGCAGCTTTCTAAAAATAAGTATGCCTTTGTGTCAGCCAAGTTGCTGAAAAAATATTTTCCTCTTAGAATTGTTATTCTAAGATTGGATTGTAACCAGTGCATAAGAAGCCCCTATACATAGAAAAGGAGAAGAGAGTCAGGTCAGCCATAGTTTGTCTCTGACTGATGTAAGACTTCATGGCTTAACCAATGAGAAGAACATCTCCTGCAGGCAAAAACTCAGATGAGACTATTTTATGCTTTTGATTTACCTTTTTGAATAAATGATGATAGAGAAAAGTGGTTATCACTACAAAAAATGCTGTGGAATCAGCAGCAAGTCAAGAGATTTGGCTGCTTTGATTGAGGTTATCACATGGCATGGAGATGGCATGAACTCAGTCATTTCTGCAGCGAGATTTCATGACAGACTCTGCTTAGTGCTTTTGAGATCAAGAGCAAAGCATTCAGGACATATTAAGGATGGTACATTACATAGATTATTAATTTTAAAGGGGTGAGGCACACTTGTAATTTGAAGTAATCTTGCTTGAATCATTGGATCTTAGATTCTGTTTTAAAAAATGTGCTTTGTTGTATGCTGTGTTTTTCTTTTACACCTTTCAAATAGGAAAGAATGTTTTCTGAACTGGTAGAGGCTAGGCTGTGACCTAGTAGTCTGGCCTTGGGAGCAGGGTAAGGACTGTAGCACCCCAAGAAGAACTTGTGCAGAGAGGAGCAAGTCCTTACCCAGAGCAACGGGCAATTGCAGCAGTTCCCATGAAGGGTAAAACTCCTATTGTCAAAGGACTCAGGCAGCTGAGGGAAAACCACCATGTCCCAGTGCATCATACCTGCTCTGGGGTGGCCCATGCCCCTGTAGGGCACAAAAATAGTGCAGTGCTTTCTGGACTTGTGCAGAGAAAGTAAATTCCATGGGTTCACACTCTATGCTGTCTTGCAGATCTGTACAAGAACCATGGGGAATCTAAACTTACATCATCATTCTAATTGTTTTTACCATCATCTAAGTTTTTAATCTTTGATAGTGTGTGTATCTTAATTAGGAGCTGGTTCTCAAGTGTATTGAAAAGCAACCAAACAAACCAAATAATTGTGTAATTCTAATACATAATTTTAGGTATTCAAAAAATCTAATTGCTGTAGCTAATTAAAAACAGGCTTGAGCTTACCCTCCTTGTCCTTTCTTGAAAATGCTCACTAAGTGTCAGAGGTTCTAGCACCCAATCAGAATCTGTATCTCAGTATTATATCTGACACTTGACACCTATTTTAAATTAAGTACAGGATGAATGAATACATATAATAAAAAGACAAAGGAGACTCTAATGTATTTGGGCACTTTATAAGGAATTAGTTTAATGTAACATACCATTCTGCTTTACTGGCTGTTTAATATTTAATATTTCTTAGCAGATTAAAACTGTGGTTCTAATGAGAAAAATAATTGAATGATAAATCTAGAAGGTAATTCCCACATTTAAGTCTCAGTGATTTCAGTACTTTGCAACCATTTTATTTAGCTCAGGAAACTTTAATCTTCATGTGTAGTGAGGCACAATGATTTGAAGTTTTGTGGACAGGGGAGAGAGCAAACCCCATGAAAGCAATGTAACATCTGCATAGTAGAACACCTTGTAGAAAACTTTGGGGCTGTACCACAAACTCTGCTGAGTTGTGTAAGGGAACTGGGGAAAGTGAAGCAGCTAGAGCCTTCTAAAAAATTCTTGGGTCTTATGCTTCCTCTCTTTATCTGGGATGTGAAGGGAATTCAGACTCCTCACTAGTGTTGATAGTTGTGAGGGCAAGCAAAAGTGGCCCATGAAAAGGAAAGGTTACTGGTCTACTTTGTCTTCTCCCCTGCCCTCCTCCTTGACAGAAGCATAAGGATCTTCAGATCCATGAAGGTCTTTTTCCCCCTCTTGTGGGAAAAAAACTTTTAACAAGCCCTTTCACTTATGAGAAAAAAGTAATTTCCCTGTAGACTTACAGAATAGGCTGAATATGTTTAGTGTTGCCCTCTGTATATTCATGATCCCACTGGGGGAGCAGAACTACAGTCCCAGTGTTCACATGCAGTTTTAAAATATTACAGAGAACATACTTCCCCTAAAAAGATTGCTCTCAGTTTGCTCTCTCTCAGCAAAGTATTCAAACACCAAACACAGCTTTGATTACAGTATTTTGCAAGTAGCTTCTCAGTGTCATTATACAGTTTCTTTAAGCATTTTATTAAGAAGCTCAGACATAGCCTTAGGCCTCATGTAGGCACATAAGAAGATTTGGTTAATATTTTGGAAAATACAAAAGTGTAATCTTTGCATGCTTAAAACTCTTTCAGTTCTTCGGAGCAAATTAATAGCAAGAAGTCAATGGGGCCACACTGCTAAAGGGTCAGTTAATGCTGCAAAGAATGGGCTTCCTAAATGAGGCTACTAAGGTGCATAAGCAATGTTTTAAAACATGTAAAGCCAGCAGATGTCAAGTGTTGGGCTGTTCTTTGCAGACTTAAACAAAAGCATAGCACAACCACTATTCCTGCCCAGAAGACTGCTAATTATTTAGATGTGAGGGAAAGAAATGAAGTTGTTTTCACACTCCTTTGGGATTAACATATGATAGCTGAGACCACCTGACATTTTCAGGCTGTTATCTTTCCTGTCTAATCTTTAATGAGTGAATAGTGTGCATTTTCTTTTCTCTTCTTTACATGTGGATTCTAGAGCTGCGGAGAGCTGTCTGAAATACGGGTGAATGTGGCAGTGTGACTGACATCTCCTTTCCATACAGATGAGAGATCTGCATGTGGAGATCACAGGCACACCATCTGATCCTGAAAAAAGCATGTGGGATATGACCTCAAGTGAAGATATGGGCTCTGGCTAATAAAATTTCTTTTAACCTGCTTTATAATTAGAGCCTGTTTTGAAAGTGTGCTTCGTGATGTCTGGTTCCTATTAAAAAGGAAAATGAAAAATGTTTTTGAGTAGTATACAGGGTAATACTGGAACATTGTTTAAACAGCCACTACTGTTATAAGAACAGGAACTTACAGATAACAGGAATATATTGTTTTTGCAGGCAACACCACCTTTAAAAAATGCAAAACCGTAGGTACACACTATTGTTTCTGATAAAGGTATTGACTTCGGTATTTGCAGACACATTTAAGTTGTGAAAAATATCAGTTTATGGCATTTGAATATTATTTCTTCATTTTGAATATGAGTATCCTAAAAAAAAAAAAAAAAAGTGGGTTTATTTTTCATTTTCCCTCTTGTGGTTCATCATTCCTCCATACTAAATGCTATGGTGATGTAATAGTTCAGGACACGTCAGTCACTGTCATGGTAAATGCCTATAATTCAATGGCCACAGAAAATTAAAAATGTGAAAAAGATTGCACTTTATGATAGCACAGGTTGACAGAAAAGGCAAATTAGGATGTTGTCTACTTGCTCATTACTGGCATTAATGGCTGTGACCGATATTCCAGAGGAGGCAGATTGAGATGAACTGCCTTGGTACAAGGCTCCTTTAAAAGTCCCTAGGTAACTATGTGCATAGAGATATAAATTTGCCCTATTTATGAACTTCTGAGTGGTCTGCTAAATTCATTGAATATCACTGAACAGTAAAAGGTATATTTCATCTAAGAGTTTCAAGACAGGAGCACTGCAAAATTTGAATTTATGCAGACACCCTGTACAAGGCCTCTACACCTTTAAAGAATGCACTTAAATTGTTCAGTGAACAGCAACTCAGTTCGTGCCTCAGTACAAACTTGCCAATTCTTCAGAAGGTCTTGGGCACTAACTTCAGTACATTGCAGCACAGGATGCTCCCTGAAGCCCCCTGAAGAGGAGATGGAGCCCTACTATCTTCATATCCCTACATTCCCTTGAGTGGACATCCATATCATTTCTCAGGGGCACATAGGCTTTGTACACAGCCCCAGGTCGGCTCCTGCTGACATGGCTAAGCAATGATGTAATCACCAGGCCTGGGTCAGGGACACGGTGGGATTCAGTGTGTCCTTAAGTAAATGTGTAACACAAAAGATATTAAAGAGATTATGAGAAGAAAAACAGCACTGATGTCCTCGTCCTCCAGGTTAAAAGCCAAATCTCACTATCCATAATCTACTGACTTGTCACAGTCAGAAGGTCAAAATATATGTTTGTTTTCTTTGATTTCCATAAACATACTGAAAAACATGACATCAAATCAGTTTGGAGTAAATATAACAGGGAATAAAACCCATAAAGTTATTTAAAGATCCCTTGAATTACATATGCTTTTTCTGGTCAAGACTATTCCTTCAATTCAGCCTAGGGCCTTGGATCCTTCTTCTCTATGCTGCATATTAACACTTACCTGACAAGGGTGAGCCTTGCTGGGTGCTGCACATTTCCAGGTCCTCAGTGGCTTGGACAATATATAAATACAAAGTTATTAAAGATACCTGCTAGGCAATCTCTTTGAAGAAAAGCTCAGCAGCCTTGAAGATTTAGGGATCCTCTTCAGTAAGTAATTTTTAAAAGTTCGCCAGGAAAATCTAATAGGTCTTTGAGCTGATTCTATCATGTGCCAGACCCCACATCTTTACCATAGGATTCACAAGAATCTCATAAAAAGTGTAAAATAATTCCAAAAATTGTAACAGAGGAAAAAACAAGGTTCTGTGGAAACTATAAAATCTGACAACAAACTGGACATTATACTTTTGTTTCTTACTGCTCAGTATGAGAATAGGCTGACAGATCCATGAAATATTTATTACAAGGCTCATTTAAAAGTGCCTCAGTAATCGTGCAACTGCTTGCACAGAGATACAAATTTGCTCTATTTATGAACTTTTGAGTGGTCTCCTGAGTCACTGAAAATCACTGAACAGTAAAAGGTCTCTTTCATCTAAGGGTTTCAAGACAGCAGCATATTATATTCCATATTTCTTCAGTATTCAGGACTAATACTAGATATGTGAATGCACAAAGTGAAATAGTTTAGTTGCTTTAAAAAGCAATCTATCAAAATCTACAAATAACTGAAGATTAAACATTTCTTTCAAAAGTTACACCCTTAATTTAATATGGAAGGAAGAATTACACTTTGATAGTTTTAGGAAGTACATCTCCCAGTATAGCTTAAAAAAACTTTATTTTATTTTTTCTAGAATGGTAGTTGAGGAGGTAGAAAACATAATTTTATAAATTTGTTGGATTAGTGCAATGAAAATCTGGTCAGTTGAGACCAAAAGGGCAATCCTGCAACCTTCTCCCAGGTGAGTCTTATTCTATTTGACCTTTGACTAAAAATAACAACACATTAAAAAACCCCCAACTATCTGAAGAACAATGTTGATTGTTTTAATGTTCCCTGCTTAAAGACCTAATCTCAAGTTTTTTTAACTATATCCTTTTTATTTTTGGTTGAGATTAATTTATTTTAATTAAATACCAGATGAATTGGTTTATATGATCTATCTATTATACCAGTGACATTTAAGTTTTAAAATTAGGAAATGAATTGACCTTGAGCAGCATATGTACTCAAAATTTATAATTAAGAATATTAATAATTTAATTTTATAAAATGAACAGCTGTTCTAGTTGATTAGAAACAGCTAAAAGTATAAAATGTATTTTGTGAATGCAAAATTAAAAGTTAATTTTATTATGGAGTGCAATTTGGCACCTAGAAATAAATTCTTGAGATGTAAGCAATATATTTTTGTAATGCTCTACCTATACATCAGAAAGGTCACATGTATATTTAAATGCCACATTACTAAAAAAGTTTAATGATTTCAATTGAAAAGCTATCATATGATTTAGCTATTTACAGATGAGTATGAAACAGCTATGATGCATATATATTTCATTTTCCCAATGAACTATTTAAAAGCTTTACAGAGAAATAGTTTTATTAAATTTTTTAAATTATAAACTGTTAGTTTCACTCACCTAAGTGTCCTAAGTCCCTAATTTTCTGCCTTTTGTGCGTGTGTGCCATTCTTAGAGATTAAGATTTTCATTAGCATTTGATACTAAATACCTGCCATGAGAAAAGAATGTATTTAAGTGAAAACCCTTAACTAATTTTGACTGTATGTATTTTAACCTGTGCAGTTTCAAGCTTTAATGTAGTCGTTACACATATATAAAAGCTGCATAGGCTACAACATGATACTACTTTTTTTTTTCTTTTTTGTAAATCAGATACCACCACCCTCTTGAAATGGTGCTGGCACTGAGTGGGCTACAGTTTTTTGCTTAAAATCCAAATTATTTGGAGGGTCACACTTAAGTGAGTGGTAAAACTTTCACTATTTCAGTAGAAGCTGTGTCTTGTGGAATGAATAAGAACCCAAAATAGTCTGCTAGACCAGACAACATAGATGCTTGCAAATTCAGCATGTCTTCAAACTGGAGAAAAATCTTTCCATAATGGTCCAGCTTAGAAATCACCACATTTACCATTACTGGGCTAATTTCTACTAGTTACATCTGTCCTAAGAGGAATGGGTGTCTAGCTCTGAGTCAGGCTAAACTTGCACCAGAAACCATCTCAGCCATTGCTTCAGCTCATGCTGATACTTCATCTCAGCACTCACTCAGCAGTGAAAGGCCATTGCCATGTGGGAATGACTGTGTCCTGTAAGTGACCTTTCCTGCTCTGGGATACTGCTGTTTCTCTTGTACTGCTACCAACGAAAGCACTTACCACTACTCTCCATTTTAAGTAGCTTTGATCCAGACACAGAATTGAAAGACTATTTAGTGAGACAGAATCTCTTTTAAAGCAATCTGAAATTCTCTAACTCTACATTCTTAATGTAAATTAGTATCAAAGAAAGGAACCAGATTGCCACTGTGTGCCATAAAACATTTTTAAAACCAGAAACATTGCAATTCCCAATAAAATATTTAAATCCTACATCAGTAGTAAACGAGATGCACTTTTGTCTCAAAAACATTTTTTTACTAAGGACTTCTGGATCAGGTCCATTGTTTATTTCCTGCCTTGCTGTCACTCAGTCTGGAACACTGAAGATATCTTCTACTTAATATCACTCAACCACACAAGTCTGACACCTTTGGCAAATGAATGCTAACTAATGAAGGTAAACATATTCCTCTCAAGGTTTTCTATAACATAACAGCTTATAGAAGATTCTTCAGGAGAAAAGAAGACAGCTACTTGGTTATTAATTTAGCAAGTTGACCCTAGAAATATGATGTGGGAAACGAATTCAGAATAATAAAAACTAAAATATGGTCAAGGAGCTATACCATGGTAACTGTCCATTAACTTCTCATTATTTCAAATTTGAGGGTTCTTGTGGTATTGTCTCATTTCATTATTCCCCAGGAGAAGAGATTCTTGGCAGTATTCGACATATATACAAACACATGAGTTTTACATGTCCATTGCAAACGTTTATCAACCCGTTTTTTTCCTTGATTCAAAAGTCCATGGCAAAGTGCATCTCTACCAACATGGTTGAGCCAAAGCTTGCTTGATAACTGCCACCAGAGGATCTCACCTGAAGCTGAACAGTTCCAGATAAGTCCTGGTGAAGTTTTGAAGGTGCTTTTTATATCATTGTCTCATTAGGTAACCAGAAAATAAAGCTGCTGCTGTAAAATTATGAGGAGCAAATAACATATTCTCAATGTTAGAATGCAAAATTTATCAAATTACTGATCAGGTTGCTCAGTTTGTTTGGCTACATAGATTCCAATTTAAAAAAATAAATAGGGAACTTGCTGCAGTAAGGTTATAATTTTAAAAGAAATACACCTGAACTCATACTTACTTGATGCCCAGTGAGAGATAAGAAACCCTAAAGCCTGTCACTATCTACCAGGTACTTCTAAACACAGTTTTGTGCCAAGTATCTTCTCCTCTGCAGGACAGTGATTGCCGTTTTGTTGTAGTTGCAGGGTAATGTATGTCAGCCCCTAAATTCTGCGGTCTTCCAGAAAGTTAACATTCGGGAGGCATGTTTTGGCTCTGCTGTGCCACAGACAACTTAGGCTGCGAGTGGCTGTTTGGGGCTGGCCCTGTGGCCTGGACTTCTCTGAGAAGAAGCATCACTAACACGGACTGCTGCCCACTCCTGAACAAACACATTCCCAGTCTGTAGATCTTGACCTCTATGTTCATTCCCAGTACCGCACCGCGCATTTCTCGTCTTTTCTCTCAGCTTCACGTGTTGGAAACAAAATAATGAAAATAACTTCAAAACCCCCAACCCACCAACCAAAGCCGACAGGCGCACCCGTGCGAAGCAGCTCTCGGGATTTCAAAGGTGTTACCATGAGCAGCTCTCAGGTCCCCGTGCGCTGAGCTCCGCTCGCCGCCGCCACGGAGCCGGAGCCGCCTCAGCGGGAAATGGCGGGAAGGCGGCGGCCGCGCGCGGGGCACCCGGGCAAGGATCAAACGAGACCGACGCGGCGGGACCGTCCCTGCTGACCCGGTGTGAACGTGTTTATTTCACGCTGCGGTCGCGGGTCGCTTTACAGAAACATCTCATGCTGGACCCCGCGCGGGGTCGAAGACGGAGGGGAACACGTGTATTCAAACGTAACTATTAAATAACCTGTACACAAAACTTCAGTCTGTTACCCTGAAAGCACCGAGGGCCGAACCCCAGCACGGCCACGCCGACGCTGCCACCTCACCCCCAGATGTCCATAAGCCTCGCCCCCGCGGCCGGGCCTGCCCCGCTCTTGCCCCAGCGCCCGGGCCCTCCCTCAGCCACGCTCCAGGCCAGGCCGGGCCGGGCCGGGCTCCTGCCCCGGGACAGCGCCGGGGCCCTATGAGCGTCCAGTCCCTGGCCTGAGGGTCCGCGGAGGCCGCTCCCAGCCCGGGGTCCTACTCGCCGTGCTCGGGGAGAGTCCGAGAGCCGGCCGCCCTCTCCCCGCCGCCGCCGCCCTGCCCCCGGCGGCGAAACGCCCCCAGCCCAGGTCCCGCCGCGCCCGGCCCGGCCCGGCCCGCAGAGGCAGCAGCCGCCGGCGGTCCAGGCGGTCACAGGTCGCGGCTGTCCTCCCGCTTGACGCCGTCCGCCACCGCCTTCAGCTTCTTGTTCTGGTGGGTCTTGACGTGCTTGGCCAGGTGGTCGCTGCGCATGAAGCGCTTCCCGCACTCGGGGCAGACGAAGCGCTTCTCGCCCGTGTGAGTCCGCAGGTGCCGCTGCAGCTCGTCGGAGCGGGTGAAGCTCTTCCCGCAGAAGAGCCAGTTGCAGACGAAGGGCCGCTCGCCCGTGTGCCAGCGCAGGTGCGCCTTCAGGTGCGAGGTCTTGCCGTACACCTTGCCGCAGCCGGGGATGTGGCAGATGTGCTGCTTCTTCTTGCCCGGCTCTGCCTCAGGGGCGCTGCCCGCGGCCGACTGGCAGTTGGGGCAGCGGCAGCGGCGGCACCTCCTGGCCGTGGCCGCCAGGGGAGACTTGGTCTGCAGTAGGGCGGCGATCTGCGTCTGGTACTGAGCGAAGTCCGAGTGCCCCAGCACCAGGCTCCGCGGCAGCGCCGCCGCCGCGGGGAAGCGGTGGCCGCAGCCGCCCGGGGCGCTGGCCTGCTGGATGCTCCACCAGGGGATGTCCTCGGGCGGCGGGTTGGGCGACAGCTGCCGGCAGGGCTGGGCGGGCGGAAGCAGGTTGGAGTACCCGGGCGGCAGGGCGGCCTGGGCGGCGTAGGGGACGTAGGCGGGTGGGCAGCTGGACGGCAGGGCGGCCATGGAGGAGGGCAACATCTTGACGGGAGAGAACTCGTAGGGATAGGAGGGGTCCGCCGGGGGGGTGAGGGGCAGTTCGTGAGAACCCCCGAAGGAGGGTTGCAGGTGGTTCTTCTGAGGGGTCAACCCCAAGCTGGGATGCGGCGGCGGCAGACCTCCCGGGGAGTGCGCTGGCATCTCGCCGCTCCACGGATGGAAGATCCGAGAGGGGGATCCCAGCGTTGGGTCGTAGGAGACCGGCAGGAAATCCGAGGGCGCTGCGCCTGGCTGCCCGATCCGGCTACAAGTAGCGGCCAGGAGAGCCAGGGGCGAGTGCTTGGCCAAGTCTGGGGAGGCGCTGGGGGTGCGGTCCTGCGCAGGAACGGGATGGAGGGAGGGAAGAGAGCGCATTACTCGCCGCCCGCCGACACCGGCCTGCGAGAAACTTATCGCACGGGCGGTAAACTTTCCAAAAACAATGCGCACCCAGAGGGCAGGACGGGCCCGGCCCCCCCCGCCCCGCCCAGAGACCGGTCCTGCCTGCGGCCAGTGCCGCCGGCGCCACCGGGGAAGCAGCCGCTGTGGTGTGGGCAGGGAGGCAGCCCCCGCACCCCTCCCAACCCCTTGCCCACGGAGCACTGCCTGGAGTTAGTAACGGGCCGCTGGCGGGAGAGGGAAGTTACCAGCCCGAGGAGCCCGAGCCCGGCCTCCTGCCACCGCGGGGGTCCCCACCTACCTCTCCGGGCCGCCCGCCGGGTAAAGCCCCGGAAGGAAGGCGGCTGACGCCGGCTGCCCCCGCGCAATGCGGGTCACAGCCGCGGGACTCGGCGGAGTTCGAGAAACACCGGGTGCGGGTACTGACCTGGAGGAAAGCCTGGAGGGAGTCGTTCCGGAGGACAGCCACCGCGGCCATGGCTACTGCGCCCGGGGCGAAGGGAAGGCGCCGGGGCACTGCTGAGGCATGAGGACGCCGAGGGGAAGACGACAAGCTGCCCAGTTTCCTTCTCTCTCCCCCTCTCTCTCCCTTTCCTTCAGATCTCTTCGCCTCCGTGCGCGTCGCACCCCCGCGCTGCGCGATCTCCGCGGACTGACTGACTGCGCCAGGATCACCTCCAAGAATTTGATAAGGACTTTGCCGGGCCGCCAACCAGTCAGAGGGAAGATTTATGGCTTTGAAGTTTGCCGCTACCCAATCATCAAAGAATAGCGGCTCTTTCAGAAGCGAAAGCAAATCCTTTGAATCCACAAAGCTCCTATGGTGTGTTTGTTGGTCTGGATAAAAGAACTGATTATTAGGGGGGATGGGAAGGGAGGAGATAAAGGCGGGACAATTAATGAAGTAATCACTATGTGGGAAATGTATATACACAAATAATTGGATTTTCTTGATCAAAGGACCCCTTACCGCCAAGAGACCCTCGCGTTGCATGTGCAAGACACTGGATCCCCCTTTTTTTTTTTTTTTTTTTTTTAATTTTTAATTTTTTTTTCTTTGCAATTAAATTTGTGTCAGAGCCCTAAGTGACAACGCGTCTTTGTTGTCGCTCGAGGTATCTGCCTCCGGATTCCTCTGATAGTGTTTAATGACTGAAAGTAACAGAGCTCAGCGAGTTCACCTGATCGGGGCTGGTCGATCCCAGCCGTAAAACTTCCCTGGAGTAATTGTCGATGGTTCCTCCCCGCTCCCTCCCTCCCTCCGCCCTTCCCCCGAGGCTGAGGGGTATGCCCTCGATATGACTCGGCAAATAACCTCGCATTTTCTCCTCTGGTAGCTGGATTTGTTTCACTCCGCTCAGCCGGCATTGCCCCCTTGTTACCGGGAGCCCCCGCCTGGCCCAGGGCCAGGCCAGGCGCCCAGCCGGGCCCGGGGAGGAGCGGCGGGCTGCCACCAGCAGCAAGGGCTCCCTCAGACAGACACACCGACAAACCGGGAAACAGGAGGGAAAAGTTTCCTCTTCCCTAGCGGGAGCTGGGTGTAAGAAACACAATTTCTTTAAATGAGGACCGGAGTCTCTCTTGGCGGGCCTGCCGAGCCGACCTGTCTTGCGCCGGCGGCGAGTGCAGGTCGGGGCGGCTCCTCGGAAGCACGAGCACTGTTAAGGGGTGTCTGTGCCTCCATCGCTCTCTCATCTCCTGCCCAAAGTCGGCCCGAGCACTTTGTTACCTCATCCCGCACCTTTCGGCCTCAGTCTATACATACATGTCTATATGCATGTGTGTATGAAGGATCTAACGTGCCTTGCGTTCGACCGTGTGTGAGGCTATTGACCCTCTAACCAGCACCAGGCACATCTGGGTCACAGCTTGCCGCCACCGTCGGCTGCTGAGCTCGGTGGGCTGCAGAGCTGGCGGGACCCCTCGCATGTGCCGCCCAGGAAGGGGCAGGCGGGGCCCCGCGCCTCTCCGCGGCCCGCTCAGCTCCGCGCTCTGCCGGGGGCCCTGGAAACGCACTCCTCTCCTCCCCGCTTCCCCATCTGCTCCGAGTCCATCGCAAACGCCGGCCTGTTTGGCCAGGTACCAAACCAGGACGTTCATCTCCGTCTTGAGGAGGTGGGGGTGCCCTTTCGGGCAGATGCCGGCTGGCTCCGGTCCTCCGGAGCTGTTTGCACAGGTAACTCGATCCTCCCCGCAGTTGCTGGGTTCAATTGTATTCACACCGCCACTGAAGTCTCTTTAAACGCCAGCACACAGAGATCTTTATCTGCCTTTCCTGTGGAAACAATCACTGTCCGTTCAAAGACTTTCAAGAGTTGTAGGGCTTGAATTAGATCGGTTTCTTTGAAGGGATTAAAGTGCCAAGTCCTCTCCCACGGCTTCATATTGAGTCCTGGGGAGAAATAAAAGCTCGACCCCGTGTAACACTACGCAGCAGCCATATCAAGCTCTTCCCATGTGCCAGGTAACCGCTTCACCAGACTGGCAACAGGAAGACAAGGTGCTTTTACCACGCACTGATGCATCGAGGCAAGGTTCGCCGCTGCTGCAGGACCCCGCGGCCCGACAGCTGCCCCCGCCAGGGCGTGCGGCTGTGGGCAATAGGGCTCCCCATCCGCCTGCAAGGGTGCGGGGTTCACGGGGCTCGGCACCTCCACTCACCACACACGAACACCTCCCAGAACCGCCGATGCGCGATCCGCCGGGGGCTGCGCCGCGTCTCCACGGGACATGGCGACAAGAGGGAAGCGCAGCCGGGAGAACGCGCACACAGGCATTGCCCCGCACACTCCCGCCCGCAGCCGTCGGGTGCCCCCCGCTCACTGCCGAGCTCCAGCCGCGCCACTGGAGCCGCATCGGGGGCAGGAGCGCACTCACTGTCCCCTAGAGTCCAAGCTGGAGCCAGGGCAGCCGGAGCCGAAGGGGAACCTCATGTGGGGAGCCCGACCCGCACCTCTGCTCCCTGGAGTGAAACGGCGGCGCTCGCACTTGCGTTGTCCCTAAACTTCTCTATCCCCAAACTTCTGTCAAACCTAGACATCTGCGAGATGCCTGATTTAACCCCTACCTCGATTTTTGTTAATTCGTTTTATCTAGTAATTGCCAGAAGAACACTCAGAACAATGTTTTCAAACGAAATGCGAAGGGATACGTAGATCAGGAGACACTAAACACGCCGAGGTTCCCTCCATTCTCTAAAGTATGGTATTTCCCCAGACATCTCGACGGACCAAAATGATTTGTTAAGTTACAAAAGAGTTAGTGGAAAACTGGATAAGTTTCTATACAGCTGCCACACTACAAACGCCATAAATATGCATCCAAGGAAGCATATTACCTAAAAATCGAGAATAAATTCTCATTCCTGAAAGAAACCAATGGGCTGAAAAATGAAACGTTGCAGTCATAATTTTCTGTACAAATAATTAGCGTTCAAACTCGGAGCATTTCAGTCTCCTGAAATGTATTCTTAATGAAGTGATGTTCAGAGCTGTCATTAAAAATGCAGGGCTGAAGATCAAAGTACAATATTTATTTTAGAAATTTGTTTCAGTTATCAGGAGATACAGGTATCAAGGCCAAGTGTCAATTCAGTTACACACAAGCACTATTTCCATGAGAAACGGGCTGCCGCTCCGTCCCAGTGTAAAGCAAAGGGATACCAGAGATGAGTTGCAGCGCGGGAGGCGGCGCGGGGCTGCCGGGGGCTGGGGGCTGATCCCGGCGGCGCAGCGGGGCCAGGGCCCGCTCGGAGAGCGGCGCTGAGAAGCACAGCCCCGACTGGAGCTTTGGCCCGCAGACCGAGGGGCCGGTCCCGACCGGCGGGGCTGTGGGGCCGGAGCGGCGCTCGGGCCCGCCGGGGAGAGAGCGGCAGTGCCTCGGCGCCAGGGGCAGCACGGCGGCCCGGACGCAAAGAGCCACAGCCTGAACTGCTCCAGCCCCGGGGCTGAGACGCAAGGGGCCGGCTCCCACAGCCCCGCTGCCACGGGACCCTGCCTGCTACGGCGGGCGGCGAGACCTCTACCGCCCCCGGGGTCAGAGGGACTCAGGGGGCACTGGGCTGGATGGCTACTGTCGATTTAAACATAGCAGATGTAAATCACGAGTCACCACCACCATTTCTTAGATAGATGTCTTAAAAATCCGTATTTTTCAGATTCAGGTATCCCAGAGTGGCTGTACCACCGTGCAGGGCTCTGTAGACCTTGGTCTGAATGTAGGTAGCAGACCGGGGAATAACAGCTGCTTGCATGCCAGTGGTACCCTCCACGGTTTCTGCTGTTCCTCGGACTTCAGAGCCCCAAGTACCTCATCCTGGAGCCTACCCCCAAAACCTGTCCCAGTGATGGCTCGCACTGCCACAGCCAAGTCCTCTGATGACATTCATAGTCCCTCCAAAGACATCTGCAGTCACCTGTTATGATCCACCCCATCCCCCCCCCCCATCCCCCGCCACCCCAAGTCCCTCCTGTGATCACCCAAGTTCCTCAGCTCTTCCAGCACAGCCATGAACAACCCTGGAAGCTTGGACGGGCTCTGGCCACCTGCCTCTTCACAACTTGGGATTCCTGGGTTGCTTTCCATGAAATATTGTTCTTTAGCAATTGTGACAAAGAATCAGAACCAGGATCATTTTAAAGCAAACAGCTACATTACCATTCATTCAGCCAAGCCTCCTAGTCAAGTTGTCCATACAAGGTGGCAAAATTTAAACCTAGAAAAGCTTTAATAAGCTTGCTCCAGAAGGCACTGTCTTCCCACCATCCCTTATTCTTTCTGGTTTAAAGATGTACTAACAGAAACCACTCATCCAGCTTCAAGCACGTGTGAATACACTGCCAACAGTTCTGAATTATATGCCATTAATACTATTTTTATTTACCTCAGCATATCAAGATTTTTACAGTAGACAACATGACTGGCATAAGAAGAGGAATCACCAGTTAACACAGTGTTGGAACATCACTAGATGAAAATAAAAAACATTAAAAACTGCTATGGTATCTCCTGCTTTTTTTGTGCTTTAGGGAAAAACAGCAAAATCCTAGACAAGATCGGCACATGTTAGGGCATATTTAGGGTTTAAAGGCTTGCCTCAAAATTTCCCAGTGTAGGTGTGGATTTGACAAAGATTAATAGAGGATTTCCCAAACTTCAAAAAGCTGAGCTGCCCTTTATGAGAAGTTGAACAAGTTTCATGCCTCACAAAGTTTTATGGCTCACAAACCTGTTGTCAAAGTTTTAAATACCTTCACATATTCATCTTTTGCTCTATCCTTGGCTGGCCCTTTGTGACTCTTCTGCTTGTCTTGGGGAACATTGGTGAACATTTTTGAATATACTTACTTCCCCTGCTTCCATATTTTAAAAAAAAGAATCAGACTCTTAATCATAACAATATTGAAAGTGTTATTCTTGGCTCTGCTCGGAATGCCTGGGACACTTTTAGTTCAAGATGATAATTTCAAATTCTCTGGAAATGCTTTCTACCTCTGGCATACATGGCTGCATTTTCATCATAACTCTAACAGCTAGAAATGGACTTCTACAAAATGGAAAGCAAGCCAAGATTCTGGTGAGCAGCTGAAAAGGATCCGCTGTGTGCAGCTTGCTTATTCTCTCATTTGGGGAAACACTGGGTAAAAAGAGCCTCTGTATTTTTGATTGAATGCATTTGTTTGGGGAAGACTGGATGGGAACTTTTAATTTTATGACTACAGATACATATAGCTTTATTTATTTATTTATTTATTTTTTTTTGCATTGCAACTACTATAGAATGAAAAGGTAATTAAACTGTTACTTGCTTTCTCTTAACTATAGAGAGTATGTTACCTAAAAATTTGGTCTCACAATAATTAATTTTAGTTACTTAATATATTTATTGACAAATTAAACACCTGTCTGAGTCTATACTATGTTAGAACTGGAAACAGCACGATGTTTCTTCAGAAAGATCATTATTTAATCTACACATAAATACTGGATGATCACATGGCTGCCACATTACTATTGATTTGGCTGAGTGGATTAATCCAATACTGTAAAACTACACCTGTTATTTTATGAACTCATGCTGTAATTTTAGAAACTTTTGGTAGAGAAAGCAGGAAGTATTTTCTAATGGCAGTATTTTTCAGTACTTTAAGAACCACTTTTGAAATAACCCATTCTTCAAGGACTACTGAACAAGAATATATAAAAATCTCCATAATCTTTATAATAAAAGGCAAGTGCTCTATACAAACTCTTCAACAACTCCACTTTAGCTGGGGAACAAAAATAGAGATGTGAAGAAAAAGCCCAATAGTTGGATTGTGAGGGTCAAAACAGGGACACAGATATGGCACATGACCAGCATTAAAGGTGTCTCAGGTAAGAGATGCTGTCTTCACACTATGGGAGAGAATCTGAAGACTCTCTCTGTATAATGCTTTCAAGGTAGGTTTTTCCAGTTATACATATATATTAGTGAAAGGCATCCTATAAACTATGACATAGGTGAGCACTTTCAACAGGAGGAGAGTTTTTGAATGGGTCCTAGAAAAACTAGATTTCTAAATTGAGGTGTTCAGTTTTTTAAAAATGTCAGTCTTCTTGACTGCCACCAGAGGCTCAGGATCCCATGAAAGGGTGGGGAAAACTTCAATTACAATTCTTAAATGACTTATCTCTCCCTAGCTGAACACTTCTCTCATAGACTGGCAGAAAAGTAAAGCAGGAAAGCAGGGTACAGTATGTTTCTGTGTAATTTCATAAATTGATGCCTTAAGTGGTGGAGAATAATAAATAAATAGTTAAATTTATAAATGTCATGAACTACCCAAATATAAATTTCCCTTCCTCATATTCTGAAAATTAAAATACCATCAATAAAATTATTTCAAATGCATTTCAAATACACAATATTTTCATTATGCTTTCCATCTTCACAAAACTATAAAAAGGTGAAGTCATTCTAACCACACTCTTACACACTCTTTACAAGGGGAATGACCCTTGCCATAGACACAACTGCTCCAGGCTTGAAAAGAGGAGCTCCTTGCCTCAGTTCTGCAAGTAGATTATGAGGTTGCTCCTCACAAACACTTAACTCACCCCAGCTCAGCTGAAACCTCAGGCATACTGGCTGAGGCATGTACCTTCTGCTGGCTGGCTGGCCGTGCCAATCAAAGCAAACAATCCTAATCTGGGAATAAATCACACTTCACTTCAGTCTTCAATCAGCTCCTATTGCTCAGGGAGAAACAGCTTGACCAGTTGTTTGAGAACCCAGGACAAGATGAGGAGAAAAGATATTCTCCTCAAAGATGAGTGTGTCAGCATTGCCATGACTCATGGACCAGTCTAATGAATAGTATCATTTTTCTCACACTTCTGGAACCTCTGAGACAGAGGAAGAAAAAAGAGATGTTCAAATGGTCACATGTTTTGGCTTCTCTCCCTCAGTAAATCTCACATTCCTATTTTCCTATGACATGAAGAAAGCTCGCTTATTCTACTGGCATTGAGCTGAGAGAAACACATATTACATACAAAAGAGAGAAGAGCACATGGCAAAGCACAGATACTGCAAAGTAGAAATTTATTAGTCTAAATTACCTAATTTTTAAGCCTGGAAATAAGAATGAGACTATGATGCTGCTGTGCCGGCAGTCCAATGCCCAAATGATATAGAGATCTGACTGAAAAAAACCTGACTGCTTCTCAGGAGGTCACACTAAACCACAAATAACTATTTTCCAAATTTTTTGTCTTATAAAGAAGCTTGGAGAAAAATCCAAATGCCAAGTCAGGCATTTTCATCTGTAATCAGACTGACTTTATAAAATGCTGTAATTCTTATCAATGCACAGGAGTATGGGGCTGAAAAATAATATTCTGTCAAGATTCTTACGGAAGGCAGTGGAGTAGATGCCCAGAAAAACTGAGTTGGGCTCGTGATTTACTACTTTTTTTCTACTTTCATTGCTACACATGCTAAGTGCACTTGGCACATGGAGTGATTCAGAAAGAAGCTGCTCTATAGTGCCAATGATCTTCTTTAATGAGATACAGTTATCAGTTGATTTATGAATTTCTGCTGCCTCTTCTCATTAAGGGTAAAGTAATTTGCATTCTAGAAATAAGACTGTTTACAAGAGAACATAGTAATCAAAATCCCTCTGAATCAAGTTTTAGAAATGTACACAGTGAGGTTAGAGATAGTTCTAGCAATGTGCATAGCCTTTATCCATTAAACTCGACTGCAAAGACAAGAGAAGGTGTTGCATCTCCAGTTTTATCTAGTTTTCCAAATTAGTATAGCATTCATCTCAGGAATTTAACATGGGAAGAGACAAAATGAGCGTTCTGCTCAAGCCTTTTGATACCCTGGTGACCTCTTCCTCCTGGGAGACCCTATGCTGTTAATTTAGATACCATATGCCTCACTGGTCATCAATTCAACTGCTGCTCTCTATATTACAGCCTTCACAGGGATTTTGATCACACTGCCTATAAAACAAATAATTTCCTCTACCTACTGTTTATTTACCGGTCAGACAGGTCCTAGCTGATCAGTATTTTCTTATAAATACTTAGAAATAGCACAATCTATTCAGCTTTGTTCTTTCTTTTGGTATATGCTTCTCCACTACCATTTAGACAAACATTTTTTACAATGCTCCAAAGTAAAGCACGAACAACTGGAAAACAGCAGAGGAGGAATGCAGGAAAAGGGAAACACATCTACACAGACTGAACTAACACTACTGGTCAGACATCTGAATGTAAGCCAGCATTTTGGGAGGGGTCAGAAGCAAAAGCCTAACCATCTAGGTGGAGAGAAAAGGTAACCTCCAAGCAGACAGCACATCAGTGCTGAGACTGACTATAGAAGCTAAGAATGAGCATGGAATTACACATGTTAATGCTGGCGACACTGATTATGAGAATACCAAGATGAATGGAGCAGCTCAGCCTGAGCAATTGATTGAAGCTGTTTTCATCTCTGTGGGGTGTTCTTTAACATTTCACTCTATGCAGCCATATACAGCCACCTCTGACACTCAACTCATACATACATTCAACCTAGATAAGGCGTAGAAACTTTGTCTCCACTTCCCTGTTCCCTCCTGCCACCAGCCAGAAAAGCAACTAAACAGTTTCCCTTTCTTCTTTTTGTAAACTTCTGTCAACTTGCCAAGTTTACCAGTGTTAGGGTATGTAAGGATACACCAGCCAGGTGTGAGAGGAACATTTTCCTGAGTAACAGGAGTGCAGTTGCTGAGCTGGGTGGAAACAGAAATTGGGTCAACAAGCAAAATCTTGTGACAGTCCTGAGTAAGAAGGTGGTCAAACTGCAGTGAGTATTCTGGGAGGAGCATTTAAAGCTTTAAAGCATATAAATGCATTTAAAGCATGTACCTTCACAACTCCTCCATAAAGATGTACTATGTTATTATTGCTTTTTTATCAAACGCAACGCAGGGGATCACATACCTTGTTCTAGGTACTGTATTAACCCTACTGAAGAGCAGGGAGTTGGACTGGTGAGCAGAGGCACACAACTAGGGACCAAATAATACAATATTTCACCTCATTCCCCTTGCAAAATCCAAACTCTTCTCTATAGCACTCCCATCCCCCTAATTTCACATCAGTCTCTTCTGACACTTGTACACTCTTTTAGCAACTTTTGAATTATGAGCAGTTGTTGATCTTTCAGACAGAGTAAAGACAGAGTAACACCCAGATAACCTTGGACATGCAGAGGGGCAACAATGAGACTGTAGAAGCAATGAGGAGACAAACATGCAGCCTATGCAAATAAAGCATTGAGCCAACACACCCACAACACCTTCACTTCTACTCTTCCTTAGTGGACAGTGATTAAAGCATATGAGAAGTAAAAAACCAGAGCCCAACACGTTTTACAAAGACAAAATACACATAATTTCTGCAATAATGTATTCTAATTTTCTGTAATAATCTGTATTTTTGGCTGTACTTAACAACCAGATGTGCTTCTATAACTCTAATACTGAACACACTGAGCAGAAATAACTAGATACTTGCTTACTTTTACAGCCCATCCTTTCTCTGCTTTATCAAACACTTCACTACAGGATTCTATCCAAGACACTAGTTTCACTGGCCAATCATCAAACCAACCACTCTAAGTGGTGATGATCTCCAATGGAGACAGAACTGCAAGCTTTGCGCCTGAAACAGCTTTGGGAATTAAGTAACACTATTATCTGCATTTCCTTGATCTCACACATGGGAGCAGTGAGAAGAGCTAATTTTCCGCCATCTCAAGTAGACCCTCTTTCTATGCCAGTTTTCCCCTCAGTCAAGTGTTCCACCAGCTTTTTCCAGTGAATCCTTGCACTACTATATATGATCAAACATAGTAAATCTGATACTCTGCAAATACGTGAGGCACGAACACACAACTATATTGCTGGATCAGCTAAGTTTTGGGACCCTGTTTGTTCCCTCACCAGCAACTTGTTGATCCATGTTTGGCTGGTTTCCTCTAACAGTCTTACAGGCATTATTTATGAGTAACTGGCATGTTCATATAATGGAAGCCTGGAGAGTACAAAAAAAGGAATAGAAGTTTGGGCTATTTTTTGCTCTTGACCATTCAGAATAATTTAGAGGATGTGGACAATTATTTTGTCTAACCCTTGTTCAACACCCTTCCTTGATGTCCTAAATTCAATCCAGGTTTTGTTGTTGCCCTTTACCAACATACACTGATATACAAAGAGCTAAATGAAAACTCAAAAGATATTGAGAACAAGTTTGTATTCTTGCCTCTCGAGAGTACATGTGAGCTATTGGTAAACACAATTTTCCAGCTATTGATTAATTATTTTGTCAAAACTAAAACTAGTGTGATTTTAAGGCAAGTACCCAGGTTTAGTCTGACTCAGCAGGCAGATTATGTATTTAGTTGTAAATGGCTGTAAACATCTGAGATCTTTACATACTGAGAAAATAATAGTAACTATATTTAGATATTTGAGACAAGAAAGGGTTTTTACAAGATTGATCTGGAAAAATTAAACTGATATGTTTTGATCTTTGGGTATTTTTCTGATATCACTTGCTCTGTTTAATCTGAAGGTGAAAATATATGTTAAGAATATCCATCTCTGTGCAGTTTGTCTAAAGAAGCAAATAACTTATTACAATATAATGAACCTCAGTAAAAGGAGAAAAGTATGTTACTTTTAGACTACACAATTCTTACAATGAAGAAAAGAATTAAAACAATCTCCTCAGATGAAGGATTACCACAATTCTGGCTTCAACATGCTTATAAAAATGAGGGATAAATCAAAGAAAATGTATTTCCATCACACCATCTACTAGCATATTAATAGAGAGAGACCTGGAGAAACATTTGCTGATAATATATATATTAATATATATAATAGATATATCTATATCACCTACTTATGATTTTATCACCTGCTTGGTAGTCTATATTTCTGAAGTTAAAGCTACAAAATTCTTAGCACACTGAACAATTACTGGTTTTGAAAACTAATAATTCCTGATTTTTTTCCTTGTGTGAACATTTTCTGTAAACTTACGACAGAAAGACTTTTTCCAAAGCTTACAGTAAGATATAAAATAATAATAAAGATAAGATGATAAGATAATACTTTAAAAACTTGCTAAAGTACTGCAGGCCTAGGAAAAAAATGTTTTACTTTGAACAATCAAAAATTGAAGGTTTTTTTTTTCTGATCTTTGAAAGAGGAACCAGATCTCAAGATACAGGTTGCAGTATTACAGCAATTTCCCATTGTAGTAAAGGTAGGAAGCTTATACCTGGAACATTTTATTTGCCTTTACTTTTGTAATTCAAATTATCAATCCATTTGTAGTTTTGTTCTAAACAAGCCTATTTGTAGTTGCAGTAACTGTATCACTGGACTTTGCTCAAGAAGCTTCCAAAGCATCTTAAAGTGGTTTTCTACTACAGGTATTACATACATTTTAAGAAACTGCAAGATGGTTTAATCCTTTACTACAGTATATGATGATAAAAATCTTCAAAATTTACTAAAGGTTGCCTCTACCATAAAATCTAGTAGTTCATGTATTTTTTCTTTTAAGTCTCTCTCATAGAAGTTTTCTACTCAATTGTTCCCAAGTCCATTAATTCCCTTATGAAAGACCATTAATACTTCTCTCTTCAAGTCCATCCTTTGAAAGTCTTCTTCCAAGTGTCACCCAGAAATTGGATACAACAGAGATTAGCACCATAGGAAGCCACAGGGTCAAACAAGCAAGATTTGCTCTCTCAGAAATAACAAATCATGTGCTCTCCATTTAGTGCCACATAGCAGTTGGAAGAAGCAGTGAAGCTGGCATCTTATCACTGCACTGTGGCAGAGACAATGAAGAATCTGCCTCTAATTCTTTTAAAACAAAGGAAGACAGAGAGAAAAACCACGACCATGTTTCCTGCATGTTGTGATTGAGCAGAAATGGCAACAGAAATTTCAGTAGGAAACACTGAAATTTCCCAAGAAAATACCTAATAGTCCTCAGAGTATTGTCCATAGCTCAAAAATACCTTAAAAGAAAGTAAAGTAGCTTTTAATGCAGTTGAATCAATACTTGTCATATACACTGTATTTCCTATGAAAGTTTGTATCACTTCTAGCCTGTCAGCCACATTTTCAAGTACTAGGTATATGTACTTCTCTTAGAATCAAAGGAAAGAAATACTTATATTCTCCAAACTTCCATGTGCAAATTAAAAAAAGAATTTTAAAAAGTAAGCTATAAATGGAACAGTGACTGGAATTTCTTTCTGAAAGCACTGTATTGAATTACTAATGAGTTTCTAATAGCAAAAACTCTTTCAAATTGTTCATACCTAGTGATTTAATAACAAGTATGCTCGCCCTCTTCGATTGTACTGTTGCACAGAGAGTCCAGAATGTTGTCCTTTTTGCCTCCTATTTTCTCCATAATTTGCAGACATACTCTAAAAACCATTGGGAATTTCCAACTTAAGTGTAAAAAACATGCAAATCTAGGTTCAACAAAGGTAGCCATCTCTAACAATCTCAGCAAACACAACACAGCTGACAGCTGAATGTTACCAACGGGGCCTCAGAAACAGGGCTTAACAATTTTGTTTAAGATCACAAGTTTTCCACCAATACTTGAGCCACAGAAGAATGCTCATTAGCTGTTATAAAAGCAAAATTGGTAGGGCTTTGTGTTTCAGTGGAGGGCCTGAAAGGCACACACAAGCAGACACACTAACACATTGGAGAGTAGTATAAATTCTTCAATTTAAATAATTTGCACTCTTTTCTTCCTCTTGATAATATGAAATCATGCTTTGTTTCAGTCATAAACATTTTTTTGCTCTACTATTAATCATGTTCTTATTTATTTCTGTTTAGCTCCCACTATCCTCCTCTTTACACAGCATCAACATGATTTTCTATTGTGAAGAAAAAAAATATTCTGTAGCTAGAGTTGTTTTGTCCCACTCTTGTTTTCTTTAATCTTTTGTTTGATGCATGGCAAGATGCTAACCTTTTTGTACTATCTTAACCGTAGTGATCCGGGAGCAAAGCAAATGAGATTTAGTAGATATGTTTCTGCTGTCATTATTAAACTTCATATGCTTTGCTATGTAGGCAACATGTTTTATTTCTCTTAACCTGAAAGAGGTTTCTGTCTTTTTGTTGCAATTTATTAAGGGCAAACAATCTAGGGCTTATAATAGGCCTGTAGGCAGAACAAAGCCCTTGTCAAATGGAAGGGTAGGCTGCTCAGCTGGGTAGCATGTAAATGTGCAAAAAGAACTGTTCTGTTCAAAGACACTAGACATGCTTTTTAAATAAAACATCTCATATAATTGGGAGTTGCTATTTAAGTGTTGTGTTGGAAATGTTAATTTAAAAAAATTAATTTAACTGAAGAAATACAGTTGCACTAATTTTTTTTGGTAAACTCTCAAATAAAATCCCACATATCACTAAGGCTTTTATTAGAAGTTCAACATAGTATGATTCTCAAACAGCAGTTTATTGTCATTTTATAACATTGTGTCATACAACTTAAGTGACTACTGTAGTCACCTAGGCAGACTGTGTAAACCTAATCTTATCCAAAAGGTATTTTTTGTTTTTAATACAGATCACCATGCCTGTTTCTTTAATACAGTATCATGTCTCAAAAAGTAAGACGGTTTCTCATTCTACAGTTCATTTAAAATTTCTCATTATGTGCTGCTTTGCAAGAGCTGAAATTAAAACGACAGATAAAGATAACAACATAATAGGCATTTTTTAAATGCCCTGGTCCACTTGGGCACAGGCAGTCCTTTTTTTCTCTTCTGTTGAAATGTATAATCAGGACAGTATCATCAATTAGATTTTTCACTTTAACTTTCCATAATGTTTCCAGACTTCTCTATTTGGCAAAGACAATCGGGACAGATTTCTTTATTTTTTCCTCTGGCCTAAAACTCAAAACCCCCCACTTTCCAAACTGTTACCACCGAAGAGTTTATTAAATGGCTGAAAAAGACAGCTGGTCCCACCATCTGTTAAAAATTTTCAGGGGCCAAATGAAACAGGTTACACCTTTAGCCATGCCAAGTCTTCCAATACCCCCTCCCTCTCACAGCCTGTGGAGGGCTAATCTGAATTTCACGCTCTGATTTTGCTATTGCTAATGTCTGAGCTTCTTATGTGTGCTCCTTGTAGTTGCTTATATTAGTTCTCTAGCAGTATCAAAAGCTCCCCTCTCCTTTCAACCCAGCTCATTTGCAATCAACGGAATCCTGGGTCTATAGTCTCCTTTACAATAAGATACTGTACCTTGAAGGAAACCCACAGAGAACCTAATATCTTACTTTTTTGGAGCAACAGAAAAAACCAGGAGTACATTTCTGTTGTTTTGCAGCCACTTTTCTATAAATGCTAATGGAAGTAATTCAGATGTGCCAACAAAGACAGAATCTGCAACACACTGCAGGTGTGAGGGGGCTGAAACAAAAGGGATGCTAACCCTAATGGTATTTCTTGTCATTAACAATTCTTTGATGTTCATACTCGAGACTCTCTTTTATCTTGCAGTTTTTCAGCCATCTTTGTTAACATGCAGTGCAACTAAACCTTTTTTTCCTTAACCTTTAAAGACATCTGCAAAATGTTTATGCTAAGTTAGTTTCCATAGCATCTATCTGTAACACACATTGAAGTAAAATGAGATAAAGCTTGCAAGGTTATTACTAAAACATCAGTAAGTTCCTATCATTAAGTGAAAGGAGCAGATCAATAAAAAGAAGCTCTTAATGTTACTTTAATAAGGATGAGTTTCTTGTAACAGGACTGGGGGATTAACTTCAGTGTAACAGAAGCAGTGTTTATAATATAGCAGCTATGTTGATAAAAAGCAATTTGTTTAACTTTTACTCATTAAAAAGAATTAAAAATATGTGTAAGTTCCTGTATTAAAAAAGCATGTCACAATATAATATATTTAAAGACATTCTTATTTTCCAGAAGGGATTTCTCTACCACTAAGTGGGCAGTGGCATTCAGTCAAGGAGCTGTAGGTGGAGATTCTCCACATCCATCTGTCTTTCCATGACTTACAGATGGAAAAACACTGTTGTCTTTTAAAATGTTCAACTCAGTAGGATGACAGTAAAATGAAATGAACAATCAAAGCACACAAGATGCCAATCTGAGCTACTGCACAGCACTACTAGCAAACCCAGCATTTTGCTCTCATCCCATCGGTCATGTCCTGTTAGATCACATCCCATTTTATCATGGTCTGTTGCATTATCATTGCGGCATGCTGGAATGTTAAAAGAACAACCTAATCAATCAATACCAATTTCCAATTGGAACTCAGCTGTAAATCTGTACTGAGTTGAAGATTCCAGAGACTGTAACCCAAGTTATGAAAAGTTACAGTTTTATGAAGCCTTGCATTTTGTTTTTCTTTCAAAACTTCATTTCTAACAGGTCAACCTAATAAAATAAATCTGTGTCGGCATTAAGTAAGCACTTACCTTTGAATTTGGATGTAAACTTCCATCAAACTAATCTACTACAGAACAAGAACTGAATGCTCACTCCTGGGGCAATAGAGTTACAAAACTAAAAGTTCCAGTTTCAAAGACCACAATCTCAGTAAGAGCCATTCTGTCATAGAAGCCTTTACAATATCTCTCCAGGTGTGAAACTGTGTTAATTTATTGCTGATAAAAGGGAGCAGCAGCAAAAGCAAAAATCACTAAATAAAACCACACAATTTTGTGGAAGTACCTCCTGTGCATTCCTTTCCCTTTGCTAAGGGTCCCAATGTAGCCTCTCCATTTCATCATTTCTCAGCTGTACTGCAATGCTGTCCTCCTCTCCGAGGATCACTTCCACCAGAACCTCAAGCTTCTGCTACTGTCCTAGCCTCAACCATCTCCACCAGTGAGACAGCATGGGGCCCTCACTTCTACTATTCCAGTCTTAGATATGTATTTGTCAGAGATTTGCCGTGATCAGTAGCACAATTATTTTGGAAACAGTTGTGACAGGTCGGCCTGCCTCCCAGCACTGAACTCCAGCCCAATGGGTGACATCCAGCCTTTATTGTGGTGATATTACTTCACTTAGAGATTGAGATGAGATTTTGAAGCTTGGATCTTTTGCAGAAAAAAGCACATGTTGATCTACTTACTTGCCATCTCCACTTGCAAACTGTATTATAAAATCCCAGTTAAATTACTGGAAAAAAAAAATCTCTCTCTGCAATTTAATTAAAAATAAGCCTGCCAAACAAAAGCAAGGATTTATCTATTACTGGCCTGGTCAATAATATGTAATCTGGTTTCTGGAAACATTACTCCAAGATATGCTTTTCACTTATCTGCTCCTATGTCCTTTAGCAAATAAACAGTTCCATGATAACAAAATGTATATATTTACTGTTCTGGCTGACCTCAGATTTATACATGTAATAAAATAATATCCAATAACTCTTGACAAATCTATTAAGATGAGTTAGGCATCAGCCTGTGTATTTAAAGACACAGTGCTCTATTATTATGAATTGTCAACGTTCTCCTTCATCTGTTCCAGTCTCCATCACAAACAAGACACAAAGCCTCTCACTGAGTTCTGCAATCTTAAACTCTGACCCAGAGGGCCGTTCCCTAGCCTTTGGTTTTCACAGCATCCTGTGCTACTTTTGTCAGTTTGGGAGAAGTGCTTTGCTGTCAAGCAGAAACAGTTTCTGTTAAGTATGCATTCTGCTACAACTCCTCCTAGGGTGAGTACTGTTAAAAGACTAGGTGTGTTATCGAAATGTATTTCTAGTGTTAACAACAAAACTGACATCACTTCTCACATTTTGTTGTCAGAGTTAAAAGCAGGATGGATAAGTTTAGTATCTGCCATGTCTCATACATAGATCAGTACTAAAACCACTTACCCATTTCTCATAGGAGGATACTTTAGTGCCATATGGCTTTATTTTCAATTGTATGCGCTATATTTATCTGTTTAACCTGAATACATTTAAAAATGCCAGAGTTTGGCTGTCACTCCAAATTCTCTTTATGTTTTGAGACAATGAAAAAAGGAATGAGAAATAAGAGTATGGTAGACTTATTTATCTCATTGCTAACTATTTTACAACAAAAAAAGAGCAATATTCCTATCTAACTACTAATCTTAGAATAGAAGGGGATAAACATTCAATTATATATTTTTTAAAGATTAAATTTTAAAATTGGGACTTAAATCTCATTTTTGCATCAATTTTTATATGGTGTAAAACAGATAGTAGCACCCAGTTTCACATCATTTACAGGCACATTTTTATAAGCTTCTAAGTAACAACAAGTCCTTGGATAGTCTGATAGGGGCCACTTAAAAGACCTTCAATGCACAAAAGCCCTTTCCACAACTCTTACAGTGTATGGGTGAGGGAGGTCATGTTGAGGGCAAATTTAAGATGGCTGCAATTTACTCCTATTCTAAGGTCCCTTTATGTTACTAAAGTGATGTAAATGTTTAAGTCAGAAGCACATTTAAAATTACCAAATGAAAGGGGCTAATCTCCAAAAGCTCCCTGCCCGACTTTTTTTTGGCACAGAGACAAGTTTTTAAGCTGCCATAACTGAAAGGCAGAAATTGTCCTTAGCAAGAACCAGTTTCTAGTGCCATTAAGGTCTACAGAAGAAATCTACTAAAATCCGTTGTTGAGCTTCATCCTTTTCTCTCCCATCTGCTGAAAACTGTTTAATATATTACACACTGCCTAAAAAATTTTCTTCTTCCTAACAGGATTTAAACTCTTTACTTTTATAAAATATTAAGAACAGAATATGTTATGAAGTATTAAACAAAATACATTAATATTTCAGGATAATATACATGAAAGGAAATAAATCAGCACAATGCTTCAATGTTATGAAAGCTAAATGAGAAAATCTAAGCAATTCTTGTTGATATGCTTCCACTGACCAGGACCATCACACTGACATACCTCCTGTACTCCCTTTCACACACAAATCAATCAACCCAAACACACACTTCTATCAATATGATAACAGAAGTTCAACTCTTTAGTCAGTCTTAGTGTGACTGCCTGGCTCTACAGCAAGGCTTTTAATAATCGAAAGGCATACAAGAGCTCTGAAATTAGGATGAGAGAAAACCACCTTACAGGGTCATCTGCTGAGGATGAAGTGCAAAAAACCAAGGAAAGCAGGTAAGTTAGGATAGAATAAAACACACAGACTGACTTCGTGCATAGTGTTTAGCTAAGAAGGAACAAGAATGAAAACATACTGCTCAACAGCAGCTTTTAGGTAGCAAATTCAGTATTAAAGTATTGGTGACAATAACTAATTGGAAAAAGTATTGCAGATAGTGGCATTGCATATAACAAGGAAAATACTGTATAGAGTAAAGGTAGACCTTTCCATGCAATTAAAGACTGCTTAAAATCTCTTTGAAGTCCATTTCTGATGGCTGAGATTGATATGAGCTTAACAATTGGACGAAGAGAAAGGAAGAAAAGTAAGGGATGTACTTAGAGAGTTTTTGCATTTTATCTGTACTTTAATGTTCTGAAGCTGCTCTTGTTAACTTGAGTCCCCATTCAGCAAAGCACTTAATCACGTGCCAGAATTTCATTGATTTCAATGGGACTTTGGCTTTGGCTTAAGTGCTTCACTGAATTATATATTATTTTTCACTTTCCCTTACTTCTTTATGAACTTAACTACTTAGAGTATTGTATCACTCAGTGTAAGGTAAACTGTTGGTTTTAGGAAACCTGACTGTCATTCAATTAAAACAACTGATGAACTCTTAACTATGCATAGTGATGTGAACTGAAGTAATAATAAAGCGTTACTTTCCCAAATAGTTTTAAAAAGGAAGGATGGAACCAGAAGGCACCAATATTGCTAGAACTCTGTGATCTATGCCAATGGAAGAGCAGAGCAAGTAATTTGACTGTGTAAAAATAATCCTATTTTCCATCCAGATGTGTTACAAATTAACTGAGAGTTTATTCACTGCATAGGAAAAGTTACATAATTTTTGATGAGTTATCATAGCTTATACTCATTCGTGTTACATTTTGACAAAACGTAAAGAAACAGATCTGTACACATGCATTCGTATTAGTTTCCATTTCTATTTGCGCTGCATTTTTAATGACATTAATTCATCTGCAGCTATTCACCAATTCTCTGTTGTTTAAGGTGTTCCTAAATTTCAAAGGCTTTTAAGGGCCTTTAAAGTACACCTATCTAGATGTACATCAGATTAGAATGAGGAATGTACTGAAAGACTTCACTGTCTTTCAGTATTATAACTTCCAGCTTCAACCTTCTCTCACATTTTGGGTGAAGAATGACTGAAGAATTTTTCTTCCTGGAATCCTTTGCTCATTCTCATCTACCCCGCTTAACATAATGTCCGTGTTTGTCAGGAGAAGCAAAGTTTTTGTGGAACTATCTACTTCATTACCTTTTCTTCTTCTGAACCCTATTCTGGTTTAGGAATATCATGACTGCACTTGGATCTCATTTCTCATGCCCTCTTTCCTTGTCCTGTGGTCAAAAAGACAATGCCAGTGAACACTGACGATAAGAAATTACATAACTTAAGGAGCAGGTGTGAGGTGCATCTCCAATAGGAAGATATATTTGCACAGATCAGGGCAAACCCATTGGAGCAGAGATAAAAACAAGGATCATAACTGGTCTGTAAAATAAATGGTCAGATTAAATTAGTATGGTTTGTCAAAAAAGAAGAAAAGAATAATTTTGAGCAAATGTGTAAGACAGTAAATGTGAACTTTTTATTTCCAAAAGTTTTTGACAAGAGCTTGTCTGGAAAAGAAGCAAAGAATGGTCACAGATCAAAATTGTGTTTCTGAACCAGAAATAAAAGAGTAAGGTGAAATGGTTGGCTTCTGCCATGGAAACAGTAACTGTCAAAGAATCTCAGTATTCTGCAGAAAGCCACATATAGTTTCATTAAGAATTTTCAAATAAAGTGATAAGCAAGTACAAAAATTAGCAGGTGACTTTTTCCCTCCTTGTTACGTACATGAGGGCTGTGGAAATGTAGGAGTCATCGGAGCCCAGACATACAGCTTAAGGAATAAATTAAATATTTGCAAGGATAACAAAAATAACTATAATAATGATGGTTTCAGTCACAAGGACTATATGAGACAGTGTGTGAAACACTAGCCTTAAAACTCTTTTACTTCTTATATTTGAAATAATTCCTCGAATTAAACTTATGGTAAACTAATACTTTATAAGAAAATTATTTGCAAGGTAAACTGAGACACAATTATACTTTAAATTATTTTACTCTGTACATTTTTCTAGTGTTAAAAGCCATACACAGCAGAAAAAGTAATAAAGGACAATGTTTAATATCAGTCTAATGAAATACAAAATGTTTTCAATATGACCCCAAATTAAAATCTTTAGTACAGTGTTCTTTTAATCTAGTTCAGTTCCTTGATCTTACTTTTCACACAGCTCTACCAGCAGTTGTGCCAGCACAACAGAAGGGATGGCACAGGGTGGGAACAGCAGCCGGAGGAGGGGGAAGCAGGAAAGAAGGGGTCAGAATCAGATAAACTAATCTTGCTGCTAAATAAACGCGTCCATTGTCAACATCAACATATACAGGCAGTGCTGCTCCCCTCCACTGCAGTTGTTTATAGACATACAGCTAAATGTGACAGTGTACAACTGCAAGCCCAGGTCTAAATCAGTGAACTAAAGTAACTAGCTAACATGATATTTTTAATATATTATATAAACACACATAAACTAAGTTAACTGGAAGAGCTTATCAGCAGGAAAATACTCTTACCAGTATTAGTCAACAGAATGAGTGAGGTTCAGCTTTGAGCAAAAGACACGTCTCTTGAAGGAGGAGATGGAGAGCTGAGAAAACTGTCGTCTTCAGGGGTAGATTCAACAGCTGACAATGATTCATAATACTCATCCTCCCCATCCAGTACTTTGATTTGGCTTGAAAGTAAACAAACAACACTCCCTAAATTAGAATTTAACTCAATATCTTCAGAAATAGAAACTATTCTGTGCATGTAAAAATGAAAAGCCCTAGTATAAGAATGGAAAAAAAAATGATGGGATGATTTAATGAGAAAGATACAGCTTTTATACATACTCCAACTGCTATTACATTTTATATTCTGAATGGTTCTGAGGATCAGGGAAATGCAATATCATCTTTCAGTTTGGGAGTATAGAATGATAGAACAACTATTTGCATCAAACAGGCATTTAATTTGAGCAATGTGGCTTTTTTTGCCTGTGTATGTTCCACAAGTAGGATATGATTTTGGTATAATATTTCAGATGATGGTTTGCTGTGAATAAGAGCCAAAGACTACATCATCAATTTTTGGGAAAAGTCCTATTGACAGCAAGGGGCTTTCATTTTTCTGTGATGTATGATGAGCACTGCAGTCTCATGTTAGTGTTTTTACTCCAGAATACAAACTTTTTAAAACTAGGGTAGGGAGAGAAAAACCAAATGTTTCACAGTCATGCAAAATTTTGGGCTTTAACCTTGACTCAAAGACGTCTTGTTCATACAGTTACATTCAGAAGATTAATAAAAAACAGGGAAAAAAATAGAGAAGGTTCTCGTAAATTTTTGGACTAAATTTGTCTATAAGACCAAGCTCCCATGAGTTGTCTCTGGTCTATGTGATCAGGCAAGGGAATATTTTGGCAATTATATAGAAGCCAGCTTAGTTTCTTCTACCTAAACCCGGTGTTATATAACTGCTCATGTAGCAATGAGAATGGACTCAGTTCAACAGAGAAGGAGCAACTCCCTATTATGCAGAGTGGCCTCTCTGTCAGCTCCTCACGTGCTCCTGCAGGAAGACAGAGGCCCACTGTGAGTGTGCTTCTGTGGGGCTGGCAGGGCTTGTGGCACTGTTCTAGGTCATAGGCCTTCAGGGCTAACACCCTTCATCTGGCACATTTCACTGGTGTGAAACACACTTAAAAGTATGAGCAATGCTATTTTTATTGGTAGCAATAGTACACAGAGAGAGCTGGGGAGCATATTTTGTAAAAATCAGTTCTAGTGTCTGCAGACAGCAGTACATGCAAGTTTTACATTTGCTTGTGAAGAAAATGTCCGATGTAAATGCACAGAAATATGTTAGTTGTTTATTTTTAGAAACCTCTCTAGAAAGTTTTGCATATTCTGTAATATCACAAAGGACTTCTTCTGTTTACAGTTGCTTAGAACTAAGAAGATAGATATTTACCCAAGTTTTCTTGGCTTCTTCTTGCTCCCTTGATATTCTAGAGTTCCCTGTGGAGAGGGCCAAGAACATACAGTCAAAGCAAAGCAGCAAGTCGTTAATTTTTAATTCAAAGTGATTTTGTGTTGAATGCAAGCAGATGCTGATAATATCAGAAGTCACAGCATAATTTTTTTGATCAAAGGGCTCAAGTGAGCCTGATGAAGCATGCATCTTGCTCGTCTTTGATAAACCACATCAATTATTCACCGTGAAGGCAGACATCCTGACATGAAAGCAACAGATAAAGAGCATAAGCACATGTTCAAGACGAGAGCAGAAGAACGTGGGGGTGGGGCTGGAGGGGCTGAAACAGGTATTAATAACAGAATTATTAACTGGAAACAAAGCCAGTAAAACAGCTTTATTGCCACTTTGAACTCACATTTAACTGGTTATAGTACATGTTATCCTCAGGGCTATTCAGCATTTTGGGCTGCTGACATCGTCGACGAGGTGTTCTCAGCTTCTGTTCAAGACAGTTTTCTGAACCTACAGTAAGATAACACAATTTAGTTTTAAGCTGTGCCAGGTGCTGTGAACGTCCTAGCACATTTTAGTCTGTAAACAGTCTTTTTTTCTGTCCTATTTAGTCCTGGATTTATTAGCAAGTCTGTTCTATCCAAAGTAAGCAAACAGGAACTTGGGAATCTTTGCTTTCTCTTTTGAAACTTAGTTCAAATGCAAGTTTTTATGCAGAACTTAATCTTCACTTTTTAAACATTTTTTATTCTTCCGTGAATCTATATCACACAGTTCCTTACTCCTTTCAGGCTTTTTCTTAATATCTTCTGTTATCTAAGCAGGAAATGAGGTATATTGTGACTAGCTAGGAACATATCATTCAGCAGCAACAAAATAGTTTTTCTACAGTAGACATTAATAAAGTCTCTTGACTGATGAGACTTAGTCTATTATCAACATTTTCTTTATATAAGAAGTCTACCTTCTTGACATGGCTCCCTATTTAATCAGATTAACTGAATCAGTTTGGAATTACACTTTCTTCATATAATTTGTGATGAACTGTAAAGTAATGCTGCAAAGTAATAGCTGCTTAAAGTCATCTGGAAAGCAGAATTTAAAGATGAAGGAAGTATTTCAGAAGGGTTTCTGAAAAAACTAACAGCTTGCTAAGTTGGTTTTTTTGTTTATTTGTTTTCTGTTTGTTTTTTTTATTTGGGGGGGTTGTGTGTTTGGTTGTTTTTTTGGGGTTTTTTGGTGGGTTTTTTTTGGTATTATGGAGAAAGGACATTATGGTGTGCTATATTCCATTTTACCAGGTATTTTCCACGGTACATACTTCGGATTACAGGGTAACCATTTTCAGGATGAGTAAGTTACTACAAGATACTGTGGGTAAGGAAAGGTGATTTACTTTTCAAATGATTCTTCCAATGCCTTTGACTTTTCTCATATCTCCCTGTTAAAAATTATTTTAGTGACAGTATGAATAAAAACGGGGTTTGGCAGCACTGAAGAAAAATATGCATCTTATACATTTGCATTCCATACTGCACAAGGAACTTGCTCCTATACAAAAGGCCAGCACAAAGATCAAGTAGCATCAGTTCATTTAAACATTTCAAAACTGAAGTTAATACAGCTTTTGCAGATGTAGGTCTCTAATCTCACAAATCCATTGACAAGATCTGGCCTTAAGGAGCAGGTACATTACAAAGGAGGTTTATTAAGCACTCTGGCTTACAGATTGTACCTGCAATTTGAACAAGGTAGAGGAGATGTTTGAACTTTAGCCTTTTCAGCCAAAAGTCTGACTGTTCTGAGAAATTTACTCTTGCTTTCTTCCGCTCAACAATAAAATTAAAAAAATTAATTTCCTCTCAGTGTGTGACTGCAATGTCTGCGTGGGAGAGGAGCACTTGTTCCATTCCATCACAACACCTGGGAGGGATGGTGGGTTAAATGACCACCAGGGAACTAACTGCAGAGCTGGGTCTAAAATTCAAACCCAGTTTTATAAAGAAAGGTTATATTTATCCACAAATAGAAAAATAACCTTTAAAATAATACACTGTTGCTAAAATAATATGCTGCTTTCTAATTAAATACCTAATGCTTCAATACTTTATACTTTCAATTTAAGTAAACCTTTACATTTTTGCTAAAGAGATTGTGATGGCTGAACTAGAACCTTTGCTACCTGCCTGTATTGTATACAACCAAACAAGGCAGAAGCTGTACCAGAAAATACTTCTGAGGAAACTGGGTGCCCATATAGTATCTGTTTCTTTGAAAGTTTTTTCATTATGATTCAGATAGGATGCAAATGCAATTTTGTTCTCTGTAAAGTCTGAAAATGTTGCAGAAGACCTGTGATAACTACATTATAGCCTCTGCTTTGAAAGTTACTCCAATTGATCTTAGAGCTTTCTCTCTCAGGACAGCAGGGTCTGCAATTTTTGCAAGCAATATTTTCAGTCACAAGGCTGAGTTTTTTCTCACAGTAATATAGTTTTTGAATACCTTTCCATGAATTTTTTAAAAATTCTTTTTATTATTTATTTGGTAGGAACTCATATACTCACTGTTTTGCATAATTTCACACACCTCTCTGCATCTTGCCAGAAGTAAAAACACAGCACACAAATATTTAGAAATGCTGAAACAATACAATAATGTGATGGGGTAGTTTTTTTCCTTTCCCCTAAGTACTCTTGAGGCCTTCGCAATTTTTTTTTTTTTTAAAGATACATATACATAGGCTGGGGTTTTATAATGTCTTTTATTTATTAGGATTCTGAGTCACTAATATTTTGCTATACCTTTTTATCCTGACACTTAATTATTTCTGTGTATCCTACGGGTGGTCTGCAGCTTGTGTTCTCCAAAGGAAATACCCTTTCAGTGGGCCCATTTGTCTTAGTTGCACACTACATGAACAGTATAAAATCTGGTAACATTTATCATAAACTACCATATCTGAGAAAATGGTATTAACATGTGCTCAACACTCAGCAGTTGAATAGGCATTTTAAGTGTTGTTCTGAAATATTTTCCTTTGATGACAAACTTAAAGTCACCAATAAGAAAAAGGCACTTGCAATTTAATAGCAATGGTAGCAGCACCAGTATCATTAACAAGGTATTGTCTATACTGCACAGAAATTGTGCCAAGTGCCTCTGGCATGTTCAGGCTCCTTAGTTTGCTACAAATTTAGAGACCAGATGAGAGGGTGAGCACATAATCTTTCTTCAGGTTGTCCTTTAGCACCACTTTTCAAGAAAGAGATCTGACCCTCTTTTGTCTGGAAGAAAACCTTTTCTTGTAACTCTGAGCACAGAAATTCCTTAAGTTACAATTTCTTATTTGATAAATCCCTTACTGCAGTACAGAAATAACAGAGTAGGCAAAATGCTTTCTGCCAAGTGCGCTATGGCAACTGATCTAAGCGTAGGGCAGCTGAGGTTCTGGGCATCCTCATCGTGAGCTCAGAAAGGCTGACACGTGGGTGAGCAGGTTCATGTGGATGCTTCACCAAAGACACCACAGAACTGATGTGGCTTACAATGAAGGCAAATAGAAACAGCTACTGGATCAATCTATTGGAGTAGAAAGTATTTATAAGCAAAGAAAGAGTGATGGTGCTTCAGTTCAGTCCTCTATTACCACTGTTGGCTATCCTTTTAATTTCTTTGATGTAAGAGCCCAAGCCAAAAAAAACAGGACTTGAAGAGCTCAGATTAAAAAGATATATTTTTTCAAGTAAATGTGAAGTTAAACATTCAGTATACATTTTTATGAACTGGGAATTAAAGAGTTGGAAAGCAGTGTCTCCAGGAGAGTCTTGGGAACTGCAGATATTCGGCTGAATATGAAATAGACTGGGTGCAAAGAAGAGAAGACTACTCAACAGAAACAGAAAAACAGTTCCATTGTTGTGTACAGAATTATTTTAAAGTGGATGTAATAAAGGGCAGAATGTTTTGAAAACAGGAACAATTTGAACTTTGAAAAATCTGCCACATGGTGAGAAATATAAGAAGACTGTTGTACTTTATTCTTTTCCAAACAAGGTGAAGTGGTCATCTGAATATAGAAGGTGGAGGTGTTTTCACATTCAAAAACAAAAGTCTAAACTAACTAATGGTCAGAAGCAGAAGAAAAATTTAGACCAGAAATACAGCACGTACTGAAAGCAATCAATTAGAAGAAAAAAGTATTTAGCAGTATGATGGAAACTCAGGTTGAGACTAGAAGCTTTTAGGAAAAGCATGTTTTGACTTAAGCAAAAGTTAAAAGCTATTGAAGATGTGGTACAGATCACATCTAGCTTAACAAGAATTAACTTCTCTAATGTGATTTTTATCAGAAGTCTCAAGTCTGCAGATCTGTATTGATCTTTTAAATTCTAGGATACAGTTTCTCAATTTCCACGTGATTCTTCTTCTTTGTTTTCTTATGGCTGAAATGGAAATATTTTTCCTCAATTAGCCATCATATCCATTACACTGACACTTTAAATGACATCTCATGGCTTGGCGATGATTAGCACATTTCTTTTATCTTATTTAGAAAATTTTTCTGTTTAAAAATTCACCCCTTCCGTAAGCTGCAAAGGTCTCTTTCAGAAATGCACAAACTGCCAAACAGTAAGATTTAACAAAGGACTTCAATCTGCTCTTTAGCACTGATACATGGACTTCTGCATTTAAGATTTGGGCCCTGACCAATACTTTCCAAACAGTAGTGGCAAAAATGTATTTTTCTAATAATTTCCCATGGGGCAGATGACTTCACCTGATATTCACTGAAGATCTCATCTTAGATGTCCTTATTGTCCTGATTACCTTAGTATTGACAGCATGGGTATTGAAGGCACTGGGCAGCCATTTCAGAGGAACAGATTCATCTGATTTTGCTTGCTGAAATGAAGTTAGGGTCTCCACAAACTCTTAATGACTAAACTGTTGCTTCAAAAACCTCTTGATGCTGACAATCTTGCCAAACATTGCTAATATTTCCTATATGGAGAATTCTGCACAGAAATGGTGAGGAAGCAGCTTAACTGCACTTGGAACTTATAAAATAAATGATGTGAATCAGATTGTTTTAAGGGTGGTTCAGCACACCTGGGGCTCTAAACACTGGTTGGCATCTTACTTTTTTTGCAAAGAACGCAAAAAATGCAAATGTTCTTTGCCAATGTGTCAGTGCCCCAAAGAGGCTGTGTTGCCAATTCCCTTGAGAGTTCATCTACCACAATACATACTGAAGAGTGGAGCTGAGTATACTAATTTTCCTTCTGAAGCCATTAACCCAAAGCTAAGGAGGGGTTAGTCTTGTCTCCTTTTCTGCTATAGGTGAACACAAACCTAGTATCACAGGAAGGGTAGTTTTTTCCTAATTACTCAAGGCAATTTAGAATACGAGAAGGGGCAGTTTGCTAAAGGAAAGGTAATGGGGCCATTTAAGGAATCATATATATTAGTAGAAGAGTAAGCAAATACAGTAGAGAAATCACTATGACCAAGAAAAATAGTAAGCATGTAGCTAATTTCCAATCTATAATATCAGATGAAACATGAAAGTGCAACCCTTAATTATAAGCAAATATTAGCACAGACTCATGGGATCTCATCATAACATCTCAAGGTCTACATTCATGAAAATTTAAGCAATGTTTAAAATCATGTTAATTTGTTCTTTGTTTGTTTCTTTTCCTGCCAGTCTAATTTATTCCAAAAGACTTTGGTTCTCAAGCCTGGATATATTGATCATGCCTATGTAAAGCATTGTTATAGCCTAGGGAGAAGACTTTTGTGGAAAAAACTTGTCTTTGTTCTCCTTTGATAATTTATATGTATTTTGATGTTTTCAAGTTTCCAGTTTTGAATCATTTTTCAAGTCAGCAAGTTAATTTCACTTTTCCTCTTGAAGTCTTAGGCAAAGGCAGAAATGACCTCACAGACAATGATTATATACATCCTCCTCCTGGACTGGATGCTAGTGGATAATTATGTGCAGCATGTTGACTTCAAGGAACAGCTACATTTTCCTGTGTGTCTGTTTAAGGAGAGGACTCAAGGGACTAATGATTCTGGTCCCACTCATGTCAGTGTTAAATGGGACAGACTGAACATCACTTATGCCGTAAAAACTGCTTCAAGTTAACTAAACTTCATTATTTTAATTCTTTCAGCTTTATTTTTAAAATGACTGATTTACAAAGGGCACACAATGCTATTTGGCTATGAGTGTGCACTCATACAAAATGTATTTTCCTTCCTTTTGCCATGATTCTCCATCATTTGAACAAATTTGTATCATACCTAAAGTGCAAAATAGGAGTAAAATGAAAAATGTGCCTGGGAAGCAGAGTGAGTACTCAAGCAGTTAGTCCCCACTGAGCTCCTGCTGCATCTGCCTGCCATATTCAATTCCATTAGTGCAGAACTATCCTGCATATACCTGTACTAAGTGCTTATACTTTAGTATGAGCACACTTTAAGAGATACCTGGCCCACATCACAGGGTATTTGTACATTGCCTGTTAATACTACCAGCTATAAAACAGAAAAAAGCACAGGATAACAGGTCTATTTGGCTTCACTAAACAATACTGTAGAGTAATCTATAGTTTCATTCAGAAATAATGAAGTTATCATGTCTATGTGATGTACTATAAGTTCAATTATATTATGGTAGTTCTGCAAAAATGCTGGAGGCTGATAGAAAATAAACACACTGTCTCTCTAAGACTTTAATCTCAGTACAGGCAAAACCACACCAAGAGATGACAACACAGGGTAGGAGAGAATAAAGACAAAGACTCCTTGGTGACTTCAGTAATATGGTATGTCTTCATTATGTTCTTTTCCCTTCTGAGGCTAGTAAGAGGGAAAAGAGAAAACTATAGGAAAGAGGAAAAAGAAAAAAAACAAACCATTAAGTAAGGTACTGAGAAACTAAAGAAAATAAGAAAAGGGAATAAAAACCATTAATGTGAAGCAGTAGAATCTGTGTTCTGGCATCAGAGAACTAAATTAATCTAGTAACATCAGGAGCCTGGAGGTATGTTGACATAATACTATTAACAACTGTAATTTTCTCCAGAATATTTCATGCTTACCAACAAGTAGCTTCAAATGCCCACAAATGTTCAATAGGGTCATCTATTCTGTTGATATAATGAGATCTAGTATGATGGGAACCATTCCTGCCACCAAATTCCCTTGGTCACTTCCAGTACATAAGAGTGTCCAGGAATATTTATAGGAGCTGGCACTCTTCATGCTGCTAGTGACAAGCAAGCATGGAAAGAACAATAAATCAGATGTGCTTTGAGGAGTTACAGGACCTCAGCCCTTGCTAACTCACAAGTATCTTACTGAATTTTCACATAAGTGTTGCTAATGGAAAGGATGCTAACTACTTTAAAAAATATGTATTAATGCTTAGAAAGAATGATTAATCCTTAGCAACTCCAGTGTACTTAAAGCTCTTACCTGGATTCATTACATAAGAATAATAAATTATATTTAATAATTTTCAGTGTCAAGTGCTTTGTAGTCTATAGCTCAAGTGTAGTTACCTGAATCACTGAACACACAGAATCTGTAGGAGTAAAAAGTCCTATAGAAAGATATAAAATAAAACTAAAACAAGCTTCACTATCACCTTGGATCCCCCCCACAATTGTGGTGAAGTAGAATTCTGTTTATTCAGATGGAGTGTGCTCATAGTGCCAAGAGCCATAGACTGCTAGGGAAATTAGTGTAGCCTCTTTGATGTCATGTGCATCCCAGAATCTGTAACACACTGCTGAAACTGTAAGCATATCCTTTTGTTTATAACCCTAAACAGAACCATTTGAATACACACACTGAAAGAACTTGTAACAGAAGCAATGCATTTTCTTCCACCCAGTGATTCATTACGTACGGCTTCATTTTGGATACTGCAGTTATGTGCAATGCCATATGCTTTAGATTATAAAGCACACTAAGCAAACCATAAGTTTTTCAAGATGGTATGTAAAGGCTGTTTTTGCATCTGTTTGTTGCCAATGACCCAGATGACACTGTAATTAGAATAACAAATATTTTATGTGAAATCAATCATTTAGCTGTCTCTGAACCCTGAGACAATGGCTTTTAGATATACTTTGTTGAGAAACAAGATCCATAAATAGCTAGAATCTTGGCTTTTGCTGTTTTTGTCTTTCCAACAGAGTTCTGATCCTTCAGTATTTGTCAGTTCTTTCAGTTTTTATTGTGAGTGATTTGACTGTAGAGGAAAAAAGGCCGAGATTAGAAAAAGCCATACAAAAGAACTAAACTATCAGTTTAGACTAACATGAGCAAGATTCAAACCTGTCCAGCAAACAGCATGCTTCTACAAGTATGGTCCTGAAGATGTCTTCTTACATGCTGAATACAGAATACACAGGCCCTTCAAAGCCCTTCATATAATAACATCTAATAGTGGGTTCCAGAGGTGTGGCAATCAGTCAAAGTCCAAAAGCACTTCAGGTGGCGTCTCACAAGAACAGAGTAGAGACACAGAATCACCTCCCATGATCTGCTGGCACACTGCTGAGGATGCAGCCCACAATACAGCTGGCTTGTGATCTTTCCAGAAGAGACAGTTACGGATGAAAACCAGGTCATTCTGGGTATGCTGGAATTACTACGTATCACAGCCTATTTCCTAGTTCTAGAGGATCTGGATAATACAATAGCCACCAGGTGATAAAAAAATATCTATCTCACATTATTATGTGAGCTAAGTGATATCTCTCTCACTGTTTGAGAAATGCCATATGATCAATACAAGTTAATGAAGAAATTCACAGCAGAAAAGCTAACCAAGAGCAATTAAATACTAAGAGATCACTTCCAGATCAAGACATCCCTGAGCCACAAATCACGTTCGGCTAGAGAGTGTTCTGGGCAAGTATCTCTGCTTGTCCTACCTTTGTGCTATACCCAGTGCTTTTCCTTTTGGTTACTGTGAGAAAGAGAAAATTAGGATAAATAGATTAGGAGGGGAGTGGAAATGTTCTTTTTTATGTGTAGGTGTTTTTTTTTTTTTTGTTTTTTTTTTTTTTTTTTGTTTGTTTGTTTGTTTTGTTTTTTTTTGTGTGTAAGGTTGTTAATATTCAAATGGCCAGGAAAGAGATCAACTTAAAATACATAAATTCAAGCAGAACAAATCCCTAAGAGGCACCTGAAATGGAGGCTGAAGTAACTTCTCACAAGGCAAATATCAGAATCTTTGTTGTAAAGATATTTCAAGATCAACTTGAACTGTTTATGGCAGGAAGGCTGTATTACACTTGCCTCTTTGCTAGCAGTGCACCAGATCAGCCTGAGCTTCTGGAAGGCTGAAGCTGAAACTCTGTACAACGATGAAGACAAAGGAATTCCAGTAATTCTTCAGTTTTCTGCACATGCCCCATTTTCCCTTCTCAATGAGTTTTTATCTGAGGTACTAGTCCTAAAGTAGAAACACCTACCCTGGGGACACCTACACAGGCATTGTGCACTCAGAGGTTTGCCACGATGCAAGCTTGTCTCTCCAGCATTATGCCATGATTGGGACTCAGGCTGTTGATGCAATTTATTTATTTAGTGAAGTTAAAGAAAATAGGATTAGAATGAATCTCAAGTGAATGTTTTGACCTGCCAAAGTAAAACCATGCAGCATGTTGGAGGTATGAGAAATTTTCAAAATTGCTCAGAAACAAAAGCTATCAAAAAACTTCTCACAAACACAACACAGATGATACTAATGATACTTCTGCACAATAAGATGGCAGCTAATTCTTCAAAGAATTAGGATGATAATTTAGTCAATACGATTAAATAAATAGCTTTGGCAACTTTATAGTACAAATCCTAAATAATATCACAGTATCATAAATTTTAGAGATAGTCTCCAAAACACATTTGGAGCTACTAATACACAAGTTTTTAAACTGCAGATTGTGAATCCTAAGAGCTTCATCTCATGTGCTTCAGAAAACTCACTGGACACTTGGCATTGGTTCATCTTGTGGATTCTAGCTAAGAAAAGCAAAGCATATGGGGAAAAAGATGAAACAAACATGAAAAGTAAACAATGAGATTATCTTTTAAAAATAGTCAAAACATTCAGTGCATTAAAGAAGAGTAACAAATCACAAATATCTTCCTAATACTACTTCTCTACAGAGCCAACTACTGAATTTGCCAAAAATGCATTGTACAACTGTGGGGAGTTAGTCTGTGTGATCGAAAGTAGGGCAGGAGGCAATCTGTAAGTTCACACTCTATTAAGATGTGGTTCATAATGGTCTGTGTTTCAGAGTTGCTGTTGTAGCATATAGCCTGGATACATTTAAAGGTAATCCCTCACCTTCTTCAAAACTATAATAAAAGCTTTTTTATCCCATGCCCTCAGAGATTAAGCCACTTGATTGACTTTGAATTCCGGACACACAGGAAATTTGTATTAATTTAGCATAAAGATGAGGCGCAATAAAGGCTCTGTGGAACCACAACAGCATGGTCTCTAAGGTTTTGTTCGTTACAGAAACACAATTTGCATATCTAAAGGCTTGAAACCATGGGTCCATATTGATACAACTAGTATCTCAAATTTGAGTGTAGCAGATTCAGCACATATTTCAAAGAATAAATGGTAGAAGCCCAAGATAAAACTCTCAGTAGATTTCTTCATTAAGAAAGAAGGTCTTTTTCTGAATTCAAGGTAGTTGGCAGCAGTAACTTTTAAAGGAGGTATGAAAGCAAGCTTGACTGAAGCTTGTAAAAACACCACTAGTTAGGTATTTGCTTCCTGGCACTGCTACAGTACTTTGGTCTGACATTTGTACATGTTGGAAGTAAAGGAGACATCTTGGCTAGATAAGGGAAACTAATGCTACTGACCTAAGTGCTACAGCAATCCATTCATTTTAGGGGTTGTTAAGTGCTACTGGGACCCTCAATTAGTGATAGTTCAGAAGTGATCTACAGATCAAATTCATGCCACTAAATTCTGAAGGAACATTTTGAAAGAAAAACTGAAGAAACATAGGCAAACTATTCAGTCAATGACAGATTTTGAAAAATAAGCAGGAGTAGAAAAAACCTCCTGGCTTTAAAGATGTCTGTTAACCTGTGAAAGAGCATCTAGGTTTGCTTTTTGTATTACTTCCAAATCCAAATCACACTACTTCCACAACCAAATCACAACTATTGACAACTCACACTATGAATCAAGTGGAAGAATGCTAGACACATAAAAGGAAGAGCTCATCATTTTCAGTGGTGCAGTTCCTTATCTTTCATCCTGAAGTAGTAGATGGGACTGTCAAGTAATACAAAAGAAAATCCAGAAAATGTAGAAGAGTTCTTTAAAGAACAGCGAGGGAGGTCTGCAAAGAATTCCAACCATGGGATCTCAGTAATAGTATAGCAAATTTAAGCTATATATTTGGTGATAATTAGCAACACCACTTTTGGTAAGAGTTTGGAGAGGGCAAAGCACACAGAATACATATAATTTTAATCCAGTCTTTCCTAAATGCTTCTAGAGAAAATTTTGGTGAAGATTTCAGCTCACAGGGGCAGAGGAAGATGTACACATATACAAATAAAGTTAGTTGACCTGCTGGTATTCCAGTGACTTGCTCACATGACAGTATGTTGTTTGTTCTAAAATCACTGTGCCTGTTCTTGACAGGGCACAGCCTGCATTAATATATCAGCTCACTGTATTATATTCCCCTCTGAACACAATCCTTGTACTTGAGTGTACTTTTTTAAAATGGTAAATGCTAAGGAATTAGTTAGATTCCTCATTTTTCTGAGAAATACATGACTAATTCAAATGATTTTGATAACATTTTATTCCTCAGAACTTGATGAATTCTTCCTTAGAAAAATGAACATTGATTTCAGGGTTCAAACTGAGGCACTGGAAAGACTGATTTTTAAATCATTACAGCTTATCCCTTCTGGAAAATCAGGCTCCTCTATGGTGTGTTACTGCAGGTACACAGAATTTCTTGTCACTGCAGAAAATACAGGTTAAGTGATTTCTGGAATTTTTTTGCAAAGTTGCTTTGGATGTTTTTTCATCTCCTAATTACTACAGATAATTTATTTTTTTTAACCCCTTTCTTACAAGTCCATACTAGATTCTTGGCTGCTATTGAATAGTACATCCCCATAGAGTAGCTTGTGATATAACATCAAAATGTGTTTGTGTATTGATTCTATACTTGTGTCTGTGGGTATTACAGAATATGCAAAGTTTGTGAATTAACATTTTATTAATTACTGTGCACTAATTCCTTGCATGAATGACCCTCAAAGGACCCCACAGAGTTACAACATGAACAAACTGGTGCATTGCAAGTGTACCTTTTGCCACAGAATGCCACTTCTGATTTCTCTCTTTTGGATAGCCAGGAAGTACGGCCATATTAACATAACTCTCTTCCATAACATATCCTACTTCTCAGTAGGACTAATTAGCTTAGGCACGGCACTGCACTCATCCAGCTATACTGCCTCCGGGGTCTGATTCACATCTAGCTCGAGCAGCTTTGCAAAGCACTGGTATGCATTGAGTTGCTATATCATAAATTTATATTATGGCTTACTCTATACTAACTTTCCCATGGAGACAAAACCTAAAAATCAGCTTTCACTGTGAACACAGTCATCAAAGTCTCCTACAGAAGTAATGCTGTAATAATAATGAAAATATCCTGGCCCCAGTAGGAAGGCTCATATCCTGAAAACACTAACATAGGTGCACACCTTCACGACTAGAACTAGTTCCAATGAAGCCAGCCCCAACACTAAGCACATGAATACAAGTGAAAAATCAGAAAGTATCAGAAAAACATCAACATGGCTTAGATAAATAAGATTAAAATGAAAATGTGCAACAGAACTTTTACTCCAGTCTTTTGAAAGGCCTGTCTTAATTATTCCCATTATTAAAGGGCACTGTGAAGTAAAAGGCTATAGGCAGAGAGAAATATGCATTTCTCTTCACTTGTAGAAGATATAGTAAATTTTTAAAGTTTGTCACTCAGTCTATCTACATAATACTCAAATTAACTCATTAAGCAGTTGTAAGTCAGAGATAATTGCAAGCCATATACTTTCTATCAACACATAATAATATATAAGAGTACTTAAGACTAACCTTTGATGAAAAATTCTTATGCTAGGTTCTTCAATAAAACAAATGTAAGAAAAACTTGTGCTTTCATGGAGAATATGAATCAATGTGTAGCTGCTCATAATTGTCTAAATTAAGTGAATATGAAACTGTTGGGTAGACAAAAGCAAATTGAAGATAATCAGCAAAATTTATGTTTTCAAATAATGTACAAATCACATAAATTACTTCTAAGAGACCCATAAAACTATGAGTTTTGAAAAATATGAATATTATAATGTAGAAAAAAGGAAAGAAACATGACTTGTGGACCCTAAGTTACAGTTCATTGTTTGCTTTCACAAGGTAGATCAGCAGAAAACTATCTCCCTCTTGTCATGCATTTCATTTTTGATTAGGTCATTTTACATTATTAGTAACTTCAAAATGCAGACACAAAAACAAGAGATATTTTTTCTCTGAAGATGAAAATTATTAGAACAAATCTATAACACAGCATACAGAAAAAAAAGTTGCAGTTTTACTGCAAACACTCATTCACGCCAGAAGTCTACATGAAGTCAATGTGTTATCCAATGATGAATCACGTCAGGCCTTATGAGATGGCACCAATGCTCCTAAAAATATGTTATTTCTAGTGGTTTATCCCTTTTTCTTACTCTCAACCAATAACATATTTGTCTAAAACAAATTACTGTTCTTTCACCATTTTTTTAGCATTGTTCAAAATACTATTTATACAGAGCCATAAATCCTTATTTTTATTATTAAAATACATAGGAGAGGTTAACTACACTTATCATACTTTTTTTGCATTCTGCAATTCAATCTCTACTACTAGGACTTGATCTGGAAAGTTTGTGCAGAGCTACAATATATTAGGTAGCTGTTTTGACATATGTTTTGGCATTTAGCTTTACATGTTTTGTGTATTTGTTTTTCAGAGAAAAAGGACTACAGTTACTAGGTTTCAAACCCTTGCAGAGTAGGATGTGGGCAGGCTGGCTACACAGCTGCTGTGTGGCCTGTGAGGAGGAGGTGCCTGTACCATCTGATGATGCCAGCAAAGGGCCAATGTCTTCATTACACTCATCCTTCTTTCCCTCTCCTCCATGGCTGCAGTCAGTCAGGAACTAGGATAACCACTTGAACACACACAGAACGTGAGGGATGAATTTCCCAGTTATTTCTGCTGAACTATTAAATTCAGATGTCTACTGATGACATTCCAAATGTTATCATTACTTATTTCACTGCAGCTCATCACATAAAGAGAAATTCCTATATGAAGAGCTTCATGACCTATGGTTTATACAATACATCTTCTTATACAAGAAACAGCAGTAGCTTGTGCCACTGTTCAAGAAAGATTTGAATGCCCAAAGACAAGCTGGAAACCCAGGCTCACCTAAAGAAGCCTAGGCTCTTCAGAGCTCAGTGAAACACCATGGTAAGAGAGGGTCCAAGGGGGCCATGGAGCTGAGAGAGCACGGTTGATTAATTTTTCTAGTTTTGTTTCTGGAATGAAAAGAGAAGCAAATGTTTCATGTCCTATCATGTACCACACCACTAAAGAGGCAGCAAAGTTCGTCCTTCATGTAGAAACAAAAGGACAAAACCAAAAAGCCTGCCTGCCTGTGTTTTTCTTATAATTTTAAAGAATTTATGGCAATCCTGTGAATAAGAAATACTCTGCTGCTGCCAAAGTGTAACTATGATGCTACCCAAACATATTTCTAAAATATAATAAAAATAGAAGTTTGGCAATTTAACTTAGAACATCAGAAAAATGTGCTTATTGTCCATACCCAATGAGGGAAAAAGTCAATGACGTCAGAAAAACTGACTATGTTTTGGATTCTGGTTTGGGGTTTTTTTATGGTATCAAAAGATGGCATTTGAAGATGAGAAACTATTGAAGTAGCACACAAAGCCAATAGAATTATCTCACTACACTCGCCAATGTGCTTAAGGGGTTTTATCTTTAAAAATAGCCTAGTATTTAGTTGCCCAAGTTCCAAATGTCATTTAATGGATGAAAATGCCTAAAGATTACTTTTTGGCTATTAGCATTCTATAGCAGGGTAATTTAAATCTTATCTCAGGGTACTCAAGATCACAGTCCTGCTTATTTCTAAAGGGGTGGAACTTCCACCTAAGTGGAAGGGAAGCATCCCAATAAAAACCATAAAGCACAGCCATTGATGGACCCTATTCAGGAAGTGCCACGACCGGACAACTGTAGAGTGTCTAACCTGAATAAGAAGTTAACGAAACTATGTTTTTTTATCAATTTGTTCCCTCACTAATACTGGAATTTTAGGGCAACAGAAACTTTTTTTTATGAATTCAGGTCACATTAACTAACAGTTTCAGCTGAAATAACATGAAAAAACTTCAGAGATGTTGAAAGAATTCATTCTGGCATCTCAAAAAACAAAACATTTTGATTTTGTCACAAGGGGACTCCTTTCCCAAAACAGAGGAGGTAGTGCTGCCACCCCTGATATCCAAAAACTCAGTGATTAGGCCATGTTCTTAGATTGTGAAAGATGTAGCTTCAAGCACCTCCTTTAAATGATTTGGTACAGGGACCTGAACCCAAATATCATGCTTCTCAGGAGAGTAGCCTAACTGCTGGGTTAGAAAATATTCTTAGGTAGGTTTCTCAGCCTCATTTGTTGAAAGTATCCCACTTTACATAAAGTAGTTAAATATTCATTCAAACAGAGATTGAAAGCCAGGTGCTAGCCCTCTTTTTCTCTGACTGCTCAAATTACCAGGATTTCAAGTCATTCCCATGCTCTCTGTTTCTGTGGCCTACTTACTATTTAATGTACATTCCACTGATGGGAGAATGGGGAGAAGGAAAAAATGCTTTCTTCTCTGAACTTCTATATTGGCCTTGGGCATAGCCCAGACCAGTGAGAATGTGGGTTGGTGAAAGTTTTGAGCCTTACCTTTGCAAGGATGGTAGTATGGAAGATAAGAAATGATCATTTTCTAACACATAGAGTAGATAAAGTAGTTTAATGACAAGAAATAGTATTACTTAAAGGAGAAAGAAGTGAGACATCTGCATCTATTTGTATCCAATGTTTATCCCTATTGGCACAATTAATAAAAGCTATGCATAAATAAATCACAGAAAGTTCATTAAATCCACTGGCTCAGGCTGCTGACTAATTGGTAAATACACACTCGATAAAAATGTAAAATGTATGCCAACTCCACATTGTAAAGCTGTTTTCTAGTTAAGAAGTCTCTGCTTCTCTGTGGCTATTCCAACAGAGCTTGATTTTCACAATTATTGATCTTAGGGAAACAATAATGCCCAGAACAGTGCCAAAAGGCCTTAGAATAGGAAAACAAAAAGCAACTCTATCAAGCTTAGAGACCAAGAAGTTTACTATCCCATGCCTAGGGCAATTTCCTAACACACCCATGAAGCTAAGGTCTGCTGATGCCTATTCTGTACAATTCAACAGACTATTTTAGGCACTCTTTTATGAATGTGGCCTTCAGCACTTGCTTCTGCAATGTTGCCTTCAAGAAGTCCAACGTGAAGCTATCACTGCCTAGCAAAACTTTGCATCTTTTAAATCTGTCAATTCTGATATATCAAAAGTCTGGGAACTATGGAGGCCTTTGCAGACAGGCAACCAAACTCCACCAGAATTAGTCACAAACGAAAACTGATTATAAAAAATATTACAAGTATGAGAGTACCCGAGGCTGGAGAAGGTCACAGAAGACCATCTCCACTCATTTGGAAAGGATAAAGAATTTGTGAGCCTCAGAACATTCTCCTTTTCAGAAGAGGCCAGCACCCAGCCAGCCACAGATTTTTACAAACAGGGAGCTCATAAAAAGGTTTTTATACTTACAGTACCTGTGCAAAAATCCATGGAAAGCCTTAAATGAAGGGTCTTTTGCTACCATCACTTCAGACTCTGGACAGCCTTCCTGACATCAAACAAACCCAGATGTAAAGAGGCTTTGGGAGTTAGCCCAGTGCTTTGTCTGGGTCTGACCTCAAGTTTTGCGCATTTACTTTTTTTCCAAAACATGATTTAGAACAGATGTCACTGGACACCAGAGCTCTTCTCCAAGGCTGGAGTAGAAAATCACAGAAAAAAAGAGGGAGATACAGACCAGCTCAATTTACATTACATGAGAATATTGATCTGCATAGCAAAGAGAGGGTAAAATCCACACATCTCCAATTTTAGTTTAATTAGACTCACAATCAAACATCAGTGCTGGTTTCCCTCTATTAAGGGTTGGGAAAAGGCCTGGTTTGATTTTGAACAGCCTTAACAAACAAGTGGAATATTTTGGTTTAGGACCATCTCTGCTTATTTCTGCCATTGACTTTGGCAGTGCCTGAACATATTAAAAGCACTTGCCTCAAACCATACTTATGGTGTGCATGTTTGAAACAAAGGATGAAATAATGTTGAAAAACAGTATTATGAAACTGATATAGATTTAATAGTGGCTAAATGAAAGAAATGGGAATATGAAACCCCCTTCTTCTCTAGACAATGTGTGGTGAAATAATCTGTTCGCAATGAAGGGAAAAAGCTCAAAAAGAAACATTTGGAAACAATACAATGACATATGGTCCCATATGTTGAATCTATAACGCTTCCTAATTCCTTCAGGGTAAAATTCACCCCTCTCCTGAACAAATTCCAAGTAATTGAGATTTGCCTGAGAGGACTGTAGGACCAGAATCTTCCCTCCATACACAGACAAGAGAAGACTTTAAAGCAGCTTCACTGCAGTTGCCATTTTACCCATGGCTTGAAGCAGCACCGAGAATGTTTTTGATCCTTTTCTAGGTAATTATAATTGCTGATCCAAAGGCTCATCCTCATTTCTTCTCCTTGGCTTAGGCTGCTCAGGGCATGCTTTCCCTGTAGGGTGCTCCATGGTAAAGAAGGCATGTGCTCAGCTTTCTGAATCATACTAGGACAGCAGTACAGCTGGAGTTGCTTTAAAACTTTTATATATAGCAAGTTGCATGTTGGTGGTGATAAGGCATCCTCAGGGCAATAATGCTCTGAGCAGTTTTTGGTGATGCCTTTACAGCCCTTAGATTTTTGAGATACAGGATTTCCACTTCTAATTCCTGGTCCTACGCTGTTCATCATTCCCTGAATGAGGGAGTTAAAGAAGAAAAAGCCTGCAAAATCTGGCTACAGGTTTTATCCTCTTAGCAAATAGATTTTGTAAGTGTGCTGAATACAACTGTTTAAACATCTATCCAGTAATGAAAGCATCTCATACCCAAATGCTTTGAATTAAATTGTGACATAATAACTACTATTGGAATTTTGCCATATTTTGGGTGGCTGCATTCCTCAGGATTTAGGTAACTGCCTAGGTGAACAAATTACTGGAGGTAGTTAAGCAGTAACAGTTCTGTTGACTCCTCAGAGCTCTGGAAAGCCAGGCTACCTAGAGCTAAGGTGCTTACTGGCAGATCTCATCGCTGACCCATATGGGTGTAACTTTGCACTGCAATACCTCTGCTTGCACATGAAAGGAAAACTTTTCTTGCAACCCTTATTCTTATAGTCCTTGTTGATGGGTTGTTCCGAACTTCAGAAGCTCCAAAGATGGAATTTATTGCTATTTGTCTAAATGCCCATTTTAAAGGTCATTTAAGCTGTTTATTAATTTGCCTCATTTTTGCAATCTCTAGTTTGCTTCAGGTGCTAGTAATTAGCTGAATTCATTGACCTATTTTGTTTGTATACAAATAGTTTTGAAATTATACATCATTAAATGTTCTGTATTAGTATTCTTGTTCATACTACTTTAAAATTTGTGTTAAGTACCATGCCATCCCCACCTGCTAGGAAAAGACATCTTTGCATTTTGTTTTTGTGTTTTACTCAATTGTGTAGTAGCAACAGAAATTACCTGTGAACATTGGAGGGAGTAACACTGCAGCAACTGGCACTTCCACTGAAAAATGACCTATGAAATGATGCCTAGATTTTTCAGTTCAGTTAAAGTTCATCAACAGAGAGGGGTATTCAAAAGGTATATTCATGACTGGTATCAGAGAAAGATAAAAAATTGTAACAGATATTAAATAAGATCAATCAAGTCACTAAAAAAACTTCATTTTGCAGAAATCTTGCTGTGAAATCAGAATAAAGGCAGAAAAGCCTTTGTCCCTGATTTGGTTGCATGAGAGAACTAGGCAATATACTAAAATCAAATCAAAATTTTTCATTTGATTTTTCTTTAACTATGATTAAATACAGCACAGGCTTATTATGTCCTGCATTCCTCAAAGATACATTTGTTCTTCACTTTATATGTCAAAGCTTGCATTAAGAGAAGTTTCTAGGGAATCACAGCATGATTAGAGTTGGAAGCAGCCTTTAAGATGGAGTTCCAACTCCTCTGCCATGGGCAGGGACACCTTCTGCTACACAGGTTGCTCAAAACCCCATCCAACCTGGCCTTGCTCAGTTCAAGGAATGGAGCATCCACAGCTTCTCTGGGCAAGCTGATATTCTTAAATATTACATCCTCCACAAACCAATAAACCTAAACATACACAGAGGCATCCTGCAGTTCCTAGGCACAAGACAAGGGGCTGAAGGAATTGCAGACTGCTTCTCTGATCTGCTCTGTAAATTGGCAGCATGTGACACCTAGGAAAGACATATTCCAGCATCAGACATCAGCTATAATATCCTGTCCATGTAGCAGGATAGCACCTGATTAATAATCTCAATACTTCAATATTCAAAACCTCTTTTATGCTCAGAGATTCATGAAAAGTGTCTCACAGTATGGTTTGCACACATTGACAAATGATCAGTAATACTTGTATGACACATATAGTTACCAGTTAGTTGTCACAGTCTTCTGGAAGCCTTTTTTCTCAAAAGCAGAAAAATCCACTGTGTCTGTACTGAGAACCCTGGTTTCAGGAAAGGTGCAAAAATGCCCAATAAAATGATGGTGTGTCCTGCAAAGGATCTGTCTGTGTACGGAAAAAAACGGCTGTGTCAAGTACAGCTTGAATGAATTTTTGTTCTTGAGTATTATCTGAGTTGACTGAGATGCTGCTTTGCTACCTTAGTGACCCAGCTGCCCAGCTCAGTAGTGCTGTCACAATGACTCTGATCCACAGCAAATACTAGAGCCTAGCATTCAGACCTGTAAACATAAGGTGTTACACAAACAAGGCTTACAGAAGGAATTTCTACTACACAGAGGTGTTGGAGCTGTTGGGAGACTGTCCTTGTCTTGCAATTAGATTAGAAACCACAGTCTTAGGGCAACACAGGCACCACCCTAGGGAAGCAGTGTGTGCTCTAGGATTAGCATCTTTTCAGTCCAGGTCTACTCATTTGGGGTCATCTCCAAGTAGAAGTCCACCAGACAATACATATATATGTACCTTTTTTTTTTGTTTTCTGGAATACAGCTATAAAGCTATCAAAAATACAAAGGAGGATTTGATGATGATGAGGGCTTCAGATTTCTGAGTCCCTCACTAAAAGAAGTAGAGACCTTTTAAATCCATAGACAGGGATTAGAAATTTTGCTTCTCCAGCTGGAGGACACGGCTAACAATTATCCAGACAAAAACAACAAAAGACAAGGAAGGATGTAAAGAAAGCATTTAGGTTCAGAACCACAATAAACTCCAAGAATAATCTTCTGCCGAGTACACTTCTAGAGGGCACTAAGCTAACCTTAATGCTGATCCAAGATGAGTTTTATTATCTGATAGATACACAGCCAACAGTACATCCTAAATTTATACACAAGTTCTACACACATTATAGGAATGAAAAATCCTCCCTCTTTGGGAAATCATCCTGTCCTGAAGGGAAAAGATGATTATCCCTCTTCCAATCACCATCATTTGCTCTTCTCAAGGGCAATGAAGGCATAGCTACTAGAAACCATTTCAAAATCTAAACTAAGGTGGGACTGAAGAGGAATGGTATGGGGAGGGAAGGATATAGCTATTAGTATATATATTTCCAAAACTACTAATTGTGCCACTTGCTTACTTCTCTTTGGCTCTTGTCTCTGCTTGTCAAAGTGCTTACCAACAAACTGTTTATTTGGTGTCAACACCACCCCTGTCAGAATGTGAATTGGCATCAGCAGTGCGTCAGCCTGCACCAGTGACGAGTGATGCTGCTCAGTCTCCCCCACTGTAATCCTTACATTACTTTTTCTTTTAAATGTGAACTTGACGCTATCCCCATTAGCCCATCACCAATACTTGAAAAGTCATCTCTCTTCTTTAATATTTGGAAATACTTAAAGAGTTTCAGGAAAATATTTTCATGGAATATTTGATGTAAAAAATGCTCCAAGGCAGATAGATTTTTCTGGTTAACATTTCAAAATTGCTTCAATGATACACTTCTATGTTTTAATTTTCCAGCTGGAAAATGAAAATTTATTCAATATTTAAAAGGTCTTTTACAAAATACACAGAAACTATTAAAAACAGTACCTGGGCTATTCTGCAGAAAAATAACACACCTGGGATACAAAGCCCTGTAGCCACTCAGCAGTCCACAAAACAACTTCAGTGAGCTTAACCAAATTCTTCCTTCCCAGGAAAACCATGACTCAGAAGGCACAGAGCCAATGCTCTCTTGCCAGATATTGGAAATGAAAACTGAGAAAAAAAAAGCATTAACTCACCCAGGACAATGCTCAGCTTCTAGATGGACCCAGGCTGGTACCTTTGTGAAAGCATCCTTAGACTGAGTGCAAAGGGGCCCAGTGTGCAATTACTGCATTTACCTAACATTTCCTGGAAGAGGACAAGAAGCAGATGGGTCTATATCCCCACTTATCATCTGTCAGATTGGCTAAACTGGCTTTACATACATGCAGCTAGGAATGTTGTACAGCACTCTCCTTCACATCCATTCTCCAGTTGACTGCAATTTTCCTTCTACATCAAATTGCCTCTTGCATTAAGAAGGCAGTTCCTAGACAACTTTGCTCCATGCATGCAGGGAACAACTGGTACATGCTCCATGTGTGGCTGTACCATTTTGTTTAGAATGGCGTAGCACTTTCAAAGTGGATGGAAGGCTGCAGAAGAATTGCGATTTGTTGATCTGCTGACAAAACAACTTTGTCCTGACCACTCTGATCTGGCTGAAGAGAATACAGCAGCAGCACTGGAGGTATATGCAATCTGCAGAATGTCTTACTGCCTTCTAAAGTACAATTACTGCCACCTTAAAGCAGAAAATAGTCCACTGAACAGAGCCCATTTTCTCAACCTGTGGAGGGCAAGATTTGCTCTATGGTGATGACTATTTATTGTAATTATATAGAAACACATAGGAACCACAGACCTACAGGAAAGAATTAGAGTAATGCACAAGACTAAGCAAGATTCAATATTTCAGACTCTTCTCTTCACTCTGGCAGGCTCAGCTGTGTCCCAGACAGCTTTGGTGTACACATATTCTTCAAGGCACAAATGAAGAAAAATCACTCCAGTTATTCACAGGTCTTTTTCAGCCTGCTACAGCAATGATAAAGTTTATTCTTTCACTTACAAGACTCTGCAGTACCAGCAAAACTTCTTAAAAGCTCTCCCTGTTTATTTTTTTCATATTTCAAAGGAAACTTTTCACTGCAAGCTAACTCCTCTGTTAAAAGTACACCCTACCTTTTAATATTTGTAACAAAGACTTAATAGAGACCTGAAGGTCTACAGTCTTAGAAATAATGAAGCTCTCAATGTATCTCCATGATACATACATATCTAGCTATGGCTGATTTGTCTGTGTTGAGTGCTAGGTTGGCACTGCACTAAAGCTTCTAACTCTAGTGCAACCAGAGCCAGTTTTTCTGAGTACTTGCTATCTGCACACATCCCAAGGTACTTTCACAAATTCTGTAAAAGTGAAAGACAGAAGTTTACTCTAGCCCAAAGAAATGGAAAACTTGTGACTTATTTCAACCACTCTTGTCCAAGGTTTTCTTTGAAGGAGATGATAACACTTCCTTCACCCACTGCTACAATCTGCACACAAGACTTGATCAAAATCCAGCAGGGTTCCCATGAATTAGCTATTTTAGAGCCTAGGCATGTATGCTTAGGCAAATTAGAAAACACTGGTATTTTAGCTTCTTGGATAATGAAAAGGAATTTCCATATTAAAAGCTGGTAGTAAAGCTGATGGCAGTTTTCAGTTTTAGAACCACATGAGATACTTTGAAAGAAAGGGACACTCCAGTGATACCATGAAGTACTATGCAAACAGAATTTGGCCCAGCATATGAACACAGTCTCAGTTAGAATCTGGGCTTGAAAAAATTTCTTAATTTCTTTAAGAATCAGATCTTAACTTTGCAATGACTTCTTTTTCATCTGCATGCAAGATTTTAAAAATAGGACTGGTGTTTCCTTTAATTAGTATTTGATATAGTATTAATATTCCTATTTATCTTTTACATGCCATATGGATTACATTCTCATTACTTTTGATCTTAATACTTTTAAAATATGTAAATCAGCAGACAGACACCCTCTTTAAAGCAGTGTTTGCACACCACATCTATTATTGCCTTGGGCAAAAGGAAAATATCTGCATTGCTAAAATTCCAGAATTGTGAGGAAATCTTGAAAAATCAAATATTAAACTGATCAATCTAGATGAATTATATAATGACCATGTAAACCGCAGTTGTTTAGAAAATGCACTAAAAATGACATTAAAAGTGGCCAAAGGCCATTAAAGAACATGTACTTAAAAGGGATCAACGAATTTAAGGAGAAATATGTTTTCATAGGTTGAGCTAATTCCAGATGCAACACCTTAGAAGAACACTACAGTTTTTTTAAAAACTCATCTTTAATGAAGACATTAAAACCACAATGATTTATTTTCAAGTTTACAGAAGATACTGTTATCTTAATTAATCTATTGTTTTTCCAACACCACAGCACACTGTTGATGAATAGACTTGCATTTGCATGTGTTTCCATTTGTCTGAATGTTATGGTTAGGCAGGAAGGAGAAACTTATGGGACTTATCAATACAAAAAAGGGCAAAAAGGATACATGAGACTGGCCTCTGTTCACACTGCACTTAATCTCCAATGATATGGGAAGCATTTGGATTTAGTGTTGAATGAATACGGTTCATGAGTGTATTCCAGCATTGTAAAAATCTATCCAATATGTAAAAGTCTATCCAATCATTTTATATATGCTCTTCCTATAATATATAATATTTTTAGCTAGTCAAACTTCTCTGCCTACATTATACTTCTGAAATGTATGCTGAGAGTTTTCAGAATAAATGAAGCAAATGTAGTCGTGGAAACCAGACTTTACTCAGTACCACCATGCTCTGACTGAGAGATGGAGGGAGGATGCTGTGCAGCTGTAATCACATTGCCTGCCCCAGAGCATGTGTGCAGTGCCTGCCTAAGGTATCCATTCCCTACCTTCCAGTCCTGAGAAGTCTGTGTCTGTTGAGAAATACCACATAAAAATTACTGTGCTGGTTGAAAAAAAAATTGCTCCTCAGTATCAGAAAAGGCACATTTGGGTAAATTTGGCACAGGAGGATCCATTTAGCTCCTCTCATCTTTATTTTTATCTGATCTTATCTAATATCCACTGGATTAACTGGGACCTTCACTGTCTTGACTGAGCTCTGAGTACAGGCCAGAAACCTGACAGCCTGATATATTTAGCACTTCATTTGCATTTTGGTTATTTTATGAATTTACAGGACAAAATACTGATGCTTATTCAAATGCGTGTAAGAGCACACATCACTGCTCCTTAAATTGAATCACAAGGCCATGTTTGGCAGGGTTCTTCCCAAATGAAAACCTGAGCCTGAGGTCTTTATTCCTGGTACAATGGCTGTGTATAAACCATTATTTCCCTGGGTGCGTACCAAGCACAAGGTCCATAGCAATGAACGTAGCGAAAGTCAAAAAAAAAGAGAAAAAAAAATTTTTTCTAAACAACAGTCTAGTTTAAGGAATAGTCTATACCAGCAAATGCTACCAATGATTTTATTTCCTGACATCATCTGGATTGGCAAAAATCCTCAGCCAGAAATACTGTTGGTTTTTTGACCAGAACATCTCAATCCACTTGGCAAAGTGCTTTAAGAACTTCTTTCCTATGATGCATGTCTTTCCAGAAAGGAAGTTTGTTGTCATACATCTGCAGTACAGTTACAGTTTCAAAGTCTTCTAACTGAAGATAAGAAGACTAACTTGCCAGTTCAGTGCAGACTTTTTTTTCAGATGCCATCTTGCAACATTTTTCACATAAATCTGCAGGTTATAGTCATACACTTGCAGCAAAAAGAAGGCACATCAGAGTTCTTAAATTTGCAGGAGTCTGAGAAGCATCACAAATATTATTGAAATTCCTATGCAACTAAATTAAAATGTTTTTTCTCAGTTACTTGCAAAGGCATAATTAGCAAGGTATCAGTAATCGAAGCAGCAACTGTATATCCCCAACTGTGTTTAGAGTAACTAGGAAACAGAATGCCTTAGAAGTAATGTAAATTTCCCCTTTAAGTGTCTTAATGACACTGTAGGAGACAACGCAGCAGTTAGTTATTGCAGTTTAAATGTTTTATGTACTTAAATCACATTTATTGCTCATTACAGTTTCACAATGCAGATACGTATTATCTTTGTCTCTAAACAAGAAATATATCAAAGAAGAAAGTCTGTGCACAGCCTTGCTATATTGTCTATACTGCTCAACCCATTTATTTTTCAAGCTGTACTATAAACATCTAATTCTAAGTTACTTAGAATTCAGATTTCAATCCTTTTTTAAAATTGAATGGTCTTAGGCAATGATTTTTATAACACTAAACAAGATGTGTGGATAACCACTGCCACACTCTGAAGTACTGGGACCTTTGTGATGAACCTATGCTTCTGACTGCTGCATTTATTATATGCAGAACAAGGAGATGTTGCACACAAGCCTGTGAATTTCTATGTTAATAAATCAAGGATCTCTTGGCTACTGAACTCACAGCTCTGTTCTCTAGTTAGTTCACAAGTATTTCATATCAAAGGGATGCAAATTTGAAGGTTTAGAAATAAAGGCGTAGCTCTTTCAAATTTGAAGCTAAATAAAAAGCCTGACAAGCAATACCATTAACAATCTGTATTGCTTTTACCCAGTCTCCGTTCTTTAAATTTAAGCACAACACTAAAGAGTGGGACTCCACTTTCACCTCTGCTTCAGGTAGCAGACTTACTTTACTCAATGATACAGCACCTACAGAAACTGCATTACAATATTTAATGGAAGTGACCCCATTAAAAAAAAATTCAAACAGCTATTATAAGCAAAACCTTCCTCACCTTCTATTTTTTCACCACTAGGATGTGGAAACCTTCTTGCCTCCTTCACTGCAATCCCACAATGCATAGCACATTCATATAAATATAACCTTGGAAACAGCTTCATGCTAAAGCAAACAACTTCCCTCATCTCCTTTGTGAAATTATATACCCACACCGATGTACAGAGGGCATAGTGATAGGATATAAACTGCTTTCATGGGCCATACAAGAGAGAGGATAGTTCTCAAAAGTGCTAACCTTCCTAACCTAGCACAGGCCACACACTCACATGAGAAGAAGCCACAAGCAGGATATCGTGTTAACCAAGTCTGTTGTTTTAGCTGAATTGTTTTAGATTAATGATGACTTCTTTTCCTGTGCCCTAGTGAAAACGGATTCTTGTTTCAGTTCTAGATCACTCTTGACAAGTCAGCTGGGAATATGCAGAACACAATGTACACCAGATTCCAGCACACTGCTGTCTTCCTGCTCTGAGCTTTGTCATCAGCTTACATGAAAACAAGCACAGGACCATCCCACCAAAACTTGTTTTGCTCAGTTTGTTTTTGTTTCAAAAGACCCTTCAGGGGAAACAATCTGGTCAAAAATCCAGCCACAATTCAAAATGTTTACATAAAACACACTTGGGGCTCAAATCTGTGGGAGCAATATTTTAAAACGCTTGTGTTTTTGTTTCTGATTTGCTGTTCTTACTCAATGTTCCGGTATTGGTATGAGAAAAGCCAGACAAAACCCCAAGCATTAGTGTAACAAATGTAATCCAGATACAATGGGCTAGATTTACAGACCAGCCATGCTTGTTCATGGTGTAGCATGAAGATGCATGATGATGCTGAGCATAATAAGCCCAATTTACAGTTGCCCTGAGGCTCTTCAGAGAAGAACACCCCTAGCACAGAGGGCCTGCTCACTGCATGCAGAGCCAGCTCTGTTTCTTTGTTCCTACTTGTCCCAGGATAGGAATCATTCTAAGGCAGGGCAGCACAAATGTGAACAAAAGTCACCAGGATAAAGGGCTGCAGTCCCTGAGAAATAATTTCTCCCATATCCTCTAGTATTTCCCATTTTCAGCTGATGTTGAACTGGAGCAAGCTCTGCAAATATGGGGAGATCTTCCTCTGCTGTACCTTTTCAGAGGTTATGAGAGACATTTGTCCTGCATCAACCCAGCACCTGCAATTTTCCAGTTGGCTTGCAAAGAACATGGTAGACACAACTTTAACTCCTTTACAGTAAAACTCGGCTCTCTGACAGATCATATGTACTTCCTGAGTCTTTTTCTGACTACAGCATAGCAATGACAAATCTAAAGGTAGACAATGATGTTCTTATTGCTGAGATTTCTTCTTTGCAGAATTTATTTGATGATATTGAGGGAATATGTATGTCATTGCCACTAATTTTTTTTTTTTTTAAACAGAGCATAAACAAGAACACAAAGAAAGTTTCTTTTCCTGGTAAGGTGTTTTTGTATTATTTCTACGCTAGTTATCCAGAGGCCAATGTGGGACACACTTACTCATTAACCAACAAGGGATAAAAGACCTTGATAACCCTCTGCTAAAGCTTACACTAAATTGTCAAGTCAAATAATAAATCTGGTTCTGGTTCTCAGAAGCAACTATCAATAGAGCTGAAAGATGTTGTTTTTAAAGGACTATGCCCAGAAAGCAAGGCACATCTTGCTCTGCTGTGGATGACGCTCCATAATCATAAGATCTCAAGAAACCACCACATGAAGATCTAGAAGAGTGTGAACTTGATTTAAAGCTCTCACCAACATTCCATTACATTTGGAAAGGTAGAAAGCCACAGAATCATAGAATGGTTTGGACTGAAAGGAATCTTAAAAATCACCTAGTTACAATCCTCTGCCATGGGCTGGGATGTCACCCATTAGACCAGATTGCTCAGGGCCCTGTGCAACCTGACCTTGAACACTTCCAGAGATCGGACATCCAAAACATTTCTGGACAGATTCTCAGTGCCTCGCCACACTGAGTAAAGAGCTTCCTAACTTCTAATTTAAAGCCGTCCTCTTTTAGCTTAAAATGGTTCCCCCTTATCCTTGCTATCTGCCCATGCAAAAAGTTGCTCTCCCTCTTTTTCACAAGCCCCCTTAAAGTACTGGAAGGCTGCAATGAGGTTTCCCTAAAGCCTTCTCTTTTCAGGATGAATAACCCCAGCTCTCTCAGACTGTCTTAACAGAAGAGGTGCTCCAGCCCTCTCTCCATCTTTATGGCCACCTGTGGACTCACTCCAGCATGTCCATATCTTTCTTGTGCTGAGGACCCCAGAGCTGAACACAGCACTCCAGGTGGGATCTCATGAGAGTGGAAGAGAAGAGGAAAATCCCTTTCCTTGACCTGCTGGCCACTCCTCTTTTTATAGAGACATGCCTTCTGGGCTGCAAGCACATACTGTTGGCTCATGTTCAGCTTTTCATCCATGAGAACTCTCAAGTCCTTCTCATAGGTTAAGAGTCATAAAGGCATAGGTCATAAAATCACAGATGAATGAATTTAAGCCTGACACTAAACATCACTAAATTAAAAAATGTAAAGCTTTTGCTTAGGTACAATACTGAATACAGAGATGGACACAAACAGAGGAATTTAAAATAACATTAGGAAATAAAACTGAAAATGTCTTCAGTCCTTGTCTGCAAAGACAGAAACATCATGGCTGTACAGCTGCAATGGATGTGCTACTGAAATGCAGAATGTAAGACTGCAAATCCTAGAAATCCTGCGGGGGTAATCTCAATTCCTCCTCCTGTCTCCAGTTAACTTCTGGAGTCTTGTTTTAAGGCTGAATAAATAGTGTAACTCACTGCACTATCTGGAGTCTCTTCTCCTGATGTGATGTTAGGTATTTACATCTTTTGTTATCTTTTGTTTGTTTGGTTAGCTTCCAAAGTTCATAAACAGAAAATAAAAAAGGGTCAAAAATAAAAATTGGTCACTGAAGAAAAGGTCGTTATTACACAAGGGAGAATTTCCCTTATTTCATCTGGTCTCTTCTTTATTTTCAAAGATTTTTGCTCTACAATTAAATTAATTAGTCTAAAATTAATGCTCTACCCTTTCAGAGACACAGGCTTCTTAAGCATAACAGAAAAACTATGTTGTAAATAATGATGTAAAGTGCTGCACACTAATGATGCAATTCTACGGGCAGTACTGCAAAGGAAATTGTTCGTTAAGTATTGCCATTCAAAAAGATTTTACCTTTTAAAACAGAGAATGAATTGTAATTCTCCTTTCAAATGCTCTAAACTAGAATTACACTTTTCCCCGAAAAATTTGAGCAACTAGATAGAGCAAAGAAATGCTAAAGAAAGCAGCAGGACATTTCACTGCCAAGGCTACCAAGCCCTCTGTTCTTACCAAAATTGAACGGTATCTTTTTTTGTTTTCATCTCACTTCTTTCTCCTTTCTTTTCTTCTTTGATGGCATATCCCCTCTACACTCTACTTCTGGCTTGGTTTTAATCCCATCATGTCTGTCCATGTCTGTCACATGTTTTCCAAACACGTGAAGATCTGCATGGTTTCATCATGCATTGTATGCCTTACTGTTATAATCTCTTTCAAAAAAAAGTTTAGATTGGCTCCTCTTTTTTTCTTTTCTCTTTTTTTTTCCTTGCAAGTCACACCAGAAGTGACTACAATTTCACAAACAAGTTACAGAATTTAAGCAGAAAATTGGCAGATGCTTTCTGACCGTGCATGTTTATTTTGTAGGGGGGACAAGAAGACGGAGTTCTGTGAATTAACAGTGATTTTCTTCAATATGTGTCAATGATTAGCTTATGTGGCATGCTACTACCATGTAGGCAATCTCTGATTTTGAAAGTTTTAGGTTGTAAGTTGCTTATGATGATGAAAGACAATAATGAAAATCCTACTTCAATTGCAATGCCCTGAGACATGTCTGCCTGTGGCTGTCTAATGACTGTGTTCTTCCCAGGGAATGTTTTAAAGTAAATTGTGGTTTACAAATAAAAGTATCTAAATATAGCCATGCAAATTTTCATTTTTCTAAAGCAGTTAAGCTCCCTTGGATATGAAGCTGAGGAATTTACCCTTCTTGGGCCCTAAATCAATGATCAAAAGGCACAAAGCGTGAGCCTGGATATGCAGACAGAAAACTGATATATACTATAGACTTGAACTTACAGCTGTTCTGAATACATTGCAAGGGGCAAATCCTTGTGAGGAGATTAAGAACTTCCAATTTATCAGTTTCTTATGAATGAAATATTAATTGGAAGCACATGGACAACAAGAGATGAAAGAAATTGATATCACTTAGTTTCAAAGTCTGATGAGCAAAATATGAGGGGTTAGCCCAAACTGGAAGCTTGCTCCTCTGCCCTTTTGGGACGTTAGATGAGACAGTATGCAGACCTGAACTCCATATATATTCACCTATGTCTGAAAACAATCAACAGGTCAAAGATTTTTGTTACACAAGTATCTCTTTTACCAATTTTTAACTATAGCACCTAGTTGTTCTTCATTTTTTAAACTACAATTATCTATGCTGTTACTAAAATTAGTTGGTTTTTTTTTTCTTTTAGAGCTGCAGCAAACTTAGTTTTGTATTTTTTTTTCAAATAAGCCTTTTAAAACCAACAAGCTTGCTGTTATTCATTTGATAGTCATGCTCTTTATCATGACTAAGAATATGCAGTAGAGAACAGCATTAAAAGAATGTAGAAAAAACAATTGCACCACTTTGCTGCAGGGTATTTTTGGTGTTTGCAAATCCCAGTACTACAAAAAGAGGCTACACAATGTAATATTTAAAATGTAACTTTTGTGTGTGTGCAGGAGGCAACATAAGCACACTGGCGAGACGGAGTCCCAAGAATAGCACTACACTCAGAAAGCCGCAGACAAAGAATCGGAGACGTTCCTCCTAGCCTACCAGGACAAAAACCAGCTGCAACTGAAGGTAAAGAGCTGGGACAGCTTTCTAACTTTTTAGTACAAGGCAATCACACACATTGTCTATATTTGATTCCCAACAAAAAGCAAGATAGTCAGACGAAGAAGGATATATTAAAGATGATCAAATCGTCATGGGTATTCTTGATGCTATTCAGCTTGTTAGTCATTCTGTATTCCCCCTGTCAGACTTAGCCTGGTAGGGCAGACCAACCTGACAAGCAAGAGGCAGTACTTAGTAACTACTAAGTTGTGCTTCTTGCCTTCTACATTGTTCACTGCCTATGTTTTCACATGCACAAGGCAGGAAAAACCTTAAACACAAAGAACAGGTACTGAGATATTTTTAGGAAAAGAAATATTAGAATTCATAAAACTCTTCTTTTATACATGTTGTGTTACAACTAAGATATGCTTGTTGCCTACCTGACCACACAGAGGAAATCAGCTCCTCTTTTTCCCACTGGCAGTAGTAACAATACTTCCTGCAATTTTGGTACTCCGACCTTCCCTTGGGGGAAAGGTGCTATAATCAGGGAAGGCGAGGGTGTGGCATTGTTTTTCTGCTGTACTGCCAACACTTGAACACAACATCTTCTTACTGTAATTCTCTCCATAGGCAAGGAAGATCCTCAAGAAAGATTATCCTTGCCTGGGGTCTGAAAGGAGTTCTGCAAGCTCATTACTGCAACAAACTAGCATTGGCTATTGCTATACTCAGCTTAATCATTAGAGTCATCTGAGGCTATCCATGAGAGAATCAAAATACAAAATACTTCTAGTAGAGAGAAGTAATGATGGACAGCCAAGTAATACAATCAGTGTCATGAGCAGAGCTAATAAATAAGTCATGTAAGGCAATTTTTTCCATCCAAATGCCTCAGAACCAGTTCATGATTTAGTGAATGGAATATCTATTTATCAAACTGTATCTATGAGTAACTAGTGGATCTACATCTTCACATATGCGGTTGCAAACATTTTGTCCTCAGTATCTATCCTTTATCTGTCAGAGATATTTGGGATTTTTTTTTTCATTTGTATTGATCAACCATGCAAATTATATATCATCACATATATGATTTTTGGCAGCGAATCACAATCCACTAGAATAATAACTCAAATTTAGAACAGAGGAAAAACATCCAAACCCATACACAAAATACAAAATACATAAGAAGTTAATTTGCTATGGTACTGTCTGAACTATCCCACACACCTTATGTAATGTTCTGCAACATCACATTAATTATGTTACTGCTTTTACCAGCATGTTATCTCTTCACAGCATCTACGAAGAACTATAAATAAAATGTGTGAAAGCATACATTGTCTTCTAGAAAGATGTTCTCAAATCTAGCTATTACTACTCAGCTACAGGAAATTAATCAGAGTGAATTCAGATTTTTAAACAGCAGCAAACACCGAGAAATTGTTTGGTAACATACAGCTAGCACATTAAATCACAGCTCTATAAAAGCAAACAATTAATGGTCTCAGTATTCTTCTTACAAAATACCCAGAAATAAAGAAATTATCTAAAGTTTCCTAATGATGAGAAAAAGTTTAAAAATTCCACAATTAAAAAAAAAAAAAAAAAAAAAAAAAGCTATCGTTAAAATACAATTACAGTTATTTTTGCTTTGTACTCTCTCTCAAAGCTTCGTACCTACTGTACTTACTCTAATAAAGTTTACTTAAATAAAATGGTGGGATTTTTTTAGCTACAGAAGAGTAATGAATTAGGAATCACACTATGTGCCAGAGTACATCAGTCATCTGAGATATGCTGATTCACAGCAGTAGTAACTGGGGCAAAATAAGAAAAATAAGGGTGATAGAGAATACTTTAAAGAATTTTCAAACAATAACAACAGGACAGTGAAGTGCTGCATGATAAAAAACTTAACTACCAACAAGATATAGCAAAAAGAAGTGTTCAAACAAACGTGTATGTTGTGGATAGAAAATGAGGACAAAGAGCAGATGAGCAGCAGCTTGGATCAATGAACATTATGTGTTAAGAGGAGAAACTGAACCCCTGTTAAAACCTACAGGGTTTTGGCACAGCATTATCATGTATTTATTATTCAACTTCATTAAATTTCTTGGATTTCTTACTATATTTTTTGATATTTCAATGAGACAGTTCTGCAATCTATTTTTATTGCAATGCAGTCATTATAAGCTGTATTTCTACTTGGTTTACATAGAACAAGTACTGAGTTGTCTCTGGAGAACCCTATTGCAATTTTTCTGTGCAGTTTACTTGCATCTTATTTTATCTCTCACCTCTGATACTAATCAGTCATGGCTGCAGGTCAAATCTTTTTGCATTGGAAGCAATCACAATAACCAATCCAGAAGTAAACCACCCTATAATGAAATTCACTGCCTAGGGCTAAACATAGAGCTAACATGTGTTTAACAAATCAAAGCTTGTATTTATCACTTGCCACTGTTTGTATCTTTGCCTTTTGGAGGGGAAAAAAACAATTAAGAAGCTGTGCAGTAAAGAAAAATTTATGAACAGTCTAATTCCTTTTCAGATTTGTTGGTTTGATACTTTAGCAAAATTCAGGCTGCATATCATGCCATTGCGGAGTAGCAAAAGATTTAACAGAAACCATTGATAGGTGAATCAGCTCAGAATGCAAACACCATCACTGCAAGTCTCAGTAGAAAAATTTACTTAAAGCTGAGAGAAGTGCAACCAATGTCACTTATGTTTGCAGTCAGATTCTCTAAATTCACACTGAATTATATGGTAAAGAACTTAAATCGTGAAAACAAGGTACTGTATCTCACCCTAATGGCTAGTGAAGCTGAAAGGCTCCTGCACAATTACAGAAAGCAAAAATTAAGGGTTTCCACAGGGTGGGAGGTGGTGGTTCCTCCTGGGGGCTCCTGCAGGGTCCCACCATGTGCAATGCAAAGCAATGCACAGTACCAGGCTTACCAAAAACATCCATCTGCATAACTACACAGCCTTGCAAGCCCAGAAAGGTGATTATACTTTCCTATAATTATAGAAACATAATCATAGAATCAACTAGGTTGTAACCATGTTCAACCAGCACTGCCAGGTCCTTTCCCACTATGCTGCTTTCCAGCCCCTCTGCCCCCAGCCTTTAGCACTGCATGGGGCTGTTGTGGCCAACATGCAGGACCCAGCACTTGGTCATGTTGAACCTCATGGCTCTTGGTCTGGCCCATTGATCCAGCCTGCCCAGGCTCCTCTGCAGGGTTTTCCTACCCTCCAGGAGATTGACACTCTGACTAAACTTGGTGTTGTCTTCATATTTGCTCATAGTAGACTCCATCCCCTCTTCTAGATCACCAGTAAAGATATTTAACAGAACTGGACCCAACACTTACCCCCAGGGGACACCACTAGTGACTGGACACATGTGGATGCAGCACCATTCTCCACCACTCTCTAAGCCTGGCCATCCAGGCAGTTCTTAACAATAATTGCAATGAGACAGCTTTATTACCTGCTTATTTTCTCAAGAGACATCTTAGAAAATATTTTCCTATGAGGATTTTTACTTATACATTTGCAAGATAAAATGAATGATCTGCAAACATGATTTCCATTTACTAAGCCCAAAGCATTTCTCCCAGGTGTGATGAGACCAGTAATCCAGTGATAGTCTTTCAGGAAAAAAAATAAAAAGAAGTTACTTTTTCTCCTGCACATGCCCAATCAGATTTTGGTTCAAAAGCTACAGAACACTAGCAGGATTTTTTCATTGGAAATTCATTATACAACATACCACATCAGCAACTCCTCTGCTGGAACCTTCAGCTGCAACATGGTCAATAGTAATTATAGAATACAGTGTGGTATGTTGTAGGAAAGTACTATGGAGATCTCACAGGCCTCACACAGAGTTACAGTATGCTCAGCACAATCAGATCATACTATGTAACACTACCTTCACTTTTTAGAGTTTCTTGTAATAGTCAAACTGTGATCATGCTCTTTTATTTGCAAAAGAATATTGAGTTGGTTGAGACCAACTCAAACCTGACCCCCTCAAAAAAATTATCTGAAACAAAACCAAACCCAAACTCCTCAGCCCCAAATTCCCCTAAACCTCAGATATGTAAAACACTTTTCATGCCAATTTTTTATAACCAAGAGACCAGATTCTGCTCACTGTTACAATTTTGCTGTTTTTCATGATTCATATTCCCTCAATGTAAAATTAGTCTCAGTGGAGAGCTTAAAAATGATGAAACAAAACTGTTTAAACAACCAAATGTAATTCTACATAGATTACAAATTCTTTCCTTTTAATTCCTCAATGACAGGATTCTGAAATCAATGGCATTCATGTGTCAGTATCATCCCATCTACCTGTGCCAACTAGTCAAAAGTCCATGCAGTATTTCACACTGCATCATGGAGCAATGCTTTTGCTTTTACTTAGAAAGGAAGGTTTGTTATAATGAAATCAAACAGGAAGCTGAGTTACACAAACAGCTGAATGGCTTGGGTTAATCTGTCTCTACTTGCACAGTGAAGTGGCATCTTTGGTTACAAGGGGCCCAGATTTTGATACCACATTTTGTGTGAGATACTGCCTGTTCTTTACTATAATACCTATTACAGTCATGCTGGGATATTGAATTTCGGTGAATCCAAGGAAAAACAGTGACCCTATTTCCAAGTCACTACTGATTATCGCTTTGCCATAGTCGTTAACTTTTTTTCAAGAAATATAAAATTAGGAATGAAATGAGATCACAGGTAAAACTACACTACAATGTTTAACTACCATGTAGTGTAACATACTTCTCTATATTTAAGCACTTTTCACCCACAAGCACAAGACATTGAATCAAGACTGCACTTCAGATTGAGGCACTTTAAAACATTTTCAATAACAAAGTCTGGCACAAAGAAAACTGTACTCTGAAGCAAAGACCAAACATCCATGGCACCATTTTTTTTTTGCTTGGGTATTTTAACACGATCATGCTTCTTAGCATTAAAGTTGGATCACTTCTTTAAAACTGGAGTTCAGTCCTAACTTTTAATGAAATCATCATTATTTTAAATTTCCTGTTTAGGGTGATGAACCCATAAATATCAACTGTGTGATGACAACCACGGAGTAACATTTTGGGAATAATGTCTCCCATGCCCACAATGCCCCTATTAAAACTTGTCCACAGTACTTTCTCAGGTGGGCAGCAGCCCTCCTCCCCATCAAACAGTAATTTGACATATTTATATATTTAATTATGTGCTTGTCCTCCATCAGTACAAAATCCAGTGACTTCACACATTTCTCCAAACCCAGCACAGCTACATTCACTAAATCCCATTTTTCTTCCCTTAAGAAAGGAAAAGAAATAATTATCAACACAAAAAAGTACATATTGCAAGAAAAACATTAAAAATGGGTCACTGACTAATGGGACTCCAGCTTGAAACATGCCAAGCCCTAATTTCCACTAGTTTTGAAAAGATAAAAGATTAAAGAATCTAAAATCAAAGGCTATACTGAAATGGACTATTCACTGCCTCAGACTGTGGCTACAGACAACACTGAAGACTATACTTCCAGATCTTACAGAATCCTGGTAAATTTCTCTGCCTTTCACAAAATTTCAGCATTGCAGTGTGGGGTGCAAGGCATAAACTGAATATATCCATAAGTCATATATCCATTGTTCTCCCATGAGACAATATCCATGGCCAGAAAGACTTTCTGTATTTTCTCACTTGTTCAAAATGTCTGTGCTAAGCATAAAAAATTATGTCATAGTTTGGTCAATGCAGAGATACTATTAGCTTTCCTTTTACAAACGTATTTCCCTTGCATCTCAGAAAATCCGTCACATTTACCTTTGAAGCAAAGTTACATTGGTCAATTCCCTATGAACCACTCACTTTTCATTAATAATTTCAAACATTCTCACTATCTATCTCATCTATGGGAATACCACTACTTGGTCTCTGAAGATTATATTATTTTGATTCCTTCAGTACTACTTTGTTGTGACTAGAATAATTAACTTCTGGCTTAATTGTTAATAATGACTGGACTCTCTGCCCAGGCACTGTGCCACAGCTGAGACACTGGAGGAATTCTCAGCATTGTTACTGGTCTTGTCCCAGTGCTCTGGCAGAGTGCAGTGCAGGGGAATGTCTGTCCAGTGTAAAAACAGCCCCTGTGACTCTATACAACCAGAGCACATGCATTCACTTGCTGTGCTTGCAGTTTGGCCATACTGCTCAGTCTTTCTGAGACCCAGTGAGTAGGCTTTTGATGTGAAAAAGAAGCTTTTGTTTCTGTATTAATTACAGAGTATAGTCTTTGCATTACTTTCGTGGAAATTTCCTTCTCTATTCTTCCTTTGCCCATCTGTTATTAAGAACAGGCAGCCTGTGCTATTAGGCATTCAGATAACAAGACATGAGAGAATAATCTGCTCAATTAATACAGAAACACACAAACTCATCAACCATTTTGTCCTTTTTTGTTCTGTCCCCTCTTGACTGAACTAGAGCCTCATCTACTAAGGCCTCAAGACAAATAAGCAGCCTGTCCCTCCTTTTGTGCTTTAGCTTTCATATAGACTTCCTCCTTAAGCACACACCAACACTCTTTCATAACTGAGTCATGGGCCAGTGCAGAAACCTGTCATATTCCCCTCCCCATTGGCCTCTGTATTTTAGGTCCAAGCACCAGCAAGCTGACAGACTAGTGCTGTCTGTAATGTAACTGACAGAGAACTAAAAATGAGTCTCTAACATTGCAGAATAATGTTTCACTAGGAAAAATAACAGTCTTTGCATTGTTTGGACCACTCAGTGGGCAGCTTTTTTTAGTGTGAATAACAGCTTATGTAGTGTAAATTTGTACTTTACACTGTAAAGTACACATACTTTTATACTTTCTTATTCCAAAGAGATACTTCCTATTTCATTTGTTATTCACAGTAGGTGTAAGAATACTATCTGCTTAAAAGTGTGCTTTATACATTAAGGCTGAATACAGACTGAGCACCAGGTGAAAGCATCTGCATCTCTGAATGGAAATCATGCTTTTTAAAGCACCCAAAGAAGTTATTATTCTTCACCAGGTTTACTTCCTTAATAGCTACTCATTGAAGTGTGATTTATATGATCATCTATCTGAATATTTTCATGCTTAACTAGGAAACTCCTTACTTCTCTGCATTTGCATGCTTATTCATTTAAACATAGCTGTCTTTTCAATAGTTCACATCAATGTCGCATTTATCTCCTCTTCAAATTTTATTCTTCTGTCATTTCACATTATTGAAGATGCTCTAAATTACTGGGTAATGTCTCTGAATCATGTTTGCTAAGGGTGTAATTCTGCCAGTTTTATTCTAATTGTTTTACCTCAGACACAAGGTCTTTGATTTCAAGGAGACCAGTTGCAGGGTAACATACAACATGCAGTGAGAGTAAAGATGATGGATTTGGGCCCTGACTGCTTTCCTCAAGAGGATTTCCTGCAATGAAGATATTTCTATTTGACAGGTTTATTGTTTAACATGCAATAATTTAAAATAGTAATGCAAACTTCCCCTGCAGTTCCACACTATGGATTCAAAATCCATATGGACTGAAACCCATGAAGAGGGAAAAATGGATTTCTCAATCTGCTCTGTTTAAATACTATTCTCTTTTTAGCATGGAAAGCACATTGTGCCTGTTTAAAAGAGGAAAAACATTAAATTTGCATTTTTTCATGTAACAGAACAATCTTCCTATAAATATCTTCTTACCTTTACATTCTAAATTGTTTTACTGAACTCTGTAAAATTCAACTATATAAATCGCACGATTAGAGCTTAATTATTCAGATAAATATTTGTAGATTTACGAGATGAAAGGTGTCTCATTATATAAACAGTAATGTTAATTAATAGCACAACATTATAAATAACTAATTTTCAGTATTAATCTGGAAATTAATTTACAATCATATATATTTTATCTCTGGTTAAAGATATCACATTATCAACCTACTTAATCTTAAATTGACAAAGTTATCCTACAGTCTAGTAATAAAGTCTGTATTCATGGATTTGCAAAGACAGGATGATTATAAAATCCATGATAAGAAAAATTATTTTGATAGATAATGATTTCCTTGAATATCCAAAGATAAACCACGTAAAGCTCAAAAAATGTCAAAATATTTTACTTTAAATTTTTAAACTCTTGCTGAGCACAGCAAAAATAACATAACAGCAAATAAAATTAAAAAATACATTGCATAGATTGTAGAATTACTGCAGATGTTCCTGTGTTGCTGACTGAATCTTTGTGTGAACAAACTAGTCGTCTTTCATTCTGCCAAACATGAGAGATTTCATAACCGTCTTTGGCTTCTGATGTTGGAAGGCAAAGGAAAGCTGAAGCTCTTGAAGGTAGATTTGATTTCATTAAAAGCGTATTTTGAGATTAGTAACGACACTTTTAATTGAAGGTGTATTTTAAAAATAATTTTACTTTTGCCTCTGTAATACAGATACTTGAAGGCTTTTTCATATTTCCAGAGTGAAAATGTGTAGAAGAAACTTTTTTCCATTCTGTTTCCTGCCCTTTAAGGAATACATCTCATCAATATATAAAGTTACACACTGGCAACATGTAGCTTAAAAGGAGTAAATAAAATATCTCTGATACTTTATTGTATTTCTTACCTCCTTTTTCATGGGATGTCAAGAGACTTGACAACTGATGGTCTGCAACTGTCTGGGATTGGCCAATTGATTGTGAATCATTTGTTTCAAACGAATGTTTTAGAATAAATGGAGAAGCAGAAATCTCATCCAAATTATTCTGGAATAAAGAATGCTGGTTTAGGCACATAAGAAATGTATTGATTCCACTTGCTCATGATAACTTACAGCTGTGATCTCATAGAGAGAAACTTGTTATTTTCTAAGACTTTCTAAAACATCTAATACTAGATTTACGTTACACAAGATTCTTGTGGCTTTCAGCAACACCGACTCAGCACCCATGTCACAAACATTTGTTTACTTTTTCCATTTAACTTATTTATCCCCTTTCCTCATGCAGTTAAATCACAGCATGCACTGTATGCTGATTTCCTCTCATAGTTAATTTGTATCTTTAGAAAAAAGCTATAGGAAGGTATTAATCTGCTTAACATTTCTAAGTACATCATCCAAGGGATTTTGTTTTTTTAATCTTACATATGCTCAGCAGAGTTACTGGCAAAAACTGTACATTTTCTCCATTTCATCCTTTCAACATCAAATGGTAAGCAGCAAAAATTGGATCAGACTTCAAAGACTATGCTGTGCTCCAAGTCACAGAGCGACTCCTCCATTTCACATATTGAATTCGAGCAGGATATCAAAGTGCTACCAAAGAACCTCAGGTCCTTACTAAAAAAGAGTCTCTAACATCTGTAGAAAGTGAAGTGCACAGACAAATCACCTCAGGGAGCAGCTAGCATTTATTCTCAGCAGCAAATTTCCAGCCTTTTGATTCTCTTATTCACTGTACCTCCCTGTCTCTCTACAGAACTAAAGTTCTTAGCAAGCAGGCTTTTGTCTCAAAGACTTCAAAACATCACTAACGGTTTCATGTTCAGATGGCTATGCCAAGCAGCCATGAACACATTGCAGAACTGTAGACTCAGGAATTTGAAGTTATAATGGGATGTTGTTTTAGAATATAAACTTAGTAGTACCTTTTCAGTTCGTTTGTCAAGAAAATCAGGCACCACAGGAGCAGACTGGTTACTGGTTTGCTGCCTAAAAGCAAAGCAAAAGAAAAAAATTTAGTTGAGATACTGTAATTTCTTCACTCTTACAGAAGGTTTACTGGCATACACACTTTTTTTTGTTGATTTTCCTTTTTCCCCCCTCCAACAATTTCTAAATATGCACATACAATCAATTCAGAAAAAAACCCCAGACCAGTCCCATTTCCTGTTATAAGAAAGTATATACTGCTAAACACAGCAACACATTATGAGCAATGAATTTGTCACTAAAAATATGTGGGTCAGTGCAGATGTGTAAAATTAGTTTATGATAATTTAATGAAATTGAAGTAGTTTATTAATTCACTAAGATTTTACATAAAGTCTTTTTTTCCCAGGGCTGTGAAAAGCTGTTTTCACAGAATTCAAACTTAAACACTCAAAATTTGATGGATGAGGAAGAAGTAAAACACGTGTTCTCCTAAAGACATTTGGGTTGAGGACAGAGCAAGAAGTAAGATGTCTTAGATTCTTTGTCTATATCTGTTACTATTTTACCATCACATTATGGCACCATAAAAATATTAAAGGCCAACTCTTACTTCATTTATGCTGATTAAAGTAACATAAAATCCTTCTGCAGGCCGTGATCCTCATTGTCAGGCCTTTGAAGGCAACAGTTTTCTTTAACAGTAAAGTCCACCCAGACACAACTTGTTTCTGAATCTTCAGCAATGCAATACCAAAAAAAGATGCTAAATTTCATTTAGTGGATTAAAAAAAATGAGGTTCATAGAAATTATTTGGTATTCTCATGGTCCTCAAACTGGGATTAAAACAAAGACTTTTTCATTGTCAAAACAGAATGAAGTTCATAAACATGGTAAACATTCATCTTTTATGTAATGTTGCAATTTCATGAGGGAACTTTGGACTTGCAGGTCAGATTAGGGGAATTTAAGTTCCCGTTATTCTTTGACACAAAGAAAGAGAAGAAAAACCTTCTCCCTAAAATGGAAATTGAATTTAAACTTGTGTTTTCCTTGGAGGAAATGATGTGAACCATTTTAGAAATGCATTATCATTTAGTACTGGCACACTTCTTAAAGTGGAAAGTATAACTTATGTCTAGGACTGTATTTGACACTGCATTTTACCTACACTATATTATCTGCAAAGTTCTTTATTATTATTTATCTTGTCTATATATTATTTAGATAATAATTTATTTAGTGGGACTGGTTAGATAATTTGTCACTTTTCCCCAAAATTTCCTCCAGCATTTGTTGAGATGATGCACTCCCCTTTTCCCCAACATTTCTGAAAATAAATCAAATACAAGGCAAAAAATTATGAATAATCCTCAAATATCACTGGGGTGGATGTCAAATCCAAAATTTCCTGTCAGATCAGTATGTTGCAAATGGCCTACAATACCAAAACCAGACTGAATCATCATATAAATTAAAATATTCAGATTTTGTGGTGGTTTGGATCTGGATCTAAATAAGCAGCATGAAAATAATCTCTGTCTTCTATTTAAAAAATTACACACCCTTATCACAGCTAGAACCTTATATAATTGTTTCAAGCATAAAGGTAAAAATCAGCAACTTGCCTCTGTACAGCTTAACCTAGCAAAATCAGCCTGAAACCCCAACTCTATGCCGTGATGCCCTGTTTTGCATTAAAACAATCCTAAATTGGTTTGTATTTGCTGCAAGGGAGCCCGTCTTTCCACAGAATTGCTGTTGCTACCAGAAGTATGCACCTGATAACTAGCTGTTACTCAAGAGCTTTTTCAGTTTTGTTCCCTGTCCTGATAAGATAGGGAATGGCAGAACGGCTTGGTGGGCACCTGGCAGCCAGCCAAGGTCAACCCACCACAATGCCAAACTGGCAGGGAACACTTCTGAAAACATGGTATCAACTGCAGATCTGGGTTCCTGTGCCTGGTTTCAGTCAGACAACTCAACAATTTGCTGCTGACTGTTCAGCTACTGAGCTACAATATGCCTCAGTCTTCACATGCAGACTGTCTATAAATCACTCTATTAGCAAGAAACATTGGAAAAAGAGAGAAACTTTGATTCTTAAGGTCTGTCTACACATCTGTATAGTGTATAGACTCACTATCCTTAGCATTGAAAGCAGTTGAACCACAGCAATGTAAGTCTAGTAATGGAGATTATCTTACGTTGGAGAAAAAAAATCTTGTTTTGGAGTTACTCTGGCCATTATAAGTATAAGCAATGGCAATTTAACGTTCATTATTTAAATGCTTTTGAAAATGTTAGAAACACTACTAGATATTCTACTAGAAATAATACCGTTCATTTTGTAAAAGTAGTATTTTACAGAACAAAACAAATTCAATCCTTCCAGCGTGGGTAGATGAAAAATTCCAAAGGGCTGGGAAGGAGGGAAAAACCAGATGACACTGGAAAATTGTGCCCAAATTGCCATTTACACCTTAAAAAATCTTCAATAACTATTTAAACTTATGAATGGTAAAGTAATTAGAAGCTCACATAGCATGAGAATCAGGCCCATGGATTCTACTGCATGCCACAAGGACGGCAGACTTCCCATTTCCATCACAAGCAGTAATCTTAATGCTTTCTATGATTAAAAATAGTAAAGTGAAGCTATTAAAATAAATCAGAATGTCTTTAACCCAGCTTTTCTTATGGAAAGAAATGAAAATTCATATTCAAAAGATAACTTATACAAGAAATTGCAATGTGATCTTGACAGAAACTGCACCCAAGGAGAAAGTTTGGGAAAGGTGCAGGGAATAAATCACCAGGACCCAATGGTATTGTCCTGAAGATCCTGAAAAAAATAGGTTTAAAATGTAGAGATGTGACCCATTCAATAAGCTCTCCATGAAGAATAGAAACACATCAACATAGTGATTACTTTTCTTCTCCTTTTAATCAAAAGAATTCTTGGAAGGTTTTGTTACTGACTGAGTGAACCTCACTTCAGTGAGATACAGGCTGCAGATGAAGTCAAATACGCCACAGCAAAAGACAGAAGAGCTTTTATATGAAACAGGAGAATTCACATGAAACCAGTTTCTGAATGAATTTGTGCTCATGTGACTGAAATCATGTTTAATGTCCCCTCTCAGTGATACACAGGATACCGTGGTTATGTGCTAATCCACCAATGCCCATGCAGGTAAATCCTCATTGCATGCTATCTCAATGGGCCTCCAGCCATAGCAAACCATTGAGAAATGAACCTCACTCATTTTTAAGGCACAGCAACACTGCCATTGCAAGTAAAGCAGAGAGAATTCCTCCAGATTGATTTCTATACTTACTCCCCATACTGATGCAGCAACAGCTGGTGGCACTACAATGCTATAAAAGTTTGCAATGCCAAACCCACTGGCACAGATACGTTACAGTTCAAGAAATCACTGTGCATTCACAAATCATAAAAAAACCTCGACAAATCATCTAAGCTACCCCCATTTTCAGAGAAAAATCAGCTAAACCTACTTTTTCTTTCTCTCTCCCCCCTGCCCCCCAATACATTTGCTTAGACTGATTTTAAAAACATGCGGTTATAGAGCTGCCAAAACTCCCCAAGGTAATCTACACAAGGTTTAACTCAGCTTACCATCAGTAAGCTTTCCTTGATGTCTAACCTAACATTCTTGTGCTGCAAGGCAAGCCCATTATTTCTCTCTTGATTCTCAACAGAGAAAAGTTTGTTTTCACATCAGCCTTTCATGACCGGAGAAATGATACCATATGACCCTTAGTTTTTTATCTCCCTTAGACAACTTCCTTTACCATCGTTTATAGAGGTATGTGATCATTTTTGTTGCCAAAGGACTTGCTAACTTTCTTCAAGGGCAGTCTCTAATATATTACCTTAACCAAGTCTTGACAGTGATAAGAAAATGTTACAATGCACGTGAGTTGAATGTATCCTCACTGCTAGTTAACCTCCCAATGTAAACTTTGGAGCACTACTGACTTTCATATTGTGGTTCATTACATTTCATGTAACTGTTTCTAATTTAAGTCCTACCCTCTCAAGCCCTTGTAGCACCACCCAGTACTGATACGAATTCAGTAATCAGATTCTGCTTCATCAGTCAGGCCATTAGAGAGCAGAAATAGACCCATTTCTAGAACTTGACTTTCACAAGCATACTTCCTTGTAGGCATAGAAAAATGCTGACAATTATTCTTCATCTACCATTTTTTAAACATTTAAGTTTGTGCGCTTGTGTAGGTTTGTACAGACTCATGCAATCTTGATTCTAGGCTCATACGAATGTCACAAATTTTAATAAAAAGAATGTTTTTTTGAGAACCTAAGCTGACCAAAGCCTGAGCATGACACCAAATAGCTAAAAAGAGAAAGATACAAGGAAAAAAAATCACAATGAATTCCGTTCAAGAGTGTGAACTGGTGTTGATGTCAGGTATCTTTTATCAGTAACACACAGAGCTCCAAAGGAAACCAAGGAGCAAGGGATACTCACTGACACACAGTTATAGTCACAGCCCCATCTGATGAGTAACAAAATCACTATGTGGAAACAATACTTTCCTCTACACAACTCAGTATAGAAACACTGGTTAGCACATGTAGCTAACTCATATTGTGATGTTTAGCAGCCATTGAGCCATAGTACAGCGAGCTAGAGGAAAAAATTAACAATACAGTAAGTGTTTTCCAGGGGAAGTATCAGATCAGTATTACTTAACACAATTTTCATTTTGGATGGAAATGGAAAAGACGACAGTGGTGGAACATGCAGGTTACAGATACTTTGATGGGGTTCTAAAGGAATTTAAATATATTTAAGAATGACAGCTCTGTCTGAACAAGAAGATGAACAAGCTAGCATAGATTAAGGTCCTTAGTCACTGAACTGTAGATTAATCTGTTTAGCAAGAACATTTATGAAAAGTATATTCACTAGAGATATGTCAATCTAACAAGTTCAAATCACACAATATTTTAGAAAATTACTTCTCATTTCTCCATAAATTATTCCTAATTAGCTCAAAAGATCCCTAATACTAACTTGGGATTTTAGCTATGCCATTGAAAAATGCAGCATTTTGATTTCTGCAATGATCAATCGCAAAATGGAGGCAGAAATTAAGTAAGGTTGGTCTCTGTGCTCTCCTTGTGAGAGAGGAGACCCCATCACACTCCTCCCTTCTCTGCTGCCTATTCAGCTCTATAGAGAATGGTAAATCTGCTATTCAGCTGTTGAAAAAATGGCTCAGAAAGGTATCCACTTTCCTCATGTGAACCATGTTTGACTCATGTCTTGATCATGTTTGACTTATAAATAACTGCCCCTTTTAAGGTTTGATTTAAGGTTTGAACTGATTCAGTTCTTTGATGCCACGCAGGCCTATGGGTTCCTCTCAGTGGCTGATGATGTCAAGAAAAGGCTCGGCAAGTGTTTCATACATGCATAGTTTTTGGGGAATAATTAAAACTTAGTGTCAGCTTCCCAGGATCCTGTTTCAGTAGGAGCCACAGACACTTCCACAACTTTGTGGAATTGAACAGAAAAACATTTTTTCAATGAGACAAGGTCACTTCCCTGCTAACATTTACATTACCTATTTCTACTCCGATCAGTGACATTTGCCAACTCTCAATGCATCCTTAGTTATCTGTGACATCAGCTTTGCATTTGACTTGATTACCAAGTCAAGCATATAAATGCATGAAGCATTTTAATATGTAATGCTAAATGAACAAAGGTGTGCATTTAATTAGTAAGCCATGTCATTTATTTGCTTGTTTGCTCATGTCCTGCATTCATTGACTGAAGAGCATGAACTAGGTGTAGAGATTCAATTTCTTCTACAGAATTAATTTTTTAAAAGTGCTCATTTCTTCTGAACACTTTGAAATTCATGACTTAGTAAAACAGAGTGCTTTACATACAACACTATAACTCAGCTTTTAAACAGATCTTTAAAAGAGCAGCAGGTTGCCAAACATTTAACTGCAAAGTTATAGTCCTCTGCATACAACAGAACTGTGTGTCACTTTGCATTCTGAACCTAAGTACCTTTAAGCTCATTTCTCATTTTCCAAAACTACCAGTTCGGGGAAAAATAAAAAGAAATAAAATTACAAGAAATTATTAGAAATGAAAGAAAATGAAGAGAAAATAGTATTTTTTTTTATACTTTTTGCCACAGTACATGAAGCCACAGTGATGCTGCCTTCTCTAGGGTCAGGTTACAACCTACTATGTTAAGCATCTGCACCTTTCTGTTTCCTACAAGTTTCCTGTATGACTGAACAGCCATGTGCTTAAAACAACAGCTCAGTAACAGCTACATGAAAAAATGATGCTTGATTCATGGGAACTAAGTTACTGTATTTAGACCCAGAGTTCTGAATATTACCTGTGAAATGCTGACATTTTCAGGTCTTGCTGAAAGCACTGGAACCTGAGGCCATTGCTGAGAAATGTATGGGATTATACAAATAATATGCAGTTTTTGTTTGGGTTAAATTAAGAACTGCCAGCAGTAATGGGAGTTTCTCAATGCCAGACAAATCTATCTGACTGTAAACTGCAACAAGGACTAGGTGCAAGACCTGAACTGCCAATGTATTTCACGTGGGCATCTTCAGGTCAGATATTTAAATGCATTTAGACACTGATTTCAATGTAAGTTTAGTGGCTAAATGTCTTTATAGGCTGTATATATATGCTTCACAGAACCCAAATTCACCTCAGTAGTAAAACCATAAAATCTCTCTGAGTCTCAAAAGATGTACAATTAAGCCAAGTTGTACAAAACCAAAATACATTTGTTTGGTGAGTAACAAAGAATTCCAAAGACATTTTGATGCAAAAAAAAAATGGAAGAAAACCATTCCTACAGAAGAAAAAAAAAAAAAAAAAAAAAAAAAAAAAGTTTTAAAAGGCTCTGTGCCTCCAAACGAGTCCAGATGAAAAAGCCTATTTACATCGTAAATAATGATAATTCTGGATGCCAAAGAAAACCGACAGTAGAGATCTTATTATGTCTTGCTTTCAACCATCACTGCAGACTGGAGAACAAATGAACATGTGATCATTAATAGTCCTAAAGAGATCACAAGACATACACTCCTTAAAGAAACAGAGGATGCTGCATGCACATGAAGGGAATCATAAATTAGGAACCTCATTCCCCAGTGAGCAGTCAAGCAAGCCCAAAACAGAGCTATGATGGTAAAATGCAGTGGCTTGTTCTTTACCCTGAAAATCACTACCAAAACCATTTATTTATTTATTTAGTCCTTGTCCAATGGCCCAAACCTTTTTCTTTCTGAAACAGAATACTTGATTCAAGGGAAAGATTCACTCTCAGCCTGCAAGAATGCAGGTGGGTACACCTGAACAAAGTTCTGTAATAATGCTCTAGGGCATGTAGCAGAGTTAGCATGGAAGTTAACAAAGCTCAATGCTATGAGCATACATGCAAAGAGAAATAACTGTTAACTTCTCCAGAATGGTTTCAGCAGGAGAGATCTTGTAACTCCCAGTCACTGAAACTGATGAAAGGGATTAGTCCTGCAAATGCAGCCACATGTCCTAGAAAAATGTTGGTGAGTCAGACTTACGAATCCCTTTTGCCTCTCATACCTAAGGAAGTGTCATGGGAAGATTTGCCTGGAGGGAATCCATTGCTTAAAGTGGTAAAATACCTCTTCTCTTCAAAAAGGAGAGCACCACTATGGTTTACAGCATTCCTAGCCTTTCAGTCAGTGACTTGTCCATCTGCTCTTGACTGGTCCTTTCCCTGCCCTATTGCTGGTCTGCATGGAGCTTTATAGGCACAGAAGGGTAACTTTCTACTTGGACGTTTAACAACATGCACTGCAGTGAATGTTGAAATGCTGAGCACTTGCAATTCTGCCTGCAGTCTACAGTATTCTGGGTACTTACAAAAAGTGCACAAAAACAGGACAGTAACCCAGAGCAAACAGCACCTGTCCACTAACTCGAGGATCACTGAGATGACTAAGCTAGAGGGACAACTTGCTAACTTACAGGTGGCCATCCTTAGAATATAGCAGGTTTTCTAAGAGCTGGCTGAATCATGATGACAAACCTGCTCCTTTCAGATTTTATTGTGTGGGAAATCACATTTGTTTAAGAAAAGATAGCATAAGATTCAACTTACCAGTCTTCTTCACAGCCAAAATCAGAAGTAGAGCAGCTGCTTATTAGCTGAGGATCTGCTACATACTCAGTGTTGCATTTCAACCTTGTGTAGTTTTTACGAACAATGTATCCCCTAAAAGCTAAAAAAACATAGTTTTGAATCAGAAAGATCCTGCAGAAACTGAAAATGGCTCTTCAGCACAGATGAATGTCCCCAGCTTTTACTGAATTAGTTCACAAGAACACTTAGCACCCCACAGGAGTGACTCCAATGTTTGCAGTACTACCAACACTTGGAAATTCTATGGGGCCTTACACTCTCACTGTTGACCACTTGGCACAGTCCAGGCAAGGAAAACAGGCCTCAAAAAGAAAACGTGTCTAATTTAAACTCAGAATGTATTGAAATAAAATCACTCCCAAAACAACTTCTTTAATCACAACTTTCCCTTGAGTTAGTCATAATTTTACTAAATCAGAAGTTTTACTTTCTTTTATTGTGGGACAGTGGGGTGAGAAGCTAGAGATAGATATATTCAGTTACAGTCTTCCTCTATTTTTTCAATTAACTGTAACTATAATAAAACATTTAAAATACCTCTCATAAAAACAGGGAAAAATTGATAGGCATTAGAATTTACACCATTCCTAAAAGAAAAGAAAAAAAAAGCAGAAAAAAATACTAAATTAAGTAGGAAGCATACAGTGGAATGAAATGGCAAAGAAAATTACAATTAATAACATTTTGAGGATATCTACATCCTTTATTTCCATAGGCTGTCTCTGGGTTTGAATACCATAATAATTTCTACAGTTTTACCTTGAATTTTTTACACCTGTGAGCAGTAATAAAGCTCCAGCAGAAACCACAGATAGTGATACATACTGCTCTTAGGACAAAGGACTAAAAAGGTTACAATATACATTTAAACTCACAACATTTTAAATTTTATTTTTATAGGGTTTATTTCAAGCATTATTTTAAGTAGAAATGCCTAAGGGACAAAAGGACTGAATAACAAAAAAGTAAATACAGTATCAGTGCCATTGTTTCAGTGTACAGCAAGCACTTGCTGAATAAGGCTGAGGGTAGTGAGACAAAGGAGCTGTGTATTAGTCCAGCAGAACTGCAGTTTAAACTGTGAGACAATATGCAAAAGCATAGTGGAACTGAGCTGAGGAGATATAACGATTTTTGGAAAAAAAAAAGTTTCCTGTCCAGGAAATGCATACAAACCAAGTCATTCTGAAGATTAATTACCCAAAGGAGAAGAGCAGCCCTCCCATTGGGGTCCAGGGTTACATATTAGAGGCACAAATAAGCACAGAAATAAGGTCTAGGGCAACCTCATGTAGGATCAGGGTCATCGTAGATTACCAAAGGAAACCAGGAGGTAGGATAAATTCTGAATAAACTGAGGAACAGAGAAATTGATCAGAAGACTAATAAGATTTCTCTGTATCTCACACTTTTGATTTTTATGAAAGCACTGAGGTTTCCAGGATAAGAAGCAACAAAAATTGCCTTTTAATGAGAGATTATGAAAATAAACAACCATTCACTTCACAGAAGGCATGACTGAAGTTTGGCCTGCTGAGGTGTTGAACCAAATACAGAGCTCAGATATCCTGATGCTTGAGGAACTTTTCTCCCTTAATAATCAGACTAGGAAAGTCTGCCTACCTGACAGAGATGAGGTAAGATCTCACTTGTCCCATGTGATCCGGCTTCCAATCCTTAACTATCCCCTATTGACCAGACTACTCTGATATCTGCATCAGAGACAGCTGGCCAGAAGTCACCTCTCTGCAGCTGAAACATGCTGAGTGTCAGTCAGTCGATGAACTACTATAAAGCACTGAAACAAATGAACTGATAAGATAAACTTCAGTTTTATCCTTAGTAGTTTCTCAGCTTTTAGTAATTCTTTGCACATATGTCTATAAAATCAACCGTGATACTTGCTGTGATTCTACCTTTAAATATTGTTTTTCTTTTTCTCAGAAACTCTTACTAATGTCAGTATAACCCTTTTGGTCTTTGCCTCATTCACTATGAAAAAATCTGCTATATCTGATTAAATAAACATAGTTTTTGCCCTATTTTCTGTTTTAATAGATATTTTCAAAATAAACTCCTCTTCAACATAATCTTCCCACAACATGGTTCCTAACTTTCTTCCACATTACCTTGAATCAGAAAGGTAAATGGCTATATTTTTCCTACTTTTGACTCTTGAAACAACTGAAGTAAGGGGTAAACAAACTTATTTAAGTCTCTCAAAAGCTTTATCAAGCACTAGTAGGACTGCATCTTTTCAACATTTATTAACAGGATCTATAATGTTTCAAAAGAAATGCATATGCAGAGAATTCTACTGGGGGAGTCTGAGAGGCTGGGAAGCTGCTCCATCACAGCAATTTGCATTACTGACTGGTGCTGGTTTTGACACTAAGCACTTGGCTCAAAGAGTGTGAAATTAGCAGACTCATGTTGCTACTGCTCCATGAACAATCACTGCATCATTGAAGAAGAATGATTACCAGCTGTCACCTCATTTTCACCTTATTCAGTCTATATTCCAAACTTTCCAGCAACAGCAGCTTTAACCCTGATCTTTACATAGCCAAAGATGACAGGATCTGAAAAGCAACATAGGAACTGAAATTAATTTTAACACTTCTATTAGTAACTTGGTGTTAAATGCTTTATGTGCCACAAACTAGGACATGAATTTTTACTTCTTATACTGATCATTTCTCACACAAAGGGAGTTTTCCGTCAGTTTCAGCACCTAGCAAACCAAGAATCTATTTACCTCAGTGAGTCTGAAACTGACGTCTTGCAGTTACAGACTTATAAGGTCTAAATACCAAGGCAATATATGTTACACACAATATTGCACAATTCCAGATAGGAAAAGTCCAGGCATTTTCCCTCTGATTCCCACAGGAAATATATGATTACAGAGCAAATTGTGAAGCACAGTGTAAAAAGATCAAAGCTAAACAATCACAGGTCTATGAGAGAACTACAAAGAAAGGAGATGAAGTAGTTTTAAAACAGCAGAAGAATTAATTCTCAGTCATTAAAAAAAGATATGAAGCAGACTTTTTCTACACAAACATATTTTTATTCTGTAATATCACCTAAAATGGCAAATAACAGCAACTCAGAAGTGAAAGCTCATGCTTACTAAAGTGAAGGTAGTTGATTTGCTAGGAAGAGCACATCACCTCCTTAATTTGTCCAGTTAAAAGAGCATTCAGCAACTTAACTAACAGTATCAGAGATAATTTAGAGCCCATGAATCTGATTATTCATTCCATGCCAAATTAATTCTAATGAGCAGTAGAAGGCATAGAGTCACATCTTTTGTTGGGTGCCATGAATACATCCCCTCTTTCACTCCTCTAAATGGATATTGGGTGATGCATGTTTAATAGCAGGAAAAACCTCCTACTTCTCCAGCAGAAGCGTTATGAGACGGAAGGTATGAATTCTCAAGTTTAAGCCGTAACTATTAGTAACAAACAGTGACCATTAGCAAGGCTGACTAAGGCTGTGCACATCAACACTTGGACATAAGAGTTCAAAGAATCACAGAATATGCTGAGTTGGAAGGGGCCAACAAGGATCGTCAAATCCAACTCCTGGCTGAGCAGGACCATCCTCAAGACTCACACCACGTGCCTGACAGTGCTGTCCAAACGCTCCTTGAACTATGTCAGGCTTGATGCTGTAACCACCATTATCACAGTCTCTGATCTTGAGCCTTGGTCAAATAAAAAAGTGAAGATGACTATGACATTCTGTCAACATCAGCAAGGAAAAGTAAGAGAGTTTATTGTACATTGTCCCTTCCTGATTTTAGCATGAAATCCAGTAAGAATAGTCTCCATTTTTCTCTCCTCAAAACCAGGAGAAAAATCAGACATTTGAACATTGACAGAGCTTAGCTCAGAGATGGGGATGGAATATAAACCCCCATACTTTAAAGCTATAAGGCCATCTCACTTTTCTAAAATGCTCCCTTGCATATGAGCATTAGGCCTTTAATGGTTACTAGAGACGTACTAAACATGAAGAATTACCAGATGCTGTAAGACAGTACAGAACACTAGATGGGAGAGTAAAGTTAACCAAAGCTGTGCAGCCTGTAGAAACCAGTCTAGTTTACTCTGACTGTGTAATTAAGATAATATAATAAATCAGTTCAGCTGCCATTAGAAGAAATAGGTCTTCAATGTTTTTTACACTGACAATCTAGCTAAAAGAAAGAAAACTATTGATATAAAAAATGTGAAATGAATCTGCTATTTTGGAGTAATTTTCAAAAAAATTCTTAAGAAAACTGTTTTAGATATATTTATCAAGTGCTTAGAATTTTTCGGAACATTTTACTCATGTAATTTTTAGACCTATACAATGGTATTAGCTGAGTATGTGTACACACACACACACACATAGTAATGCAAATAGCTGAACAAATAAATTAATAAATATGCAAAAAATACTTCCTTGTCTTCTACTGCAACAAACATTATACTTTTGCTGCTGAAAGTCCCAAATGCAATGCTTTATTAAAAGTCTGCATTTATTATAAATGCAAACCAGTAAATTGCAGCTGTTCTCTGTCCCCCCCCTTTTTTTTTTTTAAATAAAATGGAATAAATTTTGCCAGAAGTACTGAGCAACACTGTATCAGCTGAAGTAACAGAAAGAAAGCAATTTAGAAGGAGATGCTTCCTTCTGAACATCCATCACATTTTATTTAAGGAAAAGAGCCCAAATCTAGTGTTCTTGATGAAGAATTTTCTAATACAATATGACATATGGTTAGTGTGCGAGCACGTGTTGGAGGAGGAGATGGTGGCTCAGTGGATTAGTCATTTGCCTTTCACCTCTGGAAGCATAGTTAAACTCAGTCTTGACCAGAGCTGCACAGTATATTCCAGATGGCTAAAGTGGACCTAATTAAAATGAATTCAGTGATGTCACCTCAGATCTAAATGAATTGCATGCACCACTCATTTGGCATTTTGGCAATGTCAGTTCATAAATAAAATAACCAGATTAAAATCCTCCCTTAAGTCTTTTGGGACAAGTCACACTGCTTGGAAATACATGCTATCATAACTAGAAAAAATACTTTCATAATTGTATTGTCTGTTGCTTTAAATTCTAATTAATTCTAAATTCTAATTCTTCTAAAATAAACATTTAATGAGACTTGCATGTGAAGTAAATAAATGAAGCAACATTTCAGTCAGATGATTCAGCGGATATACACTGATATAAACCAGCTGTGAATATAGCAAAATCATTTCAAAAAATCCTTGACAATATATTTTTCCCTCTTATATAGATGGGAATCGAAACACTGTCAATTTCAATTACAAAGAAATACTCAGAAGTGCAAAGTATTGTCAACTCAAACACTTAACACAAAATCACTCTTTACAATTTGTTTCTGAGTTAAAAACTAGCAATTTCTAACCTTCAAGTTTGAGAAAGTGTGACTGGAGGTAGAAGGAAAGACCTTGTGTACTTTGTGTACCATTTTAGCCATGAGTCTAATAACATCTGTGTATTCTGAGACCTGAGATGTAGATATGCTGAAGTAGGATAGCTTTTTCTTCCCCATTTAATTTAAATTCACTAATATTTTGTTTCCTAGTGAGGGTTTCCCCCCATCTGAAATAATGACTTTTTTCTTGTAATATTATACACTCAGGAATTTTATCCTCGTATATTGTGAGGGTTGTTTTTTTTCTAGGTTTGTTTTTTCTTCCAACATTTCGCCAACGGATAGTGAACCGGTGGGCCCACAGAGATCTCCAGACCACCAGCTCATGTATTTGAAAGGCATCTGTTTATTTTTAAAATGCAAATGCAGACTACCTCAAAGACTGACTCGCAAGAAATGAACAATCTGAACAAGTCAAGAGGTTTCCAATCAGGAGCTGTGTTCCTCCTTTTTATCAGGCTATGATCACTTGCTGTCAAAACCACTTAAACAATATCCTGGAACCTGAATGAAGTCCCCCCACAATTAAAATGAGCAGGATAATCCTGCAAGAATTATTCAGGCAAATCATTTTTCACACAGTTTAAAGTAATGATAAGGTCATTTACAAAAGAAATCAGCGCCTTTGAAATGCTGACTTGTAGACAGAGGACTGCCTGGAGGAGGGCCATAGATAACAGTGAAGACTGGCCTCCTAACACTACCCTTGCAGTCTTTGGAACTGATTCTGATGAGGAGAAGGCCCAATAAGGTTAATACCCCTACTTTGATCTCTGTCAAAGCGTACCAGCAAGAATTAATTTACATTTCAGATGAAAAAGGTTGACAGCATGAAAAGGCATCTTGTTTCTGGTATGTGAATGTGCTGTAATAGATCGGGAATTCTGAAAGGAAGTTCTGAGGAAGCTAAAGGGATAAGCTGAGCGGCTGCTTTTATTGGGAAAGAGATGAAAGGAAAACAAATTTCAATATGCGCTGTTCTGTAGAAACATGTAAGCCAAATGCTTCCTAAATTCCAAGGCCTGCTTGAGCGGGGCAGGGGGGAGGGAGAGGAGAGGGAAGTACATATAGTTTAATTATATGGTTTTGCTAATGTGGATGACAAATGCAAACAATTTATTTCACTGCCTGAAATGGCTCTTAAAAAAAAAAATACAAAGGTGACTATACTCCATTTCACTAGAAAGCTGCCTTGAACTATCCTCACACAGTAAGATGCACAAGGAAGGGAGAGATTTAGAGTACCTTTTGTCTCCATGTCACTAGACACTTGGACTGTGTAATGCTATGTAAACAACACAAAAAATGTCAGTGTATTTGAAAACCTGGAAAATTGCCATGATTAGCAAGCATAAGCTTTGATTTGAAACACAGAATAATTAGCATGTTGAGAAGAGATAACCTGCAGAAGAAATATTTTCAGATAAGAAGTCCTAGATATAGGTTTCCAAAGGCAGACAGAAAAGTGTTGAGGATTATTATTGTTATTGTTATTATTATCCCATTCTACTAGAGTACCAAAGACAGGAGGAGCAGCCAGCCTAAGTAATACAATGGTTCACTGTGTCACTCTTAACCCTGTAGTCCTTAATATTTATTCACCCAGGCTGATCACTGGAACAGTCAAGTGCCAGGTTACAAAGGAAAACACTCTGTGTGTTGGAGGGAAGAGTACTAACAACATTCCTCCAGCATTAGGTCCAGAGGGCTCAACAGTGTCCAAATTCACTCCCACTGCCTCTGCTCTGCCATGTTCAACACAGTGTCTAAAAGACCACACGAAGCAGCAGAGCTCTGAATCTCTGCCACGTGTGCTAACAGCAGAATACATCAGTATCTTTCTCTAAAGAGCTAAAAATCTGTCTGGATAAAACTCTAAGGCAGAATGTCCCCTGCAGTCTCCAAGTGATAATGCTATACACAAGCTCCCTATTACACCTGAGGTAACTCTCACCTTAAGGAGCCGATAACAAGTGAGACAGTCATGGGTTAACAGTTTCACTTTCCTTTTTTCAACAAAAGGCTATTGTAATCTAAGTCCAGGTATGTACTTGTAAAGGTAGCAAATACTCCAAGAAATAATGGCAGGGGGGTGCTTTAAGATCTACTCTCTGTGCTATCATGAAAATAACTGAAAATGACAACACAAAGGAGAGGAAGAATGAGAAAGAGTACTTGTGCAATCCTTCAGTGCGTATTGCTAACACAAGAAAAAAATTTCTTCCATTTAATAGAATACACTGCATTTAACCCTAGAGCTTCATAATTTTACATAACAGTACATATGCAAAACCACAAATTATTATTTTATCCAAAATGATATTTTGTTCCTTTTGATAACTAGAATAATATTCTATTTTCTGCTGAAAGTCACAGTGACACCTAAACTCAGAGTAGTAGTAACTAGTAGTAACTAGACAACACAAAAATTAATTCATTTACTGGGAATGGCTTGAGAACAAGTAAAAGAATATTACAAGAAATACTTTTCATATTGATTTCAGATTATAAGACACACAACAAGAGGTGACAAAACTTAAAGGAATTGTAGCACAGGAAGCTGGCAGAAGTGCTATCTTGGCTTATCTGTGAACACATTAGCTACAATCGTTTTTTATCAGTCACAGTCTCTGAACCTGGAGTTGGACAGAGAAGGTGTATTGCACTGCATCATATGGAGGTTGCTTCATATTGGCAGCATCTGAAAACACCGTTGAGTTCACAGCATTCACAGCACTGGTTCTTAGATTTCTGTGCCATATGGTACTCTGCTCTCTACTAGAGACTTACACAGCCCTATGGGCCTGTTCCTCCAATAATCTCTTTAAAGTTTATTCAAATTCATATTGATATGGCTGCATAGGAGTCTGGCAGATTGTCAAAAGATTGGTCAAAGCTGGCAAACCCAGCAAGCAGTCAAAACAAAAACCTGGCAACCTGCCAAGATCAGCACTCCAAACAAAGACAGAAAAATGTATGTCTAGAGTCTCCCATCCACACTTTCAGCCAAGAATTAACTTAACAGCTTTTAATTACTATATTTTGCTTTCAGAGAAGTACTTATAAAAGGTACAAAGTGCCTGATACCTGCCTGATACTGATGTCACTTGACACTGAAGCAAAAATAACCAGAAGTAATGCTTTTGACAGCTTCTGTTTGGACTTTTTTGGGGGGGCTATAAACACTGACACACACAAAATCACCCACAGAAAAATAGGTGTTGGCAATTGAAATACTGTTTTAATTACCTGCCTGAATGTGTATAGCAGCATCAGTTCTTCTGTTCCTTATTTCCTTGAACTTCCTGCGAGCTTCATATCCTCTCCAGGCTAAAAATACAAAACCATGTGCTGGAAATTACATTTATTTAAGGAAGTGCTACAGAGTCTACAGGGTCAGAGATGTGCTGAAACTTTCATTTCTCCTGCCATGACTACTTCAGCCCCCACCCCCAATAGCTCTTCCCCACCCACCCACATGTTGAACTCTGGGTTCATGACTGCACTATTCACATCCTCACAACTTCAAACACCACTTCATTCATTCAAATTTTAATTGTCGCCATGTGCTCACTGATGTCCTAACCTAAAAGACAAAGGCGCATCATCATTCTTGCTCACACAGTTCCCCAAATCACTACAAGGAAATCTGCTAAATTACTAATAATCAGCCTCTCAGGCCCATCTTTTGATGCATATCTGGAATTCTGGTATATGGGCATGGACATGTGTTACTGCATTTCAATTATGCACTGTATGTTATTACAAACATACCTAACAATATTTTCATTTTGTGCACAGGAATCACATTCAAAATACTAAAATATTTAAATAAAGACATTATGAAATGCTAAGATGACACTGTAGAAGTAAATCAGTAATATTTGCATCAATAAGCTGGAGAGAAAACATATCCAGTCATTTAGATTTCATAATAAACTGTAATTAATAAATAAACAATGTAAATAAACAATGCAATTTAACTGATTGAAATACAAAGACACTCAGTAAAATAGGGAATATGAACATTTACCTGACTGTATAGTAATAGCACTATTTTCTCTTTTATCTTTAACTTTCTTGTACCTCCTTGCTCCGAGCCATCCCTTGATATAGGCTTGCATGACCACCACCCTCCCTATAACTTCTCTCAGGAACAAATTTAACTGCTCTATATGGTAATACTTTAGAAAAACCTGTAATGGAACAACAACAAAAAAAAACCAGTATTACAATCAGTATTATAACCTCTTGTATTCTGCCTTTTCATTAGTCCTCCAGCAGCCTATTCAAGAGAAAACTAGAAAAATGCTGATTGTACATATCACAGCAATCTTGTGAATCAATTATTTGCTCTTGTGTACTTGTGGAACTTCCTAATTCCGCTGATTATCATCACCCCATGGCTAACCATGAGTTTAAGTTGGCTGCTCTTAGTTGCTTAGAGCATGGTGCTAATAACAGCAAGGTTGGGGTTCAATCTCTGTATGGGCCATTCACTTAGGAGCTGGACTTGATGATTCTTATGGGTCCCTTCCAACTCACAATATTCTGTGATCCTGTGAAAATAAATCTAACATTTACCCCCTTTACAAAGTAAATTGGATAGTGAGATCTTTTCAGGCATGAACAATTTTGAAAGATGACCATTCTTGTCAGTGGAAACACAAATCCTGGATTGAATTTGGTTTTAGACAATATTGTCTAAAAGTAGTCTCTCTCAGGAGGCAAATCCTATAGATGCTTACATTTTATCTGGGTCTTGGGCAAGAAAATTCTCACAGTTTTTATTCTGTGTAATGTAAAGCAACTCTGAGTCCCACGTAGCATCCTTTTAAAAGAAGTTATTCACTCCATTTTAAACCATCAACAAAGGCTTTTGACAGAGCAAGAAGGAGCTTACCTGAAACTCCATGAAAGGATAATGGTACCAACCAGGCTCACAGGATGGGTCAAACTATGATGTTTCAGTCATGTCATTATTAAGAACATGGGAAACTTCAGGAAGTCACTACAACAACAGGCACTGACAAAGGTATCAAGGCAGCCCTGTGCTAAACACGCTTTGCAGAGGTACCCAATGCACCCCTCCTCTTGCAGCACTAACTCAGCTGGCTTGGAAGGGCACTTCCATAACCTTGGAAGCTAATTGGAGCAAATGCCTTCCTCTTTTGTTCATTCATGTAGTACGTTTTTGAACCATTATCAGTCATTATTTGTAAAATCATACTATCCTTGAGAAAATGTTAGTACCGTCTACCTTGGTTTTCCCAAGAATCCAGTTGTCTAGTTTAGATTTCTCCAAAATGGCAAGACAGTTTTCTCTGCTACCAAGGGGAGTCTCGTGTGCCTTGAATGCAAGGTAGTAATACCTGCAAAGTGACAAAGAAAGAATTGAATTGACAACCAGTATGTACTTCCAATGTTTTTCTCTAGCTCCAAGCTTTATCCCTAGAATTAATAGACCAAATTCTTCCTTATACTCAGTTGTCTTCATAAATCATGACACAGCTGTCATGAATAGATATTTGAACATATAAATTATTAGGATAAGCAATTAATTGGAATGATTACGGTTAATTTTAGGAGTCTAAAGCAGACCCATACTAAACAATATGGCCTTTTTTTCCCACGTTCCCTTGCTAAGAACAGTTCCCAACAATTATGCTAAGTAACACACAACTAATGAAAAAGGGATGCAAACATGTTTGAACTGAATTAAGAACGAATTCCTTCCTACCTCTAAAGCCATTATGCATTAATGAAGACTGATTTCAGAGTATTTAAGTAAGCCTACTTGCAAGTAATTACTTAAAGTAACAGCAAGAACATGTGCCATTTAGTTTACAAATTTAAGGTTATTATGGCACAAGTACACTGTTAGATGGTAGCAACTGCCACCTCAGCTTTCACTTATTAACAGCCATGCATTGTCTTGGTATTAAGTTATACTTCTAAAGGTGCTATGCAATTTACATTGGGATTGAGAGGAATTGGCAGGTAGAGCAAACCATTCTACTAATTAGTAGCATGGGGAAGAGCCATCAGACGCTCTTTAGAACATGAAAAGAAGAAAGTGATCACTGAATCTCAAAGACAGATTCCTCTGATGCCACATAGAGCCAGGAAAATATCCCACCTTATACTGAAGAAAACATGGAGAAGCAATTAGAAAATTTAGAATTCTGCAAGACTTTCCTGGGTTTTTTTTTTTTAAATCAGAAGAGCACGATTTTAAAATATTAGTTCCAGTTATTTTTCTTATCAAATCCTGTTTTAGCAAATGTTTTTAATAAATTTAAATTTATCTATAGTCTAAGAAAGCAAGCTATTCAGAATGACAACAACTTTACAAACCATGGGAGTAACTACAGTTTCTGTATGTCAACATATTGTCTCCCAATATTTATTAAAAACTTCCCCTAAATGGTGATTTTCCAAACATTTCAATTGATCTAACCACTTTACAGAAGACACCTGTACCTGGTTAAATATACTTACTGTTGTTGTCCAGTTATGTCATAGAATCACAGAATATTCCTAATTGGAAGGTACCCACAAGCATCATGAAGTCCAACTCTTGGCCTTGCACAGGACATCCCCAAGAGTCACACCATGTGCCCAAAAGCACTGGCAAATGCTCTGTCTGGTTTGGTCCTGTGACCACTTCCATGGGGAACATCTCCCAGTGCCCAGCCACCCTCTGGGTGAAGAACCTTGTCCTGATATCCAACCTAAGCCTTCCCTGGTACAACTTCAGACCATTCCCTCATCAAAAGTAAGGCAGAAATGACTGTACTCATCAGAAGTAAGGACTACCAAAATGAGACTATATGAGGCTATTTATTTTTAATTATTTCTCCTCCAGAACTCCTTTTGTAGTGTGCATTCTGCACCATAAAAAGTCTCTAGATTTGTGTTTCAAAGCTCAAATCCATGTGTTTTGTGGGTATTTTTAAGTAAACACTTAGGTTTAGTGCCTGTTTTCATAACTGAATCACATAACTACAAACAACCCCCGTAGTTTGACATGATGCGCTCAGGATAATTGCATGGCAGCACAGAATGTGCCACACAGGGTCATCCAATTGTTTTATCTGATTTAAAATATTTGTACAGCGATGGACCCTAGGGAAAATGTTGGAGAAAGGTAAAATGTTTCACCTCTATGTATCTGGGGAAAGCATGCAAATATTGTACATGGTGAAATGGTAGAGAATACGCATGAAAAAAAGCTTTGGGGTATATAGGACTGCTAATTTTGATTTACTGGTTTAATTTCATCTCTGTCATACTTATGTAAATCTACTGTGCAGAGATCAGAGTGACCTCTACTTGCAACGTATCACCAAGAAACAAGAAAGTTATTTTCTGAAAAGTAGAGCTAGAAATCACATTTTCTTTCAAATTAGATGAAAATTTCACAACTCTGCCTTTTCATTTCCATATTTGCACTTGTTATTTCAGCATGAAATATGGTAGCCTGAAATATATCACTGTTCTACATTAAACCAATACTTATACTAATAATTTTAAAAATATAATTTATGGTGCTTCATGTGCTATTTCATAAACATGCACATATTTGTGCAAAAATATATCCTTCTCCTGGGTTATACATCCTGCTTGAAAATTTCCAACACATGGCACACACTCATCTACATGTTTCCTAAAAGTACCTGACTAATCACTTTCCCAGTAGCAGTAAGACTAAGTAAGAGGAAAGTAATTTCCCCTCAGAAAAGCTGATTTCTCAAATCTGATGAAACTCTGGAATTCTGCATTTCTTAACTAGTGGTTTTTACTCTGAAATACATACTATTCTTCCTGGATGTGAATACTATTTCAGAAAAAACCTACATTAAAATGGGATTAACTGTACTACCAGTCATTAGAAATAAACCAACATTTTCTTAAAAATTGAATTAAACCTCAGGATGCAAAGCTAGGACATGCAGAAGTAAGGTTAAATGCTAAAGACTTCCACGTATGCTAAGATATGTAAAACTTCAGAAAGATGCTATGCATTAACTACCTGTTTAGGGACCAGGCATTTTAGCGTTGGTGGTTTCAGATTAAATAAACTGATTGTAAACAAGTGGTTCAGTTTCCCACCCTTCCCTAAAAGCTAAATTGTGGAACTTTCCATAAAATGCATTTAAACAGCACCATTAACTACTATAGCAGTGTCTCTTACTGAAGTTCCCTTCACATTCCAGACTTAAAGGCTGCATCAATTTACCTAATTAACTCAAAACAGTAATGATTAACCATTTTTCTTTTTAAAACTAATCTTTGTGCTAAAATGCAATGGCCTGAGATGGATAATGGACAATGATATGGCAAAAGCATGAGGTGCAAATTCCCTTTCTAGCCAGACTACAAGCAACAGTAGGAAGATTCTCAACATCACAAAACCATTTGTTCCTTCTCAGCCCTGGAACCAGAAACTTTAAAAAGATTACATTTTTTTATAACTAAAAGAGCTGTAAAATAACTCCCAAAAATTTATAACTTGTATTGGTCATATCTCACCTCTTTCAGAAACTTTCAAATGTGAATTCACAAAAATAATTACATTTGACTGTATAATAAGAATATAAATAAAAAAACATAAGTGAAAATGATACATGTACGATACTCTTGAAATTCAGTAACAGATACCTAGCATTTATGCTGTAAATCATCAGACAAATATAGAATCACAGAAATACTCTCAGAAAAGCATAATTTGGTGCAATGTGCATACTATTACTATTCATAAGTAGCTAGCAGACTTTCAACTCCTAATGTTTTCCTATAATCTCCATCCTGCAACAATTTATCAGTTTTCTGTGAATGGGAAACATCTAGAAAGCGTATATGGAATATTTACTTAAAGTGTATATTTTAAGTGCATGGGAATATTCTATAGATCTGGTGAAATCTTAAAGCCACTGAAACAAAACAAAAAAAAAATTTCCATGGATAACAGTAAAATCAAGGTATCAGGCAATGTTAAAAATTTGATTACAAAAATCACTTATGAACTTTGATATAGTGCAGGTTTACTCTTAAAAGTAGGCTTGCATTAAAAATGCATCATTTAAAAAGAAAGCACTCTTTCTCTGTAGCAGATTCTAACTTAATTCAGTGTTTTCCTGATTTTGCTTAATAAGCAAGTGTATCACCACTGAATTTTTGGTGTTAGAAGAAAGCGCTTACTGAGGTTATATGTTTTACAGGATTCTGTAATGTTGGACCAGTTTTTATTCCTAGCTCCACTTCATGTAAAACGTGACTTATTATGGCCAATGAGGCTTTATGTGGTCATGAGAAGCGTAACACTGGTGGTTTAGAAACTGTGTATACCATGTGTACTAACAGTGACCTTATGCAAATCTGTGCCGAGATATTGAAAAAGCAGAACCAGCCTCAGTGGGATCACTGTTACAGTAATAGCACTGGCATTGCCATGAGTGTTTAATCTGAGTAACATCATCTGACTACTGTGGAATAGGTAATGCTTTTAGTAAAAGTTTATCCTGCATCTTAATGCAGTACAAAAAAGCTTTAATGCATAACATAAACAGGCAGGGAAGAAAAAAATACAATCCTTAAAAGAAACTTGTGCAAAAGCCCTCAATACATTCCTATGAGCTGATTAGGCATTACAAATATGACAGCATTTACCTACCTAGGCCTACCAAGTCCCTCATCTTTCAACCCACTGCACAGTATATGCCACATGCAAGGAGGATCCAGCTGGAGGATATGTGGTGAGGACACACCTGCACAGCGCAGCATGTCATGTGAAGCTCCAGGGGCACTCAGCACAGAGTATTCCAACCAGTGGGACCTTCAGTGCAGGTCCCCACGAGAAAGCATAACTCCCTTAAACTCTTGTGCAGTGCACGATCACCACAGGACCCCACATGTCAGGCACACCTGGTTGACTGATCAAGTTAACAACCTGTACCTAAAATCTGAGATTCCAGCCTGAAAGACAGGCCATGTTGCTTCATAGCAAACATAAGACAGATGCATGATGTCACAGGGTGCAAGACAGGGCCAAAGGAGACAAAGTGTCTAAGACTTGACAGAGATAGAGTGTTTACAGGGACTGCAGATTACATTTTCCCACTTTAAGTAAAAGAATATGTATATTTATATACATAAAACAGATGGTAATATACTTGGCTGAAGAAACATTGTGTGAATGAGATACAATTAAGCCCTTTCCTCACCATCTGTTTTTTAACCCAATAAACTACATCCAGGTTTGCAAATAACCTGCTCTACATGAAAACAGAAGACAGTAAAGAGTAACATTAGACAGAGCTTTATCTTTTGTTTACCTCCCACCTGATAAACTCTGAATGGGTCTGTTCCCTGCCTTTGATTGTTTTGTCCTCATATTTCCTGCTAAGAGTTTACAAAACAGCATTATTGAACAGGCAGATAAGAAGCACACCTATTTGTTTAATAACATCAAGGGAGAAAAAATGCTGGCTCATCCATTTTGTTGTTCAGTTCCTCAAAAGGATCAAAATACCAATTAACTTGCTGGCTTAAAAAAATCTTTGATATCCTTACATTTACTGACATTTTGAAACACTTCTTCATACTTGCCTAATGTCTTTTTGATTATGAACAAAGAAGTGCCAATCTGTTTAGCATTTGACCTGTTTTCTCAAACATTTTTATGTATTCAACTACTTAGTTCCTAAGAACACTTGACTAGTCATAGCTGTAAGTTGAAGAAAAATGTTCCTTGTTCCACTGATAGCTTTATAAAGTATTGTTTGATTTTATTTGCAAGAGCAAAAGAGAATAGAATTTGTTTTAAAATAAAGCATGAGCTGAACAAAGGAGCAAAAACGTTTCCTCTCCCTCCCCAGCTTATATTCTGAACTCAGAAGTCATCTTTACTGTTGTGGAAATTGCTAAACCTACTCCCCCTCGACCTCTTCCCTTTTTCTGCTGACTTTCTTCCCTTAACAAATTACATCAAGTTGGACTAAAAACCTGGGGAGTAATTGACAAGATGTTAACCACAGCTTGCTCTTATCTGCAGGAATGGAAACTACAGACAATGGTGTTTTTATTACCATTCGTTTTCAAGGTTGTACTCAAATTCAGCTCACTTTTGAATGAAAAGGATCTTTTGATAAGGAAGGCTTAATTTCCTCTCAATTTACACTAATTTCTGTGGAGTTAATCTTAGTTCACTTACATGTAAATTGAATAAAAGTTGAGGTTAATAATTCTGCTTTCAGCTGCTTCAGGACATATCAAAGATATACTAATGATCACAAAAATTAATCTGTTAAATGTGCTCTAGAATGGTGTGAACTTACTAAATTAGTCACATAACACAAAAAAAAATGTTGGTAAAGATCATGTCTAAAAATTAAATTCCCTTGATGGACAAATAAACACATTAGTTATCCTTCTTGGGATATATATTCTGTAGCGTTTTCCTGTTACATATTCATTTGGTGTACTAATATAAGTCAGGAAAATCAGTAATTTTTCAGAATGAATGATTAAGCTCTAGTTTATCATTCAAGATATCTAAATGCATGGACTGCAGATTTCCAAGCCCAAGTGACTGGTTTACAAGCACAAATCTACACTATCTCTGGATTTTAGAAAGGACTGTGAAACAGTTTTCCCTTCAGCATCATATTATAGAATCACAAAATATATTGAGTTGGAAGGGACCCACAAGAATCACTAAGTCCAACTCTTGGCCCACCAGAGAACTATCCCCAAGAGTCACAGCATGTGCCTGAGAGCATTGTCCAAATGCTTCTTGAACTCTGTCAGGCTTGGTGCTGTGACCACTTCAACGGGGAGCCTGTTTCAGTGCCTGACCATCCTTTGATGAAGAACTTTTTCCTGATATCCAACCTCAACTTCCCCAGACAAAGCCTTAGGCCATTCCCTTGGGTCCTGTCACTGGTCACCAGAATAAGTGCTGCCCCTCCTCTTCCCCTCCCAGGAAGTTGTGACTGCAGTGAGGTCTCTTCTCAGTCTCCTCCAGGCTGAAAGACCAAGTGACCTCAGCTGCTCCTCACACAGCTCCCCTTCAAGGCCCTTCATCATCTTTGTTGTGCTTCTTTAGATACTTCTCTATAATTTTAATGCCTTATATTTGTGGTGGCCAAAACTGCACACAGGGCTGGAGGTGAGGCTGCTGCAGAGCAGAGCAGAGCAGCAGGACAATCCCTCCCTTGCCTGGCTGGCCATGCTGTGCCTGATGCCCCCAGGACACAGCTGACCCTCCTGGCTGCCAGGGCACTGCTGGCTCACATTCAACTCGCCAGTGACCAGGTGACCAGGACCCCCAGGTCCCTCTCTGTGCCACTGCTCTCCAGCATCTCATTCCCCAGTCTCTCTGTACATCCAGGGTTGCCCAATCCCAGGTGTAGAACCTGGCACTTTCCCTTGCTTGGTGATTGCCCAACCCTCTGATTTGGCGAGTTCTCTCTGCAGGGCCTCCCTGCCTTTGACGGATGCAGCAGCTCCTCCCAGTTTTGCATCATCTGTGAACTTGCTTAGTATCACTTCCAGTCTGCATCCAAGCCATTTATGAGGATGTTGAGGAGTACACAGCTGAGGATGGAATCCTGTGGAACCCCATGCATGACTGGACACCATTCTGATGTCACCCCATTCACTATAACCCTTTTGTGCCCAAACTGTGAGCCAGATGCTCACCCACGGACGTGCTTATCCAGCTGTGTGCTGGACATTTTGTCCTGAAGGACCTGTGAGAAACAGTATCAACAGCTTCACTGAAATCCAAGAAGATTATGTCAAGTAGCTTCCCTTGATCAGCTAGGTGGGTTACTGTGTCATAAAAGGAATTCAGGTTTGATAAGCAAGACTTTCTTTTCACGAAGCTGTGCTAGCTGTGACCAATGACTACACTATCTTCCAGGTGTTTTTCAATACCTCTCAGAATAATCTTCTTCATAACTTTATCAGGCACTGAAGTGAGACTACTGACTCACTTACAGTAGATTCATTAATTCTATATTGTCTGGATAAGCAACCTCCAGTTCAAAAAATATCATACCATGGTTAATTTAGCCATTCCCTACTTGTTCTGACTACTGCCTAAATGGTTAATAGTAGTGCTACTGCTCATTGTTGAATTGCCAATCCTATGCACTGAAAACCAGTAAATAGTACACAAACTCATATTTAGAATATAGAGGAGACCATAATTATCATGTAGCCATATTGACATCATAAAGACAATAGCACTTTCTGAATAAAATTTATGACTTTTTGAGATTGAGAATATGTATTAAAGCCAGTAATAGCAACCATGAGAAGGGTTAGGGTGAACAGAGATATGATTATAATTCATGATATCTCTAAGATAAATGACTCTGCAAAGCTAAATCTGAAGCTTGTATATCAGTTCATTCTTAAATGTGCACATTCTTCACATGATGGCTGAAGATCAGTAACCTTACAAAATTCTTGAATTATCTGAGGAGGATTCATAATTTCCACTTGTTGCCTCTACAGAGGGAACCATGGGGACAGGCTTGCTACTTGTGTTCACTGCAGGTTTCATACTGTTCTCCATTAGAGATCACATATCTCTTGTAGTCTTTATCTCTGAAAGCCCCTGTTCTCATTAGAGATTCAGACCACACATCTACGAACAACATTCATAGAACTTTCTGTACTTTAACATAGAATATATCTTACTGAATAGAAAATTAGAAAAACAGCCCTATTATACAAGTCTTACCTTTTCACAAACTCTTCAAAGAGGATGCGATGAGAATATCCTTTTTGACGTATTTTGACAGTTTCCAGAATTCCAGTGTATCGTAGCTGCAGCAAAACTCTCTCATGAGAAAACATCAGTGCTTCTCGATCATCGTTAGGTTTAATGCAGCGGATAAAGTGGGGCTGTCCGACAACCATTTTGGATAAAAGATCCATGAGGGAATACTAGCGAGGAAAATGAAGAAGATGCACGTACTTGACAAAAAACTGCAACAGAACTACTTAAGCAAGAGATTCATATTTGTAAACAGTTTGTAATGCTTGATTACATTTTAAGCTGTAATAGTTATCTTCATTGCCTTTTTATTAATTCTTAAGATTTCAGCTGAAACATAGAACCTATTAAAAATTTCAGTTGTAAAAAAAATTTAAACATTCTGAATCTGATATCTTACTTCTTACACCTTTCTCTTCTCCTTATGTCACATTTCCATAGTTGAAGAATGCCCATTAAAAAAAAAAAAATTGAAAACGGTCCTAACTATAATTCTACTGTAGACACATTCGAGTGATCAAATATGCCCAACAGAAACACAAGCTTTACCATGAAACAATCACTGAAATTCACAGCAAATCATGGGGAAAGGGTTGTAAGAAGTTATCAGTTCAGTGCTCTGTCCACAGAGAACACTAGATATATCTTTAACATTTCAGGTACATCTCTTATATTAATTTTGCAGAATCACTGAGACTATAAACTGCACAGTCTCCTAGAAATCTGTTGAACTGCTATATTAGCATGACTTTTCATAAAGTTCTTAGCATCTAACATAAATCTTGCCACTGAAATGTAGTTCCATTACTTCTTTTCCTATCCACCCTCGACACACAAAACAATCAACTCCATTTCATTTTAAACTAAAATGAAAAAGCTTGATCAGATCATATATATCTTTTTCCCAATGACTCCTGTCAATACTGATACTCCTGCTCCATACTCACCTCATTAAGCTGTTTTATGATAAGTGTGTGTTATCAACTATGTTCAATCTCATATACCCATGTGTCTCAAAATCACATACAATTCCAAGCTGATTGTTGTCATGTTGACATGTATTATGGTCTACTTCCACACTCACTCCCCTATTAACACTTCTTTTGCTTTTTACAGTTCCTACAGAGCTGTAGGTTCTGTTCAAGAGCAGTCTAAGTGCACACCTGTATGACAAGTCTGAATGTGTGTCCTTGCACTCTCCACACTGGGGTGACATCTCAGGATATACCAGACCCTTTCTTACACTATTCTACAAAACAAATTGAATAGGTATTCCTACACAGCTTGAAGTTTTAACTCACATTGCCTAACACAACTCTGTGAACTTCCCTATTCTTCATGGTAAAAGTGCAGCCCAAGGACCAACTGTTGAAAACTTACCCACTTTGCAATGACTGCAAGAAAAAACAGTAACCAAGAGTATTGGACTAGCACTTTCTTGACTCCTAAGCTTCCAGTTCCAACATTCTCAATGCCCTTTTCCTGCTTGTTTGATTTAAATACACCTGCAGAATATGCATTACCTCAGATAGGATTACTACTTATAAAATGGCAATCTGTATTATTTACAACAGCATTTCCAAAAGATGGACTGTTTTTCACTTATTAGCATAAAAGAAAAATCTTAATCTTTAAAGGTATGTATGTCTCAGCTTGTTAAAAAATATAAAGCCTTTAGTCATAGCATCCATTTTATTTGCCTAAAATCGGTGTCCTGTTTATAATGGCATCTCTAGCATTTTAGACAGAAAATAGTCTAGACTCTAGATTCTGTTATCAACATACTCAATGAAATCATAAAAATACAAGTATGAGGAAACAAAGATAAAAAAGCAAAAAAAAGTTTGTGAATCTACAGAGGCCTTGTAACAGAACAAAAAATTTCTCTTACATTTGTCTTTGATCTTATTATCCCACAAATATTTTAGATATATCTATTGCTCTTATTATCAAAATGCTTGATTTCATTTTAAGTTTTGTACCCTAAAATAGGAAGCCATCGTTTGCCGCTTCATATTAGTTGTTTCCTCAGGGTGCCGCATAACCTCCATTGTGTCAACCTGGAAGAGAAAACTCTGATGTCAGGACTGTTCCAGAAACACTGCAGACCCACCCCACCTTGTCCATGAAAGCTGGGTTCAGTTTTTATTATAGTCATTCCTTCAGGTGTGAGTACTTCGGGGTACTTTATCAGAGACAGCAAGGCCAGCTTCTAACAGATGCAGGACACACACTGATTTTCAGAAAGGCCTCTAAACATTTTGAATTTTTTTCATAGTGTAAGAGCACTCTAGATTAATGATAGCATAATACTCAGCCAGTGAAATAGCTGTCAAGTTGCAATACCTTAGGAATTGATTTCTAATGCTCTTATCGCCACTACAATGAACTCCAACAGGACTTGTATCTATAAGAGTTACCATATTTGTAATAGCAAGGAAGTAAATTGAACTGCCTCATTTTGCTCAGGTATGGAAAAAATACTGTAGGATTAATAGTGGCAAACAAAGCAGGTAGTCTCAGAACATGTAAGTCTGTTCCCTTCTCCCACTATGGTTACTATTAATTACTTCATACTGCCATTTTGATGTGAAGAATCTTAGCAATCTTATTCTGCTAAACTGCCATAGCACATCACTTTTTCAGCATTGCTGAAGAGTTATTTTTAGAGGATATACATGGACAGTGAACATACTGCTCCTTGTAGATTTCAGTTATATTGTTAGTACAGCTGTTCTTATCAAAATGAAACCAGAATTTATGAATAACTGTGGTTACCCATAACAAGCAGATTGTGTTGCTGCATTACAGCTCAACAAAATTAAAGAAAATTAACCAGCATCTTGATTGCATGGAGCATTAACAGCATTTTAGCATTCACTTGCTTTGTGGCAGTTTACCATCTGCTCTGACCAGGTGGCATTTGTATAAACCAGATAATGCTGTTGTCAGCACCTGTGCTACACTTCCCTGACTTTGCTCCATACAATCATTTCCAACACACATTGACTTAAGAACACTCTTCTGGACACTAAAATAATTGCTGAAAGATTACAGTTCTCAATAAAGTAACTGAGACGCTTACCTTCAGGAGGTATTTAGGAGACTGCATGCAAAATATAAAGGAAATGAAGTGCTAAGTAATAATAGATCAAAAAATGGATTTTGTGTTGGGGAAGAAATCAAAAGAAATCTAGTGAGGTCAAGATTCAAAACACAGATGGCGCAAATGAAGACAGAGTTCAATAAGGGTGACCATAAAAATTTCAATATGTTTTTGTAATCTGTGATGTTCTGGCTCAGAGTGGAATACATGTATTGGTACATATTTCTAACACAGGAGCAGAAGAATAAAAAAAGAATAAGAAAAGAGAGATGCAGTTTGTGAACAGAACACTCTGTAATGTATTCCAGGAAAAATGCCTTATCAGCACAGGTAACATCAAGCATCTTAAGAGGTTATGCAACAAAGTAAATATCAATGACCTAATCAAAACAGCAGGCATGTCCATGGGGAAGGATATGGGAATGTTGCAAGATTATGTTGGCAAGACACCTAGTTTGTGAAGATTGTTATCTAAATCTCTAGTAAATGTCAGATAGAAGACAAAAGCCACAACAGTGAGCACTGACAGTAAGTTCAGAATAACTGGTAGTACTTAATGTTAAAAGACACACAATTTAATTATAAATAGGACCAAATAAAGAACAAAAGCAAACAGTTTGAAGACTGATCTGAGCCCAAATGACAATGAATTTGAGGTTCTAAACAGGGTTCTTCTCTGTCTAGAAAACCAGAGATGCAGTGATGTTGTTGGATTTTGACCACTCACAACCTCTCATATTCATATCTCATATATCTGCTGGTCAATAAAGGGCAGTATCATCTCCTTTTCACAGCTTGTTATTTTCACGAAAACTGGAATCTTACCATCTTGGGACTGCCACTATCAAATATGGTTTACAACAGGCTGCTGGGTTCAAAAGAGTTTTGTTTTGTTTTGTTTTGGGTTTTTGGGGCAGCAAAGGGAATGAATGCACAGAAAGACAGATGAATGAATGCACAGAAACACTCACAGAGGAGATGTAAAAACACTTTTCTCAGAAAATCAGGCTGAAAGCAGTATTGTTAGATTTCTTTGCCTATGAATGAAGTTGTAAATTCAGGTCTGTGCAATATGTAAGAACTAGAATAAATTCCCAAATCTTTTTGACAAAAAACATTTGAAGTTTTCATTAGAAAAGTTCTGATAGACCCTGAAGCTGAAGGGATTTTCTTGTAAGACTTTGAAAGAAGTTTTGTCTCTCATTAATGTACAATGTTGCTTGTCTATGAAGCCACACAATTTTATGGTAGGGCAACAAACTCACGTACAATAGCCAATAGGCTTTTTCACAACTGGCTTGCTAGAAAACGACAGAACATAAGAAGAATGTCATGACATAAGAACAAGAATGTCATGATACCTTGTATTTTAAATCACTAACTACTCTTTTTAATCAAAAATGAAGATATTTCAACTATTAAGTGACATTTTTACATGACAGCTATAGTGACCTACAATAAGAATTTATATAATAATAACTGTAATGGAAAACAGCCTGACCTACAAAAGCCAAACTGTTTCATCACTAAAAAGATTCCTTCTAATAGTTTTGAAACAATATTAAAATAATGATTTATGACATCATGTCACCTTACAAAGTCACCCGAAATTATGACTTTCCACATATTGACCACACTGGCTGGTGGCATGGTATGAAATACTGTAAAATCAAAAAGACTGTTGAGAAAAAACCCTTTTAAATTAAATAATGATAAAAAAATTCCAAACTTCCAAACAAAATTAACACATTTGGATTTTTTAAAACAAATTCTAAAATAATAATTTAAAATATGTTTCCTGAAGTTGTTTTAATTAGGTGCTTCACAAAATTCTAAGAAATAGTTTTTTATCTAAAAGATATTTAAATTAATATTTTCTGAATAGTGTTGCACTTCTGCATGTCTTTTCTTTTAGCTCCTTTTAAAAAGTTTCAAGGGTGAATAAAGCCCACTTAAACAGTACTTATTAATTGACTGTATTTAGTCAAGCTCTAGAACTGAGATGCTCTATTACAATCCTGCTGTATCAATAAAATGCATGCTTAGAAAGCTTGTGCTGAATATAGCTGGATGTAGAAGATAATGTGTATGTAACTCAAGAAAATTGGAAAGGCCATCCTTCAGCACTGGAAGTATTTATACTAGACAGGAAATAGTCTGAAATCCACATCTGTATTTGCAGGTACAGTGAAGGATATAGACATCTGGATGACATAAATCAACATACTGATGCTTGAGGATGAGTTCCAAGTATCAGAAGATAACAAGAAACCTCAAAACATAAAATTTTGTAGACTTTTGAAAAGTTGCTGTTACTACACTTATTTTAAAAATTAATTACTGTTTGCTTTGAAAATAACCCTAAATCCTCAAATCTTAAGCTAACTCTAACAAGTACCACTTAGGAAGCAGGGAAGGGGTGTACATACCATCAGTTTCAAGGAACAACAGGTTTCCTCACAAATTAAGTGCACTCAGTTGTAATCCTACTAATTGCCATAAAATTATCCCATCTTTTTGCAGTTATGCCACATACTTTCATGGCAAAATTCAGCAGCATTTAAATTCTACAGTTCTTTTTACAGACTAGAGGTTTTGCTGAGTCATTCTTTTCCAGTTATCTACCAGTCACAAATATCTCCTGGTTTTCACTTCCAAATTAAATAAATAAGAAATAGATTTTTAAAAATTATTTGCCTTTCATACTTAAATATGAAATACATAAGGTTAAAAGTTAAATACACAATTCAAATTTTACCTAATAAGACCTCTTTCTAGGTCCAAATTCTCAAAGGAAAACCTTGACCCTGTTGAAATAAGGAGGACTATTGATATCGATGTAACAGATTTCACTCTGAAGGTTTAAAGACTCATCAGTAGTGAACTGATTCTTCACTGAATTCTACAATAGGTTCATCACTAGAACTGGAAACCATGCTCCAAGACAAGGTGCATGTTATTGATAGTAAAGGCAGACTATTATTTGGTAAGAAATTCACCCTATACCCACATTAGCTTAGTATTGTGTTCACAGTCTCACTGTAGTATTTTATAAACAACTGCCTGTCCTCAAAGGGAACACTACTAACCTTGATACGCCCAGCACTGAGCTGTGGAGGCAAAGACCGAGATGCTGCTGTCACTCTGGCTCTTGCTTGTGCCAAATTCCCTGTTCAAAAAGAAAGATATTAATACTGCAAAAGCTATTCAAAAAGCTTGGAAGGGAAAATTTTGTACTGTGTAAAATCAGTTTGTACAATAGTACTAAAGATAGCAGATACCACCACACTTCTTCCACACCCCTCTCATTACCAATTGTGCCTGCAGAGCATTCAGCACTGGCATGACAGAGTGCAGTGTTGATTTAGAGGGGAGAAAAAAGTCAGTGATAAGGTGGTATGTCACTGACCTTAGCTACTGAGCTGATGAAAACAATGACAGCACAAAGGCATACAGCTCAATCACTAGTAATCAATTTCTCTGTGACTCACTGAGAGATTTCAAAGAGCAAAAAGACTACAGAATCAATCTTGTTTCTATGAAATCACATGGATCCTCAAGTGTTAAGACAATATCTTAAACTCACAAACTAACAAGAGAGATGAGAAAATGATAAGGTGGCACCATTTTTTGACCTTTTAACATGTAATTCTCAATCTTATTGTAACTCAGGGTTTTTAAAGACTGACTCAATTTCCCAGGCAAAAATATATGATGGTGTCAAGTGAAAGATTGGTGCCTTTTTAAAAATGTAATGTACGATGTGTCCTAAACTTTTTCCTCTGTACTTGCAGAAAGCCAAAGTCATCACAAAATAGCTTTTTAAAATAAAGCCTAGAAGAGAGAGGAAGTGATATCGGACTTGCATATGCAAGACACTCTGTATATTTCAAAGTTTTAGCAAGTCTAGCACAAGATGTCCAAATGTTTTCTCTGGCTATATCTTCAGAGGCTAAACTGTGATTAATAGCATTGAAAGAACCCTTTGAAGCAGGATTGGTGACATCAAAGCCCTAATCCATGGGTGGCAGGATTTTTATAATGAGTGGGAAGCATTTTAACACATTTCAAAGGATTTACAGCATGAATAAACAATAGGCCTCTGCAGATGTACCACACACCTTTCAGAACCAGAACACATAAATAAGTGTCTATTTTAATTTAAATGTAAATAAAGTGTTAACACTTCTTTCAGATGCTAAATGACTTGTTTGCATCAACTCTGGTGTTTAGCTGTTAGCTTTACAGAAAGGCAGTAACTCTAAACAGTCTTCAGAGTTTTGCTAAACTGTGTATTACATAACTAGTAAGGAGGCACGAAAACCAAGACCAAATCTCTGGTAAAGAAACCCAAATGCTGGTAATAATTCCTTAAGAGAGCAGAGCAAATCCCGTGTCCACTGTAACTCTGAAAGGAACTTTTGCTCTTACTTTCCTCTGAACAAGAAAAATACCAAACCCCCGAAAATAATCTGGGGGCCAGCACTCAAACATAGCACTCTTCATTCGAACATTCTGAATTCATTTAAAGAAGTATTTCTTTTTTAAGCTGCTGGCACTGATATTGACACAATACTGCAAAACTGGCAAATAATTTCCAGATCTAACATTGTACGTTACCTGACAGTTTAAATCATGGTCCAGAACACAAGGTCTGTCCACTATTTTGGAAACTGCTTTAGGCTATTATACTGTGTATGTTAATGAGAACCACAACTGTTTGGGAAATCTTACATATCCATGCACATGCATGGTACATACTGTAAATACCTGTATCTCAAAATAAAATCAAAATGAGGATTTTAATAAACAAGTAAAAGTAAAATAATTTTGCTAGTTTTGTATGTTAGAAATTACTCTTTTGGGCCTTTTTTTCTAAAATAGCTTGGAAAGGTTGTTTTTGGCTAGGTTTCAGATTAGCAAGTCTAAAACTTGAAAGTCTTGCACCGAAGAACTGACAACACATGGTAAAAGAGGGGAGTTGGGAGAAGAAAGGACTTGGAATCAGACTGTTTTAAACGACTAAGATTTTGTTGCATTTTGTAACAACTTTAAAAACTCCAATAACGAAATAAAATTTAGAATGGTTCTATAGCTGCTCAAGGTTCACCACAGTCACTGCTAGCATTAGGTTTCCAGGGCTCATAATTAACACCCCTGAGGTCTCCCTTAGTTTCTCATGCAAAACTAAAACAAAACATTTCTGATCTGGTAAGCCAAGCGAATAAATAAACATTTTAACTAATCACAAATCTTTAATGACTTCACAAAAGAAAAAAACAGCCCAAAGTGATCAGTGCCCACTCAAAAAAAGAGAAATGCTTTATCTATTGTGCCTTTGTTCAGTAGTTACTTTCTTCTAAGAATGGATTCTTACCAGTGCTTATTTCAAGTGTCAAGTGAATTTCTATGTAGTTACTTGTAGCTTTAGATTGAATCAATAGAAAAAAATATTACTAGGATTTTCTTTTTCAGCTGAAACACAAAATGATACTTCAACAAAAGTTTCTGAATTACTCATCTCATGTAGCTCATGTCTAGAAAAAATAACTACCAATCTTTAACATGTCTAAGCCATTAAAACTAATAAACACAATAAATGTAGTTTGAAAATTAGCCTACATAATAAGAAATGTTTTGCTCAGGGTTACCTTAGTGTTCAGTCAGTAAAATTTGGTATCTACCCCTGCATTTGATTTTCATTTACAAGGTAATTTATACCTTAACACATAAAAAATAATTAAATGTTAATCCACTTCATTTAAAGCCTCAATATTTGAAGAACAAAGGTTTATAGATAATAACATAGGCAGCTTGAACTGCCATGGGTTCCTTGAAAGATTAGACTGGTCAAAGGTTGAAAGATTGCACTGTGCTTTTCAGAAGTCTAGCTTCACACCAATTATGTGGTCAAAACTTTAGACAAAATACAAATGACATCCCTGTGGACCAAACGCTACCTACATTAAATCCAAGTCCATAAAATGGACCAGCTAAGTAATATAAAACTCTCTCAAAATTGTCAGGTTTTGGAGATTTCATTTTTGGTTTTTTTTTTTGGAGGGAGGTGAAAGAAGTTAATTGCTAAAGTTAGGATTAATTTTTTAAAAAGGTATATGGTTTAATTTTACTCACATGCACTTCAGTTCAATGGGACTGCTCATCTGAACAACTAAGGTTCCTACCTATACGCCTGGATCAGAGACTAAGGTCTCTGGGATTCATTGTGTCAGTGGAGGAGTCAGTCAGACCTAATGTTTCTCTTTTTTTCCTGTGTGCAATACAGTTAAGAACTGAGTTAAAGCATTCTCTTTAATGCTTTAAGAAGTTTCAGACATTGAAGTTTGTGAAATGGTCTTAGGAGTTTTCAAGGGAAAAGAAGTAGCAGCACAAAATTTGTGCACTCACTGGCTAAGCTCAGTGTCAATGCTCAGCAAACCTCCCTTTGTCTTGAAGCTGTTTAGAAGATCTCACATCTCTGCAAAAATGTTCTTCATTGATGCCTCATTTCAGCTAGGTGAGAAAGACCCTATTATCAAAGAACTGTATCTCTCTATTATGCAAAGCCAAGCAGGAGAAGTTTTGAAAGTATTTACAACACACACAGAGAAGAAATGTTTTTTTTTTTTCAAGTTGGACTTTGGAAGTGGTCTCCAGATCTCAATAAGGACTAGTCAGCATTCCTGGATTCTCATTTGCATCCCTGGTAGTTACTCACTGTGTGATCTGGCTGAATTAATAATTTCTCCAGCTGTTGACTCTATGTACTAATTAGGAAAGATATACACTCTGGCTGGGTGTTCTGATGTTACCTATGGTTTGTGCTTCATTTATTCTCAGGCGATGGGTTCTCTAAGTAGTACCAAGCAAATATTACCAATATCAGCACTGTATTTATAACCTCATTTTGGTTATGCCTGCAATAGATCACTCCTCCCAAAGTAAGAGCATACAGGTAAGAAATACGTTAATCTTTGATACAACATTCAGTTTGCGAAGTGCAAATGACTTACTGAGAAAATGTCTAATGACAATGTCATCTTACTGTACATGTCATACCAGGGATATTACTATTACATAGAGGGCAAGTATAAGCTCTTTCCTTATCCTCATATATTTTATTAATTTCTTCCATGCTTCTGGTTCAGATAAAGAGGGGTTACTTCAAACACCATGTAGATACTGTATAATATGGTCAGAAATGCTACAGTGCATTCATATTTCATTGACATTACTTCCAATCACAGCTAGGCACTCACACTCCAGAAGAGGTACAGGGCCAGACAATGTCTCTGACATAGACAGATTCTTCTCTGTCTTTCCTTCCAGTACATTTTATCTGGCCAAAGGAAGTTAACTGCTTATCTCCATAATGGATTTTCATCTTCTGCTACTGTAAGACTTAGCTTTTAGCTCAACTACAAATGAATACATGTTTTTTTATTGTACTAATTTGAATCTGGTCACTGACTATCAAAACTCTGTTTGAGTCATTGAGAGTCACTGAAGTAATTTAAGCTAATCTTGTGCAATAAAAAAGCTAGGAATCCAATTTTCTCATATACTACATATTTTATACAATAATGTATTTATTAAAATACTGTCTGTAGAGCAAAACTATCAATACAGATAGACTTCAACTATTGCTTTTTCTGAAAGACAGTTACTTTACTTTCTATTCAAAATAAAACCAAGAAATAGTACTTTATTACCAAACAGAATCTAATCAGCATAAAAGCTTGGTAATAATGAAGCCCACCTGGGAATAACTTAATTATGAATATTTGCTTCAGGAGCAAAAATATGCATGTTTTTGGTCCAAATTATTTGAAATGAAAAATCCATGCTATAGTGAACTGAGGAATTCTGATACCAATTCTCAATTAGATAAATGATTTCTTTAGTCTTTTCAGCATGAAGTAGACACCAATCATATTTACAGATACTTAAAAGCTTTACATTGCTAGACTGGTACTGGAGAACCTGAGTATAAGTTCAGTGCTGTTATGCTTTCTATTGCATACGTTGCAGACACTTCAGTAGTCACTTCCCACACTAGGAAGACACACACAGCATCATGTCTGCAGTGACAAATAAAACTTTGCTTGTAAACATCATTGCTGCCACGTTTAAGTATTGTTTTAATACAGTAGGTTAGTAGGTTTCTTGTAGAATGGAATAGAGACACTGACAGCATCTGAGAAGAAATGAAGGTCAAACTGCCTACTGTATTCTGTACATATCTACATACATGTATCTATACCTACCTTAGATCTGTGAATATATGGTGTCAATATGAAAGATCTTAACTTTTATCCTTACCTACTAAAGAAGGACAAATTAAGGTACTAATTAAAATAGTTAATGGTCGTGCCCAAGGAACTTTTCTAACACAACCTTGAGTACTAACTGCTGTTTTAAGCAACATGCCAATTTTCAAACTAAATTGAATCAAATGTGTATTCATCTAACCAGCTGAAACACAGACCTTTCCTGAAGTATCATGGGCACAGTATGTGATCATAGGACATACAAGCAAACCTTATGTGATTCTCATAATCCTGTGACATGACCAAACTTATAGACAGTAGGCAAAACACGTATGATATAGCCTAAAAACACGATAAAGAGGTTCCTGGGCACGGGCCAACGGGATGACCAGGTGGCTCTGGAAAACACAGTGACAGAGCAGGGAGTAGATTGCTATCTGGCCACAGCCAGGAGGCCATAGGTTGGGCATCTCTGTGCAAACACAGGAGTAATGATAGGAGTGGCACACTGAGTACAGTGATTGCTAACTATCTGAAGCTGCACCTAGATTAAAAGAAAAAAAAAGCTCTTTAGAAGCTTGGAAAAAGCAAAGTTCTTGTATAAACAATACTGCAATTTTCTACTGCTTGATGTTCACCATTTTCTTTAACCAGGTCTGTAGCCTGACTAGCTAGAGACCTGACCAACTGTCTGGCTGAAGAGAGGCTGGTCACAGCCTGATGCAGTCAGGCTTCCAGCTGCTGCATCACAGAACAAACTGGCTCAGCTGATTATGATTTATATATTGTCAGGAGACATGGGCCATTTCTTTCAGATATGGTCCTTAGCAATTTCCTTACATATCTCTTGTAGTGTACAATTTGATGCCATAATCAGCTCCATACAACAAACCTTGAATTCTCTGGGGAACAGCAGACAGGACAGAACACGGCTGTTGTCAGGACAGTACTTCACCATCAATATGAGGTTTTCTGCTGCCCCACCAGATTGCCTGCTACCCATACCACATCTGTAACTGAGATTAGAAGAAAACTAGGGAGGTGAATTTTCTGTGAAACTTAATTGTTGAGGAATTCTTCACTGATTTTAAACATTGGTCAAGATAACCTTGTTCTACTTTCATCTACTCAGGCTGGAGAAGTTTATTTCCTCTTCCAGAGGTATGTGGAAGAATAGTTCTAAATCCATATACAGGTTGGAAATACAGTTACTCTACATTCTGATTCAGCTCTAGTCTCACTCATTGTTTTATGTAGTTGATATATTTTCTCTTGCATGTTATGTAAGCAATTTTTCCCCCAAATTGTATATGCCTTATCCAGAAGAGTAAAAGTATGATTATAAAGAACATGGAAATTATCTCATTGTTCTATCTATTAAGCTTCACAGTGCTCAGTTTAACTTGAGGCCAAAGTAAGTTTCTACAACAACAGTGAAAAAAAAGGAAATCCAGCAGAAGTCAAGAACTGTGATTTCTAGCCTGTTGCTTGTATTTCCAGAGTAAGTTCATTCTCCATACAATGCTTAAAAAGTTTTTGGTATATATTCCATCACTCAGGACCTGCTGCTGAAGCTGCTCCATACATACACAGTTTGGGCAAAATCCTACTAAAGCAAGTGAAGATTCCCAAAGAATTTACTGACAAAAAATCAGGTGTAAGGATGCAACTGAAAGTACAGAGAAAAAAATTATGGAACATTTTCTCTAACCTCACTATGACTATCACTCTCCCCTAAGGCTAGACAGGCCAAAAATGGTGTCAAAACCAGGTTTTGAAACTTCAAGGCAAAGCTGTCTTTTAAAAGTATTAAGATGAAACAAGGTTACAGAATTTTTTTAAAGTACTATACCTTCCCATTTTTGAAATCTAGGCATTATTGATGTTGACAACTAATTTAATGAAGTCTCAAAGGATTCTCAAATGAACCGTTGCCCCCCTCTTGGATGTCAGCACTTCTGTATATTATCACAGTTGGCACAAAATCAGTTACTTTTGTGATAAAGCAAAACATTAATTATATTTGGATCTCTGCTCTTAATGAAACCAATACCCATTCATACAAATACCCACAAACACATTTTCTTTGTCACACACTGTGACCTGCTATCCTGGTAGCTCAATTAACCACTCCTGCATCAAGACAAGTCAGGTTGGAATAAGAAAGAAAAATAAAATAATAATAGAGAATGCTGGTTCAGTAAAGTACTGGCCTTTACAGCTTGTTGTAAGGTGAAGAAATAATAATTTAAAAAAAAGATAAAAGTACAAAATCATAGTAAGACTGCACAAAATACTCTAAAATTAATATACAAGATCTAGAGCAGACTCAGAGATTTATTTTCCACCCACCACATTTATCCTTTAGATATATTAATCCCTTAATGCAATTATTTTGAAGGAGCTGGAAATATAAGCACATTCTTTGCTAAGGACACACCAAAAAACATTATGGCTATTCATATGAATAAGATTATCTGAATATTCAACAAAGTTATTTGTTCCCAGAACTCACTGGCAAATATAAAAATAATGCTCTTCTAGGATTTGATTTTCAGAGCTACTGAATGCTTCAATGACATACTGAGCATCGTTGACATAGTTTGACCTTACAGCACACAGTGCCTATTGAAACTGTCAAGCAAACTACTCATTAAAAAAGGTATAATGTTTGCTGAATATTATCTGTTTAATTCTGTATATGGGGCATAGTGAAAGCCCACAGTCTAGTAGTGAATATTAATGGTTACTCTTAAAAGTAACATCTTTTATGTGATGTATCTTTTATTTCCCCAATATAAATAGATTTTGAATTTAATTTGTATACAATGCAGTGTTAAGATTAATTACTATTCACTACTGGGAAATCATGTCCATTATAGGATTGAGAAGTTAGGCCAGAAATATGAAAACTGGGAAAGATATCTCCTCTCTTTTGAGAAAAAGGTAAAGAAAAACTATTCTCAAGATTTGTCTTAGAGAGATTGGTCTATTATAAATCAAATAAGCAAATTAATTAAGATCTAGTCTTAAACTTGTCCAGTCCTACTTTTATTAGAGTTCAATTTGCAAGCACTTGGAGACAAAAAAAAAATTTATGCCGCCTTGCTCATTTTCAGTACAATATAATCTGTGAAGTCTCAGATTAAAAAATGGCAACAATTCTGTTTGGGGAACACCCCTTACCAAACATAACTGTGGTAAATCTAACTTGACAATTCTCAGCTGTTGTGCTTACTGCCATGTGCAATTCCAGAGTTTCACTGACAGTATTTATAGGGAGTTATTCTCAACAGTAAATAATTGTTATGCTTTATATAAAGCTTTAGCAGGACTGAGACCTTAACTTTGATCTGATAGATGGTTTTGTTTCTAGATGAGTTCCATTTTTAGGGCTATTTTAGAGAACTTTTTGGGTTCTATTGCTATTGTGCAACAACTATTATGAGTATCTGTACTGCATTTGTCCCATGATGAAAAACCTTAGGACATGAAGAAAAATAAACACTGAACTGTTAAATGCTCAAGTGCAGAACTCAAAAACGTAATTCATCACTCTACCTCCCAAACTCAAGCTACAATTAATTGAGTTTACTGACGTCCCACATCTGCAACCCAGTAAAGTTCATGACTGTTACACTGCACAGCTGTGGTTTAAAGCCTCTCTTTGCATACAACTCACTGCCAGCAGAGCAAAAACTATTTTTGTGTTTTTAACATATGGACCAGTTAGAAGTATGAGAGCCTCCATGTCCTGAATGAAATACACAGCTTCCATTACCTTTACCAAAATTCTTACAAAATATAAATTCTGATTAATTTTTAAGTAGAGATATGTAATTATCATGACGTTGTTTCCAATTCATTTGACTTAAGAGTGCCTGATTTCTTAAAGGTGAAAATCCTAACACAAAAGTACTATTATAAAAAGGTTTTATTGTGGAATAAATTAGTGAAATTAAAATGTATTTGAGCCTTTGGTTCTATTGTGATGTATGCAATTAAGAGGAAAGAAATACACTAAACCCAAATGGAAACATGCTATATTTCAGTGAATGACATACACAACCCAAGAGACCTCCCAGTATTTATTGCTAGAGGAAGGGCCTGTGCTCAATAAGAGTGCACAGTGACAGCTCAAATCACAGTTCTACTGAAAACAGTAGCAAGGCACCTATGATTTTGACTTGCCAAGATTACACTCCATGTATGTCCAGTAGTACCTGTTCATGGGACTGAAATGCAAGAAAATCTTTCTCCTTCAGCTTCTGACTTGTCACAAGGAATCACATGCTATCACAGTTACACACAAGTTAATATTCGAAATAGTACTCTTGCCACCAAGAAATGGTGAAAAGCCATTCTCTAAAGTGATTTTACAGAAGGCCATAGTTCTTTTGTTCTTCAGTGGGTAAAAAGCTAGCCTGAAACATTTTTTTCACATTCCCTCTTAGCACATGGTCCATTAGTTGTTTGTTTTAGTGTGGTTTGGTAAACAAACATACACTATTTATAATTATTTTTCATCTGAAGTTTGTAAGCAAGGTTAGAGAATAAAAGGCAGAAAGAACAAAGACTAAAAATCAATACTGAGGAGGTGAAATGACTATTAGAAAGGTGAATTATAAATAACTTGTGTCTGGAAAACAATTCTACTTTGGACAAAAAAATTACTTCATGACTAAAAAAATTACTTCATGACTAACCAAACCCTTGATCCCAGTTGTGAAAACTCTCATCCCAATTCTCTTTGACAGACTATGCTTAAAAATATAGACACCACGAACAAGAAATGTTTATTAGCAATGATATATTGATACTCCATTACCCTAATGCATGAGCAATACCCAATGCTACTAAAATTATTAGATATTATGTTGCTGTAGTGATACTAGCTTTGTATTTCTTCTCTGTAGCCAAGCAAAACCCTTATTGATCCTCAGAGCAAGGAAAAGGATGTATTGCAGCATCTCTACTCTTCTGGTAGGAAGGCTGGAGGATTTCCCTTTCCCTCCCTGCAGAAGACTACTTTCTCCCCTACCTCAAGCAAGGACCTAAGGAAAAGCAGAGCTACCCTGATAGAAGTTCTAAAGGTCTGTGAGTCAAAGGAAGGACAAAAGTCTCAGAGATTTGTGTTTCAAGAGTAGAAGGTCTTGATGTTGTGATACAGCTTTTCTAAGAAGATACAATCCTTGCAGTCTCAAAACCCCCCAGGGGTGCTTTGCCCAAGCAATCCAACAGTACCACCCCTTACAGGTGATGCTGCAAAAATTCTCAAATATCAGGACAGTGAGTGAAATGGTCTGACTCCTCAATGGTGAATGTATCAAGGCTGTTCTTAATTTTTCCAACCAAAATCTTCTGTTCTTACAAGGGGATTCTATTTTCTAGTTCATGTAATTCCTTTTCTCTCTGATGCTTTAGCAAAAACAGTGATAAACTAAAACCAGAGACAATCAGGAATACATTCTATCTAAATGGCAGCATGCACATTCATGTTGCACACTACAGTAGTGGCAGCACAAGGAGCTTTAGAAAAAAGTGACAGATACGGAAGCAGTTGGGAGAACTGTTAGGTTAAATCAGAATACACTCATTCAATTTTGAAATTAAAGGTCCCTAGAAGGCACAGATTTCAAACCACGGTGAATGTGACCAAGTTTCCACTGAAAGATGACAAAACAAGCTGTATATGCAACAAAATTAGTTCCAGAATGTTTAAGTTCCAGTGTCTCATATGAGCAGTTGCATACCATATCAATGATAAATTACTATTACAAATGTATATTTAATGTCCTGCTGTTAATTTCTGGCTCTTTAAACTGCACAGACCGCTACTGTGAAATAGAAGCATTTGTTAAGACAGGATAAGTGTACTTGATAAATTACAGGGATTAACATGATCTTAAATTAGTAAAAGAATTTGGCTTTTTAGTATTTATTTTCTTGATGCTGCTCAGTTTTTGACAGCAGAAGATATGACAGTTATATAAATATACTTCAAACAGAGGATCATCTCAGGGTGGGAAAGGCATCTTTTTGTTCTTTTTGGTATTTAAAGAACTACATTCTCAGTCCTTGTCAGACCCACCATTCCAGTCTCGCATTCCCTCTCGCCTCTGGGATAGCACCACCCAGTGGCTGCGACACGTATGGGAGACGGCTGCTTGGCAAAACCCACCTACACTACACATTCCAGAGATAGCTGCAAGCAGATATGAGAATGTGCCTTCACTCATCTTCAAACAAAACACCACACATACTGGCAGAAGGCCCATTTCAAGTCACGGTTACCTGGAAAGATGGAATATGGCTCCCATGTAAATTACTAACTTTTGCATTAGTCAGTAATTGACCAAAAGCGGGAGAAAACTGTACCAAGATTATGAATCTTAATCTCTATTTCTTCTGGTTTGCTTTAGGAATGAAGCACGTGTTGAGTGGGGGAAAGAGGGCTAAGAGACAGGGACAGAGTACAATGGGACATATATACACACTTACTATTCTTTTGTTTACAAAAGCAACTTTGTAGAAAGTTAAGAGAATAGCATTATCTTTCTCCACTGAACAGACCAAGCATCATTGCCAGCAATGCACTCTGTTTTCAGCCAAACCCTTCATTTATCTTGCAAGCTGCCAAAACTAAACCTGGCAACAATCTGATTTTAGAACACAGAGGCCCCAACACAGGATGCGAATGTCAATTATATCAGACAGCTGGAAAAAAAAAAAAGCAAAATCACAAAGGCTCTTAAAAAATAAAAATGACATAAGAACTTTAAGTTATTCTTGTAATACCATGCACAGATGCACATGCACAATAATTTTTTATTAGTATCAACTTTACAAATAGAGACAACGCTTAACTTGCTGTGTGCTCTTCAGAGAAAGGCAAATTGAGGGAGAAGGCATTCAATTAATGTAAATAGGAAACAAGGAATGTAAGACACCTAAAAAAGTAGGCAAAATACACCAGCATGGTAACTGCACATTAACTGCAATGAGAAGTATCTCTAACTGAACCTTCTATGCACCTTAGGCAGAATACTTGAGTGCTGCTGCTACTAAAAATAACTCTGTAAGGCCAGAAAAAGATGAATTTGCATGAAGGCATCAGCATTCTGATTTAAAAATACCAATAAAATAAAAATTATGTTTGCAATAATTTGGACTGATAACTGGGACAAAGCACCTAATCGATTTTGTTCTGCCAATAGCTCCAAGGTATAAAATGGCTTGTAAAGAGGGGTGTGGAGGCACATTTAACCATATGTGAGCTTGCTTTCTTGTTTTGCTTGTTCAGAATCTCTTTTATCAATTTAACTCAAATGTTGAGTAGTAGTAGACAGAAAGATCCTTTGTTCCCCACTTGGGCACAAACCAATCCTCCATCATAAACTACATTCCCTTCCATCTAAACTCATTATAGCTGAAAGGAGAAGCAGATTCCTCATTGGATCCTCACCTCTCAGGGACTTCTAAAAGTGGAATTTGAAGGGGAGTAGTTGAAAGACTTTCAATTACAGGAAAAATTACCCTGTAACAGGAACCTATCTTCTGTAGTATATAAACAGATATGATATCAATTTTAAATGTGCAAAAAAAGCTCCAATATAATTTTTTCTCCAGATGTTCTTTTTATGCAGAAATGCAGAAATGTCAAGAGAGGTTAAATGCATCACCATATGGGTTACGACTGGGATACTGACAGTCCAGAAATCCAAGGCACAGGTACAGAATTGCCTCTACAGCCCACAGACAATAACCCTGCACAGCACTATCTAATGCATCTACCAAGTATTTCTACCTAAACATACAACCTCTTCTGCATATGTCAGCTCACAGTATTTTGCAATCTAGTACAATCCATTGTATTTAGAATTAGTATTACATATTTTTCTCACCCATTATGAAAAAGATGCTTTAAGAGCATAGAAAGTATTGAAAGAAGTATTAATTCGATGGCTTGTTTGCATGGATACTGCAGAACTATCATTTGTATATGGTACTGGCATTCTGGCACCTATCCACGGAGTAATCAAACTTCATCTTGCTGTTTTATTTAGCTACAGATCTGGCACTTTCACGTAAGTCAAAGTCAACAAGCTTTAAATCAACAGAATTACTTCTAGCCTATTAGTATATGGCTTTTATAATTTGTAAGAAACTATGTATTACATCAGTGCTTCTAAATAGATGGATATTACCTCCAAAAGACCTTGATCTACATCACATGATTTATGAACTGTAAGACATGGTACACAAGAATCTATCAACTGAGTACTGATCTTAGTAAAGGATTAAGACCTAGAAACTCCCATATTTTTATCCTGCTCTGAGAATAAGCTCTTGCCCCACACATCTGACAATCTCCCTTTCTCTCAAGTCAGAGAAGAATCTTGCTGCACAAGACTCATGAAAGGAAATTAGATCTTGAAATCAGAGAACAAAGTCTAACAAACACTCTAGAAAGGAGATATGATAACATCACTGAAAACAAGTTGCCCAGAATCAAGTAAGAGTTTGAGTGGAACAGGTAGCTGAAGAAGTTAAAATGCTAGCAAAGCTGTTCAGAACATACCTGTTTTTGTTAATGGGCTAGAGAACAGCTGCTGAAGAAGTTTGTTCTCTGAAGTTCGCAACACCACAACTACGTCAGCAGGAAGAGTGTCTCTATTCTTCTCAAGGAAGGCAGAGGCATCATATAACACCTAGTGTGGGAAAACAGAATCAAATTTTGATGAAAAGGGTTACCCAAAATCTACTATGCTCTTTAAAATGTGAACAGTCAGGATGAGCAAGTAGACCGCTAGCTTGGTCTGACAAGCAAATGAATTATCTGCAAAGGACTTAAAAGCGAACTACAGCAGTGGGTTCAGAATGTAAATTGGCTATACAGAGTACCTATACCCATAGAATGCCATTGTATATCAAATTGGGTTAAACGGCTTAAATCCTGTTGCGCTATGCTCAGCCATGTCAAACAATTCTATGCATGATGCAATGCAACAGAGATACTTCATTACAGCTTAGCTTGATCATTTAAGTGTGATGTAAGAAAGGGTTCTCAAGTGGTCACTTTCTATTGGTTGTCTGCATCAAACCTGTGATCTCTAAGTAGAACTGCTGGAGGAACAGTAATAAGTTGGACACAATGTAGGTACATTAAAACAGCTTCTCATGGCACTGAAAATCATATTATAAAAATAAAACATTCCTCTATTTCAATTATTTTAATAATTTTATTAGAAATTAATGCCTGGATATTTGTATTAATATAAGAGTCAGATAATTTTTCATTTTGTTTAATTGCAATAATTTTTTAGAGCTGTTTTATTATCACTAGCAACGCTCCTCTCTAGCCCAATTTCCTTGGAGTCCATTAATTTACACAGAAATTGAATGTTCTCTGGCAATAGAAAACTGGCTAGTATTGTTTTTATTATTAGGCCACATGGGTACAAGGAACTAACTAAAACTGTGTGAATTTTAATAGCTATTCTTAACAAGACAGAAAACCTGACCGAAGTTACTAAAATATATCTTAAAATTTTGGAGTCTTATAATGATCCAGAGATGAGACTTAATTTATAATTATATAAAATATGGCTATTTTGATTTTGTCTATGAACAAATATTTAGGCCTGAAATCACAAGCAAGTCCCAATCTTTCTAATGCATTCTATAGGATTTTAAGTTCTGTAACAGATAATGGTTTACATTGCTTTTCATGCATATGTACACTCTCAGACAGCAGTACTGTGGCACTCACATGCAGTTACCAAGCATGTAGCCTGCCCTGGCTTGAGAGCTGCTCCTTTGAAATGACTGTAGTACCGGCATTTCTGAGGCCACATTTCTTGCAGAAAAAAAGATGCTTACTGTCTATGCAGCCTGTGTATGAGCCCTAAGGATAGGCCCCAAAATGGTGGACTGCTACACATAAAAACTTCATTGAAGAGTGTGTGTTTGCATAAACTTTATAATTTTTTTTCTGTTAAAATGAGGGGGAAGGAAAACCCTAAAGCAGAAACTCTGGATTAAAACAAGTAATGACCATACCACTATTATGTGAATTAAATAAAAATCACATGAATTTACCTTTCCAGCATAGTGCTGAATACCAAATGACAGTTCCACTCCTTTTGGTCTCCAAAAGTATTTGCATCGTAAGTTATCTTCAAATTTATCTAGACATTGAGAAAAGATGTTGATTTAAGTGACAGAGTGATTAACTACAATCTTTATCCTAATTATTTTGCCAAATTGCTGCTCAAGAATTCAGAACTGCTATAAACACAAATTATTAGATTGCTCAGAAATACCAAGCTGTTGCATCTGAACAGAACTGTTCCTTTAAAACTAGCCCAGTAAGACTGTCTTTCAAACATGTTTGTGGATGTCTTTGTGCAGAGAAAAATATTAAACAGGAAGACCCAATGAGAAGATGTGATGATTTCTCATATTTTGCAATGAATTTACTTATGTATAGGCAGTGTTTGGGGTGAGTTTATTTCTCATACATACGGACATTCAAAACTGTGCATATATCACAGTCACTTAAATGCCTACTATTTGTATTTTCTCTATCTTCCTTTCTGCATTCATTTAGCTTTGTCCATCATGGTTTAAGGATATGTTTATGCACTCAGTCTGGAACTGTCTCTCATGTACCTTTGGACTTCTACAGAAATAAATAAGCTCTGCTATAAAACCTCTTCTAAGGTGAGTTTGTGCTTTTTCCTGTGAAATACCTAAAGAGCTGACAGAAAACAGAATACCAGTTTCTAAGAAAAATATCTTTTAGGCCCTGTGATATTTTTTAAGCTCTTTAATATTTTGTAGTGAAATTAGTGTTGTCTGTCCAATACTGAGGGCCCAGGTAGCAATTCCTGCCTGCTGAGCCAAGGAAAAAAATCCCTGGAAAGAAGGATGCAAAGGAACCCACGTTAATAAGAATTAGTGTTTATACTATGAAACTTGCTCCTGTACTAATTTACTTGAACAAGCAACGAGAGACCTGAGACCAGAATCAATTGATAACATTCATGCTGGGTATGTCAGAAAATATCATCAAAATGTTTTGTCTAATGTTAGAAACTATTAATATTTTTGTCATATTTGGTTTTTCTTTCTATTACCACTTAATTGAGCTTGCATTTAAAGCAAAAATAACTAACTTTGGAATTTCTGGGGGATGGGACTGAGTGGTGGAGTTAATGATTGCCTGGCACACCATGACAGGGCAAAATACCCCACTTTGCTGTCTGCTTGAGGGATCCTGCTGTGCTGTGTACAGCTCAGCAGTGAGGCGATCAGCACCGGAGCAGATAAAGTACCTCTGGAAGTAGAAGTTCAATATTCAGTATTAACTTATTTCTACAACTCACATGGAGGCAGAAAACTTCAGTACACAAAGGAGGAGCGTTGGAGGTCCACCCTGGAGTGTGCCTGCCTTTGTCGTTCCAGCCGCTGCTCTGAGGTTCCTGCTGCAGCCCACTCTGCCCTCCAGCCCTCCCGCCATTACCCCGTGAGGGAGACGCGGCTGCGCTCGGAGCACAGCGCCCCCTGCAGGCTGCAGGGAACGACGGCACCAGCAGCGCCCCCTGCAGGCTGCAGGGAATGACGGCACCAGCAGCGCCCCCTGCAGGCTGTGACTGTAACTGCACCAAAGGGGAAGTGCCCGCGGCCCTGAGAAGGTGGCCACTGCGTTTCTGGTTTGGTTTGTCTTGTTATACATATACATACGGATGTATATTAGTAAAGAACTGTTATTCCTTTTCCAATATCTTTGCCTGAAAGCCCCTTAATTTCAAAGTCAAATTAATAATGCAGAGAGAAAAAGGTCATATTTTCAATTCTAAAGGAGGTTCCTGCCTTCCTTGGCAGACACCTGTGTTTCAAACCAAGACAAGGGAGTGAAATGAAACCATAGTACTCATTCTATCTGTGACCTGAATTCCACTTTCAGCCCAGGCTAGCAGTAGTGAAAAATCTTGTGCATGTATTGTGCAATTTAACTGAAAACTGCTCTTTTTCTGTAACAGTTTGGGTATCTGCGGCACATGCCATTGAAGGAAATGAAACTGCTTCATATTGCAGAGAAAAACCCAGCTCTAGTAAATAAATGCAAGACAACAGCTTTAAATACGGCGTGCACTGCATATTTTAAGGTTGGCACCAAAATTTGTTAAAATATATGTAAAATATGCAGGAAGACAAGGAAATATTAAGCCAGATAACACACCAGAAATAACATACGCTTCCTATTTACAATGAGATAATATGAAGAGAAGCAGTATTTTCTAATCGGATAAACATGGGCCTAGGAGCTTGGGAGGTCTAAATTTTACTTTCAACACTATGCTACTCACAGAGTGGTCCTAGATACAAGAGTCTACTTTGCTTCAGCCTTCCTTTCAGTAAATAGGGAAAAATTCTACTTGATGTACCCCTCATACACAGAAAAGACACCAGATATTTCCTTGTAATGTTAGAAAAACAACAGGCCCTTGCCACCTGATACTTAAGACAACTTTTCCAATTTGAAAAGATAGAAAACATGTAAGCAGAAAAAAATCATGAAGCACTGTGAAAGATACACTTAGAACATCAAATGAAACTACACAGCCTCAGGACAAATAGGGTAGGAAAACCTGAATAAAGATGACACTGCACTTATACATTTGTCATTTCCCAAACTTTCCCGGAGTTTTACTTGCACATACCAACTAAAGTTAGGTCTGTTGCCTGAGGAAATCGACTTTCTTCATCTAGCAGAGACAGGAGACCCATGGGTTTCTGAAGGAACATATCCAGAAGTGGACGGTTGTCCTCATACTCCACTGTAGTGGCATCAATTCCCTCACTCTGATACTCCATCTACAAAAGTCACCAGCACAGTTTTACAGAACAATAAAAGCAACATTATCGTTAGGGCATTTATGATGCACAGCAATGCTCTGTAGGCCTCAACAACATTATTTACAAAAATTCAACAGAAGGATGTCATTATTTTACATTTAAATCGCATATTCATTTTATAAAGTACTCCTGAATATGATTACGGTATAGGACGCTGGATTCAGCTAGACCTCGACTGAGTTGAATTTACCTGCTCCAGTGCAAAGATGTGTTGATTGAAATAAAACTGGATCTGTTCATTAGCAATATTTATGCACAGCTGTTCAAAAGAATTTCTTGTGAAGTTCTCAAATCCAAATATGTCTAGTATCCCGACATTCATCCCACTTTCAGCATTGCTGCATGTGAAAATACAAACAAAATTCATTATCAGCAACCCTAAATTAAAATAAAAATAAACTTGGTAACTAAGATTGCATAACTCATCCAATTTGCTGCAAAAATAAAGGAGGAAAAGTATGTCTTAAACTAAGACAACTTCTGCATTTCTTCAGCATCAGTAAGACTTTAATTTTCCACTTGCTTTTTGCAAATTTCCATGAAGAATGCAGGAAAGTCATAGGTACAAAGTAACAGACACTTAGCAGCCATATTGAAGCAAGGGGTTTCAGTAGGTAGATCCCAAATAAAATCTACTGTCGGCTCCTCCAGGCAGGGAAAAAGTGTCAAGGTTTAATGGTCTATTTTTGCTACACTCATCCAGAAGGGTAATTACCAAATCTGTTGTTGCTACAAGCTAGACTGTTAGAAGTCCATGTGCTAACCCAAGTACACCCAGTCACTACCAGAACTGAGAATACGCCTATTTGACATAGTGAAGTAGCAAGTAGAGATCTCAGATCAGAGGCATTTTCACATCACCTGAAAGCTTCCCTTGTTTCTAAAATCTCTACAGCTTCTTCAAAAGATCAAACCAGCCAGATCAGTGCCTAGCAATGAAATCATAGGAGGTAGAATATAATGTTTCTGTAATTATAAAAAATTAAAAAACCACATCTCAAATAGCAGCACAATAACAATCTGAAATCTGCATTTATTACTTGCTTACAAAAGCAGGGGGACTATAAGAACTGTGAATACATACTAAAGTTTTTCAGTGTACCTCAATTATTTATCAGCCTTTTGTATGATTTTCATGTTCACTACAAAGGAAACATCTTTTTAAAAAATTGTGCAGCACTTCAACCACCCCATTTTCCATTGACTTCAGTAGCTAAATTCTATTCAGCTCTTTGAAAATGATGGGCTTAATGTCCTGGAAACAGGATTCAGTATCACAGCATGAAAGCCATTTTGAAGCCTTAGCCAAAATAAACACAGCACTCTTTCTGCTAAATCAAAAATATACAAATGGATAAACCCATCAGACATATGCACAGTAAGTACACATGAGTCAGTGATGTGTAACTTGCCATATATTTTTATCTGGCTGAAGCAGCGTATTAATACGATGTACAATCCAGCTGAAGAGCCGGCCATAAAGGGCTTTGGACATGGCATCTCGCACATCCGCTGCTTTGTCCACCGTGTTCGTTCGGATAATAGTCTCCCCCCGTGTTACAACGCAGTGGGAGGTTAGGGCCTCTTGCAGTTCTTCTGACCCAATGCTTAGTAGTGCAGCAGCTAAAAGACAGTGGAAAAAGACACACAACTGATTAGGCAGTGGAAATCACCAGCATTGACCAACTGCTACCATGAGCTACAGACTATCACAAATAGAGTCAAATTGCATATACAGAACTGACAATGTTAAAAAGCATATACCATTATCTAAGGCTTCCGGGTTAGGAACCTCACTTTTATCTGTTTGGTGTTGTGAAGAAATAGCAGCAAACTCAATATTTCCAGTATTTAAGATTCCAGTCAGTATTCTGTACACTGAGTACACTTCCTGTAAAAGATGACAAGAAGCACTTTTAAGGAATTCAGTTAGAAATACACATCATATTGAGGCTAGGAAAGAAAAAAGAATATGGGCACTGGAATGGATATTAAAGCTTGTAGCTTTCTCTGAGACCAAGTTCTACAAGTTCAAGTAAGCTTCTATTTACACAAGAAACAGTGCAACAGAATTGCCTGAGTACAAACTGGGACCTCAGGCTGGTCTTGCCTTCTGAGTGGGGGGTTAAGCTTTCACAGTTGACTTCTGTCACAACAGAGATTTTGTGGCTCACAAAATTTTATACATCCACAAAACCAAAGGGAAGCTACTGGAGGTAGTTTTCCTAAATAAGGTCAAGAATGGTTTAGCAACTGAATCTCTTACCTCATCAGTAAATCCTATAATTCTAAAACAATGCTGAATTGCTTCAAATTGTTTTCCATAGGAATCTTTAGTAACAATATCATGCATTACTTTTCCAGCTTCATTATCAATATATCTAAACAGAATGGGAAAAGAAAGCATCACACTACCACATAAGTCAATACAAGCTAAAGTGACTTAAATACAAATATCAGTAACTGGAAAGAACATTTATCTCAAAAGCTTTCAATTATATAGTTTGATGCTAATTCATAAGAAGCTCTTGTTTCTGTTGCATTAATATCTGCTTATTCTTCGTTAATGTCCAATAATGTTACCAACATTTCACAGACATCCCCTCAGCCAGTACAAATCAGATGCACCCAAAGTACAAACACCAATTAAAAACCTCCAAAGCATATTCTTGGTTCTTCCTAAACCAGAAGCATTGTGGTAAGAAATCATAAGGAGGGTTATCTGCATTTGAAAGTATGACAAAATATCTACATAACGAGCTTGGTTCTTTCTCCTCCTGTTTTAATAGTACAACTTCTCAAACAAATGCAAATAATTTAATGCCTTAATGTCCATCTTCTTCTCACCTTGGGAGGATTAAAAAAGATGCTTAAGGAATGGAGAAGGCTTAAGAGAGATTTTAAGGCATCATACTGAAAGCAAATGCTGATCAATAGCTAATTACAATGAGCTAATGAGTTAAAACAAGTGAGTGATAGTTACCTAGGAGGCTTTTTATCAGGAAGTCTATATTCAGAAAGTTTCTTCTGATGATAAAGACCAGCATAAATGTAATAAAATATATGGAAATTTTTTTCTCCCCTGGAAAAAAAAAAGAGTATCCTTTTAAAGCACCAGTGTTTATTCTCGTGGCATCTTGTACAATGAACGTAAAAACAGTTCTTATAATGAGCTTGCTGAAGCAAGGTAGCAAATCTCCCACTTGTTTTAATACTGTAGGATCAGCAGCTGTGAAACACAGAAAATCCAGTGAACAACATTTCCCCAAAGAATTAAGTGGCTCTAGCTTCTACTCCAAAAGAACAGGACTATTCTTTTTATCATAGCACTGGACAAAGGATTTATTTTTTTTTTTTAGCAGAAGACAGAAAAATATCTAAACCACAGAAGTTTTGATAATTAAATCAATTCAAACACTACATAAAAGTCACAGGACAGACAATTAATATACTTACACAGCCTGTTTTACGACTCTTGATTTTTCAAGTAGATATTCAGAAATCTTTGCTCCCATTACAGCTCCTGTAGGTGTAAACATCATTTCCAGGTATTTTCCAAAGCGACTTGAGTTGTCATTGATGGCAGTGCAGGCATTTCCAAATGCTTCAACCAGAGGATTCACCTGAAGAATTTTCTCACGCAAAGCACGGTTATTTGCCTTGACAGAAGAGATACAAATCAGAATGATAATTAAAAGAATATAATGCTTACCCCCAATCCAAATCTTGCTCCAGAAGCTAAGCATCCTTTTCTCATGCTTGTATGGAATTAGGTACTGTGCTAACCTTTCTACTTACTCAACAAGTGGTCCAACAAACTGATAAGAAAATATCCTACAGGTAGCAAAACACAGATTCTTCTTTCTCTGCAACTGTTCCACCTTTGACTTGTTTTATAATTAGTTAAGAGTACCAAAACCACAGAGGACTAAAGCTATCTACTTTGGGTTAAGCTGATACGGTTAATTTTCCCATTTTTTTGTGCTAATAGCACTGTTCATAACATTTAAATGTGTAATAACTTCTAAGATTAGAGACACAGTAATATTTTTCATTCTTTATTGTATAAATAAACAATGTTATAGGTGATAAACACTGCACATAACTACAGGTAATGAACACTCGGAATCTGGCACCTTCTTTTTAAAAAATATTGCCTGGCTTGGTGAGAGTCATACACTTGCATCTTAATTCAATACTCTCACATACATGATTATTGTGTCTCTAAATCAAGTGTGACAATTCACATGAACAGCTTTATGTATTAAAGATTAAATAAAGTGAATACTGGGGTAGGGTTGGGAGGATTTCTTCATAATTTTACATAATTGGCTAGGAAATACCTTTCCCAAGAAGGTCAAATGTTGGACAATCAGATGGGCACTTTCCGTCTTTCCAGCACCACTTTCCCCACTGATGATAATGCACTGAACACACAAAACAAAATATTTAAGTGCATAGCTCACCACATGATCAATTTCTGCTATTACTACTCCTACCTGTTATTTCATGTTTAGTGCCAAAACTACTGAATATTTTAAGTGTCAACTCCCTTCTGAAAGATGAGATCAGCAAAGGCTCATTGTTGTAATTTATTCCTTGGTTACTAAAATGCATCTTTCAATGCTTGATGCCAAGGTGCATGTGTGAAGCAGTGACTGAATGTTGAAGGGCTAGAACACATGAACAAGTGACCATGTTTGAGCTCATATGACTTTGTATGAATTAACATGAATCACAGAGTACAGCTGTTTTTAACAGGGTACACAGGGTACAGGTTTTTAACACACCGAGCAAAAGTTTGCTCTGAAAAATAATATTAAATAATAGGTCCTGTGTTGAGAGGTTGTTCTGTAGGTGATGCTGATATTCAAGCTAGAACAGCAAACTAGCACCTAAACATTTCAGAAAAATGTGCATCTGGGTGATTCTGGGAGGACATATCCACCTCCTTCCTGCATCAGCAGTCCTTAACAAATGGGATTTTATAGGCTCTTCAAAAGGCTTCCAGACCCAATAGCCTACCCAGAATGGTCTAAATCATTTTCATCTCTCTGCTATTATGCTTCATGGGTAAAATGGAAGTTGAAAGCCATTTCTCACTTGAACACTGATGAGTGCAGATAATATAAAGTTTGAACTCTAACAGCATTTATTATTTACCTTTTTTTCCATTTTTTCTACAGACCACCAGTATGGTACAGTATCAGCTGACATATAATTTAGATGTTAACACCAAGCAGTAGCACCGATTCACAGGTTTTTATGCAAACATCTGAAAACTATTTGCATGATATGTGAATACATGGGATCCTTGGCTGGGAAAAGATATAAGGTACTAAAATACTTGACGCAATGCACCTTCACATAGAGCTGAGCTTTGTGAAAAGGTTTGAAAGATGCAGCAGTTATCTGGCAGTACCTTATGGTGCCTGACAGCCGGTGCAGGGACCAACTCTACGTAATGTGTGCAAAATGACATTTGCAGCTCATTTATTTGCTTCCTGTCAGTTATTTTTGCTCTTGGAAATAGGTACCACATAGATTACACTACCTAAATTAATTGCTTTTGTGTGACTAGGGAAGACATGCGCAACAGTTTACACAGCTAAAGACCAGGAGTCCTTGTAGAATTGGTCAGAACTTGACTATTGCTTCAGGAGAAAAAGTAGGCTGAAGTTAACTTTCAAGTTTCACAAGTAAAAAAAAAAAAAAAAACCAAAAAAAAACCAACCAACCAACCAAACAAACAAACAGAATCAATGTATTTTCAGACTGGCTACAGTGCTTATCTGTGCACCTTTATGTTAAGAACCAGCATACCACTGGCCAGGTAGCGGAGATAAACAAGCTCCTGTAATACTTTGCAAACTGAAAACAGGAAACTGATTTAGACCTGAATGAAGACTATTTCCAAAAGAGATACAAAACATATAATATTAAAGATGCACAAAGTTAGCCTGACAAGCTGATGCAATGTTTTCCTCAGATAACAAGTTCTCACATGAGTTACTCTACATGAATACCTATTTCCTTTAATGCCCCCATCAAAGAAAACATAAGTCATTAAAGAAATACTAACCATCTCCCAGGCCAGTGTACTTTCATATCATCAGTAAAACTGTTTTCTTCCTCTTCAATGCCCCTTTTGTTTATCTTATTTTCTTGGCATTTTCTGATTTCAGCCTTTTTATTTTTTTTCTGGTTTTGTGACTTCAAGAAAACATTTTCTATTAATTATTGTGTGATGTGTAGGGTAAAATCAGGAGGATTTCGTAAACAAAAATAATTATTAGCCTTCAATATCCATATACACACAGCACATAAAATTTTAGAAAGAGTATGAAGTTATAATCTTAAGAACGCGGTAAAATCTTCTACAGCATGGTATTTTATTCTCATTAAAATCATTGCTGCATAATTGTATGTGTGTCCTTATTACCTTTATAATAAACCCATACTTAATTTATTTTACTAAAAAATTCACTAATACTTCCTATTTTTTGTGACTTAGTGTCTTTTTGCAATAGAAAAGTGGTTCAAACTCTGTTAACCTGCTGTGGCATTGAGAACTTTTTATTTTACACAAGTGTAAATTACTGAAATACCTAAGTCAAGACAGGCCTAGAATCAGAGTGTGCAGCAATACTTTGCTGCTGGAGTCAACAGCCAGGACTTCATGAGTCAACAGCCAGGAAACTATATCGGTCAGGTACCTCCATCATCTCATTTGACCTTTCATATCACTGTGTCCTCTTTAGAATTCCCGAATTGGACCAGATTTCTACTCCGGTTTTGCTGATTTAGGAATAAATGGCTTAAAGAAAAAGTTTCCCAAAATGCAACATAACAGAGTATTATTCACAGCCCTGAAGCACAGTGGCAATATGATTAATATAAAACCTAAACCAAAATGAACAGATTCTTACCTGATCCTTGCTGAATGTAACCATGCTTTGGTAGGCAGCATCTGCAGAGGCAAATATGTGGGGGGGATTTGATGAACGCTTCACACCATGGTAAAGCTTGGAGAACTAAATTTAAAGAAATACACACAGTAGTCAAAATATGGAACTCAGCTACATCATTTCGAACTGAAAAGAAGACAGTGACTATCATCTGCCTGTTCAATAGAAAGAAGTTTCCTGTTATACCACAGAATTTCCACTGAATCACCTGGAACAGGAGGGATAATTTTTGGCACTGTCCAATTTCCAGAACACAAATTACACCACCTAGAATGCACTCTGATGTTTCCCACACAAGACAATGAAGAGAACTGTATCACAAGGAAGAGAATATCAGACACAAGCCTTCAAAGAAGGAAATAACAAATTTATACAAAAGAAACTTATAGAGAATCTGAATTCTGGCCCCCCTATCTGAAGTCCTGATTCAGGCATCCATGGAGACTAAGTTATTTCTAGCTCCACCTCTCTTCATATTTGTAGGGAATTAAACTGGCTTTTATGTTTACAGCATTTGATTCATTTGTTTCTTTTAAGCAAGAGCTGATGGCACAGGACATGTAATAACTCTCACTCAGAGCAATTCTTCGGCAAGCAAAAACCTCAGCACGAAGAGGTTCATATAACCATCTTCTGTTTCCCAGAAGAAAGCTCTAAATGCTAGAAAAGAGGCACAGCTGTGCCTAGGGTAATCTCTGTCCCTCTTGTGGAATTTATGCCTCCAAGAAGTGAATGAAACAAAATGAAAACAAATTTAACAAACAAACCAAAACAAAATAAATTTTTAGCCACACTGTTCTGTAAAAATAAAAGGCTGAGGTTTAGTCTGTGCTCCTAACTTCCAGCATCATTTAAGTATTTTAGCTAGTGCTGTTAATATAAAATGTAAAGCAACGTCCATCTTCAGCTTGGAATCCTTCTTACCTGGGGAGAATAAATGCTGAGATTCTGGAAGGGGTTCAAGGCTATTAAAATGTCTCCAACGTAAGTATAAATCTGTAAGTCAGCATAACGTTTTTGCAGCTGTTGGATAATTGTATCCTGAGAAGATTACAGAAAGTTTGACAGTTATACACTATTTTCCCACTTCAGAAGATTTTTGTAAATATACTGAGCACACTGTTTAAGAAATACTTATTGTGTTTCTAATTATATTTAAATGCCAAACCCACAAAATAGTTTTAAAATTCTTGCTAATATCATAAAACTAAGTTAAATGGTAACACCTAATAGCAAATTATAATATATCTTTTAATATCAACCTGAGAAGCAAATCTTCTGAAGAGGGAATGGTGGTACACATTATTGCTTCACTTCATAGTACCGTCCATTAATTTTTTTTTAATTTGGCCATGAAACAAGGATAAGAATTTTTCAAAGATTCAATTTTAAGTAGTGGTAAAATACTGTTCAAACACGACACTAGCACAATTTAGTATTATGTCTTTTTTTTTGCTGGCTTGTAATTTAAGGTTTATCAATAAAAAAAATTTACAGATACTCTGCCAATAGGTGATACAGTGAAATATGATAGTTTTATCACTCTTTATCCAGAAGCAGTAGATAATACATTATCCTAAATAAAGCAATTATTTTAGAAAAAAATCACTAAAATCTAGATTTTTATGACTAAACTTCGCGTTTTAGGAAACTCACAAGAATAATTTAAACTAGCATCATTCATAATTAAGTTTTTCCACATAATAGTATTCACTGCTACTACTTTTATGCCACTATATATATTAATGAAGTGAAGGACAACACATCAGTCATGTGAGAATTTCTTTGCCTTGGTGAGACAAAAAATTGCAAGAAGGAAATATTTTCATTCTGCTAAGAGATACCTAAAAAGTAGATATAGGCAAGAATGTGAGGTACAATTGTCAGAAGCTGCTACTCAGACATTACAGTACCTCATTGAGAACTTCTAGATTTACCAGATCGTCATCTAGAGAGTACTTGTCAGCTCTGTCCCCATGGTAAGGTCTTCTAGTATGTATTCGTTCATGCCTGGAAGTTGTTAGTAGAGCACCAGTGTTATAAAAGTGTATTAGAGACAGCAAACATTAAGATGCAAAGGGAAGTCTCGGGTGAATGTTTTTGTCATGCAGAAACACAGACACACTCTCTGAGATGTGTAATTATGCTTGTGACACCCTTTAATAAAAGCAATAGATCAGCTTGCTGTTCAGTATACTACCTGTTTTCTCTTTCACAATATATAACCCTACCTATTTATCAATGTTCAGCAAAGATTTACTTCTTATAGACTTACTACTCCTCACTCACTCTGTAAACTAAAAAAAATTCTTCCTCTTTTCCCTTCCCTCCTTGCTCTAAGCTAATAAACTACCACTCAGTTTAATTAAATGTTACCCCCACGTGCACAGCCACAATACCATCATCTAAAGAAGTTATAAGAAGCAGTAAGTAGTATAAAATCCTACTGTTACCTTGATGTATGCCAAAGTGCCTCCTCAGATGACCCTAGATGCGGCCCAAAACAATGTTTTTGAATGACAGCTGCCATCAGACTCTAAACTGCATGGATGTTCAGTCAGCTTGTCTCCAGAGATTTAAGCCACACAACAAGCAGCAGAGACAAACTGTCACATAACCCCTTTATAATCAGATTATACTGAAGGAATCTTTGAAAATGCAGTGTATATGTTTTTAAACAACACATCATGTTGAAAATGGAACAAATTAAGAGGTTGTAACATGTCTTCCACAGAGGGCGTGAAATATGAAGGCTGTAAGCGCAACTAGGCTTTTCTTTACAACAAACATAATCAAAGCATAGTAGAAGGACACCCACTGAGATACAGTCTGCATCCTGCTGAGTAACACTTAGCATTGATCCTCAGTGACAGTCCTTGACAGATTGTTTTTGTGTTGGTTGTTGTGTAGAAAGTAAGAGTCACCTGATCAAGCATCCCATAACAAGGCTAAATATTACAGCAAGCATTAACAGAACGGTAACTTGGTAGGAAACACTTGTTTATCCATACAAGGTTAATATGAAGATGTAGCAGGTTTCTTTAATCATATCTTCATATACTCTTGGAATCCTTTTTGAAATAGTAACATCAACATATTTGCATTTCCCCCCTTTATGTACACTTCCATACTTCAAGCCAATCCGCTTTGATTCAGTAAAGAGAGTGTTTTCATATCCGAGAGCTATTACATCATCAGAAGTATTGCAATGAAAGCCTCCAGTAAAAAGGAAGGAGAAGAGTGTTAGCCATGCGTACAGCTTCCCTGACAATTGTGAATCACATTAAATGATCATATTTTTCTTATGTCTATTTTTATTTATTTTCCTTATTTCCTTCTGGCTACTCAATGAGTTCTAGAAAACTACTCTTTAATAGTTTATTTGAATTGCAACTAAATAAAACCATGCAAACTGTTTTGTCAGCTAGGAAATAAAACAGTGGGAAGACAGCAGGTTTTGCTGACAGTCCCACTACATCTCCACAGACGGTAGTTTGCTTCATGTTGTACATATGATGCAATGAAAGAAGGATACAAGAAGACAAATAATGAAAGAAAGAATTTTCTATAGTGGGTATTATTTCCCGTGGGCAGCATGATGACCATTTGAATTTGTTCAAAAGTCCATTCAATTAAATTTTCCATTTCCTGGTCTTCAATTAGGTATTAGGTTATGGCTTCTTTTTTTTTTTTTTTTTTTTGAGGCACTATATGCAAAAACCTTACACTTTGCTGACAAGCTGGATTCTCAAAGGAGTAAGAATGGACGACGTACTACAGGGGTTTTAAAGTGTTGTTTCCCTTTCACACCAGAATTCAACCTCTTATTTTACTGCAAAGAAAATATATTTACTGCAAAACTGTTGATGAGAGTACAGACACATCTACCAGAGGTGCAAGGAGGAGGGGGAAGAGGGCACATTCAAACCTAAGCATGTCTAATTGCAGAATGGCTTTGTAAACTAATCTGTTATCTGACTGTGTATTAAACTCCTGCTGTTTGTTCCCCTTAAGTGATAAACGAATCAATTTTTTTTATTGGAAAGGGCTCCTTTTAAGCCTGTGCAAATATAGTAAATATAAGTAAAGCAATATAAAAATATAAGTAAAACATATAGACCTTTGTGCACATATTTTCCGGCACTTAACTCATTTTCCTAAGTACATGATTAAGAAGAGGATATTAGGAGCATAACATCACATTAGCTTCAAATCTCCTGCTGGCCTCATCAGTTTTCTACTGACCCTATGTCCTCCAGTGCATTGACAGAGTGGGAAGGAAAAATATAGACATTACCCTTTAATTACTTCCACAATTTTACATCAGAAATACAATCTGCTTTTAAAATATCTCAAAAATTCTTAAAAAGCAGAAGGAAACACTCTTAATTGGGGAAATAATTGTCAGTATATTTTTTACATTAAAAAATAGAATTATCAGCTATTTTTTCCAATTAACCTTCCTTTTTGGCTATATATAAAAAGTACAAACTCTAAGCAAAAGGAAAATCAAAGATGTTATCTTCCTTAAGCTTCCAGTAATTTTCTGAAGTAAGTTTCTAAATTTTCTTTACCTGCAAGATGTAGTCTCTTCACAAAGCAAAAGAGCAAAGGGTGCAAAGGGCTAGTCCCTCAAGGTACCTAACTTTTTTATAGGATGGTTTGGGTTAGAAGAGACCTGAAGAACATCATTAGATTGATTCCAAAAGTCTAGTGATGAGCACTGTCTGTTGAAAAAGGCTCTATGCTCTGAAGCACCTTCCTGTTACCATTTTATCAGGCAGGAATAGCTGGAAGGGACAGTTTTCTTGGATTTTGTAGGAGGAGTAAAAACAAGAAGTATTTCTCCCTTGAGAAAACCATTTCATGAAAAGGCAGGAAGCATTCATTTGTTCTACTGGTGGTAAAGATACAGTTAGAAAGAAAGCAACCAGTTATAGTAATAGAAGTGCACTGTAAATAGCTGTACACTCTTACATCCTGCTACCAAGGGATGGGGAAAGAAAAGCTAGATGGACCATACAGACTTCTAGATCAGAAAGTCATTTTTCTGGTATAATTTATTAAGTAAAACTATTAATAGCCATTTCATAATTGAAAGGAGCAGAGAAATATGGAGGGCCAGTGACAGAACAGAGATTATACAGCAGAGTGAGAATGAGGAACAGAACACAAACCTTTCTGCATTAAATTCAGGGGTGCCTAAACATTCTTGGTATTTTACTGACAAATAATCATATGAATCTTCATCTTGAGGAACCTATCCCTTAAATATAGCAAGTTTGTAAGCTTGACTGATGTATCCTTTTTTACTTAGAGAATACATTATTAATCACACAGACACACTGAGTCTATCAACACTCAGCTATTATTTTTGTAGCAATAACATTTTTACAGTTCTGCTTATCATTCCTGACCAATGCTTACTTGCTTTGTTGGCACACCTTGCTGTAACTTAGATTCCTTCTTTTTTCTTCCGTTCTCCAATTTTATGCTACATGAGGTACAAGTCTTTAGGAATAAATGAAATTTCTTGTTCTCACAATGTTACCATGTGTAAAGACACTATTTGAACAACCATCTTACAGTTCTTACAGTATTTGTGTGAATATAGAAGTGGGAAAGTAAAAAAAAAAAAAAAGAGAGAGAGAGAGAGAAAAAGAAGGAAGGAAAAAACTGAGCAAGATCCTGTGAAAGCATCCCCTCTGATTTTAAGAAATGCTTCCTGCCGAGAGGCAGCTGAATAAGACTGCTGTGACTCCCAAGATGAACTAGAAATCAGTATCCACGTGTTAAAAAGGAATTCTGTGTTTGACTTAAGAACAGATAGGGAAGAAAAATTCAGCATGGCTGGAATGAATACATGTGAAGCATTGTTCTGATGTACTAACCTTAATTTTTCAAGGATTAAAGAACTTTCATAAAAATAGAACCAGTGTACTACTTAATACTAAATATATGTCTTAGAATTAAACTTCATATAATTGTTACTATGTCAAAGTTGTTAATGGAAAGAGTATTGATGCTAATCAGCAATAATGCTTTGGTATTGTTAGAAAACACACACAGTTAACTGATAGCTTATAAAAGGGATATGGATAAGAAAGATAATGCCCAGAGCTCATCCTTACACAGCTGTGACATTAGACTTTCTTACCAAGTTTTTCCTCATGAGACTACAAGACAGGAGTGGAGTGCTAATGCTGAAATGCCAAAACACAAGAATTTCAGTGTAAAAGATGCCAACAGATGAAAAAAAGACACTTCTTCTTCATTACAAGTGTGGAAAGAGAGGTATTCCGGCTGGGTTTTCTGAAAACACCTTTTTGCATAAGGACAGAAGATATTTGCATCTCTCCAATGAAAAATAGTTTAAGGAAAAACAGAACTAGTGGAAAAGTTTCAAAGAGTATCTTTTTCAGTAAATAAGCAGGATGAATTGTTAATGATATTTTTAATTTTAAAACTGGTCTTTTACTAGTATAAACATTTTCTTTGTATTATTAATTTTTAACCTAAAGGAAATCAGAATATATAATTCTCTAGTAAATTGCTTCATGGAAAAGTAACAACAATATGTTAATCTGCAGCAAACTGATGATAGGAACAAAAGTGTGTTAACAGACTTCTTTGAGCTCACGGTCAATAAAGAGCCCTTTCAGTTCAGAGGTCTGAAGAAATGTACTGAAGTTAAGCCTATCTATGCACACAAAGAATCTGACAAAAAAGAATGAAAGAAACTAAAATAAGGTGATGTTACAGTCTGTGACTCCAGAGGCCAACCCACACGATCCTGCCAAAAGGGGCCAGTCTGTTTCTTTCTACCACTCTCCTGCTTATTCCTGGCAATGTGAAGCATTCCCTCCTTTACCTCAGCTATATCACCTGAGGCACCACTCTGGAATCACTAACAGAACAGAAAGTTATCTGTGTTTCTGCTGGCTTAGATTTTTTTCTGTCACTGTAGAAGTTCAAGTTCAGGAGGTTTTTGACAATCCCTGAAGCTGCAATAAAAACAGCATCCTGAGTGTGTTCCTGGGAATTGAAGGAAAACAAGAGAAGGAAGCCAGTTCTCTCCTTTTCACTAGCAGTGCACTGCTAGATCAGCTCTCCATGTGTCTCCTGCACATGCTCGAAGTCATTAGTACTGACTTTCAAGTTGGCTGGCTTGTCCTCAGGCACAATGACCTGAAGTGATGCACCAAAATGGGCAAAACTGGCATGGCTCCACTGGAAAGAGAATCCTATTTAAAACCCTACAGGTCCTGAGTCAGTACAGAATCAAAAGACACAAATCCAAAGCACTGTCCTGGAAGACTCATATGAGACAAAACACAGATACCCCCTAACCAGCTGTCATCACCAGTGACTCCCTGGGCTCCTTCAAAGAAGTGCTATTAACACAAGCATACTGATGATTTACCAGTTTCTGGAAATTTCCAGTCTGTGCTCTGAGAACATTTTCTCTTATCTTTTAAGTGATTGATTTGTAGTGTTGCTCTACTGCTACAAATGGATGTCTACTTCTCTTTATTTCTGAACACCAGGAAATTAATGTATATTTCATTGTACCTGTCATGGGCATATCAATAAACAGAAAAGTATGCACTATATTCAATGTTATAATAGACAGGTTTTACCTAACATGGATTTGAATTGGCCCTATTTTCTCTGAAGTGGTGACAATACATTCTGTTGACTTCTACAGATCACTACAAATGAATGTCAGTAAATTTTTAGCAGTACCATCTGGTCATATGTTCTTCTGCATGTCAAATTTTCTATTTAAAATTATGTTGTAGATGCATTACAGAGGTTTTAAAGGCTTTTAATTGGTAACAATTTTTCTAGAGGGTACAATATCCCTATTATAGAGCCAAGTATTTTATTGTTATGAGGCTGTGTCAATCCTCTGGGGAAAATTATAATTAGATGGTTGGTTCTTTTGTAATAATCCTATGTTTCTAGTCCAGTATTAACTTTCTGGCCCACAGACTTAATATCTTGCAGAGATGCATTTTTGCTATCTAATTAAAGTTTGGACCAATTTGATCAAGTTTGAAATCTTTAAAATATAATTCTGAACAATATGTTATAGATTTCAGAGGTAAACAGTAAGTAGATTTTTGTTCTCACTGAGCATGCTCTCAACCCTGATCACAATGGGCTGGTGCTTCACAGAAGAAGTAAGGATACCACAGTATAATGCTAAAACAATCAGAAAGATTTTTGTTTGAAATAAAATATTTAAGCTGGGTTAGGTAGTGACAGGACAGACAAGGAGTTAAAACTCCCTTAGATGAGCACTGATTCATACTAGGGTGATGGGAAGCAAAATCCTCCTTACAGTCCAGTCATGTCTAAGGTGCAGAAGCTTGTCTGTCACAGCACACTCAGATAATACATGAAAAGGCTTGAGGAAAGTAATGCTGTCGTGGTCTTGGTTCTTTGTCACTCCATATTATGGAGCTCAATCCCAGAAGAATGTACTGGAATACCATGAAAAATCCATTTCAGGGCTCCTCTTAGCACAAGGATCATTTCACTCTGTCTATATATGCAATCAGGCCAACACCTCTTGGGCCAGCTATGCCACAGCTGTAGACAATGTGATCTGTGAGGTGGTATATGGGAAAAGAATATTAGGAAACTAGATAAAGCAGGTAACTTCTACTGTAATGCTGGCATAACTCCCACCCACAGTGAGCATTTCCAGGTATGTTTTCCCAGAAAACAAACAAAGAAAACAACAAGAACAAATATACACACCCCACAAAAACAAACAAACAAAATCCGCTCACAGAAGTCAGCTTCACCTTGAAACTGTACTTAACAACTATTCCTTTATTTTCACTTGTACACTTTTGTTTGGGCCTTTAGCAATTAAGCCACAGAGTTTTATGGCATGCAAGCATATATATGTTTATGACTTATGAATCATAACATATAATTTACTTCATCAACATTAGTAGGTGATTATTTATAATAATGGGCCAGAGCTTATCTAACTCTAGAATTTCATATTACAGAATGATTGCTGATCTTGGGACGATGTGTTCATTTGCATTTAATTCTCTTTTGAAACAGTGAAATTCTGCCACCCTCTGGACAACAACTAAACTAAGACATATTTACAATCAGCCTCAAAAGATGCCACTTCTGCCTATGAACATGCTTGCTTTTTAAGCACATTTTAAAATGAATTACTAGGTTGAATGAAAAAATAGAAGTTATTACTAAACTACAGGCAAAACAACTACTTTCAGTACTGAACAGCCTTATTACTAACAGGATTTAATCAAACAGTAACCTTCAAAATTTTCTGTTCTTAACTTTTCCTAGTAGTCACTTGAATGCTTACAGTTGTATTTTTAAAGATCTGTTACCAAAGTATGATGTAATGTTTCATGCCAACATTTATCTCCACAAATCAGAACATTCTGGAATTATCAACATCTTTCTGACTGAGCCAAATGAGAACAAGTATAGAACATGAGTTCAGTGAGAGAAGGAAAGGCAAAGAAGGTTGCATTATGGCTGATCAAACTAGCTTTAAAAAGTATCAAAGGGAAAACATGACTCTGATATTCATTCACATGGCAAGCAGCACTTGTTGCTAATAATATTGCCAGTGAACACATTAATATGATCACTTGAAATAGTAAAAGTCACATTCAAAGTTTCAATTTGTGTTTCCAGTGTAAGTGTGGGGAAGGAGGGCTGTAGCATAGAGGTTGCTACATACAGTACCTTGTACAGTACCTTGTTTTGGCTATGGAGCCTAGCTGCTGTTGTTCTTGAATGAGCTCAGCCAGCTGTTTTTGTAAAGACATATCTTTACCATGCACTTGCTTAATAAACGGATGCTCCAAAAGATGGGTGACTGAAGGACGCTTTTCAAAATCTTTGATTAGACACCTGTGACAGAGAAATAGGGGTCTCAGATGATGTTATATCATTACAGTATGAATGGAGCCAGCTTACAGTGTGGCTATTACTCTGTTTTCTTTTTCCACAAATCTGAGTTCCTCAATATGTAACAAGACTCTTTCATACTGCAATAAATCCTGCAAAAAATACTTAGCTAAGTGAATGCACTCTGCAAGAATATTAGTATAAAGGCTACAATTGAGATTTTAATCTCTCTTTTAAACTGTAACTAGATAAAAGGGAAAAAATGACATTGTATCCTGTAAGAGCTGTACAGTTACTATACATAAAAATTAAGATGAAGACACAATACTTCATTCATTTTAATTTTCTACCTATTCTCTGATGAGTTTGACTACAAACTGTAGGATATAGCCTATTGAAAATCATGACTGAAACCTGTGGTACAGCACTAATCAGAATAATTTGATATAGAACTTTGTTGTTAAAGTGGATGCTATGTGTAGATATTCTATATCCCAATAATGAGTGCTCGCATGAGAGTTACAGAAAATTCTGCAAACCTGCATCATTCAGTCTGAAAGAGAAAGGAATCAGTCAGAATTAAACGTTAGTTAGGGTACCAAGGTTCTTTCCCTGACAGGAACAGGTAACTAGTAATGAGTAAAGAAATACATCCTATTAAATCAGCATAAAATAAAGTACCATGCTAATTTATATAATTGAGATTTAAGTTTCAACAAGCCATCACTCAAGTTGAATTATTTTCTGCATAATAAAGCTGAAATAATACCATTCAAACTGAAGAATGATCCACCACAATAAGACTACTTTCAAGTATCCTCTAATTAATAATATTAAATATTTCTAATAATCTTGCTGAAATAATATATATTGACATTATTTGAGAATGTGAAAAAGAAGTGCTGCAATTCAGTATATACCTCCTTTCTAGTATCTAAAATTTTATCAAATTATAGCTCAAGATGAATTTACTTGATGAGAAGCATTCATATTACATACTTGACAATTTCCTTTCATATTTGCTGAGTAAGTAACCAATGTACTTCCCTTGCAGGGCCAAACATCACAAATAAATACTATCATTTTAATGAAAAGTTCAATGAAACTTTAATACCTTTTAGAATTTATATTCCAGTAATAAAAGCAACAATGTACAAAATTTAAACTACATTATAAAAAATCATACACATTAATTGATTTCAAATACTACCAAACACATTAGCAAGTTATTAAAGTTTAGCCTCACCTCAAAGACTTAACTGAAGACTAAAGTCTGGTCTTAAAATGATCCTGAAATATCTTTGAACATAACTTTAATACTTTAGGTTCCTGAAAACCATTTTGCTAACCTCTTCTGTACATCTAATCCAGAAAAGCCAGTAAAATGCGTTACCAGTTTTGGAACTATCTTGCTATAGAACTGTAGCCTCCTGATAGAAACACTAAAGCAACACAAGCTGCTCTATCTCCATCCTTCTGAGCAAAGGCTATAAATACCAGTCCGTCCCCTCCATGAAAAGATCCATCATTAGCCTTGAACAGGTTCTGACAATCTCCCCTACCCCTTTTCTTTTTGTAATCTGGGAGTTTTAAAAGTCAATACACCCACACAGGCAATATGGTCCATGCCAATCCTGTTTAAATTCATGTTTCCTGAGAAAAAGGAAAAAAGCATTTGAAAAGAAAGGCAACATTAATCAGGAAGACAGAGGAAAAGAGAACAAAACAAGTGCTATGCATTATACAAATTCACAGATTGATGGCAAGTATCTGAAGTGGAGATTTCAGTCTGAAAACTCACACATTCAGGATTTTTACCATTCTATCAATAAGTCCAACTTCACAGTATTTATGTTTTATTGTTAATATATAAATGTTCTTAAATCTGATTTCATCTGGAGTTTTTCAGTACTATAACTGAATCCAAGTGAATCTATGTCATAGGATCATAGATAGTTTGTGCTGGAAGGGAACTTTCAAGGTCATCTAGTCCAAATCCCTGCAAAGCACAGGGACATCAACTATACCAAGTTACTCAGAACCCTGTTCAACTTGACCTTGACTGCTTCCAGGGATGGGGCATCTACCACCCTCTGTCAGGGTTTCACCTCAACGTTAAAAAACATCCTTCTGATATTTAGTCTGAATCGACTTTTTTGTTTAAAACCATTATCTCTTGTTTCATCACAAAAGGCACTTGCGTTTCAGATAATAACATTAGCATTTAAATGGATTCTCTTAAAAAAATTCACAGTTCCAGACAGAATATCTTGTGTTGATCAAAAGTGTGAAGAACATGCAAACCTTTGACTTGGTGGCACGCAGTGATTCATAGGAATTCTCTGAGCTCTGAACAATGCACCCACAGATACACTCTACAGACAGGATACGGAAGTTGCATGAGAGTTTTTATATATACATGGCCTCTGGGTGAAACATCCAAATGTCCAGGATACAGCACTCATTGTAGAAGCTCAATAGGAAGAGACATTTTGGAGAAGAAAGTTCTTAGCTTCTCTCTTGCATGCCTGAAATGTGAGATTTTTAGGTCTGGCAATTTTTTAATGAGCACAGGTAAGTTCTGTGAAGGAGGTGATTTTGAAGATCTTTGGAGATTCTTTGATTCTGTTGCATAATCCCACCAATCCTCCACTGACTATTCACTTTATGTGCTTGCTTCACTTTTGCAACAATCGATGTTTATCTATTGTTTCATCTAAATGCAGCCCTCATTCTCTGGTAGTAGGATATTGCTGTAGTCTGTTTTCATGTAGGATTTCGCTCGAAACACAACCAAAACTTTGTTAAATTGCAGGATGATGAGTTAATGACACAAGACATACCAACAAGATTCTGTGATCAAACTCTGTTCCAAGCTCAGATCGAGCACATCTCCTATTATGCCAAGTTTGTGCCTGCATTGGAAGAACAGAATCCTCTCAGATGGTTAACGAGATGATGTAATAAAGCAGAGAGGTAGTAACTAACAGCTGTGCAAGGGTGAGGGAGAGCTGCTTAAATCCATGTCTGTAACTTCATGTGTGAGTACTTCAGGGATAAGACTGACAGGATAATGAACATTTCCACTGGAGCTGGTTTAAGACATGAAGTCAAATGGCAAGTTCCTATCACTTTAAAAACACAGCAGCAGAAAGACCAGGTAGGCCACAGGGAACTGAAGTGTGTAAGGCACACACTCACTAAACAGAAGTTTTGACACAGTCACTTTTAGAAATTAGTCCTTTCTATGTTTCAAATGCAGTAAACTGACTGCAGCTTAGTCACTGTAAGTACTGAGGGCTCAGTCTGTAGTCAAATATTCAGTGCCAATTCGATATCTCACCAGGCATGCTGTGATGGAATGCAGGATGGAAAGCTGTCTTGTGACACTGAAAACATAGCCCTTCCGCTTCTCTGTGCATATTCTTTTGTCCTTATTCATCTCTGTGTAGAAAAGGCCTATTAATATTCTGCTTCTACACACTGTCAGTCCAACTGTGGTGCTTTTAGTGCAACATGAATGCCTGCTGCTGCTGCTGTTCTTAGTCTACATCATCTGTAAAATAAAAATTCTTGGGCCACCACCTAAGTGCAAATGAAAAATGATGCATCAGACTACTGGTGTCACCGCAGGTGCTCAATAAAGTGTCATTGACATCCTACTGGAAGCAGTATTGACACTATAATGCTCTTCAAAAAAAAAAAAAAAATAGAATATCAGCTCTTACAATGCTAAAGCCTGCACAAAGGTGAGAATTATAACAAAGTTTTCTATTGATCTGCACTCTGGCATAGAACTATAATGTGTGGAAAAGTTAATTATATGAGTGTCTGAGTTAAAAGTTGCCAGTAAATGAGATGTATCTAACATATGCCAGAAAAAAAAGAAATAACAAAAAAAATAATAAAAATTCAGTAATCTTAACATTTGAAAGAGTACAGTAACAAACCAGTTTTACAATTTCACTCATCATAAAACATTCTGAAATCAGTGTGTGCATTGTACAAGTGAAAAACAACATTAAAAAGCCCTAGTAATGAAGGATTTGTTTCTGAGGAAAAAAGAAAACTAAAGTATCTTCAGCTTCTCATCTGAGCATTCATTTAAGACCAGTTTGGACAGTTAGCTCAGGCACCGTCAAACATCAACCATACTGCAATTATTCATAAAACCAGTAAATGTGCTGCACCTGCAAATTCAGCCAAATTGTTTGGCTTGTGGAAATTTAAAAAAAAAGAAAAAGAAAAAAGAAAAACGTGCTGCATTAGTTTAAACTGAGCAAATTGACCAGCAAATCTGCTACAAGATGGGATTCAAATAAGGTATGATGAAAGTATCACATTTAGTCTGCTATTTTTTGGATCTAAAATAATAGAAAGTAGGTAGAGATTGAAAAAGAAATAAAAACAGTATGTTTGCCTTGATGAAAGTCAATCCATTATCTAATTGGAAATTCTAGTATCTTCCATTATGCTTTCTTAGCTGAAAATTAATTCTCAGAATTCATTAGCATCACTACATTAAACATAGGTTGCAGCCATTTGCTGCAATCTCACAGCCAGGCTCCTAAGCACCATTTCCATTCTGCCACAATTACAAGCAACGATGAAGCATTTATTAGCAAAGGATAAGAGCAGCCTCCCATCCACACAGGCCCATCTGAGACAGCCTCTAAAAATTCACTGGCTGCTTGCACTCGGATGATAACATTGTTGAAATTGCTGGGTCTTGACAGTGTAAACAGCCATTTCACAAGTAGCGAATCAGATGGCTGAAAAGGAGAGATATTTATCAGCATTCATGAGCTAGTATTTACTAATGAATAAATGAAAAGAAATAGATTTCATAAGAACTGCAGTGGTGGTCTAAGTCTCCTGTGTGTTCAGAAATGGAAAAATAATTACTAACGTCACTCATTATTGCAGCCAAACCTAAGTAGAGCAGCAGCAGTTCTTTCTTTCAGAAATTCTCTTTCATTAGATCTTTTATGATCTATTTGACCCCAAGCACTTTCTTTAAAAAGAAAGAAATCAAGCAGCTGCAACTGTCATAGCTTGGTCACATTATGATTTATCGCCAGTATTTTGGGGTTTTTTTCAATTATTACATTTGTAAATGCTACATTTTTGGTGATTTCTTATCTGCTAGAAGTATATTGCTGGAACTCATTTTGTCTCATAATCCAAATATCCAACCAGATATCAAGCAACTATTTAATATCTACATGCACAGAAGATACATAGGTTAATATTTGGAAGAAATTATGACTGTATGTTAGACTCGATTAGAGCTGAGGAATCCACACAACAGCCTCTGGGTGACAGACTCTGTGATGTTCAACTGTTACCTGTTAGCTAAAGTCCTCATTGCCATTCCTCTGGTCCCTATCTCCCTGCCTCTCCCTGCCTCATCAGGGTTCTTTCTCCATCACCTGCTCCTCTAACAGCTCTAGACCATTCTCCCCTGCCCTCCACATATTCATTCCTTGTACAAGTACCTGCTGCCTAGCAGTGAGGAATCTTTCCAGGACTCTGCTATTAGGATAAAAGAGCTTTCCAGGGTCTTCAACCAGACTCCAGGTCACCCTGATGTACTAAGATCCTCTTGTCCCAGGCCCAGAAAATAGTTACCAGACTGGCCCCAAAAGACAGAGAGTGGCTCAGCTGAGGTTCTAGAGTGGAAATTTCCAAGAGGGAGAATAGAAAGCATAAGGTCATATCCTCTTGAAAGGCAGGAGCATTCTCTCCTAAGCAGGAAGAAAGAAGTCTCTAGGTTCTGAGGCTTTATTTTACTCCACATACTTACCTGATTACTTACATCACAAGGCTGCTTCATGATGCAAGATTAATGAAATCAAGACCATGACCTCAAATGGGTTGATTCCCCTCCTCAGAGAAATGGAAGAACAGACACTGACAAGCAGGATCATCTAGGTCAGAAACCTTCCAGTCAAGGAAGCAAAAATAACAATCTCTGAGATTTTTTTAGCTGGTTAAAATGCTCAGTAACTGAGTGTTCCTTCTACCTCTGTACCACATGTAGCTCTGGCAGGCACTGCTCAGTCACATGCAGCCAAGACATGAAGACATTTCATGAACTACATCTCTAATGAGATGCAGGAATGCGCCTGCTTCTCTGACACTTCCCTGCTTTCCACTTGCAGGCCTGCCCAACCCCCGCTGCTGCAGGTCACTAATTTGCAAAAGTGAACTAAAAAACTGTGACAGCTTTGCCAACGGCATTTCTGTTTTCGGTCCTAATTCAGCAGGACTCAAAGGATAGAAATAACCTTATCTTCAGCACTATATATAGCTGTCCCTTTGCAAAAAGCAAATGCTGGGCACTAGGGATATTTGTGTAGATTAAATAGGTCTCCTGTCTTGTACAGCATCCCATAATAAATAATAAGGATTTTACTGTTCATTCTGCTACAATCAGATATCAGGATGAAAGACTGAATTTATAACAAAGAATTCAATCATCACATGCATGGTATAAATTCTGATGGTCAGAACACATTTACAACATTATTGATCTGCCTTTTGGTAGCAAATGCTGTAAATTACTAATCCTCCCTAAGAATGAGACAAATACTCAAACACTGAAATGTCACCATCACCTGTTTTCTCAATAAGTCTTCTTCTGGTTTAATGCTCAACATCAAGCACCATATAGTTTAATTTAGAGCACTCAACATAACAAAGATTCTATCACACTGAAATTGTAAAATTAGGTGTAGTAAATACCTTTACGTCTTCTAAATCTTCAAAACTTACAACAGGTTTCCCAGCCTTATTTGGGCTGAGTAAGCATTACAATTTATTTTGACTCATATACATGGTTTAAAGAACAACAGAAACTCTATGGAGTGGCACCTCTTGCAGCACTTTAGCATAGGTCTGACAGTTGCTCATGTTGAAATCTTTGAAATTTTACCAGTGACAACAGAAATACAATCAGAACAACTCTAGGGAGCATCTCAAAACCACCAAATACATATATTAATTGTATTATGAAACTGAATACCCTTTCACCAGGAATTCATCTACTCTGCTTCTTTGATCTTTCTGGTAGCCCCAGAAAAACAAAAACCCTTCAGAACCTTATAGAACTCAAGCTTTTTATTAGAAACAGTATGTTTTGCATGTGTACCAGATTTTCTCCCTTAGGTACCTATCCCAGTTTGACACTATAGCATGCAGCTGATTTGAGGCAGGATTTTTACTACAACTACTCATTAGAAAGTTGAAGATAACTGTATTCATTATATATGTCCATTCCTCTGTATAAATACACGTTTCATGCAAAGTTCAAAAGTGGCGGAGATCTTTTGCCAGGTACTATAATATAGTATTTCAAGGTCATCTGTAGACAGACTCTGAGAATCTACATCAATGAATGAAATGCAGAAATGTAAAGATTTGGTGATAACCTTACACATTGCAATCTGTATCTTTCTGACATTTGCAAACCTCTGCCTTTCCAAACCCTGTGAAGTTAATAAGTTATGTCAAATGCATATCATGTTCTCAGTGAAAGAAATGGTAAAACGTTCTTTACGTAACATGAACGGAATGTCACTAAACAATTGCTTAGATTGTGAAAAACTTTATCTGCACTCAGAGAACTTAAATATAAATGGACCACTTAAAACCTATATAATCTAGATGATCTATTAACTGAATAACTCTGAATGTAGACTCATCAATATGAAATTCAGCTTGCTAAGCCATGTTTAAATAGAGTACAATAAAGTGAGTTTATCAGGATAAAAAATTATCTTTGTACTCTATTTGCAATGTCATTGCTAAAAGTTGCATTCTGATGATAAATGTGACCATAAATCCTGAAGTTCACATTTTGACTTTATTACTTCCTGAATTTTTTAATTCTTTAATTCTCTCCAGCTCAAGAATGACTAATTAATTCAAAGAACCATAATAGCTAATCTAACAAATTTTATTTTATTTAACCAATGATTATTGGTTAAATAAATTTTAAAGGAGAATGTCTGTCTCTGGAGATACCACTACTAAGTTTAATTTAAATTACCATTTTGTGATGTAATGTAAATAAAAGTTATTGCATTCTCCTGCTACAAGAACATATTAACTCTCTCATTTATCCCTCGAGATCAGTCAAGCTTTAAAGTGCCAAGAAAATTATTTGTCACTGCTGTGGTAGTTTACACGGTCTTACAGAAATGGTAAAAATCCTATTGATATGTAGATAAAATAAAGATAATTAAATATTTCTCACACTATGATTGGAGAGCCAAATTTTTCATACACAATCACAAGCACAGATAAATACACATACATAGAACTTTATTGATCTTATGTCAATAAAGTATGTATGTGCTGCCTGTATCTTAGTAGATACCAAATACAAAATTAGGCTGTTGCCAGAGATGAGAGCTGAAATTGTGCCTTCTGTGTATTTTTTAAAAACAAAATATCTAACTCAGATTTACTATCTTCATTGTAAAAAATCTTATGAGAAAAACACATTACAGTCTACATCTCAACTCAAGGCCAACAGAGCTGGGAATAGAAACAGATTCACCAAGCTAAAAACCATCCTGACAGTCTTCATTCAGATTTTGTAAACATTGCATCTGACTAAAATGCTGCTGCAAAATTTTTATCTCTTGGGGCAATAGTATCATAGTCAAAAATACAGACTTAATTCCTGAAAAATTTATGATCACTATTTTAGCAGCTTAAAGATTTACCAACAATGAAACTTCCACCTCAGGCATGTTGTAAATCATGTAATATGTTAATATTACATGTAATATGTTAGAGATCACTTATAAAAAATGCCTCTCAGGACAATGGCATTTCAAGGGATGGCAAAATGGGGTGAAAGAAGGCTACAGTGGCCAGGTTTGGCAATCTTGGCATAAACAAAATTACTGCATAAACCAAACTGAAATTAAAAGCTTAGCCAAAGCTACATGCTCAGTTTTGGTCAGTAGACAGGCCTGGCCTGTAACTTGAATAGATAAGCTTGTTATGCAAATGATGTTAGCATCAAGGAGGAGGCAGATAATGAAATTATTCAAAAGCTAACCACTCATCACAAGGGTGGCAGAAACATCAGGCAAGGTCCTAACATATGGATAAAAGGCAGTATGGAATTCATACAGTCACTGCTTTTAATTTATCATAACTAGGCTGTCAAAAGGCGAGCATCAACAAATGCATAACTAATGCATATAAATGAGCCAATTATCAGTAATGGTTAAAAGGTTTGCAGCTGTATGATCCAATGTTTCATTATCTAAATTTTTCTAGAAAAACCTCTAATGTAAATCTATGCCTCCATAAAAACATCTTGTAACCTTTGTACCATAACAACTTTACTAACATATGCCCAAGAACACAACAATGTCAGAGAAAATTTCAGTATTCTCTTAAAGGCAGCTATGACATAGGATATTTATTACAACTGTTGTATTTCTCCATGTTAAGAGAACTGCGTATGAGCATATTTCCTTACTTCATTGAGCACATCACTGTAAAAATGAAAAGCAAGATTTGAGAACCTGCAAAGGTTGATGATGAGGAAGTAATTAAGCAAAAGTAAATAATAATCCATATGATTAAAAAGATACGATATCAATATATAAAAAACACAAAGGACAATATTAAAAATGAGTTTTGCCATAAAATATTAACATCTGACTTGTTTTATAAACAGTGCATGCTGAACTAAAGGACTGAACAAATGCTAAGAAATGTTTAACCAAGTTTTTGTATTGTTCTCAAGCCCAGAAGGGACTTCTAAAAGGGAAGATATCAAGAAAGAAAAACTTATATAGCAATTCTGAAGGTTAAGGCACAGTGTTCCCGAGACAGCAATGCAGTATTATTTACCAGGTGCAGAAACTTTCTAAAACACAAGTGGAATATAATCCACTAGTGCTGGTCCCCCAGAATACAGACTACAGCCTCTAAATGCAATGCAACCAATGTTTTTTTATAACAGAATGAAGTTCATGCACCACTTGGTGACCCTTGTACACTGAACCTGCCATAGGTCCCGAGGCACCCTGCTGTGTAAACAGGGACATGCATTATGGAGAACCAGAACATGGACCAATCTGCTCTAGAGGAATGTATTTCTGCTACCTACACTGGAGAGATTCTCAGTTACATGGCAGCAATAGTAATAACGTCCTTCCTCTGTAGGTCAAACATTTCACTGTATCTCACCTTTCTGTCTGGTTAAAGAACAGCATAGTTAATAACAGTATTTTTCACAGATTACTAATAAAATTTGCATTAGTGTTTTTATTTTTAACTTCTTCTAAAATGGAAAGACATTACTATGCAAATTGTTGAAAAAAGTATCAGGTAGTATGCAAGTAATTGGATACTCAAAGAACACAAGATTCAAAATATAGATGTGCATATTTACAAACCTATCTTGAAAAGCCACTACTGACAAGTGGTGTTATAATAGTATTCCCCATATTATACAATTTGGGCTGTAAATGGTTCCAATGAAATATTGAAGAATATTAAAAAACACTCAAAATTTGCAGAAAGACTTTTGAATACAATGCTAGCAACTACCTAACTGTGATTTCCTAGTATCACTGTAAAAAGAAAAAAGTAAAGCAAAAGCATGTTTTAGTTTGGTGACAGCTGCATTCATCATGCTCTCAGAACTACTGATGCTCAATTAGATATATATAGTGCCCATATATACACACATATATATATATATATATACACAATCTACTGAACCTTACTAAAATGGAAAAAAGGCAATTATTTTCTTTCTTACCTTTCAAATTTTATTTTTAACAGACCAGGAGTAATTTTCACTAATCCTTTTTTCTCCTCAACAAAAATTTCAATGGAAAACCATCAAGGAAATCAGGTGTGTTTCATAAACCTGTTCCAGGTCCATCAAATTTAAGAGACACTCAAATGAAGAAAATTACATAAGACCAAACTGTGCTATGAAGCTTTCAAAAAGTGAGGCATGATCTAGAATCTATGAAAAGAAACCTGTAGTCAAAAACTTGCAATGGCAATAACTCCATAAGAAAATCTGTTTTCAGACTGGCACAAATAGGTCTTGCTGAATAAGCTGTTTTTAAAAGGAAAAAAACTCACTGTGAAATGAAATGGTTGAATCCTCTGCACCATTTTTCAGGATGTAGCAAAGTAGGTGGAGGGTTTCTGAAAAACAAAGATTTGAGTTTAGAAATGTTAATTTTATCTCACAGATAGTCATCAAAGCTGCTCCTGGTTCCACCAGAGAGAAAAAGATCATTACGAAAGTAATAGTCAAATTGTCTGTGTGATGCCTTAAGATGCCTGTTCACTGACAGCTCTTCTTCATGTCCTTCTCCTTTTATGTCAATACCTTTGAAGCTGGTGGTCAGTATAGCTCACAGTGTACTTCCCAACATTTCCCTTTCAATTCAGCCTTACTGAAAATGCAATATTAACCTAGCCATCAAACCACTTTAACTCTTTGCTCAAGATCACTTATTCTGATCAGAACTTTTAAAGTACAGATAAGAAAAACCTGTAAGATTTTCACTCTCTGTTTCAATCTATATTCAGTTTGGATGACACTGTAAACTATAAAATTGTTAAAAATAGATGCTATTTTTTAACTGACATCTAGCAGACAGTATTTTTATATCAAATAGTAAGATAGCCTTTGTAAAAATAATTTTTCAACTGTGATAAGTTCCATGGTTGTTGACATAAAATTCTTTCTTTCCTGATTTTAAAAATTTAATTACATAATCATACAAAGCAAGACCTATAGGTCATATTAACTAAACCAAATTTTAAGAAGCTCGAATTTAGGAGGACCAACTTGCAGGATCAACTTGCAGCAGGAATTGTTCAAAAAATCATATATTATACCATGTTATCCTCCAGAGATTTCCTCTGCAGCTTAAGATTTGCCAAGTACTAAAGCCTAATTTAACTTTTTGAGATTAAACTTATGTAGGTGTTTTATGAAACCTTAATGATTTATCTTTTGCTGCATTTGAGAGTTGCATATTACTGAATTGGCAGAGAAAAACAATCACAGCAAGACCTTATTCTACAACAGAAACAATAATATTCTGGATCATAGCACAAATCCTGTCATTTATACTGTGGCCATATTCCACAGAATAACACTGCTTGGAAATATCTCACAAAACAAAAAGGAAAACAGCATAACCAACATAAATTAGCTCTGATTTGCTCAATAGTCACGAGTTTTCATGCACATTCACTGAAAAATGAGTTCCATTGAACAATTACTCTAAAAAATGCAAGCAAATTGGTTTGAAAAAAAATTGCAATGTGGCTTTGTAAAAGAGGGACCATTTTCCTCATCTGCATCTTTTCAAAACAAATGTAGCCATCAAATTACACTGCAGGATGACAAGTTTGCTGAAATTACTATCTCATTACCTTTCTCTTTTGCTTCAGAAGACTAAGGGAACACACTTTTATTCATGAAGTGAAGAAATCCAGAATGTTTGAAATGTGTATTACTTAGCAAATTTATTACTAAGGAAAAAAAAATAGATGATTGGTGATTATTCAATGAATAACATTTCATGGTTGTCTCCCGTTTACCAGACTCATAAATGTTCATGCACATCACAGAATCTGATCTTTTTAATAAGCATTAAAAAAAAAGAAAAAAAGAAGACTATTTCTAGGCATACTTCTAGAAAAAAAAAAATCCTATACCAAAGAAAGGTAAACTTTAAAAATATCTTTGTCTATAATAAAAATGGTTATCAGTCCAGACATCCCACATATGTGACCACTGCAAACAGCTTTAAGAAACAGCCAGCTGGGGTTAGGGTATGTTTCAGTCTTAATATTGCAGGAATGGTACTCTGCCCGACATTTTGGCTTCTGATGAACAACCAGGTCCTACTGTACTGTGAAGTACAGCGTATTTCCTTTTAGAATTATACTAGCATTGTTTACTGAATATTTACAGGGAAGTTTTGAATTTCATTGCAATGTAATTTGTTTTTTCAAAAGCTCAATTACTACTAATGAAATATGCAGTTTTGTCTTTTCTTTTCACAGTGCTCCAAAAAGCTTTCCAGATGATAACAATGGTGCTGACAAAAAGCATATGGTTTGGAGGCTTTGTTAACAATCTCACAAAGAACTTTCTGAAAAAAGACATAGAAATACTTTACATGAGTTGCAGATGGTATGATGGAAACAGGTGGGATTTCATAATGGAAGAACAGATCAGCAGAGTATATGTCATTCAGGAAATACGGTTTGTCATTTGCAGGTTAATGATTAATGGAGAGAGCTATCTTTTTAGCCATAAAGAACATGTTTTGTCTAAGAAATTACTAAACTACTAAGCTCTCACTGATAGCTACTCTCTTTGGCCGACCCAAATCAAAACAACCAAGGAAGCAGTAACTCTACAGATGTTATATTGAGCTTGATACTTTTGTATTTTTTGATAGAAGATACTATGCTATTCTCAATGCTTTTGCAGCAAAACCATTCAACTCTGTACTTAGACCACTACAAACGGATGTTTCAGGTACCCTATCTGCAAAATTGACCTGATAAACAAAACCAGAACCTTAATTCATTAGCATCTGTAAATTACATTGGTTCCCCTTGATGAAAAACATTACCTTAACTACAAAGTAAAAAATCAGTCCATCCTTTTCTGGCATCATGTGAATAAATGACTTCCAGAAAGAGGTATAAGAGCATCAGCTTCCTACCTTCACTTTGCCTAAGACACTAGAAACTGTTTCATGCTGATAGCAGAAAACAGCACTTCCATGGCACTTTGAGAGGGGGACTTCTGCAGTAAAGACTCTAAGTTCAAGGGTAACAGGAAAAGGCAGATATGCAAAGGTAACTGTAAACTGCTTTCATAATCACACCTGGTCTTTTGCAGTTTGAAATTAATAATCCATTAAGATACCTCTAATTCATATCCTGAATCTATCTCACTAAAGGGAGAAGGTAAAACAACTCATATGCATCATCAGATGCTAAACCACAGAGAAACAACACTTGCCTGACCACTTCACCTCAAAGATCGAAGTAGGGTCATTTTGGATTCCAGACTGTGTTAATTCCATTATATGGAGTTCGGTGGTTTTTGTGTACTTGCACCAGCCAACATCATTGCATTTTGCCCACACCTGGCTGTTTCTGCAGCACTCACAAAGCACATTCATCGAAAAACTAAAAAGCTACTTCTTGTTAACTTGCTGACATAACTTACTCTACTTTTTTAATATAAAATTAGAACACTCTGCATGCAATCTTTCTATCAGCTTTGCCACATGTACAAGAAGCTGAAGCACAATATAGTCTTATTTCCTATTATATTTGATGGAAATTGTGAGAAGTAGATAGGGAAATTATTGGGAAAAGTAGCTATAATTGGGTTTGTCTTTTGAAAATGTCCTCTTTTGATGAAAGATGAGTAATCAACCATTTATTTCCCAACTTCGTCTTTTTTCTTTGAGTTCTTTCTATAATTCATAATTAGTCACAGAACTACATGCTCTATTTCCTTAGGCAAATGCATTGCCCTTGTGAGTAGTTTTTCTATCCTTGTATCCAGTGCTTTCCATGGTCATACTAATGCTGTTTTTCACTGGGAGTTTTGCTTTAGCAAAGAATGTAGGGTTGAGATGTACAAGACACCCATACAGGGAAACTATGTTCCTTCTAAGGACAAAAAGACATTAGCAAGCTTATCAAGCAAGAACTGCTGCTGAATTCTGACTGATACACACACAGCTGTATGCTGGAAACATTTTAATCTGTAGAGCTTTATGTGTTCCCATCATTCAAACTGCCTCCAAAGTCACTGCCTTCAAAGTCACAGCTGGTGAGGCAAAATTGGTCATTTTACCACAGTAAGGCCAATGATGCAGTCCAGTGAGCACCACTCATCCTTTTCGTTAAACTGTGAACCTAATTACAGATCATGGATAATAGATACTTGTTGGTAATGAAAAAACAAATCTTTTCCTTTATGACAAAATTTTAAAAACTGAAAACACATTGACTATTTTTAAAACTACTTCAGTAAACATCATCATACATTTCACCAAAAGAAATCACGACAGTGCCTCCAATTACCAAACTGCAACTGAACAACCTACCACATTGTTTCTAATGAGAAATTACCAGCCGAACAGCCAGCATCTGTCACCATGTACAGGCTCTGACAATCACCATCCCCCAACAAGGATGTTGTCAACTATTCTTCTAGCAGACTGAAGAGACTATAGTTCTAGTGACAGTTTCCTAGGTTTATATACAGCTGTTTTAACATGAAAATACACTTTTCAGACATATTTGAAAACACTAAGTGAAACAGCCAAAGAAAAAGGACAAATTCAACCATGCATAAAAAATAATACTTCCTTACAAAAAGTTACAGAAAAAGAATTTTTATTAAAATACATGAATAATTGACAATAATTAATACCTCATAAATTCTCATACAAGCTTACAGCAGGACTCTCCACCTTGTGTAATCCTCCAAAAATAACCAGTTAATTCTCAAAAGGGCACAGAAGATTTCCTGATACACTTACTTGGTTTGTGTCCCATTCAAATCAATAAGAGGTGTTCACTGATCTGAAAGAAAAATTCAGACCCTAGACAGTCACCCATTCATCTGTCTCCTACTAAAGGCCACTGAAGTTCAGCTGAGTTCCATTAATATATTTCACCAAAGTCCACTCAGCAGGAAGCAGTGTAGTGTTATCAGCTCTGTGAAGTTAAGATAGAAACTGCAGAAACTTGCAGAAGTGGAGAATCAGTACAAAATCACCTGTGTATATACAGGCAGACCTTTGAAGTTGCTTTTCAGGTCAGTGGAAAGATATAACCAATCTGAATGCTTTTACATGTAGCCTCCATGGCTGGGAACCACAGCAGCAATTGGCTCACGAGACCGGGAAATCAGAATGAACACAGGATTTACAACAAAACTGAAAGCTGTATCAGAAGCATGGGATTGGGGCGAAATAGCTCCAGGTCTAATGCAATTGTCTGTCAATTGAGTTGATTTAGGGGACTCCAAAGGCAATTGAACATCCTCAAAATGCCAAGAATTCTGCAAGCCTTGACAGTATGAGACACTAATCTCCCTTAAGTCTATGTAACCAGATCTATAAGCATAGTGTTCCCATGCCTATACAGACAACAAGGCATAATTAAGACTGTATCTTAAGACTGTACACACCAAATCACATATGAGCATATGAGACAACTGGAAAAGCTAGTAGCAACTTACAGTATCTTTAGTTTCTTAGGACTCAGTGCAATTATGTAAAACTTTCTTGGGCAAGAGAAGAGACTAATGCTATATCATAGTACTCTAACTATATATAAACATATATACTCATATAATCATATGTACTCTAATTATATGTAATCACAGAATATACTGAGTTGGAATGGAGTCCAACTCCTGGCCCTATACAGGACATCCCCAAGAATCACACCACATGCACAAAAGTCTAGATGCTTCTTGAACTTTGTCAGGCTTGCTGCTGTGACCACTTCCCTGCAGAGCCTGTTGCACGGCTTTTCACCCTCTGTGTGAAAAACTTTTTTCTGATTTCCAATTTAAACCTCACCTGACTCAGCTTCATATAATTTTCTCTGGTCCTGTCATTGGTCATGAGAGTGAAGAGATGGATACTTGCCCTTCCGCAACCCCTTGCGCCAATATTGAAGGATGCAGTGAGATCCCCTCTCAGCCTGTAGACCTCTGTCCTGTCCTATCTGTAGGTCTACAACAGACTCCCATGATGGCATCTGCATTATTTGTCCCTTGATTCTTATTTAGAGGCTCTCAACTGTGCCACTGCCTACCATGAGCTCCACACATTCTAGCCCTTTCCATTACATACGATGCCACCTCATTCCCCATCTCTTCCAACTTGCCTTTTCCTCCTTAAGAGCCTGTAACTATGCAACAGGGCACTCCAGTCATCTGAGTCGTCCCACCAGGTTTCAATTATGCCAGTGACATCAAATCTCTAGGACTGGGCCAAAGCTTCAAGCTCCCATTTGTTCCTTCTGCTGTATGTGCTAGTCTAGAAATGTTTCAGGTTGTACTTTGTAGCCAACATTTCATGAAGCAGATTGAGGGATCCTGTGATTTTTCATTTTCTCAAGTTTTGGCACACCGTCCCATTACTCATCACTAGCAAGCCTGGTATTTTCCTTTTCCCTCTTTCAAGCTGAAGTTCAGTCAATGAGCCCTTGCTAGCTCCTGTGCTAGAGTTCTTTTTCCCCTTTGAGAAAGGCATATCCCCTCAGGTGACAGTAGACCAGGTGTTGAACAGATCATCCCATGGTCAAAAAACACACAATTTTCCAATTATACCAGCCTCAGAGCCATGAATTGACCTCATGGATCTGTCTATTGCTATCAATATTATTCCTTGGTACTGAACTGGACTGGAGGACTACCTGTGCTCCTGATCCTTCAACCATTTGTCTCAAGGCCCTGAAGACTCTTTTGACTGCCCTCAGATTACTATTCATTATTTCATCACTGCCAGCTTGAACAACCATTAACAGACAGCAATCAAAGGTCCTTAATAGACTGGAAAGTTTTCCAGTAATGTCTCTTTCCCGAGCCCCTAGGGAACACTGGTAAAATGAACTCTATGCTGTGAAAATTAAAGATACAGTCCATCCAAGGGAAAGACTGGAGGAAAGTGGGAAGTAGGAGTATGCTCCTGCCAAGTTTGCTCTCCAGATACCTTTTCACTAGTAATTGATTCACTTCTAAACTTCTAAGCGTCATCTCCTTTCCCTCTCTCCCCTTTCCTTTTCTCTGAGGACTCTTTTTCTTCTGTAAATATCTAACTCTAAAGTTAAATTCTAAACACTAAGAGTGTTAACATACAACTTCAACAACTTCTCTTCTAGAATTATCAAAGGCATGTATCTATTCAAATAATGTGTCAGTACCTTAATTCTAACAAGGCTATGCTGCTTTAAACAAAGACCAAAATCTACCAAGGGAAAAGAATTGGTTAAGAGTAAGCAGAACACAAGTCATTGCTGCCTCATTACTGCAACAAAAATGTTCTTCTTGCTTAAGTATTTTACTATCTTTTAATTACAGCAACAGAGTTATCTGATATTCCCTCTTCACTGAAATTTTCCACTGTTACAGAAGTCTGGACTCAATCCAACAGCATATGATGAATTTATATTGAATTGAAAGTTAAACAGACTGCAGGATTTTAATTACCTAGAAAGGTCAAGGGTAGTAATCCACCTTTTTGGCTTTGGGATTTTTTTTGTAATACAGGCTCCTGATCTAGTAAAAACCAAATTGGATACCTGTTTTCTCTCTTTCTCAGAGGAGAATGATGGCTACGTAACCTATAACCCAAATATACATTTGCCTCTTTTTGTTCATGTTTTTACATGACTATTAATTTTGCTGCCGCTAAGTAGGTGATGTGGCAGATTAACAATGAAATATGGGCACAGCTGCAAAACAAATTCAAACACACCAGTGAACAAAATATCAACTAGTTCTTTAAAGAACACTTATATCAAGATTTACTCACAGTTTTCTGCTTTTAATAGTTCATCAGGCAGAAAAACAATGAGCCAAAATAAATGGTAAAAGATAGCAAGTTCCAGAACTATGCACAATCTCCTTTTGATTGTCAAGATTCACTTTATGGATTGCCAAAAGAGATGTGCTTCAGGAGGACTATAAACAAGCTGTCAAAAGAAGCTAAGAAACCTCCATCACATCAACAATCTGATTCAAAATGGTATGTATCTGATAAATGCCACCTTTAAAGCAATGAGTACGAACAAAATAATGTGCTAAGCACACTAAATTATCCTGAAGGTCAAATAATAACCTTCAGAAAATATATTAAAGCAAATCTCAGTTATGTAACTTTTAGTCCATACAAACAGAAAGAAAATGGATGAAAAACTATTGCAAAGTGTTCTGCTTGGGAACATCTGGATTATCTTTGACTTTTTCCCTTGAACACTGCAATTCACAGGCCACTGGTTTCCAGTCAGATTTGGCAGCTGCAAGGTTCCATTAGCCTTTTTCAGAACCTGACAAGGCATAATTTATTTCTGTCATTTATTCTTCAGTTTCCAGTTTCAGTTTCAACTGTTTCATTTCAGAAATATTTTTGGATGGAGGTGAAAACATACAGTTTTGCATTCCAGTGGTCAAGCTTCCAACCAAAAATTTAGCATAATTGTCTTACAATTATGCTTTGTTATCTCATTTATTCACAGAACTTTCAGAGAGTTAAAGAGCAAATTGCAAATTAAGAGCAATTTAAACAGGGGAAGTAACAGTAACAATTTTTATTTATAACCAGTTCTCATCTTTAGTGGAATGTAGTATTTTGCTTTTCTATTAAAACCATTGCTCTGTGCATTTGCAAAGCAGTAGAATGTCAGTTGCCAAAGAAATGAAAATAGGACAGCAATACTTCTGTGACTGACTGAAATACATATGGTAGTGTCTAGACACTACACTTCTGTAGCTGGAATATTAAAATATTGCAGTTACAAAGCATATTTGTAGAAATTTATGGGGAAGTAAAATATCTTTTTATACCTGAAAGCAAAAACCCCCCAGATAAATTTCTAAGGACAATTCTGAATTGTGCGTGGTTCACACTCCCACTGTACATTGGCCAGTTTAAGAGGCCTGATTAGGAGACCTGCCTGAAAGCACTGCCCAGTGAAGCAGATTCACTCTTGGAAAGCTAAAAGTTGGCTCAAGAAAGACATAGAGGGACGCTACAAACTGTTTCTTTTAAGCACAGGAAGATTGCCAAGGTAAGAACTAGACCATTTGGAGCCTGACATGGAACAGTGTACCACAGTCCTGTGCTCCTGCTGAGATCTCCCTGCGCTCCCTGAGATCTGCCCAGGAGGACAAAGCAGAGCAAAGGCCTTGTCATGCCATAGTGACTCTGCCATTAGGTTCCATACTGCCGTGGACACAAGGTAACACAGGATTTTTCAACTCACTCAAACCTGCTTTTTGGGGCCTTCTTTCCATTAACAACAAAATATTTTCACTACATTGCTCCTATGAAAAGGGGAATTGCTTCACAAAATCACAGAATTATTTTTTTCACTTTTGCTTCTTTACCTTAATTTCTTTGTCTAGCTCTTATTACTTGTTTAGCTCTTATTTTCAAAGAGGAAGAAACCTTCTTACCCTTCCATTTCACAAAGGCAAGCATTTTCTCAGTTAAGGCTCTACAGAAATACAAATAAACCTAACAGTAACCCCTTAAAGGAAGTTTATTACCACATGATTGACATGGCTGGTACTGAACGTGCAATTCAATCATTACACTCAGCAAAAGCAAGCACTTAAACCCTGCACTTTCAAAGAAAGTAAGGATTATACCTTCTTTGTATGTTATGACTCAAACTTTACTTATGTTTTTCAGCTTAGTATGGTATGAACTGATATTATTCTGATAGGTCTGCCAGTTTAGTTCAGAAATAAACTCTTGCAGAGGGAATACATTAGTTAATGGCAGCATATTTCCAATGGACTATTAGGAGGATCACTTTAAATATTCTGAAGCAATAGACTGAATAAATGCTGAAACATAAAGAAATGTACAAGATGTGTAAGAGTACCATTTTTTAAAAAAAGAATTATCATTTAAGGTAATACGCCTTCTGAGCAAGAGGGCTGTATGTGGAATAAAATTTATTTGTTCCCTCTCCTATTCCATCCAACAAACTTTATTTTAAAATAGTTAATTTTTTGTCTGTTAAAAAAAAAAATATGGCTTATGAATACCTGTAGATTATAACTGGGGTGAAGACTAATAAAAACAGTATGAGAAACATGAAAAATTTATTCATTACCAAAAAAGTTCCATGACTGCAATTCAAATAAACCCTTTCTTATGCAGAACTGAATGACAATAATACAGTAAGACTGTATTCCAATAAACCTATAAAGACACTAACATAAAACCCATGTGTTCCTTGAAACAGTCGGATAGGCCATGGAAAATATTTTGGGAAAAATATTGACTCACATAAGCTAGGGAATCTAGGAAAGGATAAAGGCAGTTAAAACACATTTAAGGTAAGAACCGCTAATGATGGACATAATGTGTAGTGAAGCAATTAGTGATGCAATAAGAGCCTTAAAAAACCACTACAGAGCTGATATATTAACACATCATGGAACAAGAGGAATGATTTTTTTCTTTTAATGCAAGGTTTAGCCTACAGCTCATGCTGAATATTCTATAGTAAGCTCTGAAAAGAAGGATATCCTGGATCAGTTTAAAATTTCAGAGAAAATGAAGAACTGAAAGAAGCAATGGTAAATGACAGACATAGAATAGGGGACATTTTGAAGATGGGAAGCAGCATCCTGGCAAAAGGAAAGACAAGACAATGCCAAGATTGGGAATAACATCAAATTATATCAATATATCAATAACATCAAAGTACTAACAAAGTGAGAAGAGAAAAAAGTAAAAATGAGAGACAAAAAAAAATGATGAAGACAAACAAATCAAAAGCCCGAAAGGCAAAACGAGGATAGAGAAATAAGAATACACTTACAATAAAAATAGAGGGTATAATATGGAACACAATTCTTCCTTCCTTCCTGAATTTCCTCTCAGTAATTAATGATGAGTAACTAAGGTGATTGCATACTTGTTAACATGACATGAGCACTCAACTTTAAATAATATACAGAATGGATAAAGAAAGAAGAAAACTATACTTTCATCAAGTCAGATCTCTGTTTTAATATATAGAAATATTTAATATTTCTGTTCTTTTCGTGTCCCCAGACAGTTCAAGCAGATGCTGCCAGCTTTGAAAGTCTGACATGTTTGTGAGCTGGCAACAGATCACTGATCATCAATTTGCACAGTGAATCCACCTTATTGTAATTCAAAACATCTTTATCTAGCACTTGTACTAATAGGTGAACAGTCTGATAAGAGGAAATCTGATATAATTATACTGAGAATGAAGAAACCTAGCAGCTACATTTTAGCTAATTTAACCAAACTAAACTGAATAGAGTCAATCACTTCAGTCAACCAGGTAGAAAGATGAAAGATTTTACTACAGTTTTTTTCCTAATGCTGGATGCCAAAGCAGAGATACCAGCTCACTCAAGAGGAGAAATGTCCCTTTCTCCTGTCACTCTCCAAGCTACTGAAGAAACGTTTGCTCAGAAACAAAAGTGAGTGCTCCCTTTGCAAGAGCACAAGAGTTGCTTCCTCTCCTTTCACAGTCATACCTTTTTCTTTTTTTTTTTTTTTTTTTTTTTTTTTTTTTTAAATACAGTTTTCATTTATGGGATTCTAACATTCATCTGCCAAGCAGATTAAAATGCCAGTCTCTAAGATCTTATACCTTAGAGATCTTATATTTTAGAGGTAAACAGGGCCATATTCAAGTTGCCTCTAACTTTTTTCTGGATACACATAAAAATTTTGACACTTCTTCAATAAAGCAACTATGGACCTTTGTAAAAATAATTACACCTGCCTTAGAAAATTCCCTTGGTTTTGATAAGTTTTACCAGGTTTTTTTCAGTCTTCAAAAATTTTATACCTTTATACCTGTATGCTTTCAATGCAAATTTTTAAGGGCTCCTAACAACATTAGACAAATTAATCCAGTAATTGTTTTTTCAGATTGGGTAACTAAGTAAACTATCCTGTTTACTACCTGAATTCCTCCTAAAACCCCTATATGGGTGAAGTGAACATTTTTTTTTCCCCACAGCACAGACAAGCACATGGTGGAAAGGACCTCAGAAGGTCTCTAACTCCAACCTCCTGCTCAAAGCAGGATAATCTATGAGTTCAGCTCAGATTTCTCAAGGTTTATTTTCTCAGGTCTTCACACTTCAAATTAATTTTCAGTCAATTTTCAGTAAGAACTCTTTAGTTATCATTAAAGTCAGCACTATGAAACCCAGCCTTTGAACATGACCATTACTTTGTATCCCTACACTCCCAAGATCGCATTTAGCCATATAGAAATACTGAACCTTAGCACAGAACCACTTACGGGCCATTTTACCAGGCCTTCATCATTATTTACCACTTTCCCCCTCTTCTTTTTCCTTTCTCCATTCCCTGCTTGCTATTTCTGCAAACAGCACTGTAACATTTGTGAACCTAGCACTCGAAGTCATTTAATCTGAATACATTCCAGTTTGTTCACATGCAAAATGTGGCCTCTCTGCAGAGAACGCTCTATCTAAAGTCTTGCCTGGGAGTTATTCCTTGGCCTCATGACAGTTGTGAAAATTTGCACCTCCTGTAGGAACTTTTGGGAGAAGTTTCAGTACAACAGAAATCTAAGTGGTGTTTCATGATCATGAAATAAACCCATTGAAATAATTATTAACTCCCTGAATACTGCAGTTATAAAGATTTATAACCAATGCCTACTCCAATAAATATTTCTTTAAAAATTTCATGAGTTCTAACTTATGACTATATCTCTGATAGGAAAGAAATATAAGCTACTAATTGTTAATAGTAAATGTACAGATATGTGCAGTGCATTGTTACTTCATTAATCATGAGTAATGATTACATACACTGCATAAAAACTTAACATTAATCAAACAGATAACTGCAACAAGCAAATCAATACCTTTCAAAGCACAGCTCCTTTTCACCAAATATGTTTGCAAATAGTGTGATTACTTTTTATTGCATATTTCTGAAAATTACTTTAGAGAGCGAAGCACATAGGCATTTGGTGACTTCTTCTTACAAAAAAATAACCATCATTACAATGGAAAATTACAATCTTGCTAGAGTGTGGCTAATACATAAAACGTCCACTTTCTTTTTCTTCTGATCCAGTGAATTAATTCCTTTATAAATATGAACATCAATATTCTATTTTGAATAGAAAAAAAGCATCTGTTTTTCGATTACATCCTACGAAAGTCTCTGAAAGTGTGAAATGTACAAGTTGTCGTATTCACTCTGCAATACCAAACTATGTGAAGAGATTTTTTTTTTTCATGCAAACATCTAATTCAATTTACTTGGTTCAATTCATTATAAATGATGTGGGCTACTGAACTCTGATATTAACCATAGATTGTAAAGTTTATTTTGGAACCCCACAAGACTAATGGTGTGTAATGAAGTTTCACTTCTTTAGGACTGCAATACAATCCAGAACAGAATTTTATCACTTTCCCTCAAACATTAAGTTCTAACTTGTATTTTCAAGGCACAAGTACGGCAAGTTGCCTGCACACCAACAGCCCTGCAAAACCACATGTTAAATGCACAATAACTCAACAGAACACAAGTGTGTATTCTGCATGAGCAGCAATCTAGGGATAAAGACACATGCAAAAAAAGGAAATGTTTGACAAGGTAAGACATTGCAGGCAAAATATTAACATTTTATGAATGAAAACTTATAACACTGATATGGCTTTCACACAAGACAGCATTCCAGACTTCAAAAAAAAAGCAACTTTTTTGCAGCCTCCTCTTTTTCCTCCATGACTGACAGATAAGCTCTATCACCATTTCATATAAAATACCTCTCACTAAAATTTAGTCACACACACAAGAGACTGTATGGAGAGACTGCATAGTCTGAGTAACCTGCCTGTCAGCATTATGGCTCTGACACCACATAATTTTCCAATCAGAAAGCAATTAAAAAGGGGAGTACAGGTTTTTCTACCATGCAACAAAACTTTAATTCAAACAACATATTTTCCAAATCCACTGCAAAAAACCAAACACCTCTCTGAACTGAGCATGAAGATGGTTATCACATGGCATAACCACAGGGAAAGGCAGATTGACTACTGATATTTGATAGCCAGGAAGTCTAAGGGAAATATTCATCCAGCATTTTCCTCTGGCAGCACTGAATACAAGGCTCTTCTGAAACTAGACTCCCCTCAAGGAAGTTTGGTGTGGGAACATCATGTGTCCTCCATTGTGGCTAAATCCTCTGCCCAAAAATAACATTGTGCCATTTGCAGCCTTTGTGTGCAGTTGCAATACTTGGTATCTTGGTATTTGGAGCCCAGTAAAACGTATCAATAAGGAAATAAATTTCCTTCTTTGCAGTATTTAGAGAGTTTAGCACAGTGACTAAGGGGTCATTTGCCTGTAGCTGTTTCATACAAAAAAAAGGAGGGGGGAAAAGGAAAAAAACCCAAACACAGGGGTTTACACAATATAAATCCTAAAGGATCATTTTAAAAGGGAAGCAGAATGCAATTTTAACAGACTCCAAATAGTCTCCTTCATGAATGTACACTTAATAGCAGACCACAACATTCTTAAAATTTCAAGCAGGGAAACCTGCTCTGGTTACCTTGGTGATAAACTGAAGACAAAATAGCACATAATTGCTGCTGATGTCACTGCTCCCAATTGTTTCCAAGGTTACAGAGTACCTCAAATAATTGTGATGTTTCATTTCTATACTGCATTGGAAGCCCATTTTCTGTTCTCAGTAAATTGTTTAGTACTGCAGGTAATCTATCTAAACCTTATCTATTAAGGCATCAGCAGTCTCTCAGCAACCTCTGGTAATGATGTAGGCTTATATGTTGAAAATATAGCTAGCTAGTTCTTTACTAAGCAACTTGACTCCTAGATTATCTTAATTATTTTTATCCTAAGAATCTATCTCTATAACACAGTATAGTAATCAATCATATAATAATACCCAAACATTAAATGTCTTAGGGCAAAGCAATATTACATGTGAGCTATCTACCTGAAAGGAAGTTATTCTCTGGGGTAGATGGTGGAAAATTGGTTGTTAACTATTGTGAGATTTTCTCACAATCTTCTATCTCATTTTAAATGCTGAGCACAAGCGTTTTTCTGCACTAGAAAAAGAGCAGCTAGCCTACATCTTCTCCATTGCAACCTCCAGTTCACTGTGCACCATAGCATGAATCTCCTTAAAAATCAGTATGTATTTTGTGTAAGGATTATGCTGACAGTATTACTGCCAAAAGACAACTACAAACAATACTGTTAATTACTGTAGTCCTGTCAGGAAACAGGGAGCAGTTTTGAAAGGACACTAAAACCAACATCATTTTAGTCTACAATAATAAAAACAAGACTTGGTAAGTCAGCTATGCCCTAAATCTAACTAAACCATATCTCAAATCCTCACTTCTGAAGGAGACAACAGTAGATGTCCATCTCCCATCTCTCCTCCTGCTGGATGTGCCTTTCATCACATGACTGCTCTCAGACTGCAAGGCTTGACCTTGTCAGCAAGAAATTTTCCACTAGAGCAAAATAAAACGGCATTCACATTATCTTAGCAGTCTGCTATTACTTATGCAATGCATTTTGAAAAGTAATAATTTACTTTAGAAACTGGATGACTAAAACAGCTTATATGCATTTAATGCACAAAATTAACTGCATATGAAGTCACTAAAAACATCTGTCAGGCATCTTGGCTTCTACCTAGGGTTCAGAGGCAGTTGAGTGCAGCATGGAGAATAACAGAGCATCAGAAGTAATTCTTTTTTGTTTGCTCAGAAAACGGCTGAGAGCTGAGCATGTTTATTTTCACAATTATTCGAGTTTCCTGATGAATTCATTTCAGCTGCATACATTTTAGCTCTTCTGTATTCAAGCAACAACTATACTGGCAGGAAATATTTGGTGAAAGAGTCTGTTTTAAACAAGCACCAAATAATATACCTATAACACATATAATATACCTTTCTATTCATGAGAAAGCTAGTTGGAGGAGAGATTCTTAATGAATCAAAAATCAGAAACATACTGTGCAGGTGAAACAGTAAAGGTGAAACAGCTGAAACAGTAAAGGCTTACAACAGACTATTCAGCAGCAAGCCACAGAGCACAAATTACAATTACTTGCTGAAATTAGGCTATGAATACATATGAACAAAGAGTGCATTTGCAAAATCAAATTCTATCTGCAAATGACTTATAAAAAGGAAGAGAAACACAAAATCAATGAGAAACAGGCAGTTGTAGATAAGTTATGTGATAACTGAACAGTTAAAGGAAGGAAAGGAGGGAAATTGCACCAAGATTATTTAATTTTAGGGCTGATTCCCTATTGTCTTATGTTATAGATAAAAATACTTAAAATACTCTACTACTTTCTCAAACATATTACAGTGTCATAAGATAAATGGAAAACATTTTGCTATGATATTGCTGCTAACTGCATACACTTCAATTTCTAGGTCTACTGCCAGACTTAAAAGCCCAGTTATAGATGCATACATGGTACAGTTTTAGAAATAGCTCTCTGCTTTTTAAATAAAGATGATATAATGAAAGTAACAGTGCTACAAGCTACTCATTACTCTGTTAAACCCTGGCACAAATCTATTTGAATCTGATATTCAAACCCAATGATGCATTTGACTTTTTATCAATTCATATACCTGTTAGGAATTAAATAGTTACGAATAAGTCCTATACATCCTTATAAGGGCAGAGCTCTTGCCCTGAAGTCTTTTGGCACTGCTGCATACTCTGAGACAAAGTGACAGTAACTACTAAAATACCTAGTCCTCATAGCACAAAACAGTTTTTGCCTGTGGACTTAACACATGCACTGCCAAATCAGACCAACATCCACATCCACCACTAGAGGCGCACTGCAGGGGTAGAAAGGGTCCAATCCCATTCAACATCTTCATTAATGATGAGGCAGAGTGCACCCTCAGCAATTTTGTTCATGTTTCCAACCTGTGAGGAATGGCTGATACACCACAGGGATGTGCTGCCATCCAAAGGGAAGGAACCTCAACAGGCTGGAGATAGAACCAACAGGAACCTGAGAAGTTCAGCAGAAGCAGTGCAGAGCCCTACACCAGTATTTTCTGGGGGCTGACCACCAGGAAAGCAGCCTTGCACCCGAGGAACTGGGGTTCCAGTGCACACATGAGCCAGTTCAGTGGCCTTGTGGTAACAAAGGCTGCTGGTACCCTGGGCTGCATTAGGGGGTGTGGGCAGCAGGCTGAGACAGGTGACTCTTCCTTTCTACCAGCCTGGTGAGGCCACGTGCAGAGCACTGTGTCCACTTCTGGCCCCCCTGGTATCAGGGAGGAACAAAGCTACTGGAGACAGTCCAGCAAATAGTCACCAAGATTGATTAGGGCACCGGAGCACTTCTCACATGAGGAAAGGCTGAGACAGGCAGGACTTTTTAGCACAGGAAAGAGAAAGCTCAACATGGGTATTACCAATATAGAAATACATGAAGGGAGAGTGTAAAGAAAACTGAGCCAGGCGCTCTTCAGTGCTGCCCAGTGACTGTGCAAGAGTCAAGTGCCCATACAAGTTGTAGAGTCTCCATCCTTGCAGATACTCAAAGCTGTATGGACACTGTCCTGGGCAATCTGCTACAGATAACTCAGGTTTGGTTGGACAAAATGACCTCCAGATATCTCTTCCAATCTCAACCATTCCATGATTCTATGGAAGGAAATACAGCCAAGCACACACACACACTTTCTGACATTTTCAAAGACGCATCAATGCTTCACTTGCTGTGAAACCAGTGATCCTGAACTCTTTTGAAAAAAAATCAAACACAGAAGGGAGATTTAAAGCATTGTAACAGAAATAAAACACAAAGTGCTTCTTGGAAATTCCAATAGCTGGCCAACAACACTTTTGGGGACTTAAACTAAAAATCTAGTCATATTTCACTCGTTCAAGATTGTATGACAAGTCTGTAACCTCCTGAAGAATTAGTAGTGGTCTTTCCAATGTCTAGTCACAGACCTATCTCTTTTTTTCACCTAGAGATAGACTATTCTTGAATTGCTTTGCTATTCATACACCAATTAAGGAGAATCCCAAGACATTTAGTTCTGCTCACTAAATGTAACATGTCACCTTAAATTTTTAGTATTTGGAATTTTCTATAAAAATATAATCACAAAATAATGGAGATCCAATGTATCAGACAATAAAATATTAAAAAATTAAAATATTATAAAATATTGTATAAAAGTCTGCTTATTCGTCAGACAATATAATATTGTATAAAATTCAGTGTATTCCTCAGACAATTAAACATAGCTTTTACAGACACCACAATGCCCTACCTACAACCATAGGAAGAATCTGGTCTTCTGAAGTAGTTTAGTCACTAGTAATTTAGTAGTTTAGTGTAACTGCACTTCACATTTCTAGTCACAAATAAACAACATTATGCTCTGAAACTTCTATTCCTAATGTCAAATTACTTACCATAAGACTTCAGCATATTTCTTAACACTTCATATTAAGTTACTACAATTGTATTATTTCTTTTGGATTTTGTTTTACAAAAGCAACCAATTTTCAGCTTTACTGTCCTACAACACATACTTGTGTTTCTTTACCATTACAAGCAACAGCAGTGTAAGTGTATGCTACATGATACATCAGGAACATGTCAACACTAATGCAGATGGAAAAATTACAGAAAATTTGGAATATGAGAGGCTGCAATATGAAAGGCTGTATTAGAAAATGTTAGTATTTAAAATGTCCCCACAATGGATCTTACCTGTTCAGATGGATGAAACTACCTGCAGTACACAAGATGCCTCTTATGTATACAGCAAAGCAAGGACAAGGTGCAATGGGCTGTCCCACAGTCACTCTATCTACTGAAGTTATATTCTACTGTCTATTCTCTCTCTTGACATGATCATACTTTAAAAATGACAGTAATTGAGTACTCTTGGACTTCTTCAGAGTTTATTTACCAACATGAAAGGTGAGTATATAGTGGCACAGAAAGTACAAAGATACTGCCTCTGTACAAAAGACCATGAAGCTCAGGTTGCAATGGGACAGGAGTTGCTTCGATCCTGCTGAAGCAGACAAGCGTCAGTAAATTCAAACTAAGAAGTACTCCCAAGAGCTGTTAGTCACAACACAGTACAACACAGGTGGAGAACTGTACCATTCAACCACTACTCACAAGCTCAATTCCATTCCATTCCCGGCTATTTAACATGAATTAACGAAGCATATTGATTTTAAATGAAATTTCGCTTAGTTCTCAGATTTTGTGAGTTAGAAAATCAAATAGCCATTTCTCATCGCCAATCAATTTTAAAATAGGTGCCTTCCACTGCTCTCAGAAGAACATTTGAGTAATAGACATGAATGGAGAATTTGGTTTAATTTCTGTTAGTGTCAGCTGTCAGTGTAACCTAGAAAAACTACACTTTACCACCTCCCTATAAAAAAGATTATATATAAAGAGACAAATCCTGAAAAGCAGGAGCTTTGCAACATGATCTGAAATCCTCTCTTTATACTGGTACATACACCCCATCCACCCTTTCTAGACTACAATATACCATCTTTATCTCCTCTTTGTCATATCATTTTTTATAGTCATTACTTTTCAAAATTTCAAATAATTGCCAGTGATTTCTCATGACACCTCAAAAGATAGTACTGATATAATGTAACATTTCTAACAAGATAACATACTTCAAAGAATTTACGGACCTATTTTACTTTAAAAAGCTTAGGTACAATGGTATTTGAGAATCTTTCATTTTGTAATATTTTTGCCAAAACTGACACAACTAAGTAGTGACAGCAGATGGAAGAGGTTAAAAGTATCAACTCCCAAATCACCAACTTCACTAGGCCACCTTCCTTTCATAATTCAGACCCTTCTGTTGGGAGATTTGAAAAGATATTCTAGGCAGATGACATGTTAACAGAATAATTTCATGGTTCAGTGTCTTCGCAGTATGATTTATCTCTAGGCACTGGAGGTCGCTTTTCAGGAGATTTATTAGTTAGATCCAAGAATCCATTTTGATGAGAGAGAATATGCGTGTTATCACAAAACAGAACATTAACATTTGCTCTAAGATAATGCCTCCTTCTCATTAGCAGTTTTAAGAAAAGTCCCATGCATGTGCTATCACAACTGTTTCCAAGATACTGCACCTTCACACCACAAAATGTTCATGAATGAAAGAGGTTTTTAAAATGTGCATTAGTCCAGGAACTTGTATCCCCTTCTCTTCTAAATCTACATAATATAAATAGAAATAAAGTCCAGAGTCTAATGAAACATCTGACTTAAAAATTAATAATACCATTTTCTTTTTCACTCCACTTTTTTTTTGCTATCAGACATTTGCTGCAGATGCTACATTTTTTTGTAAGACAAGAAAAGTGTTTAACCACAGGAAGATGCTTAAACATCTGGCTCACAGCTCAGGCCATACTATCAAAAGTATGAAGTTAATACTTAGATACCTTAAAAAATCTAGTGTGTTTTCAAAACCACTTAGCATCTGGCATCTCCTGTTGTGAAACACTAGTCAGGTTTTGAGGGAAGTGCAGCATAGTGGGATCACCTTTTTTCTCACGCCCAAGTTGAAGTACTTGGTGATTTCTGAGAGTTCACCTGTCCTCTACAAATAAGCTATTTTGTTGAGACAAATTCAGTCTCCAATCACATTTTATGTTGCTTGACACAACATTCAGATAGAAAATCTGAATTTAAATGGGCATAAGTGTCCTTCTCTTCCCACAATGCCATATAAAACATCTTGAGACTCCATCGTGTATCTACATATGTGCCGCTTTGCCAACCTCTGAGCTATTCAATCTGGAGATTAGTCCATCCCTGGTCCAAGTTACATAATGCAGATGTGAATCTGGAGGCAGTAAGTTTAACAGAAGTCTGTGACTTTAGTTCTACACGAGAAGATATCTCCAAAGATCTTTGGGGTATGCAACTGCTCTGACTGCCAGTACAAAATTATTCATCTAATGATTGATTCAACTTCTATAAAGTCAAAGTTGTGACTCATTGATTTAAATTACACTCATTTAAGACTAAGGTCTAGTTCTGCTGCTCACTGTGTTGAAACTCAGTTTCAAGGCACTGACATAGAAACTTTGCTATTTGAGAATGGAAGAAGTCTACAGAAACACACACAGAGATTTCTGTATCTAGTTTTGGCAATTTTGCCATTACTAACATTTTAAAATAATCATTAAAACAGATTCTTAAACAGTGTTTGATAAGACAACTTGAAAACCACTGCAAAGTTTTGTGCTAATGTAAAGAAACTAGCAACACAGAAAACAGGCCAGTCTAGTACACAGAATGCAGTATAAATAGAAAGATACAGATCAACTGGATTTAAGAATGTAAGCAAAGAAGGAACTAATTCTTGACAACTCTCACAGTGATGTCTAAGTGTCTTTTATTGTAAATAGCAATGTCACCTCTTCTCCAAACTACAGTCAAATCAGCCCAATCAACAAAAAATTATCCTGGGAGAACACATACAGAAATCACATACAAAAATCAATGAATCAATAGCCCATTATGTTTACTGCTTGTTATTACCCATTACATTTATTGTTTGTTATTTACAGAAGCTTTTTGCCCTTCCAGATAAAATGGAGCTTGACTGTAGGGAACCACAGTCACACCACAACTATGCTCAGAGGATTTTGGACAGAAGGTGAGCTCCAGTGCTTCTATATGTCACTGCTGGACACTCAACATCCAGTGCTTAGAAGAACCTCTTTCTTTTTGAGAAGAGCCTCGATGCTCATGTTGAAAAGGCTGTTAAAAATACGTGCTTTTCAGCCTAGTTATCAGTAACTGTTCTGAGAATACTTCTGAATGGTCAAGGGGAACTCTAAGAGGGAAATGCACCTTTTTTTGTCATATTTGCTAGCACTCTGAATTGATTTCGAACAAGAACCAGGAAAGAAGCTCTGTCTCCTATACCCCAGGTGCTCATACCATCCAGCACTCATCATAGTTCAGCTAATAAGAATGCATAGTTAGAAGCAGCAGGGCTATATAGCTCATATAATGCACGGCAGAGGAAAATATCTGGACTTAAAAATTGGGACTACTCCATGTGGTAAACATACCAAATTATCTGATTAATCAGACAGATAATTCACCTTTGTTTTGCTAAGTCATAGAGACATGCAACATCACATAGAGAAAGAGGTAATCTGTAGACAGAAATCAAAGACTCCACATACCCCACTTCATGTATCTTCCTATTGCTTGCTCTTACTTTTGGTATAATTTCTGTCTTTTTAACTGTTTTGAGCACTGATAAAATTTTTAGATATTGTTTTAGTACTCTGAAGTCTCCCTTGCCTTAACTGCCCAGACCTATTTTACACTCATGAAAAGGCAACAAAATCAACTGCTGCTTCAGTATGAATCATTTTGGAATGAGTGCTGGTGGTTCATGTCTGAGCTGGGGAGAAGGAGATAACTGTATGAGCCAGAACCAGCACAACTGCATCTGCATATAAATAGACTTAATCAGAAATGCAAATTGCAATCAGATGAAATTTTAAAAGCCTATGATAACTGTGTAGATAACAAAAGGTCAAACACTTGTATTGCTGAAGGTTTTAAACTGTTAATTCAGTGGTGATTCTTTATTAGCCAAAAATGTGAAAAAGAATAGTACATGCCAGTCTAATCAATGATGGACAATTTCTATATTTCTTCTATTATTACAACTGTTCTGTTGCTAAACTCTATTTTACACTGTCAATCTCAACCTATGCAGGAAGACTCAATGAAATGAAAACAAATGAAATCAAATATAGACAGTATGAAATAATATAGCTAATTTACATAACTATATATAGAAAGAAATTTATAGCCCTTTTTCATGTCCAATCTAATTCATATTGGATTTTCCATGGATGAAAATCCAAATCTTCATATTTTAACATCCTCAGGAAATGAAAAAATAAATTATGACTACAGTTTGCTGAAATTGCCAGAACTGATTCATAGCACTGTCAAAATTGTATGCTTTTCTTTTACAGTAAAACAAGCCTAAGACTCTAGGGCAATAATACTTGAAAATATTATTTAACAGTTGCAAATATTGGCTTCTCCATTTGAAATAAATATTTTCATCAGTAGTAGCTAAGAAAAGTTCTATTTGAAGGAAGGTACCTGGACATTATATGATTTTATATTCTAAGGTAAGAATAAAATAACTAAGTCTTTGTAATTTCAAGGAGTTCTAAATAAAAATTATTGTAGAAGAATTGTCTTCTACAAATTATTGTAGAAGACTGAAAAAATCCTAACATTTTCCCTGTCTTTTTGTAGAAGAGATTCTTAGGATTTGAAGCACAAACATTTGCCAAATATTTCTTGTTTGACTAGACTGCCTTTAAATAAACTAGTGAGTGAAGAGAGCCATCTAGTGCCATACCTTGGAATTTTAAAAAGGGTTTTCACCGGATGCATGTCAAATAAAGGAGGGTCTCCATCCCCCAGTTCAATAGCTGTTATTCCCAAGGACCATACGTCACATCGAGCATCATAGGAGTAGTCATACTGCTGTTCACAAGCAATGACCTATCAGAAGAGAAGCAGAGAAACCAACACTTTAATCTAATTTACAATTCACGTCATCCAATAGAACATGAAAGTACTTTTTTGAGTCATGTCTAAAATGCTACGTAGCTACCAAATTCATATTTTTGCCTGTATATACCAGACAGACAAAACACCACAAAAAGGTAACAGTAAATTAGAACTTCTCTTAGGTTTGTTGTCTTTAAAAACAATCTCTATTATTTTTTTAAATACATCAAGCTCCATGGGATGCTTCAAATATCTATACAAAGAACACCAATACTAAATTCTTTTTTTGAAAGAAAGACTTATAGAAACCTATTATAATAGCAGAGAATCTTATTGATGTGATTCTTATTAACTTCTATGACTATTAATGAGGATAGGCCGATTTGCACAGCTGGTTTTTAGATAAGGCAATTCCATCAGTAATTTTTGCCTTTTTTTGTTGTTGTTATTTGGTTTTTGTTTTGGTTTGTATTTATTGCATTTGAGTAATTTAAAAAATCATAGGTAACATACCATGTACCTTGTCTAAGAAAAATGGAAGTGAGCAGGAATCTCCCCTTGGATATCAAAACTATTTTACATCACAGACTTAATGCACACCTCCAGCCAACTCACCAATCACATTCTAATACGCTAACTATTCATGTCAGCTAAATCTAAATGTGAGGTTCAAACCAAAGTTTAAATTTAGCCCTTATCTTTGCAAAGGGATGACACAAAAACTGCATTTTATTGTGATATGGAATTGTGTCTCAAGTTTATCTTCCCAAATCTCATCAATTAAACCATTACTTTGAAAATCTGTTGGATCTCCAAATATTGCTAGTATAAACTTGCAGTATAAACCCATATACATGGGTTTTCTTATAGTTTTCAAAGTATCTTTAATAATTTGTACTTAATCTAAAAAATTACATGTCCTAGGGTGGCTGTATCTAAGTTCTAGAAGAGATTTTATATTTTTTAAATTTCTGTATTACTTCTGAATTCCTGTGTTAGGGTTTCAGTTTGGAACAATACTTCGCACAGATTGTAACACGCAAGTCTGCAACACGAGTAGCTGGCAGAGGGTCAGTTGTTACAAAAAAACCTTTCCTGGACAAGCGGCTGATTCCATCTTAGTCTCAGTTACTTTCTCCATAAACTGCACCTAACAAAGGCATTCCTGACTCTGGTAGTGATTCTATCCAACAGGCCCATAGAAATTGTCTGTTTCTTATCTCAGACTCATGACCCCACTGTAGTGCACTCATCATTTATTTTGTCAGAAATCAGGGGTGTTGAAAACAGTTAAAATAATACAGAAATGTTCGGGGAAAGGTTTGCCTTAAGTTGCACATCAGTTAATTCCTTTTCTTTTCCTAGAGCAAATCAGTCAGGAAAAATCAAATGCCTTTTTTATTGGAAACATCTCTACTTTTCATTGGAGTTTTGGAGCTGAGAGTACCACTCAGCACTGCTGAGACCTGCTCTGCACAGTGGGGCATGAAGACAGAGAGCCCAGAAGATATGATCTGAAACTGAAGAACATGCTACCCCCTTTCTCTTCCTTGTGCAAAACCAGCACATTTGTTCCAATTTTATATCCAGCAAAATCCTCCCCTGCTTGTAAAAGTGAAATGGAAGACATAGTTTGCTTTGCTGTAGACATTACGTTCATGGCAAAGCTTCAGGGGGTGATGTAGCTAATCTTGAGATTTGCTAGTAACCATGGGAATAAACACCAAGTCTTTCACTTCAGCATGGGGTGGCTGCATGCACACAGTGGCTGGGGTTGCTAAGGAGACAGGTTGTCATCTTTTGTTTTAGTTGTAATTTCATCACTATTTCATGCCCAGTCATACTGCTGTAGGCTGAAAAGCATTCAAACATCAGACAGTAACAGAAAGTGTGATGTTAGCTGTCAACACTAATTGTGCTGAGGGTCACACTGTTACAGAATGAGGGGATAGGGAATTCACAGGTCTGGAAAAATAGTACATAAACAAATCAGTCACACTAAGTGGAGGGAATTTAAAGAAGTCAGTGCCTAGGCATTCTGTGTGGTTTATAACTTGTACAGAAACACAAAAATTCACAGAGATACACAAGATGACTTACACCCTGACAAGGAAATTTTATATTCAAGGATAAAATTCTGCTTCTGAAATCAATACAAATATTTCTCTGAACTTGCTGAGCAAGCGCAGCAGCAGATCAAAGGTGGATTGAAAAGAAGGAGAAAAGTTAATGCAGAGAACTACCTATTATTTGGACAGTGGTCATACTGACATGTGCAGAGAGAGGAAGCTATACGCATGTTTAGGTGAAACAAATTACATCAAACCCTTTTAAGTTTACCCAGAATTATTAGACGTGAATTTACTTTCACTTTGCCTCAGTATATAGTGTCTGTACAAAGCAGAGCTGCAAGCATATGCTAATAATAGTGCAGATGTGCTACCTGGAGATGACTGCTGCACAATTAGCGCTGCTGACCACGCGCAGGAAGGAGCTGGAGTTAGCAAGGCTGCTGCTGCTGGAGTGAGGCAGTGCTGGGCTCAGCTGACAGAGTCAACTAAGCAGCTTATGTGGTGTGTGAGCACTGCTGAGAAGCACTGCGCATGGAAAATGAATGTGGCACTAAGTTGTTACCCTTGCTGCAAGGAAAATGAGATTGCCAGGTGTACCAGTCATGTGAAATTAACCAACTGAACTTCTGGGCTCCATCTGACACTATACAACCCAACTTCATTTGTTACACTGGAAATATAATATTAAATATTCTTCTAATCTCTATATACCAAAACCAAAAAAAACTTTCATGGTAGCACAGAGCAGCATTGGGAATACTGAATTAGACAAACCAAAGTGATATTTATCTATCTCTCCATCACTTCCTCTTTGCCTTCCAGTCTTCAAGCACATTCATATATTAAAGAAAAAAACAACAATTTTGTGATTGAAATTGGTTCCATATTTCTGCATTTTCTTATTTGGATTTGAGTTCCTTATTTTGTACCATTATACAAATGTTTCCATGGTATATCAGAAAATTATTACATTGTTATAAATGTTGATTAATTAATAAGTTAATATTGATTCATCATAAATTAATTATATGTCAAGTAGTCAAATTTTACCAGCTGTGAGTAATCAATTTTTATTTTTATTTTTAACTCACCCAAGAGAAATATTCCTGAGACCATCAGACAACTCTGGCAACAGGCTACATTTGTAGGGAAATGCAATATCTTTTATTGGAGCAAATGATATAGTAAGGAAAAACAGACAGGCTTTCAAGAGCACAAATCTTGCTTTCATACCATGAAACCATCACAAACTCAATACTCTTCATAATAGTATAACTGACACATTTTGTTTCTAATCCACAGATTTACTTTTGACTAGTAAGTATATATACTACACATCTCACACAGATTTTTCAAATGGTCATTCACAAAGAAAGCAAAAACTAAGAGCCAACTCCACCCTTCTAAGTAAACATATTTCATGTAGGCAACTCAGTGCAGACTTATGTGGTATTGAACTGGTTTTCTCTGATATTTTGGGCTTGTTGTTTTGATTTGTCATTTAAATCTTTAAACAACCCCCTCCATAGCAGTTAAAACAAAATAGAAGCAACTCCTCCACATCCCTTTATAAGACTATGACTATGTCATCAATGTTACTGGCAATGTTCCCTGAGGTTTCCTCCAGCTGCCATGTACTTTTCACCTGCCATGCTAGCCCAGATGGAGATCAGCTCTCCTGGAGGCAAAGGAGGACATGCATTCTGCTAGACTCTGCTTTTGAGGGAGAGCTTGCTGGTGCTGTCTTGCTGTGCTCTCTGCCTCTATTGTATGTCATGTCCTTTAAAGTTTGAAACCTCTGTATTCCAATCCAGCCTTTTAAATCCACTGCTTTCGGTATGGACTTTAAGCAACTTCAATGTAACTCCTTATTACAGCAGTTTGTTAAAGCTTTGGTTTGAGAGACACAGAAAAAAGAAAGCAGGGGGAAAGCCAGGACAGAAAAGGCAATTTCCTTCATTTCTTTAAAGAAATAAAAATCTGTAATCAGAAAAATAAATATTTAAAAAATTATCTGTCAGCTCTCAGAAGGTGGCATCTCAAAGTCACAGGCATTTCAATCATGTGCAGCCTTTAGAGACTTAATTCTAGCCCACATTCTGCCATTGACCTGCTATAAGTTCTTAAGAAAATCACTTCACTTCTGTGTGTCTCAGTTCATCCATGCAGTCTTGCCCTATCTATTTAGAGCAATTTTTCCCACTCTTCCCCCCATGCTTTCCCACACTTACACTTCCGTAGCTCCTCTCTGGTGTGCCTATACCTAATTCCACATGAACCACAGCACTGCACTCAAACCCAATGCTGCATTTTGAGAGGAGAGTTAATATTTCCTAAAAATAATTGCCAGTACACTGCAGTGTCCCAGCACCATAACCTCCTCAAAAACAGGATGTAATTTCATAATGTATGTCAAGAGGGAAAGTTCTTTTCACCCTAGGCTTAATATAGTATCACCTATGTGACAAATTATTTAATAGTACTTATTCAACTTTATTTATTGCATTTATTATTTTTATCTCTTAAATGTGTGGAATTTTCAAATATTTCACTGTTGATTAATCATGATGCTAAACACACACAAATTCTATAAAAGTAGCAGTAGATTTGTCTATTTCCATCTATAAAGGTTTATTCTAAGGACAGTTATTTGGGTTTTTTTGGTAAATTATGCTTTCAATCTCATCACGTGTACTGTAATTTACACGGTAGAAAGACTAAAAAACTGAAAAACTGTAATAAGAGCTAATTTAATAATCTCTTATCATTAGCTATACAATAATTGTTATTATATTTTCATGGAAGATGTTAAAATATTTTCAAAACTTTCGTTATTAGAGAAGGTATCATATTATTTATCACAAAATAAGCATACTTTTCCTCTGCACAATTGTTTTCAGATGGCTTTCAGGCAGAAAAGGAAATGTATATACATTCTTGAAATCTATATCCTATTTATACTAAGTGGCAGATTCCTACAGCTCATTATAAATCAGCATGTACAAAATTACTGGCTTAGGTGGCAATTAAAAGTATAGTGAAAATGTGCATATGTGAAAAGCTAATTTTAGATAATTGACCTTGAATCTCTTGATGTAAGCAAAAGGCTAACAAATAGAACAGGCTGAAATATGACAAGATGAGACTACAAAATTGCTTCATGGGAATGTATCACTGCACTTGTTTAGAGTTAATTAAACACATGAAAAGAAAGATGGAGAGCGACTTTTGACAAGAATGTGTAGTGACAAAATAAGAGGGAATGGATTCAAACTGAGAAAAAGTAGGTTTAGATTAGATATTAGGGAAAAATTCTTTACTGTGGGGGTGGTGAGGCACTGGAACAGGCTGCCCACAGAAGCTGTGGATGTCCCATCCCTGGAAGTGTCTAAGGCCTGGTTGGATGGGGCACTGAGCAACCTGGTCAAGTGCAAGGTATCCCTTCCTAGGGCAGGGGACTTGGAAATAGATCATCTTTAAGGTCCCTTCCAACCCAAGCCTATGATTCTATGATTCAATAAACCCAGGTTACTGATGGGATTATATTTTCTATGCTGTTTTTCCAGTTCAGCATTTAACTACACATTAAATGTATTTACAATTAAATTATTGTTTTTCCCAAAATCTAACACCTGAATACAGCCTTTATGGTAATAAATATTGACTTCAGCAGAAAAGTTTGCTGTGAGGTTTTTTGCAAAATCTTATTTTTCTCTTTGTATATTTTTAAACTACATTAATGCAAGTTTCTTATTGGGGTGCTTTTTACCAGATAGTTTTGTCCATTTTTCATTAGATTATGCAGACACACAACTCTGTACTGAAACAATGCAAATATTATTAATTGTTTCAGGATTAGACTTATTACACACACACACACACGATCAGATTTAAAGTTTAAAAAGAATACAGAGAAACATTGGGAAAAGAAACACAATTTAAGCTAGTCACCTACTGTTCTAACGCTTTGGAAATTTATTCTGATCCTCAGATATACTGAATTTCATCCCAGGAGAATGCCTTGATTCAGCAGGAGAAAACGAAACATAAGAGTTGAGAAAGCTTTAAATAATACGGTGACATCTGAAATATCTCTGAAAACAGGAAAACAGACCTAAGATTTTACCTCTGGTTAACTCATTATTACAGAATTTATATATCTTTACCACATTATCACAGCTTCTCCTACTCATGTGCCATATGTCATATTTCAATACCTAATCCTTCAAAGGATCAATGATGTTTTAATTATGTTCCTTTAAAAATATAAGTATACATTCACCATTGTCATTTTTTTAGCAGCTATCAGTAAAATATAACAGCATATTCCTGCAGTTTTAAATTATCTTCAGCATCTCTCCAGTTCTTTCTGACTTCAGGTATCTTTTTCTATTTCCATTCTTAAAACTAAATTTAGGCCAAACTTACAAATATCTGTACACGAAGCACATCATCTTGAGTGTGATCACATGGCATATATAGGACAACCAAGGGATCAGCCAGCAGGAAGGGCAGGTCCTGCCTGATAGACCTGACCTCCTTATGCGGCCAGGTGATCTGCCTAGTGGATAAGGGAAATGCTGTGGATGTTGTTTACCTGGACTTGATCTGATTTGACACAATCTCCTACAGCAGACTCCTGGAAAATCTGGCAGCACATGGCTTGGACAGGTGCACTCTTCACTGGGTTAAGAGCTGCCTGGATGGCCAGGCCCAGAGAGTGGTGGCGAACAGGGCTGCATCCAGTGGGTGTCGGGTCACTAGAGGGGTCCCCCAGGGATCACTGTTGGCCCCAGCCCTGTTTAATATCTTTACTGATGATCTGAATGAGGGGATTGAGCATGCAGCACTACAGGGTGGGGCAGAGTGAATGGAAAGTGGCCCACTGGGAAGAGACCTGGGGGTGCTGATTGACAGCAGCTGAACTGAGCCAGCTGTGCCCAGATGGCCAAGAAAGCCAATGGCATCCTGGCCTGGATCAGCAATAGTGTGACCAGCAAGGGCAGGACAATGACTGTCCCCCTGTACTTGGCTCTGGTGAGGTCACACCTCAAGTGCCCAGTTCTGGGCCCCTCATTCAGAAAGGCCATTGAGGTGCTGGAATTGATCCAGAGAAGGACAATGAAGCTGGTGAAGGGTGTGGAGCACAAGTCCTGTGAGGAGCAGCTGAGAGAGCTGGGTGTTCAGCCTGGAGGGGACCAAGGGGACCTTTCCACTCTCTACAACTCGTTGGAAGGAGGGTGTAGCCAGGTGGGGGCCAGCCTCTTTTTCAAGGCAATCTGAACCAGGACAAGAGGACATAGCCTTCAGCTGTGTCAGGGATGGCTTAGGTTGGACATTAAGAAGAACTTCTTCACAGCAATGGTGATTAAACATTGGCATGGACTGCCCAGGGAGGTGGTGGAGGCACAGTCCCCAGAGGTGCTCAAGGAAAGACTGGATGTGGCACTCAGCACCATGTTCTAGTTGACATAATAATCGGTCACAGGTTGGACTCAATGATCTCAGAGGTCTTTTCCACCTAGTTGACTGTATGATTCTGTTGTTTTGTGATATTCTAACTCAGCTTGTTTCAAGAGTCAAGTTTTCAGCTAGATCATAATAATCTAATCATATATGTGAAGAAAGAACTCTGCAATTCTGTTTGAACTAGATTTTGTTCAGTTGTGCACTGGAAGTTGAAAACAAGACATGTTAATGCTTAGAATCACAGACATAAAGGCAGCTCAGTACAAAAGCTTCAAATCTGATTCATCCTGCTAGCACACAACACAATTTATTTCAGCACAACATAAGCAGACTTTAGGCAACATAAGTGTTTGGTAACAGGCAGCTTTAAACATACTAACACTATCCTGCCTTACTTATCTTTTACTGGTATGCTTGTATTTAGTGTTTCAGTTTCTGAGAGTATACATTTTTAAGTATGAAACAATGTTAATTAGGTTAAACAACAATTATTCATTTTCAGTGAGTCTACTTTAAAGCTGATCTCAACTTATCCTTGTCACATTTCTCTGCTGCTTCCTCACAATCTAATTTTTACCTGTATTTTTATTTTTCAGCAACATTTTTGTGAATCAAAACCCTGCTCAAAACAAATGCTCAAGTACAGATTTTTTTTTTGTCCTGATGCTGCTAAGCAAGCCTCAGAGTCCTCAGAAAAAAAGGAGCCAAGATGCCTGAGTCACTCAAAAATTAAGCAGTTAAGCTGCTACTTTGACTGCTGCCAGTAAAAACACCAAGTTAAACACCTTCCTTATACCACCCTCAATCACTGCTATTTTCCTATGAACTTTTGCTATTTCAAGTACCATGCAATATAATCCCTTTGAAATGTTTTGCAAACTTCATCTTAAAATATGGTTTTCTTCATTTTACAGACCATTCGTGACCCAGGCTGATCTAATGATTCTAGTTTCCACTGTATTTGTCTCCTGCTTATACCTAGTTATTCATATCCTATTCCTGCAGCTTGGAACATCCTGCATCATTCTTCTCCAGGTTTTATTTTCCTGGGGTTTACATTGGAAAATATTTCCTGTCAGCTTCATTCTACTCTGAAACACTACTCTAGTCTCTTCCTCCAAGGCAAGCTTTTTCATCTCCCCTCTTCAGTCCCCCTTCAGATTAAATCCATCTTTCTCACTGCCAGATGAGATCCCATTATTCCCTTATGCGTTGACTGAGGTACCTATGTTTCACACGTAGATAGTTAAAGTCCAATTTAAAAAAAAAATTTAAAAATCGTGCTTTCTATTTCTCTGATTAGTAACATCTCATTCCTGCTCAGTTATTTTATGATATTTTTGGGTTTGAAATAAATTCTATCCTATGTCAAAAACCTTCAGGCTGGAAGATTTTTTGCAAATGAGTGCAAAAGACTGAGTTAAGTGCCTTTCTAGTTCATCTAGTTTTAATCTCATCTAGAAAATACTCTTCCTAATAAACTGTTACTCAAGCACACCTTTTCATCTTATTGCAGTCCTAATCTTCCATTTTTCACATAAAAAGTTGAGTGCATATTTTAAAAATATCAGAAAGATCTCCCCAGAAATAAAGTAAATTGCATCCTGCACATCACTTGAAACCTGTCATTTATATGAGCAACTACAGTGACTTGAGCAGGCATGTTATGCAACCTGTCATCTAAAAGCCATTTTAACAACAGCATAATGGATATCTAAGGACCTTACAGCTGTTTTGCAGATTGGCACACCTCTGAAGCCTGGCATGTCTCCCACAGGCATATAAATGTGATATGGGTTACTATGGTTAAGGAACTGGGTTGGTTCTTTCAATAGATCTTTTCAAAACAGGAAATACTGAAAGCTACACCTGTTCCTGTTTGATATGCCATGTACATAACATACCTTGGTTACATGTGTGCTGTATTTTCAGGTTAATTATTCAGATCAAAATATCTGCTTATCTCTTTGGCTTTCAGCCACGAGACTGACTCCCTTTGACATGGCAGGGAAAATAAATTTGGTATGATTACTGCCCTTGATGGCAATTATTCAAGCAAAACAGTACCATAAAAATAACCTATAATAATCCATGTTCAATAAAATCTTTCATAATATATCCATTATTATCTAGAGAAGTATTTTATAGAGGTTTCATATTAGAAATGTCTCCAACCAAGGTGATTCCATAAATAATTCTTTCACATCGGTTTCTAAGGTATCTTGTGTCTCCTTTGTGACGTAAATTGGTTGTTATGGAGACGGTGAAATATCAACCATTCTTTGTGAGACTGTGCAAGATCAATTTTAGACCCTTTACAGCAGCATCTTTTCTCTGCTCAGTTATAATCAGCCTGCCTTAGCAACAAAAATAGATGCATAAAAATTATGAAATGTTTTCAAAACTAATGTTTGCACAATACTTTAAACTCAACATACAGTAAGAGACCTGTGTGCGTTTGTAATAGATAAATTCCATCCCAAATTCTCCAAATTTGTATGGCCTTTAAAAGACAAAAAAAGGCTGAGCAATTTACAAATAAACAGACCACTCCTGTTTCAATCCTTGTTTTTAAATTTCATAATCCATATCTTTCAGAAATACTTTGTGTTCCTTAAAGCAGGGAGGGCATAGATTGATATCTTTCACCCCAAAGTTTGGTAAAGTACAGGATTCTGTTCAGCAATGTGTTAAAACTTTTAGAGCTTCATGAAATAGAAGACAAAGGGCTGCATCAGGGTAGGTAGTATGCAAAATTATATAAGTAAGATACTTGAATATGAGCTAAGCTACCTATATATTACTTTTCTCCATTTTTTAATCTATGCTAGCCCATCTGTCTAAGTTTAAAGGTTCCCTAGTCAACAATTAAGGTTAAAGAACACATAGGTCAGTTAGGATTTTGCAGTGTGCAAGACTATAGCAAAACTGGAAAGAAGGAATTCCTCCTTCTCCCCCTAGTCTGTATTTACATCATGGACGAGCACCCCAAAACATACAGTATTTGACTGGAAATCATAACATTCCTAGGACCCTCAGTTATTTGTAAATTTGCTGTACTTTCATGGAAACGCTACAGAGAAGAAAATAATGATTATTAGAAATCCATTTTGTATACTCTTATAGTATATTATTTTTATTGAACAGAGGACAAGATGTAAAGCAGAAACACAGCCATAAGAGAAAGAAGAAAAGATCCCCTCCTGCTATGAGGAAGTGGCAACAAAGTGTGTGCTGCAATGAATGGAGACAAGCCAGACAGGCACATTTGCCTACCTCAGGAGCCATCCAAAAGGGTGTTCCCACTGAGGTGTTTCTACGCAGGCGTGTGCTGGTGAGCTGGGCTGAAACACCTGCAACAAAACAGATCAAAGAAACTTGGCTTCAAATTCATTGTCATTTCGGTAAGTTTATTTCAAGTATCTGGAAAACAAAACCTAAACCTGTGAGCACAGCTGCAGAATGCCTGGCCAAAGTTGGTGCAAATTATTTGTTTGATTGATTTCAGCTTCCCGCTTTCTTCAGAGTTTCTGAGAGATTTATTTTTGTTAATGATGCTCAGTTTGAAGCACTTTTATTCAAACTCAAAAATTCCATTGTCACATAAACATCCCAGATTTCTTTCTGCTATTTTCATAACTATAAATGGAAACCATTAAAATTGCAACTAGATTTAAAAACTTCTATTTCAGAAATGTACTGCCTGAACATCACAGGCTGGAATTTTTTCACTAGCATACTTGCAGAGGCTCCTGTTCAACAAAACACTTATGCACTTGCTTAAATCTTTCCCTAATGAGAAAAGCTCAGAAGCTCAAGCTCATACTGCAGCTTGTACTTAAGGAATTAAGCATATACTTAAAACATTAGCTTCAGAGCTTGGCTGACTGGGGCTGGACTACTGAAATACAACTGAAAAAAACCAAAAGGATGAACTAGAGAGCAATCAAACAATGTTAACAAATTGGAATGAACCTTGACAGCAAATCTTCTGTGCTCTGGTCAACATATAATGAATGAGCTCAGTTCAGTAGCATTCCAGTGAGGTGACACAAAGCCAATACTGACTCAGAAATGTATTTTACTTTAACATTTTTTAAAAACAAAAGCCACAGTGGTTTGCTCTTTTGGCATTACCCAGGGACAAAAATGAGCAGAAACACATATAATGCACATTGACTGCTGTCAATAAATAAAAAAAATGAGATTCATAAATTAAATTGCTTGATTTCTGATTCCAACATTCAATTTTACATTTGATTCTAATGTTTCAGTGTAATTGCAAGTCTTCAGTGATTTCATGAGTAGCACTGGGAAACAGCTAATGGCCAGGACATACAAGCCTCTCTTCATTTCACTGTGATCTCTCTTTAGCCAGCTTAATTCATAGCTGCTATCTAGGGATATTCCAAAACAGTGCAGAATACTAAAGAGCTGAGAGAGAGAGAGCATGAGCATAAATGAATGATAAGTTGCAGACATTTTGGGTAAATCTACTGTGACCATCATTTATTCAAATATATTATGCTGTCGACAGCAGTTGAGGGAAGAAATGTGCATTATATTGTAAAGTCATGCAGTAAAGGAAAGAAAAGCCTCAATTAAAGATATCTGTGTAACCCTCTCTGTGAGCTAACAACCACATGTACAGCCTTGAATATGAAGCAGCTTTTTTAAAATCAAGATTCTGCCTCATTCTCTGGACTTAATGGATAGCATTCACTGAATAGGTCATAATTTAATTGTTTTAATCCCATTGATTATAATTCTCACTTCTAATTTAATATATCCAATACTATACTAAATATAAAATTTTTATTTTCTTTTGACATATTTCCTTCCCCACTCACCAAGCAACAAATCTACTTAACATTCCCACAAAATGGCAGAGGATTATTAGTTCCAGGGATTAACCTAAAAATATCCAAAGCATCCACTGTGTTTGAGTACTTAATCTGAGATCTTTCAGTTTTCAGGCACTTCACAAGTCTCAAGTAGAGCTATAATAGATCTCAGCTCCAGATTCAAGAACATATAGCTCTTCTGCAAAGCAGGACAAGATGTTTCAAACTGGCTATTGGGAAAATGAGAAACTGAGTTTGATGTAAGTCACCCTCCAGCATCACAGAGAAACACAGGCAGAAGCAAGAATATTCAACTGTCTCAACTGCAAGTCCCTTCTCTTCCTTAATTCCTTGCAATTTCACTATTTATCTTCCACTTTCTGCAAAAAAATGCGACAAAACAATTCTACAAACAATATCACCTGTGACTCATTCCCAGAGACCATTCTGTAGCTACAGCAGCAGACAAGACAGGAAAAATAGCAACTTAATAAAAGCTTGATGCTTGATACTTCTTTAGTCAGAAAGCCCATAGATATATGCTCATTTCTTGGCATTTCCTAACTGTTAAGCAGTAGGGAACACTCGAGATTTTTTTCTGAGCCTGTCATATTTGTTGTGATTTTCTAGTGCTACTGTCCTAACTTAACAAGTAGGAGAAGACCCCTGAAACCTAAATGTGGAATCAGAGAGAGCCATGGGATACCAGAAAGATTGGGAGTCTCAGTTTCCTTGAATGTACCACTTGGGGCTGCAGCACTTATTTGCCTTTAAGGCCTTTAATACATCTGATGAAAACATTTTGCTTTGGGGAGAAAAGCCAACTTGTGCCATAATGGAGTAAAAACAAAGATTAGACTGTCAAAATTCCCCTAAATGAGAAGGGATCTTCCTCTCTTCTATTAGGTCAGGGACTTACTCCAAGTTTTGCTTCAGGTCGTGTGTTTCTCCTAGCAGTATTTTAATTGCTGCCTTTACAATTCAAAATAATTAAATTTTGTCCCTAGAAGATACTAAGGAATCTCGTGTGTGCCAGCTTACTTTAGCATCTTCAGCATAATACCATGACATCACCAGTATACAATTTTCTATCCACTGCATAAATTTAATATTTTAGGAATTTTTAAAAATATTATTTGCAGATTTTTTTGACATATCATTCTACTCTACTCTCATTTTGTGAACATTTTTCTTTACTTTCATGCACTGCTAAACAAACATATTATTCACACACTATTTTCAATGGTGATAACCTTATGCATTATATGGTTATGGTTTCATTAATAAATCATATTATTAATAATCTGCTTCTGTTACCTTTAATAAAATTGTTCACTCCCTTGCATACATATCTGAGGGACTAAAGCTTTTTTTTACCCGAAGTGCATGTTCAAAGGAATAAAATTGAACTGACTTTAAATCTATTGCCAAGTGCCTTTCTATCACCCTCCCCTCCCTTCTCCCTCTTGTTTCTTATGATGTATCCAGATTGGCAACGCTCAAATCTAAGAGCGATAATCACAAATTAAATGGATGTTGGGTTTTGGACCCAAGGGACTATTTTACCTTCTGTTCCGAGGGGAAAAAATATGCTTAAGGCTATCAAAAGCCATTTCAGAAAGAATGTTGCCTTTTCATATGCAAAAGACAGAATATCTAAATTTAAATTAGGAGGACAACTGCCCTGAAACAGACATTTTTTCTGAAATGCAAAAGAGCTTTGTAAACAAAATGCTGGCTCCAGAACTTTTAAAAAATTTTAAATAATGTTTCAGCTTTTTAAAAATAAAACCCTACTACTGATTTTTAGTTAGAATTTTTGTTCTTGCTGTAACCAGCTTCCTTTTGCATTTTTCCTTTTAAAAATAATTCTGAGTATGCTTCTGAAAAAGTCTTGCTCTGCCATTCTGCCTTCCCAGGGGAAAGTAAACAGAGCCTTTGGCTAAACTGCATGTATCAAGAAAACAAAGGGGAAGTGGTCATTACCAAAGTCAACGAGCTTGACTCCACCTTCTGTTGTCAGGAGAATGTTGTTCCCTTTCACATCACGATGAATGATCCGGTTATTGTGTAAATGCTGAAGGCCCTATATGCCAGCAGTAACAAAAATAAGTTTATTCCCTTATTTAAAAAACAATTACCCTGTTACTAGGGAATGTAATGAAGAAAATCTGCACATACTCTACAGAAACAGCTGTCCACCAGATTACATGCCTTTATATAAACCCTGCTGTTATAACAGCCCGTGCACTATTGCTCACATTACCATACTTTATCCATGGAACATGTATGTATGCAGTAAGTGAACTGCACCCTCTGCTGCCATTACAAGCCCAATGAACACCCTTACCAAGAGAGCGCCATACAAGATGTATGAGATTATAGCTTCATCCAACCTTCGGCCACACTTCAGCAGGCCTTTGACAAGCTCTGTGACAGAACCTCCATTGCACAGCTGGAAAGGGGGCAGTTGTGAGGAGGAAAAAAAAGCAAGACAAGCTCTCAGTTACTCAGTATCCTTGTTTAGGCTATAAATACTTATCATGCAAAACTGTGCTACAACACAAGTCTGGGAACAGCAGAACTCATTTTATTCATGATGTTAATATAAATCACAGCAACCTGAGAGAGGTGAAGGAAAACTGAAAATTATAAAGTGTAATTTATAAAACACAACAAAAAAGATAAAAATAGTATAAACAAGACTGTATTTCAGTGTTAAAAGAGGATTCATAAACCAAATTTACATTATTTGAGTATTTTCACAATACATGCATCGTCCTTTTGAAAAAATCCTTTTGTGCAAAGGCCAGACAGAAAAGATTGATGCTCTTGATAACTGGGAAGCAACAAATTAGTCATTTTAAACTTTCACTCCATCAATGCTCCTGATGGCAGGCAATATAAAATAGACAGAAGCCATATCTCTATACTCAGATTTGATGCCATGTGCTGTCAACAACAGAGAAACATTCTAATCCAGAAAAGCAGCTTCTTGCTTGCATTTTCTACTAATGGGCTGCTAAATATCAAAAGAGGAGGAGAAAAAGTAAAATGAGCATTTTTGTAAATATGTTCTCATCCACACCTTAAGTTTACTGTCCATACCATTCTAAGCAGGTATAGATATCCATCATTTCTCCTCTCCCTTTCCTTTTATTACCTTGATAGTCACAACTGTTAGGGAAAAAAAAAAAAGGGGGGGGGAGAATTGGAGAATTTACTGCCTTTCTTTCATTGAATTTTCTCCTCTATGCCAGTTTTTGTGGCCAGCAGTCTTATTAACACTTCCACCAGAGAATCACACAGATTTCAACACAAGTTTATTTAACATTATCAGTTTAAAATACCACAGCATAAATCAGGAGCATAGTATGAAGTGATACAAACTCTCAAGATTTGCATCTTTCAAACAGCTTTTATGAAAAACTGTGTATCAGTTCAACCACTAATTTCTGTTATATGCTAATACTTTCCTTAACTTACTATTAACTTCCCATTGCATCAGAAAAATTTCAGTAGACTAGAAGTTTGAGTTCATGGAAAAGGACCTTGAAGCAAAATTTCATCACTTAAAACATTGGTAAATTCTGTAGGAATTATGACTTTATTTTTAAATTCGTTAGTAGGGAACATTTTTCTTATTGCTCATAAATTTGTGGGAGCATTCAGGTCAATATCAACCATCAAATGTATATACATGAAACTGCATGGTTTTTTTCCTATGGTTAACCATTTGCTCAGTCATTAACGACTTAACCATTTGTTAAGACATTAAGCTAAAGTTTTCTTTCTATTGCTTTCACTGCATTAAATGTTCTGTTTAGAACATTTATCTCAACATTTAGAACAATTTATCTCTAGCCCACAAATAAAATACATAAAAGTATGCCCTAACTTAAAAAAAACTCCCAAGCTGGTTGCAACTGAAAAATAATACAGACTGACACCTGTTTGGCAGGATTTGGTAAATGAATTCCTCACTCAAAAATATATCCCACAAACAGTACTTCAGCTGTCTGTGACACTATTCTTGAAACTCAGCAAAGACCTTGAGCAAAAGGAATTTGAAAACTTCATAATCACTTTATACCTAATGGTAATACTTTAACAGGTGGAGAGATGCACATTTACATGAAAAAGCAGAGAAGTTTGCTTTACAGTTGTCCAAGACTTGCATCATCATAAAAATACTTAAGGTGTCCACTTTTGCCACCCTTCCTCATCACAAGCATTTATCAAAGTAAGGTGCTGCTTATAGTGAGTAAACATGGCAAAACTGTATCTAAAGGAAAAAAAATCCACCTTTTTATTACAAATCTTGGAAGTCACACATCAAAAGAATGCATTTCATCAAAGACTCAGGGATCAAAGTCTGAATACTTTGTATATTCCCTTTTACTGAAAATGTGTAATTAATTTATAATATCACAAGTCACTGCTATGCTGAAAATTCCAAGGCAAGGAATAGTTTGGGTTTCCATATAAGGAAAACACCTCTGAAATAATGTCAAATTTCTCCCAAACTTTGGATTAAGTGCACCAAAAGCCATCTGAAATGCACAGGTGCAATACTTAATTGATAAAATTTACCCACACACATACAACTTTTTCAAATTCTACATTTTGTTTTATTTCAGAGTATATGATAATTTTGCTGTATAAAATTCTGTCATTTGGCACTTGATGGATCTTTAGAGACAAGACTCTTTTATTAAAAATACAGAAGAAACCAAGTCCAAACTCAAAGCCAGCATGCATACAAAAAAATCAACACAAAATCAAAAACACTAAGGTTACTTTTCAATAGTTACTGAAATTCAGGAGGAAACACACTCAAAAATTTTCATTCAAGCTATATATTACTCCAGTACATAGAGTTTAGATGATCTGTTGGGATTCCACAATTTGTAGTGGAAATAAAGATTCCCTATTTGGATTCTAGTCATCATTCAAGAATGGGGAATGGAATTTTTAAATAATCAGTAATTAAAAAGTGAATCCTAGCTTTTACAAGTCTAGTTATGAAAGAAAGAAATGCTTGAATGGTTTGTTACTGTCTGTGCAAAGTCCTGCATCAACTAAGCCTAGAAAGAAATTCTCATTTTACAACCACCTTTGGCAGTCACTTAACTGGAAACAAGACCACCAAAATACATTTGATGTAAGAGTGCTGACTGCCACTGAACAAGAAGAGTTAATAGAAGGCATTTCTGTTGTTAGGTTTCCAACAACAACCAGCCCCTAGTTTAAAATTACCATAAAACAGATTTTCCCATTACACTTTCTCTGTTCACTTTTACAGCAGGCAGCTTACTTGTTAACTACCCTCCGTGTCACTACTTCATTATCTTTTGCATTCCCCTCAAATGCTTGAGCTCCCCAAAAGTTTAGATAGATGTCTGATCTAATGTTTCCTCTAACAAGGAAAAAAAAACCCATCTGCTTATTTTGGAGGCAGAATGCAGCAATTCAAACAGAAATTAAAGACCGTTCCCTATTAAACAAATTTTGAAGTTTAGATGTGATTTTCAACAGTAGGCAATGACATATCATCTATCAGAAAATCATGAAAGCCTGTGACACTTTTAGCAATACCAAACAAAAATCCAACCACATTTCCTAATAAGATGTAATATTGTCAAAATGTTTTTACCTCAAGTACTAGCCAGAGCTGTCCTCCCACATATTGATCTGCTTTGTAAAACATCCCATAAAATCTAACAACGTTAGGATGATTGGGAAGAAACTGCAAAATATTATATTCAGCTTCAATTTCTTCATCTACATCCTAAATAAAAAACACAAACATACAGAACATATAAAGACAGTGACTCCAAATAAAGCAAGAACAAACTCTCACAGATAAAAAGAACTAATTTTTTCTTAGTTTCTATTTTTAAATAGTTTTACTTTAATGCAGCTGAAAGTACACTATACTGGATATTTAATGCATAAAGAATTGTGCCACTTGTGTTCTTCTTACACACAAATAAGTGAGGCCTATGTAAATCAAGCAGTTGCTCTTCAAGAATTCTTTCAGTACATAATATACTTAACAAGAAAATTAAAAACTATACTTAACTCTGCTCAGTTGTATAACTAAGAAAATTCACACATGTATGACTTTTAACCTGTTTTAAATCATGCAGGTTTTTAACATGTGAGCTAAATGCAAATACATGAACCTTTGATTTATTCCTTTTTCTATGGTCATCAGAGAGGACTAAGCAGAGAACAATTTCACTAAGCCTCAAAAGGGCCATCAATAAAACCAAATACATTCTTATGACAAAAGACATACACCAGAAACAATGAAACAGAGACAAAACAACCACCCATGAAATAAGAAAAGGTTACTAGGTATTTGTTAATGAAAGAATTCCGTGACAATTACAAAATAGTGTTTATACCAGCACACAGGTCACAAAACAGTGCTTAAGTACTGAAACTTTCCTTATTTCTGCACAGGCTTAACTATTATAAAATTTAAGCCTTTCTCAGATCCATACAGGAGAAAACCATGATGAGTTTCAGTAGTGGTTGATGACAGAAACATAACACCTTTTAGTAAATACTTTAGCCCAGCTCTCATGATCAAACTCCAGCTTGATCCAACCTGAACAGTTCCCAGTTAAATTTTCCATTGAAAACTAGGGCCTTGGTTCCTATGGGAAACTAGGCATTTAATACCCACTAAAACCAGAGCTGGCACAGAACTAACTCTGAGAATCTGGGATGTGCTCTTCTCTTTTTATCTTAATTATTGCCTCACACTATTATCTGTTTACAAAAGGTAACTCAAAAATATCCTAAAGTTCACAGTATTTCTATGATGGAAAAAGTAATTATTTTGGGGAGTACACAGAATAAAAAAAGAACATTAAGGTTAACAGCATTTTGTATTTTCCCTGCTATAGTGGGCCCTATGAGGAATGCCTCTGTGCCTTCTCATAATTTGCATGCTCCAAGCAAAGATAACTAAATTTGCAGCAGAAGAATTACACAGACATAAAACAGAAACTAGGTAAATGCTGTCCTCAAATAAGATGACAAAATTCTAAGTTGTCATTCAGTTGCTAGTACTAAACTCCTGTAAATGCATTCTGTAAAATTGTTCCCTTCTGGATGTTCTCAATATCTTACAAATTTGATTTACATTTCAACTCTAAGAATTCTTTTAAATTAGCATTGAAGTTACAGTTCAACCTTTTTACTTACACTGACAGGATCCAGAATCTTTACTGCTGCCAAGCTTCCATCTTTCTTATTAGCAACCTTATAGACTTTACCATAAGTGCCCTTCCCAATAGTCTCTATAATTTCCCAGGTATCTGAGGGATCAGCTAATGATTCTAGTCCAATCATACTGGAATTATATTGAAACAATCCATACAATGGCCTCCTGAAAAATAAAGCAGACATAGATACAGTGGGAAGCCTTAAGTAACTTGGTAATAGAGAAGGCATCTTACAATAAAGAAATCCAATATTGTACTAATTTAAGAAAAAATACAGATAGAACCACAAATGAAAAACAGACAGAAATGTAAGATCACTCAATGGAAAGAGAACACTGGAGACTGCTTATCTTTTCTTACTTTTGTGTATTATTTGCTTCAAACATTGCCCCATACGCAGCACCACTCTAAACACATTTTAACAAGTTCTGACAAAATCCACCCCTCCCTCTACTGCACTCTTTTAATGGACATTTTACTCAACTGAATTAACATAGTTCATGAAATTAGGTCCTATTTCTGGTTTTTAAAAGCTATGTCAGGTTTTTCCACAAATTTATGTAATGCTCCCTGGAGACTGCCAGACAGGCATTCAGTAGGTATAGCCTGATTATATCTGATATATATACAACAGGGCTACATACAGCTAACAAAAGCTAAAACTGGGCTAGCTGGTATCATAAAATACAAGCCAACTTGAAAATGGGAAACAGTACATCACTGGGGTGATCAATCAGTGTTGAGACATTTCTCAACAATTGTACTTGTCTCTCTCACTGTATGCCAGAGTGTGTTATGGTCTGTTACACTGGCTGAACACCTCCAGAAGATCTTCAGGTCAGGGGACTTGTTAATCCAGACACTCCTGAGTGGATCCTGCAGCAAATGGACCACTGCAGCCTATGCAAAGGGCTCCTTCCCACCCTGGAATCACATACACAGTATGTTCTGGTGATTAGGAAAATGACAATACCATTCTAGGATTTCATGTGAAGTAGTGAGAAAATACATCTTGTCCCTGAACTGAAATTATAGAAAGGAAAGATGAAATTTAAGATGGTATTAACTTAATCTTCCCATATTAATCATTATTAGGGAAGCTCATTGGTTGATGGTTTCTTTGAGAAAGAAATTTTTTTGTCCATTTGGTGGCTGTCACTAGGTATACTGATATCTGTATGCATAGCCAGGAGATGTAAAGTCCAAGTGTGTCCAACCATGAGAGTGTGATTGTGACAAAGTCAACTGAAGACAACACCATCACTGACTGCAAAAGTTCCCAATTTTTAGAGATGGATCAACAAGCATCTCAAACATACACTTAAACTTTAAAGAGAACAGTTCCTTAATATTTGATCCAATACAGCATGCTGCAAATAAAGAACAGTACTCTGAACATGTAAACCGAATACATCAACAGAGAAGCAGGTGAGGTGAAAGACTTCTCTGAAATCAGTGAAGACTGACAGACTGCACTACATGCACTGAAACAGCAGCTACAGATATGGAGCTCCTGATAAGCCAACCTCAAGAACAAGGTTTGCTTGCAGGGTGATGTGGTGGAGAATACAAACATGGGAACAGTTGCACCTCACAAAAAAACCCCAACACAACAAGGTATTGAACACATGGTTCTAATGCTTTAACTGAAATGCTAAAGACATTAATGTGCAAAGAAACAGAGGAGAACAGACTGGAAATAGCTTTGATACAATCTTACAAGGAAAACAAAGACAGACTGATACTTAGTCTTCTGTCACTATAACAAGTACCCTATAACACAGATTTGCCAGAAAATTATGCACGGTACTCTTTGTACCAACATAATAATATGATGTGTCCCTCTAAGCAACTGTTGTGAATAAACATGTTTTTCCTTAAAAAAAAAAAAAAATCTAATGCCATTGCCTGCTCTTATTCTGAAAACTATAACCCTTAAAGTGGTACATTCAAATTTTAAAAACACATTAACATTTCTTTGTACCAGAAGACAATGTAGGCAAAATAAAATCTAATGCAGAATTTTTACAGATGGAGTCATGATGCAGGACTGAAGAAAAATCTTAAAGAGCATTTTTGTGCATTGTGATAACAGTGCAGCATTTACAGATGGCATATTTATGTATTACATGAAATCACAGATGTGAAATAAGAATCATAAACCTCTTCTGTTTCAACCAAAGCAAACTCTTCTTGAACTCAAGTAATACCTGTCTAAATAAGGCTCCACATCCATCATCAGCAAAAGTGCTTTTTGCATCTAACATCATTGCATTCCTACAATAGAATACATCAGTATTCTACAGTATGAAAAAGTAAAAGAACAGTATATGCTATTATCTTCAATAATGTAAAATCTGGGTTTAAAAAGACTGAAACCACAAAATGTGAACATTATGGCGAACGACTGAAGCTGTAAAGTAAGTCTGTGATTTTTCTATTTCCTGATTTGTTATTCTTTATAAAATAAAACATCCTTGTTTTAACAAAGGCTGCCATTCACTTTTTATTTATACAGTGAAAAGTTATGTATGAACACAACCACTTCTGCAACAACCACACATTCAGAAGATCTTAACAATAGAATACTGCAGCTGAAATTTATTTAGGAAGAAACTTCTCGTTTTACACCCCTCACATCAGGCCTCATACATCTCTAGGCTTGGAATGATGTACAGGGAGTGCTTCTAGCTGTAAAAAACTTAGCAGTACCCTCCCCAGAAGAAGCCTCAACATATTAGAGACCTACCAATTACAAGTATTTCTGCCATCAGTTGGAGAAAACTTCTCAGTGGTTAAATTTGTTCCCAGTAGGCAGGCAAAATAGCCCACACCAGATGCTGAAAAATTACACTTTGGCAATTAACTCTACTGGATAGAGAACATATTACACAAAGCTATTTGGGACTGCACATGTTTTGCACATGCAATTTGAGGCATGACTACATGCCATCAACAAGCCCCTAGCACTCTACCCTGTTTTGCATATTGGGAAAAGACAGAATGAAAGCACAAGGACAACCTGATGGAGTCTACTCAAGCTGCTCTGAGGCTGGAAGAGGGACAAATAGCATGATTTTTTCTCTTAAGCAGAGATAACAACTTAAATCTTGAAAAAGTTGATCAATCGAGACAAACAATAGGATAAGACAAATATTTATTAATAGGCTTCAGCCACTGACACCGTTTCTTTCTTTTATCCATTAAAAGAGATATTCCCCATCAAAGTAAATTTCATGATTCTCTCATAACACCTGAATTTTTCTATTTTGTAAACCTTTATCATCAGAACAAATTAAATCAGACCAAGCATGACAGATTAACTTAAGTGGCAGTCAGACAAACATGCAAGCAACATTTTTCTACTTTTAAAGAAGGTATTTCTCTCAAAGATCAACATTAGAATCAATGACTGCATATTATCATGTCTAACACTATGCCCATGATAAACAGACTACATGTATTATGTATATCATATAAGATATCATAAAAGAAGTATAGGTTACAGACAATGCACAAATCAATTTTCCATCTGTGAACCACAGCCTTTAGACTGTATTCCATGGCTTTCCATGGCTTTAAACAGCCTCAGAAAAGCCATTTGGAGAAATATGTGGTGTCCCAGAAGTTGTACTGTGATATTCACCTAGGTTGTGAAAACAAAACAAAAAAGTCCAAATTCTATATAGAACATGCAGATTTTATTAATGAAATAATTACATCTAAAATAAAATCAGCAACTTTTCTTCACAAATTTATTATCACAGCTCTCTTCCTCAAAAATTATAGGAAGAAAATTGGACTCATAAGCCAGAGAAATAGCTTTACAATTATTGTTCAATTTCACTACCACCTCATTCAACTCCTACACAAAAGTGATTCCCTTCTGCATTCCAAAATGGACCCTCTTCTAGTTACAGCAAGATGCATAATCCGTAGAGATTTTAGAATTAGTAGGAGTCTCTCTTCAGCCTGGTGCTTTTTAACAATCATGATACACAGCACTAGACAGTTTTGAATTCTCTTATAGCTGGTAGGGACATGACAGCAGTACCAGCCAATACTAGTGAAAGTAGTAAAAATACTGCTTCCATACAAATAATTCACAGACAGGGCTCTTTTTTGACATGTTCCATTTGTCTTAGCCCTCTTGTCTCATGAAACAGCTGGCTTATATACTTCTGGCATTTACAAACATTGTGGAAGAATAAGAATGGCATACTCAAAAGTAAGGTATTTCAGTGTTTGTAGAGAACTCAGTACTGGCCCCACACTAAATTATAGCTCCTTGGTAGAAGAATTCAGAAGGTAAAGTTGACATTATCAGCTACGGCCCCACCTAGACATGACAGACCCTCTCCTGCTGGCTAATAGTGGTCACACACAGACAACTACCTCAGAAGCAATTGTTAGAGGAATTAATGAATCAACAAAAGGCACAAGAAAATCAATAGTCAGAACAGTATCCTCTGCTACTGTCCTCCTGCTACTTCTCACTGGCTAGGTTAAAACAAAGAGAATGTCAATATCTTGAAATGAAACATACCAAAAAAAAAAAAAATCTATCAAGACACCATCCTACAACTGTTCTCAGCTGGACTCAGAAATAGAGACTGCAGAATGCGCTGTGGATAGTTTTTTTGGGATAAAAGATAGTGATGGAAGAAGATGAAGGATAAAAGCATCTTCAAAAGCTATTATTAATGCTATAAAACTTACAAACAAACAAAAAAAAAGAACTCTACTTTAGCTGATCACATATTTTCACTAGGCAAACATAAGGGACAAAACAGGACAACCAGAATAGAACTGCTGCTATTTATTTATAAATGAAAGGTAGATCCCTGAGAACACTCCAGCTAAATTCTGTTCACAGAACAAGTCTTGCTTGAATATGCAAGCCAAGAAATCAAACCTGGATGTTCAAAACTGGAAACAGAGAGAACGTAAGTGGGAAACATGTTCTTCCTTTCCACATATACTAACTTAAACTTTAAAAAGTTTTTTATTATTTGTGTTTATATACACTCTCTCCATCTACATAAAGTCCTTTAAATTCAGGAGTATCTTCATTATTTTCTTTTCTTTGGGTTCCTTTGTACGGATGGACTAGATACTCTAGGCTTTTAGACTTGCCGTATTAGCCACAGGGCCAGAGCTGAGTGATTACCAGTGGCAATGGATTGTGTCTGAACACCAGGTCTGATAAAAGCACTGTGATTATTTGCTCCCTTGTCTTGTCTATGCTTCCAGTCCATCACAGTATGAATCATGATCACATTCCTCGCATCAACCATAATAACCTGACCACAAAATCAGCTACTGATCATCAAAATGATCACCTAGTTCTCTAGAAATACAGAGAACACAGAACACTCAAGTGAAATGGTAAAGATTTCACACCACCACTCCTAAATCAGTTCTGAACTGAGGGTACTTTTAAGATCATAACCTTAACTCAAATTCTTGGATCTAATATTTTAATCTAAACCAGAAAACTCTCCATTAATATCCTGTAAAATGTACAGTAGAAAAGATGTACGTGCCTAGTCCAGACAATCCAGTACATGTTTTCATTTAGATTAATTGCATTAATTGTGTGCATTACAAATGTTTGTAAATAAACTCTTATTGGACCCTCATATTTATGAGAACAACATTAACCTTTGTCCAATAATATTTGATAATTTTTGTATTGTCCATATAAATCAAACTACTAGGGGCAGGGTGAATACATCATCCTGATCACCCAGTTTATAAACAAACAGATCGAGGATGCATAAAGGTAAAGTACATCATGGCACTGACCAGCTCCCCTGCAACCTTCTAATTGGGTGTGCATTGTCAGTCTTTCCAGCAGAACTGTGTCAGATCAGGAGGTGCTCCTGACTCCACTGCTGAGTCACAAAGTTACTTTACTCCAGAACTACTTAGCACCTCATCCTGTGACTCCCAAGTGCCAGCTTTCATGGGGTCCAGGTAACATTGCATCTTGAATCCTTCATAACTGCATCTCCCATAAAAGTTGGATTTCTGCTGCGTCCCGGAAATCAATTCTGAAGTTGCCTCCGTCTTACCACACACATGGCTCCAAGTCATCTCCATGTGAAGGGAACAGTTACACCTGCTTGCTTCACCTCAAGCCATTTTCTAGATAAATGGTACTTGCCAGCAATGTAGTAATGGTCTTAAAGGCAGAGAATGGGGTTGTACACCTTAACATAAATTAAACACTCCTTCAATCTACTGCAGAATCAAGAACAGAACAAGCAACCCCTGGGATTTTCTAGAGTAGGAAGGTCTTAAAGGTGAGGGTAAAGTCTAGTCACTCCATCTTTCTTCTTGCAAATATTCCTTAATATTTCAGAAAGTTTCCTGGTGTTTTGATTCTTCCACCTAATTTTCACTCGTATCAATGGTATTACATTAACAATCAAATCTCTTTCTGTTGGAATTATCCAGTCCCACTCATTTCCATAGGATTTTACAGATACAATATGCTTTATTCTCCATAGTTTAAACTATGGTCTCCATAGTTTAATTTCTTTAACTGAATATGCACAACAGCTGAAATCTAACTAGAATGAAAACACTTGTAAACAGTAATTCACAAAACTAAGAAAGTTAAAAAGCAACTTGTTTCATGAATTAAACTCATGAATTTGATCAATCTGAATCTTTTACCCAAGATACCATCATAATAACTTTCATTCTTTCTTTTCCCTGCTATCTCCAAAAGAAAGTATCTGCTGTAGCTGGCACGGTTAGCACATGGGTAAACAGTCAAATCAGAATGTATCAAGAAAAAAATTAAACTTATACCATTCCTCAGAGGGGATTGATTCCTCTAGCCTGGCAAATATTTTTATGAAAACTGTAGGAGCTTTTTATTTGAGAGATTTCTACTTCTTGGTAAAATCTGGATACAATCTTCTGTGAGAAAGGACTTTCTCACAAAACCTCAAGACTGTTTTACTCAGGTTGAACATCAATGTCCTAACATCACTGTTGACATTCAAAGCTTAGCCAAAAAATGATCAAGCCATATGCAGACTGCATAAGTCACAAAGATGACTACTCTAGCAAAACTGCACTTCTTGCCACTATGCAAAAAATATATTTTTATTTTATTTTCACAAAATTAGCAAAATATATTATTAATGGAAAATGACACTTCCAAGATTTTCTGGCAGCACAGTATATTTAAGAAACTAACTGGGACTAGCAAAGAAAATTATATTCAGTGATGAAAGACCAAATGTTTTGCTGAGAATCAAATTATTGCAAAACATAATTTCCTGCAGATGGTAAACCAAGTATTTTTGAGAGTCATCTTATCCTGTGAGGTAAAGACTATCTTGCTACTAAAACAGAAATAAATAAAAACTTCTTGAAATTTTTAATACCACTGAAAATAAAGCCCCTGATCATTCACACAGAACTGCAACACATTTAATTTATTTGACTGCTCAGTTCCATATCTTCAACTTCAAGGGCCAAATGCTGAATAAAATAATGTACCTAGTCAGTTAGCATGATTGTTAAATTAATTAAACATTATTAAGCAGAAAATATTTTCCAAGACCAGATCTGAGTACCTGAAGTCTTCTTCTTAAGAACAACTCAATCAGTTCTGATCAGTGGCATTCCTATTGTAGAAATGCTATTTATATTAGCTATTGAAATAGAATTCAAAAAGCAAAATACACTAAAGCAGTTACAAGTGACTAACAGCTAACACATCAGTTTCACCTCAGGCTGTGAGCTCAGCACTAAAATAAAGCTTATAATCCCATGAGCCCATTCAGTTATAAACTGCAGGTGGTAAATCAAGTGACTACCAGGTGCACTCCCCATGTGTGAAAAATCAATACCTGAGAAGGATTTCTCTGCCTCCTTCAGCAGAAATTTAACAGGCAAACAAAATACATGTTTTAGTGCTAAAATGGAAGGATGAAGGGCTGCAACAGAATGATGACCCACAGACCAAAACCAGGCTCTTCACCACAGTCTTAATCAGGAAGTTTGATAAGATTTGTATACAGATGAGGAAGAAGAAACCTAAGACAGATGTAGGATAAACTTTGGAAGAAAACTACAACCTTACATTAGTGACTATTTTCTGAAATCAGCTTATTTTATATTGCATTTTTGTCCTGATAAATGTATCAGAATTCTTCAGCACCAAGACAGCTTCCTGACAGGGAAATCTTGTTTCAGCCAGTGCTGCACAGAACTGTCTGTTCCATGTACTGGTTCTCATGCCCAGTATTAGACAACAGTAGTGTGTGTAGTGTCTGTTAGCTTAAGATGCGGTCATGGAGCTACAAATAAATTGGTTAAATCCTAGCAGCTTCACTTCATTAATGCTAAAGACCATTGTGACACTAATTGATACTGAGCTTGATCTATTTATCATGTCTTTTACAAGAAGGAGCTGAAGAATTAAAGCCACTTTGTCATTCACAGAGAGTGAGCAATAACTACTTAATATTTTGAAGGGATCTTCCTACTGTTTCACAATATACCTTAATTGTATAATGCAATCAATCATAATTCATCACCATAATTCTCCAGTATTTATTTTACAGCAGTTTTATTCTAATGCAGATTTTTAATAAGAAGAGATACTCTTTTATCCATAAGAAAAATAATAAACTATTAATCATGATACAAAGAATCTCTCTTAGCGCTGACAATGACTTCTTGCTTAAGATTAAGCATTTTCATCAGTGAGCTACTTGTTATGCATTACTAGCATGTGTGCAGTAGCCTAGCATGACACCAATTTGCATAATTTCTCTCCTCTAACGGGCTTCAAAAACAATAATGGGCATATGAGATAGAATCCATTATTTTAAACTTACTTCAGCAGCTATCTTCAAAGAGCAGTTATCAAAAGAACCTCTAAAGAATTAAGTTTAATAAATTGTAAATTTATTATTTGGGTTATGCTTTCTGGGCCTAGAGCTATGTAAGTTGAATACTGTAACAAAAATCTAGGCAAAACAACCAAGCAATTGGCTTGATGTCTTCCCAGACAAGGGGCAGAACTGGGATATTAAGCAAGTTCGCAGATGATACAAAACTGGGAAAGCTGCTGACTACCTCAAAGTCAGGAAGGACCTGCAGAGAGACCTTGACAAATCAGAGGGCTGGGCAATCACCAACCATACTGAGTTCAGCAACGGAAAGTGCCAGGTTCTACACCTGGAATTGGGCAACCCTGGATGTACAGACAGACTGGGGAATGAGATGCTGGAGAGCAGTGGCACAGAGAGGGACCTGGGGGTCCTAGTCACCTGGTCACTGGCGAGTTGAATGTGAGCCAGCAGTGCCCTGGCAGCCAGGAGGGTCAGCTGTGTCCTGGGGGCATCAGGCACAGCATGGCCAGCCAGGCAAGGGAGGGATTGTCCTGCTCTGCTCTGCTCTGGGGCAGCCTCACGTCCAGCCCTGTGTGCAGTTTTAGCCACCAAAATGTAAGGTATTAAACTATAGAGAACTGTCCAAAGAAGCACAATGAAGATGGTGAAGGCCTTGAAGGGGAGCTGTGTGAGGAGCAGCTGAGGTCACTTGGCCTATTCAGCCTGGAGGAGACTGAGGGGAGACCTCATCACAGGTCTACAACTTCCTGGGAGGGGCAGAGGAGAGGCAGCACTCATCTGTTCTCTGTGGCAGGACCCAAGGGAATGGCCTGAAGTGGTGTCACGGGAGGTTTAGGTTGGATATCAGGAAAAGATCCTTCACCATGTGGTCAGGCTCCCCATGGAAGTGGTCACAGCACCAAGTCTGACAGAGTTCAAGAAGCACTTGGACAATGCTCTCAGGCACACGCTGTGACTCTTGGGGATGGTGCTCTGGAGGGTCAGGAGCAGGACTCAACGATCCTTGTGGGTCCCTTCCAACTCAGCATAATCTGTGATTCTGTGACTGTCTAAAGGTGGCTGGACAATGCCAGTATCCACTGCTGCTCACAGAAACTTGAAATTCAGTTAGGGTTTTGGGGGTAGAGATAAAAAAGGACAGATAGTGATAAACACAGAAGCAGCTTAGAGCTGTTACACCTGTGCATGTTACTAATTAATGCCTTAATCTACAGGGAATAACAAAAACAACTTCCTTTTTTTTTTTTTTTTTTTTTTTGTTTTTTTGTTTTTTTTTTTTTGTTTTGTTTATCTGAACCCAAAAAAGATCATACATATCAACATAAACCAGGAAGAATAATGTCTTAAACTGATATAACTACTTTCTTATCCTCCTGGCTTATGCATTTCTACATTGTGAATAGCAAACAATATTGCTGCAGTATTCCAATTCTCTCAGACATTAATCCAACACATTAGTACAATGTCTGTCCTTATAAATTTGAAGAGTAATTTAGACTTTACTACACATTCTGATATATGGTCATCACTTAGAAAGATCTGATTTATCTTTATCACACAAGTCTACACAACTGACATTTGACATAGTGGCCTGATGTCCACTAATACAAAAACACATCACCAAAATTCTCAGCTATCCCATTAAGTGAAAAGATACAGGCACCCCAGGAGAAACAATAGGTGCCAATACTGACAAGAGCACAAATTCTCAGAGCTTGCTCCTGTCAGCTATTTCACACTGAGAAGCACTAATCAATTTCAAATCCTACTGATTCAGGGGATTTGAAGGAGATCAACGCCTCCATGAGCTGTGATCTTGAAAAGAAACAATTTAATAACAACAAAATTGCCCATGAACTTTCAGAATAGAATTTAAACATAGAATAAAGTACGAAACTGGCCTTTCACCCAGATTAACTCTTGGGCTGCTGCAGATGGTCTGAATGCCTGAACTTAATTTACAAAGCAAAAATATGACCGGTAAGAATGCTGTATCACACACTGGGTAGAGTAACTATGACCTGGAATAATCCTTTAGCAGTTCATTCACAGCTATTTAGTTTTCCTTTACACATACTGTTCAGTTTTTGTAAAAGCCGTGTTCAGTGCTGTAGGGTTTCAGAACTCAGAAGAGTTCAGAAGAGTTCAGACACCATTTGAAAGAACAGAAGAGAATAGATAAACTAGTTGTATGCCACCACAAGCAGCACTGAACTGAGATTTCAGTTAAAGTAGACTAAAAGTAGATTAGATTGTACAGACAATATGAAACAGGATAATGCATAACATATATTACTTTTTTAACAATGCTTCACCTTCAGCCATTTTCTATCACTTCCTATGACAGTGAGTCATTTCCCCTTTAGTAAGGATACCCTTTGCAAATAGCCCCAGTTCCTATCTTACTGTTTAAGCAGTGATTACTTGCTAAAGGAACAAAGTCTGAAACACAACAAAAGCATGATGAACAAAACAGAAACTGACATGATCCAATTAAAAAGGATATCTTTATATGGTGTGAGTGATGTGGTGTAAGGAGGATACTTCTTTTACAAGACAGCATTACAAATAGAGCCTACATTTCAAATACAATCCTAAGAGTTTGGAGAACTCAAGACGTACTCTTGACTAGAACTCACCTCCTGTACTGCAGAAATCATATTTCATATAAGCTTCAGGTTCTATTTACAAATTGGACAAACTAGAACCTTTCAACAGTAATACCTTATATTAAAAGGTGTCTCCTACACAGACATACCAAGCTACAACTTGCTACACATTGCAGCAATGTCCCACTGCAACAGCCCTCTGGAAGTCTCATCAGCTGTTGCCAGGTAACAGTGCAGAGGCAGCCCCATGGTTTGCTGTGAGTGCCCCTTGAAGCTCAAAGCATTTTGGCTTCTCTCATCAGACATGTGACTTTGCAGATTATCTCAGTTAGCCACAGAGGCATGCTGGCAGCTTGTTCTCCCAAGCCTTGAAATCCTCTCTCAGCTCCGCAGCAAAGGTATTTTTAAAGATATGTGTGAGGTGAAATAAATATATGCACAAACATAACAGGGTTTCTGAAAACCTCTTTACTTCAGCTATTGCAAGGAATATAAATAAACAATAAAACCAACAGACATCTTGTTTGGACTTCAGTCTCAGCTTCCTTGCAGCTCAAACTCTTTCAGCTTCTCACCACAACCAGCCATCCCCAGTCTCTGATTTTAAGCTTGCGCCATTCACTCTGAAACACATTTGCTCTTCTTTTCCAAGTCCCTCCTCCTGATCTCTGCAGCATGCTGGCTTTTTATGAAAAAGAGGCTGATTTTCCTTCAAAATGGCTGATAAGAATCCCCTTCCTTTAATCTTCTGGTCTGCCTTGCTATGTCATTCCTCTTCCAACACACTATGTGACCAAAACCTCCCACTGAAGTCCAGCCTCCCACTTACAGTTTAAAGTTTGATAACTGATTTGTCACACTGAGCATTCAATCCTCTATTTAATGCCACTCAGTCATCAAAATTTAATTTTTCCTCTTTGTTTTCTTTTTGTTCCTTTTTTTTCCTCTAGGTTTTGGCAGTGCAAAGTTTATTTCAACCAATCTGCAGATGCATAACAAATAAGGCAAATAAAACCACATTCAAAATGATGCTTTTAGTCTGACAGATTTACATAAAAACCTTCCCAATGTAAACAGAAACTACATATTATGTATAGATTCCTTGAATTGTCCCAGCTGTCAATATACTTTTACTATACTCACACTTCTGTAAAAGGACTTTCTCCCACCACTACTCTTCATATAATGGAAGGTTTGTTACCCAGTTTAGAAAAACAATGGCTGCATCAACAAGATATTTACTTGAGGGTGTTCCAGGAAATAAAGGAATGTATTGTGCTGCGTTTTTGGAAATTGCCATATCTGATTGATATCCTTGTGCTATCAATTGTACAAAGGCAATTCTCTATAATGAATTATTTATTTCCTGTAGTAATAGACATCTGAGATAGTCATAAATATTTATATGTTCAGTTAATTCACTGATGAAAACTGAAGTAATTCTAAAATGGGATGTTATCTCAGAGGCATGAGGACTTAACAGTCTGCTCAACTTTTACATTAGTGAAGACAACACTATGTGGGAAGCAAAAGAAGGTGGAAGAAACATGCTCCTGAAAGCATGGTACAACAATGGGCTAAGGTATCAATATAGAATATTTTTGTGTGTATCCCAGAAAACATTCTCACTTTTCTCTCTCCCTGTTCTCCCAATTAGTAAAATGCATGGTAACTTCCTCCAATCATACTCCTTTGCAACCCCTGGGCTTCTCACTAGCATTCCAGAGAGATTCCTCTTCAGCAATGGAAATGTCTCTTCTTAGACAATGGGTTATTGGTTTGTGCATTGACCTGTGCAACTCCACTACGTTTACAGCATCTAAGAAGTATTTTGGGTTGCTGGCTGCCTGAAAGTAGTTCAGTACCACCTATGGATTGCAGGTCTACAGGCACGAATTCCTTCAAGTTCGTTGGCTGTACTGATCACCCCGCACCTAAACCAGGTCAACATAAACAGCTAGAAAAAGAGTTTATTTCTACATTCATAATAAGACAATGCAGTTTACTAAGATGTATAAAATCAAAAGAGATTAGAATTTTTTTTAAAAAAAAAAGTCTGCATCCATTTAGACCTGAATGGATGTTCAGTCCTGAAAGGTCTTATTTAATAAACTCACAGCTCTTTTTCAGCTCATATCCCCCTTCATAATCCATCCCTGTCTTGCGGGCAATTCACCTTGTCTGCACCTCTAAAACACAAACTACAAGTCATTTATCTAAGAAGGCAGTAATCTTTTTGTGCATCAAATAACTGCTTTCCACCTTCTGGAGAAGTTGAATGCTTTAGGTTTCATATGAAAAGTCTCACCTACCCCACAACACAGTTGATTATTCAGATTTGGCTCAACTTCTCACAACCTATTAATCCATTGTGAAGCATAACATTAGCTGAAAAATGGCCAAACCTCAGGAAAAAAAGCCTCCCTAAATGGTAATAGTACTTTTAATACATTTGTCATGTTGTAAATTCACAACATGAATGTGAATGTCCTTTAAGCAGACACATAAATGGGATCAAGATGCGTCTCATAGTTGAATGAGTCTTTTAACAGAAGCTGCATGTGATAATAATGAATGTTGCTGAAATTAGTGGTTTAGCATGCAATCCTATTTTTGAAGGATGCTCTGTAACAAACCATTTCCAAGGTAGGACTAAGTTCCTTGCCTAATTCAGTCCAGAACCCAGGGGAAACACTACTCTCATGAGTTTGGCAGCAAAGGTACTACTGCAAACATTAGGAAACAACGTTACAGACTACGCATGCTGCTTTCCTCTCATCATTATTAAGAAAGGTCAGCCACAAACAAATAATTATTTTGAAACTGCAAATTCGTATCTTAGCTTTAGGGGGAAAAACCCATCTGATAGAGACAGAAAAGGTTACAGAGACAGAAGTGTCCCTGCTTGTCTTGTTCTCTGAACAGTAACTCTTTCAAGGACCTCAAATCTACTGTGATTTCAGAAATTATTCAGGCCCCCTAGACTACAGGAATAAAAAAGGAGGAGAAAAAATGAAGAGATGTAAACTACAGTTCATTCTGTACCTTCAACTACTGATTATCAGTGAAAAAGGAAGAAAAAATCTTTCACATGACAGATTCTAAAGCAGTTGATGTATTGGCTAATTCAGATGTAGAAAAGAAGTACAGTGCAGGAAGTGCAGTGCAATGTCACAAAATCAGAACCATATGGTACTCTGCATAAAAACAAAATCCATTATAGGTTTGAGTTTCACTACATGTACAAAGAAAACACTTTAAAAATGTGACTGTCAAAATATGAAGAGACAATCATGCAAGTTTAAAAGTTAAATAGGTCACTGGTAGAGAACTTACAGAAAATGTTGCAAAATCCAGAATTAATCCTTGACAAGGCAATTAGATTGTGTCAGCAACTGAAGTCATCCATGCCTGAATGGCTCCAGTCTTGAGTGGGCTTGACATAATGAAGGTGTTCATGAATCCAAAACATTAGGAGAAAACGGACCTGCAGCAGACAGGCATGTGAGCTCTGACTGAAGCAAGATCAGCATGTAAAACTGCCTAACAACTACAACAATGAGACCAGAATGATGCCCAGGTATTTTGCGAAAACTTGCAGTGTCAGGGCATTTAATTCTCTTGAAAGCTGCATGTAACCAGAGGCTATTGCCCTTGGTCCCTGTCCAGCCATCCTACAGCCATGTCTCTGCCTAAGTGTGTACCCAACTCATCCAGACCCAAGCACTAACCCATGGACTTGATCTTCTCAACAGAGCTCGAGTCTGCCTTGTTCCTCCAGACTGGCCTGGCTGTCACTGCACTGGCTGCCATCCCTGGGCCTGCCCCCATGCCTGCCTGGGGTCCTGGCAGGATGCCCCACGCTCAGTGTGGCCACAGGCCTGCTGCCTCACTGGCACCCATGGCTCCTGGCCCATCTGCCCACACAGGGCAGCCCAGCCCACACTGCAGAGTGCCTGCTGGTACTGCACTTAATCCTTTTTTCTGCTAGCCTCCCTCAGAACATGCAAAAGCTTGCACACTTTTCAAGCCAATGAGTAGTGAGACCTGCAGATCTACAGATCTGTGAGTGTGTATCAAGACAAAAAACCAGTGAGATCAGAGCCTGATTACCACATCAGTCAGATACATTTTTCTCATGATCACTATTTTAACCTTCTAAAAAGGAAGACAAATGAAGATGCATATGCCACAGCATTACCTGGTTGTAACTGTTAGGGTTCACAGACTCTTAAAAGAATGTTTATTGTCTGTTTCTTACGTTAATATCATTGCTATAGAAAGCATTCATTGAAATAAAAAGGAATGTAGTGCGGAACTTGGTATGCAAATATTTTAAGGCAAGCAAACTCCTTTTTGTATTTCTTTTTCTTTCCTCCTTCAAACAGAATAAGCATGTATTTGAGGCCATAATGTTCTTAGTTAAGTAATTATTTAGACAACCAATATTTATTTACACAAAAAGCCACACTGTAAAGTAGAACCTTATTTCAGAGACAGCTTTTAAAAAAATCCTCTCCCAAAACCTAATTTCAAGTTTAATAATTTTCTTTCTTCTATTAAGTAAACAGCTCCTGTAGAATCCTGGCAATTCAGTATGCATTATTTAACAAAATTAATCTTTGCCAGAAATGATAAAATTATTCTGATTTTTATTTCTCTGGAATTCATGCAAGAGGAAGATCAAGTCTGAATGCTAACAAAGTATTCTGCCTAATGAAATATTTATACTCATTTGTCATCAAGACTTTAATAAGGAGGAATACAGCCTTCTCACTTCTGTCAGTAAAGGACTAGCAAAGATCTTTCCTTCATTTAATTCTGAATGTCTACTGAACCATTCCTAATAATTTCCATTTCCTGTACAACACAGTACTAGAGATGTTTAAAACTTACTTAGAAAGATGACTCCATATTTCAGGTAAAAAGTAAAATTTATATACGTGCACCACCCAAAACTTACAGAAGTTTTCACCATTAAAAGTTCCCACTACCACAATGCTTTCCATATCTCTCCAGATGTATCATTAAGATCAGAAAAATCAGATTAAATAATGACACCTATACTACAGAATGTGGAGGCAAATACAACAAAACTTTAAGACAGCTTTATCAAGAACCATACCATGAGGAAATGCCATCATTGCAGCCTTCTTGTCCACAGCATAGCCTTGAAGGCTAAAATGCTGTTTTTTCCATTTCAGTTCTTGAGGAACTAATCAGATTGCAAAAGATGTGCCCCTGGACACAATTTTTACATATGGAAAAATCACCCTAATTTAAGAAGGGGGAAGTGGAGTGTGGATTCTTCACCTCAACTGTTTATAGGGAAAGCACTTTATCTGATTTAACAAGTACACAAAATTGCATTCTCAGGTGTTCCTTGTGTATGTTTCATCTCCAGTCTTTCAGCCTCTCACAAAGAGTGCTCATTTTCCAGCTCAGACAGTGGATGAATTTTCTATTCCAAAGGCCTTTTGGCAACTGGTCGAGAGGTGTTCTTTTCACAGCAGCCAATTTGTTGCTATGAGGGAACATGAAACCAAACACATTTTCTTGGGAGTGCTGCTGAATTCTGTGAACTTCTCAGCTGAGTAACCTTAAACCATCAGAAATCACCATATTACCACCTTTTGCCCAGCTATTACATCAGTTAGTTTCTCTGTATTACAATATATATTATTATAATGGTCAGTCACCATAGTCTTTCTTCACTCTTGGAACTGGAAAGAGATCGAACTATCACTAGTGAGAAGCAACTTAACCTTACATGAATCATCCACACATTTTTAAAATTTATTGTTAGGTGACTTCTGCATAGCCTCCAAACCTTCTGCCAGCATATAAATTGCTTCTAGAGCTATAAAACAAACATCAGCAAGGGAGTTGCACTAACATCACTGTCCTACATATTAGCAGTTGTTAAATTCAAGTCACTTACTCTAACACCAGTCCTTCCTCCTCATTTGATGACAATAAACACTGTTTTTAATACAGCAATCAGTTTAGTTTTATAATAATTTTTCACTAAGACAGTGTCTCACCACAAATGATGAAGCATCATACTAGATATAGCTTATAAATAAATTGCTTACCTTTTGGCATATATAAAATGTTCATCACAAAGCAATGTAAGATCAACAGCTGAAAAATATCCTTTTTATTTAATTAATGGGGAATTTTCCCCATTAACATAGCTGTAAATGATTTCTAACGATTTTCTAAAAGTAAAAAAGATAAAGTGATTTTTAAATACTCTTAACTTTTGAAGATACTCTTTTTCCTTGGATTCATTTTTAATCACAGGAACTTATTTGAATTATGTACTGTATCTACTGTATTTATCTCATCATCTCTCCTGGCTTGACTCTCAGAACCATTAATTCAATGTTCCATCTGCTACAGTTGCTCATACTGCAGATGACATTTACGTTAGGTTTGTTTTCTCAGAAGAAAATGTATTGGAAAAGGTAGTCTGACAGGTCTTTATATCCATTTCACAGGCTAAACACAAGTTATAAAGATCATCCATGTAACTACTGACAGAAATGGTGAGAGAACAAGTGGAGACAACAAGATGTGCACCAAACATGTCCTCTTCTTTCAAGTGAATTGGAATTAATCACATCTATCATTCATCCTTCCCGTAGGTTTAAAATACAGTGCAAAAAATATACCAGGAGACATGAAAACAGCCATCCCACTCTACATGTTTTACAACTCCTCCTGCTTTATGCACTAAGTTTATTTCCCACATATGCAGGAAAACAGCTATCAAAGGCAATATTGCCTTCTTTCAATATCAGAAAGAAGGCTTTTAATTTTTTTCAGAACAGATTTTATACTAATTCTGTAGGGTAAACAGATTGACATACATCAAATACCTCAGCAACAAGTTGTATGGACATACTACAATGCGATAGGATTATCCCACAGCAGGAAGGAGGTCAGTGAATATTAGTTACATTCAGACTGTCCAGTAACATATTTAGAGATCAGAAATTTTAAGAACCTGGAAAAACAGCTTCTGCTCTCCGTATACCTCCAGGTTTTAATACTTCTTAAGATATTAACATGTATGCAGTAACTGGGACAGGGAACTTTGCAACAATTTCTCCTTTTTCTGAATAAAAAACCTCACTTATATAGAATTACAGCTTTTAAAAATGTTTTTTAAAACAAATGCCTCTGTAGGATGACAGATCCTGCAAAATCTGCAGTGAGCTGCTAGGCATTAGCATGAAAATAATTTTCTACCATCAGCCAGAGTCTTGGTATGTTCAGAGGACTGACCTTCAGCATGCCTTAATCCTACAGGCAATCTTTTCTCTGAGAAATCACTGCACCACACTAAGCTACCTCTCCATTTCAAATTTTACTTGTTCATACTAATTCTCTGTGTTAAAATTTTGTATATATTCTGCACATACTTACTAACAATACAAAAGGAGAGAGAGGGAGTGAGAGAGAGGGAGAGAGTTACTGTAAGTGTTTGTCCTGTCTGTCTTTCAGGCCCAAATTAACCACAGTTCATTTCTACCCTTCTGTTCATGCTAGGCTGGGTAACAAGAACAGCAGAAGAAGGAAGACCATAGAAGAGATGAGAACTCTCAACAGCATTGGTCACCAAAGACTAATAGAACAAATTATTCTTTGAGTGAACTACCATGAACCACTTCCCTCTTTCTTGTCACATTTGCACAATGCCTAAGTTGAGGTTAGAAGTAGCAGAGAACACTACTAGAAATCAGGAAACTTGCCACCTGAAGAGTTCAGTAAATTCTCCTTGTGCAGGTAAGTATTTATGAAACAAAACAATGGGATGGGATTTTTCTTTTTCCAGGAAGTAGTCAAGTGTAAAGACGAGATTCCCTTCAGGATCATCACCACTCTTCTAATTCTGTACCTACTCAGGAAATCATGATGAGTGGAGACAGCACTCTTCCAAACTGTTTTAAGCTGCATTTTCTGTTGTTTCAGATTTCAATGCCAGGAGAAAATATTCCTAGAATATTTCTATGTTTTCCTTTATTATTCACAAGAAAGTGATGGAGATTCCTCTACTTTCTTGAACCTATTTTTACACACAACGCATCATTTTCATATGAATCTCAAATCTCTATTCAGTCTTTGCTTACAGCTATACTTAAGCTGCCCATGGTAAAACAAGTAACCTCCCCTTTGCAAGATACCTCTCCCACTGTAGGATATTATAAAGTCTTTACCAAAACATTTTCAGTATGCTGCTTATTAGTGACACAGAGTCCTCCTAGTTCTGCAAAAAACTTTTATCTCCTTAAAGCCACAGATAGAAAATAGAGCATCTAGAATAAAGAGGTGCAGGACTGCAGTTAAAAAGCTCTATTTGAGACCCACACACCTGGGTCCAAATGTAAGAAAGAGGAAAGGCTGGGAAGGCACCAAAGGTAAGGCACAACTTCACACCTACAAGTTCCATGCAGCCTCCATCATAGAGCCAGAACTGTGTCAAGGATAGAGTAGAAGATTTACTTGTTGTTATGACAATCTGATACACCTTGGGCTTAGGGCAACCTTACCAGTAAAGGTATCCTCCACACAGTCTCCAAAACATTTATATGTTTTCAAGTAACAAAGCATTTTGGAGAAGAAGCTGTGGCATATACTACAAATCACTGTGCATTCCATAGATATCTATCTTGCAAAAACAGCTTTGTCAAGGACACAGGCATCTGCTAGCTAACAGGAGTCAAATCTTTTATACACATGGATAACTGCATATCGCTGCAAAAAATTGTGCTCATCTAACTATATTTTGTCTTGCAAGGGTGAAGATCATCTTAGCGCGACAGTGCCAACTGTCCTGTCATTAGCTACATTATAACAACGACTTAAAAAGAGCTATTCTTGTTACTGTACACATACATAACTGTTCCATGCAAGAATTTTGGGCTTTTTAAAAAAGAGCTAACACTTACAATGTGCAAATCCTGAGTTGGAAATTGTTTCCTACAGCATTAATATTTTTAGTGAATTAATTTTGCTTTTTAAAATTTTTGATAATGATATCCCCAGGTTTCATTTCACAATAGGTTGACACTGACAGGGCCATTAATCCTGCTGAGAAAGAAAGCTACCATTTTATTTCTTTGGCAAAGAACCCAAGCAGGAAAAGGTATACCATGAGTCAATTCTTCAGACAGGAGATATACTGAAAGCAGTACAGGCTGCACTCTTCACAATTCATCCTTTCTTATTGCATCAAGGTTGTAAAAGCTTATTCCTCCTCCAATACGCTAGGCACTGCCTCCCACATTATAACTATCAACACTACAAACTCCTAAGTCAAAACTAACAACCTTTAAGGTGCAGTTTCTAACAATCACTCTTTTGAAGGAAGCCAACAGGTAAGGCCTGTAGAAACTAAGCACTGAATTCTCTTTCAGAGGTGAGACTAAAGAGTTACCTAAAAATATACCAAAGAATTTTAACAGTCACAGAGATTTGTATCTCTGTGGTATGACCACATACCACTGAGTTCAAAAGTCTCTCTCCAGCAAGTAATTTCAGAACAGCAGTAGAAAGAGATGGGGCTGAAAAAGCCCAAAATCACAAGGACAGCTCTACCCTTAGGGAATGTTCACAAATGGAATTGCACCTCTAGTGCAACTTAGCAAATATAGCTGGGCTGTTACAAAAACATATGAAGCCCTCACTGCAAAGAAACAATTGTCAGTAACTGTTATATTTAACTACATGCTCTCCATAACTTTCACAGTGTTCTGGCATTAAGATGAAATCAGGAATCATCTATTTTGCCAGCTCAATAGCTGAATTTCACTACATGAGAAAGAAAAAAGAAAGAAAAATATTAATAAATACAGCTCCAAGCAGAGGAACAGTCCCTGGCTACCAGCTGACATCTCTAAGACAATCTCTATGACATGTTAGCAGAATGAGACAAGAATTTGTCTATTTTGTGGAAGTAAGTCAGAACAACAATTTCAGTTTTTCTCCAGGGTGCCACTGATTATGACATTTAAAAACGTTCTTACCTAATCCAGTTTGCTTCAGGACTTTCCGTGCTCTCATCTGTTGCAACAAGAAACAGAAAAAGCAAAAGCTTGATAGACTTCAAGACACTTGAGATCTCTGGCATTTTTCCAGATATTTCAAAGTAACAGACTACAAGCTAGCAGTTGTTACAAATCTGACTGCATTACAATTCTATTCCAAAGCTGACTAACAACAAAAGAAACTAGGTGAAAAAACTAAAGATTGCATAACTTACCTGACATAGCTCCTGTTAGCCATATGCTCAACTCAGCAAAAGGTACTGTCTCTCTGAGCAATAAACCTAGAATAGGCCAAGGCTGAATTATTAACAAGAACATGAGGAGGCCTCAAAAGCACACGATGAATGAAACAGAAATACAAAGCTTGCAGTCTGATTTAGTTCATAAAGGAAACTCAGCTCAGTTGATCTAGTTTGAACACTAAATGGCAAATGGAAAGAAGTAGGAGGGTGTTTTATTGTAATGCAGGGGAATGGTGAACAGTCCCTTAAACTGGTCTTGACGATTTTCTCATACCAATGAGAAAATGGGATCAGCATATGGAGCCATCACTCAGAAAAAGAAAGTCTTCGTTTGCATGGTGCCTCTGGGAAACTGAGACCAAGAGATCCAACTTCCTTACTTAAATACTTCCCCTTACTTGGAATTCACCTCTCTTTCTTATATCTTAATCTCAACTCCCTCCAGGTTTGAATCTCAGGCAGCCAAAAGTAAAGTGGCTGGTTCCCACCTTTAGACACAAAAGAAGATGGACAATTAGTTCCTAAATTACAGAGATTAATATTAGTTCCAGGTACATACAAGGCAAGAAGTATATGTTTATTAACAGAGATATTATCTGCTTTACAGAATCGACCTTGCTATTTAACACACTGTTTTCAGTCACTGCACACAATGTGGGAATAGTAATTCAGCTCAGATTAAATACAAGTAGATTTTTTTTTTTCACCAAAATGCCCAGTTTAATACATTGTTGAAGCTTTCAGCCATGAACACTGACCCCTACGGAAATTATACCCCTTTCAAGTGTTTCAGGTTGCTTACTACAGAAATCTCCAGGGGTTACCGCAAGCATTGCTCTGTGAATTAGAGGGATAAATGAATCCCTATTATTTCTACTGCAGTAGTGACATGAGACTGGAGGAGATGAAATTTTCTTGTAAATTGTGCAAAGTGTGTGTAAAGTGAGAAAGGTCAAAGCAAAACAGAAAAAAAAGCCCCATGTCCATGCAGAATATTAGGAAAACAGCTGCCTGAAGGGATTGAGAGCAGTAATTATGCCATTATTTCAAGTGGGCTAATATATCCCCCACTCCCCAGTGTACTGAATGCACCTCTCTCCATAGTCAGTATGCTCCCATGCTTCTGGAGATTAATTAATTTTCCTGAATTTTCACCTATTTCATAAGAAATATTGTAAAATTAGCTTAGTCCACTGTTTCCATACATACAGTTCTGCAAATGTCTACTTTTTCCACATACAGTATCAGTACTCCCTCTCCACACAGCAGGATAGAGGCCATGTCTGAGGAAGAAACTAGATGAGGGGTGGAGAAAAAGGACCAGCCAGCGAGAAGCTACTGACACAACTTGTTCCTTACAAAGCAGCAGCACCAGCCAATGAAAAACGTCCTATTTCCTCCCCCTCACCACACGCCATTAACACAGGCCAATTCTCAGCTGTGTTCAGCAGAGCTTTTCCCTACTGTGTAGCATTCAGATGAAAAAGCTCAGCCTTATACTGTCAGTCATTTATTCCAGAGCAGTGCCATTCTAGCTACAGTCATACAGCTTTTCAGCTTTGGCAACAGGAAAGCATGTATGGCCTTATACAATGCATCATTCAGAAAAGTTATCCTTCTCAAAGAGAGGACAAATTCCTTGCAGTGATTTTGCAAAAATAAATAACAAAAGTTTCTCAAATTATTTTCCAGATTTCTGATGTGGCACTCTGTTACCTCACTATTTATGTCACATGTTCAACTCCCAAAACAAGAGCTGTGTAGAGACATGAAAGATGCATGAAAAGCAGAACAAGTTAGGAAGGAATTAGCAGAAGATTGATTTAATGCATTTTATTTATCCATCTCCATTTCTACCTGAAGAGCAGTTTCCCCACTGTCCACAAACAGGAATGGATACTTCCCTCAGCTGCACACTGTAACCCCCCAGGAAATATCACCCTCACTATGCACTCTTCTATCCTTTTAGATTCTCCTGCTGCATCCCCCTTACCTTCTTCCGATCACCCCTCTCCATTTTAGGAGCTACATGGCTTTATCAAACAGCTGAGACATAATCCATCACAGCATATGAGTCCTCATGTTGGATTCCTCAGGTCAGCACTATGAGGAATATCCCTCCATATTTTCACCTGTAATACAGGAGTCTTTACTAAAAATGCCACTCAGAACTTGTGTCCTGGATGATTGCCAGCCCCACTGCAGCTTGTTTATTCTGCTGCAGTACAGTTCAGTTTAAACTCAGGAAAAGGAACTAAACAGTAACAACAAAAAAAAATTACTACTGAATGAATTTCTGATTCTTCCTACAGCTGCAGAGCATTCCCAACTTCCCTACAGCAATCAATCCCAAGACATCTTTCTGTTCCCTGGCTCTACATTACTGAAGTTCAGCTGTAGAGTAGACTGATAAAAAATTTAGTGTTCATCTGTACAGTTATACTTAGGGTTTGTATGAGGCTTTTTTCCCCCTTCTCATTTTCTGTTATTGATCTGTAGGCTCTCCTCCCTGTATTTCCTTGGATCATGAGAATTCACTTCTAGGGGTGGTAAGTTTGTAAAAACTAATGAAAGTGAAGTTACAGGCACAGAATGTATCTCACTAAGTGTGTTCAGATGACAACCTAAAACTAGGGCTAGGTTAAAAAAAAAACCCCAAACAACAAAAACCACCAACCAAACCTTTAAGCAGAACAAAAGCAAACAATTATGATAATTTTCAGAACTTCAAACCCCTTCCTATACACAAATGTTCTTTGATTACTCTCACAGCACCCTACACTGCATCAGCACTTGATTCATTACCCCGCTCTCATCCAGTTTCTCAGTGGCCAGAAGGCTGCTAATGACAGCAACTTCTGTTTTTGTAACATAAAATGTTCCTCTTCGCCAGATGAGCTTGCACTCAGGAGTCCCTTGTTAGTGAGCCTCTCTGGGCATTAGCACAGCAAGAATCATTGTCTTTGTCCAATGAACTTTTTATTCTGAAAGCATTTGGCAAAAACACTGCAAAACCAGTCCTGCAAGTTCTTAAAGCAACCAAATAGCTGCTGCACTGCTAACTAAATCCCTCTTCTCTGCAGTCAAAAAGCCAGTAATATAGATACAATATTTCTTCTAATCAACGATTTTGGATGGTACTGGATAATTCACTAACTCTGCACATACATCAACAAGGCAGCACATAACACTGAGGAAGGAATTACCCAGTGGCCAGCTCTCCAACACAGACAAACACAGTGCTGCAGATAATGTTCCTACATCTTCCCAACCAGGAAACCCCACAGAGCAGCACGTATCAGCACAGAAGTTCATATTTTTCCTGTTTCTAAAGCTATCCATTTGTACTTAAACAGACTTTCCATTTTTAAAAGGGTCTGAAATGGCTTTTAGAAATCTATATCTACCTTGGTTCCTAGCCAGATAACTATATGAAAATCTTAGCCCAAAGGAAAAATAGCTCTGCTTGGTTCAAGCCACATTTTTATTGTTTGAATAAAAATTGGGTGAACTCTATTTTTATTTTTGTGCTACATTGTCAATAATTAATACCAACTTGGATTAACATTTGAAGGATTAAATTCTATAAAGCTGGAATATTAACTGCATTACAGTTTGAATTTGACATTAAGAATGAGCTGGGCTTCAATCTGGGAATATAAAAAGGGATATTATGTGTTTTCAGAGCACGTTCTGCAAGACGCCACAGTAGGTTACAATACAATTTACCGCTTTTGACAGAAAAAACCTCAGTAGCTGCATCTAACTTGCTGACAGTGACCTCTATTACTATACATCATGCTAACTGAAATTTCTGTACAAGAACATAATTTTCCACCTAATAATTCCAGAAAACCTCAAAACACTGATCCTTGGTTTTCACTGCAATGAAACTGAAATTCCAGAGTGCAGTTTTTGAAGGGGCAAATGAAGTGAACCCAGCTTTTAAAAATGAAAACTATAAACCATTTTGTATTCACAAAAATAAATGCACTGCTTCAGAGAAATAAACAGGAGGATATTTTAAGTTAGCCTTATCTCACTCTGTGTGCAGCATTGTCTACGGATAACACTACTTTTTTTTTAATTTTTGCTAATAATTGCATATCTGTATGTAACCAGGAGGAAGATTTGCTTAAATGAATTTATCAAGTGTTATCATAGTATTTGCAATGTATATTATGGTCCACTAGTTACTATCAGTCGCTCAAGGAAATACTACAGACTAGAACCAGATCTATTTAGGGAACTTACAGAAACTTTTCTTCAGTTATTCATGGCCTTGTCCCGATGGATGGGCCTGAATCCCATGTCACGCCTACTTACTTCTTGCCTTGGAATATCTTCTGCCATTTTTAATCATGGATACTGTTTTTTCCTGAGCATTCCTTACCTATGATTTTGGAAAAACATGTACAGCTGGCCGGCCCCTCGGAGGCGGGTGCCCTCAGCAGCAGCGCTCCTACCGGCTGCACCCGCGTCCCCAGCAGCCCCGAGCCACCTCAGCGGGCTGAGGCCGCCTCCCGTCCCCGCCTAAGGCCGCGGGGCTGAGCGCAGACTTCGCTGGGGCCAAGACAGGCTCCCGGCGACAGTGACAAGCCCTGCCAGCAGCAACTCGCCAGAGAGGTGACAACCCCTGCCTGGCTCTGCGCGCCAGAGGACTGCAAGGCGAATGGCGAACGCCATTCCGAAGCTCCTCTCGGGGCGGGCGGCCCCGCAGGGCCGGATATCTGGCGGGAGCTGGGCACACCTGAGAGACAGCGCTCGCTCTGTCTCGGCACGGCTGAGCAGCCCGAGCAGCGGCCGCCGGCCCGCCCGGGCGGAGCGCGGAGCGGCGGGGGCGGCGCTCGGCCCGTGAGGCGGCGCGTGCCGGCCCCTCAGCGCGGGAGCGCCCGGGGGAAGAGAAGGGTGATGTTTAGCGAGCTTTTACAGAAATAAAACGCACGCGTAGATGGGCATAGCCAGCAGCATCGCTGGGAATAAACGCCTCAGTCCCCTCTGTGCCTTCTGTTCATTGTGGAAAACAATGAACTGTAGCGCAGCTCTGTCTGTGCTCTGAGAAATGGGTCCTGGTGAAGGAAACGTTTTTATAAAGCATTTCTTCCCATTAAGGTGTGGGGAAAGGGGAAAACTCCCGCCTTTGGGCTTCTCCTTTTGTACCTATTTAACTTAATTGAGTTCGGTGATATCCATTTTTTCAGGTTGATAGATGATAGGAAATTCAGTTATTTCTCTTAGACACTTTTGTTAACAAAAAATCTTAGAAAACCGGGAAGTTATTTCGCTCGATGTGCTGATGCTTTTTCAAAGCGAACACATCGCGGGGGCTCCCTCTCGCTCAGCTTCCCGCACCAGTTCTGTGCGTTCTGCCAGCCCACCGTGAGCATCCTCTGCGGCTTCCAGCGCGGCTGTGACCGCACCTGCCTCGGTCAGTGTTACAGACAGGGCGCTGCTCTATTCATCAGCTTCAGCAGGGCTGACTCGCCCCACAGCTTCCAGTACCACTGCAAACACGGTAATCATGCTCATCTGTAAGTAACCTTCATGATTTAAAAAAAACAAAAAAAAAAAAAACCAAAACCAAAACCAAACCAACCAAACTATGAGAGCTTTATATCATAGATCTTTTTGTATTTATTTAAGATGCAAATTTTAAAGACTGAGGACCAGTGGATTTCTCTGCAAAACTCTTTCAGCACCACCTTTACCAGTTGCTGTACCAGTGTTGTTTTAACAAGTTTCTAACAGTGAAACTGTCATCATTATGATGAAGGTACAGTAATTCATTTTACCATTCTCTTGATTAGTGAGCTCTGTGCTTTGTAGTCTTACAGACACACTTCTTTCCCTACCATCCACATTCTAGTAAAATATGTCAAGATAATCCTGTATCAAAATTGAAAATAACTGATGTCAAACCTAGATTCAGATGGTCAGTAGAAAATGTCAATCCTAAGCATCTTCTCTGAGTTTAGCCCATCACAGCATTAGAAAGAATCTGAGGTGATACAAGAGTCTAAAATTTTGCTGAGCAGTGCTGCATTTCACACTATTGTTTTGCTGAAATCTTATACAATGTAGTATACAAAGTCTCCATCATAAGACATTATTTTCTCTTTTTGTCAGCAATTGTAAAATCAGAATCACAGCTGAAAGGCACCCAGAAGGATCATTGAGCCCAACTCTTGTGAATGGCCGTGTTGTATACACAATTATATAAACAGTGTGACAACAAATTGTAATATAGACAGCAAATAGTAATATTAGACATACATCTGACCATCAAAAGGTTTGTCCAAGGTGGATCCAAATGTTTAATCCTATATGCCTTCAGTTTACAGAAGTTATAAAATACTTTAAAACATCAGTTGCGCATGAGGTTCTGAAATGTGAATATTTCTTACCATGTAAGAAGCTTCTAGATTATAAAATTAATATCTTCATGAAGTATTCTGTATGTATGCCTCAAGTGTTCCTCATTATTCTCAAGAATTTTTTGATAATCAAATCTAGAAGCTCTAGATATTCCCACATTTCTCCCAGATTCTTATGTTAGTTAGGAATTTCTTCATTTATTGCTACATAATTTTGGCTCATGCAATCTAGATCTTTGTGAGTTCTGTTACAAAACAAATTTATTTCATAATTTTATTTCTCCTCCTTTATCTTCTTGTTTTGTTCTGATGCTGGTCGTTTTTTATTCCCTTTTCACTAGTCCTCGTTGTCCAGCTAGAATTGCATTTCCAAACATTGCCAGCCTGTTCAACAAACCCATTTACAGTCAGGGTACAGTCACTATGGGTAACTAAACTAGGTTTAACAGCTACACAAGTGCTGTGCTTATATCCCAGACTGGATTTCCAAACACAGCTGTCTCCCATGATGCAGCAATTTACAAAGAGAATGCATGATTGCATTAAGCAATCATCATAAACACTAGTGAATCAGAATTCAATGTAATCATACCAAACAGGTTTGCTGGAAGGGAAAAAAGAATGCTGAAGACTTTAAGGACACTGCTAAAATGCATACTGCTTTCATGAAAATCTTGAGGCAGTTTTGAATTTTGGATATGCAGATATAGATACAGCACTGTGAACTTTTAGTAGCCAAGTTTCTGTGTACTGTGTTTTATTGTCTTGTTCTAACAGGTCACACAGGTGATGCTCCAGTTTTCCTTTTTTAGCTTTTAAATAAATGCAAATGCACTTTGTTTAAGGGTTGCCACATTTTGAAGAGAACAAAGTGCAAGAGGTTTGGTAGCCAAGGTCTTGTGGCAGTTATGTTTTAAACTGACATCTGAAATGGCATTACCTGCCTTTAATGTATCTGTGTGTACTTGCATACAAAGACTGTTGCTCTAGCTGAGACATCTGGTTTTCTTCTCTTTTGAACTAGTAGAAGAAAAATCCTGAGTAGGAAACTACTGCATTACCTGAATACTAAGGACAGAAAGAGCAAAGCAATTGAGTTTTACTGCATGGATTAAAAAAACAAAAACGGGGGTGGGACTGAAAGGGAGAAAAATCTCCATTACATCTCCATTCAAAAATTCTTCACGATTGAAGGAAATTAAATACCAGCAATGTTAATGTAAGAGTGGGTTCCACTGTCTCTGAAATCAATGCAAGTAATGAGAAAAATATTGGAGTTTTATGCATATATGCAAAGATGATTAAAGAAGCCAACAGCTGCAGAGTATACAGATAAGGACAAGAGAAGTGCAGCAAAACTACATAGGGAGTAGCCTAGCATTAAAGAGTAAATACAATTGTATCAGGAAAGAACAGAGAAGCAGGTCAATAATGTAACAGTTCTAGCCAAGACTGAAGTGCAAGGTACATAACCATAGTTCAGCCCTTACAAATCACAGGCACAAACTGCAGACCTCAGGCAGACACCTGGAAACAGAAGGGGGGAGATGAATGCCTGGTGTAGGGATAGCAGTGAAATGTAAATAGCACTGCTGAACTACAGTGACTTGGAATTATACTGGGTTCATTCCTGAGTAAACTCCAGATGAAGGTGATTCAAAGGACTTTTTAAAAAACAACAAAAATACACACAGAAGAGCCTACACGCTGTATACTTCAGGTACCAACAGCCACAGTCTAGCTGGCAATGTGTACCACAATTAGTGGTACCTAATCTGTTCTGTGATGTAAGTAACATTACCCAAATACTATAAAATTACACTTTATTCTGCAGAGCTGGAGTGTGATGCTACCAAGAGTAATCCTTCCTCTTGCTTTGTGAAACTTTCTTCACAGAGGCAGCAGTGGTGTAACTGGGAGTGCCATTACAACATCTCATAGCTAATTATTATTTTTAAATTATTATCACAGAATCCTGACTTGGAAGGGACCCACAAAGATCACAGTGTCCAAGTCTTAGATCTGCATGGACCATCCCCAAGAGTCACACCATGTGCCTGTTGTTATGTTTAAGCATTTACCCTTAGTGGAGGAACATCTGAGCAACTGAGTGTCCTGTATCACTCAATGCTAGGTCTGAGTGCACATAACATTAGTAATAAGTTTGGAAGCCAACCTTATCCAAATAACCAAAGTGCCTTCTCCTTACATTTTCCCACAGACAACATTTAACCCCACTATAGTGCAGAAAATTAAAAGCTGCAGAGGAAAGAGCAAAATGACATGATATTTCACATTAACATTTTCTTATGCAAATTCTCAATTATGCTGTACACAATAGCAGTGCTGCGTAAAATGTATCTACAGTTCATTATTTGCTGCTTTTCTTTTTCCAGCTGATGAGTTCCCTTAGTATTCAAAATCCATCTTTGCTGCCACACACTTACAAAGGTAAATCACTTGAATGGGCTGAGCTTTCTTCTCTTTTATTGTTGCTAGGGAACCACCTTGGTATTCACATGCATGTCTTTTGACATATGTTTCAGAGGACAAGATGCCACACAGCTCTGCAATATACAGTGAAAAAATGTACTGTGCAGCATTCTTGCAAGTATTCTCCCACAGAAGATCACTGCTACCGTAGTACCTTAGTTTCAGATTGCTGTGGATTTCTTGCTTGTTTGTTTAGACAAATTGGCATTGTAAAATTACATGCAGTCATCTGATTAATAGTCCTTAATTTTGCCCAGGCTTAAAACAGAAAGAACACCAGTCTGTGAATTAAGTGTTGCTAAAACAGCATCCTTCTAATTTTTAAAAAATACTCTTGTATAAGGGAAATGTTCTGGAAGAAGTCTTGCTAATAATTTATGTAACTAAAAATACCCAATCCAAGTAAGGAGAAAGGGGAAGTGTGAGCCATTTCTGAATAGCCAGGTATCTGAAGGTTATTTGAATTACATCGGTCACCTGCTGTGAGTATTAGTCATACAAATACTGCACTAAGTAAGGCAATAAGCTTCTTTAACTCTCAGAAAGTTATTTATTTCTTAAGATAGCAGCTTTTGGCAGGACAAAAAAGATGATGTAGAGATATTGAAGAGGTATTATTCTGTCCAGAGTCATGTCTGACTATGGGCAACAACCCCATTTTAATTTCCTGTTGATTTTGATTACTGCCAACATATCTGTGAGAGGAGGGACATTTGAGGTTGAAGGCAGCAAAGTTTGAAAAAAATGCAAAAAGCATGAATGTGAAACATGAAACAGCCATATCTTGCTTAAGTCCCGTGTGCAGATATGTATTTAATGATGATGGAAGACCCTACTAACTTGGATTTGCTCAAATATAGATTTATCTAATATAGAGCAGCACTTACTTAATGATCCAAACAGGAGGTGTTCCCTGTTTTAAAGGAGCTTACAAGTTGAGACAAAACAAGCAGGATAATAGAGAATCTAAAGGAAACATACTTAACAGTTCCTTCAGCTGCCCTGAAGATCTCAGTTTAGCAAACCCTACATGCCTGTATTTTATATGATGTGTATGTTTACACCAGCATTGTCCCCAAGTACATTGTTGCAGAGCTAAGATTAAAACACCAGCTTCATATTAAACTCTCTCGAGAACAATGGGAAATTGTCCTAGAACAAAGGCAGTTTCTTTTAGGGCCTGTGGAGATACTTGGAAAAAATGCAAAGTTAGTTTTAAATTTTCAAAGCTGATGTGTGACTAATCTAAAATGACCAGCACCATAGAGCACAAAAGCAGCCAGAGGCTCTACAAACTAATTTTCAAGCTATGTCCTGCTGGCTATCTCTGCACTAAGTACCCTGAGAGAATGCAATTTATTTGCAAAGTATTGCTGTACAGTTGCAGAGGGCTCTCCAGCTGGTTTAGGCTTTGTTGTGCAGTACTACACAAACAAAGCAGTTGCATATACAACGTGGAGACAACAAAGGCATGACAGAAAGGAGAGCTCAGTTTTTCAAGGAAACAGAAGATAAGTAATGGTTTTCACAGCAAACTGTATTAGTACCTTCAATAGCAAGTTGCAAAGTATATTCCTTGACACCTGAAAAACAAAGGCTCATTATCTACTTTAAGTATTTGCCAGTATTACAAGTAATCCCTGAGAACAAGTTGTTATGATTTGGCAAGTGCTTCAGTTCGCACTTGTGTTCTACATTCAAGTGTGACCCATGCACATCTGGTCACCAGATTTAAGGCCAAAATGTAGGGACAGTAAATATTTTAACTATATTTTTCTCAGTATTGGGGACGAAGAATACTTAATTTTTTTTCCAGCTCTAATCTCTGAAGGTTATCTTGCTTTGTTTTAACATTAAAAAAAAAATCCAGCCATGAGGAATAAGCCCAGCATAATTGTTTTCAATCAAAATTATAAATTATTAAAAAATTTTGTAGTAATGAGTCAAAGGTATCCTATAATGGGAAATGTATTAATCATTGCAGTAGGAAAAGAGGCAGGGTAAGCTACAAGGCTGAACTCACAGCAGCTGGGACTCAGTGTAAGAGAATTTGAAGGGAAACTACATGCCCATTTGAGAAAACAAGTAGGGGCTTTGGGGACTGTGTCCTACCAAAAGGAGACATTCATCAGCCCATCAGTACAGATCTCACTGCAGTGAGCAATCTCACTCAAACAAAAACAAACTCAACACAAATTGTCATACAGAGGCAGCCTTGTCTGATTCCATACACTTCCTTATATCCTGTGGTTGGTTCTTTTGAGCTGTGAACCTCCAACACATTGGCTCAGGTCATTCCTGTGGGTTTCTTTGCAAACAGCATAATTTCATTCTCATTTATTCTAACAGACAGGCTCCATTCATCACTGCCCCCACCTCTAAGAAAAGAAATTGAAAAACACAACTGCAGAATCTGGGTTAGATGAAAATTAGCTAGAAATCATATGAAGATCACCACAAAACTCAAGTCTCCCCTGGCAGCTATGCACACAATGTGAACTGATCTCATGGGATTCTGAAGTAAAGAATAACATTTGTTGGATACTGTAGGAAAATATATTTTCTTTAAAAGAAAAATGTAATTTCCTTGTGAAATACTGTGAGTTATAGAAGATTCCTATTGCAGAGGTGATGAAAATATTCATTAAAAATTTCAGGCCACCACTGAAAAAGGAAAGATGCTGTTATCCAAAGGTCAAGGCCAAAAGAAAACTGTTTCACCAAATCTCTCAAAGGTCAAAAGAAAAGAAAAAACTTAATGCAAAAATATTACATTCATCAAATTGAAGCAATAGTTATTCCAAAAACAGACTTGACAGAAAAGATCAAGCAGTTTTCCCAGAAGCAGTTTCTCAACTCAGCAATTTAACTTCAGCAGTTTGCAGCAGCAATGTGCGAATACACTTAAGCACTACTTTAAATGCTATAGTTATGAGTAAAATAATCCAAATTACTATTGCAAAATACATGACTATAAGTAACAAAATAAAACACATACCAGGTTTACTCTCATTGCAAAGTACTTTGCATGCGTAAGATTTCAACATTTAAATAACTGTCTGGCTGTTGGGTGCAATTCAGTGTCATTTTGGATTACTGGGGTAGAGAGAAAAAATTTCATGAACGCACAGATTGACAGTAGACTTTTATTAACATATCTTACAATGCCAATTATTGTATTCCTAATTTTGTACTCTTCTGATGTGTTATAAAGATTGATTTAGAGTCTACAGTAATGTACTGTACTTAAATGATCATTCATACAGGATATCACACCAGAACATTTGAGTAATACACGCACACACCACTCTAGTTTGGACCTGTTATTTTTCAAGGTTAGTTTAATAAAGTAGGATTTAAAAAGTTATGGGGGAAATAAAAATTCTTGTTTAGCAGCATGCAAGGATATTCAAGTACAATTTTTCAACCAAGTAATTTTTTGTTGTTTTTAAATCAACTGGTGACTAATTCACCAGTACTATAATAACCACTATGAAATATCCAAATGTTAAAGTTAAGGCTAATAGTTTTTCTTCACATCCATATGCACAATCAGAGAACATTCTGTTTTAAATAAAACACAGTAATCAAATTCTGAACACATTATCTCTTGTAAATATAGCATTGGAGCTTCAAACTACAGATCACTCAAGTTCATGAGCCCTGTAATATTGTTATGCTGGCAATGTAAAGAATCTTTTTGCTCTGTAACCACACTTACAAAATGGCCTGATATTCTTAATGAGCAATGCAAAAATATCACAGGCAGAACTTATAATACAGTATCAAAAAAGTAATATTTTGGAAAAGACACAGCCATTTAGTTGAGTAATTCTAATCTTACAGGAAGTACTGTAATACTTTTGAAATATATATATATAATTATATGTATAAAAAACAGTATCCTTTATTGTAGGGTTTTTCAAATTGTAGGTATCCAGAAAAACTCATTGTATTTACTTACTTTTCCTTCAGTCTGTTCTTGATTGCTATACAGTCATTTTATTTCCCCTATACACTTTTCACTAAATAATGATTTCCACTGGGGAATTGCTTTCTTTGTATATGTGGCTTTACCATAAGATGTTTTTATTTTACACACATAAATTTTATTTTACAAGCAAGCTGTGGAAGTAAAAACTACCAGGAACTGCTTGGTAGTACTGTATGAAATAGCCAACGAATGTCCAAGACTTGTGAAAAACAATAGTAGCAATATATTACATATCAGTATTTGACTATAATCTTTCCTATCTACTTACACTATGGGTTTTAGCCCACTCATGCCTCTTCTCATGAATTTTTTAGTCCTCTAAGCATAAACTGTTCTGGCATTCATCCAGTGAGGCTGCACATGCACTGGTAGCTCATCTTGGCTATTTCTGTTGAATTTTCTTTTTTTTATTTTTTCCTTTTTAGGAAACCAAGCAGAAAGAACAGTGATTACTTTAAACAAATACAATATTGTGGAACTTCCGGAAATAATACTAAAGATACAAAGTAATGTTTCACTTTTAAAATAGCCTGCACTTTCCCAATCCAATCATTCTGAAACATACATCTAGGTTTGGAATGATAGACAGGCTTACGGTTGTTATGCTTGTAACTGGGATCTGCTGTGTTGGGCACCATATAAATTCCCTATATACAGCAATTTATGTATGTTATCATTAACCATTTATTCAACTGATATGAAAAAAAGAAAAAGTCCTTCCTGGAAAAAAAATGAAGACAGAATGTGTGTTCTGGATTACATGAAGAGCAGTAAGATACCTAATTTATAGCTATTTCACTTACTTATGGAGAAAAAAAAATGAAGTTCCTGAGAATGTGTAAGTTTTCAGTAATGCCTGAAATATTTCAATAGACCTCTATAAATGAAATACTCTTTAAAAATTCAACTTTCAGACCAATTATTACCATGCAGTCTCACAGTCGTTTTACAGACCTAATTACGAATGCCTATGAAGTAAAAACCTCAAGCCAACACAAAAAAGGCAAAGAAATTTTATCCAACATACTTAGTAGATGTAACAGACATATACACCATTTCAGCAAAAATTGCTAAAAACTCAACTCCATGCACAGGAAAATAAAACTCAGACAGCTACCCCTGGAGCCTCTAAACAACTCCAAGTAAAATTTGTGCTTCTTAACAATAATGGGCTTTAAAAAAACACAAGAAAAATAGACTACTGAGTGCAATAAGATTGCTCACACCATTTTGAGGATTTAATTTCAATTATTGTATCATTCTTTAGTAGCAACAACAGCTCATTTTGCACAGATTTCACATGTTGACAAAGTTCCATTTCCCTTTTATGCCCACACCCGATTCCACCCCGAGCAAGGAGCTGAACTCCCATTCAGTTAAAGCTATTGTCAGTCAAGATGCATTCGTTCATGGCAACAGCATGGTGTGTAGATGATGATGATGATGATTTACAAGCCATTATAATGTGGCCCCCATCTTTTATTGATATGATCAAAAGTATGAGACACCCACTGCTGTTCAAGCACTTTGTATCTTTCCTTGCATATGTATAGGGGTTTACCACGCCTGTGAAGGGGAAAAAAAGCGAAGAAGAAAAGAAATGGTTAATATACCAAGTAAATGGAAAGATGCTTCATTATACAATCAACACAATACTCATATAACTCTTTTTGCAGGGTAAACATTCATTTTTTATCGGTGAGGGGTTTTCATTTTTGCTTCTGGTAGGGTAACAGCTGGGACTTCTCTTCCTTACACTGGCTAGCAGAATCCAGAAACCACCACTTGTTTTCTCAGTCGTGTAGCTTGGAAGTTATGTTCCTTCCCTATACTGGAATCCAATTGCATTGTTTGATTAAAGGCCAAACAACAAAATTGGGAGATAAGTGTTTCCCAACACAACACTCAGAATTAATGGTATCTTGGAATGGCAACATAGTAATCTGTCTGCCTGGTTCCTGGTGTAACTCAATGATCATGATTACACTACCTCTGGGCCAAAAAATCCTCAAAAACCCAAGACAATAAAAGTCAGTCCAAGTTGCAATAAATGGAGATTTTCCATTTTTCCACACAAGGTAGGTAGAGATCTATTATTATCTGTTATTGCATGTTACAAGACAAAGTTGATCTACACAGAGGCACCAAAAATGAAACACAGCTGCAATGAAAACATTACCTAAGATCTCTGTCTTCTTCACCATGTGCATCAAGATAAACAGAGCCCCAAAGGCAGAAACGATGGCCTCGTATGATGATGATTACAGATGCATTAATCAAAAGGAATATTCCTGTCCCAGCTCCACAGTTTTGAGAATGCTGTAATGTTATGGTGTAGAAAGGCAAGAGCACAAAGATTCCGTTAATGTCTGTCAACTTCGTAACAGATGAAATTTTAAAAATAATACTTTGTTTTGCTTCAAATGACATGCAGACATTATTTACTGAGAGACAGTTTGCCAAAGGATAGCCTGCCCCAAAATTCTCCATGCAAACTAGAATTCAGTGTCTTGTACTACCATAACAACACCTGCATATAAGAACGTTTCCCTACTCAAAAAGGGAAGATATTTGTTATCATGTAAAAACTGAATTACAAAAAATAAGCAAAAATATTCTGTACAGTATTTTGAATTTGTTGTTGTATAGAAAACTGTATAGGATTACTAAATATTTTCCACAGATGGCAAAAACAGGAGAAAGTATTTGGAAAAACTTAGTATTACTTCTTTTACAATAGTCCATGTTGTTAAACATTCGCTTTCTCCATCCATACTCACAGATCTAGTCTATGGCTCTAAAAATCTAGTAAAAATTTTTTTAGGGATTCTTGCTTTGTTCAATATGTCATTCATCTCTACGACTAGCACAATCTATATTCGTAAATTCATTTTAGCAATTAAAAAATGCACCCTTCCTATATGGTTTGATTACAATTAGAAGCTATAATCTCATCATCTACAACGACAATAAATTAATTTTATGGATTGTTAATTCCTTTTTTATAACATTCTGTTTTCATGAAGCTTGACACCTTAAATGTAACTATAAATTCTACTGTAAATTTTGCCCAGCCCTTCTTCTTTCACCATATTAGCATTATGAGAGAGAAAAGTGAGTTCAAACAATTTCAAGTCAGTCCAAAATCTCTCTGACATTTTATGCCCCTTTTATAAATTACTCTCACAGTTTTGTGAAGTCCATATAGTTCCAGTCTTCCCCTAACTGTTCAATGGAAGTAAAGAGAAAACCTATGAAAGCAAGCCTTTATCACAGTCTAAAAAACAACAGATGTCATCCAACTCAGGCTCCTGCAAGAACTTATATATGCTGACTAGGAAACTTTGCTACTGAAAAAGTCAAAGACTTTAAATCAGCACCTATGTAGTCACAGTCTGTAGATCTCTAGTAGGCAGTTGGGTATCAGAAAATACTGAAATCAATCACACACTGATTTTCTATGTACTTGGAAAGCAAGGAAACAAAACTGAGGAAAATTACAATAATATACAAACGAATTTCAACTGGCTGTGAATCAAAACTATGTGTCAACATTACACACAGTGGCTTTGTAAGACTTTTACAAAAAGGAGAAATAGGTTGTTATGCAAGTAAATTGCCCTCCAGAGTCCAGTCTAAGTCTATCCCTCAGAAATAAGCACTAAACTCTATCACTGGGGGTTAGACTAGATGACCCTTCAAGGGTCCCTTCCAAGCCAAACTATTCTGTGATTATATAAACATGATTATATAAACACATTTTGAAAAGAAATCCATCAAAACTAAGCAGTGGAGTTAACTATCAATGAGTGTGAGAATCAGTTATAGAATTTGAATTAACTCTCTCTTACCAGTACACATTCACAGTAGCTCTGTTGTTTACAGCATAGTCCTTTCAGGCACACAAAAGTACCACAAACTAAGCAAACAGCAGGATCTTTAGGAACCTTGGTGCAAACAGAACAAGTTTTTCTGTGATAATACTGAAAAATGGTATTGTAATTCTCAGGCAACTGAAGGAGGCGTGGCAAGTCCCACTTTGGTTCCTGGATAAGCAAAGCCTACAAATAAGGTAAGAGTAGATATCAGTTCTGTGTACTTTTTAAAGAATTTGTATTTTCTAAAAAAGAAAATACCAAATAAAAGAAATATGCAGTTTAAAATTATCTTATATAATTATCTTATAATATCTTAATAATTTATTTTGCATTTCATGAATTAAAAAGTCAAATGTCACCTTGTAATAGTCACCTGCTCCTGACTGATCACCCTCCCCAACTTCAGTCACATTTCATCCTTTGTAACAGGCACAAAATGGGCACTAGCCTCTTCCCAAGGATGTTTTCTAAATGTGACATATTTTAAGTGCAAAAACCCTCACAGCTAAAACAAGAGGATTAAGAGTGATCTACAGGAAAGACTCTCACTCCCTGCACTAAGTTTGTTTGGCAATATCAATGTGTTACTCCCAAATCCTGGCACTGACTATGAAAGCTGTCTCCCAGCTAAAATTTAGACTCACACTTTCAAAAACAGAACTAAAGTTAGGCTCTGTAAATTATGTTTGAAGACATCTGCCTGTTTTTCAAAACTGTATTGGACACAAGTCCTTTAAGAAGTTACCAGAACTCACAGTTTTTGATAAGACAGGCACTGCCTGCCTCAAATACTGCTTTGAAAAGCCTAACTCTTCTCAATTGCTCTTAAAAACACCGTCTAATTTTATGCTGGGGTTTTTCTGCTTGGTTGTCTGCTGGGGAGGCGGGGGGGAAACGGGTTTGAACAGTCATATGTTTTCCTTCAATGTAGTAATTTTTTTCTGTGTCTATAACTGATGAGCATAGTGGTCAAATAGGATCTTTCTTGCAAGGTCTAAATTTTTTTTTAAGAGTGTATGGTCTTGAAACCTAAATTGCAAAAAAGAAAAAAAAAAGAAATAAATACTGCATATGTACCTGGTTACTTTCCAATCATGGCAAGAATGTTATCAATTTCTATAATGTCTAACAGATTAGCAGCAATTGTATTTTGAGATTAATCTGGGTATTCAAATTTTCACAGGAGCAATTGAGTTGCAGTGAGTGGCTTTCCCCTGATACCACAGATTTAGGAGAGGGGGACTTGAATTGTTGAGATGCAGCTTTGTCATCAAAACAATCACTCATGTTGAAACATTTCCATTTCACAACTGACTATTTCAGTTGCACTAACTCAAGTCTTGGTATCATTTCTTTAACCTTCAGAGAAAATGTACCATCTTTCATCAGTAACTATTAAACAGATTTTAACCTTTTCATCTTTTTCAGTATTGCAGCTGAAGATACAATGTTTTACAGTAATTTAAAACAGGCAAGGAAAAGTTCTGATAAGTATGTTCTTAAAGTTTCTAGTACCTGCCCTTTACTAGCTACAGGTGCAGAAGATCTGCGCACACTTAGTATCATGTAAGGATAGTGTTTCTATATTCCAGCTCCAGCAGTCATAAAAACCACACAAGTCTTCTTATTCCTGCTTTTAGCCTATTCAACCCACTTACTAATATTTCCCATTACAATTTCACTCTCACTCACAAGTTATAGTCTCAGATCCCTATCCAGAGCAACAGTATATGTGCATAATGAATCAAGCAATAAATAGCTGCTTCCATATCATGACTATTTTGGAAAATATAATTTTGCTACATACCTTTACTTGATCTGGATGTCTATCTGCAAATGAAGCCAGTTCTGAGCACCACTGTGATATCATGTCAAATGCTGGCACTGGCCAATCAAGACAAGAGGCACTGGTGAACTGATGAGCTGACTGAAAAGATGGTAATAGACCCAGGCAGCTTGCAAGAACAGTGAATTCTTCATCTTCCTTTTTAGGCATGAAATTAGAGAAGTTCAGATTAATACCTAGACTCTCAATTTTTGAATGGTTTATTAAAATATATATCTAGTTCAATAAAAGAGTATTCTAGTACTAAGATGCAAATAGTCATGCTTAGTGACACAGGAAGATTCAATTTTACCAGATAACTTCAAATGGGACTCTTGAACCAAACAAAAAAAAATTGTCAGATAAAAACCCCAAAACCAACCAACCAACCAAATTTAAAACCTCAAGCTAAACAAAACCCCACAAACAAAAGAGAACCATCCCACAAAAAACACAAATCCAAAAAACAGAAACAAAACAAGAAAGCCCCAAACTCTGCAATAATTTTTTTTCTATTTAGCTCCCCAAACAAGCTAACAGCTGTTTTACAAAGGAGATGATGAGGCAAGAAAAAGAGGGAGCTGACCTAAAGTAAACTCTATTTGAATTAGTCATGGAACTCAAACATAATTGTCTGCTGATGCAATGTCTCTGAGAATGAAGTATTAAGAGGCATTAAGAAAATCAGTACTGAATTCCATCCTGAGTGGAATTCCACCATCTCTGCAAATACTGGCCAAGTTTTAAACGTATGCTGGTATTTTACAACGGAAGCACCTAAGCTTGACTTTGCTGAAGTTTAAGAATATCATACCATTTTTTTTAAAACTGCAGTGCTATAATATATGATATAAACAAAAAAAATCTTCAGATAGAAAATGTATACGATGAAAAAGACACCTTAAAGGTCTAATTTTTGATCTCTAGCTTTTATATGGAAACGTTTGAGTGTGCCCCTCTCATTCTGTACCTGACAACTAGGCAAATCCCCTCCAAAGAGATGGTGCTGAAGAAGGCTTGTGATCCTGAGGAAAGGCAGGCAGAACTGCTGCAGATAGCGCTCTACAGAATCCGAATTTACCTAGACAAGAGGAAGTAATTACTAAATTCTGTCCCAGGTAAATTATCCAATTATCCCCTAAGTATGGAAACTCCAATATGAACCAAGTATTTTTTAAAGCATATTATACAAACAAAATCAAACTTAAATTCCAAAGGCCAGCATTTCACTAATAATCTGAAATACCTCTCTAGGTCTCCTTCCCCCTTGACAAACGGGTTTTCTACTTAAATATTTACTTTTCCAAGTTTCTGAAAGGTCTTTCGTACTTATGATTAAAACCCATAGACATGATTAAAACCTGTTAATTATAAGAAGTCTGTGTCAATAACTTTCTCAATGTGGCACTGACCACATCTGATATTATCAAAAGAAAGATGTGCACAGGCAAACTGTCCCAAAGGGATATGCTTTGATCTAGAAAATAAAAAGAGTTGTACTGCAAATCTTTAGCGAGATCAGAGAAAAATCATTATAGCGAGGCAAAAAAACTTCAAGGGGACATGCTGGATAAATTTTCTAGAAATTTGCCAGTACCACTGCTAATTCTTCAGTCTCTCCTTCTTCATATATCTTCCCCTTAGAAAGTTCACTAATCACATGACCCAGCAATACTTCCCAAGATTTTTCTCCACTGGATGTATTCTGCAAATGAGAAAAAAAGAAATCCAAAAAGCACTGGTTATAAAAAGGAGAAAATGTTTCTGTAATAGCAACAGCAATGAAGAATATTTCCTTTTGATCAACACATGAATTTTGACGTACAAAAATACATAATGCTTAGAAAAAAATAAAAACAAATTATAATTTTACAGAAAGGGACTGCATTTAGATCAAGAGTGAAATGTGAATTGCTACTTGAATTACATATGCTCTAAACTGCGTGCTTTATGAAAGCACTTGTATAATGTTCGCATTTCATGTTTTTTCTGTAAGTATATAAATGCTTACTTTAAAACTAGAAAGAATCACTTCATGGATACATCTTGTTTCGACAAAATTTGAATTCTAATAGAAGAATTTTTCTAAAAAATGCCATTTTTGAAAACATACCAACCAGAATGAATAACAAAACACTTGCTATATATTTTAAGATAAAATGAACCTATCAGAAAGTACAAAGTTGCACGTTGAATGAACAACGTCTACTACAGATGGAAAATATATTTAGTGTAAAGAATAAACAGCCACAGAGGTTTGTGTCATAGCAATTACATTTAAAGGCAACACAGAAAGCCTTAAGAAATAGAAGACAGTATTCTCATAAATATTTTCTTCCAAGTCAGAATAAATTCTGCCCAGAAAAAAGATGACTGGATAGGAATTTTGAGTTCTGTTAGTATATTATCAACACAACAAACAACAAGGGAGTGAAACATTACTGTGATTCCTTAAAGAAACCAAATACTTCACCATATAGTGATAAATATAATTCATCAGTTGGTTTCTTTAGTGCATTTTGACATCAACTTTCCTTCTCCATTTTAGATGGGGTCTTCACCTTTCATACTGGGATCACACACTTACTGTTTATGCTTATAGTCAATGAAACAGAGGGCAACACACTTAATTCAGCAGCTAAGACAAACCTTCTTTCTATGTTATTCCTGGAAGTTTACTCCACAGGAATTTACAGTGTGATTCCTATGACACCGTAACACACCTTGCAAAGATAATGACGGTGAATTTGGGTTTCAAAAGTACAATATCCACTTTTCAGTCCTGCTGAGAAATTAAACTCTTCATGTTGTTTGATCATTTGACATAAATATAGAGCAAAGTCTTCAGCCCATGTTTAATGTCTGGAATACTAAACTGCAATAGATTCACTTGGCATTATCCACAGACAAAAGTTAAGTGAAGTGTGATCTGTGTAGTCATCCCAAGATTAAAATGTCAATCTTACCAGCAGAAAAGAAAGAAGGGAAGAAAAAGCCAACCTGAACCATATGTTTTTAACCACTGGGGCTTAAAGAAACTTTAAAGAAAGAACTTGGATTTCTAAATTAAAAAACAGCTTCCCTTGTGACATGCATGAGGATGAGGGACAGGCTCAAGAAGAGAAGGGCAGCCAAAGGGCTGGGAGAGAGGAACAGGGAGCTGTGTGATTACTACTGGCCTGTCCTGAGTGCTTTAAGCTGCAAAATTAAATTTATGTATCACCTGAGAATCACTTAAGTAAACAACGAAAAAACCCAATCACTAGCAACAATCTCAAGCAAATGTCTTTGTATTTCTAAGAAAATGGCATTACATTGAAAGAAGGGGTGGATAGGGACCTAACAAAACGAAGTACTGTCCAGTGGTCCCAATGTAAAAAAAAATTGTCGTAGTAGCAGGTCAGCAGACAATTTGCCCTTAAGATCTTGGAATTCTGACTGACCAGTATGACAAATTAAAGTTACATGTGAAAAGGCAGGTCATGCTTCTCTATCTTCATTTCATTTTACATCTAAGGCCCAGCTGTTGTATAAAGGGGTAATATCCATTTCTTCTCCTGGTCCCAACACTTCTATCCTTTCCTTTGGTCTGACACTGGCATTCTTTTGACCTTTTGGGAAAACCAATCTGTGGAGTAGAAAGTTAACTGAAGGATTAAATGAATGCTGGTGCTAGTGCAGAGAACTTTGTCTTTGGTGGCAACTGGCGTTCAATCAGCTGAACTGAAATAGAAAGATGTGCTGTCACTTTACCTGTAAAGACAACCAAAAGTCAAGGAAACAACAGTGACAAATTTCCTTCTCTGTCTCTTCATCACATGAGCACTCCCAACCACATAGTGAGAGAAATTTATATAGCTAGCTGCAAATAGCACAAGCAAGTTAGAAAAGTCAAGAGGGCTTTTTTTCCAACAAGGCTGCTGGCTTTTCCTGTAGTGACATGCATCAGATCAATGCCCATGGTTTATATAGGAAGGCTCCAATTTCACAGGAAGGAAAGCTGTATTTATTGATTTCAATCACTGCAACAAAGTAGAGACTGAAACTACAAAGATACAGACTCAAATCTGAAACCCAGTTTTGGAACTAGGTATTAATTGTGAATTAGGTATTAATTTTACATCTCATCATGTATAAAAACCTGCAGAAATTGCACACACAGAAACAAAATACTGGATTTAGGAGCAGAAGCAAATTACCACATGCAAAGCAGAAGTATCCGTTATATTCACACCAGAAATACTTAAGCAAAATTTCATAAATGTTTTAATAAACTAACCAACCTTTCTGAGAGCTCCTGATTCTTTCCATGCCATCCTATCTTCAGCACTGCATTTAACAGAAAGTGCTGCCAAGGCTTGAGTATACAATAAAGTGAACAGCACTTTTATAATGCAGATGAAATGTTCTGTAAAACAAAGGAAGTAATTTTTAAACACTTGGTATTTTTAGCAAATACAATGATTACAGAGTCTCTAGTTATGGAAATGATAATTTTAAAATGAAAAGTAAGTGCTATACAAAAAGAACAGCCCCTCAAAACATACAAAACAACTATAAACACAATATAACTATATTTACTGGCTTCCAGAAATGACTTGGCAGCCACAGTGAACAGAACAAGTACCGGGCAAGTAATTTTCCACTGCTCCTTATGTTCATCTTAATCCTGATTAGCAGTGACTTCATTCTAGTGGCCTGGTGATAATACAAAATTATATTTTGTCCAAAGCTTACATCAAGTTAAGCTGCTGATTACCGCAGATGTAAGCAAATGCATATCCGACCATCTCTTATGGCTCCCATCAGGGGTGACACTCATACAAATACTGGAAGAATTAAATTTTTTTTTAAATCACAAGAACACCTAGCATATCAATTTCCAACCCTTCACTCTCAGATATGGATCCAGCCATAGAAGATCTGCTGCAAAACACTCTCGAGTGAGTACCTACTTACTGGACCTCACATACATACACAAAAAAGACAAAAGGCAGACTAGCATTTACTATATTTTCAAAGATCTTAATGATTTTTTTTTTTAATATTTAAAGGACTATAATGTCCTACAGCTAGGCTGAAGGAGAAAGGTTTTGAAATTTTTTTGGGGAAGCTAGCAACAGAAGCAAAATAAGACTTCCTAAAATGGAAGCAGAAAAAAAAAGATCATTCACTGAAATAAAGATACTGAAGCAGTCCTTTTTTATCTTTTTACTTTAGGTTCTGTTTCTAGTCCCAAATTATCTTGTTTGTTTTTAAATCTAGGCAGATCAAAGAAGTTTCTATCATCACTTACACAACGCCTTAAGCATAAATGTAACTAATATATATCTAAAAAAATGTAGACAAAAATTAGGGGTTTAAGAAGTCCTGTCAGGCTTTGAAGTCGAGCAAAACAATTTTATTTACATAAGCACCTCACAAAAACTGGGTTAAATTCATTCTTTTATCCTAAAGGATTTAAATGAGCTTCATATGTGAAAATGAAGAGGCCAGAAAAATAAAACACCTTGCTTCTCCTTTCCTGCATCTAATATCAAAACCCACTACTAGATTTTACACACACCTAAGACTTGAGTATATAATTAAATTTGTGAATTAACAATTGTTTATCTATGTAACAAGTGTTTACAAATCAATGCAGACACGGATTTTGAAAATTTTTAATTTCACTGAGTATAAGCTTATGTGAGTATAAACTATATGCACAATTTAAGCATCTAAAAGATCATTTGTTATTACACAATTCAAAATTTACTTTTCTGTATTATCTTCCTATGGAGCTTGTGTTAAACATGAAAATGAATGGTCCTGTACTTCAGCCCCCCACTGTAGAGCAGGCAGCATTATAATGATACTTCCTCCTCACATTTCCCCAAGAGGAGGATTCACCAGATCCCACTACATCTTGAGGCCATATTTTTTTATCTCTGCTGAAACCTCCATTTTCTTAGTAATCCTACCCCTGCAGAATAACAGCAGGGAAGGTTTCAGGAAATTTTCTGGGATTGAAATCTACCAGAGGAAACCACACATATTGAGAGAACTGTAAAATTTGCCTCTTTGGCTGGAGTTGAGAGTTTGTAATCATAGCTAGAACTGAACTGAGATACTAAGTTCTAACTCTTCAATGGCAGATACCAACAATACAAATCAATTTCACTCTGAGATAGCACGAACAAACACACTGCATGTAGAACAGCAAAGGCACCAGCCTGCCATAGCCTGCTCCATCTTGTAGCTCTGCTCAGGAGATTGCAGTGCTCAACACTCGGTGTCTTTGCACATTTAAAAAATCTGATTTTTCCTAAATAGAATTACTCTTTGTCCCCATTCCCCCCTTTAATACTAATTATTCAATTCACCTGAAATATGTCTAGCCCATATTATGTTTCAATTAAATGAATGCTTTTGTATTTACTTACATGTATGTGACTCATAAATTACTATGAATTACATTTTTGGAGAATTCAGAACTGGACAAACTGCACACTCCCACATCTGGGTCTTGAATTTTGCACAAAGTTTTTGGTTTGTTTTTTGTTTTGTTTGTTCGTTGGTTTCTTTTCCTTAGGAAGATCTCTCAGAGGCCACATGTAGCGTAATGGACACTTTTTTATAGCCATAGAAATATCCCATCGGAAATATACTAAAACATCAGTCACTGCATCAATTATCACTTCATTACTATGTTATCTTTTAAAATGCCAAATATTTGACAGCTGTAGGTACCTGCAATGCTAGAGCTGTTACATTCTTGTCTACTGCAAAGAGCAACTTCATTTGACTTCCTGCAGTGCTTGTAGGGGATGTGTGCTGTTTTCGAGCTGCCCCCTGGCGCAGGCTGTGCTTTTGCTACATCAGCTTTTCAATTTAATAATTCTAAAGCTTGCAAGTATGTGAAGCAAACCACCGAGCAAAGTTCTGCAATAAAATGCATTTAGGACTCCTGTCCCTAAACTGACAGTCTGAAAGTATTATTATAGTGTGTTCCTATTTTTAAAGCTTTTTGGAACCAAATAATTTCAAAGCATCTCATCCCATTATATGCATCAACCAACACCCTTAAAAATTAAGTTTATATAGGAAACACTTCTAGAACTCTAATTTTAACATTAATGCAAGAAATGTGCAGATAAATAAGCATATTACCAACAATATATATCTTTTAATTTCAGTAACAAATTAGATTATATACTCTGGCATGCAGTGATGACAGAAGGAATCCACCAAGAGAATGAGATGCAAAATTAAGGACATAGGGACTTTTTTACTAAATTTAGAAGGAGATCTTTGTATAAATAACCTTTGAAAAATATTCTTCTTGATCCTTGATCTAAAACACAACTTCAGAACAAATGGAGACAGCACTGAACTTCAAATAATCCATGAAAAGTATATTAAAGTTCCAAGATACAGATAAATATTTGAGCTTCCACTTTGAAACTGGATGCTATTCAAGCTGATTGCATCCATACTATATTTAGTCAAGATCCTTATCCAATCATTAAAAAAAAAGTGTAAGTGTTCATCTGAGAGCTGCTTGCTGCACTTTTATTGCATGTCATTCAAACTTTGTACAAAAAGAATCTGTCAGAACATGCAGATCAGCCTCTTCAGCAGCTGAGCCTAACCAGCATAACAGGAAAAGGCAATGAATTTAGGTTTTACACACCAGAGTCCATAGGGGCTGGTTCAACTCCCAAAAGGAGCTTTCAAGCTGGAACACATCCAGCACTCCTAAATCACAGCTGTCTCGCAGCAGCCCTGCAGAGCAGTCCCAGCACTGCCAGGCTGGGGAGCAAGAGCTGCTGGCAAGCGCTGCTCGGCCCGGCGGGGTCTGGGCCACTGCTGGCCCACTGACCACCACTCCTATGCACCCACCAGCCTCAGGCTCACTTCTGTTCACACAGACCTTGGTTTTTAAACACTCTGTATCAGTATGCTACTTTTTACACTCAATGTAATGCAGAAACTGAAATCAACAGAAGCTACACTGTAGTTCTAGGAATTTGTACATAGGGTCGTAAGTCAGGTGGTGGGAAAATAAAACTTTTTATAATTGATGGTAACAAGAAACAATGTAAAACTTCAATTAAATGACTCCAACATGCAAAAACTGTGTTGCAGAATGGACAGGTGTGAGAGAGTAAATCAAATTCAATTTACAAAGACAAATCTAGGTTTTGATAACCATCAAGCCACTCTCTCCGTTTCTCTACACACCCCATCAATTGTTATTTTTGTAAGAAAGGAACTGGAAGCAAAATCTTTGTTTTGTATGGAGTCCCAATTCACAACACCATAAACACTCCATTCTCTGCACAAGAGCTGCCACAGAATTGAAACAGAAATTCCTATGTCAATTATTATGTATTTAGCCCTGTACAATTTAAAAAATTTCAAACAAAATGCTGAACATTTGAAGCCTATAAAAGTTCTGTCCATGTTCTAGTGCGAAACTCAGAAGAAAAAAAGTTTCATAAATCGTTTTAGTATCTCAAACATGTTTATTTTGCTTGCTACACTATACAGAGGTACAAGTATCACTCATTCCCTTCTCCACAAATTGGTTAAAGCTTGTAAATGCTCTGACCTCCACCACAAAGTTTTTTCTGTAGCAGTCTTCTTCCTTTCTGATAGGTTTAGATCAATTTTCTCTTCTGAATGAAGAGGCTGAACAGTAATGACATTTTTATTGCTTTAATCTATGTCAGATTGAAAAAGATACCAACACCCATCCAACAGTTAATAGGGTAGTTAATGCAATTCCCAGTCTGAATTTAAAATTAACAGTTAATAGGAAAGTTAATACAATTGCCATCTGAAGGGCAAGAGATTAGATTTTGAGTCCTCCTTACAGAGCACTCTTATTTTTAAAAAAAACATGGTGTAAACAAAAAGGATTTTAAGTACAAGCTTGAAAAAAGATGTCATATTTGATGAAGGACACAATGCAACTTACTTAAGTCTATTGTTAAAGGAATATACTGGAAATATCTGTCAGCACACACAGGCATCCTGAGTGCATCCCAGTGTACAGCCAAGTCCAGAGCTCCTACATCCCATGACAATGGCAAAGCAGCACAGACAATTCAGGAAGCAATGAGGTCAAACAGAGATTTTGTTCACCCCTATCACTGACCTTGTGCTTACCATGAGACATTTCACAACCCATTTTACCTTAATTATATCTCAGTGCTCTACAAAGAATTAATAATATTGAATTTGACTCTGTGACTTATACACCCATTGTAGAAATTCTAAAAAAAATGGTCCACTTATTTTTCTGAACAACACTATACCTCCAAACAAAGAATTATGGAAGACTTTCTTTTCATTCTGCCTAACCATTTTGATGAAACAAAAATTAGGAAGATAAATGGCAATTTATTTCCAATTTAATGCTTCACAGATTTGAAGTAGATACATTTATTTTCTTTCTGCCACTTGCCATTTCCCTCTCAACTGCAACATACAATAAACCTAAGTTCAAAGACAAAACATGCTGCTGATGAGTCATTTTACAGGATTCTCCACAGAATGCCTTGCTATTAATCAAATGTTGTCTTTTCTAGCATAAAATAAACTTTCTTAAATGGTGGTATTCAAAGCTTACATATTGACTACAAAGACACCACTGGTTTGTACTTTATCTTCAACATTTCCTTCCCTGAATTTCAGGTGTTAGTCTCATCAAACTTGTATTTACTGTCTTCATACTAGTTTGATTGACTCCTTCCAATAGAGTTAAATTAAACTGTAAAAAGTACATTTTTGACAATAGTCTTCCTATGCAAAAGATTTTATTATTTTAGAATTTTCATATTCTAATAATCTTTTGGATATACTTAATCCATAAGCATGTACTTAACAATTGGACTTGATGATACTGAAGGACTTTCCCTATCTAAATGATTCTATGATTTTAAGTATTTGAATTGAAAAAACAAACCCACAATGTTAACGGATACACATAGAGTCACTTTAGCTGAATTTAAACTTTCAGTACCAAGGACAGAACACCTCTTAAGGGGAAAGTTTCTACTAAGGTGTAAGCATCAAGAGCAGAACAGCTCCTGAATTTACCTATTAAAAACCTCAGCAGACATCAAAACTGCCACACAGAACCCACAGGAGATATTCTGTCCATTATTAGTAAAACAGTAAAGTAACACTTGCTTTGTTAGTCCTCATTTTCAAACAAAGGTACAAATACAAATAATCAAGTCAGAGAGCAGAGGGTCTGAACCCCTATTCTGGAACATACACTACCTATTAGCAAGAGGAACAGTTTCAGCTGTTCCTGTTACACAGAAAAGGAAATTTAGATTTTACGACAGTTTTGACTTTAGTACTGAAAAATTTACTTTTTAAATATCTATTTAATATTTATTCATAATTATACTGTATGCTGTCTCTACTGAAATTGTTTCATTACACAAATTATTATCTTCATATATGAACTCTTACATAAGACTGCTGCAATTTAAACTCAGAAATTCAAATTAAATTACAATCTTTCAAATTTTTCACCCTTAGGCTCAGTTCAACTTGAAGTATTGAGCTGTCCCTCTAAGCAAAAGATGAAGGTCAAACAAAGGACACTTTTCTTTCAGTAGAAATACTTTAAAGTCTCTGCTCAGCTCTTGTATCTTTAATGAATAGCTGACTGATAAGGTAAAAAGACAGGAAACACAGATAAACCTATCAACTCAGAACAAAAACTTCTGTCCAATGCCACCTTTTGTAGATAAGGCAGAAACATTATTTTAGATTACAGAGTAGATCAGCTATGATTTACCATCCTGAGAACCATCATGAAAGCAGTTTCATCTACATACTCATTTAAATATACATATTTTTGTAACATACCTCTGTGCAATGGTTGAGGCATGGTTAAAATCTGGATAAGCAAAAGAGATGAGACATCTCTGTAAAGCACAGGAACTTCTGGCAGTTCTTCACTTACCAGCCTGGAAATAAAACCAAAAGAAAATCACTTCTGATACTATAAACCCATTTTTATATTTTATTTTGTATTTATTTTAAATAGTATTACATTTTATCTCAAATTTACAGAAGCCTAATACCTGACAATTCAGTAACTGATCTCAATTTTAAAACTGATGTCAATTCAAAAATTAAATGTTACTCATGTAATAACTCATGAGGAAATTACCATTTGGGTACATGATTCTGTTGAAATGTTTCAAAACATTCAAAACTGCCTGAACTCATTATGTCTATGTAAAGAGTCATGGAATATTCAAACAGTTGAATTGGTTTCCAAAGCATGGCATTTCACATATATACATGTAACTAGGCTGTAACAATAATGAATCCCCAAAATACATTCAATGTTACAGGGAATATTCCTACTGGAAAACAGCTTTGAAAAGCTATTGCTTTCCTTCATGTAAAGAAATGAAGGCTCCAAGACAGGTGGGATTATGCAATCTTACAGTCTTTATTAAACTCCCTGGATGTCTAGAAGGGCAGCAAATAAGCACAGAGACAGTGCAAACTTTTCACCTATCCAGGTTTACAGACATAATATCATCTTGTTTTCCTACACCAAAAAGCAGAAAATGCTTGCAGATAGGAGGTAGTTTCTAGATTTGTGTAGCAATATTCAAGGAAATTCCAACCAACAGTATCCTTCAGGTTCAATAGCTGAGTCAAATGGCAAAAAAATTGGTGAAAAATCATTCTTCCCTCTTTTAACTGATATGGAGCATGACGTAGACCTCAAGCAGGAGCAACTTGAGATAAAATATGATACACACCCTCCCCTGTGAGCCTGCAACACGCACAGCTGCAAAGAGCCGAGTGGGTTCTTACTGCCCTTGGGTGCTGCTGAGATCTCTGCTGCAGGAGCCACACTGCAAACTCCTGGGTTCACTGACCCTTTATCTCCCATGCAAAGCAGGGTCCTCTACCAACAGCCACCAGTGCTGCAAATGAACAAACTGAGCTCTTGCAGATCATGTACTGCAGAAGGCTGCCCACACGTGGTGGGTACGTGGATGCATGCACAAGACCTTTAGTGTCCTCTAACAGCTTTGGGGATTCAAACAGTTTATCATGATCCTGCTTTTGAAATAAGACTATTACATAGTTACTGATTTCCTGAAAACTCAGGCATCTCTCTACAGAAGGCATTGCCAGGAGCCATTTGTGATACAAATTTTAACACGCAGAAGTAGTCATACAAGAGATTAAAAGATTATGATTAAAGTCATAAGGATTAAAAGAACACTTATGGTCACATGGCTGACTGGTCTTGTAAAATTAAGTGACAGAAAACATGGTCTAACTGGTCTTTTTGAATTAATGAACCTAGACAGCTACAAAATAAACACCATCTATAACCTTTTTGCTGTAATCAATCATATAATAAAATTATTGTTTCAAAGCACTGTAATATACACACACACACATATATATATATATATATATCTATGCGTGTGTGTGTGTGCGCAAGCCTCCTAAACAAAACCCAAATATTCTAAAAATCAGTATACTGAATTCTAAAGAAGACAAAGGGGGCAAAAATTTGTATCACACTGCCAAGCTTAATTTTCAAAATTACACAGATCATGAAGATACCCATCTCACTATGTCCCTCTAACTCTACTTTTACCTACAGCTAGTTCTACTTTATGGTCTGAATTTAAATATAACCCTCGTTGTATAATGACTTTAAAACCATGGACATCCCTTAAATTACTTCTCATCTTTAATTCTTAAACTATATATAAACTTAGGAAAAATTTAATTTGGAACAACATTTTAAAAATCTGACTCCCTTTGGTCACATTTAGCTGAACGCATCTTTCCGACAGAGGTTTCAATGTTGTTTAATAGTCATGTAATAATTAGGTCAAATACCACTTCTGTCAAAATTATTAAATATAAATATATATATATATACACACACACAGAATACCATAACTGACTGGCAACATCATAGCATCACACATAAATGAACTCAATTGCACACGTAGGACCAACTGAATTACTTTTCTAATTTATTCAGTTCATAAGAACTGAGAAGCAAAGCTACATCAAATGTCAGGGGTTTAAATAAGCTGCTTTTGCTTACATCAAGTACTGCAGCACATGAAGCACTTAAAAACTGCTCTGTCATTTGTTAAAGAGCCTCAGAAATTTCTTCATTATGACAATGAAACTGAAATTACAAAATGTGTTTAGAAATGTGTTTTATGGAAATTGTCCATTCTGTTAATCCTCAATGCATCTATGAAAGCTTGATAAATCTGACTACAAAAAGTTGTGGCACAGAAGCACTTAATAAAAAGAAAGCAAGTACAATAGCAAATAGGACCAAAGTAATACAAAATTATTCATATGTGTAACAGTTGTATGCTGAATCAATTTTTTAAAGGGAGTCGGTGGTGAAAATAAACTATACAGTGCAAAATGAACACATCCTAAAATGAAAAATGCAAAGCTCAGCTTTCTCTATGGAAATGACCTCTCCTCCAGCCCAAGGTAATTGGGCTGCACCTCTCTCTGTGCCAAAACCAGAGCTGCCTGTCACATGACAGCTGAGAAACTCTGCCTCTGTATTCTGCATCCTGCTCCTGAGAGCTGTTATGCAGGGGTCACTTTTTGGGAATGGATACAGAGAAATGGGAAATTCTGTTGTACTTTGAAATAAGCAGCATTTTTCTTATGATGGGTCCTTATATTTATGCTCCCCATTCCCTCTTGTCTCAACCAGAGACACTTAAAAATTTTTGGTTGATGCTAACTCCAACTAATTATAAAAGTGAAATTCAGTAAGTAATGTAAAAGTTCTGAGCCTCACACCTCTTTGAACTGTCAGACACAGAAAATTTGGGACACGGGGATATAGGTACACCTAAACTAAGGCTTCACCAGCAAGGGTAAACTTGTATTTTCTTCAAAATTTGCAGGGTAAGAAGTAAAGCTCACAAATCCCAGATGGCAGAAAGGTCAAACTAATACACAGCTTCTGATATGCACTGCAAGAAAGCAGAATTCTACTATTTATTCTGGCTGCACCTTAGGATATAATCACAATTTTATATTTGCTCTTCATTGTGTCACACCATATTTTACAGCAGGTCAGTTTCTCATCATACATTCACTGACAGTACTAACATTGGGCATCTCCTGTTCTCTTTTACCACAGTTCCCCCAGCAGTCCCTTGTCACCCATTCCCAAACTCATTCAATTTAACCTTTGTAAAAACATGTATTCCTTGCTTGACTTTGTTCATGCAGCTTGCTCAAGTTACATCAACACAGCCAAAGAAGATGGTGAACTATAGTGCAGGGGAAGAAGAAACAGCCAAGAGCAAATACTCCAAAACTGGCACTACTGTCAAAACCTATGTACTGAAACATATGCCCTGAGAGACAGCTGTTTCAGGCAGGATTTCTGCAGCATGGAATAGATCTCATAAGTCCTGTTACATAAGTTCTGTCTGTTCTGTGTATGTATGGACCATCTCTTGCATAAACCTTAACTAAACCCTGCTATCCCACCATCCTACTCTCTCTGTCTCAGAGTATCTTCATAAAAACTGTGGGTTTTTTCCCCATTTCACAACAGTTTCTGTGATGGAGATGTGACTAAAGAGGTTCCTACACACAGCTGCTCAGTCCTATCCCTGAGCTGCAGTTTGTTGCCCCAGTATGACACCATCAACAGTCTCTGAAGTGATCTAGCTTAGAATGAAACATCAGCGAAACACTGTAGTAAAAATAACCCAGCATTTCAGTTTATCATGCAGTTCCATCCTCCAAGTCCTTCTACTGCAAAGATTCTTAATGTTTTACCAATCCATTCTTTGCTGACATATTCTGTCTGTCAAAATAGACAGAAAAATTTTAGCCTTTGTAGAGATTTAAATTTTAAAAATCACGTATATCCTTTCATTTCATGTTTGTTTTTCCTGAAATTGTGACTATTTGGACTAGCCCATTAAATTCACATCTAGGTTTAGTAATTATTGCCTCCAGCTGCTCCTTGCCTGCCCCCTGCCAGAAGCTATTATTCCCCCTTTGCACCACAATAATTGTTTATTTGATCACTATTGAAACCAGATCTGTCCCTAGAAGAACAATTTGGTTAAGTACAGCCTGTGGGACCAAACGTACATTGAATTTTGCAACATAAACTGCGCAGGAGAAATAATCTACTAAACCATTCACAGTTCACCAGATTTAGCTTCTTTTCTCCCCTCATCTTCCAAACAGCTCACATTATTTAGACCCTTTTTGATAAGCATCTTCTTGCTCAAGATTTCCTTATTTCTATTTTACCTTGCTGTGGCTGCTTGAGCTTCTTCTTATCCTTCCTTTCAGTTGCCATTTTCAGCCACAAGGAGATCTAAACACAACTGTAGAAGACACCGGACAAAACCGGTGGTTTTGGGAAGTACAGTGAAGCAACCCTGTGAGACCCTGTACAAGTTACTTTGATAGTCCTCCCAGACACAGGAAATCCAAGGCATCAGTTATGAAGAATGACAGCTAAGTTTTAGATAAAAATTGTGGGTTTTACATCTGGGTAATTCTATTTATAAATATTTATGCATATTTAAAGGAAATAGCTATAATTAAATGAGGGTGAGAAGATAATGTAATGGCACTTCCACAAAAAAATTCCACAGTTTTTTGCATGTGTGCAGGGATTTTTTCTTTCCATTTTGAAAAGTATCCTTTTAAATAAATGAAAATTAAACTAGCTCCTCTGGAAAACTGCTTTCAACTCAAATAAAATTTAAAGTGAAAATTAAATAGAAAAAGATGTGGCGTATTGGTTTGAAGTTATTTTACTTCTGTGGTTTCCCTAAAGTTAAATTGTTTGGAATCACAGTAATACAGTCAGAAAATACAGAACTTTTTCTCTCACTGATATTTTTTCCCCATAAGTCTTTGCTTGAAGTCTCATGTGCAGGTGAGGCTGATGATTTAGATGACTTGGTTAACTTCAAAGTGGCAGAATGCCATTCACATCTAAAATCTGAAATTATTATTTTTCTGCCATCCTCTTAAGCTTTACAGCCTTCAGCAGTGTGTCACCTAATTGCTCTGAGCACTCTTTCCTGTACCTGAAAAATCTGCTATTCTGTATTTCTCAAAAGACTCCATGACTCTAAGAAGTGTGCAATCAGATCATGCACACCAATCCTATGAATGCCATCTTCAAGTCAAACTACCACTTCAGATTTCTGCAGTATAATTATAGACACTCATTTTATGCTCCAATTTATGCATGAAAAACATGTCCTCAAATTGCCTCCTTTGTAGCCTTCTGGTGCCTGCAGACTAAGGAAGGAAAAACATTCCAAAGAGTGAGCAAAAATATTCCAGCTCAAAAGTATCTGTGCATCTCACCAGTAAATTATTGCATGGCAAAATGGTTGTAGCTTCCTACAAACCATTTAGGACTTTGTGCCAAACCAATATCATCAAGTCTACCATGAAATACTGAAAACCAGTGCAGAAAACACAAGAACAGCTCAAATGCATTCCCAGCACACAACCCGTTCTGCAAAGCAAGGCATAACAGACCCTCAGTACCATTAACTTCTAAGTGATTCAAAATATTGCCTAATAAAATCTAAGATACTGCACTTGAGCCTTGACATGACCAATGCATGGTGAACTCCATCAGCTCTGTAAGCCCCCTTTGTTAACAGCTGCTTCCAAAGCCAGCAAGCCCTTCAAATGCCAAAATGAGAAGTGCATCATCTGTTCTACAGCCATTCTGGACACATGATCTTAATTCTGCCTCATATAACTCAGCCAAACACACATCAAATTTATTAGCATCATCCCACTGCTCAGTCTAGGTCAGGTCTCAATCAGAATCACATGAAAACAGACCCCCAAAGCAGTTTGAATGCATGCTGAACAGCACAGGTTTTTTAGGTTATAAAATGCTTGATGCTTTCTTCTGCTAATGGCTTATAAATTAATCTCTTTAATTACTCCAATAATCTAATGTTCATTGCAAAAAGAAGCATAGGTCCAAGAGAACAATAAAATCTTAGACTAGAAACAAGAACAATTCCTTTAACAGTCTTTCCAGTTTGCAGTTAGGACTGTGGCATCACTATTCTAGACAAGTTTTTGAAATTGCATGATGCTTTCTACCTCAGGCTCTTAGAAACACTGACAAACACACAGCTGGATAGGCACTAAAAGGACAGTCTTTTGACATAATTGCAAGACACAAAATGAAGAGCTTAGTATGAAGAAGATGCTTAAGGTATTAAGAGAAAAAAAAATGTACTATTTTCCTCTCATGGGGAAAAATCAATCTGCTTTTAAGCAAGAAACCTTCCTCCTCGTCATGAAGGCAGAATCTGAAAAGTGATGGGTCTTAAGTCAAGTAAGGAGATAAGGTCTTGCAGAACAAAGTACATGGTTCAATTTATTAAATTGTTAATCCTTGTACACCTATGTATGTAGGGCTCATGTTTTAAAAGCAAACTCTGGTAAATAACTTGCTTAAAATAAGCTTGATGAAACCTTTAGCCTAAAATATAACTATTTCTCACATATATCAGATCCATTTACAGCTAATACTCAACTTTCAATAAACTACCAACTTATCTCAATGTAAATTTTGTTGAGCATCCATATCACAAACAGCAGCACCCTATCCACTTACCCAATACTATTCAATTTGCATGTGCTTAAGCCTGCATGAGGTATATTTAAACTTTAGCTCAAAACTGGTATTTGTCAGATTTTCATGTAAAAGAAATCAGAAAACATATTTTTACAAATTCATACATACAATTTTTAGATGTTAAGTCCATCAGCATACCTCACAGAGAATTTAAATTAAGACAGGAAAAAGTTACCCAAAGTCCCTCTGTAAGGATGTTTCTTTCACCAGGTAAAACTGATATTGGGTAAATTAAAATACTTGCTCTGAATTTTTATCCTGCAATGGCTGAGTTAGTTTTCTCCAGGGATTGTATGCAGAGTCTATACTGTAGAGGCGCATGTGCATGGCCAACACATGAAACAGCTGATCTGAAAGGTGAAGAAGACAGATTGCTGAGTATTATATACAGTGATATGAACTATTTTACATTAAATTGCCATCATGTATTTTACAAGATTCTGAGAAGCCTGTCAATCATTCCAAATAAGCTGGTACCCTAACAAGCACATTTTTATTAAGGATTGATTTATGTCCCTAAAAAAGATTTGAAGAGAAGTAAGATTTCAATAGAAGGCAGCGAACACACATATATATACAGAAAAATGTTTCAGAGAAAGGCTGTTTAGAAAGCTTAGACCAGATCTCAGTTGTTTTGGTGCTCCATGTACCTAATTACAGGCCTGTTGAAAATCCTGTTTCGCATGCTGTTCTGTTGCCAAGGTTCCACACTCACTTCACTTGCCTCTCTAGTTTATGCCAGAAGTGGTGATTTCCTAAACAATTATTCTTAACAGTGACTAATATACTTTTAATTGATATACTTTGAGCTTTCATTCCTCTCTCTCACAGTTAAGTTTTGTGCACAAAATATTTGAAATTTAATCTAAAATTGCTATGAGTTCTGGCCTACGGCAGGATCACTTTGGTTCTTCATCTTTAAAAGCTTCATTATTCCTTCTGTCTTCATATGGTTATTTTGTAGGTAACTTTTGGACAAAAAAATCCCCAAACCAACAAACTTCTGACTACACGTCAATGACACTAAAGTAGCAACAGTCTTTATAATGTCAGAGATTTGTCTGTACAACCTGCAGGCAGAGTTTGCTGATATTCATAATTTCAAAACCTTCTGTACTTCCACTCTATCAAAAATATAATTTGCAAAACACTTGTAGAATTTTTTGAATGGAGGATGCACAATTACTCATGGAGATTTACTGCAGTACTTTTATATTAAAACGTACATTTTGTATTTATCTATGAATCATATGGTCACACAAATAAAGACAAATTCTAACCCTTCCTTCCATTACGCCACCCAAGAAGACAAGCACCATTTAGGTCAAGAGCATTTCCAGAAAGGTACATGCATCAAAAAGCACAGAATGGTTTGAGATGGAAGAAACCTTTAAAGGTCATCTAGTCCAAGCACCCTGCAATGAGCAGGGATATCTTCAACTACTCAGGATTCAGACTTCACTTTTTATCAATGAATCTTTACCTTCACAGGTTTATACTGAAATAATTCAAGTATCATTTCCCACAATTTTGCTTGCTTTTTTCTTCCTGTCACACTATATTCTGCTATTTGGAGTCATGCTTTTCCCCTGCTCAATTTTCTAGGACCCTGCTTCCTTTCTCCCTTTCATTTTAACTTTTTCTTTTAGTATCCTAACATCATCTTCCCTGTTCACCCTTTATTCTTTCAACTGATCCTTTTACATCTTTCTCTCTAAATCTCTCTCCCTCTCTTTAAAACCCACTTACTTAACCTGTGCACTCACAGGTCCTCTATTTCAAGTAGAAATAGCAGCTATTAATTTATTTTCCATAAATAGACAATTACTCAGAGGTACGCAATGGCCAAGAGAGTCGCATGATGAAATCAGCTGACTGCCAGAGCCTGAGGGCTGTAATTAGCTCCTGGGGTTTGTAAAATAATTGGAGCTGTAGATGGCATTGGAATTGATAGCTGCCACCTGCTTTCTGAATAAAAACACTCAATGAGGACAAAATAAGTCATCTTTTCTCCTGGCAAGAGATTCTTTGCTTGGTTGATAAAGTTGAAAACTCTGAAAATAATAGGAAAAAAACCACAACAACTTCATCAAATAATAGAAAAAACCCTCAAGCATGGTTTTATTTGGAATGAAACCCAAGAAGATATCCGTCCCTTCCCTCCTGCCTATTCACTGAGTGCTTTTTTTCCCCTCAACTGCTCCTTGCTTTAAACAGAAATGGGCAACTATGCAAATGAAAAAAAAAAAACCCTGAAAATTGTTCAGACTAATTCATCCCCTGTTCCTTTCACAGCTACTCTCCCGAGCTTTGACTAGTATGAAATTAAGCAGGCAAGCATCAAATTCTAGCACTGGAGGATTTATTTGTAATCTCCAAGCGTGTAGCAGTCATTGACTGCATCTGCCCAGGAAATGCCATGTCCTTATGCCTCAGGGACTGGCAGAAACCTGCTGTGATCCAAAGGAATACCAGAGAGCTCTTCCCGTGTTTTTGTGGAATGCATAATTCCAAAACATAAGCATAAAAACACAGAATGTCCTCCTATTTTCTTATACCCTACTTGGAACCTTTAAAATACATGTAAGGACTGTATTTAAACAAGTAGTAGCAAAACATGACCATGACAATGGCCTACAAACATCAGTCCTCCTGAGGAGTTGGAAGGGAGGCCACAACCTCACCAGCTATCCCAAAGCCCTCTGCCCTCACAGCCCATCTTGCAGCTGATCCTCCCAGACAGCCCACCTTGTACAGGGGAAAGGCACGACCTGGGTGTAGCTCAGAGTCACCAAAAGATCATTCTTAACCCATTTTTGTAGGAAGAATATTAATTTCAGAAAGTGCACCAGCAACAAAATTTGAAAAAAATTTGAATATGATCCTCCCCTTCTAATAACTTTGTAATATTTAAGGCAGGCTGCATCCAGATAATGTGAATAAATATAAAAATCACACAGTTTGGATGCACAATATAGCTTACTGCTGCAAGTCATCAGGGACTTGGCATGATTCTAAAATTTAGAAATTTGAGTGGGTAAGATTGCTACTGTTTTAAAACATGATCATAGGCTCGAGTATTACCTACACTGACACACTGCTGTCACAACTCTCTCAGGTTATGCCTTTGTTTTCACAGAATACATGTAAAGCTTAAACAATGCAAGTAGAACTAGCTTTCAGTTGTATTACCATTATTTCATCCATTTCTAAAAATTATGAAAGTAACTATTGTTATTCTCTTATTGTCACTGCTTTTCTGGGTAGATTTTACTTCTTGGAGTTAATCTATTGTGAGAGAGGAGCAATAAACTCAATTGGAATCTGTACTTTGAAAAGAGCAGCTCAATGGATATGACACTGTCTTTGCACTGGGACTGAAGCTGTAAGAGAGAGCATAATAATATTGCTCCTCTCACTAACCTCAAAGATATTGGGTATTTTGTCTATATATCCACACTGCACCAGCACTTGCAGCTGCATTCTTTACTGTTTTTAATAATAAAGCACACTCATTTTACAGATGTTGACAAAGCTCTTAAAAATAGTCTGCTATGTTACAGTGCAAAAAGCAGGAGCCCAAAAAGGCAACTTCACAGCCCTTTTCAGGTTTAGTGTGATATACACAGCACAAAAGACTAAATTCAAGACATAAAAAGACAGCAATTTGATAGATGAATGGTAGAAATTCTAAAAATGCTATGCTCAATGGACAAAAATGAGTGATTCAGGAAGCTGCATTCAGATTTTGGTCTCACTCATAATCTTGGTTTGATCTTTGCCAAAGCGATCCCAAGTTTCTACATAAGTTTTGCAGCCTTTTTTCTACTTGTTTTTTTTCTGGTCTCTTGACTGGTAAACTCAACTCTCAAATTACCAGAGTTCAAATCAGATGATGTTTTTTGTTATTAATTCTAATTCCGCAATTTGGAGCAATGTGCTCTCGTAACGAAAACAAAGAAAACTAAGGAATTAGCTGTCTTTGTATTGCTTGCAACAGCCTAGCTAATTATTTATACACCAATCTCTCTTTATTTTAGAATATACTGTCATGGAATTTTCTGTCTTGATCCAGATTTCCCTTTTTACATTCTCTAAATTAGTATTTATATTTACAATGTGAAAATATCACACAGTGACACAGCAGTTCACTGCAGGTAGAATTGAAAACATCCTCGTCTCAACTGTGAGGATCTTACCAGACTAGGGATGCTTCTCCCTTCTTCTCCCAAAGTTTCCTGGGACTATCAAGAAGAATGTAAATTATAACGAAAACCACTTGATACAACCTGATGGAACTTGATTGTTATTATTTTTCTCCTGGTAGAAATTTACATGGCTGACCTAGCAACAGCAGCTGCAAAGACCTGCTGACAATATCTTCCCACTCATCCCTGATCCAGTAGACTTGAATCAGTAAAAAAACCATGAAGGTCAGGAAAAGCCTATTAAGGCATTAAGACTGGATAGTCTTTACAAAATCTCTTACATCCTTTACTGTCTTAATTGCTGACGAAGTAGCTGATTACCCTCTACACCAAACTTGCCAGAGTATGAAATCAACTTCAGCAATTGATTTCTAACAGTACCTCTCTTTGCTTCTCCCACACTAGATAGTAGTGGCATATATACTAAGTGTTTTAGAAAATACTTAAGATCATCTGCTGGTGAGAAAAACTGCTTTTTCCAAGTAAGCATGAAAGGGCACCAAGGATCTGCAGACTGACAGCTCCTAACTGAAAAAAACCTCCAAATTAAGCAAACAAATACAAAAACCCAAACCCTGCAACACCAAAAAGTTCAACCAACCACAGAAACCCATTCTAGCATGGCATTCCTGAGAACTTCTTTTATTTTTTTTATTTTCACTGGCTGCAGAGAGCTGTGTAGGATTCTTTGCAACCATATCTACATCAAAGATTATAGAAATAAGACAGCTGCAACTCAATCTTGCAAATCACAAAAGAATTCAGTTTTTCTCCCAACAGGAAATACTAAGTGGCCCCAAGTGTCACTGCCCATATTGATAAAATGGAGACAGTCATTACTTTCAACATGGTTGAAAATTTTGATAAAGAAGAATGATGAAGAGAAACAATGAGTTTCTATGCTCACAAAAACACTAAAAGCACTGATTAAACTGATGCTAACACCATCATCAAGATAAAGGCTTCAAATGAATGAGAAAAAGACAATGAACTAACCAACCAACAAAAACAATTCCCATGAAGCAATACTGTTTCTCAACGTTTAGTGCCACTGTAGAAGTTACAAAGGTCCCAGATGTTCTACTTAAGAAGAGTTTCAGCAACTCTTAAATAACTTTTTGATGTTCAGTTGTAAATAACATCCTCTGCAATTAATGCAGTTGATTCTGCAATGCCAGACTGCTATTTATGGGAAGCATAAGGATAAGGAGCTCATTTACAGAGAAACTGAAGCCAGAAGACAAGAGGATAAAATATTCTGTCTTTACCCAAAACTCTAACCCTATCCTTCTCACAAAGGGGAAAATGGAAAAAAAACAAAACAAAACAAAAAAAAAAACAACAAAAAAACCAAAAAAAACCCCACACAACCAAAAAACCAAAAAAACTCCCAGACAGATGGAAAGAAAAGTACTATTTAAAAGTTATAAAGGGAAGATTATAGATTCATTTATATGTAACTTTTAAATTTTATGGAACTGTTCATCAACTACAGCAAGATATCCAGAGTATGAATAGCAAATAAAAACATCTATAGAAGTTAAAGAGAGGTCACAGAATCAGAGAATGCTTAGGGTTGGAATGGACCTTAAAGATCATCTAGTTCCAACTCCCTCAGATCGCTGCCATATTCCATTAGCCAGGGTTGCTCAAGGCCCTACATAAAACCTGCACAGAGAAATCATAATTATTCAGCCGTAATGCTGTGTTTTGACCCTGTTTGATAAGTACAGAACAATTAAGAGAAACAGGTCTATTACACTTAATAAAACAGAAAAATAAGACCTGTACAGTTGTTATATATCATAATTTTCCCTAAACTCAAGAGAATTTGCAAGGCCATAGACTCTAAATCTGTCATGTAGTCCTTCAAATAGGACTTGATTTTTAAGTAAAAACTAATAGGATAGTATTTCCATTTTTTGGTTGCACACACACACACAAAACTTTAAGCCTTAAAATGGCAATTTTACAGGCAAATTTTCTTCACTATTCTTCTCACACACACTTGGGCACTGATACTAAGAGCTACATTAATAATTCTTAATTTTACTTCCCAAGATGAACTACCCTCATGGAGCAATCTACTGAAACAGCTCTTGACCTGCTTGTTCCCACCATCTTCCCTGATGTTTGCTGCTGTAACAGCTCACCTGGGATAACATATTCTATTTTCCACAATATCTAATCACCAAACTTCACAGTTGTTACAAGACTATTACAGAGTGGTATGCTTAATCACAAAAGAAACCCCTCAGTATCTCACACACAGAAAATGCCAAACCAGGTTATGTTTTAGATTACTTCTGCTGAACCTGACATGAAGATGTTTAAAAACAAAAGCAGTTTCAATACTGTCAAGGAAGACTTGAACAAAACAGTATTCAAGTTCTAGATGGGGTATGGATTTTAAAAACCATTCTTCCCTCACTGCAGAGACAATGAAAAAGTTGAAGGTACACTTTAAATGAAACTTCAGAAGCAGGATTGCTCTTAGAAAAATAAATTACTACAGAAGGATGATAAAATATACTTCAGAATATGAATTTAGAGAACTGCAATTTTTCATAACTTAAATGCAAGAATATGGAAGGAGCAATGAAGGAAACACACAATTATATAATAGTGAAAACAAACCTCGCTACATATGTAAAGCTAACTCTGCTCCCACTGGTCATATTTAGCCTAATGTCCAAACTTAAATATAATAATAATAAATGGAAATACTGTACAGGTCTGTTCCAGGAGAATCCCATTAGCTTACATTAAAAAACAAGTCTATTTTAATGCAAGATTAAATATGACTAGATTGCTACATAACAATTTTACGAAGTACCAATTCAGAACATGAACAACATGTGGACATTTTAACAATGAATAGATGACATTCACCTCTCTGTGCTGCTTAATGCAACAACACATTCATATATGTAGTGCCTTTACCTGGAAGGCCTTGAATGTTTGTCGAGTGCAAGATAAATATAAAAAACACCAATATGACTGATGTAGATGTAAATAAGAAAATTTACCATTCTACCCAAAAGTGTGGAAAAAACCAAGTGCATTGTGGTAAAATGCCATCCACACCCCTTTTTCAGAAACATGACTATAATGCTTTTAGCAACTGCTAAAGGAAAAAGCTCTAGTATAACACACCCAAAATTACACAACTGTTTAAGAAAGGAACAGAAAAACATTACTGTGAACAAAGTGCAATGTATTGTAAGTAGAAAAATACTTCGAGGTAGTTTCTCCTTTTATAACATCTGATGAAGTGCAAATAGCAACTGAAGCTAGAGAGACGTACACAAAGGAAGCCACCCACCAATCCAGTGGTTCAAACACTCTCTGCAAAATCATAATCTGCCAGCACTTAGTGACATTAATTGATGAAACACCACCAGAAAATCCATTCTCTTTTAAATCTATTTATCTAGCTAGTTTTTAAATAGGTACATGTAACAAAAATTTGATGTGATGTCAAACATTCCACAGTGTTTTAAGATGAAATGAATGTGTTTCATTCCACTTTTATATTAAAATATAAATCCCACATAAAAACGGAGATGTCCTGATTTTGAAAAACTGTCAGTAAGATAAAAACATGACCTTGCAGATTACTGGCCACTTCCCTGCATACATTCTTCTAAACTCTAAAATGTCAAGCAATTTTATTGCCAGTAAAGCCATGTGAAAACAAACTCATACACTCTCATTATGCGTAATCTCATTATGAATTTTTTCGCTTTCAAAAATTTTTCCATATTAGGCTGAAATCTCCACCCTAACCTGCTCATCCACGTTCTTCCAAATACATGCATGTGAAATGGGTAACACATTAGTAAGAAGCTAAAATTCAGGGAGAAAGTGTCTGTCTTACTAGGTGACCATACATGAAAATGCACTGTAATCTAAGTATAAATTATCTGCAGAACCCTGGCTGACTATATGCTTCACATTTGCACACAATGATCTAGAGATGTTCTTTTAACACATGCACTTTCCAGGTACTTAGGTCAGCTGAGAAAGAAAGGTAATGATGGTGGGGAAAGAAATGTGCAGTACAGTTTAAAGCTACTTTTTAAGTTAAAAACACATGAATGAAATTAGTTGAACTACATTTCCTAGCAGTAACAGAAGGTTTTTATCCTTTATGTGGGAATGTAGACAGAAGGAATGTGGACAGCACAGCACCTGGTGAGATTTCTTTGGTGGCTTGTCACCTCAAACAATGAGGAAAGCATCCCCCAGAAATTCTGTACTAAAAGACAGAGGTGGGACTAAGCTTTATTTTATCCCACAGAATCTGCTGCTATTTCTACATAAGCTTGACTCAAATAAGCAGCAACAGCAGTAGTAGTAGTAGTAGTAGCAGCAATATACTTTCCAATTTTTCCTGGCAAAAGAAAATGTCCACTTGTAACTGTTTATACTCCAGTAAAAGATTGAAATATTTTCTTAAAAGAAAAAACCACTTCTGGCAGCAAGAAGTTGCTTTATTTGACAATTACTAAAGGTTTCAGAACAACAAAATTTGAAAATCTCTATGAAAGAAAATTTGCAAAACTTTGTGGAAGAACTAGGCAAATTAAAGTCATGGGATGTTGTAGCTGCATATTTCTAAGTAGGACACCAAGTCATGAGCTGTATTAGCATTCAGAAAACAAACTTCTTTTCTTTTGCTAGCAACAACTAGGGTGAAAAAAAGTTTTCCTGCTTCACCCTTAAAACACTTCTAGTGTGACACTTTCTAGTGTCACAAAAATGCAAACTTATTAAAAATACTGCATGCATAGTATGACAATTGATTTCTAAATAATTGTACTCACAAAACATGAACAGCTCTAATGAAGAATTTCTGCATATTAGTTTTCAGATTTCTCTAACAGAAACAAAAAACCAAAGACTCCTTATGTCAGAAAAAAGGTTTTAAAAGGAAAAACTTGATGTAATTTAGAAAATACCAGAAAGAAGCAGACATCTTTATTCAATATTCTAATAATTTATACTGCATTTAATAACATGCAACTTACTTAAACATGATCTCTTCCCAGCTGTGCTTGCACCTCCTGAACACAAATTTCCTCCTCGATGGACCAGCTCAAGTTCCAAGTTGGTTCTGTAAGAAAAACGTAACAGTATTGAATGGAACATTATTGAAGCTTCTACGGACACAAATAAACCATGACAAACTCCTAGCATACACTAAATAAAAGAGTACTATGAACCAATCTTTAGTGTGAAATACTGCCAAAATAAAGCTCAGAACAAAACAAACGTTATCAAGATATTCTCATATATGATTTTAAGTACTATATTAACATAGTACTGTATTGAGTTGTGAGAGAAGAATTAAAAAATATTAATTCTGTGGCTTTCTTCTGTATGTACACACAGTATAATAAGGGAATTTATGTGCAAATCTGGAAAAACAATATACAGATTGGCTAATTTTCAGTCAATCATATACATCTAGAAAGTGTTCTCTTTTTTGGCAGAGCTTTTGTTTCACTTTCAACAATCAGAAAGTACAATGGATTTGGCATCAACTAAGTATGAATACAGTCTAAATTATAATTAAAGCACTGCCCTTTATAGATAAGTTAGTTAATAAAAGCCTTGGAGGTTAATTCTGAATGAAATGCTATTCACTGCAGCTCATTAGTATGAAACAGGAATTGTGTCACTGAATCTCTGCACATCATACTGATGGTTCCTTTCTTAGTATTACTGTAATCTGATACTTAGGCACCAATTGTTTAGGTCAAATTTGGTAATTCTGTTTAATTTTGGAATTTGATGTTTCACTACGGCATTATCTTTTACTCTCAAGATTTGGAGCAAACAATTTATGTTATATTCTCTGAGAACCTGTTTTAGTAAGTCAACATACATTTTGAAAATTAAAATAAAGGAATATAATTCTGTTATTCTGAAGTGGTGTTTTGCTAATTCAATCCAAACTGCAAATCTCATTCTAAACATATTTTTGTCCTTTAATGAAAAATGAAACAATTTTAGATTTGATATAATGTGACTGAATCCGTATTAAAATCTATTCTAGAATTTCAGGCACATAATACATCCAAGCTAAGAACATCCCCCCTCCTCCCCCCATATATTTAAGAAGAAACTACAGGATTACTTTTATTCAAAACAAATTATTTTTAAGAATTTCAGCTTCATCAACTTGAAAGAATAATACATTTTGATATGCAGTGTTTGCTAAGATTCTTTCCTATGTTTTTAAAATAGCAACATTTCTGAATATTCCCATCCCTAAGTTTGCAGCTTATGCCATCCATTTCTGAAGGAATGCTTTAATCCTCTCTACTCAGAAAAGGCAATTTAACATTGATAATGTGCCTGCTCAGAGCTCCATCTGGTTGCTGCTGATAAGGGCATCTGTGTGACAGGGGAATTTTCCACTCTTCAGGCGATTTGCAGTGCTCACTGAACTTCTGAAAATCTACCAGCAAGGAAGCAGGGACAGGGATTTCATATTAGTGGACAAAACAGCAACTGCAGATCAGCATGTGCTAGTTCATCATGGGAATATGACAGAAATCAGTATGTTTTATTTCTATGAACCCTCTGATAACTAATTTGAAGAACAAAATCAGTGACAGTTTCCCATTAAAACCAAGATAAGTAAGATTTTAATCAAAAAGAAGGTTTAAGAATAATTTTCTAGATCTACAATTTTAAATTTCCCTTTCACTAAGGCATATGTGCCATTTTGCTAAACAAACCTCAGGGACAATTCTGAAAAATACCTCTTGCTGGTACACATGAGGTGTTCTATGGTACATTTTACTATAAGGAATGTAAGGAAAGTTATTTCTGTATCATATACTCTGTTCACATATATGATACCAAGTTCTTTATTGTCCTCAGCTCTGCAAAAGCAGCACCTTATAGCTCAGCTTTCTTGGAAATATAAGTACTAACCTTTTCCTTCAATGTATCTCTTTCAAACATATCTGTAACTTGGCATAAAAATGCACAGTAGAGAAAACATCTTCCGTGAAAATGAACACTTATCCTTCAGAAAATATCCTACATCATTTATAGATGTCAATTATTTTTGAAGACCAGTGTATCTGCTCCCTAATTTGAGCTCCCTTCTGCCTTGAGGATCTGTGTACCCTCTGCCCTTTACTTAAGAAAAGTAATGAAGAAAAACTGGGGGCATCTGATAGAAGCGTGGAACACAGAGTGGTCTCTGAAAGAATCCTTTGCTATCTCGGACTCCTCAACATGAAGGAAAGAGAATGAGAAAGAAAATCCATATGAGTGTCTTCTTTTCCTATCTAGAAATCTCAGTGTCATTCATTGGAGCAAAAATTTTTGTAGAACGTTGCCTTTATCCTCCTCACTCACAGAAAAAACCCTGAGAAAATGCAGTCAGCTGTCCTGACTACTGATAAAAACCAGACCTACTTCATCCTTTCTTGGGTGTTTTTATTAAAAGAACGTATTGAGGGTGAGAAGGGTGACTTCATATTTCTGAGAATTCATACCAGGACAGAGTAGGGGGAAGTAAAAATGAAATGTTCTTTCCAGAAGGGAAATATATTTGGATGGACTTGCTCGTCCTATTGGGACAGAAGCAACATACTAAGCACTATCACATTTCTCACTTCAATTTACAAACACAACATTTACATGGAAAAACCCCAGATACTGAGACACAGACTGAGAAGGAAAGAACACATGGCTCTTACGTTAGTCTATACGTAGCTGACAGAAAAACCAAAGGTTTGTTTGCACAGCCAACAAAAGCAAGAAATCTACTGCTGTGCAATACATAAACAGTCCTCCAGGATCTCACCACAGCCTTCAATGCTTTGAATTGGAACTATTAAAATTAAAGCTAGGCACACACGATTCAGGAATGACGCCCTACACTAATCTCATAAATGTCAGCAAAGAGGAGGAGGAATGCAGGAAAAGAGTACAAATTTAACAAGATTTGACTGCTGGAAAAGCAGTAGGTAGCCAAGGAGCTGCTGTTCCAGCTGTGCATGCAAAGCAGGATGCCAAGACCCAGAATGCCTTTTTTGCTAGAAAACAGAAAGCAGCTACCCCTCCCATGAGGTGGTAGAGAGTTCTTCTGTTATTTTTTTTTTCTGCTACCAGTGACATATGCCTGGTAAGCAAAATGAAGAAAAGTAAGTTCCTTTTTTCCTGAAGGAGAAAGAATAACCTGCAGCAACTGGCTACGTGTCGTTTCACATTCCTACTCCAGCTTGCAGTAATCCACTGCAAAGCTGGCATTCAGCTGTAAACTGGCATCTTTTAGAACAGGAGATGATGTCATCTTCTGATTGAAAATGGAACATGACTTATAAGAAGATTAAGAGTGTTTAATTAACATGGAATTATACAGATTTAATCAAAATATCATTGTATTTAAATGCTCATCTAAACAAAAGTTAAATACCAGGAAAAACTGTGCAACAGCTGTAGATGGTCTGAGCAAAAACAATTAAATGCTTCAGAACACCTGGAACTAGAAATGCTCAAAGGTTACTGTTTGGTAAGGAACACAAGGGTATCATTACCTCAAGAACAACTCTGGATGGAAATAAGGAAGAAATAGGTCCAATGACAGGAATGACTTACAGAAAGTAAATTACTTCAGTATGCAATTTTAATCATGGATAGTTTGTTGTTTGATTACGTAAAATTAAACACATAATAAAATCATACAAAGAAAACTCTTCCAGTTTGGAAGATGATGTACAGATTTATTTCATAGATACAAACTGTAAAGTTGAATTAAAATGTCTATTTAAAAGTTTAATTTTTTTAACCCTATAGTTCTTAGGCAACTGTCAAGTAGTAGAAGCATGTAAATCTGGATTGCTGCACTGAAAAGCAAGACAAGTTAACCACCTTGAAGCTGGATCAGCTAGGTTCATTCACAAGTGATCTTATGAACTACAGTAACAATACAGAAGGCTGGATCCACCATCTGAAATTCTCCAAACATGGATAAACAGAAAATTGGTGACACAAGACTAACAGGAAGAGATCACAAGGACTAGAAGTGACATATCCTAATCTTAGTGGTCAACCATGATTTCTCTCTCCAGCACTGCAAGCAGCAATAAAATGCTGTTCTGGTTTGAAGTATTTTTAACTCTTTGAATGAAAACAAATCTTGAGCTCTGTGTGTAAATATGAAAGTAATAGATAGATACATTTCAAATATGTTTAGCTAGCATTTTAAAAGTTATATAACACTAAAAATGTATTTTAACACCATTTTTGTATCTTAAATAGCACGTCAAATTATGGTTACAAGTAATCACACTTTGATATGTGAAACAATAATTTTGAGTCCTTGTATTTTTGAAAGAGTATTTAATTGTATTGATCAAACATGTAATTGCTAAAAATCCCAACATCACTTATCCTTAGCATATGCCACTTAAAAATTTAGAATAATCCTTTAGCTTGCTATGTAGAAAATTTCGTAGCTCTTCTGTATCAGTTAAAATACTCTGAAAGAATACAGATAGTATTTCTTTTAATAGAATAATGCAATAATCCAAGTCAGAGGAAAATTCTGGAGATTAGATGGTCTAATCTTCTGTGAAAAGCAGAACCTTAAGTTTGATTACCCAGAGTCCTGCTGAGCCAAACCTTGAATATTTCCACTGCTTATATACTAAAGACACTCAGCAATCAGAGTTCATGAAACTGCAATAAAAAAATGCTACTCAATGGCATCACTTCTATGCTTGCAGTTTCTCTGCAGTCAGCACTTCCCTTCAGGCCTCAGGAAGTCAGAGTTTAGAAAATTATTAGCTTAATGAGTATTTCAAGTTCTTATGGGAAAACCTGGTATTACAGTAACTCTGAATAGATTAACCATTCAGAGTACCTTAACATTAATGGCATAGAAGGAGGGACTGATTTTTTTTTTGGAGAGTGTACGTGACACTGACAGCTCTAAAAATAGAATCAAACATCACAAAGAAAATGCTGCTGGTTTCAACACTTTTTCAGAAGTCTAAAGACTACATGAAGAGAAATTCGTGGTTGCTGACATAATAAAAAAAGCTGCTTCTGTGATCTCCTTTTAAGTAAATAAAACTAACATGTGGCAGGGAGATAAAAAATACCTTGTGATTTAAAAACTAGCAATATGGCAATGATACTGAAAAAAAATCTCATTTTGCAGAGTAGATTTGACAATTTGAGAAAGTAAAACAAGAAATGTAACATAAAATTTTGATATAAGGAAAGCAAAACTTTGAATTAAGATGAAAACTAAATAAGCATACGACACAATGTTCTCTGGGTTTTGTGACACTGCTGCACATAGTAAACATGAACTGAGAGGCACATATCTTGCATAATGCCTGTATATGAAAATCAGGAAATGTAACCTAGATGTACTGAGTATTCAAAAAGTGTGTTTTGGAGAGGATGAAGTATTTTCAAAATGCTTTCTTTTTTAAGAAAGCTATCTAGTGGCTAATACCATTAGTCAGAAATACAAAAGAAAAAATGTAAAAACATACCCACCTGGCTACAGAATACATAAACAGAAAATCATTGTCAGGTGATCCAGGAGTCTTACTATAATCTGTATACTTCTTCTGTGTGGTACTTTTTATATCTTTCATTACAGATTCCATTTCTTTACTGAGGTTGGTTTCAGACTGTGAACAAAGACACAAAAGAAGATTAGTTAATTTTACCTGAAGAAATGCAGTAGTTGATTGTAAAGCGTAGCACTTTCATATTTGTAAAATACATTTGTAGGTTATGAAAAAATGCGCATTAAATGTCAGTATTCTGTCTCACAGAAGTGTCAGAATAATGTAGAAAGTTATTCTGTTTTGTCTATCTCCTAAGTTTAAAAATCTCAGTGCTTGTGCTATTTTAAAATATATTTGCACTGTACACAAAAACACAAAACATCTCCATCAAGACTTGAAGGTAACAAAATTTAATATAATTTATTCTGTCATTTAGAGGACCTCACGAAGCTTTGTAACACATGAGCAAATTGCTCTTTCTGTAAAACAAATAGTCCATACCTACAAAGTTCTTAAGAGACATTGTTTAAATAGCTTCCAGTTACAAGATTATTGCTGTTTTTTTCATTGCATGGAAATTATATATATATTTTGTATTACATGACTTCATTCTATGTAAATTACTATGGAGAAAACTGAAAATGTACTCAATAAAAAATTGTAATTATCACATTTTTCACAGCTTTCAACTGTTTATTTTTAGTAGGTAATGCAGTAAATGCTTTAAGTTTCTTGATAAGAAACCAATAATATGTTGTCTCCAACATCAGAAGAAAATGAACTCCCCGAGGTTGCCAGGTTTCTAAGAGATCATAAATGCAATATAACATAAAAACTGAAAGGTAGAGGCAAATTAACAAGGATCTTTCTGCCTTACACTGATGCTTACTGGGAAAGTTCCCAGCTGTTCTTGAAGGTCTTCCACCTCTTGCACAAGATCTTGCATACACTTGTTACTATGACTTTGCCAAACGCTTCTTTCCATGTTGTTTCCAGGATAACAAGGAAGAACACTGTTGGCAAACTGCCTACACAGGGGACAGGTAAATTCTCCTTTGTCCACTGAAAAACCCTGGAGGACTTGGTCATTCTAAAAGAAAATAAAGAAGATGTAGCTGAAACTTGCAAATGATTATTGTTTTTTTAGCTTGATATTTCAGATGTATAGCTAAAAAAACTAAGTCTAAAACCAAAAACTGTAAGAAAGAATAATTAGAATAGTTCCCCATTTTACTGACAAAGGTCTTACTTACTAGAGACTGTCTTACAATCCTCCAACTCAATTACTTTTCCTGATTTTTAAGCACTCTACATTGTGAACAATATCTGCGTAATAGTAGATAAATAAAGTAGAAAGACTTCAGTGGAGTATTTCCAACATTTCATGTGTGCTGCCTTTTCTGACAATTCCCATAAAGTTTGGGACTCCAAGTACAGGCTGAAAAAAGTCTAATCAAGTAGCCACTGGCAAACAGTGTGAGAAGGACCCTGTTTATTTCCTGTATCACATGAAGTATGAAAGAATGGACACAGAAGTACATTTTGGAAAAGTGAGGACATGTCCTCAGTATTCCTGTTAACTGGCAAAAAACCTTGCTTCAGCTTCATGAGTTTCCCATGTTGATACCTAACAGTATTATGTAAAAATAAATGTTTTATCCAGATGAACACAGGTCTATATAAATGATCTCAGTCTCAAAAATCATAGTAAATAGTCAAAATTATCATGCACTCATCTAGGTACTAGTAAAACATGCTAGGATCAGAAGTTCACTTAAATAATCTAGAATCTTCAAGAACACAATTACATGGAATAACAGTTTGTTTCAAGTTTAATAGAGAATCCACCAGAAAAATGACTTCAGAATTTATATGAGGCAAAAAAAAACTTTTCCAAAATTTTGTAAAATGAGACTCTACCATCAAAGTCCAGATTTTACTGCTATATTACTTTATGTAATTTTTATGTTGTTTTATATTTATCTTTATGACACAATTACTGCTGCAAGCAAATTTAAATTGATATGGAAAAGAACAATTCATCACGGGATCCAAGAAAAGTTACACACCTCATAGTTATTTTAGAGGTTAAGTTTCAAAGTATGAATAATGCTGATACTAAAACGATAAGGAATTGCTCAGTTTTTCTCAAAATGAAAAGAAATCAACAAAAATTATAAAAAAAACCCTAAACCGCAAAAAACAAAGCCCACAAACACCCTCCCCCACCAACCATCTCCCTCTCCCAGTCAAACAAAACCCCACCAGAAGACCCACCAAACCCAAAACATGAAGAACTATCTTGTAAATTAATCTTGAACCAAAATGCTGGTTCATATGAAAGAAGAAGCCATCACTTAGTCTTTATTTTTTTGTGCTGGTTAATTTTGTAAAAGATTTTTTCCGATATATCAGAATAACTGAAAACAAAGTACTTTTGTGAGTAATGTCAAGATGCAGTAAGAGATTAAGTTATTTAGGTCTTGAAACATAATAAAACCATTCTGTACATTCATACAAAACATTTGATTGATCTGATTTGAACAGCATAAATCCAACTGATTTCAATAAAAGCCGTTCAGATCCAAATAAACAACTATGATCTTCAGTTTTCCTTACCCTTAAGGATTCCATGTAAGATTTGTGACAATCTATGTGCAAAGTGTGACCACAAGTTTGTACATAAACACCTCCTTCCCAGCCTATTGACACTGCTTGTAGGCAGGAACTCTAAAACAAAGCAACAACAGTAAGAAAAAACAATGATTATATATAAAGCTATAAAAGTATTTACGAAAACTTCAAGATTTACAATATAGTACCTAATTAAAAGATATCCTGAGAAAATAAAGAAAAAATCAATTTTATAAAAAGCATAATTTACGCTGACTGACATGGCTGCTATTATGCTATTCTTTCCAATAGTTAAATTAAACTTCTGCAGTTCTTATCACTTAAGAGAACAACTTCTTTAAGGAATCTCTTGTATTACTGCATAAAGGTGGGTCTAACTCCAACAGCTGTACCAACAGCTGTGTTAGAATAAAAATTGACAGCTTTTCCACTTTAAAGGCAATCTAATCTTCTAAAGCTCATTATTTAGCTAGATAAACTGAAAAGCTGGCATCTCACCTAGGACTAGTCTATAGAAGCTAATTTAGGGTCACAGGTCCCATATTATTCGCCCTGAAAATGATTTCTCAGAACAGTTGTGTATTATCTTACATAGTAGGCACTAGCAAGGGAAGTCACAGGCAGCCCTTCCACAATGGTCTACAACTGAACATGTCCTGCAACAAGAATTGGTTCTCAAAATGAAATGTGAAAAGCTGTACCTTGGCTTTTTGAAGTAATGCAAACCTGTTTGGAACAGCCAACAGAACTGCAAAGCAGACATTTACTATCAATTAATGTAAAATTGAACTCCAGATGTTGCACAGAGTTGAGGTTTCAGTAGAAGAGGATGCACTTTACTGGTTTCTCCTTCCCATTCACTCATACTCCCCGTTTTTGTAGTGGCTCAGAAATCTGTTACAGATTAAAACAACTCTTTCCACTTACTCGGTGCTTTCAAAATATTTTTACCTGATAAGAGCAATTCCTTGACTGGGTTCTCTGAACGGCGACAAGAGAACTGGTGTTCACTTAGACAATGAACCCAAATTTCAATTGTGTGGTCACACTGGCTTGTGAAATACCTTCTTCTAGAGAATATCTGTGTGGATGTTTAATGACTGTGTAGCCTGTAGGTATACTAGATGCCTATTGCCATAATTATAACTGGGGAATGTAAATATAACTGGGGAATTTCTGGGGAAAGCCAGAAATTACTTAAAAATAAGGTCCTTAAAAATAAGGTCCCTATCAAATGTAAACACTTCAGAATGACTGCAACATGAAAAAGCATTCACTAAATGTAGAAATGAAACTAGGAGAACTCTAAGTTGTAATTTCATTTATCTTTTTACAAACAAGTGTTTCTGAAGTGGTAGTTGTGCTGGCATGAAATCCTTACATCCTTGAAGTAGCGCTGCAGAGTGGTGAGCCTCACGTCGTGCAGCGCCGCACAGGTGTCCCAGGGGTAGATCTGCTCCTCCTCAGTCGTGGGGAGCCTCTTTGGCTCAGTGCTATTGCGGCACTGCCCCAGCACTGCGGGAAGAAAAGCAGCAACACACAATGCAACGGGAACATCAGGCTAAACAATCAGGCAACTTTGGTTTGTAACTACAATGCACTTTGTTGATGTTACAAAGTAAAAACTTACTCAAGAATCTAAACACTGAAAGTTGTTCTTTTGCATTTGTACGTAATATATATATGTATATATACAAACACCTATGTCCACTAACACCCATATCTACATGCAGACACACTGATGGCTATTTAATTTTTTTTTCCTTCCAGTACTGATTTTCCTGCAGGTTTGTAATGCAATGCTGCATTTGCAAAAGCTAACAGAAATTAGGAGGGAATTAAATTGTTTGTTCTTTCCCCAAACTTTAAAAAAGTTCCTTATGTGTCTCAGAGAGGACCATCCACAAAAGAAATAGGAAATCTTGTGTTTCTAGACTTCACAACATACAACAGGATTTATGCACACACTAAAAGCTGCAGAAACACTGCTTTTCCTACAAGCCACACATTCATACCTGAGGATGCTTGTAATAGCACCACCAGCCCTGTAGGTCTGTCTTCAGTAGAAGGGCCACTTTGCCCACAAATAACACAGTCATATATTGCCTCAGAAACATGCTGTTCGGATGTAGCTACCTCCATGGCAATATCAGCATCTGGGGATTCTAAAAACAAATAGGAAAAAGTATATTAAACAGAAGTAAAGAAATCCAGTTGACGATTTCCATCTGAAGATGTGCAATCCATCTGCATTGAGGTAGTGATGAAAAACTACAAAATAATTTCTCCAGTTTATCTACAACTAAAACATTGTCAGCTGCTTGAAACAAACCTTTCTGCTTCCAAGAAAGACACCTACAAAATGAAGTACATGTTTTTCCATAGGCAAAATTACTCCCTGTGGAATTAAATGTTTTGTTTGAGATTTGTATTAAACTTGATCTCTAAAACTTCTGTAAAGCAGAGACCTAACTTTTATTTCATTAGATATATTTCTGAAAACTTTGAATATAGAGAGATGAAGGGCAACAAGATGACTGTCTAGTAAAACCAGATTTGCTCACAGCTGACTGAAACAACCATTTGAAAGAAAATTCTGTTTTCTCCATGGACCACATTGCTCCTTCCTAGGTGCACAGAAATGTTCAAGACTAAAGCTCAGCTCTGAAGTATCAAAGCCATTACGCTTGACACAGCTTTGATCACATGACAGTTGGTGGTGCTGATTTCAGGGCATGCCATTTTATGTTATGTTACAATTAAAGTTAAGAATTCTTTATTGGCTCGAAAGAAATGCACCTTACGACTACATGATCCACTCCTGGCTGCTCAGGAACACATACAGTGAGCCTCTTGATATAGAATATGTGGGTTCTTTGTGTCCTTCCTTGAACATAATTTTTCTAAAGGAAAACACTTCCTCCATACCTTCAAACCTTTCTTCTTCTGATAGAAGTAGGCTGAGGTACTGGATAGAGAATCCAAAAACCTTGAGTGCAGCAACAGTCTCATGCAGAATTGCTTTTAGGAGAACTGCTGTCTTCTGAAAGTACTACTAGTTTGGCACAGGAGGCTGCTGCCATAAGGAGAGGCCTTATGGATGCCAGGCAGAATATTTCTTTGCTATAGAAAGCTCTTGCTCACAGGGCTGAATCAAAATTTCACTGTTTTGGTTTTCCTAGTCAGTTATTGAGGGTTGTATGAAAATGAACCTCAATCTTCACTGACGTGCAGTTGTTAATATTGTACACATGTCTATCACCATCTAGTGGAAGCCAGATGCACAATGAAATAAAAAGCACAGTTCATCAACTGCTAATGTCCAAAACATCCAAGAAACTTAGAAGCAAATGGTAGCACAGAAGGGAGGAAGTAAACACTAAATTCTACTTTTTATATTTAACATCAATTGTGTAATGCATGATCATGTACACCTATGTATCAAATGCACAAATTGACAAGGACTAAAGTTTCAGCTTTCTTTTCCCTCTTTATCTAAAATATGGTCAGTACAACAGAAAATATGCAACCATTCAATATTTTTCAGAAGAACAGAAAAAGAATACAATGTATCAATCTGATTTTGAGCAATTCAATGGAAGTCATCAAAATCTGTCAATATTTAATTTACAAAATACCATTCATTCATCATAAATTGTGTATTTTTAGCCTAAAGGAAAAAACCCCAGAAGTCAGAATTTAAAACGTGTTTAAAAGCAGTTCAATATATGCAATTTCTAATATTGCCTATGGGGAACTGGCACATAAAAATCAGGCTAATTTAATTTTAGAACTCAATGATTAAGTGCATGTTTCCTTCACAGCTACTTAGATGCAGATGTAGCTGGCTACTCTGGCAAACAATAAACTTTCAAGGAAAGTAACCTATTAGCACCAAGGAAAACTTCCTAATAAAAAAAATCTGCACATGAGCTAGTAAAAGAAAGCAAAGGGATACTGACAAGAAATTAAAATCTCTTAATAAGTAAGCATACCAGAAAAACCATAACCAAACAAAACCCCTCACTTCTTGTCCTAATGATGTCAAGTGTGTGCCAATGAAAAATACATGGTAAGACACATGGTACTGGTATCAGTTCACCAAGTTTCTGTCATGAGTTTTGTCTCATGTTGTAGTACAACACATCCCCTTACAGTGGGTTCTGGAACTTTTCTTTGTCCTTAGGAATTATTTCATAAATCTGAATAAATATGAACCTTAAAACACCGAAGGAGGGTGGACAAATTTAAACTGTGACACAAATCCAAGGAAGAGCCAAACCCTGCAGTTCCCAAGAGTTTTTAAAAAGTTAATTATTTTGCTCTTTGTTTAGTTTTGTACCAATAAAAGTAGAGACACAAAGTTACAAAAACCTAGCACTTCCTACCTCCTAACAAATTACTGATCAATCTGCTAAAAACTAGCACACTGATGTACTGCAGAATGCATTGCTACCTGAATGCAATTTCATTTCTACTCTCCAGGGCTAAAGATGTATTCCATTATTTCCTCAACTCAGCAACACCCCAAAACCAAAAGGGCTCTAAACACAGTAAATATAGTTCACAATCTCCACTGACTGTAGTCAACATTTGTCCTGCTGTACACATTGTGTCAAAGCAGCCCCTTGGTATCAAAGCAACCATTAGTATGCTAATATTCTTTGCCCTGACCCAGAATATATATTCTCAAGAGATCAGTACCTAATTTATTTTTCTATCTGGGTTCAGAAGATTGAGTGTTAGGAAATATATGTCACCTTGCATTAAAACTCTGAGCTTCTTTTTAAGTCTAACTAAGGAATGTTTCATGAAGGACAAAATGACATCCTGCTAAGACACACATTGTAAGAAAGATATAAAAGATCATCTCCATACTTATTAGGATGTATTTTAAAAGTTTAAAAATCACACCAGCCATTTCAGACACATGAAAACTATTGAAGAAATGAAAGGTATCTTAGCATTTATAATTAACAACCAGTTTACAAATTTTTAATATGGTAAGTAGTTCAGTAGCTTGCTTGGAACAGATCATACTTGGTTTTTATAAAATTCAGACAGACATCTTAACAAATATAACTGTAATTTGTTAAAGGCTACTATGAACGTAGAACTGAGTAGTTTAGTTTTGTTCTTAGCAAGTCCTTTCTGAAGGTTATGAAGTTTCAAAAATCTCTTGCACAGAGTTCACACAGATAAACCCTGAGGCAGTGCTCTCAAAGAGCTCAGAGGAGCTGTAACCAGGAGCACGAAGAAGACCTCTGGAGCTGAAACCAACATCACGTTTTTGACTCTCTGGACAGTCCCTCAGGCACCTCAAGAGCTCTATCTGCTGTTCTTAGAACACTTTTCTTGGTTTATTTTTCTCCTTTTTTTGTTTATCCTGTAGTCTAACAGCTAAAGACAGCACAGTGGATGCTGTTCTATCCTAGCTCATTAACATAACTGTTTCTAAATTTCACCTAATTACTTCCAGGCAAGCTTGAATGGCAATGCAGTTCTGCAGATGTCACAGAATATAAATAGAATGTAATGGGGAGCACAAATGGAAAGTGCTACATAATTAGAATTTTTTTCTACAGTAACTATGTGAAAGAAAATGCCAACCTTTATTTTCAGAATCTCAGATGAATTTGTGCATGTCAATTCAAATAAATAAATTCTACTAGTAAAATGAGACACGTTTACTATTGAATAGTTAACATGTAATTAGGTAACTTCCTTTTAAGCCATGCTCATTGCAACATCCCAACAATCAAAGAGGAATCCCTCAGGGGATTAACAGTGCCTCTGTGCACTTTATTATTAAACACTTGAGAAACTAAGAAGAATATGCGTTATAATAAAATAATCTTTAAGCTTTGGCTGTTCTCCATTATTTCTATCTCTTCCTAGGCACATTTATTTTCAGAGTATTTCCAGTCTTCTATGCTGTCAATAGAAAGGTATTACAAAGTTTTTAAAGGCTATACCCAAAACCAATTACAGCGCTCACATTTTACCAGTGAGTCACAACTACTTTTATATAATTAAATTTTTAAAAGATGATGATGATAATAATATAAATTTGCCCAAATGACATCAGCTGAAACAGTGACCAAACAAGGGAGCTGAGGCCTCACCATCCCTGTATTTTTGACAGTATTATTACTGTTACAACAAGTGAACAAAACTAAGAAATAAACCTACTGCTGGTCTTCAACCTATAAGAAAAGTAACAGGTAACAGACTTTGTGTGAGAGGGGAATGAATTCCTACTGATTTTAGTATGAAAGGATTTTTTTTATTTTCAAACAGCTATTTCAGCACTGCTATGCTACGATTCAGGGTAAACCTATGAAATACATAAGAGCAGTTTTAAATTGAATCACTCCAGAAAGACTCGTTTCAGTTACTGTGTCTTGTGCTTTAAAATTAGAGTAACAATAGTTTCTGCAACATTTTCAGTAATTTTCTGTATGATACATATAGAGACTGCATTCACAGCTAAACAAACCACTTAGATTCAACAAGCTGAAGAAAATATTCCTGGCAAAAATTAATCTAGATTTTTAAACAAACCCTATGCACTATAAGGGTATATGAACTTACTTTCTGAAAGCTATTTTAATGCCAGTCAGAACATAAAAGCTAGTACTGGACTTTAGTACTACTTCAGTACTTTCACAACAATGTCAGAAAGTGGAATGACAACATAGAAGACACTGAAAATGGTTAGTGAAAATGCAAAGTATTTATTAGTTAACACAATGCCTGGAATTCTATGAAGTTGTTGCCAAATGTCTTTATGTAGCGTTAACTTTATGAAAATGTAGTTCATTAAGTTGATTCTATCTGGTGCTGTGCATGATCTGGTATAACTGACAACAAACACTACATTTTACACTGAGGCATCTGAAGTTATTAATTCTTTAAATACTAAGAAGCAAGGGATTTAAATCTTGCATGCCCAAGAACTTTTTAACAATCACAAACACAAAGGCCCAGGTCTGTCTATCTGAGAATTTAATACTAATTAACTAAAAGTTAAGTGTTCACAGTCCTTCAAAAAAATAAACACTGTGTAATTTACTGATTTAGCTACCATGATTCATCCCCAAATCAAAGCAGTTATCTTAAAACATAGCTTATAAAACTTATGCATGGAAGTATTTATGCATATATGCAGATATAGCTATAAAGCTATTGACAGATACATCTATATCCATATATATACACATATCTGATTTAATATATAAACCCCATCAAAGTTGTAATATGATGAATTCAAAATCTAAGTGACTTAAAAATCAAAGTTTCCCAGTGACTTGACCTGACTGTGCTGTAAAGTCAGTATTTGAAATAGAATACAATGTTATCATTTATAGCAACTGAGATGATCTAAAACTTATGCTTTCCCTATATTTATTTCCATAAATACATTTAAAAGGCAAAATTTTCACCTTATTGAACTTTGGGGCTCTATGGAAAAATAATCTTGAATTTTATTACTACATATTAAAGAAAAATACAATCTCAAAATACAAACTAATTTGGGGACATTTTATATTAAAGGTAAATGCTTTAAAACATAACACATATTTAATAATTTCATGTACTGTATATTAACAGAAACTAGAAATAAATTTATGTGCTACAGATTTAATCTACGTATTCAGTAGTATCTGTCCTAAAAACGAAGTAAAGCTCCCTAAGAAGTTAAAGTTAACAAATGGATACAAAAGTAGAATATGAGGGCAGGGTTTCGTGTTTGGTTAGAGTAGTTGATGGTTGGGTGTTTTTTGTGTGTGTCTTTGTTTTCTAAACAGAGTAGAAACCTTAATACTAACATGTGAGGAACAGACATAAAAGCGAGCATTCAACCACACAACAACTTACCAACATCCATGGCAGTTTCCATGAAGCTTTTCTGCCTTGAGGCAAATTCAGCCAACAATTTCTGTTGCCTTTCTCTGGCCTTCTGTCGCCTATGTGAAAGAAGGGGGAAGAAGAAAAAATAAGCATACATAAGGGAGCAGAAGAAAACTTTAAAATGTCAAGCTGATTACAATTACCACCCTAAACAGCATAATTCCTACTTAAGGTTGATCTAAAGGAATAATTTCCAAGCCTAAAAAAGGAATCTTTTGACTTTCGAAAGCAGAGGTTTTAAAGAAATTAGTGTTACTTTCTTCTGAGTCTGAAAAAACAGAATAAAATACTGTCCTAAAACACCCTTCAAAGGTGTTCACCACAGGATCTTTTAACAGATTAGGCCATAACATTGCAAGAAAAGGAATTCAAGACCCTAATCTTGACACTTTATCTGTTACACATAAGAAGAAAACTAGAGAACAATGTCATTTGTACAAAAATGAATACTTCTGTGAGAAACCAACATTTGCAAGTTAATGATAATAATAATAAAAGCCTACCTCATGCCCTTTTGAGATCAAGCTTGATGGCATGGGAAACACTTATGAATAATTTATTTTCTAACTAAGCCTGCTCACAGTGGTTCTTTCTCCCCCCACTTCCACCCAAGATGCTGATGTTGGCCACCAACAGCTTTTATATTGGGATTTAAAGAACCTTGAGATTGTGTCCAGATTAAAAACTCATCTCCCTGAAGCCAAGCTGACTTCACTAACTTTTCCTCATTGTTTGTCACAGGTCTGGATTTATAAATGGAAAACACTAGAGACTTACTCTTCTTCCATTTAAACTGTATCAGTGACCTGTACAAGGCTTTATGACCAGATACATAACTCCCTATACAAATATATACTGCAGTGGGTAGAGCAATATTGATGGATGTAAAAAGATAAAGAAAATAGACATTAATTTTCCTTACTTTTACATGAGTTTACAAATAAAGGAAATGGGAGAGTTGAAGTGGGAAAACCAAACAAAAGCCCTACACCACAGCTGCTCAGCACACAGAAAATGCCCTCAGCTGAGGGGGTTTACACAGCACCTCCGCAGTGCAGCTACAGAAGTCTACCACAGCTACACATTCTGTGCATCAGCATTTACAATGCATTTTTCCACTGCCCAGACACAATTCAGATAATTAACATGGGCTTTAAAAACATCATTCAGCATCTGATACCCTGCTGGGTGAGTCCTCTTTATTTTCAAGCCCTGTCTGGTTATCAGTGTCCTGGCACAGGAACTGGCATGCACAGAACATGCAACATAGCATGCTCACACAGTGTAACCTGTCATCCTGAGGTCACTTGTTTATAAGTCAAAGCTTCTAACTTGTCTTCTTAAAGGCCTCTGAAAGACCCAAATATCTCTGCCCATTTATCTGCTACACTGTACAGCCACCATTTCTCAAAATAACTTCTATTTACAACATCACTAAGATTTATTATTCTGAGGATCAGACCAGAGCATTCATTAGATTTGATTTTATTTATTTCTCCCTGGAAATTTCTCAATAAACACCTCAACTAAAAGCAGAGTGACTGTAAATAGATGCATTTAATAAGAAGACATAAACAAACTCTGACAGATTCAGTACAGCTCAGTAATTTTCCATGATGGCCCATGGGAATATGACACTGCAATTGAAAAAATACTGCAAGCAGCTCAAGCTTGCTTCTAGTTCTGCATTTCAGTTTCTATGGCAACAATCCATTGCCTGAGTGATGCCATTATGTGTTGAAGTAAGCTAAAAAAGGCCATTGCTTAATGTTCACAGTCTGCTCAGTCTTCACTGATACAAAACTGCAATTGGGGGGAAAATTAAAGCAATGGAAACAGTAAAAACTGCAGCCTGGCTGAACATTGTCACTCTGTGGGTTTACTAATTTCCGTTATCACATTGTCTTTCAATAAAGTTCATGGGTACACCAATATCATTATAAATTTCAGAAGAAGATAATAGTCACTCAGAATAACAAAAAATAGGAAACATTTATTTTTACCATTGCTTTAGCCCCAAAACTTAACAGAAAACTTAGCATGCCTCCCACAGATCATTGAAAATATCACATCCATTTATAGAGGGACACGAATGACCTTATCCTTTACTATATGAAAAGTTACTAGTTTCATCCATGCCCCTGCTTCTTCTGCACATAAATCTAGCACTTTTGAGTACCACATTAGTGATTAGGTGCCCAAGATGTAGCTGTGTTTTAGCTAAAGCAGCTATTCATCTTGGCTTTTCCTGATTAGCAATTTTTCATGCTAAACCTTGACTATTTCTCTCATTAAATGAACTATTACAAGTAATGCTGAAAATTAAACTATTGAATAAACACTACCAAGGCAAAACCAATTTTACTTTGTAAGGTATGTAACATACAAATATATTAAATCTATTAGCCATATTCTTATTTCCAGTACAGTGTAGACCTTGGACATATCAGAGATTTTAATGAAAAATCTGAAATGAAAAAGCAAACAAAAATAGCAGAAAAATAAAAGTAATCCAGAAACCAACTGGGTCAGATGACTGCACTTTTCTACTCAAATTTCTAGAACCACAACTACATATTCTGGTTTCATAAATGCTTCAAAATAGTGCATGAACAAGTACTCAATTGTCTTCTTGTCCATTCCAGCCTGTCCTCTCTACTTCAACTACCGTGGTAAGTACTCTGACCTGAATTCCCCACTTTCTATGCCCTAATCTTCTAACACTATCCACTGTCCGCTCCCTTCAAATCCCATGTTCCAGCCTGTTGCACCAACCAAGTGCCAGTCTCTTCCCAATCTAGCCAACTCTTCTTTGCAGCTGAGTCTATGACATCCCCCAAACAGCAATCTGTGTCTCTCATACCCTCCAGACACTGGCATACCTATTCCACACTCTCCTTCTCCTACCAACTCTCAAGACCCCATTCTTCCCCACTGAGATTTTCACAAAAAACTGGTTTTTTACATTTGCTACTCTTCTGTATTTTTGCCCTGATAACCCAGTTCTTCATATATCTTCATAACATCCCCATTTGCTGGCTTGAGTCTGCCCACATTAACTGATCACTTGCCCTGGCATCTTCTTTTTTTCCACTGGTACACTGGCCACAAGGTTTCCTCCTTCCATTCCAGTTTCAACACTACTCTGGTCATTTCTAGCTTTCCTCTTTGTCAGCTCTAGTTGCCATCTCCTAGCTGATTCCTCTTCCATAGGACTCTCAAGCCAACACAACATTTGCTGAAAGCCCAAGAGAAGCAGGGTCTCTGCATTCAGATTCAATACTGCTAGTATTCTGGGGACTTTCAGGACTCATTATATCCCAAATTAAACTCAAAACTGTCCAAACCTTTTTAAAAAAAACGAAATTCAGCCCTAAACAGATATATGGCATGAGAATTTTCAGGCCACATTGTAAGAAAATACAAACCTTTTTTTTTTTAAAAAATAAGAATTTTTTAAAAATTAAAAACATACTTTTAAAATTGAATGGGTCAAACAAGCAAAAAAAGGTAGAATTATTAAACCCTTGTATAGAAAACAAAACCCCAAAACAATCATGATGTGATGTGTTCATGTAAATGAACAGACAAATAAAAATTCTAACTTATCTTCAGGTTAAGCCACAAAAGCTAATACAATCTTAATTCTACACCTCTGTATGTATGAGTTTTATCAATGGCAACATAAAGGCTGAGCATGCATATTACATTAAATTATTTTTAAAATTTTCTAATGTAAATATCTAAAATAGCAAGGTACAGATGCTTCCTCAGTACCCATGTAAATCACGTATATTCAAACAAATAAAGAGAACTGTAGAATTAAGACTTACTCTTTTAGTATGTAATTCATACAAAATCCTAAAGATCAATCAATAGATGCACAATATACACTGTCCTTCTACTGCCCCTTTATCTTGTTATTAATGTTACCTTTCTTCTTTATCCAAAGTTTTCTTCTCTGCAGAACTAATCTTTTTTGGTGGTACAGGAGGCGTCACCTTCCTGCATATCTCTTCAATTATACGTTTATTCAATCTGCTCTGTACAGCAGCTTTCAGTAAAATTCTTTCTACTGCCGTCATTCCATCTCCGTGAGAGTATCTTGGAATTTCTGGGTGGACTAAAACATCCACATCATCCAGCCATGGGGGATAGTAAGAGTTTTGTTTTCCTGAGAGTTTGTGATGCAATTTAATCAGCAAAGACAGTATGCTTTCCTTGACTTCTAGAATGGCTGTGGTTAACTGGGGAGTTGCACCAGGCGCTGACCATTTCATCGACGTTTTGGGCCGAACCACCTGATTTGCCTCGCTGGTGTTCCGATTGATGATCTCCTGAAATTTCTTTCTACGTTCTGCAACCAAACTGAACACTTGAGCTGTCCCTGAGTTCTTGGGGAAAAAAATTATCATGATTAATTTGCAAAAATACAAGTATAAACAACACACATTTCTAAAGCTATGGAAAATATTTGAAGCTAGGAAGAACAGCATGAAACTTAAAGATTCTTCTTCACTCCCAAAACTGAAAATTAGGATAGCAAAATACTAAACCCACATATTGTATTTTTGTACAAGTCTGTTATGTGCAACAGCATAAAAAGCCAAGTACAAAAGTTAAATAACCATACCAAAACAATTAACAACTGGCTTTACTCTAGTCTAACTTACAGTTCAGTTACCCAAGTATTATTTCCTTAGTTTTTCTAGAATAGTAATGATTTCACTATCTTTATGTCATTTAAATGCCTTTATTCAAGTCTACTGAGCACTGTTGGGCAATGTAACTCATTATGTCACACAGGTGAATACAGGTGAGCCTGAAAATCCCCATGTTCATTGTGCATTTTATCTGGGTTTATTAGGTAAAATCCAGAAGCCACATACCCCTGTTTGCCAGCAGAACTTGCTATCCAGGGCATGTGAGCATATGAGTGCAGTTACATTAATGACAGAGCCCACTGAGATCTATCTTATACTACTCTTGCTTGCAGTACCAAATTAAGGATACATATACCAAAACCAGAGCAGAAAGATATTTCTTTAAGGTTCTGAACATGAAATTCAGCACACTAACATCTTACCCTCTTCCTCCTCAGAAGGCTAGGCAATTAAGAGACATCAAATATAAAAATGGGATTCTGACCATCATCTCACCTACCTTATGTTTTAATCTATTTCATGCCATCTCCCAACTTTAGATTTTGTCTATTTTTCTGACATGAACATGCAAAAGAAATATCCACTGCATTTCACAAGATCTGACACACAGTAATCTGAAGTGGTGTATACAACAGATAAAAAACCAACACTGATACATAGATTGTATCATCTACTGGCTATGTATCTTCCAGGATCCCATCATTTACATATTCCTTTGTTTACACCACAACAACAAAAAAATGCTATTAATCATTTCGAAAACACTTTCAATATAAGGTTAAACTTCCCTAGCCTCAAGAAATCTAAGACTATTCTATATTATTAAATGTTAGTAGTATCTTGCCAAGATCAAACAGACCTAAACACAAAGCTCAAGCAGTAAGCTATCAACAGCATTTTATATTTGATAGGAAGCTTTTATTTCCAAATACATATTAAAAATGTAAAAGTATTTTATTGCTTAAGCCTAACACCTAAGATTACCATCACGAACATGAAAAAAGCATGAGCCCTTGCAATATGAATTAAAAGGAAATTCAGGAAAATTAGAAGATTCCACGGAACACCAAGGTGAGCACAATTAAAGCAAGTTGCTAGTTAATCGCTTAGGAGAACAAACTGCACACAGATCTACCTCTCTCTGGAGGCTCTTCCGCCTTGAACTCTGGTAGATTGAGGACAAAAGAAGTCATTAAATACATCATTTGGAAGGAGGAATCATTTGAAATAACTTCTATTTCTGTTATCAGTACATATAGGAAAAATAACTTCAGGAAAAAAATACCCTAAGGAATTCATAAAAACAGTAACAAAAGAACAAAAATGCCAACACAGGCAACAACTTAAACTAACCTAGAGAATTTGGTATTTGCATCTACTCACTTGTGATGAAGCTAAACCATCAGAACTTGTACTTGCAGGTGGTTCTCTCTTCACCTCAGGAGCAGTTTCTGGTACTCTTACTCGGACGTAGTTAATGAAGTGACGCATGTTAGAAACCAAGTTACTGCCTGGAAACCAACTATCGTGGCAACGCTCTTGTCCACCTGCAGACTCCTAGAACAATTAAGAAAACCCAGGCATACTCTCTCTTATGTATTAAAATAATTTGTGCTGCTGTTGTAACTGTATTACAGAGGCCATAATATCTCCATGAGATAGGAACAGTATGCTGAACATTATGTTCCTCAACAAACCTAATATCCCTCTTAAAAATTTTGATAACTGATGTGAGGCCCATGAGGACCATAGGGATGATAAATACATAGGTCTAAGTATTTTATTTGAATATAATCAAATCTAGCCATAAGTGCTAGCTAGCAGAAGTAAAAGGAACTCCAGAGAGTAATCCAAAGCTGTACAATCGAAGATTTATATAAAAAATGAGAAATATAAAGAAGTCAATCTCTGGAAAAAAATGTGGCAAATTCTTAGTCAGAAAGAAGTGTTGATCAGTTAAAAAAACTATGGTAATAGAAGGGAATCTGGAATCACAAAAATAATGGCTCTTTATATTCAAATATCATTAAAAGTAGAATTAAAATTCTGACATTCATATATTTTAGAAGATACAGATCTGTGGCAATAAAATGCTCAGTGATAAGGATTTCAGTTGAAAATTTAGAGATTTTTAGACTCAATTATTTAAAATTTTTTTCCCCCATTTCTAGTACTAATTTACAGAGTAGTAAAAATCTAATCAATCTGAGCTGTCAGACTACATATACAGAAACTGCTGAAAAACATAACAAGATACCACACTCTTCCTCACAACAGCATGTTTTTGTTAGATGTTCCCTAGAGAAGTTAATAAAGATGTTTTAACTACTATGGTAAAATCTAATTTTAAAGTATACTGAGTCATTAAAAAATACTTTTGAAGAAAATGATGGTATTTATTCTTACCTCTTCATCTGATTCTTGTTCAGGAGAATTTTCCAACCCCAGCTCAATCAAATACAAAACCATGCAAAGAACATGCTCTGATAAATTCTGATGATCCATTAATATCTAGGTAGGAAAAGAGACATCATAGAAGATTAAGGCTTCAGTACATCTAAACTTAAAAGAGTGTTCTGGATAATACATTTTGGAGTCTCCAGCTTTTGTAGATTTTTTTGGTTTGTTTTTTAAAATTTGATTACAAATTATTTTGAGGTTTAGGAAAAACCTAACCTTTGACCATCACCACAAAAGCAAAATTTGATTTTACATCTTTCCAGTCAAACAAATTTGTCCCTCAAAGCTATTACTGGTTCAAGCTGTGATTTACTTTAACCCCAGAGCGACAGGTACAGTTTCACAGACACCACTACTGCCAGTCACATGCAAAAAGCGGCTCCAAGCCTTCCCTCCCTTTTCATGTGAGCAGTCACCAAAGGCCTCACAAGCTCCTAGTCCTATGAGCAATGCCAGCATAACTGGAAATACCACAAAGGTTAACATCAATTTAGTCCACAACCACCTTCACATAATCCTTTTTAGCTACAAATAATAAATTACCTTATCTTTAAATTAATAAACGCCCATATCTTTTTCCTAACACAGCTTTCAATGCATTGAGAGGAAGAACCACTACTGCTAAAATTACAAACCAGGACAACTTTCCTCTGGAGAATATTCTGAATTAAAGGAAAGAAAATGGCAAAAAATGCAAGTTACCAAAAACACAGGTGAGAAAATATGTTTAAAATTTCATTGTAGACAGGCTACTACACAAATTAGTATTTTTAGAGTGTAGCCTAGTAAAGTTTTAAATATGACTTGGTTTTGAATGGATGAATTTTCTAAGTAGATAAAGCCATTAAAAACATCAGACAAAGTTCTTAAAAATAGTATTATTTTACAACAGTCTTTCTAAAAAGTGACTGAGGAGCTGATTTAATCAATCCCAACCAAATCTGAGATGATAGAGGTTATTTAATCAAAAAGGGGGCTCAGTATTCTGTCAATATGAAGAGCACATGTATTGTACCATTTGGAATCAAAAATTATATTGATCAACCCTTCTGAAAAGTAACACCACCAAATATAGTTTACTGTTGTTCCACAGGAAGACCCAAAAGCCAGGAGATATAACAAAGGCTGTCATAAATAGGCAAAATTTCACAAAGAGAGTGGGCATTATTTAAGTCAACACACAGAATCAACCACTTTGTCTTTTTCACCATCCATAAATCTGGTGGAAAAGTATTCAGTATTTCAGCTAAAATGGCAGCCCAGTAATGGCTAAGATTTTCAAGATTTAAGCCCTTGAAGGATCTTAATGGAATAAGAGAAAAAGTGGCCAAAGACACCCAAGCAAGACAGTAAAAGATGATGCATTCCTTCCCTATATTCTCCATTTTTGTTCCATGTCAAAACGTCATTTATCTTCTACACAGTCCCAAGCTCTCCTTTCCTTCACCAGCCTTCCTGTAGTACAACAGGTGTTTTCTATTCAACAGAAGTTTAACAGTGAAACAAAATAAGAGTTTTAGGTAAGCTGGGAGCCCTTAAAAGAGCACAAAAGGAAAAGCCTGCCCAGGAAAAATGCTACGCAAAGCAATTTTGATAGTCCCTCATCTGCCTCTGCAGCACACTACTTTGAAAACACTAAGTACAGATTCCAAGTCCATTTTCTGATGAATGGACTCTTCAAAAAGGATGTGCTTCTCTTGAAGACAGCAGCCAACTATCAGAGATAAAACCAAACACAACTTAAAGGCACCTGAAACTAGCCCTGAAAACATTTGTTATAACATTATCAAAAGCCAGAATGTATTTAGAAATTATGTTAGAAATTACTGCAGTTATGAGACTTATTTGACATTGAGGATTTAAAATCATTAAAGTTGTGTATTTTTGAACAGGCACTGCTGATGCCTTAAACTTCTGCAGCAGGAGCCAAAGGAACACCACTCATGCCACTGTGCTCCCTGAACTCATCATGGAAAAACTGGTAGCTGATGGTTAATACAGCGTTCCTCAAAGTACAGGAACAGGATCTTTCATCCACTTGGGTACAGACTTAGTGTGTCTATATATGAAACAAACTTCCATGACATAACCAAAGTGGTAGGAAAAAAACTCCTACTAGACTTGAAAAATAAACCAAAACCAAAAATATTATATAAAATTGAACCTGACTACTCCAAATAAACTTTAAAAAGTCATGCTTCTAAGAATTTCTGTAAAAAACGTGGAAGTAAACCAATGCACTTAATGCTAATCACGACTGTACCTTGTAAAGAAGTGTGAAGAGCACGATGTGCAGGGTTTTACAGTGCAAAAGCTTTATGAGACCTCTGTAACTTGGGTGAAGTGGTGTTCTCTTCTTGTAAGGAGGCCATGGGTTTCCAGGGAATTTGCCACTTTGCTTTAAGCTGTTGAAACAAATGTTAAATGTTGAAACTACTGTTAAATACTGCAATAATGTAGAAACTGCTATAGATAAACTTTGCTTTGTGTACCTAAGGGTAAACTAAATTAAAAAAAATAAGACTCCTTCGAGTAAGTTGTAAATAATTTTTAAACAGTATCTTTGGTTAAGTATTTTATCTGTGATGACATTCACTACTTAATCTTTGGCCCTTCAGATGTATTTTTATACATTTATAGAAGAGTAACAGACTAAGATAACCAAAACTTTGATATTGCTTGTAAATGTATAGACTATTTAGACTATCAAGAACAAATCTGGGGCTTGAAAACACTGATAAACACTGGCAGTGAAAACAAACAATTTGTTATGGAAGGAGCAACAGTGTGATGTTGCATTTTAAAATGATCCAACTTACAATGCTGTGTATCTGTCCATTGCAGACTGCACATCTCTACGGTAAACTGTTCGAAGTATTACCATGACAGGGTCAAATTCCTTATCCCAAACTTCAGCTGTTGTTTAAAAGAAATTACATGTTAACATTCTCTTTAAAGACCTTACCACTTATTTTAGATTATCTTCTTAACTACTTGATTATGTCACTTCTATTATATATTTTATCCTGGCAAACTACAGCAATTTATAGTAATTCTTACTAATAATACTTTCTATACTAATAAGTACCACCATTTATCAAAATAGAAAAATAGTTTTTGTAAAATTTGATTGGCTTCAAAACAAAAAAATTACACTCTGTTAAGCAACCTCCAAAATATCATTCCTGTATGCATCTCATTTTGCTCTTTTTAATTTCCATGTATATGTGAGAAAAGGTTTACATTATTTTTCACTTGCTACATGATAAGCACAAGCCTCTTGAAAGTAGGGAGTAAGTAAAGACTCTGGAGCTGTTAGCAAGTAGATGATATTTTACCATTAATTGTAGTGAACAAAATCGGTGCAACTATACAATTTCTTGTTCAGTCTCAAAAATTGCCAAGCTTTGCATCAAATAATATGTAATCTACCCTTTTCGATTATGTCTTTGTTTTATAATTAGTATCTATGCATTATTTCAGCATTAAAATCTTAGTTACATCCATTTAATTCAGTAGTTCTAAAGTGACATCCAGAGTGGCTGTCCAGAGCAATCACAAACAGAAAAATCTAAACAGTCTATAAAAGTATCCCATGTGACGGCCTTTTTTTTTTTTTTTTCGATTTACAATTTATTAAAAACAAAACAAAACAAAGTTCCAATCTAAAGCCAAATGAAGACATTAATTCTATGAATTGTTTTGAAATGTTTAGCCCTCATGACACAAAAAAATGAAGGCAAGATTCAATGACCTCAAAAAGAGGAAGAAACCCAGTGGATACAGAATTTTAGCTCCACCAGCAGGCGTAACACAACACAAGTGCTTACAACATTCTTCAAAGTTTCCACAGGCAGAAGTAAGCAGCTTTACCACACTTCTGAGATTAATTTTCCCCAAGCAGGAAGACAAGTGTCTATACTCCTAGCTAGTGGTCTATCCTCTATATATTAACCCCTGCTAAGGCTAACAGTTCTACAGATATCCTCACAGACTGCTGAGGGAGAACACTTAGCAAAGTTCCCATTATGTATGAAATATGAACAAACTCAGCTTGTGGGGGGGGAAAAAACAAAAACAACGACAACAACAACAAAAAACCAAAAAACAAACCAACAAAAAACAAAAAACAAACAAACAAACAAACCCGCAAAAAACAAAAAAAAACCCACTACCTTTTTTTCTGGACCGAATTTAGTATTGCAGTCTGAAACACACACTAAGCCTGTTTGGGCTGCTAATACATAATGAGAAAAAGGACTGAATGAGCCAGACAGTGAATACTGGAAATGCACATACAGCTCATCTTCAGCACACAAATCTACAGTGTGCAGAAAGAACCTGGCTCTGGAAGTCGGTTTGGGCTGGTTTTGCTTTTTTAAATGACGGTTAATGGAAGAAAAATCTAGGGATCTGTGAAGATAAAGCAGATTCCACTCCCTCAAATTTAGGGAAACAAGGGATTAGAGGATTAGAGGGAACTGATGATGACTTGCTTCAACTCTGACAGGCCACAAACCACAATTCTTAAAAGTATAGGGTTTGAAAACCTATAAAGTCTTATGGAAAATATAAACACTTAAGAGGGTAAAGAAAGCCATGTCAGCTTTTATTCCTGCAGAAGATTTTTCAGCTTTTGTTACTTTAAGAAAAAGGGAATCTGTATAGTGTTATAAACCACTTCATTATTCAATGCTATAGATGGGACACTTAAGACAGATTACCTCTTGAATAAATTGTTTACTTAAGTTAAAAAAAACCTCTATATACAAAAAACTCCAGACACTGTTATCTAGCATTAGATTTCCTAAATACAAAGTGCTATGATTAAAACCATCACAATCCATCTCTCTTTTCTTCACATTGTGTGATGAAAAAGACCAGTATGTAATAAGTTCCAAAAATCAGACTGGACATAAGGAAATGTAGTTTATGTAACATTAAAATTAAGTTACTTTAGATACATGGGTGTTAACCTGCCTAATTACATCAAAGAGCCAAGATTAATCAATTCCCAAAACTTTGGTTTCACAAAAATCACTTCACTAGTTGTTAATTTGTATAAAAGAGCTTTATTGACACTTCAATCTCCCAGTACAAAAACTGGCAAACATGCTATTACAATATTAGTACCTACATTAGCCACCACTCCCATCCAAAAAAATCCACAAAACCAATTGGTTTCAAAATTGCCAGACTCTAACCTTCCCAGTACTCAAGAGAGATATGTGGGGGAGGAAGGAGTTAATCCCTCTTCAGCTTTGCCATTAGCCTGCAGCACAACCACAGCACATGGAGCATTTCAGATTTCTAAAGGCTTATCTGCTCAGTGACAGGACACAGTAATGGAACACTGAGTTCTTAAATTATTTCTCTCCTTTGATATACCAGTGCCGTGTTGAGTGCAATTTAGATGACAAGCTGGTCAGGGAAAGAAACTTGTCATTTTTTCATTGTATGCATTACAGAACAATATTCTATAAAAAGTCTACCCTGAACTTTTTTCTAGACCTTCATTTCTGACTGCAAAAAAAGTTACAGGATGCTAATACAGTTAAGCAACATAAAATAAAGAATTATGTATAGTGGTATCTTCAGTAGTCAAAAGGTAGAGAAGTTCAAAGAAAGTATTTTTGCAATTGATAGTTCACTCGTGCAAACAGTTCAAAACTGTACTAAATATACATCAGACTTATTTAAATCATATTAATAATTAAGTATGCAAACCAGTAAAATACAAATAAGATAATTCTTCATTTCTTCATTTCCCTTTGCTTTCTGAGAGTAGCTGATTAGTATGAGAAGCTCATTTTCACTCTAGATCAAAATCTATTTATTAAAGACTACTGATAGTCTTTAGCAATGCTCTTAAATACAAGCAATTGACAATAATAAGAAAGTTTTGTGGGGTTTTGGTGGCGGTGGTAGGTTTGCCTTTTTCGTGGGGAGGATGGGGTGGAGTTTTCAACACTGGTAGGTTGTGTTTGCTTTTTGGGTTTTCTAAGGAAAAAAGCCAACAACACCCAGCAAAGCCTGGTTAGGCATCTTACCAATGGGTATGCTGCAAGAGAACACTGATTACCATACCTTTAGGTGTATACATTCCTTGTTGCATGGAACCTCCAGGCTCAAAAACAGGGGCTTTAAAATCAGCAACTGCTGACAGGACTGATTCAAAGCTTAAACTTCCTGGAATAATACCACTTTTAGGATTAGGATTTTCTGGAATGTAATGCTTATGTTAAGGAAAGCAAAGTTAATTTAGTTGCAGGACACAGAATTTCACTCCCCTCTCGATATTTTCAGTCAGTCATTTCAGACCACATCTCAGCAGTGCTCTGTGCTTACCACAAGAGGTCTGTATGCTCCAGCTGCTATGAACAGTAACTGTTACTGAAGAGAATCTAAGCCTCCCAGCTAGGACACCAAACTAAAGTAAAACTTGCTACATGTTCAGCTCCAGCTGTTACTACTTTGTATAAGAAAGTAAAAACCACTGCCTCTAGTGCATATAAAGTCTCTGTTGTTGTCTTTATTTAGAAACACTTTGTCTCTTTTCATAAGGAGAATATTTTGCATTTACATACAAGTGCAGAGAAAGCAAGCAAATAGCTCAGGATCCATAAACACAATAAGTAACTCTGCACCTTGGATTCCACAGTTCTCACTTTTGGTAACAATACTTAACTGACCTACTGACATTGCCTTAAAACACAAGCACTTACTTTACAAGTAAGTAAACTTCTGCTCAGTGATTAGTGGTTGCTTATATAAATGATTCACTTACTTTACATGAGATAAGTCATTCACTTAAGTGAATTGTTCTAAGTAATCGCTTATTTTACATACTTGACTGAGTTACTAGATCATATAATAATTAAAAATTATTATTATGCATTTGTTAATCTCAATGTCATCCTTTCCTATCTTGTTATTCCTCATATTTTTGCTCAATGCCTATCCCTGGATTGCAAGCTCTTCAATGCAACCACAAGCTATTCAATTTGCCTAGGCAACCTAAGAGTGACAGCAGAAAAACCTGTGTATTTATGGTCAGCTGTCCAGGGACATGAGCCCTATGCCTGTGCAGGACTTCTTTGAGTTTGCTATTCTTTCCCCCAACACATGCACTTCACTCTGGTGTCAAAGCAACACGAAGGATTGCTATTATTTGCATTTTCAGCTATTGATAGCAAAAGCCAATATAATGTAAATGCCTTCTTTTCATATGGGCATAAACTTAGCAAAAATCAAAGGCTCAAATCCAGACAAAAGTGACACTTGGCTTAACTTCCTAGAACATCACTGGAAAACACATGTTTTACCTCACACCTAAAAGACTTCTAAAGACCAGTACAGCTTTTGTATCAAAACTAATTTTAAGTATTAAAAAGTACAGCACTTATTGTAAGAGGAACCAAAATTGGAGCAAATGTCTTTGCTAGTAAGTATATACAAACACACCTTCACACAGTTTTTAAATTATGTAACCTAAAAACATGTTGTTCAAGTGTCACTACTATCCAGGCACCTGTCACTCTCATTCAGGCACATTAGTAAATATATTCCAAGGATATGAGATCCAATAATGAACTGTGTGTCCTGTCATTCATACACAGCTGGGCTACCATCTCCGCTCTGAGGATCTCATCATCTGTCATTCCTAGAACAATGAAATGTAAAAAGCTGTTAAAACAGCATGATTTTAAAACACACATTCAGTTTTCATTTGACATTAAAAGCTTGTCAAACATGATACAAATTAATATTAAGTAATAATACAGTGCCATAAAAATACAGGGGGAAAAAAGGGGGTGTGCAAATATTATGAAAGGCAAAATTTCAATGAGAAAATACCAGAACAAACTCAAACTGCTGTGTTTCTGGAAAAATACAGAATTTTCATGTCATGACCTACACAAATCACCCGCTTCCATTAAAGCCATTTTTTCTCCATTTTTATGCATTATATCTATTTCTATTTCATAAAGGATTAAAATTCAGTAACTGGCAAAGATGAAACCAAGTGCTGAATTCTTTAAGTTACTATATGGTTAAACAGCTTTACAGCACCTACCAAGTGCTGAATATAAATGAAGGTGTAAGAATGTTATCTACGTACAAATATTCCTAAAGTAGTGAATCTTACCTAAATGTAAACGAAGACTTAACAAAAGGACCAAAAATGTTAAGGCTCCTTCCAGCATGGACCTTTCATGCTCTGAGTCAAGAACTGTATTTTGATGCTGTGATGCCATCGTTAACAGATCTACCACCTTAAATCTATACAGCAAACAGTAAAGCCAGAAACAACAATTAAACATTCTCTAACATTAAAACACCAATGTGAAAGGTACTGATAAATTCAGGATAGCACTCACAACAACCTAAAATGAAATACAAGAGTTCAAATGAAAACCCAAACTGCAAGTCAACCTACATGAAAACCCAATTCTTTTTAAATATCAATTTTTATTTAACTATCAATGGAATGTGCTATAGTGATATTCACTCCACATGAAAACACCTCATATTTATCAACATATAAAAACGAATGCATATTAGTTGGCGTTCAAACCATTACTTTTTTCCAGAAAAGTAAACATTCTGTGTTTCTTACAATTGCAGTTCTATTTACCTACTTCTTCAGGATAGAATATCCTAGCATATGAACATATATGAAACTTTAAAAATCCTAAAGATGCTCAGAAAACAAATATCTGAAGCTGCACTACTGCCCCGTAAATCAAAAGCCAATGCTACTAAAAATCAAGAGATACCTCTTTCAGTAGAGCCCTTAGGTAAGTGTTAGTTTTGGCTAGTCAGAGTCGTAACACTGAAGATAGGTACCAGATAAGCAATTTTTCTATTACACACTATAAATTAGCATAACAGCTAGCATAACATTCAACAAGAGCATTCATCTTTTAGTCCTACCTTTCAAAAACAGATGAAATAAAATAATCTGGGTCCAGTCTAGAGGCACAGACCTGTAGAAAGAGAGTAAATTAATTTTATTAGATTAATTCTATTCAATAGTTTGTAGGTGAATAATATTGGCTTGGCTTTTCAGAAAACATAACTTACTTGCAGCAGATAAATGTCAGGATCAATCATGGAATTGCAGAAATGAGACTGCACGTAAGTCATGGCCTGTCCTTTAATTTGTAGACCATTTCTAACCCACATATTGCTGTGAATCTCAGAAAGACTTGCCTGTTCAGGGAACATAAAAAGAATTCACTCTCAATTTAAAATACAGAATTTCCAGATTTGGGTTTCTTGTCAACCTGTACTCCATTCTGCCCACATTACAACTTCGTTTTCAAAGGATTGGTCCTTCCTACCATTTTGGAAGACCTATAGTGAATACTATTACTGTGTGCTACTTAAGAGTATGATAACTAATGCCACTTCTTAAATTTTGGAAATAGGAAGGAAGAGAAAAACCCATTACCCTAACTACTCTTTGTATTCTAGTTACTACTGTCACATATGGCTTATTTTTATATTCCACAATTAAGACATACTTCCTATTGTTAAGTCGGAAGTCTGCCCGTACCTGAATCTGAAGTGGATGAATCATTAGTTTCATCAGCATCTCCTGATCTGGCAGGATAGTATCCAGATCTAGTTCTTGGCATTTAACAGCCTAGAAACAAAAGCAAGCACGTTGTTGAACACTGCATTGAATGACCACATCCAACAGGGAATTTCCATCTTCTGTGAAACTACCACATGTGCTTACCTTACTTAAAAACATGGCAAAGTAACGATGCAGTGGCAAATGAAAAGTAACTTGGTTAGGTGCTGGCTGCAAGTAAAATAGAGGTATTTAATATAATGCAGTGAAAAAAACCAAACATACAAATATCTTTGGCATAACAACCAAGGACAGTATCTTGTATGTCTTCATTTGATGGCCTTACCTTCCACTAACCTAGCAGTACTTCATTCCCCCGTCTTTCTGATTATTCTGAAGTTTCCCTCAGGCAGTTGTAGTTTCTCTTACTGAGTCCCCAGAAGCTAATGGCACTCTGAATTAACTAAGTATCGTTTGCCAAGAGGCAAAGCTGCTCCCCAGCTGCCAAAGCAGAAGAGGACTTCTGTTTTGCCCCTGCTTTACTCGGCTCTTCATACAGCACAACAGCAGTGCATCCATAGCACTGCTTTTAAAACTCCCAGCTTAAGCCTGCACCTGGAAATCTAAATCACCAAGACTCTATGGGGAAAAAAAGGATCCTAGGACATAACATTGGAAGTATTAACTACAAACTCATTTCAGCAAGGCAATCCTTTTTTGATCGCTTGCTTGAATAGTCAGTTAAATTAAGGACAGAGGGAGTTAGGTGTAGGGAGTGTATCACTTTTGAAATTTTATCAGATATTCACAGTACTTTGCTTAAATTCACTAAGGATATTTACCTCATCTACAAAGTTGATAGCATCAAACCAGTCCTGAAGTGCTTCAAGGCAGTATCTGACAACATTCCGTGTGTATTCTTGTGTTTCCTGCAGTTAAGAGAAACCAGCACACTCATATGAGCCAAAATAGTTTTAAGTGCCATTTTTTTTCCTACTACACATAAATACAATTATTTCAAGAATATTTTTACAGTACACAGAAATATTGAGGTTGGAAAAGACTTCCAAGATCCCTGGCTGAACAACACGTTGTCAACTAAACCACAGCGCTAAGTGCCAGGTCCACTTGTTTCTTGAACCCTTTCAGGGATTGGAATGCCACTACTTCCCTGGGTAGCCCACTCCAATGCTTAACCACTCTTCCCGTGAAGAAATTCTTCCTGTTGTCCAAACTGAACCTCCTCTGCTGCAGCTTGATGCCATTTTCTCTTGTCCTGATGCTGGTTACCTGTGAGAAGAGGCAAACTCCCACCTGGCTACACCCTCCTTCCAGGGAGTTACAGAGAATGATAAGGTTGCCCCTGAGCCTTCTCCTCTCCAGGCTAAACAACCTCAGCTCCCTCAGCTGCTCCTCATAGGACTCATTCTCTAGGTGGTTCCAGTGCCTACTGTTGTTTAATTTACCCATTTACTTTTACCCATCATTTAGAGCTGTAAGCACAAAAGAAAGTCTTTCCATGCAACCAAAAGGAATAGCTAATGGCCTACAAGTTCTATCTACTTTAAAGTTCCTTACACTTGGCTAACTCAAAACACCCTAAGTGATACCACACCACATTACTAGATTTAATTTATTTAATTTAAATTTACTAGATTTAAACAGTAAGCAAACCTTGTTATGATTGTATGATATAATTCTGTGACAATGCCATAAAACTAAACCATATTTCAGGTTAAATAATGTTTCAGGACTAGAGCTGTACATTGCCCTCCAGGAGAGAGGCAGTCATGTGCAAGAAGGAAAGGTAAAATGGAAGCTAAACCAAATTGCTCTGTGATCAGCAGAACTTGCCAAGCCTCTTTGCTTAACAGATTCTTCCTTTAATCTTCCCTTCCCCCTAAACACAGACTCCAGACTTGCCTCACACTCTCAGGATATCCAATGACACTTTTCATGCAAAAGGCAGCAGTGCTCAGGCCAGCAAAAACTGCGCAAGTGGTGACTACCTCAGTCAGGCACCTTTTCTCATTAGGAAATACAACAGCCATAATCCCATCCTGCTGCTCCACACTCTGTGAGGGCCAAGCTCTGCTGGCTTTCCCTATCCTGTGAGACATGAGCTTGAATCTCTTCCAACACACCAGGTCTCCTTAAGTACAACTAAGCTATGAACTTTCTTTAACACTTTCAGATTTATTGAGAATGGTTCAAACGTGGCTGAAGACATGACCAACAAGACAACTGGTAGAGGAGCATGGGCTTAAAACAAAGAACATCCCTAAGCAAAAATGAAAGGAACACTTCAAAGAGCCAGAAGCTGTAATTCTGTTTTCAAAAACCAATGTAGACTCATAAATGGACAAATTCATAAAGTATCAGTGTAATTTACATCACAGAAAGGCTTTTGCAACTGCCTGATTCAAACTGTTCTAAAAATCAGAGGGACTACTTGCACAGTTTTTCAGCGTGCAATTCAATCCAGGCAGTACTGTCTCACTGATACTACTACATATCTTAATGAGCTAATTTCAAATATAAGTATTTATTTCACAGAAAAACAGTAAAAAGCATTTTTCATGTTAAGTATTCCTAAAAGTTGATGGATTCTATTTTTGCCGTAACTTAATATAATTTGCAGTCTAGCAAATAGCAACAAATCTTTGCTGTAGTTTGGAGACCATGTGATGTCAGAACCTAAGAAGTTTTCACCTCAAATTGATAGGAGAACCACACAAACCCATAAATTACTCCATTCTCCATTATAATGAAGTATCTATTCACAGACACAGCCAACATTAGAACCACATTAGGACGACTTCTGTATCTCCGTTCCCACTGAATAAAGGAAGAATGACTCAGAGACATTTATCAAGCTCCCCATTAGATTAGAAGTTATTCCATATGTACAGTCATATGAAATGACTGCACACATCCTGAACTTGTTGTACTGGAGACAACAAATTATGGACAAGCATAAATTCTACACTCACTATATACAGAATCTGAGTAGACTGGAGTTTTGTTATTTAAATAGGCAAAGACAGCCAAACCAAAGTCTTTTCAAACACAAAAGACAGCTCTTTCAGGTTTGAGAATTCTAGGATAAGTCATGAATAAAACCAAGAATCATGACAGGGAAATGTTAGCCTTACCCTAACTTTGCAGTGTGACAGCAGACCCCACATTGGCTGGGCACAGGCTTCCAGCTCAGCAGCAAAGGCAGCATAGTATGTCTGTGATTCAAACTCCACGTGCTCATTTAATTCTCGTTTATTTAAATTCATACCTTCAAAAGCAGAATTATACAACCCAATATTTAACCAAGGCTAAATGAAATGCAGTATTTTTAGTATTATGCATTTACACACCTCTTAAAAAAACTCCACAAAGTGTAAGAATCTATTTTATCTAGTGGCAGAATATTAGATAAAACAAAGTTTGAACAGAAATATACCAGAAGAGATAAAAGACTGGCTAATAACTGCAGTCCTTGCTGTTCAGGGGACATTAACTTCTACTTTGAATGTCACTCAAAACATCCCAATGCTGCTCCTCTTCCTAAGCAAATAATTTATTAGTATTGAGATATACTATCCTAAAATATTTTTTTAATATAATTTAAGTTTCTTAAAAGCAAGACTTAGAAAAAGATCCAGATTTATCAGAATAATTTCCCATATATTTAAATTTAGAACTTCACCAGTAAAATAGTTTGTTTTAAAGTTGTGATCTGTACTTTAAGTACAGCCTCAGAATTCTTGCACAATGGATCTCAGTCGACTAAGTGTGATGTGACTGCTCTTCAATTACTTCACACAAGATTGATTAAATAATTTTTGAATCTGTTTTCTAGAATATACTGTTCTCTTCAAGAAATACAATCTTGGGACAATACTAATAGACTAAATATTCACATACACCACTGGAGGGATTTTGCTACTGTGAACATTAACTGCCTTAACATTCACATACTAGTATTGATTATAAAAGCCACATACCTTGAAAAAATGATACAAAATTCATCCATGTTACCAAAAGACCGTGATCTTCCAAAAATTTCTTTGCCACACTTTGGTGTGAAAGTATGTTTATAAAATCACTAACCAGGGGCCAGTAAGTATTATTCTTCAGTAGTGCTTCCCCACAATTCACCACGACATGTAAACTGTTCTCTTCATCTAGATTTTAAAAAGAAAACAACAAAATAGAAGGAGAAAACAAAGTAATTTTTTTCATTTATTAATAAAGTTACAAAAGAATGCAAAAATAACAACTAGGATGTACTGTAATGCTGGGGTCAGACACACACACAGAAAACTGCAGAAAACTAAAATGGTTCTTTCATGGTACCTGCGGCTGTTTTTTCATCATGGACTGACCCACACAGATCCAACTTAGCAAGAGTCACTTAAACTTTGAACAGTATCACAAACTCTGGAAAGTAGCACATTAGTAAAAACATCACAGCTATGGCTCTTCCAATATTTTTAAGTATTAAAAAACCAAACAATACAATTCCTATTGCAAACACCTGAATTCTACTTTGAATTTGACAAACCCCCAGTGAGCAAGGTACCTTACAACATTCAAGAAAAAAATCCAGTGATCAAAACCTACACTGGCATGTTGAGTCTGAAAAGAGCAGAGCAAAGCATTTCCACTCTGAATTTGGGACAGAGATAGGGTTTATGCAGCCTGTCCAAGACTAGGACATGAGAAGGTTCCCAGAAAAGGAGGATAAGAAATCAGGGAGGGAGGGTTCTTCACCCTGAATCACAGAAGTTCATCCTCTACATCTGTCAAATAAATCTCTTTGTTTCTTTTTCATAAGAAGGATTCCTGGAAAGACCAGAATCGGTGCTGGATTCACCATCCAAGCAAAACAACTTCCAGTACCCATGTAGTTAATATTCTGTTTCAACAGAAAGAAGAACAGAAGAAAAGAAATCTTGCATCTGATGAGCACCCTTGGGAATGACTCCATTCAAATGCACTGAAGGACCCCTGTGATTACCCTTTACACAGTGGCCTGTCCAAGAACAGGGTTAACATCTCTGACTGAATCTGCTGAAGGATTTTGCAAAGGACCAACAATTACATCTATCCCATTACAGATTAGACAAATCCAAAGTACTTCAAATGGACACTGGCATTGCCTCTTATTTAGAATACTCTACAAGCCAAGGTTAATGGAAAGTCATTTAGAGAATTTCAAAGGATAAATGATTACCAAAACTTTTTCCTCGGGGCTATAAATAAAATCCTTTTCCCATACAAAGTTCATTAGGAGGAAACTGCTGATAGAGAGGAAAAAGTTCTCTAAGAACATATGAACCAATCTCCTTAGGAAGTCAGTTTCATCATCTGCAGCTATATTTCTACCCCTCATACTTTCACACTATGTGTCAGAGAAGTAAGATGAGTTAGTAACACAAAGTTGGTATCAACACAGGAGAACTGTTTCATTAGAACAGTTTGTCCACAAATACCCTTAGTGAACTGTACATTTTAAGCAGCTGACAGCTGTTCAGGATCTGTGAGCAATGCAAATTAAACATGCCACAGCACACACAAGTCCTGCTCCATGTTTTCCTTGCTCCTCTCAAACATGCTTTCTCCACCTATCCACTGGCTGGATTTGTAAATTTTGTCTCATTCAGATACTAAACAACCTATTGTTTACAGCAGCTGCACAAACAAAATTCCTCTTAATTTATGTCACCAGCAAAGACTTTGCACTATTTCCAGCATTATAAGAGATAACTTGAACTAAACACAAGATACAAGCCCAAAAAAATGCAAAAGAAGGCCACTGAGAATATGAGAAGGAAAAACTCCAATGACAAATTTTATTATTTCTTTTCTGTCCATTTACAGTATGCCCAATCCCTCATATATAAAGCAGTGAGGGGGAAATGTTGTAAAAACACTGAAAAGAACCAGACATATCCCAGAGATGGACTTGGCAGTACTAGGTTTACTGCTGGACTCAATGACCAACCTAAAAAATTCTATAATTCTGTAACAGTATCTCAGCTAAGAGAAATCACTGGTGCTGGGAAAAGAGAAAAGGAAATGGCGGAATAGCTGCTCCAAGGGTTAAGTCTTTTCTCACACATCTATCACAAATATATCTAACAATGTTTAACTTACCAGCTCAAGTTTACATCCATTAATTACCAGGAAGATTCACAAGCACAGTCTTTCTCTGTTGTACTGCAATTCTGACCCATTACAGAACCTTACCACCATACCAGCAACATCCCATACGGATGAAAAAGTAACATTCAGGAGATGCTCAGAAATAGTTTTAAATTAATAAATTAATTATTAATTATTCCACCAATATAGCACTGATTTAGCAAAAATCACTTGATATACAAACCTTTAAATATTCAGCATTTTCCCTTTAATACTGTAAAGCAATCTATGTAGGGCAACATAATAAAAATTCATATTGAAGTGCTGCTGAATGAGGACACTCTTGATAGCTAGATGAATGAGGATTTCCCATTTTTGCCATTCAGTCACTTTGGTTTAGGCTATACATAGAGTGGACTGTGAGACAAGGATACTTTAGGGAAAAAAAATGCAATTTCATGCATAAGTTTGTGATACTTATTTAGCATCAGCACTCAGCCTGTCTAGGGGATACTTTCAGATTCAAACTAGGATAAATAGGGCTGACAGGTCACCAGTCTGTTAGGCACACAAAAGTGTGAATGACAGAAGTCATCAAGATTCAGTTGTGCCATTTTCATATAAGGACAGGTAAAACAAGGAGGGTGAAAATAGAACAGCTGTTTTCACTAAAGAAGTTATACGGTCTACAATAGCTCAAATGCAAACTGCCACTTTGTCAAACAAAAGGTTGATCAAATTGATATACTGACAAACTATTAAATTATTCTCATCTAATGATATCAAATTTGATTAAGGCAATCACAGGTTTTAAAAATTAAAACTATTTTAAATACTGCAAATAGCTTTTGAAATTCTTTGAAAATATTTTTAAAATTAATACAGGTCTCGATGTATATAATTTTTCATTCAAATTACGCAACAAATTAAGTACTAGCAAGGTAATAATCTCCATTCTAAACTATGTAACATTCCTAAAAAAAAGTCCCACAAACCAAAGGATAAAGATATCACTCTTGATAACTACCTTTACATATATATATACACACCTTTATATTTCCAGGGAATTTTGAGACTCATCCTCTACCATATATCGCTAGGTCCGGTACATTTTTGGAAAGGCATCAGAGGGGTGAATTGACCACCAAAGAAAGATTAAATTTCCTCTAATAATTTATTATCCATGGAAAGAAAAAAACAAACAACTAAACCTACCTTGCAATTCACTTTTAATAAGGCAACTTTCCATCATGTACAACAGAACAGTGACCATAATATCCAGCAGTTGGCATTCTTCTGTTACTTGGCGTGCTAGTTCTTCATTGCTGAACAACTGAACACTGATATGCACAATTCTATTAGACATGGTGTCTGATTCATGGCTTTTCTTCAGTGTTTTCATAATAAAAGCATAATGCTGAACAAATGTTTTTGTAAAAGCAATCTGCAAATTATAAAGAAAAGTTGATGTTAGTAAGCATCATACAAAAATTATAGCTTTCTTGGATTATGAAATATTCCTTTACGAATGTACAATCAACATACCCTGGGAAACACTAGTTGTTATGACAAACCAAAAGTGATGACTGTTTTCTAAAAACAGACCAAATGAAAAGACCTATTTATAGGGAGGGGTATCTTAGGCTGCTAATTTTACTACCTTTCCCCGGAATCTAATCTTCTTATTCTATACTTTCCACACTGAAAAAAGCCAACCAAGAAATGTTCAAACAAGGAACATAATGTCTCAGTATGCCAGTAAAAGTAGTAAAATTCTAAAAATTAATTTATCCTAAATTTGTACATCCTACAACAGGATGTCCTAAAATGATACACTATGAACAATGAGTTTAGTAGTGCCTTTTAAAGCTGCCTTATCACTTGCAGCCATCTAGCTGTCAAGTAAGGTTTTCATTTCTTTTCAATCAAGACATTTCTACATTGATTTTCGTTTCTACTATCATAGCATCCTATACTTTTAAAATAAACCTTTAGTGCTTTTCTCTCAAGAACTAATTATCCAGCTTTGTTATTCTTCACACTACTGTTGGTGTTTTTTAAAAACCAGATTAGTATTTAAATGTATTGTACATGTACACATAAATCTTAGTACAGTTCTGTGTTCCACTCCATAAGCCTCTAAATGCATTATAAATCAACATGTTGCACAGCACATACATGAACATATCTGCTAGCTTTGAAACCACTTTTCACTTAGTACTTTAGGTTCTGAATTAACACCATCTGGACTTGCTTGGCTTAATAAGAAGACAAGCTGTGTAGTGATAAAAACCTAATGTCTAAAAATCCTTTGCCTATTCCTTCTGGAAATAATAACCTTTCATAAGCATAGAATTAGAAATTTTAAAGCCACCCTTAGGCAGCCATGTTTTCACCAGACTCTATACAGATTACTACTTTATTTGACCTGCCTTAGATTCAGTGCTCCCATACTTTTATTATGGCACTACTGTCTTATTACCACCTAAAAATACTTCCAAAAATATGACGTAATTCTGCTGTTAGGCATAGAAACTGCTTCTCCCAGCAAACACCCAAAGATTAAGTTGCTGATGCAAGAAACTGAATCAGGGTGAGAATGGGAATATCACTGCAGGAAACACTGAAAAAATACTTAACTTGCCCTCCTATACCTGGTCCACAGTGATGGAAACCTGTATGAAAACTGAGAGTATGTTCCACATACAGCACCCACACAATGGGAACTGTACAATATCGTTCTGGTATTACAGATATTCCCATCACATAATTTCTTTTAAGTTAAAGGCTTGAAACAATTTTCATCACTGACATTAGCACTTATTATCAAGATATTCACACTATTAATGTTAAGCCTCAGACAGAAATGATGTAGCAGGTATTTTAAGAAGCCATATATTAATGCCGCTAGTAAAAAAGCATATTTATATATTATTTCTTCACACTGTATTATGTTTAAATAGGATTTTTGGGTTCTGTGATGAAACTATGTTTTACTTGTTTCACATAGCACGCTCAATTCGAGTGCAAAACCAAGGCCCTTCTCTAGGAACAAATTTTGGATTTTTTTTTCTTTAGTTTATATCGGCACGCATCAAAATTTTTTGTGTCTCACTCATTTACAATAATGAACTTCTGAAAGCACTGTAAATTTGCTCTCACTACAGTATAATGGTAGAGACACTGGAAAACACTTAACCAACGGAAAAACAGAAGCTTTACTCCTACATTCACTTGCAAGTTAAACAAACAAATACAATCCTTTTCAATTTTGAGAGGAAGAAACTAAACTCATTCCAGAAGTTATGAAGTTGAAATACTGTGGTAAACTGCAGTCAGTGCATAAAACCATCTCTAGTAGGCCAAATCAGTCCATCCACACATTCACATGGTGGCCAAAGCTATATACACAACGAAGAAAAAATACAGAATGAAGCAAGAATGAGATTGTTGTCATAACACGTTTCCAAATACACAGCTTCCAATTCTCTGCAAGAAATTGCTCCTAAGACAGACATGCTTTCTATACATTTATTGATCTTCACTGACTTACTTTCTATGATCTTGAGCAGCTTCTAAATTTCTACCTATGGAAAAACAAAGTTTTTTTTTCAGCTAGCCTTTCCTCTTGGTGACCACTCAACATCAATGCCAGAATTCTTTGGAGACTAACATAAACCTCATGCTTCAGTTAGAACTTACATCTACCATGTTTATATTTTCAATGCTAAGATGGAAAGTGTTTCTGCCAGCTGAATGCTGCACTAAAACTAAGGTTCTACAGAATTTGTAGAACAGCATATCCAGGGGTTAGTGAAGTCCTATTGCTGTAATGGCTGCCTCAAGGGTCACTATGGGAAGTGCCTGACGAGGCACAGCATTTCTGGTAATTATATTTGTTGATTCATTATGTCTACCAGATGCTTTTGCATTTTTGTATTTCCAGTATTCCAGATTTCACAAGGCTCTGCTCTTGGATGATGTACACTCTTCCACCATCTTCCTGTTTACTGCCATTATTCGCCTTCTCCTTGGTCACATGAAAGTCTCTTTCTCCAGTCTTTTGCTTTGCTTCTTGTTCAAATCATAACACCTTTAATTTCTTGGAAGCTTCAATAAATTTTTATTCTGTTTTCTTTTTCTTCACTTCCAAGTCTTCCAAGCTTCAAATGTCAGAGAGTGCTGGAAGGGATGCCTCAAGCACAAATCTGCAAGGCAAAGACCACACTTTTTGTTGTGCTATCTCGCCAATATACCAAAGTGGGGAGAGAGGGAAGAGCTAGTTAACCCAGGGTTTCAGCCCACCCCTTTCAACACCTCTTTTCAGTACTAGGAATCCTTCAAGGGAAGTCTGTTTCCCTATTTAAAATAAAAATCTGTGTAACTGAGATTGCTAGTGGTTCAGTGACTGCTACACAGGGCAATGATGGATTCTAGTATGTTTATGCTGAAGGTCAGAGATTTCAATAATTTCAAAGCATATACACATAGCCAGCTCTGTGCTCTGTGTCCAGCTAGCTCTCTCTTTATCAGAAATCCAACCTAGCAGAATTCTGCTGATTTAATGAGCTAAACCACCTCATGAAGAATCAGATAATTTGCATAACAGCAGATACAGAAAAAATTAGAACAGTACATGTGGTGTAGATGGGATGAGAGAAAAAAAACAAAGCTGAGAGACCACTTGGAACAGTTCATATCCCTAGAGGTATTCCTGTTGTTTGGGAATGCAGTATGATTAATCAGCAAACAAGCTTTTCTTTCAAAAAAGCTAAATGGAAGCACATAAAATAAAACATTTTTCAGATTAATACCAAAATGCTATGTTGTCTCTTTTCCATGTAAAAGGCAGAGTCACTCCTTGTAAAGTAACCACAAGCCCGATCAACGTTTAACATTCATGCAGAATTGGCAGTTTTGCAACAAAGCAAAGGTATCTTGCAAAAAAATAATTTACTGCCTCCCTAGCACTGCTATGTGATACATTTCCTGCTCTGAGTTTCCTTACTACTTAAAAATGCCATTTAGACAATCACTGCAATTAAACAGTGGTTCTAAAAAAATTTTGAACACTTGGTATTTGTGCTTCTGCTAAAGCTTTCACATAGGAATGAACTGTTTAATGAAAAACAACATGAAATTGGTAACAAAAAAACCAACCAACCAACCAAAAAAGTTTATAAAAACGTTTCAATCTGAGCATGCAGTATTGGTGGGTAGAAAATGGACTATTTCTATTTAAAGGTGGCAATCAGTAGAGAGACCAAATACACCACAATCTCCATTCTGAGTGAAGAAAGATAATGAAAAGAACAAAGAAAGTCACTGAAGACTATGGCTCATTGTCAAAGGAAGAAAGATCCCACAATCATTAGAAGCTGCTGTTATTACATGGTACAGTTAAAAGGCAAACACAGCAACACTTACCAGATTCTTCTGCATGCTGCCAGCAGCTGGGTGTTTTTACAGGCAGGAATTTAGCTGGCAATGGATCAGGACAACTGGATGTCCATGTGGGTGTCCAAATATCAAGAAGAATTCAAGCTTCACAGGATCATCAGTTAAGAAGTCCTAATGTTTCCTCATACATTAGCTGAATTTAAGACCAAGATGAATTTACGCTGGTATCTCAAATCAAATGGTGTCTTGACATGGACACAGCAGTGCTGAAGGCCCATATCTTAGCTTTTTCTTCTTTGCAAGTTATCTTCATGTCCTTTGTTTTGATGCAGCAAGGTTTTAAGGAGGCACAAATACAGGATTGTCCCATTATAAACAGATATATTTGAAGAAATCTGCATGACTGCACTTCAGAATTTCTTGATCTTTTCCTCCCAGCAGGGATTGAGAAGGTCCAAAATATTTGCATGGCTCAAGGGTATGACATGATCAGAGCAAAATGTTAAGCCTGACTGCTATGTATACTAGGTCTTGGGAACATGTGGAGCAAACAACCAAACCTGGCTGCACACCAAGATTTAAAACAGGAAGATGACATCCAGTCTCCACAACTCCAGGCCAGGAGATACTTGGTACAGACAACTGCAAAACTCTGTAAGGAAGCACCTGGAATGCTGCCAAAATCACCTAGGGCATAGCTGCAGCAAGAACACTCACACTGTAATGTCTGTATGGAGAAACCACTGCCTACTACAATAATTGAAACAGGAATGAAATCACTGCAATTGCTCACTAGTCATACCATGCTACAGAATCATACAATGCTGAGCCACATGTTTTAAGTGACAAAAAACAATTTACAAAGTAAAATAAAAGTCCTACACATGCAAGCATGCACTGACAGACAAGAAGGAAAATAAATAATGAAATCAAAATTAATAGTGCTGCTCCAGATTTGTCCATCTTTTTTTGTTCACATTGGTTTTCAAATTCTAAACACTTTAGAACTTCTTACAAAATACTCAAAACAAGGTAAAATATCTGCATTATTTTACTGCTTATTATTCAAACATAAGCGTACATGGTCTCATGCAAGGCATAATACACACTAAGTAAGTGAATATAAAAAGATACTTAGGTTTGAATGAAGTACAGCCAAGTACCTTATAATCTTGATCTGGCAGCATGTTGAGTAAGAAAGTCACCATCTTCTGTGGAAACTCGTATTTTATTGTCCAAAATAATAACTCTTCTAGAAAACATTTATGCTTCAAAACATCCATGATAGACTGATCTGTATAAAAGGTTGAAGCAGGGCATGTGTAATGCAATAGGTATTAAAATTAAGAACAATAATAGTGCAGTTGTACTCATATAAAAATTCAGGAACAAAAATTAAAGAACATCTTAGCGCATTCTGTAAACAATGTCTTTTTAAACTGGGAAAATTAAGATCACCAATACAGCAGAGTGTCAGTCTGTAACTATAAAAAGAACCTCCCAGAGAAGCCAGTGAAATTTTTCAGTACAATTCTACCACAGAGTACAATCTTCATTGATTGCATTGAATCACATCACCTTACCATAATAGCAGCACTGATTATAATGCATCACAGCAAATTGCACAATATTTACACAACCACTTAACCAAGGGAAACACTGTAGACTACTACTTAACTGAAGTTAAAATATCAAAACAACAAAATGCAATTTATGATTAAATGATGAATTCTATTACCTAAACAACACTTTATCAAACTCTAAACAAAATAAATAGAAGCAATAATGTAACCTTTTTTCTTACTTTCAAAGCAATACATGCACTGATTGACTAACCACTAAGTTGTTTGCTGGGTTCTTTCAATACAAAAATTACCATAATCAGGAGTCACTAGCTCCTGATAGTAGCAGGAGACAGTCTCATCTTTCCCCTTTCTTGTCCATTCACTCTGCCCCTCTACTCATGATGATAGTAGATCCCTGTGGGGGACCTACATAGGAATCAAGTCCAGGATCTTTCCATTTTGTCAGCTGTGTTTTCAAGCAGATCAGTTTCCTGTTTGCAAAGCTGCAAACTGACCTTTGCTAGAATAAACTGTTAATGAAATTATCACTTGATAGAGTATAAATCATATTAACTCTGTTTTTAGAAAAACTAAAATATAAAGACTCTTCATCATAATTTTTCAAAGGGTTGATTATTTATGCCTTACAACTGCAACAGGTGTGTTCTCTCCAGTAACATATGAGGACTAACGAAGAAAGTAATCATACTACTACTTCTCCATACCTAGAAATCAACTACACCTGAGGTAATGTAACTCCACACAAAATCACGTATTCCAACAGGAGTGTATGAAGTTCTCCCACCTGCACACATCCAAAAACATTTACACTGAGCATCATCTGGCCTTGAAGACTACATCTTCACTGAAGTGTGACACCTTTAGAGACTGCACTGAATAGTTTTGTGCCTACTTTAAGCAAGACAGGCATTTGTTCTCTTCCTAAGCAGGAATTACCTCAAATTTTCATCATTACCCCATGTCAAGAGTTCGCCGGGCAAGTAACCAATTTGCCCAGAATTAAATTTAGGGTTCTCCTCAAGACTCTAGAAAGCCACTAAAAAAAAAGAACATGCTTTATTCAATATATTCAACAAGCATTGAGGTAAAACCTTATCTTAACAGAATCATGAAAGTTATTGAAATATTATAATATTTTGTAATATTAATTAATATGAAACTATTTGGTAAGGTATTACACATCACCTACAGCAACAAACGTATGATGCTTGTTTATGTTCTCTTCCTCATCTCTTGTTATGAAGTTGCATGTGTGATTTGATTGCTCACAAAAGCTTGGTAACCATGCAAAACTGAAGTCCTCTGTCTACAGAACAGAGGGCACAAGTTTAGGTACATGCCAAATGCTTCTGAGTGAGAACACCAGACATGCAAACAACATAACACTCTATCTGTCACTGATCATGCAGCTTCCTCTGCACATGTGAACAGTGCATATCCAATGCTTCATGCAGCAGTTTCAGGCAGGGACACAACAATACATATCTGCTTACACCTGCTATATAATTTGAGTAGGCAGAATGCTCTTATCAAACCTGAAAAATTTGTCAAAAACACTGGGACTCATGTTCTGAAAAGCATCACTGGATTTTAAATTTGTTTTTTAAAAAAAATTGTGCCTCTGGGTTTAAAATTGTCTTAAACAGAGATTTCAGATGGGTGAAGGATGAAGTTTTAAAACAGAGTTTAAAAAAAAAATCTCAGTACTCAGTCCTATACCTGTATAAGGGAACCTCAGCATTAAAACTGTACTTTATTTCAAGAAATATTTTATTCTTTCTTCATGCCACAAAACACCTCACAGAGTGTTGTAAATATCTCTCTGGAATATGAGACTTAGCATTCCAAGATACCCCCAGTATATAAATAACCCTGGATGAAGGCAGTACCACTGCAGAGCTAGGATGGGACAGGGAGTCTGCTTATATGGAAAAGGTAAATCTGTTTTTATTCAATACTCAGTTTTCCAAAATTTTCTTTTCATACTCTTATTTTATACCCTATTGGACATAAAATATGAATACTGAAAACTTCAGAAAACTATTTGATATTTAATAAAAACAGATACTTACCCTTCCCCCATTGGCAGACTCCCTCTGGGGCAGATATTAGGAGCTATCAACATCATGACCAGAGTCCATGTTGGGATGCCTCAGGGGGAAAACTACAATCCTGGGGGGAAATGAAATGTTGAATTCAAGTATCACTTATCCTGAAATGCCACTGCTGATACTGGTCTTCTGATCAGGCAGCTTCTAAATCTGGGCTTCCACCCTGCCTCTTCCTAATTAGTTATTATGCATCAGAACAGCATCATTTTCTCCTTGTGTTACCTGACTCTAACTCATCTTTTAGACAAGCTAACAGCCTCTTAAATCCAAGTAAGAGAACTCTCCTTGGATGTCTCTGTTTCCTGCATTTCTCCAAAACTACTGCCTCTTCCACATCTCTACCACAATCTTTCTCACACCATTTTTAAGATCACCTCTAAACAACACTGCCAAAACATTTAGTTCTACACTGCCAAAACATTTAGTTCTCTGGTTTGCAGCTTCCTTATCACTTTTCCTTCAATCTGGAAATACTAGAAACAATTGATCTTTCTTTCCCATACTCCTCACATCCTATTATTTCATTGATTCATGAACCTTTGCATTTAAAACTCCAAACCTTTGCTCCAGAGACCTTCCAGAAACTTTATTCCAACTCACCACAACTTCTCTACCCAAATACTCTTTTCTCAAGGCTTGCTATTCTTTGCATTTCCTATGTCAGTCTCCTCACACTCGTATTAAAAAAAAAACACAAGCAAAAAGGTCTTCTTTATTCAACAATAGCATTTAAATATTATTCAATACTTTTCAGCATAGAAACATGTCAAGCACAAGACAGAACTACCTAGTCTACCTTATGGTTACTCCTGAACTAAAACTTGCACTGACCTCAACGTGAGTGCTACTCATGTTGGACTAGAAACTGCAAAAGGGACTAATTTCAATCTAGAAAAATAATGGAGTGCTTTCCAGAGAGACTTCATTCAAGTATTTTATTTTAAATATTACTTAAACAGTACAGAAAGATCAACCAGAACCAGAGAGAACTGCCTGGCTGCAAACACCATCATACTATACAGTGGCACAATCAAAAAAATTTGTTAAGAACAAATACATCAAACACTTGTTTTTTAAAGCTATATTGCAGCCTTGACAGGCACACAGTGAAAACTGAACGAATATTTGGAGGTCAGCTTACAGCACAGAGGTGTTAAAATGGTCAGAGTCCCAGACAGTGGTACTCACTCAAGGGGAATCTAACCTGCTAATTACCACATTTTCACTTGCTACTCTGTTTTAGACTTTGCTATGTTTAATACCTGTCACATGCAGCACTACAGTGCTCAGGAAGTGAACTGAGTATCCCTGGATATTTTTGAGACAGACATAAAGCAAACATGATAAACGGAGATACTTTATAAATACCTTTGGTGGTGCTGCTTAATTTCACCCTCTTGCGCTTTCCCACACCTTGGCTACCATCCTGGTCCTCCTGGGGTAGAGCAAGAGTTTTAAAAATTGACAATTGTATCCTTAGAGCCTTATTGCCAAGAGATTGTATACTTTCAAAATTGTGGCTTAACTACCAAACTAAAACAAAGAAGGCTTCAACACATTCTCACAAGAAAAATATTTTTACTGTTTACAAGAATCACGCATTGTGTGCAACCCTTTAGAGTAAAATGTAATTTTTAATTGCCTTTTTTCTCCCTCAGGCAGTCTTATCATCCACATTTATTTCATTAATTTTGTAAGGTTAGTTGCTTTGATTTCTAAAACTGATTGTTACGAAAGTTTAACACTAAAAAATTTCTAACCTTTGCACATCTAAGATTTTACCTTATCCACTTGTTTCAGAGAAAAAAATATCAGCCAACATATTGTATATCAAAGTTGGCAACATATATAATTAGCTACATACTTTCTAATCAATCTAAACTACTGATGCAAGAACAAAGTATTTTTGACACCTTTAAGAGGCCAATTCTAACTGTTTGTTCCCTACAGAATAATGGAAACATTTTACACAAGCACTTGTCATCTGAAGCTTTCAAGGCACTCCACAAACTAAACAGCAAAGGTTCCAGAGTGTAATACAAGTTAAAAACATCTCCACCAGCACTTCACAAAATCTAACAGGGTATGTTAAAAAAGAATGTGACATTACAGGAGTATATTAAATGTTGCATGGATCTTTGCCAACACCGGTAGTCCTAACGAAACTAGAAATAAAGATTTTTACTGGAGCTAATAAAATGAGATATAATTAATGTAGATATCTGCAGTTAAAAATAAGCACTCAATATCCTTCTTTCCTAAGCAAATGCCATGTTTTACTTCCAAACTTCTCTGGAATGATAAAGAACCAGAATATCAAGAAGTTACTATCCTTCCTTGAGGAAGGAGATTGTTCACACTTTATATCTAAGGTCTGACCACAAGTATGCTGTAAATGAAAGGTCTGATTTTGCCTACCCTTTCATTTCCTCCACCTGAAAACTCATTTTAAGATGGATACACATTTGAACACTTAGGCATCCTGTGGTCTTTTTGAACACAGTACTTTAGTACTTCAATGAGGAATGAGTCAGTATGTTCTCAGGATGTTGCCACTGCCCAGTCCCCAGTCAGAGGGACCATGTATTCTCTAGAAAAGAAATCACACCTGCTGGGATATTACTATGAACTGCAGGACTCTGCAATTCAAGTCTCCTGCCCTAAAAAAGCATCAGTGTAGAAAGTTATTTTTTTATTTTATAATCTTTTTCTTAATCATGAGCTGCTTGACAAGTACTAATTACTGAAAAGGAAGTCCACTCCTTTCATCCAAAAGTCAAAATAGACTGTGCAGGTGCAAAGTTGAAATGCTAATTAGAAAAATAACGCTCCTCTCCCCTAACCTCCCATGTGAGTTACATAGGGCATTTACAGTTTGTTTTTAATACTGCTAATACTCTCTTAGAGTAGAGTAAAACTATGTTATAGTTAAGAAATGGGGCAAGAGTACTGAATTTTAACTGGATTTTCTTCCTCTGATATTTAAAATGAATGTAGAAGGGTTAAAAATGTTGTTTCTTACCAAGATCTAATGGTTTCATTGTTTCACAGATGGAACACTAGATTACAAAATTTACATAGATTACAAATGAGAGCAGTACTAAAGGGAACTAACCAGCTTGAAAAGTTTTGCACAGTTCAGTATTTAATGATACTTCTACAACAGCAGATAGTTCTAAGCAAAAAATTAATCTGAAGGATGGCAGTTATTTTTCATGTTTTCCTCTCCGCAAAAGGAGAAAAAGGACCCTCTCTAAATCTGTCCCTCTATTTAAAAAGATTTTATGTTCCAAGGAATCAAATAAAACAGTCCATGAATGCTTTTGCCACACTGAGGGATAAATGTTTTTATATAGGTTATCTCTTTACATTATTTTAAGTTGGTTATGTGACCCTACCAAATGTCTGCTAAGGCTTACTAGTTGAAATTAGGTTTTCAATAGCTGAGAAAGAAAGATGAGAATAATTTGGTAGTTACTCTACCAGAATTTAACTTTCCTCTACTTATTTATTAAAGCTCAACCTAAAATGACATTCTCTCCTATTTACTCCCAGGTCAAGTCTAACATGGGAATTTATCTACAGAGAAATTCTTACTGCTGCTATCACCAGTTCAGCTGGATTCTCAAATGCCAAAAACTGCTAACACCACTCACAGCATTACATGCTCTAAGTTTGCTTTAATCAAGCCCAATTCACTTTATTGATAGTGATTTCTGGAATACCTACACAGGTTTCCATAACATACACAAATTAAGCTGCAATAGTATTAGCAAAACTCAGGATTTTTCAAGAGGTCCTTAGTAAATCAAAGGCATGAGATCTATTCCTTTATACCTCCATTATTCCTAATTAGTAAAATTAGCATAATGTATGGCAAATATATGACATTAGATTTGTGGGATTTGCTGCAAGCATTCTCTCCCTTTAATGTTCTGTTGCAGCTCATTACAGTCTTTAAAAAGTCTCACCTCATCTGAAGAATCCCCTTGTCCTGATGTTGCCGTACCACCTGCCAAACCTTTTGAAATAAAAAAGTTCAGAGATTCTTTTCATAAGTCTTATATTGAAAAGACAGTATTTTAAGATATTTAAGCCAGTATGAAATGGAACATTACATTTATTTTCTTTAAAAGATACATAGCAGTGGACTGAGAAGTTGGAGTAAGATTTCCAAGCAATACAAAACCAAGGATGGGCAAATACATGCCATTGCAGAACTTCAATGCACTGTGTTAACAATCAAGCATTCTTTCAGAAATTGAAAAAAAAACAACTCTGATTGACTTCAGTGATCAAAAAAAAAAAAAAATTCACAGAACCTTTATAAGAAGAGGTGCTGTGGACTGACAATCACTTTGCTGCAGTAGCAAAATTCCACTATGAGCAATTTCATCTTGCCTACTCAAATTCCACTAATGTTATGACTGGAAAAATGGTGTTTAGGATATTAGCAACAAGAAGTTAATATGTTTAGCTAGTTGATAGAAGTAAGAGTCCTGTACTTTGGCAGTGCAATAAATAACGGGTAATTCCCTAAGCTTCATTAAGATTAGCTTTTCTTAAAAATAAACCCAAAGCAGTTTATATAAAACCCATCAATAATCAAGTCTTCTCTTAAAATCTTTTTCTACACAAACCTTGAACAGATAATGTGCTAGATCCAGCTCCTTGCTCCTGCATACCACATGCAATTTTATCCTCAGGAAATGCCAATCCAGAGCCTTTCAAAGCAATGAGGTATTTTTCATGACTTTTCTTTGCACATGCATTCTCTCCAATACCTTGAACACATACATAAAACAGTATTAAAGCACAAAAGCAGCTCCTTGGTTCATATGCTTCATACTCTATGCAAACAATCTAAAAAATGGCCCACAGTGTTTTAATTTAATAACACATATTCTCCATTCCAAGAGTCCAGAAAAGCATGTCTTACTTTCCATTCCCTTTCTTTATTTCTGTATCAGGAAATCCATTACATATAGGAAAGAGAAGTAATTAAATTACTCCCATTTGAATACTGTAACAGGAGAGAGAAAGGAAGGAAAGAATAAAGAGAACTGCCCTTGAGGCAGCTGTGCTAAGTGTTTCTCCTTTCAAATAAAGATTTGGAGATTGCCTGTTCTTTAACTAGCTGCTGCCCAATCCAGTTAGGGCAACTTAAAACTACAGTAATTACTATTTGTTCCATACAAAGGACTCTTAATCAAAAGAAAATAACACAGAGTTTATTTACACTACGTGTTTGGGGTTAGTTGTGACTGGCCAACATTTTTAGATTCATTGTCATTTGGTACAGGATTGAATAAATAACAAAGTGGGGGGTAATGTTTAAGAAAAAAAGATGAAGAAGGCTTTGCACAGAAATGCAGGACAGACAGACAATGGCCTTTTGCCATTCAGGTCTCCTCCAGTAACCTCTGTGAGAGCAGATCCCAAAATAAGTTAGACATATTCCATTTTGAATAACCTTGTTTGCTTGTTATTACTAGTTTGGAAGTACTAAGCTAGAATAGATTTCTTACAAAAACTTTTCAGAAAGGGTGTTTCTTTATACATTTATTTGGGACACAGATCTGATGTTTGCTCTTACAGGTCTTAATAACAAATGCTTCTAGTCACTCCTGAAACTCATGCTCCTATCAACACAATAGCCTTAAAAATATGGGTTCTTTCTGTGTTCTGAGATGTCAAAAAAAAACCCCATGCATAAAATTAAGTTATAAACAAAACTGATGCCCTTAATTCTTCATAGTTTGAAAATCTCATAATTATAAATAACAAAAACATACCAGAGCTAAGATCTTTGTAGAACTGTTGGCTAGTTAAAACCTGGGTAAGAACTGATCTCATTGCACCTCCCATTTTGGTCAAGTCTTCTAGGAAGGAAACGTGAGGCTCCAAAACCTGGAGGATTTTATGAAGGTCTTTCTCTGACGGCAGATCAAGAGCTGAAAACCACATAAAAAGAACTTAAGGTGTAGATATAATATAATTCAACCAAAACTGTGATAAGCAGAACAGTTACGACCATCACAAATGAAAATAATTTATATATTCATAATGCTCTAAAAGTCACACATACTAATTCCAAACCATACCTGATTTCATTTTCAGGAAGGGCTCAGCACAATGCCAGGTAAGATAAACATATTAAACATATTTAACATATACTTAAAACATATTTAAACATGCCAGCAGGTAACAAAATCAAATCACCTAGTCAGGCTGTAATTTTGTTGGGAAGAGAAGTACAAAATACAATGACAAACTATGGATAGCATTCATATACTGTGTCTCAAAATTGCAAAGCAAGAGGAAACAGCATGGTAAGATATGCTAGATACATGTGAATTCAAAACATACCAGGTTCATTATATCCCTCTCTTAAATGCTGAATCAGACTAAAGATGAACTGTGGAAGAACTAATTCTGACATCATCAACAAGTCTTTTGGAACACATGGGACATTTGAATTCGATTTAATCCGGTGTCTTTTACAAAACCTAGAAAACAGATGAGAAAAATGTTAGCCAAGCACAGCTCAGCAATGTTAACTTATACTAAGAAAAGCATTCCTTTTTCCATTATTCAGAGAGTATATGCTTTTACATTAGAGGTGGTATGGAAATGGTATTCTGAAATTCCAAATACTCTGTTCAAGTCCATTCTGATTCTGAGGCCAGAGAATTATAAAGCTGCCAATTTTTTTCTGCTGCTCAAAGTTCACATATCTAACATCTCAGTTTCTTCCCAAAAATATCAGAAGTATCTTCCACTGAACAATTAGAAGAACACTGACTTTCTTCTCCTTTCTGCGACATGATCAGAGCTTGGACTGATTTTTCAAGTCCTCATTCAGATAATGACTTATTTTCTTGACAATAAAAACAACTTAAAAAGGTGTAAGATTTCACAGGATGTACGCATTTCAAATGTACAGCAACTACAATTTACAAAATCTTTACAAAATTCTTTCATTTAAAAAGAAAAGAAAACATTTATTCTTTGGAAAATTCCTGCATGGCAGCAGCTGAGGCTTGGCTAATGAACAGTGACACGACGTTGAGCCAAACCCCATTAGAGCAGACAGAATGATTTCCTACTCACTTAACATGAGCCTGACTCAAGAGACACTGAATACTTTTCAGCTCCCAAGCTATTTTTAGAAAGGACATATACCAACATCAAAGAGTTATTTACCCACGTGAAAAACGACACTAAACAAAGAATAGTCTAAAAATACATCACACAAGAAAAAACTTTTACTGAAAAGATTCACTAGATTTTACTAATAATTTTTCAACACAAAAAATCAGAAAAAAATACAGTTCTGTTTGACTACGAAAACTGCTTTCCAAATTTATGCCATGGTTTCCAGAAGCAGCTTGCTACTTTCTAAAACTTAAGCCTTTCCTCTTTCCTCATGTTCTAGCTCTAGCACTAGCACTTGACTGATCTCATGTTAAATGAGCTCAGAAGCCAAGCCAACAGAAGTTATTCACTTACAAGAATATATAAAATATTTCACTGGGTCAATTTAAATCCACCACAACTCACAGACCAGTCTCCTTGGAAGTCACACTGAAATCCCCAATCATTTTGCCATCATCCCTTTCCTTGTTAACCTGACAGGGAGCAAAATACGGAGAACAAAATCAACCAAAATCCCAAATGAAAGCATGCAGGAAAATGCCATCCTGGCCAGCACAAGTAGATACAATGCTCACTGTGGAGGCAATTCCATAAACTCCACAGCTATCAAAGCAGCTGATAAATGCCTTCAGTAGCAGCCAGACCACACTTTTACAGCTTTTGAACATTTGATCAGTCCTTCATCTACTACACCCCACAGTGTCTCAAGTCTCAGCTGCATTCCAGAAACTTCAGTTCACATATACACAGATGGACTATTTTTACCCCCACTTTTCTCTCACTATTTTGTCCTCTCTGTGTTTAAAAAAATTTGTTTTTTAAACTGGTTCATAAGACTGTCAAAAGAAAGCATCCCAATTTCACATTCTTAACAGTATTGCAGCATGGCGTACCTGACTCTGAAAGAAACTTTTAGGGATAAAGATCTGGGACTCAAGCAAAATCTAAATGAAAACTGCTGGAAATCAATTCTAAAGCAAAGAAAGTAAAGCTCTACTTGATTCTACTTGATTCTTCAGTTCAGTAAGTCATACCTAAACTGAGTTCTTATTTAAAACATAATATACATTTCATATGTACATATATGGTATAATATATAATCATACTGTATAACTCATGACTGACATCATGTAATGTTTCATAAAGTATTCAAGTGAAGTTTTGTAAATATGAATTCAACACAAGATTTTTAAAAAGCATGTATCTGTCTCCACTGTAAAACTAACACAAAAATACTATTCTTACGTACTCTGAATCTACAAAATAGATGCAAGATACAAAGTACTTTTTGAGTGCTACAATTGTTTCTGAGTTCTTACAAACCCCTTTCATCATTTCTTATGCACTGGTAGAATGTTTAAATGTTTTTTTCCTGATTTTGCAGTTCAAATATCAAACCAAATCTTAATTCAGAATTAGAAAATTATCTGGATGAAAAAAGGCTCTGATATATTGCATGGCTGCTTTATGTAAATCCACTGTTCCCAACAATAACAAATTCAATGGCAACTCTGAAAAAATGCAGAGAAATAAACTTATGTTCCGATTAAAATTAAGTTTAGCATGTTTTCCCCACATCCCTTAATAACTACATTCATTAGTTAAATTCCTTTCACCTGCAAAGCAGGCTTCCAAAAGTGAATAAATATGGTACTGACTTCAAGACCCAAGGAATGAGCACTCTTCTGCTCTTTATGAAAACTGCAAGCTAGAGAGTTCATAGACAAAACTGAATACTTGCATTTCTGCTGTTAGGGGTAAAGCCAACTGAAAAGATGTCAGTCTAACTCTTTTAACCAGAAAGTTTCCAAAGTAGAGTAGAGAATAGCAGAGGACAATGAAACTCAGCAGAATAACTAATGGCTTCTCAAGGAAAAAAAAATGCCCACCTTTAAAGAACATCTTTTCAGGCTTTAAGCTTTCAAGACAAAGCTGACTGGCCAGGTTAAGAGGCTAGAAATCAGAGACTGGACACTAAGAAGTTATTCCAATCCTTGCAGAACAGCAGGAAGAGAGGCAATGACTCACTAGAAGCTCTCCTGGTGCTCAGTGCTGCATTATGTGAAGAGCACACCAGTTCAAAGGAAAAGCCGACAAAGCTGCTCTGCAGAGCATTTTCTAGGATTGTTAGTCCTCAGACATAAACAAAAATCAAGTTCTCAGAACAGCGTTAACAGAAACATTTTCTGGCTAATAAAATTCTCCCAAGAGAAGTTAAAACAGGTCAAACACATAGCATGTATTATTTTGACCCAAATACTTAATATGACAAAGTTCTAAGTAACTACATGGTACTAGAAAAATACAAAAACAACCTTCATTTCTTCAGGATTTGAGTAAATGTGTGAATTTTAATAACAGTTGTCAACTTGAGCTTTGGCCAGGCCTCCAACAAACAAGGTGTATATGTAAGTAATTTGCAGTTTTCTTAGAAAGTATTTACATGTTTCATGCCAGAGCTATTATCAGTGCAGGTACAATGCAGAAACAAAAAGGTGCATCCTGAAGAAAGCAGGAGTTCATTTAATCCTTGTTACTGTAATAGCCATTTGGGTATCTCTATTAATTCAATGCAAAGAAAATTCATTGTTTTCAAAGCTTAGTACCAGAACCCTCTATAGAGGAAGGCACCTATGATACTATTATTTAAAATCACCTGCAGCTGTCAGATACTATTCTAGGATTTTTTAAAAAATATAAAATTCCTGACACGGTACAAGTGATAAGTATGGCCTGAAATCTGAATCAACCTATATGGCCAGTAAGAAAGATCTAAGAAACAATAGTTCTTTAAGAATGTGTTCCCTAAACATATTCCCAAAATCACACTTGTTCCACTGCAAACAGATCCACTGACAGCTCCATGTAGATCAGATACATACCAGGCAAATAACACTCCACCCTGACGCACAGCACTTAGAATCCTGGGCAGATGATAGGTCCATAAAAGGTATAAAAGCAGCTTTAGAATTTGGTGGGATCACAGTAAAGGAACTGAAAATCACCACTGCTTAGCCTAAATCTAAACAAGATGGTTACAGAGAGCTCTAAAACACAGCTCCCCTTAAACTGAATATTTACCAAGGCAAATTACAAAGCAATAGACAAGCGATACAATAAATGAGCCAAATTTCAGGCAAGGCAAGATATATAGCAGTCTTATCTTGTGAGCTTAGCCTTCACAATACTGCTGAGCTCTTCAAATCAGACTGGTCCTAGCAGCAAACCTTTGGGGTAAAATCATCTTTTAAGTTTGCTTAGTAACTAACACAGCAATAGTTCAGGCTTCTAAATATTTATAGTTATGCATAAAGATAAGTTTCAACATCTTACTGATGACTTTGAAACAATTATACATTATTCTAGAGGCATGTATAAAGTAACAATGCATCTAGTCAGGTCATAGCTCTAAAGGCAGTAATACAAAACTAGCACTTGGCTGTTGACCACTTGGAATACATCTCAGCAACTAATTTAGAGGCTGATGTAGTTCTAATTAGAGACATGCTTAAAAGAAATCAAGTCAGGCGAGTTTGAGAGCTGAATGTATGACACGATAGACTTAACCAACATGTTGATCTGCAATGTCTTTTGCTTTCCAAGGATAAGGCCTAACATGAAGCTCCATGTAAACTACTCAGTTTTACTGTGGAATCCTAAGAAACAATACATTATCTCGAGCTTTACGTGTAGGGGAGGCATGAAGGAGGACAGAGGAAATAAATTATTTATAAATGCATGGTAACTTCAAATTCTGTGATCCCTGTGAACCCCAGTACAAATTCCTGCACTTCGTACATGGACGAACATGGTGGAGGCTTTGTTCTGAAGAGTTACATCCATCATACATGACCATGGATTTATCCAAACTCTCACACTAAGCTAACAGCCACTACTGCTCAGACTTCTCTTCAGTCCCTTCTTGGTAGCTCAAAGGACTTCAAAGGCAGAGAAGCTGCATGGAGTTGACAGAGACCCTAAAAATACCATTTGTACTAGCTCAACAATCCTGAACACACAAGTATTTTTATGTGGTTTCATTAAACTCAGAGGCTAAACTAAAGTTAGCTGCTTGTCAGCTCTCAGCCTGATGATAAAGCATCTGTTTCACCAGCCTCTTGAAGAAAGTTCCAAAAGAGCATCCTTGTCTCTTTGAGGCTGAATTACCAAACCTAGCCTAGGTCCTGGAAACTGAAAACTTGTTGGTAACTGTTAAACAAGACAATAGATGGAGTCACACTGGAAGGGATAACCTTAAAGCAGCAATATGTTGCTTCATATATATGAAGCATATATATGCTTCTTAAATATGCTAAGCAGGTGATTTGCTGTTGCAAGATACTCCACAAAATAACCACATAATCCACTTTGTGACACTAGAACAGTAATTGCCTGTATGTCCCAGAACACAGCCACAAGCAGACCTGACTTTTTTGATCTGAAGGGGATCCCAGTGCTACAACCCAAGATGGTAAGAGACCTTTCCTGATAAACATGCACTGAATGCATCCGAAGATAACTAGTAATAATAGCTTTCTCAAGAGCAAGCTTCCTTTGTTATGGTCATTCTGTTTGTTAAAATTTTCACAAGCCTAGAATATGAAAAAGTTCCTTTACTCTCACTTAGCTACAGAATGTAAAAGAAATAGAATCTAATCTTCCATAGCTCCCAATCTCTGAAGTATCTCTGAAAAGGAATAAAAGGAAGAATAGAATTTTATGGGGACAGAATAGCAAAGGCCATCAAAATTAGGTATCTACCATGGAAAATTTAACAAAAACATTCAGTAATCCTTACTGAGTACAAACATTTTAAAACACTGAAAAAATCAGGGGCATTTCTAAATAAATTAAAGCAGAAAAAAAAGCAGTTTAAAAACTAAGAATATACTTCTCATATTTGCCAGCAAGAGGAGGCAAAGAGAATTGTCCAACCTTTTCCTAAGAGGAGGATCACAGTAGACCCAACAGATACATGTGTTTCCAAGAGAGACATAATGATGAAAAAAGAAGAAAACAGAAGTCTGATCTACTGTGCAGCTCATACAGGATCTCTATGAGACCTACGCTGACTCACACTTTTAAGACACAGAGCTAAATGGAAAGATAAGCAGGGATCAGTAGAGACAGAACTGCAGGAAGTTTAGACCTGGGTACCTGAAGGTACATTTGAACACACAGCATTACCCCCAATCTGTGAGAGTCACCTTTCTTATAAGTATACAATTTTTTACTCAATAAAGAAATAGTCCAGTGTTGCAAGTGGAAATGGAGAACACCTTAGTACCTTTGATGCAAGTCATAAGAGCAGGCAACACTATGTCAGTGGAGCTATTGGTTGCCGTAACTACCAAGGAATGAATACACAAAAACCATCACTGCAAAAGCCTATTAAACTAAATTCTTAACCTGGCTTTTCACCTTTCAGGATATGCAACCCTTGATGGAGGTATTATTTGAGTTGTACTCTAATGCAGCACTAAAACACCTGCTTCTCACATGATTAATTTAACTAATAAGCCAACAGACAGAGTCTGAAACAGGACACAGCAGCACTCAATAGCAAAAGTGTTCAGGCTCTCTGGTATATCAGGTTATTGTCTACAGACTTAGAGGGGAATCAGAGCAAGACAGCCATGGAAACAGGATGGTACTCAGCAGTAACAGATTATTGACTAGTTATACCCTTATAATAACCATATGGCATATTGTTTTCTTCAAGCTTATTTCATAAACTATCAGTTTCATTATAATACAAGACCATCTACCAACCAAAAAATACTCCAGCCTGAATTTTCCCCTGTCCAACTGCATGGGGTTTTTCCAATCCAACAGATGAACTCATTTGAACTGTAAGCATATGTCTACTCAAAATGCTTTAGAGCTGAAGAGTTTTGCTTCTTCAGAACATTATTAATTACCTCTGAAGGACTTGCTGAATTTCATTTGCAAATAGCTAGATACCATATGGGAGACAACTACAAACTATTTCCACCCCATGACATATCAGTGGATTTTAAAATCATCTATTCAACCTCACCACAGGTAGAATTTTTGATACTTCCACAAGCAGCTACATTTACAAACTTGAATATTTTCTAAAGTCTGCATTACTTTCTGATAGATCAGACTAACTGCAATTAACTTAAACATCAAAACCACTGAAATCTGAATGGAAATCAAAAGGTTAAAAAATGTGACAATCTGATTTTTCTGAAACAAATGAGAATTACACAAAGTACTTAAAGCAAATCAAAGTACCTAAGGCAAATCAGTATCCATATATTATGCTATATTCCAGCTTCTTTTTATAAAGGCACCAGAAATAAAAAACTAACACTCAGGTACCCCTATGAAGCAAATTTTGTATTTAATTGGTACTACAAGATTAACACATACCCAACCTCATACTGTAGGGCAAACCATCGCTAGATTAACATTAGCCGTCCTAAAGGCAATGAAATGATGTTCCAGATTCTAAACTGGAAAGATGTCCTTTACAGCACATCAGTCAACTAAGACTTAATGAGAAGTACTTTTTAAGCTGCATCAAATAAATAATACGAATATGGAGACCAGATAGCAAGGACAGAAACAAAAGAATGTTACTATAGTATTCATATACAGCATCTACACAAAATTTTATCTGAGCAGACAGATGGTAGATAAAGTTTGTAAGCAGGCTCCACATTTGATTCCCTTGCTATTAATAGAAGCCTAGGCTGTAGTGGCCAAGGTTATATCGGGCTAGACACACTCCAGTTTGCTAAGTCCATCATGAAGACCTCCTAACTTCCACATGCAAAGCATTACTTTGTCATTGTGCAGTTGATTTGCATACACAAAGTTAAAACACTATCTAAACATGCTGCATTGTAGCAATTCAAGTCAATAGGTAAAATTCTGTGTTTGCACATATTAATGTTTTTACATTGGTTTAAGCTTAATTTACTTTGTCTTGTACAGCAAACCAAGTTCCCAGTTCACTTAATTGCAATGGCTTGACATCAGTTCTTATCAACACAAGCAGAAGTGACCTTATGTTAAATGCAGACACCCCATATGCTGTCATGTATTGTCCTACTTATATGTCCAAGAGGACTGTAAAACCTAGTGCTCAATGCCAAGTGTTGTTTCTGAACAAATATTATGCAATTCTTTATCTTTAGTGACCAAAACTCCTGAAGGGACCTACCTCACAAACAAGACAATTTCCTCTCAAATTCTACCATTAAAGTAATAAGTAAGATACATAGAAATGAGAAGATTGTTACTCCCTCTGGGTTTGCATCGGCTTACATTGCAAATTTAGCATTTTTTATTGCAAAACCAGCATTTTTCATTTCTTCTTTATTAAACTAGCTTTCCTCAAGAAGAAAACTGTTTAAAATAAGAAAAGACAACTGTGAAAGCTATACAGTCTGGGATGAGAGCAGCATCACAAGTCATCTTAATAGACACCCTAAAGTAGTTCAATTTGTGTGTGCTCTGTTAAAATCCTGCCACTAAGAGGAGCTCTAAGTCTGTTCCACAATGTATAGTGGAAGAAGTAGTATTAATTGTTTTTCCTACTTCTCAAATCAAGGGAAACTCTTACTTCGGTGATGCTGAGGAAAGCAGAATCACCACAAGTTGAAGAAGAACCGATAAAGAAAGAACCACTTCAGCAGTAGCAACCTGAAACCACTGAAGATTACTGAAATCAAAAGGAGGGAAAAAATTCCGCCATTGGAGGAAGTCTATCAATAAGAAGAGTCCACCAAAAAAGAATGGATAAATGATGAAGGCAGATAGCAAGGGAAAGAAAAGGTGAGAAAAGCATGAGAAACAAAAACCGAAGCCACCTCAAGGCCTACAGCAGGAGAATGGTGATTACAGATGCAAAGAATCACTCAAGGCAACAACAATCAAGAAACAGAAAAAGCAGAATTAATGAAATCTCTTAAGTAGGAATGCAAAAAGAGAAGGAATCCTAAGATGCCGAGTGAGTGATACAGAATTATAGACTGTAAATTTGCAAAAACAAGAAAAGAAACAAGGAAAATGTTTTAAAATATCTCTATGTTCCTAGTGTTTTCTGCTAGGTATGCCACAACTTAGAATTCAACAGCATACCATCTCATCCAGGCTAAGACAGTAAAGACAGACTATTCCAGAAGGTTTGTCAGAAGAGAATCCTCATTCAAGCACTCCAAACTGTGATCTGGTGAAGCCTTTAGCTAGCTGGTGAATCAACAGGAACACAAGGAGCTCCAAAAGATACTCAGATGTAAAATTTGAAGTTTACTGGCTAAGTATCACCTTCATCCAGTAACTGGTTGACTGATCTTTCCTTTCACCATTGAGTACATATGAGGACAAAGGAAGGTTTAATGAGGTACCCGACTCTTCTGACCAGGCACTTCAGTCTTGCCTCCAATAGGTCAGAATACAAAAGACCTTTGACTTCCACAAAATCCTGCTGTATTCATCCAGGCATTACCACATTCCTTGATTTAAAGCTAAGGTGGCAAATTGAACTGCAGACTGGGAAATCACATAAAAATGGCTCCCTCGTACTCAATCTGTTCACTTTGGCTTATCTGCTCACATGCTGTCCCAAAGTATTTTGCCTTCACGGCTAGCTGTGCTAGGCCAAGGCTGCTAGCTGGAAGTGACAGGTACTGCCTCCCATGCACTCCGCCTTATCAACTTCCTTGAAGGCTGGCACTCGGTGCAAGGGCAACAAGATTCGCATGAGCGTCCTAAAAACAAGGCGCACGCACACCAACAAAGCCACCTCGCCGAACCCCGGCAGACTCCTCGCTCAGCCCGCGGTCTGAGCCGCAGGCAGGGATGGAGGAGGCGGCCCAGGAGGCGGCAGGGGCCTCACCCATCACCCTCCCCCAGGGGGCTGCGGGCCGGGCACAGCTCTGCCGCCCGCGGGGCCGCCCCCGCCGGCAGGTGCCCGCCCGCCCCGCCGCGGCCGCCCCGCGCTCACCCGGCCTCCGCATGACGTTGCTGTCGCCGCAGTCGCAGGCTCCCCCGCCTGGCTCCGGAACATGTTGTAGTCGTGCCCGGCGTGCTCGCCCTGGTGGAAGCACTCGGCGCACAGGCTCATGCAAGGCGAGATTCCGCACGTCCGGCACCGGTAGGCCACGAAGTTGGCGGTCCAAACCAGGCCGCATAGCGTGGCCGGGTCGTAGGCCCGCACGGCTTGCACGAAGCTGTCCCAGGGCTCTCCGCCCGACAGCAGGCAGCGGCACCACTCCAGCGCCTCGCCCGCCGCCTCGCCGCCGCCCGGGCCCGCCGCCGGGGCCAGCACTCGCTCCAGCAGCGCCCGCAGCTCCGCCGCCGCCGCCGCGCCGCTATCGCCGCCCAGCGCTGCCTTCAGCCGCGCCGCCGTCTCCCACTTGTCCGTGCTGCTGGCGCCGGCCCCCGCCATGACGGGACACCGAGGGGCCGTTACAGCCGCGCCGGGCTCCTGATCCGCGATCCCTCCGCCGCCCTCGCTCCCCGCCCCGCGGCGCCGCCCTCTCGCGATAGCCGCGGCACCGGCGCCCTGCCCGCCGCCCGCGCCCCCTCCCGACACCGCCTCTCCCTCCCCTGACACCACCCTCCTCTTCCTCCGCCCCTGCCCTCCCGCCGCCCTCCCAGCGCACAGGTGCGCGCCCCGCGCCGCCGCCGCACGCGACGTCGCTGCCCGCCGGCCCGAAACTTCCCGTTCGTGCCGGGGTCCCGGCAGCCGCGGCGAGCGTGCAGGGCGCACCTGGGCCGGCCGGCGGCCCCGACGGCAGCGGAGCTCGTTTGTTACCGAGCCGTGCCAGCAGCGAAACGGCCGCCCGTGTATCCTGGCCGCAGAGGTCCCGCCGGGCTCAGGTGATGGCGGCTTTGAGGGCAGGAGCAACTGCGGGGAATGTGGGAGGCACCTCTGAGGCTTCGGGCCGGTGGTTCTGCGCTCGCTGCCGTCAAGCGGCCCCGCTGGGGGTGCAGAGCAGCGCCGGGCTCCGGCAGCAGCTCCGCACCTCGGGGTGTCCGCAGAGCCGAGGTGCCAGCGTGCGGCTGCCTGCGCGCTCCCACCAGCAGAGAACTCATGTGGATGCGAGTTACCGTGTTTCGCACACCGGCGGTTTTAAACCTCGATAAACAGATCTTCAACTGTGCAATGGAAAACTTTATACGAAAAGAATCTGTTTCTAAACGAGAGTAACTTCTACCCGACAGCTACGGGCCCAAAGGCAGCTGCCTCTCTTCTGGCTTTGCCTGCGTTTCCTATGGCTGCCCGTCTGCTGGCGGCTTGGGTCGCGTTGCTGTTCCAGGTGAATGTTACTCTCCTTTCAAACGACCGCTTTTCCCAGCGCACCGGCAAAATTCAAGTTCCTTGTTGTGTTCCTAAGGGCACTCAGGAGCGGGACCCCCGAGAAAGCCGGGTCTGCCAGGTGTGTCCTCCGGCGCTTTCTCAGGCACCGCACAGCGGTGACGCGTAAGGCTGCAATGGAATGTCTCGTGTTTATAATACACGAGACCAAACTCGCGCTTGTTAAGGACACACGGGAAGTTCCCCGGCGTTTCATTCCCGCAGGTGCCCGTCAGCCCGGGAAGGGAAGGGGCGGGCGGCGCGGCGGAAGTGCGCGGCGGCGCTCGGAGCGGCCGGCGCGGCCCCTGCGCCCGGCCCGGGCGAGCTGCGGTGAGTGCGCGCGGTACCGGCAGAGCCCGGCGGAGCGGGGACGGCGCTGCGGGGCGAGGGGACGGTGTAGGTGGCGGCGAATGCTGGGGCTCGGCTCCTGCCCCGCTTAGGGGTGGGTGGCGGGCGGGCTCGGGCGGCAGAATCGGAGCCCCAGGCCCTCTGTCCGGTGAGGAGAGGGGCTGCCGCCGCCCGGTCCGCGCTCCTTCCCATCATCAGTGCGCTGCCAGCTGCGTCCCGGGAAACGGCAGCGTGAGAGATGCTGAAGAGTACCAGGGGATTCTAAGTATGAAATTAAAGATCATATGTAGTTTGTTTATATTGTTGTAACTGATTACACATTATTTTCTTTAGTTAAATCACAAACATGAAGAAATTAAAGCTTAAAGAACTGGAAAGCTGTCTTCAACAAGTTGATACCTTTGAAAGTCCAAAGCTCCTCCTTGAACAGTATGCAACAAGACCTCATATTGCAGGTAGAGGTGACCCACACTACTATTTTCCTTTTTTATTAGTTCCTCAGCACATTTAATTCAAAAAGATTTTCTACTGCATTGTCTCCTTTGAAGGCGTTACACCAGAAGTAATTAAGAAAGTATATCCAACAGGAACGTGTATAGTAGTATTCTGGTAATGTCCAATCCAAAAATCAAATAAATTAATCTAAAATATAGTGTTTTGATAGAAGCAATCTTAATCTGTAGCTGAAATGGAGTTATGTCATGGCGCACAAAACCAGTAAGTGCCTATATGGACACTCATCTATACCTTAATTATGTTCTTTTCCATTTTTTATATCCTTCTATTGTTTTTCCCCAAAAAAAGTTTAGAGGCATACTTTTTCCACAAAGAGTACTCAGAGCTCTATCTCTCCACCAAAGATCCACAGTTTGTAACTTGTCAAAATGTTTTTGACTCTTCAAATATAAATGAAAAGGAGAATTACAGGCAGTGAGAACATCAGTTTAACTAAAGGGGTTTTCTAATGCAAAATTAAGAGTTTTCTGAAGACAGAAACAGCTTTTCTTGACTAGTCATGTATGTATTTGGTATTATTGACCTGTTGTGTTTGGTCTTTTTCCCCCAGCATGTATGCTTTATACAATTCACAGTACTTTTGATGATATTGAAAACAAAACAATTGCAGATCTAGGATGTGGTTGTGGCATGCTCAGCATTGGAAGTGCAATGTTAGGAGCAGGGTAAGTATTTAATATTAAGTTACGGTTATATTTTTTTCTGCCATGAAGAGTAGAAAGTAAGATTAAAACATAGCAACATTTCAGATGCATAGTCAGGCTATTTACCAAGTTTTGACCATCAATAACCATTTATACTGTGAAAGTGATGGACAGCTGTAATGAATTTGGAAGTCATTTGCTTTCCACATAAGCATCATATGAACACATGAAACTTCCTTAACAACATTTAGATTTATACTTGAGAAAGGGCAACAAAAGTACTTGAATTTTTATCAGCACTGAATTTATAATGTATGCTTGTTACATTTCCTAGATAAAACAAGTTGTGTACACAGATCCCTGTAGAATTTAAATGCCATTTTAGTTTGTAGTAGACTAATACGTGACACTTTCCTTTTTTTAATAGATTCTGTGTGGGGCTTGACATAGATGCAGATGCACTGGAAATATTTAATAGCAATATTGAAGACTTTGAGCTCACGAATGTCAACATGGTTCAGTGTGACGTCTGTTCTTTATCTGATAGCATGTCAGATACTTTTGACACAGTTATTATGAACCCTCCCTTTGGTACCAAGCATAACAAAGGTTGGTAACTGTGAAACTCAGAAATTATTACAAATGAAACAGCAAGGGAAATGCTTTCAGTGAAACATCTCCCTTCTTCATTAGGCACATATTCTAATTACTTAATGTTTTGTTGATCTAGAATCAGCTTCTTAAAATTAACAACTTCAGCTTTTAACTGTCACTGGGGTATGAAATAAACAATACTAGGTATTTCATAATCCCTATCATTTTTATTAAAAACAACATGTTTTAGAAATACTTTCTGTACCTTAATGTATTCAGTGCTCCGTGCTGTTTCTCAAGTACCTGTTATTCTAGAAAAAAAATTAAGCAGATCTTTGAGTTTCCATTTAATTCTAATAATTTCATCATTCTTTTAGGAATTGATATGATTTTTCTGAAAACTGCTCTACAAATGGCAAAAACAGCTGTATATTCCCTTCACAAAACTTCAACACGGCAGGTAAGTTCTTCATTTTAGTAGGACAAGAACTAACCAGACAACAAAATAGTTGGCTATATAAATGTCTATAGCCTCAATGATTTGCTAACTACTTTGGAGGGGTATGTTTGGGGTAAATACTAATTACATCTCTCACATACATCAAGATAACTATGTCATCTCATACTTTGGCTTGAAAAATCAAAAGCACAGGAGACTTATTAAGTACAGAGATAGACATTTATAAAGCAGATAATTGTAGCTCATTTCTACACTATCTCTTATTGTAGCACATTCAAAAGAAAGCAGCAGAATGGGAAGTGAAGATGGAAGTCTTAGCAGGTAATATTTATTTATTTATTGTCAACAGAAAAGAAACAAAAACCTTTTGTTTTGGGATATTATCTCTAATACTACCAGCCAGTCATAAGAGCCTGAGATAAATTTAAGTGTTATTTAACACAGAAATGACACAGGTCTTTTTCTCTTTTTAGCAGGCTTTAAAAAAATTTTTTTAAATGTTTTGCTACCTGGCTAGAATACAAGCAGGCACTTAATAAAGCTCTGAGGAATACACATTCCATGCAGAATTAGGTTTGTTTTTTGACTAGATTTTTGTCTTCAAGCAGAAGTTAGCTCTCTTCCTGCTTCAGAGGGAATGTTGCTGAAAAAGAAAAGCCAAGCACTGGTCAGTTCTCACACACCAAAAAAGCATCCTGTCCTTAGTCACCTAAATATTTTTGACAGTTAAATATCTTCCCAGTTTTTCAGTACCACTAACTAGATGCTTTTTACAGTTATAGAGCTTGAGATGTGAAATTGCACAAGTGCTTGAAACACAACTGCATTTCAGCCATCCACTTAACTGTCTGATGTGGACAGCTTCAATGTTTAGTCATCATCTAGTGCAGAGATAAAGCAGGTATGACAGGCCACAACAGATACAGACATTAGAAGCAGAAACACATGGCTGTAGGGCTTATGTGGCTGATTATCATCCTAGTCTAACATGTATTCTTTATACTGTTCACAGAACTTAGGTTTGATTTACCAGCATCATACAAGTTCCATAAGAAGCAATCAGTAAGTATAAAATCTGACATAACTGATAAAATACTGAGGTAAATAAATTCTCCTTAATGAAATTTAAGTTTTAGCACCATATGTACTGGATGAATGCTCACAGCATTCAGTCACGTCACTGCTGTAACTACATCTTTTAGCAGAACAGGGAAAAGTATCATGATAATGCCAGTCAAAGCTATACACAAAGATTAAAGCCAGCACTACAATTATATGTGATCGAGCTAAGGTATCCTCCTTGACTCAACTCCTAATAGCTGTTTGCTTAACCATACCTGCAGCTCGGACTTGGAGTGAATGAAGTGCTGAATGAAGGCCACAATAACAAGGATGTTACAGCAGTAGCATTATTTCAGAGCCAGCCTGGGGGCAGCAGGAGGAGCTCATGCACTTCATCCCACTGTTAAAAGATACAGTTGAGACACTACTGTATGGCAGCCTAAGCCCACAGCAAGTTACTGGCTACTAAATGCTGGCCTGGAAGCCGTGTATCCCCCATCCCTCACCATAAGGGAAGCAGAGAGGAGACTGAGCAATACTTGAAGACCGTTAGGTATGCTGAGCAGCAAAGAACAGAAACTTTAATCAGCTGGTGACGATGCTCTTGGTGATTCGAACTTGAAATTATTTAAGTCTGTCCTTACCTTTACTACTTCACAGTTTAAACATTATACTGTATTAACCAGGCTTCAGTAGAAAGCAGTTTTAAGTTCTGAATTTATTGCCAGCTGCTATTAAACATAACCACGAGATTACAAAGTCCAAAACATTTTACATTTGAATGAGATGCCAGCAAAACTGAGAAGATCTGACAGTATAAACAAAACTATAAATAGAAAAGTTTTCCAGGGTTTTATGTTAGGAGTAAGCATGCTTCTTAAACAAAAAAAGAAAGCTGTAACCCAATAAAATGAAGCTTTTCTCTAATTGTAGGTTGACATTGAAGTGGATTTCATTAGATTTTCTGCCAAGAAAGTCCTGAACTGAGGCATGTCTTTAAAACCTATTGAAAATGGAAAAATAAAACCACTAATTTTTTAAATTCTTTCGAGTATTACTGATTGCCATCTCCATTTTCTGTTTTCAGTTGTTTTGGTGCAGGTTCTTCCTTTTCTGTTTCCTCTAGTGATCTCTTCTTGGGACTTGCTGGTTCTGCAAGATGGAATATGTAGTTGTTTAGGGAAAAGGGAAGCAGCGTTGCTTGAAATCTGAAAAAACCCAAACTCTTCCCACCATGTAAGCTTGAGTCCCAGTTATCTACAGCCACTACACTAGAGAGTTTGCTTCTTACTGTGACTAAAGATTTTAGATGTTCTAAAATACCCTGCTTGAAGAGCTTCACCCTAACTCCACAGCAGGAGGGCAGGTAAGAAAATGAAGGAGTAGAATCTACCAGGAATAGGGTTTACTGGGTTTGAGTTAAGCAGGTGCTGCATATAATGAATAGAAGCTTAACTCTTCCTTTGCACCAAGCTAAATACTGAAAGGCCGAACTATTGAATCTTCTCATATCTTTAAGGGGCAAAAAAAGTGCTGCTCACGAGAATGAGTCTGTAAAGTTGTATGCTGCTGACAGCCACCATCTTACAATGCAAAATGTTTTAAAAAGCTGTGCAGTATAGCCTTATCTATCTAGTAGTAATCTAAATACGCTTTTTGGACAGTTGTAGAAGGATGGAGTACAAGACTCTTAAGGCAGATCCTGCCAGGAGGACAGAAATGCTACAAAGCAGAGCCAAATCTGAAACACATGTAAGAAACATGAGTACATGGAGCTACTTTCTGTAAAAAATAAGCTGCATCAAGTGCACAGAATGACATACCTGTTTTAGTATCATTTTCACCATCTTCTTCATCATTCTCAAACTTTATTTTCTTGCCCTGAAACTGTATTTTTCCTTTTTGTGCACCCTGAGGTATCTTCCCACCTCTTCCTTTTCCTTTAATTTTGCGCCCTGTGGAGAAACAAGATCAGGAGCTTTGTATCATTTGTCTTTTAACTGGCCGGGTGCAGAGACTGCTTTACAGTTGAAATCAGTAAGCAGTATGTATTCACCACTTAAGAGTGAATTTCATACATCAATTCTAGGAGATTATAAGGGCTTAAATTAATTAGAGAGAGAGAACCTTTTGTTTTCTGTTTCAGCAATTCCTGCTGATCTTCCAGGATTTTTTTCAGAGCTTCTTTCTCTGCATCTCCTTCTAGCACTTCCCATGAAACATCCCTGTTCCGGAGCTGCAAGTTTCCATTATGTGCTGCTTTGGCTTTTTCCAGAGCTTCTTTGGCAATATCCTTAAATAGGATAATTCCCTTTAAAAGAAAAGTGGTATTTACATTTTAATCTTACTGCAAAAACATTCAGCTAGAATGATGAACAATATATTCTGTTAAGTACCTCAGCAAATTCATTAATCTTGTATGATTGTAAAACATGTCTAGACTGAAGCAAAGCCCTCAGCCTGAGCTAATGAACATTCTGTTTTGACCTGATCAACTGACAAGGCTGGAACCTTTATCTGTTCTTTTGAAAGAAGTTAAAGGAATAATTTCATTCTCTAAATATTCTGCAATTTATCAAAAGAGTAACTTGCTTGATAACACAAAAGAACAAACATTTAATCATTCATTTTAAAACTTCAATACATAGATCTTAAGTCTGTGTCTAAGATTACTGACCTCCTTTGCACCTCTAACGAAGTGTATCCACTTGATTTCTCCGTGACCAGAAAATATATCATGGAGGTCTTCTCTGCATGTTTGGTCATCTAGATCACCAGAAAACTTCAAAAGACATCCTGTCTTTTCTTCCAGAGATTTCTAAATTAAATTTAAAACCCCCACATTATTACTGAAGAGTTTGAATATTCATATTCCCCCCTCAATCCTATTAAACACAATAGCAATAAATGAACAGTTGAAATTACAGTAATTCAAGCATTTTTCCTACATAACCTAGTTCTGCTGATGTCCAAGTCTTGCACAGTGTCCTCCCTCCTTTTTTTGAGTTTTCTTTGCTTACTGTAATTCACTTACATGGAACTTAGGACTCCTTTCCCATATGAATTACACTCTTTAAATTTTACAAAACAGTTTTCTGAAGCCTGATAAATTGAAAATTTATAATACTAATGAAATCCTTAATGGAGCCATTAAATACCATAGAAAAACAATCACCTCACTGGTGCATTCAGGATCTAAACATGCAAACACGCCTAATAATAAATCCAGAACATAAGCCTTTAAACAAAATTAGTCTTAAAAAATAAGATTAAAACACCATGACAAAAGAGTCTTAATGTAAGTTACTTGGAAAAGCTGAAGTGACTTTGTAGAAACTGCTCAATATTACAGCATTTCAAATACAGTACTTAATGTTAGCTTTACAAAATGTAGGTGATTTAAGAAACCCATACCATTTCAGCATCTGCTGCTTGTTTCTGCTTTTCTTCTTTTTCCCTGCAAAAAAGTTAAATTAGTTATGAGTCAGTTCAAGCGTGGTCAGACAAGCAAGATACCCACTTTGATTGACAATGACTCACTGTTTAGCTCTTGCTTTTGCTTCTACTTTGTTCTGTTTCCTTTCTTCATTCTTCTTTGTACAATACTCCTCCCTTTAATAGAATGTAAGTTAATTTAAAATATTCTGTTATAATTAGTTTGCAATACAGCAGTAGACATGAAACAGTTGAAATTATTTTTCCAAGTTGAGATGCTAAGCCACCAAAAGGTACATCTATCAATGCCTGTACAACAGCATGAAAAACTCGCTTCTCTGGCTGAGCCAGGTTCTTGTGTAAATCTACCCCCGACCACTGTTAGTTCATATATCAATTAAGTGGACTTACTTGAAAAGTACTATCAGCTCTGTGTCTTTGTACTTCTGATTTGGCATCTCTGTGAACTTCTTAGCAGATTCAACACTATCAAAAACTGCAAATATTGAGCCCTATTAAATGATAAGAGATATTGTTAGAGTAATTGAACAGAATGTTGTCTAGGAGGGATCCCTGCCCCAGGTCTAAATGCTCATTACCTTAAATGTTCTCTGCAATGTTCGCCTCATTTGAATATTTTCAACTGGACCTTTATCCTCAAGCCATTCTTTGATATCATCAAGAGTTGCATCTAGTGGAAAACCTTTCTGCAAGACAGCAATGAGCTTCAATTATATGCCACAAAATAAATCTTAAAATTTATAACCTCTATAGTGTGAGTTAATTCAAGCTTTACTCTCTGGTGGTTATCAGGTAAAGTCATTCAGGACAGCACTAAGTAAAGAAAAGTTTACTTACAACATATACAGATCTGTTTTTAATTGCAGCCTTATACTGGTCATTTAATTCAGGAAGGGGTTTATTTGGAGATCTTCTGATTTTTGTTTTGTCTTCATTTATTTCCATTAAACCAGTCTTGGATTTTCTTAGTGCTTCTACAATAACATCAAAATCTTTTGAAAGGCGACTTAACCTATTGAGTAAGGAGACAGAGGTTATTACAAATACACAGGCAAAACTGAAGCCAGATGTTAAAAAGGCAATGGGAATTGTAAATGCATATCAGGAACACTTGGCCTGATACACAGATAGGTAGCTGAAAGTTACTCTTTTATCCACATTAGTTGTACTTTGCTTTACCTGTTGAATTTGATCATTACTTCTAAAGGTACCCAGCCATCGTCTAGTTTGATCTGTTCCTTTAGAAACTTGTCTCTTGGTAGATTGTGATTGCCAAAATAGTACTGCAAAAAGGAAGGGGGAAAGGGGGGAGGGGAGGAAAGAGAGATGTCTCTTTAAATTTTCAGTCTTAAAAGGTTGTTTTCATCTAACAGCTTACTGCAGTATATTGAGAGATACCAAAATTAATTAATCTGAACAGTTGGGAATTCTGAAATTATTACTTCATGCTTAAATGTGGTACTTAGCCAAAAGTTAGCTGCAATGTGTAAGCTGTAAAAACAAAACCACCAGAAATAAACCCCACAAAAACCCAAACAAACCAATTCCACACCAAAATAGTTCTTCATCCAATGGAATTAATGAGGCAAAGACAGATTGCAATTTTGTTTAGGAAAGGAGCACAGCTTATTCTGTTAACATGATAAGCATTTATCACCCTGCTCAAACTCTGCAGAGTCAAAACTCAAATTTGTCACCAGCAGATCCAGGTTGTACTCCTTATTTAAGGAGTATGTATGCAAGAACATTGTATTTTCACACTGAAAAATCATACACATAGACTGGAAATTCCAGATCTCATTCAAAGAAATAATTATTTTATATTTAATTTTTAATTTTAATTATTCTGTTCTTATTTTGATCTTGTCTGGCATGGGGAAGACAATTCAGTTCACAACAGAAAAGTTAATCAGATTCTTTCCCTGATGAGCAGTCATCTAGCAAAGGTCAAATACATGAAACCCTAAGATAAGTTGGAATACTTTCACCAATATCATAATGCTTTGAAAAGTCAGTGTAAGTTTTACAACACTACCTCTCCCTCTAGTATATCTCAAACTCACATTACCAAAAGTCTAGTTTTGTCAACTATATATAACAAACAAAAAAGAGTGGTTGAGGAATCTCCACATTTGGTTTGTTATATATAAATAATGGCTCCATATGGCTATGGGCATTCACGTGCAGCTACATTTTTGTCCTTCAGGAAAGTGGTTTTGTTCTAGATGCCATTTAAAGCAATGGGCTCAGGATTTCTGTTGTAGGGTAACCCTCCAAGCCTCTAGAGAGACAAAGAGTTAATCCAAAGTAGGCATTTAAGTTTAGTTGTAATTTGTAGCAATAAAATACAAAGCAGTAAATCACAATAGCAAGTCATGCATGTGCTAGTATTTTCACCAGCAAAGATTCCCAAGCAGGATTTTTTCCCTACAAAAATTAAAGCACATAGAATTAAAATGCGTTCTCCTCCTGTTTGCACAGGTAGAATAACCCCAGCAAACAGGGTAGTAAATTGTTTAATGAGTCACTTGCTATAGCACCTAAAATGCTAGCAAATTAAACCTTTTCTGGTTTGAAATGGTGTTGTTACAAGCAACTCTAGACAAGTACAGCTTCCAACTTAAACTACGATTATGACTATCCTAAAGTATTAAATACCTGTTACAGACTTGTAACAGACATTTTTAAAGAGTTGAAGATTCGAGTCTAACTCCCAATATCGTTAACTTACAGTTAGCCAAGCCCTTGCCCCCAAAACACCTCAGTCCAGATCCCAAACTACAAAATGAACTTACCTCAATTTGCTGACAGATTTTGCTTTCCAAGATAGACATGTTTTCTCCATTTCCATTTTCAGCCATTTTCACCAGCTGTTTTGAAGAGAATACAGAGCAAAAGCACTAAGTTCTGAATAGTACTTTCTACAGACTTACATTCATGTAGCATTGCATTTCACTGCAGCCTCATCTAAAGTTAACAGCCAGGTTCATTAGCCATACATTTATGCCTGTGAAGCAACTATTAACATGACTGCAGAACTCCAAGTGGAAACTATGAAACAACTGAGGGGGAAAAAAAGCCTCACTTTGGTTGTTAGGGCAGCATTTGGCATTCAGCAGTCAAGACAAAATTTAAAAAATTATGGCATTTCTCAGCCTTATTTATTATTTAAGATAAAATTTTTAAAATGTTGGCAGTTCACAGCTTTTTTTGTTATGTTTTTCTGGGCACATATACTCAGTTCAGAAAAATAACAAAACTGAGAGCCAACAACATTGTTTTTGAAGTCAAATCCAACCTCTCATCACCAGGCAAAACAATAACAAAAACATTCAATTCCTACATAGGTATAATGAGAAATGTTTCTGAAGTTTCTGTCTCCTGTGTAATCTTTGGAAAGTTCTCAGAACTTACTGGAGGATGGAATGAAAATATCTACATTTACTGATACATCCTAAAGATGCCTCCTTCTCTCCTTTACAAATGTGTCTTCACTGCAGTTCTGCCTGAATAGTGAATCAAGTATCTTTGATAACGTAAGACATTTTAACTTGGAAGTAACTTTACTTAACTGGCAGTAGTGTATAATCCCAGTACATCAGATGATGTACTGGGATGCAATCACTGAGAAAGCAGCTACTCGCCAGAAAATTAACTGGGATCAAAGATTTTCTATCTAGTTGCTCTTAAGATAAGGATAGAGTATGAAGATTAATCCTTGAGAAAAAAATGTAGCTTTATGAAGCTGTCAGAAATTAGTTTGAATTCAGTTTTGAACTATGAAGCAGAGATTTCTTCTTTCTCGCTTTGAGCACTAAGACACTTGTTAAATCCAGCTACAGAAGTTAAAGCAGCTTCTTAGTCACGTTACCCCAGTTCAGAATACCCAGTTGGCAGCCTCATCTTCTTATTTAAGTAGTTTAAATCCCCAATAACTGTTCAGCCTACTGCAGTCCACAGTATTCCCTTTTCTTCGTCTTCCTGATCTCAAGGCCACATTCAATCCTTGGAACTTACTTGCAATTCTTCAGCACTTACAGCCTTGAAAGGTGGTGTGCTTGCACCTGTAGCTATCACTGTAACACTCTTTAAAGCATGATTTCAGCAAGTGTTAGTTGCCAGCTATGCTGAGTGTGATTCATTTATCCAAAAAGCACTTTACAAAACCCAGGCCAGAGCACCCAAGCTGAGAGTTGCAGTTACTTCATGTCCCACATGAGCCACCCTGACTACAGGAGACTTGACACTTCATCACCATTAAGGTGCTGGTACTGTCTTAACACCCTACTTGAGAGAGAAATCAGCATTCTGTTTTACATGATATGCTATTTGATTCAATTTAATGACAACCTATAGAATATGGCTGACTGCTGTCCCAGTCTGCCTCAGCCCAAAACTCAATTTCCACATAAGACTCAGCTTCACTGTTAAGAAGACAAAAAAACAAAAGTCTACTTCCTTAGCAGTGTTTTCAAGGTTAATACCAAAAAGCAGGATGGGAACCTCCTTTAGAATAAGTCTTCAACATGGAAAAGTTTTCTAAAAATCAACCTTTCAGCTGCAAGTAACAAACTGTAGGCAAGACTAAGAAAGACTCAAGCTTGCCATGCATGGAATTCAGTTCAGTCACTGAGCTCTAACCTATTTAAAACAAAAGCAGAAGCAGCCTTCTAATTTAAGAGAAATTCTAGCCTTGTCTGCACATGCTCACTTCAGACTCTAGCTCAGTCATTTGGCACAAGACAACTTCCAGATCAATAGTTTTCAGCTGCTGTGCAGCAGTGGAGACTGATAAAAAGCTCCAATGAACAGCAATCACAGTCAGAACAGCATGCAAAATCCTTCAAAAGATTTTATTTAAAGGGTTTTCTTAATAAACTACACTGACTTGTTCCTTCCATATGCCAAAAGTGTGTATTAGTACGACAAAACACATAAAAAACCAAGTTAAAATAAAGCAAGTAGTCATTAGGTTTAAATTATAAAAAATTACAGTCAAGCCCCTTAACTAGAACAATTAGCTAGATCATCCCAAAAGAACTCTCAAGCAGATTTTCCTCTTACCAGCCATTTAGTTTCAAGCTCTGGACAAAGTTTAGTTGCAGGCTGATTCTACCATTACTGTAATAGAGTGAAAGGCTTTTCTAAATAAGAAAGCTTTCCCGATAAAGGAACGTGGAACTGTTATTCATATTATGCCTTCTTCAGAAACCCCTGCACTAGAGGTCTAAACCTGGTTTTTAATTAAGGGTAAGGATTAACTACAGCCACACATTTTTACAGACGTTAACTTTAACAGATTTTTTTTTTTTAGTAGAATCAGTGTAACGTAAGAAAAAAATTCATACAAATAAATTTTTAAGCAATTGAAAGGTCGGTCCATGAACTGTGCTAGAAGACCATCAGTTTGCTGTTGACAGTTTTACACGCCTGCAGCGGCAAACACAGAGCTCTTCTGACAGCCTGAGGCCCAGCCTCCCGCCCAGCGGGCTCCTCTGCCCGGCAGGAGTGGGAGCGCCACCCTCGGGCCGGGCCCGGGTCCTCGCGGCGGGAGCGGGAGCGGTGCCGTGGACTCCGCTTCCCCCGCAGGGCCCGAGCCCCGCAGCGCGCACCGAGCTCCGCGGGAAGCGCTGCCGGCGGGAAGTGACCGCGGCGGTGGCACGGCCGGGCCCGCTCCGCGCCTCCGCGGGGACACAGGCGGCACGTGCTCCCCTGCTCCGGGAACCCTCCCTGCCTCCCTCCCGGCCCGGCCGCCGCGCCGCCGCCGCCGCGCCCCACCGCCGGCCCTGCCCCGGCGCTCCTCGGCAGGGCCGGGCCCGGCGAGGCACGCCCGAGCAGCAGCATGGCCGGGAGCCGCCGGAGCGGCCGCACACGAACCTGCGCGCTCGGGCCCCGCTCCGCCGCTCCAGAGACCGCGAGTCGGTGCGGCGCGGCCCAGCAGCCCCCGCGGCCCGCCCGCCCCTCACGTGTGCGCCACTTCCGGCGCGGGGGTGGGGCCACAGTGCCGCCCGCCCCGAGCGGCCCCCGGCGCACGCTCTCGTGAGGGCTCTGCGCTTGGGGATTGTGTTTGGCCTTTTTGTTCACAGCTTTTGCGCACTGAACACAAGAAGTAACTTAACAACTTGGATTTGTACAGTGGTGGTATATTTACATTTATCAAGTATTGCAAACATTCACTTAAACACTACAGGTGTACTATGGGCATCTATAGGGCTACAGACACGGAAATCGCTCAAGTGAAAATTTTAAGAAAGAGTATTGACCTTACAATGGATTTGACTTCCACATTACTTAATTTTCTAGTTTACCAGTGAAACAGCAAAACGCTGTCTACCATAATACAGGTCCATTAGCACGATAATTCAGTGTTTACATTCAACTGTTTTTAAGAACGTATTACACAGATGGCTAAGAGATTCTCTGCTCTGAGCTTCCCACCTCTTGCAGGCTGCTGACCAGAGGTCAGAATCCTGTTCCTCTTGCTGAGATAATTTTCCTGCCTGTGCCCAAGACCTGATTGCAGCACACGTCAATTTTAAAAGGGCACTGTAGGTTATTGTGAAAAATAGCACCAGTTGAAATTTAACCGTGAGTCTGAACTTACTCTTCTCTCCATTTATTCTAATGCATTGAAAATCTCTAAGAAATTAGTATTTAAATGAGTCCTAAGCAGTAATTTCTTTGACTTCTGTTTATGCCAGACCAACAAACGTTGTCCTGACAGGGGAGAATTAAAGACTTTTTTCCACTTTGCACTTAACACTGAGGCCAAAAAGCAGCATTTGCTTGCCTGCAGGTCACCCAGGGGCACAAAGCAGATTCCAGCTTCCGGTGGTCCAGCCCTGCAACAGCACTGTCTTTCACCAACATCAAGCACCTACTTTGCAAGCAGTTGACAGGTGGATGCTGAGATTTGGTTTTGTTAGTTCTCACCTTGTTCATAGATCCTTTCACCAACTCACACTGTGACAGGATATAGGCCAGAGTGAACTTCAAGGCCAACCACAAGCAGCTGTTCTATGCTTGTAATTTTCAACAAACACGAAGTTTTGTGGGTACATAATTCGCACTGAAAATTACATAAACACTTGAGTTCATTGTGGTTTCATTCCATACAAAGATCACCTTCATGTTCTTGTGATGTTGTCCTTTAAATTTCCACATGCCCTTGAGCAATTCTCAGCTGTGGAGATTTCCAGGAGAAACAAATTCACTTTATCTCTTTTGCCTACCTGCTTGGCCCACATATTTCAAACGGCCTCAGAGTTCAATTCTCCACACCTCTATAGAGTCTGGAGTCTTCAAACAAATTACATCACATCCTTAAATAAATCTCAATTGGATGGGTAACAAAGCAAAACACTGAACACACACACAAGCTTCTGACATAATGAGGCAACATACGAAAATATGAAAAAAATAACTGTATATATACACCACAGAACTTCACATCAAAGCCACCTGCTGAGTGCCACCTGCTACCAGCAATCAAATTCAAGTCAAAAATAGCATAAAAATGTGAAAGAATAAGAAAAAATGAAAATGCCTATGATCAAGCAAAATAAATATTATAAACTCAGAGCATACTACTTGGAAAAGTAATTTCTTTGTATCTGAGAAATCCAATAAAACCAAAATTTCATTTTAGGTGGCAGTGCTGGTGTGGGAAGCTCCCACCACACCCTACGGCAGCCCTGTGTTGTCCCTGCCTCTCACACCAATATCTAACAGCTGTTTCTGCAGTCACTTTATAAACTGGAGATCAGTGCTAAAAGAACCTTCTCTGTTCCTCAAAGCATTTATTTATTTAGATCATCACTGTCAGGCCAGTCAGAGTGTGATCTGCTTGTCTGTAAATCACTTTACAAAATCCACTTTCTACACAGAATTTGAAGATCTCATATTAAGTTTTGAGATAAATAATAGATCAATCCTATAGATATTTTTTTTTCTTTGTGCATAACATACTTTGACTGGTTTCTTTAGTTGTTACCTTTGCTCAAGCCATAGTTTAGAAAAGACCAAATGGTATTAAACAAAATAGAGAAGTAGGCACACATCTTGAATTGATATTAAAAAAGAGTTAGCACATTAACTCCTCCCCCTCAAAAACACTCAAACTACAAATAACCTGTGCATCAGCCAAAGATCCCATTGCAAAGCCTTGCAGTCTTTTTTCATTTCTCATTGGCAATGTCGAAGAGAGTGTGAGAAAGGCAAAGAGAAATGCCACTTTACTTCTCCTTCTGGAAAACTAGTGCATGCTTTTGGCCTGTGCTCTGGGGCTACTACCAACATTTCTTCCCTCATTCCTAGCCTAAGCTCTTCTTTGCTCTGGCACTTGAAGGTAGAGTTGGAAATGACCATTTCTGAATCTGATAACCTAGTTATCCAAGTGATATTGATCTGTACATACCATACACTTAGGTAGTGTCAATGATCCATTTCTACAGCTACCTTCAGAATGCAAAGATTTCACCTTAAGGCCAGCAGTCCTTAGAAATGTATTTTGTTTGGCTTTACTCAGCACCAAGTCATAGTTTCATCCAGTGATTAACAAAAACAAATCAATTTTTCACAGTAGTTCCTATGTTGCCATACAAAGCATTATAAGAGAGTAATTTGAGAACTTCCAAAGAATGATTGGACTGAAAAATATATGGAAATCTTGTTACTACATTTATGTTTCTGAGTTGTTTAAAATGAGAACAAATTATATCTAGTTATTAACAACGTGCACTAAGAGATTGTATTAGACAACCCCTCATGAGGTAATCAGTAGCATTATGAATACTGCATCTGCTGTTTTCTGTAACAGCAAGATGAAAATTAACTGCTTACACATTATACACACAAACACAGCCATGTGACCGCATAGCACTGGGAAGATTACCTACTGCTTCCCATTTGTTCAGTTCAGGGTCGTATTTCTCAATGCTCTGCAGGTATGTTCCTTTTGAATAGGAATATCCTCCTGTTACATAGATGCATCCGTTCATAACCACCGTGCCACACTCCATCCTTCTCTCCATCATGTGAGCCATCTGCTTCCACTCATTTTGCTCTGGGTCATAGCAGTCAGTGATCGTAGTCTGTCCACCCACAAAATAGATCTTGTTTTGTAATGTAATTGAACACAATCCATATTCTTCAGAAAGAAAGGAATACAGCACAACTCAGCATGATAACATTAACTTACACTGCAAGTACATGACAAATATTAGGCACTACGGAGGGCAGCTGAATGTCTTCATTGAGCTTAGGAGACACTCAAGATTTTCTCCTACACCACAGCACCAGTACTCAGCAAAAATTGCTTTAAAAACTTACTGTTACCAGATGTAAAACATTGAGAAAACCCTTTTATATTAATATAAATATCTTTTGCCAAATGTCAATTAATAGTTAGCTTTTACAGGAAGTTATATTATTTAGTAGAATGTGGACATTCCTTAATTCAGTATTTATATAGTGATTTCTATGTAACAGATTCTTGAAGAAGGTCTTCCTTTCCACTTTCAGAGTTTGGAACAGCCCTTGCAGCCCTACAGGCATTTCTTTTTTATAATTAGGAATACACTGAAAACCCGTAACTGGGCTTAAGGACTCCCAGGTACAAGTGATCAACTCAAGCTCTATGTTTATTAGAGAAACTATTTACCTGGATGTGGACTTGTGGTGACTATACTCCACTCATTGCTACCTGAATGGTATCTCTGGATTTTATCATAGGTGCAGCTTCCCCTGTACCCATAGTGACCTCCAGCGACGTAGATTACTTCATTCAGGACACAGGCAGTGGCATTTCCAACTCCTGTTCACAGTGTGAAAGTCAAATATGCATTCATACTGCACATAATAACCATGGTCTCTTCCCTCCATAACTCTATGTCAAATGATTTGTTAGTATTTTATTAACATTATATGCTTGCAAGTATTTAACTGAATGTGAATAAAATAGGTTTATCAAGATATCAGCAAAAATCAAGAACGACTAAATAAAACTGTAGTAACCAATACATATTGCATATAATACAGTTCACAGGATTTTTAGGTAATAATTAAAGTCATAATGTCTATGATTTTGGAATAGCCAATTAGTTTCACTTTTTCACTAAGAGTTGTAAAAAAATCACTTACATGGCAAGAGCAAGGACATTGGGAGTTTAGATTGTTCAGTGTCTCGGGCTTTCTTTTCTGATACTTTCAGTCATTCTCATGGTATTACTAATTAAGCTATTGTATAAACAAGGATACAAGCAGAATGGAGCCATTTTAACTCTGTCTCTAGGACAACAAAATGAAATACAGCAAAGGAGGGTCTGAGCACCTAAGTAGTTTCACACTTATGAAAACTGGGCAAAACAACTGCATAGAATATGTAACTCATAGGATTAGCATAGCACTTCTACCTCTGAAGGAAATAAAAAGAAAATAGTAGCAATGTTTGAGAAAAACATACAAACAATGAAGAAGGTTGTAAAAGCCTGCTTTTTTTCTCTTACATATGCATCCAAAAATTCTCTTGTACATAGAAAAATATTATGTTGTATTAACTTAAATTTTTATAACTAATTATAAATATTTACATTCACTTATAAAAATGTATAATAAAATGTATAATTGTAGTATTATTGTTACTGTTACAAAATAATCACAGAATAGTCTGCATTGGAAGGGACCCAGAAAGATCATCAAGTCCAACTCTTAAGTGAATGGTACTTTGTCTGCTAGAAACAGGTATTTGTGCTTTTCATTATACTCACACTAAAGATTAAACAAAGGATCCTGAACAGATGATACACAGAAATACGAGGGAACTCCATGCAAGAAGTTTTAAATTATGACACTTTTATAAACGACTACATGGAAAATCTTATATAAAAATAATACAGTCCCTTTATTGGAGCTTACTCTTTGAGTGTGTACTGAATGGACTCTTATCCTGGGTAGTCTTCTGATTTCTTTCTAATTTGAACAGAAATTTTACTCAGGAAAGAAGGCAAAATATTAAACTGAGACTACCACTTACTTTTCTTCCTGCTGTTCTATGGCACAGCTCAGTATAGCATTTGGATGTTCATGGTCATTTGGCTAGTGAAGACCTGAACCAAAGCCCATTGACATTAACAGGAGATTCCCAGGGACTTCTCTAGAATTTCGATCAAATCCTAAATGTTTCCATGGCACTTAAAAATGGCAAATACAGAATAATTGACATTGGAGGCAGACACCATACAAAAGTTTACCTACCTTTGATCATGTTAGCAATGGGAAGCCATTTCTGAATTAAAGGATCATAAAACTCAGCTTCTTGGACTGGAGCTCCCTTTCGGTACCCTCCCAATGCATAAATGCAGCCACTCAAGGAAACTGCGCAGTGGTAATACCTTGCGTCGAGCATGGGGCAGCCTTCTGTCCACTCATCTCTCTCGCTGTTATATATCCACACGGTGTCAAGAGCTTCAATACTCTCTGTTCTGTAACCTCCTGTCACATATATGTCTGGTCCCAAACTAGTGACCCCATAGCTCTCTCTGGTGTGATCTGGCATCTCTGTTCCCTGGACCCATGCATTGGTTAAAGGATCCCAGACATGCACTTCTGATAAGGGATGCCAATAATATCCTCCAATTACATACATGGCTGCTGTGGATCTTCTGCAAAGAGCTTTGGGATTGAGGTTCAGGGCATTATATATGAGTGACCTTATCTTACTGTCATTGAGTCGGCATTTTTTTTGCAGGCTTAAAGCTGACCTCAAATACACATTGTCTAAGTCTACTTTGATACAGCTCAGCATTTCACAGATGTCTTCAACTCTTCCTTCCACATTGTGTGCAACCCACTTAATAACTGCTTCAATTGCTACCTCTTCTTTCTGAACATTGAGATTCTCCCTAGACAAAATATAAGAGAGCTTCTCCTTGCCAATATCCAGAAACTCTTCCTGCTTCCACACTTCTTCAAACTGCCATAACAATATCCTTCTGGACTCTTTCTCCAGCTCCGAGCAATCATGATACTCAGCAAAGGAGTGCATCCCAATGCAGTTGTCAGTATCTAAGTGCCTTACCAGAAATTGCTCACAGGCTTTCTTTACTGATACGAACTGGAGGAGGTCTGCAGCCTGGAGTAGGCTTTGGACATTTCTCTTTGTTATCTGGATCTGTGATGTGTATACGTAATTCACGAGAGCTTCCAGTACTGCATGGCTGAGCCCGGGAAGGCTGATCTGGTTTTTGGATTTTTCTTTCATATCGGCTGTGAACATGGCTTTAAAATAACTGCTGCAGGCTGCCAGGGCAGCTCTGTGGCAGTGGAAGATGACCCCCGAAGCGCACTGCAGGGTGATGTCGGTGAACAGCCCGTCCAGGTAAAACGCCCGGAACGCCTCCAAGAAGCCGCCGGGGTGCGCGGAGTCCGTGTAGAGGTAAGCGTACTCCTCCTGCCCCGCCGCGGCCATCGCCGCGCTCCGAAGCTCCCGCCGCTTTGTCCGCGCAGCCCGGCCGCCCTCCGGCTACGGACCCTCCCGGCGCGGAGCTCCTCGCCCGCGGCGGCCCGTGACCGTCTTTGGAAGAGCCGCTGCCGGAGGGAGCAGCGGGGCCGCAACCACAGCTCCTATTTTGGTGCCCCGGCCGCCCCCCGCGCACCCCTCCGCGAGGCCGGCGGGTCCCGGCGCCCAGCCCGGCCCCCGCGCGCCCGCTCGCCTTGGGAAGGTCTGGCCCGAACCGCTATCGCTGCCGCCGCCGCCCAGGCGCTCCCCAGCCCGGGGCAGGGGTTAAAGGCAGCCCGCGGTGATGACAGAAGGCCCAGTCGTATTAGGGACAGGAGCAGATGCCTGGGGAGCGTCACCAGCTCGGTGTCACTCAGCCACACAACAAAGCGAGGGGCCTCGGCCGCCGCTGTCAGCGACCTGAAGCCGCTTCCCACAGAAGCCCCCGCGCTCCCAGGGCGCTTGGAGGAGCGACACTGGGAAGAGCAGCAAGCTCCAAGGGCTTCCCCAGTACCGGACAGCAGGAGTTGAAAGGGGAACAGCCATAGCTCTTCCCAAACTCCTGAATCTGGCAGGGTGCAAAGGACAATCACCAATTATGCCCACAAACAGATTCTAGATATAAGTAAATTTTTCAGGAAGTAGGCTATACTGGCTTTTGAAACTCCTGAAAATATGATTCACAATTTAAGAAGTAATTTTCTTTTCTGCTAGCAACACATTTTCTTTATTTGAAACACAGCAGCCTCTGGGTTCAAGTAGCTGTGGCTCTCCATCTGCAGCAGGGTTTGGATTCTTTGGATCCAGCAGCCAGGCTCTCTCTGCCCTGACAGAGCTTTTTTCCTAGATTGAAAGAACTACCAGTAATTTCTCCAACCAAAAGGATGTGAATATTATTATTAGCTAAGAACCAGCAAAACCCAAAAGAAGAAATTTTGAGAGTTCCCACTCGACACAGATGAAAAAGCATCATGTTTTTCTTTTAATTACCGATGGTATTTCCACCACAATGCCCAGCAGAAGTATGAACTAAGGAAATCCAAACAGAAAAGTGTATATGGTCGTACCCCTCTGCCATCCTTCCTCCCATGCTAACCCTGCATCAGGATTCAAAGTGGCCCCTTGGCCTTTATACAGTAACGTGAGACAAAAACAAAACGACCCAAACTAACAAAAAAACCCCCACCAAACCAAAAATTCCCCACATCTACACACATCTATGCCTTTCTTTTTTTAAACCCCTCTTGATGCATTGTTAGTCCAGAGAACTGGAGTTTTGTAGTGTAACCCAGGAATTACAACAGCCCTGCTGTCTGACAGGCCTGTCCCTCATCTACATTACTCCATTTCTTTCCCTAGAAAATTCCCCTGTGCAGCCCTAAGTCTTTATGCATTCTCATGCCAACAGCTTTGTTTTGGTTGCATTTTCCATTTCATCAGCTTCCTATGGACAAGCACTTCCAAGTCCTGGCTATCCTACTAGCACACAATACTACAGCTAAGTACTCATATATCAGTAGTGCACACATACAGAAAGTTTCCTATACATGTATGACTTTTGTTATGCATTTTTTTCCATAACATTTTTACCTAAGTCAGCTCTCCCAGAGAGCAAGTCAGGTCAGCAACATTTAGTACTGAACATGTGTCCCCTTCAAGGAGCTTCTCCCTTTCTTTTGGTTGGGCTACCAGTTTAAACCAGCTTCACTCTTCGGAGATACTTATCTCCCCTCCATTGTAACCAAATGTGGAAAAATTTTGTAGTTGTGGTGCTTCAGAGAAGTCCTTGCTTTTATTAAGTGGGGAAAAAAATTCAAACAAGGCCTGATTAATAGCTTAATGGTCTGCCTACTGGAATTGAAAAATTTCTTCTGTCTCCAACATGCACTTTGTCTGGCAAATATAATCAGCTCTACCCTCTACTTGAATCAGTTAGAACATAATTGCTAATATTTCAAGTACTCTGCTTAATCTACTCTCAACTCCTGCTTCAGCACTTTCATCAAAGCCACAGAAAGAAACCTCTTTTAAGTGTGAAGAACAGTTTCTCACCCTATTTCTCAAATCTCACAGCAAATTACAAGGTAGATCCCTTAAGGCTAAAAGAACAATAGTTAGTGTAAGTGGAAGAAAAAGCTGAGTAATCATTGATATATTACTTTTGTTTGCTTTTAAGTAAGCAGTAACTGAAATCCATGGACAAACTGAAAATAAGCTATTCCATAAGCTCTGAAAAACACAGAAGAGACCCGCACAGAATCTGGAACATTCAACAGCACATCTAGAATTAAGGAAATACACAATTGTCCTGGTTTTGGCTGGGATAGAGTTAATTTCCTTCTTAGTAGCTGGTTCAGTGCTGTGTTTTGGATTTACTATGGGAAACATGTTGACAACACACTGTTGTTTTGGTTGTTGCTAAGTGGTGCTTATCCATAGTCAAGGACTTTTCAGATTCCCATTCTCTGTCAGGGAGGAGCTGCACAAGGAGCTGGGGGAGCATGGCCAGGACAGCTGACCTGGACAGGCCAAAGGGATATTCCACAGCATGGGAGGGCACACTCAGCACAGAAACCGGGGGAGTCGGCTGGGAGGGGCTGAGCACTGCTCGGGGATGGGCTGGGCATCCGTTTATCATCATCAGTGTACATCGCTTGTTTCTCCTGGATTTCATTCATTTCTCTCCCCTTTTCATTACAATTATAATAACTTAGTAGTACTTTATTTTGTTCCAATTTTTCTCTTCTCAAGTCACGAGGTTTAATTTTTTCCCTAATTCTCCTCCCCACTGAGTAGGGTGTTGGAGTGCACAAGCTGCTCTACTTAGTTGCCAGCTGGGTCAAACAGTGGCAACAACTTAAAATCCAAAGTAACATACGAAATTTCCCTATGCATCAGCCATTACTATTCCTTTGTATGACCTGTAAACCAGACAACTTAAACCTGCCACAGCCCGAGACCCACCAGTCCTCAGATGTCTTTGACATCTGTGCCCTCAGATGTCTTTGTAAAACAATAGGCCAAGATCCCAAATATGAACATCTCAGACACCTATCAAATATCCATCACTAAAGCCAGGCTCCTGAGAACTGAAGAATATTACTTTGGACATCTTAGGCAACACACTGTTCAAAGCAGCCTTCTAGAATACAGTAAAGTAGATAAGGCAAGGAAAGAAGTACACAAGGGAAATTTATGTAAATCTGCAGCACTAGAGAAGCAGCATGAAAACAGGCAAGATCACTCAAAAATCTTCAATTAAGGAAAAAATGTAGTGACATCATGAAAAATCTGTAAGCAAATAAGAATAACATTGCACAGAAAACAAAGGAAGACAGATATGATAATTGAAGACTGCTGAGCTACACTCAGACATCTGCAACTGAGGGGCTGTGAAAGTTGCCCTAATCAGTTATTAAAGCACTTAAGCTAAATATGACCTCAGTTTAATAGCAGACTACATTAGCATTTTGAATCTTTTCTGGGATATAAAAACATTTGGCATGAAAACACATTATTTAACTTTAATGAGACTTACTTTTAATACCTTTATATACATTTGGGGCTCATCTCACTGTCAGAGGTAAAGAGAAAGATTGCGTGTTCGCAATTCTTTGGAACTACTTGGACAGAACAATCTGTTTAAAAGTTAAAATGGACATAGATGCTTCCTCCCAGACTGTAAGAGATTGTACTACAGATATAGATGAGAATGAATAGGTGTAATCAGTGTATACATGTATGTATGTGTACCATTCTGTGGGCCTGTGCATTGCAGCAGAAACCAAGGAAGAAAACGGAGCTGACCAAGGGGCTGACTCACAGCTGTCAGCATGGAAGATCAAACCAGTGTCAGCTCTGTACAGAGTGGCAGCAGCACACTGTCAGGGCAGGAGCCAGAGTGGGAGAGAGACTTTTCTTTAAACAAAAGAGCAACATCCTTACAATTTTCCAGAAGAGAAAGGGTCTGACCAGCCAAAGGCTGAAACCTACACTTATGTCTACACTCTCCAGGCCTGATGACACACAGGCCAGCAGAATACATGACACAAATTAGTTGTGTTGCATTTGTCAGTGACAGCAACTTTTATTGTCCTTAAAATACCAGATAATACAAACTATTAAAAAGTAATTTTGTTTGGCAAAATATTTAATAAATTGAAAATATAAATGTATCTTTGGATTAAACAAGATTACAACAAATAATTTGCCATCAGATCAAAGAAGTATAAAAGCCAACAGCTCCAGAACCATGCTCCTAGCACCTAATATTTTCTAAGTAAAGAATTTCAATATTTTGAATAGTAATCCTACCCCTTCCCCTAAGAGTGTGGGATTGCAAAAGGTCAGTTATATACTTGGTAAAGGATTGGAGGGCAGGGAGTAGACAAAAACTAATGACAAGTCTTGTCCCAACCCCCCTACTCCACTTAGTTGCAATGTGTACTGTTAGAAGGCCTTTTTTTACTGCACTTTCCTACTATTACCAGGATTGAACACAAACAGTTTTATGTTGCAGTAAAAAAACCCGTAGCTTCAGATAATAGCCAATTTTACAATTCTGAGCTTTTATACCCGTGCAGTTTTTCTCTTCCAGTAAGTTAAAATGTAACTGCACCAGTTTCCTTTTATCATTTGAATCATTCCTTTATAAGTAGTTTCAGGTATGACATAATGTCGATCGCAGATGACCAAACCAGAACAGAACACTGTACAGGACTGAGACTCTGGGCCAGTTGAGAAATCTTTTTCTCCAAGGTATACCCCTGCCTGGGCATAACAACATCATTCTTCTTCAAAAACATTACTGGACATAGGTCATTCCCACCATCACCTATATATACAACTTGTGTATAACTCACTCCTTGCTCCAACTGTTTATCTAGAAATTCTTTTAAAACTTTCCTTTTGCAAAGGTTTTTAGGGCACTTTGCACAATGGTGAGCATGGAAGTGCTGTACAGTGAGACAGCCAGTACTGCTGAATGCTGCAGGGTTTGTAAACACTTCATCAAACACTTTATGGAAGCCAGCAGCTTTCAAAATCCAGTCAATAAATACTGTATTAGAATCTGAAACAATTATACAATCAAACAACTGCTTGTTCTCGCCAATAAATCCCAGAAGATCTACCATTCCTGCAGTGAAAGGAATTGTTGTCATAGTTCTTTTCATCTCATCTTCTTTGACACCATTGTCTCCCAAGTAGACAAAGACTCTGCCCATATATTCTGTCCAGTGTCCTGGTTGGTAAGAGTTTCTTAATCCATTAGGAAGTTTTCTTTCAGGAGCACATTTCACAATCCAGGTGTCACTATTTTCATCTATGATTGTATGGTCAAAATCAAAAACCAACAGAAATTTCATAGCTGTGAGAAAACAGTTTCCAAAAACAAACAAAAAAGAAAATTATTTATATAAACACAAGTACTATATTCCTACGCTGACCTTGTGCTCAGAAGAAAAACAATTCTGGAAGAAAATATCTAAACAAAATGAACTATTTATGGCCACTACCGCGACGGGAAGTTGTGCTGTAGCTAAAAACACAATCTGTAAATGCCAAAGTTCAGTGTCCAACTTCTGTTTAAAATAGCTACTGTGACAGTATCTAAACTCATGCTGCAGTTACTAATACTTACTAACACAGCACCAATCTTTCTTTACTCACACACCATCAGTTTGAGGAGATGTTAATTTCTCCATCAGCATTTGCCAATGCAACCAAACTGGGATTCTCCTGGCAAAACGCCTCAATACGTATTCCAAAAGGAAACGTCCACCGAACAGACAGAACCTGTGCCTTCAACGAGGCCGCACTAAATCAAAGCAGCTAACGAAATGAAATGCAGCCATTTGTGAAGCTGAACCTGCTGACCCCTCCCGGAACCCGCAGCCAACGCCAGAGACAGCAGAGCAGCCTCAACGGCGGGGCCGTATCCGCGGGGGCAGCGCCCGGGGCCGCGGCCGGGCCCGTGAGGGGAAGGGGCAGCACCGGCGGGGCAAGGGCCGGGCCCGTGAGGGGAAGGGGCAGCTCCCGGGGCCGGGCCCGTGAGGGGAAGGGGCAGCTCTCGGGGCCGGGCCCGTGAGGGGAAGGGGCAGCACCGGCGGGGCAAGGGCCGGGCCCGTGAGGGGAAGGGCAGCTCCGGGCCAGCCCGGCGGGCAGCTCCCAAGGCCGGGCCCGTGAGGAAAAGGGGCAGCGCCCTGGGCCGGGCCCCCGCCCCCGCGCTCCGTCACGTGACCGGGCGCGGCCAGGTCGCCCGGCAACGGCCCCGCGGCCCGGGAAGATGGCGGCAGCCGAGGCAGCGGCGGGGCGGCGGCGGCGGCGCGGCGGCGGCCGTGAGTGCGGCTGCCCCCGGGCACTGGGAGCCGGCGGGAGGGCAGTGCCGAGCCCGCGGCCGCACGGCTCTGGGAGGCTGTAGGGGTGCCCAGCGGGACTCTTCCCAAAGCTCCCCAAGCTGCAGACGGCAAGAGGGGCTGTTTCTCCCTAGGAACCGAGTGAGAGAACTGACCTGAACGCAGCGCAGGTCCAGTAACCTCCAAGAGCAGCAGCTGGGGAAGAATGAGGGGCTTGGCAGATTCCTGCCTGCAGGGCACAGCTGCATCAGTGCGCCTTTACTTCTGGTGAGGCTGTCTTCACCTAGGACAGAGGGAGAGGACCAGGTCTGATCCCTGTCGGGAGACTGGTCAGCAATGGCATCTGGAAAACAGCGGTGTCACTCTAAAAGAAAGCCTCCTTACCTTCCAGACACGGCCTGTCAATCTGCAGCAAATCACAAAATTTTTACAGAACGCCACTCTGTACAGTGTCATTCTCTTAAAAAATGGTAGTGACACTTATAAGAGCATTTCACGAAAGCTAGACGTCAAGTAGGAAAGCTGCATTTATGCCTGCACACGTGTATGTAAGCCTAATGCAACGAAGAAATCCTAGTCTCGCCAACAAATCGAAAACTGTCCTCCAACAGAACTATTTCAGTAAATACAATGAGTATGCAGGACATGGTAGTAAGGTACAGCCTGTGCCCAAATTGCTGCCTCATCTAGCCAGCGGAATGACTTTACTAATATTCTCCTTTTCATTTTGGGAATGGTCTCTTCTCCCTGTTATTCCAAGAATCATGCCTAAGTACTGCCTGGGAACTGTGTTACTACAAGCCAAACCCACACAAACACACAAACAGGCAAGGGCACATACAAACAGCCCAGTCAGTCAGTGCCTGTCCAAGTATGTGCACTGGTCGTAGGCAGACTACAGATACAGATATAGATATAGATATAGATACCCTGTCTTAGCTCTGAGGTTTGGGGGACTAACTAGTAATAAGGACAACTTAGTATTGTTGCCATGCAAGCATTCCTGATACACGTTTGCTTATTGGATTTTCTGGTATCAAGTAACCTTTGTATTTTTTCTTCCCTCTGCACAGCACATCATTTGAAAGAAAAGGATGTTCTAGATGAGTATTTTCTTCCAAATGAAGCAGATCTTCGTCAGGTCATTGTATTGCCAAAAGCAGAATGGGAAAGGATTCAGACCAGCATTAGAGAAGCAGCAAACATCGATGAGAAGAAAGAACAGGAAGAAGTGCAGTTGGACTCCAAAGCTGCTGGAAAAGACCCACCCAATGCCACTCTGGTAAGTACAAGATACACTCCTAAACAAGAGTGGTCACTTTTGTAGATACAAAAACCACACATAGTTACATTTCTAGCTGTACTCCCTTTGTTTAATGTTTGCTTTTGAATATGTATTTCAACTAAATACCATTTAAATACAGTTTCCATCTAACATAAACATTTATATTTTTTTACTTAAAGTTAAAATGCAAAGTAAGAAAACCAATCCAAAATTTAAGTGTGATTTCTAATTCTGTCTGCACTGTCTAATTCTACCTAGAACCTGATACAACAGAAACTTCAAGCCAAAAAATTACGTGAAGAAAAGGAAGAAGAAGAAAGAAAGTTACTTGATTTGGAAGAAGCAAAGTTCCAAGCAGCAAAAAGGAAGGAGGTTATTGACCGTGCAAAAACCTACCTACGTTATCAGGAAGACAGAATGAGACAGTTCCATGTTTGTTGACAACTTATATTTTTTACACTGAAATTGTACTGAATGTCTTTAAAGACTTCTGAACATGAAAATTACTTTAAATGTTCTCTTGCAGGGTGCATTTCTACTTACTAAGGTCCTAAAAGAAAGAGATGCTCAAGTTGAATTCCTAAAGTCAAGATTAGTTGATAACAAAAAGAGGGATTATGAAGAAGAGCAACGTCAATTTAAAGAATACATTCTCAGCGAGCAAGAAAAAGCACGTCAGCATTATATGAATCAACAGGCACTACGCAAAGATCAGCTAGAACAGTAAGTAATAATTAAAAGCAACCCTACTTCATTATTTACTTCAACTCTTCTCAAAATACATTCTGTGAGGTTTTTACAGAAACTTACTAATAATTTGTTTCACAAATGCCATTCTTCTGAAAGAAAATCACAGAAGATCTTGCCCAAAAGGGAAAAGCTATATGCATTTTTAGTTGCCAACAGTCTGCAAGCAAAATCGCTTCTGGGAAGTATCAACAGGTTTTAGTCAAAGCACTATTCAAATGTTGTTAATGAAATTTAAGTGTATTTTACTCAGTTCTTGTTCCAGACAAGGAAAATGTTAAATTAGATTTTCCATTTACCCATAATGAGCTTCCAGACTGCACAACAAGAGAAGGCAATACTGTCACTTATATTCCTTCTCTCAAGTCTTTTGTAAATCTTATGGAGGGATCCCCAGTGATACTTAAAGGACTGGCCCTGGTAGTCTGATAGAAGGAGTCAAATTTCCCAAGGCAGAGGAAGAGTTCAAAGTCTGGTCTTACATATTCCATTCGCAACACAAATCCTTGCAGAACTTAGTACAGAACACCAGCTTAAGCTGCTGCCTGCACGCCTAGATGAAACACAGGTATGGTGGGTCACACCAGGGAAATCTTGTTCTTCAAGGATGCTGCAGATACAGTCCAGAGCATTACCAATGCCATGGTGCTAATGGGTCATCCAGCTAAAATATATCACCACGAGACTGCAAACTGTGAGCATACCACGTAGTTAATTTCTGACCAGGGCTACCATCACAAACAATCATGTTGTTATTCACCTCTGATATTCTACATACCTTGAACTCAAATTATCACATTCTTCACTGCAAGGTACCTGTGGTTATGCAGTTCATTACTTCATGCAGTTCCTAGGCCATTTATTCACCTTTTTCTGATTCAGAATAAAAGAGTGTGAGCATCAGGCAGATCTGGCCAAACAGGAAAAAAAAAGAGAAGGAGAAGAAATGCAGAGATCAGTCCAACTGTACCAACTAGAAATTCAGAGAAAAAAAGAAAAGGAATATGAGAAAAAAATGCAATGCCGGAAACTCTATCATGTAAGTAGCAGGAAAGCAGACAGTTCAAAATGTGTATTTCACCTTGGCTGGGATGGTTGGACTCAGCCCACAGATGAAGTGGTGTACTGGCAACGGGGTCTTTGCTGACAGCTTTAGTAGCCTGGGATCAAATGCCTACCCTGCCAGTTGCAGGCCATGTCTTTCCTCTGTACTTTTGAGAAAGACCTCTTGGAGGCCCCTCCATTCTGTTGTCTGAAGGGCCGTTGGCACTTAATGCTTTGACTGGTCTATGGTTACGACATAACCATAGGCTGTAGACATCAAGGACTATCTCCTTGAGAACTGCTGCCATCTAATTTCATCTTTAAAGGCATCCTACCAAAGTACAAACAAGGGGTTCCTCGGAGCGGTTCTGGCCAGCATGCTAAAGACAGTTGTTTTTTACATGAAGTATAGAAAACTCCTCCTCAGCTGTGTTTTGGATTAAGCTCTTAGACGGGGATAGTTTTGGATGAGGTGGGACCAGAAGCAGAATGATCTGTGTGTGGGGTGGTGGTTGGACAGTCCCTGCTACTCACTGTCCCTCTCACCCAGTGTCAGTAGGAACACAGGACAACGCTCTCTGCATCATACAGCAAGCTGCTTGTGCAATGCACCAGAGTGGCAGCTGTTTGTTACTCAACTCCTTTTCCCCACCCTCACATCAACTATATCCTCTTGATAGAGGCAGAAGTAAGTGGAAGTATCCCTTTCCTGCCTTCTCTCCCCTTTCCTGAGAATCCCTTTTCTCTCTTCTGTTTTTGAAAGAAACTTGAGAAGGGGGAACAGGGAGTGACTCCTGTAAGCTGCTACCCCAGGCCAATATTCTAAATGTCATTAGTAACATCAGGACCATTTTGCCTATACAGGAGTACATAAATGACCAGAAAATACTCAAAGCAATAGAAGAACAAAAGCAAATGGAAGAAGATGATCGGATCAAAGCTCATTTTAAAGCAAAGCAAATTATTGCCCGGATGAGAAAAAAGAAAGAAGCTGAAATGCGTAGGTAGGTACAGTGCTAGGGTATAAATTGTAAATGATCTAAAAATGATACTGTAGTTTTCAGATTATTTAGGTTAATGATATAACACAATCAACAGTTATTCTAAAACGTTATTCTAAATTCTACTGATAGGGAGAGCAGGGAATTCAGGAGAAAAAGAAAATTTTTTCACAGGTTCCTTAGTAAGGGTGTGAGGGAGCAATCCCTCCCCCCTTCAAAGTACAGAGGCTTATGAAAGTGCAAAGCTCTGCACCAGTGTATTGGGAAGAGTGATTTTCCATATGGCCTGCCAGACCTCTACCTCCTCAACAATTAAAGACAATTGAGATCCTTGATGAAAATATTTTTGAGTATAAGCTATATTTTAAGTCAGCTCAAGAAAAATGATTTGACTTCTTAACAAGGCACATTCCTTAATTAACTACATCGTGGTCTTATTAAGGGGAGATGTTCTATCAATTTAACATGATGATACCACAGAGTCAGTCTAAAAGTTTTCTTCCCTTCCTGCTTCTGGCCAATACTTCCAACATTCCTCTCCTGATGGCAAGATGCTCGCTGGAATCCTTACTAAATGCTCCAGCTCATTATTGCAACAGAAACTAGTGATACAAGAACACCAGAAACATTTATTTGTTAAATCAGATAATATAAAAATACACCAAACAGGAAGAACAGAGGGAGATCCTGAGTTAGGTGGGTGGGCCAGCCTCTGTGGTAAAGAGGAGAGAACTCTAGAAGTAGAAGCAGAATTGCTGGGTTTGGTAGCTTCAGGTAGACCCAAGTGTGTTGCCCTGGTATGTTATGGAAGCTCATGTTCTTCTGCAGACAAGCACAGGAACAACGGGACAAAATCCTTAGTCAATTAACTGAACAAATGGCTGAGGCATTGAAGACGGAAGATGATCGACTGCGTAGAGAGACTGCAAGAAAAGAAGCTGAAGAAGAAAAAAAACGAAAAGAGACAGAAGCAAAACAGAAGGCAGCCATTGAATCTATTGCTGAACACAGAGCCACTGTGGTAAGAAACTTGGGCTGATCTTACTTCTGCTTACTCCAGGCGAGGAGCCTGGCCCAGACCACAGTTGGTGACTCTGGTACCATGCATCAGCAGGCTTCAGCAAGTCTGCTGACACCTTTCCTGGTGTCCCCTCTCCCTTTCCCCCTCCTGTGTTCAGCACACATCTGCCCGGGCTGCTGAACACCCAGGCTTGGACCCTGGCCAGGCACAGTGACCATGCTTATCAGAGCGCTGATACAGGGCTGCTTCTGCAGGGAGATGCAACTTCCAGCTTAGCAGGCCAACTCCTTGGTAACTTCTGTGTGTTTTGTAAACTACAGATGAAGTTGAAAGAGGAAAAGGAGAGACAGGAGAAAGAAGAGGCTGAAAAAGAACGTGATGTGTTAATGGAAAAAGACCGCATCCACCTGGAAATGGAAAACAACAAAAAACACGGACGACAAGAGGCAAACAGAGAAGTACAGAAAATTCTGCTCCAGCAAATGGTAAATAGAAGAAGCTGTACTCTGTCAATCCCTGCAGGCATCTAAACCAATAGCACTAGCTCCTGCTGAGAGAGAGGAAGTTTGCTTTTTTGTTTGAAATTTTTGTTTGTTGGGTTGTTTTTTTTAATCACATGTGCCTGGCATATGCTGGTGTTGGGGACCAGCCTCCTCAGAGCATTGGTGAAAATCAAGGCTGGTTTGCAAGGACAGATCACATCCTGTCCTGTGCCATTATAACATCTTTTCAACCATGCACTGCTGTCCTTTTATATCTTCTGGCCAGGTCACCAAAGAGCAGCAGCTAATGCTGATGTTCACTCTGCTATTTAATGTACCCTTTCTGGGGGGATATGGCAGAGAAGTGGGGACTGATGATAAGTGCCAAGTATCAACTAAGAATGCTGCAGACCTTCTGTAAGCTTTTACCCTCTTTCAGCTTTACAGGATGGTGATGTTGAGAACAAAATAGTAAGCTTTGTTATTCCCTTTTCTTCATCAGGCTGAAAAGCAGGCAAGAAAAGAGCAGGAAAAGCAAGCAGAGTTGGACTACCATGCTCTGACAGAGGCTATTGCACTTTCTAAAGAGCATGAATTTCAGAAATATGCAAAGGAAGTAATTGAAACAGAGTCCAAGAGTACGCATCATCTTTATCCTCTTCTCAAAGTATGCAAAGATGGACTTAGACATGGGCCATTTTCCTGAGAAAAGAAGAAATAAATACTAGTTTCCAAACATGTAATTCTACATTGGGACACAGTTACCTTGTAGCTGTAATGCTGCTCAAGAAACAAAAACATGAAATAATGTTTAAACTGTCCCCTAAGGAAAGGCAGAAGCCATTTTCAAGTAAAGAAATATCTTTTCAACCTTACAGGCAGAGTTAAACTGTAAATGATTTATATCAAATATATACTATGAATCTGGATTTCCATTTGAAAAACATAAAAGATTGCCATATAACTGGTTATATTCTCAAAAATCGCCAGCTGGTATTTCATAAATGTTAGTTTATTAAACTTGAGACAGGGATTCATATTACATAATTGACTGTCACTGTAACCCATTCCAGCCAAAACTCCACTACTTCTGTTATATTTTTAATATTAATTGTTCTAAAAATTCACTGTCACATGTTTTTCAGGTCTACAAAATGAATTCTCAGGGAAAAAAGTAAAATTTTTCACTAGCCTACTTCCAGTTAATTATTCCCCATAATAGAAAAGACCAAACCAAAACAACTACAGGGGACAAAAAAAGAGAACATATGTGAAAGTTAGAATAGTTAGGGTGTACAGTTTTGGTAGCATTGTGCAACTATGTCTGAAAAACAAATGTCATGCTATAAATCAGTTTTATTACATGAAAATATTAATGTGATTTGATCTTAGCCCTTATAAGCTCACCAAAGAGGCAAATAGGTCCCAATATAACTGCAAATGGGGCCTACAAAATCAGCACATCAACAAGAGACAACATAGTTGGGCTGTTCTTTTAAAAAGACTAACAGCAGTTCAGTCTGTGGCAAATAGATGTCACCTAAAATTGTATTTCAGATTCCTCAGCAGATTTACTCACCAGCACCCAAACCACAGATACATCTCCCTCCTTAAGCTTAGATTTCTTTGGTGAAATGTTAACATCATTTTCTTGCCTTGTAAACTGGGAATTCCTCTAATGACTTCCTCCACCAGTACCCTGGACTTTGGACAGGGTATTCCTCTATCCTGGTGTCCACAGGAAACAAAGCCGAAGAAACTTAAAAGCTTTGCTTTGTTGCACCCCACAGCTGCCACTCTCTACTGGCCAGACTAGAAAATAATACAAGTCTTAAAAAAAAAAGGATGCTTGCTAATATTTTAGCTTTGAAAGTGGGTTTTTGCTGTGTCCTCAAGCTCCTCGACCTAGCTGCCAAAAGCAGCAGGCCTTGGAGAAAGCACAGGACTTTGAGGAATATGTGAGGCTACCCCAGAGGCAAGGTATCCCCAGGAAGCTGAGGGCCGAGCAGAATTGGCTTTCCCTCCCCTACGCTGTAAAAACGCTGGGTGTAAGGTGGGTGCTGTCCTTCCTGGGTGCAGCAGTCACCTCCTTGAGGAGTCTCTTCCAGGCAAGACATTCCTGGAAGGAGAAGGAAGCCCGACCTCCTCATGCAGCTCCCAGGGCCGCCACGGGCTCTGGGCCCCAGCAACAGGCAGGCCTGGCGGGATGAAGGTTCTTGTGAGGCGCGGCAGCGCACGGAGCCAGGCCGAGCTGCGCGGCCCCGGCGAACCGGCAGGAGCGGACAGAGGCGGAGCGGCCATTTCAGCCTCTTACCGGGTACGGGCGCGCCGCAGGGAAACGAGATGCTCAGGAACCGGCGGGGCAGAAGGGTCCGGACTCCCGGGGGTGGCTCCCTTCCTTCCCTCCGTGAGTGACGGGCCGCCCGCTGCCCGCCCGCGGCGCTCGGGGCGGGGCCTGGCGGGGCCGCTCCGCCACTCGCTGCGCAGCGCCCGCTGCCCCTCGGTGCCATTGCCCGCCTCCCCTCCGGAACGCTCCCTGGCCGCCGCCTTTGAGCGAGACAAGGAGCCCCGATTTCCCGGGAAGCCGCGCCGCCGGTGAGGATCCCTCCTTCTCCTTCGGCAGACGTTCCGTCTCCAGAGAGGCGGCGAAGAAGGGCGAGGATGGACCTGGATGGGCCGGACGCCGCCCGCCAGGACGCAGAGCTGGAGCATGGCCGCTACCTGAGCCGCCGGGCCGTGGCCCAGGAGCAGCTGGCGCAGTGAGTCCGGCGGCGGGGCCTGGGAGGGGGAGAGAGGTTTGGGTTAAAAACCTTACCGTGGGCAGGTTCGGGCGGGACCCGGCTGCACGGCCCGCGCAAAGGGGCGGCTCTTGGGCGTGGGATAACAGTGAAACAGGCTCATCAAATTCAGACCAACGTTTGTGTGCATACACTGGTTATGTTCACTTTCGCTAGTATAGACTTCCCTAGCACCCAGCTTCCTCAGACTGCAACTGAGCTTTGGCCAAAGAATTTGGAGATAGCTTATAGAAACTGATTCTGGTTTTGATCTCTGATATTCTACTTCGAAGTATCAGGGTTTTTTACTGTTAAAATACCCATGGATGTGCATAATCTCTGTCTGTTCATTATTAATTCATGCTGTCCCTAGCTCATTTATTCACTCCCTTTTCTGATTCAGAATAAAGGAGCACAAGGATCAAGCGGATCTGGCCAAGCTGGAAACCAGAAGAGAAGGGGAACGAATACAGCGATCAAGCCAATTATACCAACTGGAAATTCAGAGAGAAAAAGAAAAGGAACAAGAGAAAAAAGCTGAATTCCAAAGACAGCATCATGTAAGTAGCAGAAAAGCAGACAGTTCAAAATGTGTATTTCACCTTGGCTGGGCTGGCTGGACTTGGCCCACAAATTAACAGGATTGTGGGCAACAGGGTCGTTGCTGACAGCTTTAGTAGCCTGGGATCAAATGCCTACCCTGCCAGTTGCAGTACATGTTTTTCCTCTGTGCTTTTGAGAAAGACCTCCTGGAAGTTTTAATGTGGCACCTGAGCTTTGACTGGTCAAATGGACAAAGTCTGCTAGAGTCAGCAAGGAGATTGTCCTTGACTTGGAGAACTGGATTTAGGTTCCATGTACTTGCTCTGTTTTGAGTCCATTTTCCTTTGTTAGGGAGAGGGAATAGCCTGAGTATGACAATATCTTTTAAACTTGGTGATGACCTACTTACCACACTTACTGTTTCCCTGCCAATGCCTGCTTGAGCAGGGAAACTGAAGTAGAGGTACTGTGATGATTCATTGCCATGTGAGGGAGTAAAACGAGAGAATTCCCACTAAAATCCTACTTGTTCGGTTTTTTTTTTTCCTTCTGTACTCCTCACTCCAAATACACAAATTTCCCCCCAACCTTGTATGTACAACAAAAGCTATACATATGCCAAGCTATACAAGTACAATTTCTGAGTCATTACAAAATGCCTTATATGCTTTAGATTTTGATTGTTCTACAGACTTACTGTTTGAGGCCTTCAGAGTTTGCACCATATGAATGATACACAGGATGTGAACAGTACAGTTGAAGCCACTGGGAAGGTAGAGGAGAGAAAATAAAGATATCATAAGCCTGAGGCTGCAGCCACACACTAATTTGACTTTTGTTTTTTGATAAGCAGATAATAAATAATTTCTTTTATCTCTGGGTGTCTATCTTCTGTAGCTTCTCCACTGATGTAAAGAATTCCTTATTACAGAATAGGCCTGAAGTATTTGCTAGAATTTGTTTTTAGTTCATGTTTCCAAAATCTCATTCTACATGAAAATTAAAGTAGTTTTCCATTTAAACAGGAATATGTAGCTGAACAAAAAATATTTAAAGCTGAAGAGAAAGAAAAACAAGACAAAGATGATGATCGGATTAAGGCTTATATTAAAGGAAAAGAAATGATGGCTGATCTGATGAGAGAAAAATATGCAGAGACTGACAGGTGGGTCCAGGGATAATTTTCAGTATTAAGATTCAAACTTGCAATTTCATTTTGTGACAAACACTATTCCAGTTGTTATTTTAGCAAAATCAGAACTTCAATGCAAGCAAGTTTTCTGTAATTAAAACTTGAAGTAGAAAGTGCAGAAAAAATGCCAACCAGTTCCAGTGTTGCTGTTGGGGTGGAGGTATGATTGCTGGTGTTATTTTAAGAACAGTTATCAATTGCCTCTGGTAACCTGAGATGTTACAGTAGCTCATGTTCTCCTGCAGAATGATACAGAAGCATAAGGACAAAGCTTTTGAACAATTAACTGCACAGATGAATGAGACATTTAAGATTGAAGATGATCGTCTTGCTAGAGGAGCTGCAGAGGTAGAAGTTGAGTACCAAATGCAAAACAAAGAGAAAGAAATTAAAAAAAAGGCTGCTATTGAATCTATTGAAGAACACAGAGTCAGTGTGGTAAGTAACAGGGGCTGTCCTTGCCCCTCTGTCATATACTTGTACATAGTAAAAGTGTTTGGAAATGTCATAGTTTCTAGCACAGTCATCTGGAGTGAAATACACATGCAGGTTCTCACCAGTTGCTTCTCATTTGTCATTTACAGTTTTAAAACTAAATCCTTAAGAAAGGTTGCAAGCAGCATATGTGGTGATCTTCTCTTCAAAATAATTAGACTGAGAAGGCTCTGTAATTGTTTATAATTTGTGCAAACTCTAAAGTGCTTACTCCATCTATGAGCCTGGCCCAGACCACAGTTGGTGACTCTGGTACTATGCATCAGCAGGCTTCAGCAAGTCTGCTGACACCTTTCCTGGTGTCCCCTCTCCCTTTCCCCCTCCTGTGTTCAGCACACATCTGCCCGGGCTGCTGAACACCCAGGCTTGGACCCTGGCCAGGCACAGTGACCATGCTTATCAGAGCGCTGATACAGGGCTGCTTCTGCAGGGAGATGCAACTTCCAGCTTAGCAGGCCAACTCCTTGGTAACTTCTGTGTGTTTTGTAAACTACAGGTGAAGTTGAAAGAGGAAAAGGAGAGACAGGAGAAAGAAGATGACGAGAAGGATCGTAATCAGTGGATGACAGAAAATGGCATCTACCTGGAAATGGAAAAAGCCAAGAAACAAAGACAGCGGGATGCAAACATGGAAGTACAGAAAATTCTGCTCCAGCAAATGGTAAATAGAAGAACTGTATACTGTCAGCCCCTTCAGAAAGAAGCACACTAAACCCATAGTATTAGACCTCTTGGGCAGAAGAGAGAGAGGGAGAGAGACAAAGGTTGCTGTGGATGTGTGTATTTCAGTTTGGTTTTTACCTGTATGCACTGCAGCTGCTGATGTTGGAGAGGTGACTGTACTCATGGGCCACAAGACGCCTGTTTGTGGAGTGAGGTTACTGCTGAGAACTTGATGATACATGTGTTTCAGAGGTGTGTGGGCCTCCTCTTAGAGCAGTAGAACAGAAGTCTCTTCCAGGCAGACTTGGCCCATGTGAGTCAGGGAGGATTTACTGTGAGGGCTGGTAATAACAGATCAACAATGACAGATCACATCCTGTCCTGTGCCATTATAACATCTTTTCAACCATGCACTGCTGTCCTTTTATATCTTCTGGCCAGGTCACCAAAGAGCAGCAGCTAATGCTGATGTTCACTCAGCTATTTAATGTATCCTTTCTGGGGGGATATGGCAGAGAAGTGGGGACTGATGATAAGTGCCAAGTATCAACTAAGAATGCTGCAGACCTTCTGTAAGCTTTTACCCTCTTTCAGCTTTACAGGATGGTGATGTTGAGAACAAAATACTAAGCTTTGTTACTCCCTTTTCTTCATCAGGCTGAAAAGCAGGCAAGAAAAGAGCAGGAAAAGCAAGCAGAGTTGGACTACCATGCTCAGAGAGAGGGTGCTTTTCATCAGGATCGAGCATTTCGGAGATAAAGACAGTGAGTAACTGAATCAGTGCTGTTACTGGATATAACTTCTATTCTTTCCAAAACATTCAAGGAACAAGATGTGGGCTTCCTAATTAGGACATCTGTAAGAATGGTGGAGTGGGTAATCTGCAGTATTAAAAACAGTAAAAATTGGGGGTGGGTGGGTGAAGATGGTTGATACAATGCCTTCTTGCCTCATGTACCATGAGTTCCCTGCTTGCTCAGGACTGAGATAACACTTGGTATTTTGCCATGCCTTTTAGAGCCCGCTTTGGCTCTCAAAGTTTTGCCTGAGGGCAGGGTCAAGAACTCTCCTCAGGGCCAGCACAGACTATTATTTTCTTGGTCAGTCCTGCTGTGGTCTGGGCTGCTGCACTCTTTTTGGATAGAAGAACATGACTGGGTGGAGCTGACTCTCTACCATGTCAGTTAGCAAGGCCCATTATTCTGCAATGTGAACGAAAGCACAGTATGTAGGAACAATGAAGACTTGTTTCAAAACCTCACTTCTGACCTAAAGTAAAAGACTAACATTGCTGCACTATCAACTAAAAGTCGTACAGAGTTCTTTCCAATTACCTTGGAGTAATTAATTTTGGAAATTTTATATTACAAAAAGATAAATGGCAATTAACTTGTAGAATTGTCCCTCAATACTTTTTTCCTTAGTTCACTAATGAAAAATTTGTTTCCCTTCTCTCTGAGCCAGTGCTCATTTTATTACGTGAAGCTTTTTTTCAGCAAGCAGAAAAAATGGAAACTTTAATAAAAGCCTTTTGATGGCAGAAGCTGGAGCCTTAAGAAGTACTGACTACAGCAGGAGTGGTGCTGAAACCTGCAGAACTCGATAATGCTCTAAATGCACCCCTAAGTGCATATTTGCACATGCTCACTACTATGCAATTGGTGAGTTTTAAATGGGTTTTTAGTCTACCTCCACAGCAGCAAGAACAAGGTGGATTGCAGCCTCATTTCCTACTCAGCTTCCAGGAATGTCCTGTTCCAGAGATTATATATGTCTGCATTTGAAGTCTACAGCCTGCTTCCATCAGGCTTATACTCCTTTACTTTGAACATGTACAGAAAACCCATCAAACTCCTGTACCAGAAAACTTTTCATTTCAGTACATCTAGAGTAAAGTGGGAATCCCATGTAATTTTAAAGCATGTTGGTTAAATACAGATTTAGTTACCCAAATTCAGCATGAAAAAAATGCAGCAGCAATCACGATCTCAATTTATTCTATTGACTGTGAGATGCCCATGCTTTGTATGCTTATTTTAAATAACTAACTCTAGTTAGTAGTTTTCTGTAAAACCTGTATAAAGCGTAGTATGATGACACTAGATCAGAATGGCCAGAGGTGGTGGAATGTTGCCAGTAAAAGGTGTCCAGTGTAAAGCAGAAGGCTGGTCTAGCAGCTCACCAGAGTCCTTTTCAGCTGCCATCTTTACACAGTAACAAAACAGAGGGAGATGAACTGCAGCTGATAAGAAGGGCAATTGTGGAACTGGAAGAACCTACTTAGTGAGAGGTACCTCTCATTTAATGCCTAGGGCCACTCTTGTATTAGTTATTAGCTGGAGTCACCATTCCTGAAGGTATTTAGATGTGTAGATGGTGCTTAGGGACATGGATTAGCTAGTGTTGGACTTGATCTTAAAGGTCTTTTCCAATCTAAATTATTATATAAAGTTTTAATAGCTAGCAAATCACACAATGCTTTGAGAAATAATTTGACTAGTAAACTTTAATTATTGGTTTTGCTCTAAAAAGCATCCACTCAGATATTGTTCTGCTTCAGGATATTGCAACAGATAAGAGTCCTAATAGCTATTAGCCTGATTTGAAAACCAAGACCTTAGAAATGCAAGGCAACCCTCAGAGGCACTGAAACAGAGACCTTAAATCAAACTGCATTTTTTGCACACCTGTGATCCAACTCTGAAAGCAGAACAGCAACTTTAGTTTGAACATATGGGCCTCCAGTGTCTAACATGGTACTCTCCCAACAGTATTTCAACTCATACCTGTGTGGCAGTACACATGTAAGAGAGTATGATTTTCGTGGATCTAATTCAACTCTTACCTAGGGAATGGAAGAGAACAGCACTCTAAAATGCCTTATATCCTAAGGGAATTTGAATTAACTAACTGTGCAGCACTTTAGTGTTAGGTAGTGTTCCAGGTTGGAGTTACTAGATCTGTGCATGTTCTTTTAGCATGACAGTCTTTGCTACCAATTAGCTCTGAGGAAGTTTGAAGAGGATACATACCTGGAAACAAATTGTCCATGAACAGAAGAGCTGGCTATTAAGGGACTATTAAGGATGTACATTTTCACATCCCAATACAGACTTGCTCTATACTTCTGAAAAAGAAAAAAAAAACACTTTTCAAAGCTTCATTGTCATGTTAGGTCAAATAATTTACTCTGTTTCAACAGCTAAATTCTTTCAAATGTCTGTTATTAACTTAGGCCTTCATGTTATCTCTTGAACGGAAGAGTGCTGTAACTAGTCTGTAATCTTCTCCTTGTTCTGGCAGTGCATCCTTGTTTCTGATTCTGATCTTCCTTCCTGTTCTGGGAAGTGTATTATATTATTATAATATATTATTGTATTATTATACTGTATTTCTGAGACACAGAAAATTCATTACCTCTAAATAGCATGCAAAAATCCCCATAATCAGTCAAGGCTAAGACTTTAGAGGGAGGTGAAGGTGAGAGATTCAAGAAGACCATATGAGAAGTCTTCTTTAGAATCATCTTAATTTCTTTCTGTTTAGAATAAGTTGTGGTATAGGCTTTGTTAAGCTTGTGTGAAGTCGCTGCTTTCACACTACTGCACTGCCATCACTTTAACCCAAGCTTCTTTTTGTCTTCGTATGTCATGGCCTTGATATTACTATGCATTTAAGTGAATAACGAATTATTCAAATCTGTCCTCTGATCTGGTAAACCAATCTCTGTCTAGTAAGCATTCTTAAAGCAGAGCTGTTTGTAGCTTGTTGACACTGTCTTGTGTAAACCAGCATGGCACTTTGTTTTTTCTGTGGATTGCCTCAGCTCCAGTACATTATCTAGAGAAATTAACAATTCTGTTGGGTACTGAAGGGCTTGAATATCAGCCCTGCAGGTCCAGGAAAATTCAGCACTGCATATCTGTTAGCATAATAATTGCACCCCCCTTCCCCAGTGAGTAGCATCTGGTCTGATTCCTTTTCTGTGTAAAAGGAAAATAAGCAAAGGTTAGAAAGAAAAAGCAGCATGTACTGAAAAGAAGTGTGTGTTACTGAGCAGACTGAGAAAAATCCAACAACTGGCATAGTGGACAAGAACAAAGTTTGGAATTATCTTTGGTAAAGCTTATAAGTATTTCTGCATTAGTTTCAGCTACAATCAGTGCATATACAATTAATATAAGCTACTAATTATACACTTAAACTGTTTCTTTTTTTCTTTATAAATACATTTGACCACTACAGAAGCATCTACAAAGGAGTAAGAAGCTAGCCACTCTCCTTCCAAGTTCTGTGTGCCTGCAAAACCAATCAGTGCCCAACAGCAGAAGCTAACTGTGGACCAAGTTACAAGACATGCTATTTGCTAGAACCTGCCTATAACTCGAGCTCAAGAAACACGTGCCTAGCTTGCAACTGTACTGTAGTCTAATATTATTATGGAACAAAGCAGTAGATTATTTTCAGAAAGTCAAGAGGTAACAACCAAAGGTAAACTATCAGTTCAATGCACTGTACTCCTTGAATATTGCTGGGCCTTCAGGCTTAATTCAAACCTTTTGTTTTGACTTGAAAAAAAAAAAATCTTACTAAGCAAACAAAATTGAGTACATCTGTCTACAACAATAAAATTCATGTTGACTGTACCTTTTATTTGTGACAGTTTTCTACTTACTTTTACTTTGGAGGATGCAGTGGAAAGTAGAAATAGTATCTTGAGAAGTTGTGGCATTGGCTGAGTCTTTTAATCCATTATGGGAGATGTTTGCAGCAAGACTGTATATCTAGCACCCAGCTAACCTGGCTGACTATAGGAAATGGGAAAAACACTCTTCTGTCATTTCCTAAGCACTCTGCTGCCAACCAACCAGGCTGTGATATTGCTGTAGGTGACTTGTTGATTGAAAATTGTTCTTTAACTCAAGTTTTAAACTGACTGTAAGCTGTGTTACCTGCATTTTTATATGTTACCATATAGTAATGATAGACTGTCATTTGTCACTCTGTTGTAGAAGTTCTTAATTGTACCTGCTATTTTACACTATCATGTAAAGTAACATGGAATAAAAATCTAACTTCACATCTTCAGTAAAAATTCATCGATCTTGGTTTAAGTGAGGAGATCATATCCTGACATCATATAACTCTGCCTTGTAAATATATGCTCAGTATCAGCACTTTAGAAGGCTGGAGGTTGGCCAAGCACATTTACCCTGAGATGAGCTCATTTGGTCAGAGCATGGGGCTAGTAACGCTGAGCTCATGGATTTGATCCCTGTATGGCCCACTCTTGTAAGAGCTGATCTGCTGATTCTTGTAGGACCCTTCCAGCTTGGAATATTCTGTGCATTTACAAGCACAGGTTGCACAATATGACTTAGAAATGATTATTTCTCTAAATACAGAAGATGCTAATACTGCAAGAAGCACATGTGGCAGACGTGGAATACACTTAATAAATAAGCAAAACCAATTTATTTCTGAGAAGTAGTTTAGTACACAAGTTGTACACTTCAAATCAAGAACTCATTCTCCCAGCTTACAACTGAATAATCTTCCCTGTTACAAACTATAAACTACAAAATGTCCAAAAGAGTAAGATTAATTACAAAATACTCTGCTAAATGCTACATGCACAATACTGCTGGTATAATTAGCAATTCTTTTAGCTGAAGAAAACCAGTTATCAGCTACCTCCTCTCACCACTGTTCATAATTTAATATGCCTAAATTCTTTCCAATCCTTTCAACCACTCTTTCCAATAGCAGCTCTGGCTAAAGCCACATACAGACTACCTTTTATAATGGGCATATGTAGCCATGTCTAACTTCCTGCCAAAAACAGCAAGTGCTCAAGTGCTTTACATATTGCAAAATTTAAATTCAAAATCAGGCTGCTGCATTAATTCAGTTTATTTAGTCCTTTTAACGTCTTAGAGCTTCAATGAATACAAATGAAAATTTTAATCCTACCATATGCATATTCAGCAGTTCAAAATTTCTTCTCTGAACTTAGGTATGTTAACTGCCCTGTTAGTTTTATTGGAACAATGACTTTATGATTAAGGAAAGATTTACTAATTTATGAATTCTTTCACAAACTATACCTTTATATAGTTTTACTATCTAAACTCATCACTTTTTAATATTTTGTAACTGCTATTCCTTTTGTGAAATTTCATACTAAAACTAGAAAACTTATTTTCATATGATACTTAAAAAAACCCCAAAAACCCAAACAACTGAACATTACATTTGGCCATTACACAACAAATTTTGTTGAAAAAGTGTTCTTAATGATATGAATTGTTCAAAGGTGAGAAGCAAGAGTTAAACTCTAAGTACATATGCAACAAAATGGAAAGCTAAAGTCTTAAGCTAGGTAACTGCAGAACTGTACCAAATTCAAATTTTGCAAAATGCAGTTCACAGACTTTTTGAAGTGCATTTTCTTTAATAATTCAGTTAAATACTGCATTAGGAAAATCACTATTTTCAGTAAAGGGAAGGTACATAACAGTTGTTTAAATTTTCTTTACATTGACTCTAAAAGTGTGGCTGACCACCCCCCCATCCCCCGCAAAAAAATAAAACAACCAGACTTCAAAACACCAAAACAAAATTACCAACACCCCAAAAAGAACACTTTCATGGCTGCTGCTTTTATAAAAGTACAGCATATATATCATTAATCACAAGGAAAGTTCTAAAAGCAGGAATATACTTTTTTTCCTTACCAGAAAAGCAATGAGTCTATCATGCCCCTAGAAGTGTTTCCAAAAATACTTTATTTGCTTCAATAAATCAACAGTTCCAGAAAAAGCAGCTAAAGGACTGCTTCTTTTGTTTACATTACCTAAAATCCATTTGCCGGGCTGACACTATTACAAATTAGACATTATTGGGGATCACTGCAAATTCTTCAACACATCTGACAATGAACACTGCAAGAAAAGCCTGTAGTCTGGGATTTCAAGTACAAAGTGCAAAGTTTCAGTCTAAAATTCTAACAACCAAATGTAACAAAGCATTAAAATATAACCATTGCCTTTTATCTTTCTTAAAAACAACAAACTGAAACACTATGGCTGTGTTAAAGAATTAGCAGACAGCAACACAGTTTTTACAGGTAATAGTGTCTACATAATTGTACATTCTATCTACCCACTCTCAGCAAGAATTTCTGCTTCTGAGTTGATGGCAGTACCCAGAGAATCCAGTATAAAATAACAGTCTCTTTCTAGTAAAGTTTGGAAAGCCACTGTCAATTATAAATTCAGCATCTCTATGTTGCATGGCATTAGTAAAATCTCAGCATCTGTTGTTGATGCAACAGAGAATGCATATCTAACCTCTGGAAGTTATTTCAAGCCTGCACAGACACTTAAACATACACCTACATAGTGAGTCCAGTAATCCCTGCCCTCGTTTGTGTTTTCGGGTTCATTAATTCCCAGGAATAAGATCAGTCCTGGGGTACCAGCAGAAAAAGCTGTACTCCACGACTTTTTTCCTGCATTCTCAATGAAAGATCACAAGCATTGTTTTTATTGCCTCTGGAATACTTAGTCTTCCAAATCAGTCCTCTGAGCCAAAAGCCAATGAATGACCTGACACAGATGTCAAAGATGACACTGAGTTATACTGTGACTACAGCACACGGTGGCTACTGTGAAGCTGGGAAGAGGAAAGCTCTGTCATTGAGGGAATAAACACTTCCAGGACTGCAAGAGCAAGTCAGTGCCTCCTCACAATGCAGCAAGAACTGACTAGTGCTTGGGGATATCTTGCTGTCCCTGGGACTGAGCTTTAGTCCCAGCAAGTTCTTAATCAACATTCTCAATTTCCAGTTTGATAAAGAGAAGCACAAATTTGGCAAGCCCTCCCTTGTACAAGACTGCAATTGCGCTTCTGTTTAAACAGTGCTCCCCACTAAATCAATTAACCACCAAATACAATACAGGCAACTGTATCCCACCACCTACAATTTAGTGTAGCCAGCTTTTAAACAAAACGAAAGTACATTAAAAACAAGGAAATGGGCTTTATGCCACCAACTCAGATGAATTTTTAATGTGCTATAAAAGAATTAAAGTCCATTTAACTTGTGCAAATAATTTTCTGAACTGTAACAAAGTTCATACAAAAGAGTATGCAAGTGCTTGTTTTAAAGTAAGAAGTTACAGCTGCAAACTACAATTGGATATAATCTCCATTTTGAGATTTTAAATTAAACACAATTTAAAAAAATATTCTATGGATTACTGTATTGCTGACTGCCTGTATTTTCCGCCTTCTACAGCAGTCAGAAGAGTTGTGGATTGTTTTGTTCACATGCTTATACAAGCTTCAGTGATATTGGCAAGAATATTCTCAGTAGTGCAAATAAACTTCTTCAGCAATAGCTTGCTCGTGTGTCAGCTCCATTAAAAATAATGAAACAACATTGCAAACAGTATTCAAATGAGATTCTGAAGCACATAGCATGCATAGCACAGTATAAATGCATGGTTAAGCTGCCACACAAAACTTTCTGAAGCCTAACTTCCTACCTTTATTCTTATTACAGTCCCCCAAAATAGGACTACAACTTCTCTAAAGTCCTATGAAGTTCAGAAAGAGATTCACTATAAAGGTCTTTGGTTCACTCCTCTGAGTTCTCTTAAGTAACAGCTCTGTGATCCACCCACATGTGGACCAGAACGGTTTTAAACATTCTGCATAAAATGCTGAAATGCAAAATCCACAGGAGGTGTTTCTAAAACACAGTAAAAAAGCAAAAAAGCACTTGACAGCCAAAGCAGCTCCACTAACTTTTCTGCTAAAAAGTCACTCTACACACTTCCAGTTTTCTTCCTTTAAAAACATCACTTACATTGTTCATAATCCTAGGTTTTCTTTTGCTTTCAAGACACAACTATTCTTTAGAATAAGAACTGTCTGGATAACAATTTTAAGCAAGTTTTAGCATTTCTCCTAATCTGCTGTAAACAAACACTGTTCACTAAGTGCATTATAAAGTGAAAATGTTGACAAACTCATTACAAAGACAGCAAAAGCAAGTTGTGTCACCCAGTGAAAGATTTGGCAAAAATTTCAACTATTACAATATTGTTTTGCTTTGACGCAGTTTAAGATTAATGCTTGTCACTTCCCTTCAGGATTTTCAAGATTTGCCAGTCTTAGATGTGAGTAGTTTCATGGACTGGAAGGAGTGTTGTTGTTTGTACCATATCTACCCTTTCAGACCACTTCACTGAGTTACCACATACCAGCTGCTCTCTGGGGATTGCACATATGGGGGCACTGCTGCAGCAACACAAACCAAACTCCTTCTCTTCTACGTGAAGGTGTGGTGGTGAAATACAAACTGGGGTGGGACCTAGAGGCAGGAGAGGAAAGCAGAAAAGGGAGCAAATTGGTTTGAGGGACACATACATAGTAGACAATGAAAAGGAATTCACAGTACAGTCTTTAGAATGAGGGGAAACAAGGAAGAAAGCAAATTTCAGTTTTAAAAATAAATTAAATCATGTCTTAAAACATTACTTGAAATTCTGTTTCAATTACTCCAAAAACCAGTACTGGAGATCTGCAAGGGTTTTCTCATGGAGCTGTTAAGAAACAAAAGTTGAAAGGATTTCCTGGTTCCTTATCTGACCCCATTCTAAGTTCTGGGAATCTGCTTCATCTCTGTGCATCCACTAATTAGGTAACTGAGGCATGTAGTCTGAAGTATCCATTTCTGCAGTAGACAACATGAAAGCATGAAATGAAAAGAGGTTACGGGGAAAAAAAGTTATGCTGATGAACACTTAAAAATTTTTTTTAGGACAAGGAAATAACTCTCAAATACAGATGACTGCTTTACAGCATAAATGAATTCTACTGTTGGCAGTGACAGAAGTACAAACAATAAAGATTTACTTAAATGAATTAACTTTTTGATTACAAGAAAAACTAAAATAATTTACCTCTACAAATAAATTTCCTTAGAATTTATACCTACTGAAAAACAGATGCAGCAAGACTGGAGAAATGGACACCTTGTAATATTCTCCTAGCTTTAAGATGACATGTAGTTTATCTGCATCTTTCTTCTTCATATATAGAACACACCTCTTCGCAGGCAGCCACTGCTTGCACTGAACTATGTTCATCAGGTAAAAAATATAAGTGGCGTGGAAGTTACCTTTCTAGCTGACAACACACAAGAAGGATATATAATCCAATGAAATATTTAAAACACAGCACACTGTATTACACATGTAATTTGTTTTTCATTTCAAGTTTATTAAAACTTTAGCAGTACAAATGATCCAGGTTTTAGATTATCAAAAGACCAAACTGAAGTCCACATCTTTAAAAAAGGCGTTCCCCAAAACGTCTCTAAAACTTTGAGACAATGGAAACATTAAGTCCACAAACTCATCCATGCCTGTCATCATCTGTTCCAGGACTTGTTTCACGATCAGACTTTTTATCCTTACTAGGGGCATGATCTCTTTCCTGACTCTTTGATTTTTGGTTTATTTCTTTTTCTGCTGAGGATCTGGTCTTTTCCTTTTCTTTACTGCTGCGTGAGTATGATTTTTTTGATTCTCTCTCTTTGCTACTTGGTCTCTTTTTTGAGTCTGGACTTCTATCCTGATCTCTACTGGACTTCTTATCTCTGCTAGATTCAGGACTACTACTTTCACGGCTTTTTGAACGCTTCTTCCTTTGGCTTTCACTACCATTCCTCCTATATGAGCTTCTACTTTCCCTATTTGAATACCTCTCTCTGTTTCTGCTTTGACTTTCATCCCTCTCTGAACTCCTTGATTCTCTCCTCCTCCTATTTTCTCTTCCTCTGTATTTATCTGGTGTACCTCTCCTTTCTCTGCTTCTTGATCTTCCTCTCCTTCTTGTTTCTCTATCTCTATTCCTTGAATAGTCCTTACTTCTACTGCGATCCCTGTCCCTGCTTCTTGATCTTCCTCTCCTACCCCTATCTCTGCTTTTGCTTCGATCCCTTGTTCTGCTGCTGGAGCTGTGTTTTCCTCTAGCATGCTCACGCTCTTTGCTTCTTGACTTGCGTTTCTCCCTGTCTTTGCTCTTCCTATGCTCTTGTTCATTACTTCTTGATCCTGCTCTTTTACTTCTTTCCTTGCTCCTACTTCTTTCTTTCTCTCTCCCTCTAGAATCATAGTGCTTTTCTTTTTCTCTGCCTTTCTCATGGTCTCTCTCTTTGCTTCTTGACCTTAGTCTCTTTTCATCATGTCTGCTGTGCCTGGAATCTCTCTCTTTACTTTTTGATTTCTCTCTGCTTTTACTATGGCTCCTAGATTTAGCTCTCTTCTTGGCTTTGCTTTTGTTATGCTTGTCATTTTTTTCTGAATTTCTTCTTGTCTCCCTGTCTTTACTGCTGGATTTGTGATCTTTTTTCTTCTCCTTTTCTCCTCTTCGGCCTGGACTTTCAGAAACTTGCCTGTGGTCTGATATTCTTCTCTCTCGTCCTCTTCCTGGGCTCTTTTGATTATCTTTCTTGGTTTCATTTATTTCACTCCTTGGAGAGAAAAAGATATAATTTTTTAAAAGTTTTAATTTTCCTCCACTCTGTAAAATTAAACTAGAAGTGAGACAGTTTCACAACTAAAACTTCACAGCAGATAATTTGTATTAATAACTATGTATTTGCAGTAGCATGGTTAAACTCAGACACAATTAAATTATGGAATAACCAAGTCAGCACCCTGGCTTCTTGAAAACAATTGTAATTGAAAATCCAAGATAATAAGTACTACTTTTAAATAAACAAAAAAAGAAACTCAGAACTAAAAAAAAAAAAAAAAAAATCAATATATAGGCACATATTCCAGAAAGAAATAATCTTACTTGTCTCCTTTTATCCACCTTTCGCCACTAGACACTCTCATTCTTTGAGCTCTTTGCATTTCTTGCCTCCAATGTGGAGGAGTTTCACTGCGCCGGAATCGATCTCTTGACCTGGATCTGGAAGGCGTCCGGTAACGCTTGGAGGAAAAAAGAGAAAATTATGCCTTAGCTTGGATTTCATGTGCTGTGATACCTCAGCAAGATTTTCACCCAGGCAGTCGATTCTACATAGCCCCTAACATGACACTTCACATGTATATACCAAGTTTCCACTGATAAGTTACTAACTTACTAAAAATGTATCTGACATTGAAGTGAATGGGGAATACAAACTGTCTGATCAGAAAACTGATTTTAAGGTTAAGGTCTACTTCAGGATGTTTGTAGTCTGACCAAAGGTTTTCTGCTACTTTTAATTCACATAAAAGCTAATGTTGTTTACTAACAATGAAGATTTGCATCTTTGACAGGCAATGCAAAAACAATACTTCACACTTGTTAAGGATTTTACTAAAAATGTGAGGGATAGAGATTTCAGTTATTAAAAACATTTGCTACATGCAGCACATAGCATATGGCTTCACAATATTAAAAGTGACAATTTGACAACTCCCCCCTGCCAAAAAGGGGAGAAGTCTTCCCCACATTCTTGGCACAGATGTCTTACTGGTTCTGCGTTCACCAGAACCCTTTCTGAGCTAGTTCCATTCACCAATTTATATACTACCGTATTAACTTAAATAAAATATTGTTATGGTTTTTTCTCAAACAGACCCAGTATGCAAACACATAATTAAATTTTCTTTTCTGTCCTCATTCAAGCCACAGTCCCCAAATCAATTATGATGCACGTCTTCTTTTTTAAATCAACTATCCCAATGAGTATGATTAGTAACACCAGCAGTGAGACTGTGTTACCACCTTGCTTATTTTGAAGAACAGATTAAAAACATTTACCCTTGGTCCTCTTCCTTTTATTTTCCTTCCAGATCTGGTGACTAACAGCCTTCTCTGGTATGTTGACTGTGAATTTGATAGATTACTAAAAATAATTAAAAAAATAAGGATATTGTTTGTACAATTAAAAAAGAAGGAAAATCAATATTAAAAAATCTTCAGAAACTAAATGAAAACACACAATTTTGTTTTACAGCAGACAGTAACATTTACACAGTAAAACTTCAATTTGTGACCACAATAATTTTACAAGATTTCCAGGTTTTTCAGTTTTTGAAGAAAGAAAAATATAGACTCAGATTGGACAGTTGCAATGCATTCTAAATGAAATTGAGTCATTATACATTCTTTATTCACTAAAATAATTTTCAAAGACTAAGCCTTTATTCTAGGACAAAGACAATAGTTTCCAATAAAGGGAGAAATCTGTTTTTCTTCCAGTAGTGCTTACAACATGGAACTGTTCAATATGGAAAAGATTCAACATTAGAGTTCAAAAGCAGTTATGTGACCATAGTCACACAGTCAGACTTAAACCAGATATATTACCTCTCTCTTTCCTTCTCTCTGCTTTTTCTCTCCTTTTCCTTCTCATCTACTTTAGGAGGACTTTTCCTCATCAGGAACCGATTTTCAGGTACAGGAGGAATTTCTTCAGGACGGACAGTAGATAATGGCTGTGCTTCAGTATTTTCATCTTCACTTTCACTGGATGAGCTTTAATTTTGTATAGAAAATATGCGTAATGAGTTATTTGGATGAGGGAAGACATTTCAATCTATTTAAGTAATTCAGAAATTGTCTTAATTCAATATACATTGATATCACAAGAACTGCAGAAAACAGAGCAATTTCAGAAACAACCTGACATCTCTGTTCCAAAGTATACAACTGCAGTAAATTTCTGACCAATACATTTTCTCTACTAATTCCAATGGTGCAATACTGAACATATATATACTCTCTATTTAAATACAACTTTTCTTCTTAATTTATTTTCTTTAAAAAACACTGTCAGGAGACTAAAAATTGAGATGTTACACTAGCATATATAACTGTCTACAGACTATAGTAAATCCAAGTAATTTACAAACTTCTGTGAAACAGGCTTAAGTGCACAGAAACAGTGTTTAGGCAGCACTGCCCTAACTGAACTTTCTTAAATTTCACTGCTAGCTTAGAAAGATGTGACTTTGTGCACTAACACCACTTTTACCTCACACTGAACTGTAACAAAACTATTAGATTCAAAATAACATTCTCAGAAGCAAGACTGCTTTCTCAGTTTTATTATCTTCCAGTGACACTGCAAGAGTTTCAGCGTATCAGACAAAAAAATTAAGTTAATTTATTAATTTTATGTTTAATTTTGTTATATTCCTGCATACTACATTTTTGTAAGTTCTACTGCATATGGTTCAAACTGACTACACAGAAGTAAATTTATAGCAACAAACTATCCCTACCCATTTCAAACCTACTACTCCTTCAACTTTTCAAGCCAACTGAAGTCTTAGTCCATTCCTTTATTCCTTCACAAGCTGCAGTACACAGGCAGATGAACATGACCCTTTACACATCAGAAAATTTATTCTTGTATATGGAAACCAACTATCTCCCAGACTGCAAAACCTGCATTGCTAGTTCAAATAAAAGTAGTCCATAAGTAGTTATAAGACAAGAGAATGGTACTGTATGGTGTACATGTAACAAAACAAATCTCAAAACTGACCTTTTCTTGCTTTTCTTTCTCTTTTTCTTTTCTTTCTTATGTTTCTTGGAATTTCTTTTGTGTTTCTTTTTTCGTTTTTTAGATTTCTCTTCTGAAGCACTCTCAGAATCCGATGATGAATCAGAAGATGATTCTGAATCGCTTGAACTTTCTGAGTCACTGGATGAGGAAGATGACTTGTGTCTCTTCTTTTCTTCTTTCTTGGCTTTAGATCAGAATAGCAAAGACACATTTTAATATCAAACACTTCTAAACTAATCTCAGAAAAAAACACCCCAATTAGTATCTGTCTCAGATTCTTATAATTGTGTCATGAGATTACTTCATCAAAATACTTAAGAACAAATTGGCATTTTGGAAAAACATTGTTTCTCTATAGTACAGTAAAGAAAATGTCTAGAAAGACAAGACATTTTCATAATTTGGATTTATGAAACTTTAAGTCTAAAATTTATACTGTCAAGAACTTGCAGAACCATGTAAGTTTTCTGATGATGTTTTATACAACATAAGCTACATACAAAGAAATCTTTAAAATTCATTCACAGCATGTTTATAAAAAAAATTGTTTCACTTCAGGTTTCACCTGACTTCATCAAATCACTAATAAGAGAAATTTTGAAACAGAAAATAAGAGGCACAGATTAAACCAAGTACTCACTGAATTTAGCTCACTATCCTAATTTGTCAGGTCTTACATTCAGAAAGCAGTGATACAAAGAGTGGTGAAAGGTTTCCTCTTCACAGTGATGTAGCACACTCGCTTCCAATTGAACAGGCTGAGATAACACTTCTGGGTGACAACAAGCTAGCTGGAGCTTAATTCACAGAACTGCATAAAAGATGTGGCATACAACCCAACAGAAAAAATCCTGCCCTCTTTTTATGGTCATACACTTTATGGATACTTTTTTTAATGTTACATCATTAACAAATCCCCACACTGGTAGAGTGGATTAAATTCAATCCCACTGCACTAAATGTCATGTCATTTTTCAGTTTAGCATCATAGACACAAGTCAGAGCTGTGTGACAACAGAGATGAGCTCAGCTGATCAGAGCACTGTGTTAACACCAAGGTTTGATCCTGGTATGGGCCATCCATTTAAGAGCTGGACTCATGATTCTTGTAGGCCCATTCCAACTCAGAATGAACTGTAATTCTGATTTACACGTGGTGTTTTCCGTGTTTATTCACAAGCCTCACTTGATACAGACTAACAAAGTCTGACAACCCACTGAAAAACTTCTGTCCTTCACAGAGTATATTGGTCTTCCAGTGCAGTATAAACTAGCAAGTACTCTTACCAGTTTAGGGCAGCCTGCTGATTGGAATCAGCTCATTCTCATCAGAAGTTTTTAGGGCTTCTTGCAAAATGCTTCCAAAAGACACTTCATTTTATATTTCTGATTTTTCTTGTATGTCCAGACTAAGATAACTGCTCTCTGTTCTCAAACTTTTGCTCAACACCCTTATTTTGCACTATTTTTAATAAAAAGTCTCTGAATTATTTTGTATCAGATTGTCTAAATACATACATATTTACAAAATGTAACAAGTATATATTTATAAAACAAGCCAAACATTTTTCTAACTAATTTCAATCGAAGGAGCCAGGTGTAGGCCAGGTGGCAATGAAAAAAACCCTAATGATGGCAATATCCCTCCATGGCACACCATGCCAGCTACAGCAACCAGAGTTGCCAGGAATGCTGCAGTACTGAGTCAGAGGTACAAGAACATAGATGGGTAAAGGCAACACAATTAAAATCCTTCCAGAAGCCTGTTCTCTTATAATTTTTTTGCATTTATTTCATTCCTTCTTTGGATGACAAGCACTTCAAAGCCCTGCCTAAAGGCTCTAAGTCACCAGACTGTTCAATGCCAAAAATTTCATTTAGCCATTCAAGAGTTCTAGAGTGGATTTCAAAGGGAGTGTGGCAATCCGATGAAGACATCTATGTAAGAGGGTATCTCATCCCCTAATTTCACCCATCTGTACCTGTACTGTTCCATTTTCCAGTTACATCATCTGTGCATTTCCTAAGAGATGCCATGCTCCAGAAGACCTCCAAAAATCCCATAACTGTATCCTAATACATGGCATGACACTGAACTTTTCAGAAGTCAGGAGTGAAAAGATAATTTTGCTTGGAATTCTGTGGTATTGAAGAGATCATCTCAGATGCCAAAGTCATTCTGCCAAATATCACAACATGTGAGCAAAAAGGAGGTGAAAAAACAAGAAGCTGAAGTTCAAATGCTTGTATTTTCCTTTGGCCAAACAAACCATTATTCCTGTGGTTGAATATCCTTGGTGCAACCCTTCCCAGTATATATCAACAGAACATGCTACAAATGAAATAGCAGGAGGACCCCCTATCATAACTCCTACAAAACAAGCATCCTGTCTTTGCACTAGTGAGATTCTCCATGGTGACAGGAACATTTTAGATTCTGCTTCTCTTAGAAAATAAGGCTCTCATACTATGTTCAGTTCTGAAATGGCAAAGCAGAACATCCCTTCCAGAAACACAGGTTCTGGCGTATTCCTCTTTAAGAGTAGTTTATAGTAACTTATAAAGTGTATGAGTTAAAAGGCCAAATCCAGGCTTTTGTAATCTAGGTGCCTGATTTGAAGAGTTACCTTAGAGCAACCTGAAACAAGTTCAATACCTTCCGAAAAAGTACAAGTTATCAAATAAAGTCAGACTGCCACCAATCTTCTTACCATAGAACTCTATTTGATATGACAAGTGCTCGCCAGCTTTGGCAAGCTAAAATGTAACTAGAGCAAGAAAATTTAAGACGGAGAAGCTTTGGACAAAAAGCACGTATGATTGTTCTTTAATGTCTTTTGCATGAACAACTTTTAAGTTCTTTAGAAGACTGACCACTCTGCAATGCTATTCACCTTTTCACCAACTGTGCCATCATCTATCTTAAGTAAGTTTCTAAATATTTTTATAAGCAGTCAACATGGAAGAAAACAAACAAAATTACCTTATATGTACAGTTCAACTTTACCTTTGGATTTTGGAATTAACTCTCCACAACTGAGTATGCGTACTTCAGCATATGGTTTACTAGATGCATCTGTTTTCTGGTTTTCTATTTCTCTCACAACTTCCTGACCTGAGATGACTTGTCCAAAAACAACATGATGCCTGAAGAACGTAAACAAAAGCAAAGTATTCTTAGCACTTAATTTTCTCAAGGCAGTTCCCAAACAAACGTTAAGAAGAAAATAAGAGATATTTACCCATCTAAATGAGGTGTAGGTTTAGTTGTTCTGTTGTTTCCAGATTTAAAGAGAAAGACAAAACCAGTATTAGTGAAAAGCAGTCAGCATTCAAAGCATGTAATCTACACATAGGAAGGTGAACATTATTTTGAGTGCACTAACGAAATTGAACAAAACCAATATATATCAGTCTAAGTTTGTGAGCAGTTAAAAATATTTAATGTTTTATATGTTAAACTACCTATTCAATGAAACACTTTGATTATTACATTTTACTGAAAAAAACCAAAATTGCACATAAATTTTTAGACCGAATCCTCATACAGGATATTATAAGTTTCTACTCATTAAATTATATAAACACTATGAAGAACAGATACAAAAATCTGCAGGAAAAATGAAAATAACCTTCTACACATTAGAAAATAAGTAGAAAACCAGAAGAAAGTACCTGCATGTACAGATTATTTGACACAGAAACAGAACTGACTCTCTCTCAGCTTTCCCCTATACTAGCATTACCAAGGCATACACATCAGTTATGGCAGAATAGAAAACTGGGATGATTTGGATAATGATCATTTAGAAATCCTCAAATAAGGCTTCAATGCTGACAGCCACAACTGGTTATGTTAACTAAGGCCATGAAACATGGGTAAGAGTGATGTATTTTGAGAATATTTTCTGTAAAAGAGTCTACTGCAATATATTTTTAGAATTTAATTCTACCTATAAGTAAGACTATGTTGGAAAGCTATTTTGTGATTTAAAAAAGCTCTCTACTACTTTGCAGAGCCCCCAGAGCTGTTCTGCTACAGTTCTGAAAACAACTTATTAGAGTACTAAGAATTTTACAAGAAACTAACAGGTTTGCTTTATTGCCCAAGTTAGAACACATCTACTGAAAACTACCAAAAGCCCTTTTGCACAGAAAATTTAATATAAATAAGCACATTAGGGGTAAAAATAAGCACATTAGGAAAATGGCTACTTCCAGGCAACTTGGTAAAAAACATCAAATTTGGCTTTGCAAAATTTGAGCTAATCTTCAATATTTGAAAGGATTCCCTTTACACCTTACAAATAGCAAACCATATATGCATTTCAAGATATTTCAATACTTACATAAAGAACTGTGAACCATTTGTATCTTTCCCTCGGTTGGCCATTGAAAGGAGAAATTCTTTGTTGTGCTTTACAGCAAAACTTTCATCTAAAGAAAGTGTTTTCAGTTACTTTTTAAGCATACAATATATGCTTAGGTAAATGCTATTGTCTAAGTAAATTAACCCTAATTAAATAAATCTGTTAGTCACTTGAATGAAAAGTTGTATTAAAAATAGGCTAAAAAAAAGCTATTTTTAATACATATCATTCTGTTCATTCTATGTAACAAGGAGAAATATGAATCAATGGTTTATAGCCTCAGGGAAAAAAACCCTAAAATTTAGTATTCTTGCACAAAAGATCTGTCTCCTACCAACATTAGTAGAGATGTTTAAGTTGTTGCTCTATTTATCTTTGGAACAGAAGCTGTGTATTAACTATTAATAAATCCCTAATTTTCAGGCATTTTGCTGTTCTGAGTTTTTTTCTTTTACATGGATAAAAACAAATATCCCAATATCCAAACATGGATAGTTTGATAGCAATCCCAAACAACTTGTTTGTCTGGCAAGACACAAATGAATTTATAAAGTTGGCTGTTAAGAATATTACTTTAACTTCAATGAATCCTACTTTTTATGATCAAGTAATTGTTAATAGTTCAAACTAAATCCCAACTAAACCATGAAATAAGTGTAAAATGCAATCACTATTCTTCATTTAAGACACCTGTAAGAAACCTCTCATTTCTTTCCCAAAACAGCAAAAACGCTTTTGGGGGAAGGAAATTCTTCAGATGTGAGGACATTTGTTCAATACTGTTTGGATACATATGGCAAGAGGAAGTATTAACAAATGAAAATTTACAATATTAATAATGCTACTGTCACTGACCACGAAAGGAATGGTCTCACTTTCCAATCACCTGTACAATAGCATCAAATGTCAGTCTAATCCTATGTTGCATCAGTTAATTGATCTACAAAAGCAAAACCTTCCACAAATTCACTTTCATACTGTGGCCAGTCAAGTTGAACAGCCAACCTGCTATTGCCAGAAAATAGATGGAGGCTGTGCTCATTTTTCCATTTCTCCCAGCCATACACTTCCTCAAACCCAACTACTCATTTGTGCTGGTTCTGATGCTTGCCAAATTATTTAATTGGATCCACTCACTATGATGGAAATACGTAATTTTTTTGCGGCAATAATCTTTAACCATTTCAGCTAGCTGAATCAGGTTAAAGTTTGATCTGAGAGTCAGTGCAAGGTAAGCAACTGTAACTTCTTCTGCTACAGTGGCTGAGGAAGGAAACTAAAAGTTCTATCATTAATTCATCTTGGGTTCAGGAAAGCAGGGCTCTACGCGTTCTTTTAAATAAAAATTTGCAAGAAAACCCAACCCCATCAACACCTTTCTCCTTTTCCCTCAAAGAGAAGACCATCTCCAGCTTTTAGCTAGCTGATCAAGCCAAAAGTAAATGTCTAAAATCAGCAATAAAAATGTAAATCTGGTGAAAGGGACAAATACAAAGAAGTTCAGTTTTAGTTCTTCATTCATTAAAATTTGTAAGATTCATATCTTAAAAGTAAAATAACTTAAACATGATAGTCAAATGCCTTCAAGACCAGACAAAATCTTTTAAAAAAATGGAATTTAGGTTTACAGAACAGAGACTACAGAATGTAAAGATGATTGTTCATTTTAAAACAAAAATAGAAAAGACTGATAAAACTCTTACCTTCAAAAAAGCCACCATAAATGGATTCTCCTCCTCTGCCATTTCCTTCAAAGAGGAAAAGTGACAGTTAAAGTAGTGACTAAAAGAGTCACATTATGTGGAAGGTGCTTCATTATACTGATGTAACTGCATCCGAGTCACTGAATTATTCTTCAAAAAATGCAAACACAATCAAGATGCATCTTTGTAATCCAAAAGCAAAAAACTTGGAAAACAAGAAAGCATTCTCCACTGTATTCAGCAACAATCTCCCTTTTTTCTTTATCTCCAAGCAGCAGATACAATATTTTATTCTGACACTTCAACCTTTCAATAGAAGGTGTTTATTTCTCTGAATACTTGAGAAAACTTGAGCAAAAGTGTGTGTGTGTGCATGCACATATATAAATTGATTATACAGGTTCTCATGAAAAGGTTCTCACACAGAAGATCAGAGAATAATTAATATAAGTAAATGGATCTGTAGAGAACTTCTGCAACATTTCATTATATCAGCGGTGAAGTTTTCTTTAAAGATTCACGTCATACCTTCACTGAAGTCACCTCCTTGGATCATAAAATCTTTCACAACCCTGTGAAACAGACAACTTTTGTAATGCAATGGCTTTTGGGTGGACTTTCCTGTACCCTTTTCACCTAAAGAAGAGAATGAACAAAACCAAAAATTACTCTCTGCATCTGCAGAATCTTCATTACAAAAAAAGTGCTATGTAAAACACTCAACTAAAATTATCTTCTACGCTCTGGAAAACTGGCTTGTGAGGCAGACACTTACCCGTAACACCAGTAAGAAAATGACATGTAAGAAAGCAGCGCAGAAACTACTTTCTGTCTCTACAGTTATACTTGAATTCCTCCTCACTGACATTAGTATACAACTCTGGTCACTTCCATGCAGATTGACTGAAGTTAAACATCCAGCTTATATTTATGCAACTGGTATTGCTCGGAAACATGCAAGGAACAACCAGATTTGCAGTTAAAACACAACAAGGTAAAGGTACCATAAAAACTTGTAAGAAAGTCATAGAAGTAGGGGGAAGGAAGAGAACTCTGATTCCTTTCCCTGCTCATGATGACAATTGTCAATCTTCCTCCCCTGCATCAGCTCTGCTGCCTAATCAAACTCTGCTTCAGCTACAACACAATGACCTCTCCCTCCTCAAAGAGACACTTCTGCTGAGTTAGCAAGATGAACGGTGGGTCCCGTGAACAGCAGAGCCAACCTCAAGGTAACAGTAAGGCAATCAGTGAGACTTCTGACCACTTCCCCTTCATGCTGGCAAACTGTTAGACAGCATCTTCCTATAATCCTATCCTGAGCTTTTGTCAAGGGCAGTTGCCTATGAACTTAATTTGTAACAGACTAGTATCTCCATATGGATTTGAATAGCTAGAAAAACCCACTTTTGATAGGCATTCTGATAAATGTGAAGCTGTGTATGTTCCATTAACTCAACGTATACCAGGAAAACATGGAGCTGTCGATCCCTGTTTTACAAAGGCAGCACATACTTTTCAAAAATTTAAAATAAAAAATTGGGTAAGGAAAACAAAAATTAAAAGTTCGAATAATAAGCTGATGATCAATATCATAAACTTTCTGCATATTTTTCTCACTATTCTTACATGTGTTAAGGTAGCAAAATAGTTCTGAATTTGATTATGGATGTCAGCAACAAAGGAGGAACTTAGTCACACTTGTTGCTGACCTGAAATGCTGTTGAAAGAATTCAATTCACAAATATAAAGCAGTAGTAGGGAGTAACAGCTTTATTCAATAATATGACTTTTGGGCGGTTGACAGCAGATCAAGAATGCCACGGTCATGTTTTAATGTAGTCACAGCCATTAAAAATCACTAAAGTTCAAATTTCTAAACTAATTTTGAAAATTTGATTTTGTGCCAGTAAACCTATTCTCAGATCAGATAATACCTACATTCCTGCAGACTTCCTGAATGGGGTGTTGCATGTTCTAAGTTAACTTAACATGAATGTAATTATATATCCACACCTGATTTAGAACATATTAGTACTGCTGAGGAATTCACTATTAACAGGTACAGATTCTTGACCTGAAAAACAACCAAGCTGGAAGGAAAGGAAGCAGAAAAAGCCGAAGACAGAAAGCAGATATGCTATTTATGTATTCACAGAGTTATTTTTGTGACAATAAAGTTTTGCTAAGCTGTCAGCATTTCAACAAAACTATGCAGTCCACAGGAAAGTAATTCTGTTTGTAAATGTTTCCAAGAGAGAATCTTCTGAGTATTTTCCTCATGAAATACACCTTCAGTAGGAGTAGAAATCACTAGTCTCCATCAAGAAACTAAAATAACAGAAAAAACAACTGAGAATACCAGCATTACCTTTCAAATTCCTCAAAGTATCACCAGACTGAAAAGTAAGTCAGCACAGTTGACCTCCTGCTGGCTACCTTTCAAGACTGGATGATGTTATATAATGTGAACAGTAATATCTGTGCTAGTAACAGAAAATCAGCTTACTGTGCCTGTATTTAAAGTTGGTTAGTATATACTCCCTGCAACACATTAAGCCAAAGCTACAACGGCTTTGACTCTACATCATATGTGTAGGATCATATGTGTACCATCAGCTAAAACTCTGGAGGTGTCAGGAACCAATGCTGAACTTATTTTCATATTTAAGAAAATGTCATGAAAAATAACAGACATCAAACTAATTAGCATGGTATTACATTAAAAATTACATATTAAATAGTAAAATCTACAAACCTGTGCAAAGGCAGCGAAAATTCTCACATGTCTTTGGACATACATCTGAAAACAATTCAAAGACCACTCTTCCAGCTGTAAAAAAAAGCATCATATTTATTGTAAAGTAAAATATTATATTATATTATATTATATTATATTATATTATATTATATTATATTATATTATATTATATTAATTACTAAGTATTATTCCTATACATATTTCATATTAATATCATGCTACTGAATTGATACTTTCATTTTCTTACCAGGTACATTGTTGATGGCTATGTCAAAAAAGCAACGAGGTCTCTGGACCTTTACTCCCATGGCTCCGGAAGTCTAAATACTGCAAGTAATAAAAATAAAATTTAGATTTTCCTTCTGTATACTGAAAGCACGTGTAAGTCAATACAAAAGTCAATAAAATCTGTAGAAAAGCAAACAAAAAAAGCCCTAGACAGCAAACATAAGCATTTTTTAGAAGTTCAGAAAATGCCAAGTACTTTACGTCATTTTCACATGTTGTGGCCCCAAATGAGTGATTTTCTTCATGTTTGCTGCAATAACATTAAACTTGAGTGCCATACTTCAGGTGGGGAAATACAAAATGAAAGATACTGTGAGGAATGGGCAAGACTTTAGCAATCAATTTTCAAATTTCATAATTCAGTATTTCCTGGATTCCCATCATAGCAGTTACCATGTATTGCTCCAATTAGGATCCAAACCATTCTGGACAAAAAAAAAAAAAAATACAAGGGTGTAGCTGTTCCACAACTGCTGCTAAATGAAATTATTGTGGCTTTTATTGTTTATTTTCCTTTTATGTCACTGTTAATCTCTTGGGACACAAACACTGGTAACATTAAAAAGATGTAAAGATGCATAGTGCTGCTTAAGGACATGGTTTAGTTGTGGACTTGGTACTGTTATATTTACTATTTGACTCAATGGTCTTAAGGAGTTTTTCCAATGATTCTATGATTCCTTATAGAGAATTTTAATGCAACTTTTCCCTCAGACTACATAAATCCTTTTATTTTTGTGTAACAAGTTATGCCTTAATTCTACTTGCATGTCCAACATTCCAACATTATGTTGAATCATACTCTTTTTATTTTCTAAAGACCTATCCTTTCTGAGTTACTTCAGACTGGGAAAAAAAAACAAACAGTGACAGCAAAAGGATCTGTAAGACAGGAGTACCTTTTCCAGAATTTGGAATACAATCCATACATTTTTAGTCCTAATTATTTTTTATTGCCAGAAAACATGGCTCAAATCTAGCTGATATACTGCACACCTCTCTCCTAAAGCTTCACTCATAGTTGTACCACAAAACCCTTGAAAAATTCAATTGTCACCATCTGTCACTCTCAGCATATGAACAAGAGGCTGTACAAAATCAAGACAGCAGTGTGATCATATTAGTCTATATTCTCTCTACTTGTGCTGTCACTCCTAACAATTTGCTAAGATTACACAGCAAAAATCACAAGAACAATGCAGGACTGGTTTAAATTAAACACCACTCAGTAGTTAATTATTAATGTGATTTTTAGCATGAGAAGATTTTTAAAAAATACAGAATCTCACTAGATCTTCTCTAGGTGTGTAACAAATACATTCATACACACAAGCCAGACACTTGTTCAAAGCAGCAGGCTTACCTCAGTCTGCTTGAATTGAATTAGCATTTCTCTCCTATTAGTACAACCAATTTTGCAGTCAGCAGAGAAACCAATAGAGAAGATGCCCACAGCTGAAAACCTGGATGTTATCAGCTGAGCAGGAGGCTGCTCAGGTCACCACACTGGCACAGACCGTGAGCAGTGCAAGGAAGGGAAGGGATGAGATCAGTGGGAGTGGACAGGCTGCTTTCAGAACTGAGACCAGCCAAAGCACAGCCACTCACTGTCAGCAGCACAACAGATTACACAGTTGCATAGGGATACCTTTCTCAAGAAACCTTGCACAATAAATGCTATAATAAATGTTGTTTGGTACTAGAACTGCCAGTTTCAACTGAACTGAGACCTCTAAGGAGCATCAGTACTGCAACTGACTGGCTGCTTGTACCCAAATTTTAAGCATTTTATTCTAGTGCTTAAGTGAGAAAGAACTTCCTGCTTCACAAGCAGTTTACTTGAGAAATGTAGAGGTATGCCTTAACATTTATAGACAGTATTTTAGCCAAAATAAATGACAACTATTGTAATATGTGAAACAATTTTTATTTCAAACACTGATAAGAACTAAAGCTAAGTTGTGAAATACATATATCTATGTCAGCCAATCTTAACTCTGTTTTGTAGAGGATGGGAGAAAGAAAGAAGAAATTCTACCCAATTACTTGTCCCCACCAAGTTTTCTCATTTTGATGTTTTTCCACCTCTACATTGTTTGAACAGTGAACATGGAGAGTGGAACAAACAAAGTTAGTCCATGTTCTAACCATGACCACCAGTGTACCCTGCACTGTCTCTAAATCCTCCAATAATATCCCCATAACACCAGGTGCACTTGATTCTAAATGACAGGTATGGCAATGGGTCAGTATGAACCCTCTGAATGGTTCATAGCAAATATATCTCACTCTCAAACTCATGGTGCCTGGAAAACCAGGCTAAGATATCAGTGACATTTATCCAACCTACCTCACAAGTCAAGTGAGTGTTTCTTCTCCAATATACTTAAATATCCTGTGCACTGATATTTCAGCCAGACCTTTTTCTGATGTGCTACAGGACAAACCAAGTTACAAATGATCCTTAAAAGTAATAATTTCTACTCATGTAGTATGTAACACCAAACACAATCTTCTACATACTCATTATTTAAAACCTGTGTGTATTTAAAGAAAGTACAGGGGGCCTGAATGTTAAATACAAAACCAACAAAGAAAACCAACAAAAATACGCCAAGAATAAAGTCAGAAATTATCAACAGTGAAGTCAGAAAATTACAAGCTCAGTAGCACTCAGTAACTTACATGTCTGATAACAATAGGGCTTAAATTACTTGTGCTATTTCTCTCTCAAAATTTATTTTCAGTTAGAACATAGATATTCTTAACCCGCAATACCTTGCATTTTTAATTGTGAACTAGTGAAAGGAATATGAATTTTATAATTTGACGTCAGCCCAAAAAGATGCTTACTACACATACGTTCAAAAAACGTACTATGCAGGGTGATCTTGGTAAGCCAGCTCACATTTTCCTTCCAAAACTCTAAGAAAGGACAAAATAACAGCCTAAGAACTACTCTGAAATTTTCAAGTCACTCATCATTCTCAACCCCCTTCTGTTTGAAGAGGCTTTTACTAAGTCTAACTAGAATCTATAACTGCAAAAAACCCAAAGCCAACCAAGCACCTAGAACATCACTTCAGCATGCCTAAAAAAAGGGCTTGTTTTATTTATGTCTGAAAACAGAATTACAGTTCAGCTTAGAGCATATTGGTATCTGTAGACAAATACACCAAAAGTACTTAGTCTTGTCATAACAGCTGCATCCACAACCAACATTTCACCAACTGTGTCCCTCAGGGTTCACATTACTTCACATCTGCATCAGCCTCATTTTGTTTAAATATTTGCAGGATAAAGCTGGCCAGCTCAAGGCCAGGCTGCCACCAGCTCTTCTCCTTCAAAATGAACTGTGCCAATGGAAAAAGATAACTCTACCAAACTGTTCACAAGCATCTTTCTCCCAGGGATTATCACTAATATTTTTTGATATGCTTAAAAAACACATCTTGGGAAATTTTGTTTCCAAAATCACCAGTGCTAGTAGGGATCTAGTCATACTGTTTAACACATACCAGAACCTTTTGACTGAACTGGCTAGAAAGCACTCACAGATGCACATCAACTGAATTTCAGCATGCCATGCATCCCAAAGAAGGTGACAGCAAGTAGCAATACAGTAGTATTTCCTAGTTTTATAGGAGGGAAAAAAATCTTCTTTATAACTGTGCTGAACTACTGATTTGTTCCAGTCTCAGTACAGGACAGAATAGTACGTAAAGATATATTTAGTAGGAAAAAGATATTGTGTCCCATTCCTTTGCTTCCTTCCCTGTCATCACCAGCTCTTCCAGATTCTGATTTTCTCCTCTACGTTGCCTTTATATGTTGCTTCCTTGCATCAACTTACAATTACCTGCACTCATCTTCATTCAGTGTCCAAATGAAGTGATCAATAAAGTATACAAATTCGCATTCCTAGCATTTTGTTTCACACCATCTACAAAGGCAGTAAGACTAAACTACATTGATACATATTTCAAAGACAGGCAGGTAGAATCTCCAGAAATGTATTTTAAAGCAAAACTTTACATTCAGAAAATGCAAATGCATGAAGTGAACACAGAATATATATTCTTTAAGGCTGTGGCTGCAGTCACTTGAAGACAATATAAATGTGGGCTGATAGTACAATAGAGGGTTCCAACACCCACGTGTTTAGCTTGCATACAAGTGCCTACCTGGCTGCATAATAACCACCCTTTCCTCCTCCCTCCACAGAAAGATACTGCAGCAGCACATATCAGCTTAATGTGATGGCAGAGGCACAGACTGAAAATGTTACAAGTTCTTTCCAGTATGGATTAAACTAGAAGTGAATTTATGATTGTGAAATGGGAGACATGAAAATTTGATCACAGTTCCATTCCTGTGACAGAGCTTGCAGCTGTGCTCATTTCACTAATCAGCAGCACAGGACTTTTGTTGCCAAATTTAGGAATAAGGTGGTACACTAGAACACATTTCAGATTTATTTTATGATGTCTTTGCAATAACATGGATATAACACACCTATAAAAAAAGAAGAATATATTTACTTTCAATACAGGTCTAGGAAATTTATTCAGGAAGACTTTCTAGTCATCATTAAAAATCATGCATTATAAGCTTTCAATCTGACTGTCCCTTCAAAAGAAAAATCAACCATAAAATAAAACTTTCAACATTTTTGCAGGCAAAAAGGGATTGACACCACTTTTCACCAGGCCTCCTCCTCTACAAGGATGTTACAAGTCTTTACTGGACTACTGACATATGATTTGTTTCCCTCTAAAAACAGAAATCAGACATCTGACAATATCAACCCTTGTCTTACATGGACATGAGGCAAGGGAGACTTTAGAAAATATCACCCTTAGATAGGTCCTGACTAAATATGCAGTACCTACTCCTAACCCTACCACTTTCAGTATGACTTTTTGTGATTATGAACATGAATTTAATCTTCTTGTACTAAAGTATAAGGAATGCACGCCCAATTTTAATACCTCAGCTGGGAGAGCATAAGATTCAGCTGAGAAGGCAGTAACATTCTGAAATTGTTTACACAGAATTATAGGTTCCTCCTAGATAATCCCCTTAATTTTTCTAGAAAAGGAATACCTACAATGAAAAATGTTAAAATATCCAACCACACTCCTGTCACCTGCAACTAAAAATTTTTGTTGTTAAATCTTAATAATTATTTTCTATTATCTAATTTATGCTGAAAGCGTTTATTTTCCTGTGTTACGATTTGTGAAAAAATATGGGTGTTTTCAGTCAGGTATGTACACAAGTAAGTGCACTTATTGGTGTGAATTTGAATAGGCCTGAATCCATGAATTTTTATTTTAAAACAAAAAGTGCTAAGAAAAGGCAAGTTTATGCTTTGTATGAAAAGGGAAAAAAACCTTTTACAGGGTGTAATCTCCAAGTCATGTAAATCCCAAAATGAACTTCAGCAGTGGAATCCTTTCCTACCTGTTACTGAAGATGAGAGTAAGGCAAGACATACAGCAGGAGACAGCTCTGAATGCAGACCCATATGTGTCAACCATATAAAAAAAAATCTTGCTGTATCATCTTTTATTCTCATGTTCTACCCCTTTCTGTACTCTAGATTGTATGCTAGATCCCATGCTTCATCCCAGCCTCTGACCTAAACTTCACTGCATTAGAAGAGGGCCACATTTTTTCCCTGGCACTCACTGACTCTGCTTCCAAATGGAAGCTGGATCCTAAATTACCATTGCATGGAGGAGTGAAGTGGTGGTAGTGGAGAAATCATGCAACACAGTAAAATCCTCCACTCCATTACATATTCTTCACTCTAAATTCCCTCCTAATCCCCAGATTTTCTGAGATCCTATGAGGGGAAAAAAACCCAAATCTTCTCTTGATAGCAGCTTGATGACTGCTATCTAATTAAAACAATAATGTTTGTCTCACAGAAGAGGACTGAAAGAATAGGAAGTCTTAATGAGAAATATAGTCCCAAAGGGTGCTCTCAGAGAACTGATACTCCTATCCTTTTTATGCTACCCTTCAGATCTACTTCACATACAGGAGAATACATTACTTCTGAAATATTTATTAATATTTTTTACAAACTGATAAATCAAGATCTGTGAGTTTAGATAAACAATGCTTCATAAATCATGTCTAACTTACAAATTGTTATCATATTTTTATCGTGGTAGCACCTAAAAATCTGAGCCATGCTGGACCCCAATGCAATGGGAATAGTGAAATAAAAGGGCGGGAAAAGGACTAAAGGAAAAAAGCAACATAAAACCACACCAAAAAAAAAAAAAAAAAATGAAAAAAAAGAAAAAAATCCAAACCAACTAACCAACCAAAAAACAAAAAAACAAAAAACAAAAAAAACCAACCCCAAAAAAACACAAACAAAAAACAAAAAAAAAACCCAAAAAACAAAAAAAAAAACCTAAAAAAACCACCAAACCCAAAAAACCCCAAACCCTAGTAACATTTATCCTTGTCCAAAGAACAGCCTCTTTTGCTGGCAATATAGAAAAAAAACCATGAAACCTCCAAAGTATTCTCTCAGAAAAAACACATCTTAGAAAATAGACTACATGCAAAACAATGGTCTGACACTTCTCTTAAAACAGGTCTCAGATGACTATTAAATAAAATTAACTTGCCCAGTCAACATTAGGAAACTACCAGCCAAAGCGACTTTATCATTATTGATAAATTTTCTACTTGTGACTGAACTTAAAGACAATGTTTAGCACTACAACAGATATTTTGTCCACAATTTCAGTGAACTACTTCTCTTAAGTCTCTCGAAGTCTCTTCAGGACCTCCAAGTACAGCGATATATACGCTTTGGTCATGGCTGCAAACAAAATGAGCTTGAAACTAAATATTCATAAAAGTCTTTGGAACGCCTTAGGAAATCCCAAAAAGAAAGAGGCAGAAGAGTCTCCTGCCAGACACGGTAGCTCCTGCAGGCTCCACTTCCCTAGGAGAGGCCTGCAGAGGGGAGAACATGTGGCACGCAGACAGCCCCGTTCCTCCCCCGTCTAGGGGAGGAGGGAAGACTCATTCAAACTCCCCAGCAGCACCTCAGCCCGAGCAGGGCGCTCGCTGCGGGCACAGACCCGCGATTAGCCAGGCTGCGGAGAGGCACAGCCGGCCTGGCAGAGCCGACCCTCGGCGCGATGTGCGCCAGGCCCCGCTTCACCCACCCCTGCCGCTCCCGCCCGCCTCGGGCCGCGCTCGCAGCTCCTCGCACCCCTCAGGGGCCGCCCTCACCCGGGATGCGCCGAGCGCCGCGGCCCGCCTGGCCCCCGCACACGGGCGCACGGGCCTCGCGAGGGGCGTGTGCCAGGAGGCAGCGTGGGCGGCCGCCCCAGGCCCGCTCCGAAGCGGCGGCCGGGCCGGCCGGGAGGGGCTGGAGCTCTTACCCGCGCCGTGACCGAGTCTCAGGCCGCGCGGTGCTGTGACCGCCTCTTCCACCGTCCGCTGTCCGCCCAGCCCCGGCGCGGCCCGGGCGATGGCCCCCACTCGGCCGCGCCGGCGCCCGGCGGTGCGGCCGGCACTCACCCGCTGGCGGCCCGTGTAGCCCCGCGCTGCTCAGCGCCGCGCTGCCGCCATGTTGGAGCTGGTGCGGCACGGACTGCGTCAGTGGCGGACAGGGCGGGAGCGGCGGCCCGGGGCGGCGCGCCGGGGGCGGGCGGGGGAGTGCGGCGGCGGGAGCGGCGCTGTCCCGGCCCGGCGAGGTGTGAGGGGTCTCGAGCGGCGACACAGCCCGGCCCGGCGATGCGGGCCGCTCGCGAGGAGCCCGAGCGGCTGGGGAAGGGCGCCCGCCTCCTCGGGCTCGTCAGCGGCGCTCCGCCCCGCCCGCTGCCCCGCCGCCGCAGGCCCAGGCGGGCGCGGGAAGGAGCCGGAGGGGCTGGAGCGCGGCGGTGCACGGGCCCTTTCCAGCCAAACGTGCTCGACAATAAGCGGCGGGCACCTCAGCGGTGAGCCCGTGAAATGGCCAGGGAGTGGTCAATGAACCGCCCTGCACGGTGGTGGGAGCGCTCCGGGTTCCTCCCGCAGGACACCTCGCTAGGGCTTGTAAAGAATTAAAACGGGAATTTAGGCCAACTGTGCAAAACAGGAGTAACTGATAATAGTATTCCATATGTATGTACTGCAATTCAAAGTTAATTTATCTTAAAACTAAGGAATGAAAGTTTATGATAATGCCTAAAGTTGTGAGCACCTTCAAAATTAACTGAGACTGGCACTGAAGAATGTATGTCCTTTGATGGGATTTAATTCAAACCAGTAGGCATTTGGGTCAGTAATCACATACATAATGGGAAGTAGGAAGTTACATGACTGGCTGATGAGAAGTTTGTTAGAAGTAGAAAATCCAATGATCTTCTTACAGTTTCCTGAAACTGACACCTGTGAGTACTGAAATCCTGAAGAAGCTGGTGAGTGAACATCTGTTCGGTAAATCAACACTGGCTTCAGCACAGCATGCTTTGTTAAGTCTTGCTTTCCTCCCCTATGTTTCCAGTTTAAAATTTAACATAACTTTATCTAGCATTTTTAATTTAGTTTTGGCATTTGTTTTATTTTATCCAAACATACTTCACAAGTCAAAAGTGAAAAGTTCAGCATCTTGTAAATGAAAAATCTCTTATGATTTATGGAAGTTTCCTTCATATGAACATTGAATTGTTTTCTGCTACAGTTTTCCTTTCAGATGCCTTGGAATTGTTATGTGGGTTTGCACAAGGCCTGACATTCTTGAAAGAGGTACCTTATGTGCTGCCCTTGGAGCTCACCTGACAGGGTTTGGGTTACTTGCATGCCTGGGTAAACTGTAGCTGGGATAATCTGGAATTTTTTAGCAGGAGGATACAGAACCTGTCCAAATTACAAATTCCACAGTTACAAAAATTGTAACTAATCCAGTTAAAAAAATACATGCTCCTTTTCTAAGACACCACAGGCCTGTAATAAATAACTTAGGGTCTATTCTATTAGTTTGAGTGAGTTCCATATTCATAGGCATCCAATACATTAGGAGGTGACAGACAAAAAGTAAAAACTCCAAACATTTGATAGCAGCAATACAGCTGGTCAGAATTGATCATGGTAATAGTCCTGGTTCTGTGTTTTTTTTTTTTTTTTTTTAATAGAATGTAGAGCAATCTGAGATTGTTACATTTTTTCTAAATGTCTGCTGCTATCAATGGTGGTGAGAAAAGGTCCAGAAAGATGACCTGGAGCTATGCATATTCAACATAAGCAACATGCATGTTGCAAGATATGCTAGATTTGTCTCCCAAAACTCCTTTATTTTAAATTTATCGTTCTTGCAAAGCATTAAAAAATTAAAACATTGTAAAATAAAATAACATTAATTCCAGTACAACAAAGCCTAGCTCTTCAACCTACCCTTCCAAACTTCAGTGCCTTTGTGCTTTTCCTAGGCAAGGAAGACTTCCCCCCAGAATGAATTAGGAAAACTTGGCTTTATTTATTATGTAACAGTCAGTATGAATCTTGGTCCTTTTTAGTTATTATTTTTATTTCCTTTGGAAAGTCCTAACTGGCTGGACTTTTCCCTTTCTCCCTGCGCTTCCTGGCAGCCCGTGGGGCGTGCTGTGCCCCGGGGCATGCGCACGGTGAACGGCAGCGCGGGGCACGTGGAGAGCTGCGGCTGCGGAGAGCCGGCCCGGCTGGGGCTGGGCAGCAGGACGGCTCCTGGGGAGGGTGAGCGGAGAGCTTCTCCTCGGACCGGGTTCTGCGGCTGACGGTCGCTCCTTCGTTTTCTCGTTTAACCCCGCCGGGTGGTGGAGTTTGCCGCGTGACGAGCCCTCGTTCAAGGCAGCGCTGGCAGCCGCTGCCGCCCCGCGTCGGCCGGCAGCTGGGCCGTGCCCTCCCGCCCGGTGCCTCCCCCGGCCCGGTGCGGCAGGCGCGCCTGGAGCGCCCCTCAGCGGTGCCCGCGGCCCCTGGAGGCGGGAGCCGTGTCCGGCGGCGCGGGTCGCGCCTCTCCCGCGGCGGCTCGGCCCTTTCCCAGCTCTTTCTGGGTCAGAATTCCCCGCGGTGACGGAGCTGGCGCGGGCAGTGGGAGCGCTGGTACCCGGGGACGGGGGTGTTGTGTTGCCCGCGGCTGTGCTCACGGGAACTGGGGCGGCTCGATACCTGTACTGCACAAGCAGCTCTCTTAAGGCGAAGTTACTTAAATCTTCAATAGTTCTTATACTTATGGAGTGGTGAGTGTCCACATTTTCTCGTTTTTGGGAGACATCCTGGATCACTGTGTTTTGTAATGCAGCCTTGAAAGTGCTTGTGTTTCAACCGACAGAAAATAATTCTAAAGACCTTCTTGTCCCTTCCAGTGTGTGTTTTGCATGGTAAGTAGAACATCTTAGAAATAGTTAAGTCGATCGAAATTTCCTGGTTTTACTCTATGTAATCGGTGTTTGAAAGCATCCAATGTTTTCTACTGTTGAACTTTTGAAAGATACTGGAATTTACTAATTATTTAAAATTGTATAAAAGGTTGTGGTAAATCACTTGCAAGCTACAAGACTGTAGCTTCCATTATAATTTGGAATCAGGTTGCTTTTCTTTAGTGCAATGGCAGTTTCAGCTGATGGTGTGATTGATCAGTATCCTGTAATACAAAGGTAATCAACCTTCTCGACTAGAAGCCGTCTCACTTTTACCACCAACAGTTGTATTTTCTGGCAGTTCCTGGATCCCAGTTTGGGATTATGGCCTAGTGAGAGCAAGCCTCACTTAGTCATGCAGTGCTGGCATGTTAAAATCTTAAGCTTTTCCTTCTCAGTAGTAGCATTGGTAGCACATGTGCCCTTTAAAGGGAGTTTTCTAAATTTGAAAACTTACCAAGTGGACTGACTTCATAGTACTTGGGAGCATATCAGTGTTTGTTGTTGGGAGCTTTTCTATAAGAAGAGTTCAGGCTGTAGGTTCTTAAGTTTACCTTACATTATAATGTAGACACACTGATTTTTACTTTTTTGTTGTGACTGAAATTAAGTGCTTTAATACTTTCTCATTACAGGTACCTCAGAATTTACTTCTTATTAATACAGTGACCAGACAGGATGAAAGAAAAATGGTCTTCTGTTCTTCAAATATTTGAGTTTCTTATTTGTAACAGCATGGTTTACTGCGAAAAGTGAAAGAAGAATCTTTCTGGACACTTTAAAGCTAGCTAGGCATAGCAAAATGCTTGGTTTGAGGCAGCTTTGCTTGTTCACACTGAGACGATACCAAGCTCGGACTCTGTGTAGCGACCTGCTTTTGAGCCAGATTAATGGCTGCACCCATGAAGATGAAGTGTTCAGCCTTGTTGGGAGGAACAAGGCCAGACTTTCTGAAAAGCATGTAGGAATTGCATTGAACATGCTGTGGCAATTGCAAAAGAAGAAGCCCTTTTTCTTGAGGACTAGTGACTATATAAGAAATCACTCCCAGTTTCTTACCCTTTGCATTTTGGCAGAAAACAAGGTGGAACAGATGGAAGATGAGGTGATAGTGGACATCTTATATAGCATCCTGAGGTAAAGAGCATTAAATGTATTTTGTATTTGATAATAAAAATAGAAGGAATTTTGACTACAAAGCTATCTCATAAGGAGACTGTGATGAGACTGCCCTGCCACAACTTCTGGTACTCTTGACTGTGACACAGCATAATGTCGTGTGCCTCAGTTTTGGAGATACAGGCAGAACGGATCTGTTTTGCAGTCCCAGTAAATATGTTTTATGATTATTATGAATTCTGATTATTCACGCACAATGTTTATAATCTGTTTGAATGGAGGGAATGATAGAAAAGTAAAAAATTATGATAAATAATGAAAGAATATATGTCTTATTTCTTTATGACTATTGAAGTATTGTCTTTATTTTGAAGGCTCGATGTTGAAGACCATGCTTCTCTAGCAAAAGTGCTTGTTACAGAAGCATGGAAAAGATTAGAAAGGCAAGTATTGTCCTGCTGTGCTTTGTGAAAGATATAAGTTGCAAGCATGATTTGCTTCATGTGAGGTTATGCAAGAGTTCTCAAAGAGTATTTATGTTTAAAACCTAATATGAGTATTTTAAATGGCACTTGTATTTTTGAAGGTCTTGAAAAGTATACATATAGACTTTGGTACACAAATGCTTGAGAGATTCAGATACTGCAACAACAGAGTCCAACATTTGAGATTTTGAAATATATTGTCTGTGTAGATTTATGTGTTTGAAGTGAATTGCAGGTTTTCATATTTACAATTTTATCTCAGTGCTTGCTGTCCAGGTCTGAAGTGGTTATTAGAACCATGCTTATCTCAATTTCAGTAAAAACATTTGTATTTAAACGGCAACATTTTCCCTTTGCGCATTTATTTTTGTGTTTTGTTGTCTTCTTTTGATTTTTTTTTTTTGGGGGGGCATGTTGTAGTTTTCATTCTTTAATCTTGGGATAATGGCAGAATTGAGTGTCAGTCTTGACACCAGCATCACAGAATTGCCTCTTCTTAATATGTGGAGCATCTTGACAAATAAATAAATACAGTGTACCTTGAAAACAAAATTGTATTCAAGTAATAAATTGCTCACATTCATTTTATTCATTTGACATCATTGCTTGAGAATATAATTTTTATAGATTTCTTAGGCTGGTTAACTGAAGGACAACTAATTCTTGTAGAACTCCATATACACAACATGCTTTAATATTAAACACCTAGGGTTTTTTCTTAGATACTTTGTTTCCTTGTTTTGTAATTTGGCTTTAACCTTGGTTTTTATATAATTGTTAAAATAGATTTTTGTCTTCAGTTAGTGACTAGAAATAAAAGGTAGATATCCTGTCTGACTGTCTTTAATGTCTTGACAGGCTTAGTTTGCCAGCTCTGTCTAAATTTGCTCTGTGCTTATACAAGCAACGCAGGCACTTCAGTCCCATAATTGGCCAAATAGCTCATATTGTGGACATGAAACTGGATTCTATACAGGATATAAGGTAAGTGTCAGAATTATCAGGATATAAGATAAGCTAAGAAGCAGAAGAAGTAAAATGTTGCAATTGTAACAAAAAAATCTGTCTTTTCTGAAGACTTTCCCTTTTTCTCAACTGGAGGTTGCTTTGCTTCAGTCGGGGGTTTGTGGGATTTTGTATTTGTGCCTTGATTAAAGAGTGAATGCATTTTCCCAATGACTTTACAAAGAATTTCCTTGTAACCAGTCTAAATTATTAAAACTACTGCTTGATTGCTTAGGTTATAAAGATTTAATTATTTTCCACTGTTCTACTTACAGTACAGCAGACATTTAGAATCAGCTTTATCCTGATTCTAAACATGGACTTTTTTTGATAATTTAGAAGCTATTGACTCACTAGAAGATGTTCTTCTCCCTTTTTTCTCCCTTGACCTTGATAGTTTCTCTTCTATGACATGGCTTTGTTAACAGCAATATAGGGTTTTAAGGCAATATTGTGTTTATTTTCTTCAGAGCATTGTTTTTATGGTCAAGTTGAATGAATAAATTCTCTTGCTAGCATGTCTAGCACATTACTTTCATATTTAAACTATTTAAAACATAGCCCTAGTCAAAGAAGACCAAGCTCATTTTTTTTTCTTGTTTCTGTTCCCCTGGGGCTGTTACAGCAAAGGCTACTCTTTCATTTTTTCTGCTTTATATTGCTCCAGCAGCCCCAGCACTGATTTTTTCAGATGTGAGGAGCCTGCTTATGAAACTCCTTGAATAGGACTGCATTTCTTTACTGAAATCACTTTTTCTGTGGTCATAAATTTTATTCCCTTAGGAAGGGGTTCTTTCAATTAGGAGTGACAATGACTCTTCTCCCCATTCTGTCACTTTTGAATTGTTTGGCCTTCTTTGGTGTCTATTGAACATTAAAGATATTTTTGTAAATATGAATCAGGCAAATCAGGGTCTTGCCTTAGGCAAATGCTTTTATCATGTATAACTTTTTAAGGGATGGCTGAAAAATTTGAATAATTTCAGAAGTTCACTGAAAGCGGAAATTTTACTTTAGTAGGATAAATGGTTTTTGCTCATCCATTTTTTTCTGAATTAGATTTAAAATTCTTTTTGCACAGGAGCCAACAACACCTCAACTACCCTTCCTTTCTTTGTGCACTCAATTAATAAATCTAAAATGTATTGCTTATTATGTTCAACGTGTAAATGTAAAACCTTTTGAATTTTTTAGGATCTTTTCAGTTTTGATGATCAGCATATCTGAAGTTATCACAGAGAGTTTTCGAGATCGATTACTGCACAAGGCTGAACAGCTCTTAGAAGAAAAAGATGAAGTCCACTTCAACTCTGCCAGAAGAATACTACAGTTTCTCCAAAATGTTAAACTGAGATGTCATCCATTGCTAGAAAAATGCAACAGGATTTTCCTTGAAAATGCCTCCCATCTTGATATACACAGTATTAGTCGTATTTTTGGACTGTATGAGCAGCTGGGTTTTGACAGTGCTGAATTCCGCCTGATTGCTAAACAGCTACTATCTGAAATTATAGATGATTATTATGATCCTGAAACATTTGCAAAATTATTTTTTTCTCTTGGGCCTATGGCAGGATCCAAGGTTAGAGAAAGGTAAGTTTATTAATAATTTTGTCTTATTTAAGATAAATGTATTCTTGCACAGAAATTAAAAATGTACCAGTGTTTGGAGGAATGTCTGAGCCCATCTGTGAGCTGAGCCTTACGTTTCCTGGTTGTAACATTGTAGAAATGGATGATTTCATCATGGAAAAGCAGTATGTTTTATTAAGAAGTTGAATCAAATCCATCAGTCAAGGGGGGTGTGAATGCTGTTATGCAAGGCCATCCTGTAGTCTGTCTCTTAGACTACAGCCTTCCTTTCACACTGGGTGGTAGTAAAAACCTTTCTGTGTTTCTCCTGAGAAATATATGCAGAGATATATGTTGCTTTCTCCTTTTTAAGACTGTCAGTAGCTGAAAAAGCCTGAGTCTTGTCCTACACCAGATTGTGGACATCGTATTCTTTATGAAAGATCATCATCAGGGAACACTTCTGCATTTATTTAGAGCATAGTATTGTGTGACAGACTTTTTTTTTTTCCTCTGCCTGTTTTTCTTGTGCCACAAAATCTTATTTGGGAGTGGTATTACTCATGGGTCTCTCAAAACCTGCAGTTTTAGGCAGAATTTTTAATTACAATGAGTCATATTTTCATACCTCTCTTCATGAACATTTCCTTTATTCAGAGATTTGGACATGCTGCAAACCTGTGTTGGTTTTGCCATAGCTGATTTAGTTCCAAAAGATTTTCTTGATTTTTTAAAAATTTATATTATTTGTGATAAACATTGGCTTTAATTACCACAGAACCATTCAGTTCATGTTTAATTCTGTTATCTGTAGCTTGCTGATTGATCATGAATTGTTTTGTGACTTAGAGTCCCTTCCCTACTTCTTGTCTACTTTTGGAATTGTTGGACTTGCTGGTTTCTAACATCAGAATAATATGCTCTGATCCAACACATTCACACCCCTTAACAGACCAACTGTTAAGAAGAAAAGTCCACAGAACAAAAGTCTCTAGTTTGGGAGAATTTTGCTTCCAGAAGCAAAATTTTGTTCTTTTTCTCATAGGTAAAGAAAATGGCTGCAATCTCTGCCAGAGATTTTCAACTATTTTTCATTGGAAAATATGTCTTTTCTTCTTTAGGTTGCTAGTAACTGCAGGACACATGGCAGAGGAATTTAGCAGTCACCAACTATTGATGATACTGAAGACTATGCAGAAAATGAAATGCAGAAATTCTCATCTACTCAAAAAGTAATTTTTTTTTATATCACTAAAAAGTTGTATTCTCTATGTAAACTTCCATTTAGCGTGGAAAACTATAACATACCCAGTAAGTTAGGAGCAGCGGGTGCATCACTTGCACCCAAGTGCTTATACACTGAAAGTTATTGGCTGTTACAGATTTTAGAATATTGCAGCTTGACCCAAAAGTAATTGAGGCAATTTAGGAATTTCAAAGAAAGGCATTTCAACCTTACCAAGTTACTGTCGTATACTATCTGTCTAATTTACAAATATATGGTCCTATTGCACTAAATTTAACCTCTAACAACTACTGTAAACTCATGAGAATGCCAATGAAATGTAGTAAGTTACAGAGAACATGTCCTGTCTTGGAGATCCTGTTACTTTTGTGAATTTTTTGTTAAAAAGTCATTGTGTCCTATTTTGGACTATTAAAGCTTGTGTTTTTAAGAACTTGGGCCATGTTCTCTGCAGTTTTGAACTGAAAACTCTTTATAGGGAGAGGTAGTGCTATCATACAGTGAATGGAAAAGAAGTTGATGCTTTGGGCACAGAAGATGTAGCAGATATTTCAGAGATACAGCAGAGATTAAGTGCAGGTTGTGAACAGTTATTAGATTGAAGGTAGTTGTATTAATTAAATAGATCCTTGAAAGAAAAAAGGACATACTTGTGTCCTGTGGAGCAAAGGGATACTAAAGGGAAGATCAGGTGAATTAAGGCCTTTTCGAGTCTCACTGTCTGAAGAAGGTCTTAAGGAATTATATTTCCCTACAAATCTATCCCCCTTTGCAGCTTTAGACCAACATAGCTGTAGCAACCACTGTTATGTGAGTGTGGTCGTGCTGAAACTGGTGATGCTGTTCTAGTTTATTATATTCTTGGTCCAATCTAAATTTAACTGATTGTGAAATCTGAAACAGAAATTAGTAGTGTGAAGTAGCTGATTTGTTGTAATGGAGACTTTAATTTTTCAATTTAGTAAGTGGAGAAGGCTGCTTTAAGTGGAATAGTGTCAAAATCAGGGTGGAGAGGAGTGCAGGTGTGTGAAACCCTCCACATAGGTAGTGTGAACCACAGGACACTCCGTTTCCATGTGGCATGTTAGAGTTTGCAGTATCTTTTGTGTTAGCTTAATACCATGTAATCTTTTCCTCTTTGTGTTTCAGAATGGCTTCTGTTCTGCACAAGCACTTGGAGAGCTGTCACGTATTACAGTTGGTAAAGTTATCACAGTACTTGGTGATGTTGCATTGCCAGGATCTGGAGCTGTTTGCCAAACTAAAAATGTTACTATTAGGGTAAGTGTGTATTCTTGGAAATGTAGCTATTTGACTTTTAAACAGTTCTCTACTTAAGATTTTAAACAGCAATCTTAAGATGTGTTTTGTTCCCATAAAATATGAAGAAGTAACAAACTGGTAAAAGTATTTGATTCTATTAAACATGTAAATCAGAGGATGGAAAGTAGGTATTGTCTTGACTATAGATCCAACAGTATCTGCTAATATATATGATACCTTTTAAAAATACTTTTTTCCCTTTTTCTTTTGACCACTATAAAAAAATTATGTTGAAATGACAAAAAATTTTGATTGGTATTTGATAGGATGGATAGGTATTAATATTGTATTTGATGCTTGACAGAAAAAGTAATGAAAAAGAGACAGAATGCGTTGGTTGGGACAAGTGTGACACAGAAATACTCTTTTGATTGAAGAACTGTCCAGTTAGTTCTTGCACAGAAAGTTGCCAAAGAGATCTTGCTATCATTGCTCAGCCTCTATGGGAATGTAATGCCTTGGCTGTACATTTTTTTTCGGTGGATGATGTCTTCATGTTCCTCAGACACCTCAAAACCTGGTGCTCCCCAGGACAGAAGTTGCCTAGGCCCATAAACCCTCAGATAACCTTGACAAATGTGAACATTCTGGCCTTACAAAGAACTTCTGTATTTATCAGTAACAGTCAGAGTCTCACCAGCTGACTGACCTGCTAGGTGTCTTCTTCCCCTTCTTCAGTTTTGAATAAATTAGAAGGAAGAAGTTAATCTCACTGAAAAAAAATGATGTGTGGGTTTCTGCCAAGTCATTAATATTCTGCTTATTTTATATTTGATGTGCAGCTTTTGACTTCTAAATAAGAAGTTTCAAGCATGTAATTTTTTTTGTTTTGTTTAAACATTTGCACTTTGTCACTACTGATGGACTTTTTATTTCTCTCTTCCAGTTATTTAAAATCTAGTGTGATACCTGCTGATGCTGCAGCCATAATTCGTGTTCTGGCCATGCTTCCTTCTTTTCCAGTGGAGGAAATGATTATAAACAAAGCAGTAGCAGTTTTGCCTCAATGCAGACTCCATCATTTGAATTGCATTGCTACAGCTCTTGTCAAGTGGAATCATCATGGCCAGTTGCACTGGCAAAACAGTTCTGAGCTATGTGCCAAGCTTCTGCAAAAACTAAATGACTGTGGAATTCAAAGGCTTCAGAAAGCCAACAGCTTAAATCTTTTGTTGGAAGAACTTCCATATGTGAATGGAGAGTGGTTTGAAGAAGTCCTGAATGAGGAAAGTCTGGCCGTGTGTCAACACTTGATAGATCAAATAACATGGACAAATATTTTACCCTTGTCTTTTTTCCTCATAAAATCAGACTACCGTTGTCCTGCATTATTTGACAGAATATCTTCTGTGACTGTTGAAAATATAGACAAGGTATCACAGTTTTTCTTTCTGTCTACTCTGAGTTATTTAGTAAGAAAGGACAGATTAGTAGTTGATGTGTTTCAGAGCACAATCCACACATGTTTTGAAGAGTTTTCTTCAGTGTAGCTGACCTGCAGATCATCTTTTTTTGTGCTCACTTCAAGCTGTTTTTACTTCTATGTATATAAATTTGCACTTGTCATTAATTTTGGTTTCTTTTTTCCTGTTCACTCAGTATTAGGTCAGCCATAATCCTTTCCCTTCAACTTTACATTTGACCATCTTAATATTTTTTAAACTTCTTTATAAATAATCACATCACATGGTGGGTATTTTAACAGTACTCATTGTTGTGGGGATTTCCCCAATAGCCTGTCTATTTGGTCAAAATTACTCTTTTTTTGTTGCTATTTTTTTCTCATTCTCAATCTGATGTTCATATAAATCTTCAATTTTATCCTGTCACAGTTCAGTTTCTTCAAGGACATTTAATGCAAAACCTTCTTAAAAGGTTCTTTAAGTGTATGCAAACATTTGGATCACCTACATGAAATAAATTTTAAGTTTTAGTTGTGGCTGCAATTTCAACTCTTACTGAATTTTATTTTTTTACTATTTTCTCCAGGAAAAGTTGACCAAAGAAAAAAATTTAAAAATACTTAATCTAGTCTTAAATATTCAAATGCTGAATTAATTATAAAGCTTTTCGTTATTATCAAGCAATATTAGGATATTTTGCAGTGACTTGATTTAGGATTTTTTTTTTCAGATTCCCCCTTCTGAAATCTATTTTATTCTCTTCCTTTTCTCTGCTTTGAATTATGACCCTCCTGACAATGAAGAATTCTTTAAGAGTTGTATCCAACATCTTACTTCGAACTTGAGTAAGTACAACAGACAAAGATTTTTTACTGAATGAAAATGGGAATAGAATGGTACATTCATTAAACAAAGAAAAGGTAAGTATGTTGCTACTAATACTCTGATTACTGGGGTTAAACCATGACAAGTATTCAATGTTGGGTTTCACTTCACCTGTTAAAAATGACTGTTGATAAGAGCAAAGGATTTTTGGCATAGTAAAATGTAAGTGAAAATTCTGATTAATTCACTGTCCTATTGTTGAATAGAATTGTTGCGTTCCCCAAGGAACCGTCATTTGGGAACAGGATACATTTTGCAATTCATCACAAAGAAATAGTTAAAATTGTAGAGGAACTGTGTATGGATTTGTGTTGTACATTAAGAGAGAAAAATCAGATTATTTGAGAGGCCAGGGAAAGGGCATTGCAAATCCTTTCAACTTTCTCGTGTGCTAATATGGATTTCTCTCTACTTTTTCAAGGTCATCTTGAAGCTTATCACTTGGTGCTGCTTGGTCATGTTTTGGCAATGGCTGGGTATTTTCCTCCAGCTCTGATAACAGCAATATTTAATGTTTCTTTCCTCAGCAAATTGGATGCTCAACTTAAAGGTAGTGATCTAGCTTCTGATGAATTTGATTGTGTAGCGTTTGGCATAAAATGCAATTTGGACTTACATAGGGCTTGAGATGTAGAATTGCTCTTTAAATGATTATGTTTTTGGGAAAGACACCCGCTATATAATATAGACATAATTTGAGTGGTAAAAGGGAAGGAATGAACAAAAATCTGGTTTTTTTAAAGTACAGACCTGTATTGCAGATGAAAGTAATATAAAACAATTTTTATAGTCAACTTACTGCATTCTGTATTTAATAATTCTTCAGTTTTATTGGACATGAAATTACCTGTGGTGTCTATTACTAGAAATAGTCACAAAGCTGAATAAATAATGTGCAATTCTTGTCTTCAAGAAATGTATCCTACCTGTCTCCTCTCTAAATAAGAGACTGAGTGTTTGACTATTCCATTCCTCTCTAGGTCTACATTGTTCATTATCAATGTACTCTTGCCATTTTATCCTCAACTACTTAATTAAGTTTACACAATGGAAGTAATTTCTATCTTCTATCTTGCTGTTGTTCTTAATGTTGAGCAGAACTGTGGTTTTTTCATTTATTTTCTCAGGGATTTTGAGAACCTTTCTAAAATTCTGCAGCATGAGTTTTATAAATGCCCTAGTGTATAGATATTTGCAATTCTAGTAAAAAATTCAGAAGTTACCATTTACTTCAGTTTGTTGGATTTTTCACATTTCAGTTCACACATTTCTATGTTGTTTTGGTTTTTTTTTAAAATCAGTCCTGCCTGATATGGTGAAGCAGAGGGTCCACTCAAGCCTCATGAAATTGAACAGAGCAGTCTGTCTGGAATGCCCAGAGTTTCACATCCCTTGGTTTCATGAGCCATACTGCCAATGTGTGTTTCATAACAGTAAGTAATTTAGGACAGGAAAAACTGCCCTTGTTACTCATAATAGTGTATTTTTAACAATATACTAGATGTTTCTTCTAAAACGGTCATGCTGACACTAGCACACAATAAAAGGCACACCCCTCTTTGCTGAACGTGTATTCTTGGAAAGTGCAGCTGGGAGCAAACTGGTTTTCCTTGTGAGAATTAATGTAATAGAGATGGGATATTCCTGCAGAAGAATTAAAATTTAAATACACAGAAACAGTGTATATGGCATGAAGGATGGAAAGGCAGGAAGAAGATCATTCTGTACTGGAGGAGATGGGTCAGTTTGCTCCCTGCTTCACTTACAAAACTGAACATTTGACTTAAACTTTTCAAGGTAAACATTTTTACTGCTTTCTTTTGAACTTGATCCTCCCTTCTTCCTCACAAGTATCAAGATCCATTAGGGATGAGTGATAGAGAAGTAGGCTAGTGATCAAGTGTAGCAGCTGAGATCTTTCAGAATAGTGATCAGTTCAGAAAATCTATCTAATGCAAACACAGTATCTCCTCCACTAATTCTCATGGGAAGATCTGTGCTATCCATAGAACTCAGCTACTTTGTCTCTAAGACTGAAGATGTTTAATGGAGCAAGGTGTTAATCTGCAATGGACAGAGAAGTGGCAGATAGTGTGGTATGGCTGTAATAAATACAAGGTGAGTATATACATGTCTAAACATAATTAAAAGCAAACAAAATCCACCAGGTGAAACCTAAAACTTGAGTTTTTGTAGTATGTGAATGAAAATGTCCTGGGATCTAAAACCTGGATTTCAAATTTACTTAATAGCATGCACCTGCCACTTTCTAGGTAAAATATGACCACTTTGTCTCTGAATTACGATGGAATAACACTCGGGATATGTGGAAAAGATTTAATTCAGTAGCCTGGTTTTCAAAAATACAATGTCTCAAAGCACTATTTTCAGAATTTTGGCTGTGGAAGTCCTGATGTACGAATTCTTTATTTTGTCTTTGTAGGCACAAGCCGAATAAATCCACAGCGACAGCATATTCACAGAATGCTGACAGAGATCTTAGGAGGGAGCCATTACTCAAGAATATGTGTTCTCACACCATACTACTATGAAATAGGTGAAAAGTTAATACTCTAAAAATTGTTATGGAGTCCTTTCATATCACTGTTATAACTAAGATTAGGAAGATCCTGATCATATGGCCCCAAGATAACACAAGATACTGCAAAGAAAAGATTATTATATAAAATACAGTTTCTAAAGTGTTCTTTATAGTATAAATAATGTTTGGTATCTCTAATTATGGCTATCAGTTTTTCTAGAAGTAAACATTGTACAGATCAAATTATTTCACTTTTATTTTGTTAGTAAACAGGTTTGTTTTGTTTTCTGGCAGATTTTGAGTGTGTCTTGGATGTAAATAAAAAGCCTCTTTCCTATATGGCTCAGAGCATACCTTTGGATGGTAGTGCGGGAATGCACTTGAGACACGACATCAAGGATGAAGGGAGAAAGGCTCTACCACCAGGAGCTCAAAGGTCAGTACACTGAATTTTAAGACAGTTTAATAAGTGAAGGGAAAAAAAAGGGGAAAGGGTAAACAAAGCATTCAATGGCCATGCAGTCATTCACCTACAGCATACATTTCATTCACATACACCTACATTGTTCTGTACCAGAACGATGGCTGTGTGAGAAAAAGTCCTTTCTGCTTCACTGCTGAGCATGATGTTGTAAGGTGTGAAATACTGCTTTAGGCAGCTGAGGTTCCCTCGCAGCTGTGTCCCTTCCCAACCTCTTGTCAATGCAGCCTGTAGGCACTGTGGGTGCAGAGGGAGAAATAGGGAAGGCCTTGATGCTGTGCAAGCGCTTTTCAGCCAAGATTGTGTGTTATTAACAGTTCTGGTCACAAGTTCAAAACACAGCACCATACGAACTGGTATGAAGAAAAGTACCTCCATCCCAGCCAAACCAAGTACAGGTTCTTGAAATGTATTTCATGAGATTGGACAACTGTTTTCCTCCCACCTCTTCAAATGTAAACATTGAAAATGCTGGTTAGTTGTTTTTACTGTTGGAACAAAAACAGATGCAGGGAGAAAATGCTTTTTCTGAATTCAAGTATCACTAGATAAATAGGAGGAAAATGTTTTGTCTAATTCCAGGGAGTTAATTTTTGTTTTTTGAGAATTGTCAGGTTTATCTAGTCTTCCTGCAACTATCAATACTGAACTAGAACTACCACTTCTTGTTATTCAGGTAAGACCTGAAAGTAAACACACATTTTTACTGTTTGCAGAATTGCTTTGGAATTTCTCAATTCAAAAGCTTTTAGTAAAGATTATTCACGTCATCTGAAAGGAGAACCCGCAGTGAAAAAGAAACACCTGGAAATGCTGGGATACCAAGTAATTCAGGTGAGCAGTCAGCAAGGCTTTGTGTCCTTTCTTTGTATCAGCAGTGCAAAATGATCCATTTTCCTCACAATGGATTTAGAGACAGTTTTATCATTAAAAGCACGTACTGGGAGAGAGCAATTTTTGTATTTGGGGGGGAAATTGTAAGCTGTTCTCAAAATGGTGTAAGGACTTCACAGAACTCACACCTCTGAAAGAGGGTGAATCAAAACTGAAGTCTTAAGGTCCCAGTGTGACCTTACTGGAGGCAAACAAGCAATCTCATTGTAGCCTGAGTAAAGGAGAAAAAGTGAAATGAGAGTTTCAGTTCAATTCACTGAAGATTTCCCTGGCAGAAGAAAATTGAACATACCCTCCTTGAGTGGTAAGACAATTTTGCCAGCTGCCAGATGGCATATGGATGATGTTTGTCTGCTGCAGTGATAGTGCTGTGACAGAGTACACTAGAGGCCAGAGTTAATTCAGCACTAGCACTGAAACATTTGGGAAATGGAGACTCATTAATGCAGAGGCTCCGATATATATAATTATTCACCTAATCTAATTTTAAGTAGAATCCTTCTTTAAGCTTAAATTCTGTTGGTTGGGGTTTTTAAAAAAGAGAATAGTCATGCTTTCTGATGTTATGCTATTGATACACCATTCCAGTCTGATACATGAGCATTACAAACTACAGTGACCTGGGATTTTTCTCTCAACTTGGGTTTTAAAAGAGGGGAGGGTGTAATGGAGTTGTCACAGCCTGTATTGTGTGGGCATCTGTTTTATATCTCTGCAACTATGCTGCTTTTTGGAAGCAGACTGACTGAACCTAGAGGGCAATCTTACAATAAGAAATTGATTTTTTCAGTATTAGAATAAGCCAGGCTTTTGGAGGGACACAAGTGGTAAATATTTTCAAGTGAAGACAACAGATATCGGGAGAGCCTTTTCTTTACTCTTATATGGTATGTGGCTTATACCAATGTTAAAAGTCAGTTTGTACCATTCTGTTCTACAGATTCCTCACTTTGAATGGAATTCTATGGTTCTGTCAACAAAAGGTGAACAGCTGGAATACCTGAGACGGCAGCTGTATGGACTACCATGATATCACACATGCAGTCTAAAGTACTTCTATAAAAACAGTTTATGTACCATCAAACATCTCATAATCCTGGAATAGTTAAGTTTCAAAAATCTCTGTATCAGCTGGGCCAAGGCTTGCCAAGGTCATCAGATGTAAAGAGATTTAATCTTCAATTTGTTAGGGATTGCAAAAGGCAGGTCACAGTGGGCAGTGAAGATGTGATAAAGATGCTTAAAATTTCTCATTATCTGGAAGATATTACAAGCACATGAATCTGGCAGTTTTCCAATCAAGTTACACTATTATCTCCTAAATAAAGAGCACAGAGGCTTGGCCAGACATAAAACTCTCCACAGAAAAAATTGGAAATATTTTTGACTAGGAGAGTGGAGTCAGCAGTCTACTGGAAACTGTCCTCTAGCATGTGACATAATGAGCAGTTAGGAATCAAACAGTATCTGTACTCTGAAACAGAGAAACTGAAATGTGGATTTGCTAAGCATAGGGCTGCTTTTAGAGCCATTCAGTTTCCATTCTCAGAACAGAGGTACTGTGGGGAACTGTGTTGTGGGAGAGTGTTGTGTGGTGAGGAACCTCCAGCTGCTTCTCCTACCCTGGGATCTGGTGTGTGCAGAAAAATGGCTAAGCCTTCTGGAATACCTTCACATACTTGAAAACCCTGCCAGGGTTTGTGCAGGAGGCATAAGACACTGAGATGTAGAAGCAAGAAGTGGAATAGCCAGGAGAATGTTCATTGTAGAGCAGTAACTGCAGGGACATCATGCTTGGCAAACTACCCCATTTCTAGAGGCAGCCACCTTGTGCCTACAGCTGCCATCACCTTAGGGTGACTGCCAGCTGGGCTTGTTTTCTCACATGTGCAGTGAGGGTATGTTTTCTTGCTTATTTAATAGAAGCAAGACACATACCACTTCACTTGAAACCTGGCAAAGATAAGCAACTGCACATCTGAATTGGCCATTATGCTTCTGTCACCTTTTTTTTTTTTACTATTCAGTAGTTGACTGAATACAAATCAGGACAGGAATGGAAAGTCAGGAAAAAACATCAGAACTGATCTAAGCTCTAAGGTACTCTCCTCCTCAGGCAGCCCTCATGATTGTGGGATGACTGACAAAACTAGTAGATGGTAGTCTAGACACTTAGGGTTATCAAACGGGGAAGGGCTCCAAGACTGCTTTGAGGAAATGTCATTGAAGGTACAGCACACAGAAAGATTCTATGTGCATTGCATTTTGTATAAAATGGAGAAGACAATCATAAATATAGGTTAATATTTCAGAAGGTGGACTACATGTCAAAGAGGTCTTGCATGACTCTGCTTTTGTACTGATGGTCTTCAAGTAGCACCCTCAGAGTGTAAGAAAGGTGGCAGTGGCTGAAGTTATCAGTGAGGATGGTCATGTTTGAGCTGAACCCTGCTTTTCAGGGTTCTAGCAGTCAAGTCACTGTACCAAACCAGTTTTCTTCAAATTATGTGTGGATGAAGTTACAAGTATGCACAATAGGAAGAGGATTAAAACTTGTTATGAGTGGTCCAGAAAGGGCATGGAAGAAAAGCAAAAAAAAGCAATTCAGTAAAATGCATTGTCCTTGATTCTTTGCATTCATTCTTTCTATATTAAATCAGCAAGTATTAGAGCAGATGAGTGGTGTAAAACAGTAATCTAACTGGAGCCAGGTTAGATCCAAAAAGGTGCTAAGCACAGCTGCAGACTTGGGTACTAAAGGGAAAATGCCCCACAGATTAAGTACCAGCGGACAGTAACATACTGAAATGAACTATGATGGCTGTGCCTCTACATATGTATACTTCTGTCTCATAGGAAGGCAATGCAAGGTGTCATTTGATAGCTGGCATTGCTATTCAACCACGTGTGGTAGCCTTCTTTTCCAGTTTTCCTGCTACATCAGCTGTAATTACATTCAAATTTACAAAAGCCTTTAGATTGATGACACCCTCTTTATGCAATAGAGAAATCCTTTGAAGAGATACTCTACAAAAAATGTTATGCATGCTGTGAAGAAAACTGAGTGCTCTATTTTGGGCAAAGGCTGTACTAAGAGACAATGATAGTGATGTTGAGCTAATCACTAAAAAAAGACACCATCAAATTATACTATTATAGTTTTAAAAACAAAGTTTAATTGTTAGAAGTTTCAACGTCAAAATGCATCAACTCTATAGTAAATTAAAAAGTCCTATCTGTCACAGGTATTTGCTAAAAGATAGTTCTTTTAGGACTTTTTCATGAATGCTTGTTATTTGCCTCAGGTCTCTGAGAAAAACTTCCATAAAATATTTGCTTTGGAAATAAATATAAAAGCATAAAAAAAAGTGGAAAATCCTTGTTATCAAGTCTAAACATAGTAGGTGAAACAGTAGAGCTACTAACCTTGTGAACTTCTCTCTCTACCCTCTCCTCTGTCTACTAGTAAAGCTTTGGCTGAGACTGGCATTTATTAGGCCACATAGTATTAAGCCACTTTTGTTTAAAACATTCATTTAAATTCCAAGCCAAATTCTTTTTTGAGGTCTGTGATGAGAATATTTCCAAGATATCTCTGAAGAGTGCAGGATTTACATACGTTACTAAAAGGGGAAATCTGGCCATACAAACAGCCAGTTAGAATAAAATTAGCTACCTATTAGTTGTACTTAACAATTCATTCATGCACATTGTTTGAAGTACAAGCCATCAATGCCTGGATTGTATTGAGTGCAAGGAAGTCTTAACTAGTGTTGTTTGCAATTTCAGAGAGTGGAAAATTGAGTTCTTACCAAAATCTTAATCTAATCAACATTACTTATAACCCTTTAGAAATTTAAACACTGGCAAAAATTCAGTGGTTGCTGGTTAGCTAGGAACTATCTTAAGAAGTGGACAGACAAATCAACTATTTAACAGTTCCCAGTATGACTAGTACCTGCTACAAAACTGTACAATTTGGCAACATTTTCATGCAACAAAACCAGAAGAACCTATCAAAACTCCCTCACCATATCATATCTTCCAGCATTTTGTTTACAGTTTTGATAACTTGAAGAGGTTTAAGCGTGTGGCCAGGCAGGAGGCTCCAGTAGCATATCGGATCTCTTTCAGTATGCCAACCCATTCCTTCTTCTCATCATCATACCTGCATTTAAAAAAATGTTAGAAAATAGCTTCTTTAAACTTGAGTTTGATGCTTCAGCACACATACAAGAAAAGGAGGACAGTCCACCTGTTGCAGGCTTGTAGCAACCATGTGTTGAAGGGTGCCACGAAAGGCTGCTTTTGTCCTCTACTCCAGAACAGAAAGATTTTCTTGCACACAAGTTATTCTTTTCCTGATCCCTAACGCTTGTTACTGACCTTTGTCATGCTTTAAAAAACCTTCCTCCTTAAGCATCCCTTCTGAATTTATTCTGACTCTTGCATATAAAGTTGGGGGTGTTTCCTTCCTACTGCCAACTAGAACAACTGAATTTACATTAGCAACTAAGAGTTGCAGCAGAGATATGATGTCTCATAACTGCTGCTGTGATTAGCACAAAAAAATCTAGGAGATAGGGACTTCTGGTTCTCTTGGAACAGTCACTCATTTGATTATCGACACATCAGTATGCACAGGCCTCTGTGTATACATGCTTTTTTGCATCACAGTGTCACAAAAGAACGTTTTTATTGGCAAGGCTAAACTTGCCAAGAGACAGCAATTTACTTTCTAAAGAAGCTGAAAATCGTGACTTGGACTGGTCAAATAATTAGTAGGTGGAAGTAGTCATTAGATCCAAGTCTCATGTTTATTTGTTATCTTCTGACAAACTTTATCTGGCAACAAATGCTTTACAACCTGTGCTGTGGATAATTTTCAGAGTTAAACAGAAAAATAGTGTTAGCCTCCAGTGTTTACAAACCTCAATTTTAGATAAGACTTTCAACCAGGAAAGAGTCACTAAAATTAAACTTACTTCCATATGTCAGTGACTTCACTAGGTGCAAATTCTTTAGATTCAAGTTGAATCATTGCAAAGCCTCCAATAGCATATAAAGCTCCACTTAAAGTGACTAAACTAATGGAACTTCTCTCTTGGGGAAATTCAGGCATTATCTCCCATCTAAGGATGAAAAGAAAAAGTCAAGTTAAACACAAAAGAAATATGTAAACTGAATGCACTAAAATATTTCTCTGGGCAACAAATTCAGGTACCAAGACCATGGTTTCATTAAAGGAAAAAACTCTCAGATTTATCTGAGATTTATCAGCAGTAAGTTCCAGTGTCTCCATCCCCTCAGGGACTGTCACTTAAGTGACACTGTTAAGCCATCTCTTCCCAGAGACAACTTTTTACAGATTCCTTGATTATTCAGTGATATGCTTCATACAGACATATTGTTCCCCAGTCTTCTCATTTTTCCCTATAGTTTCCTTATTTCAAGTGTCATTAGCATAATAATTTGAGTGTGTGTGGGTGCAGGAAAAACATCTAGAGACCTGCTCTGTAAACTGCTGCTGTTGTTGCTGAAGATGTGACTGGAGGCCAAATGTCTCAGTGGGAACCTGAACAGCTGAACAGCTTTTTGACTCTTACCTCAGAGCTTCTAAAAGCCCAGATAAGAAAACACTTGATTAAAATAGCTTGAGTATTGCACTCACTTATTGGTGGTCAGATCAAAAGCTTCAACAGATGCAGTAAGGCCTTCCTCAGTGACACCACCTGCAATGACAATCTTGCCCTTATGGATGGCTGTTCCAAACATCGAGCGAGGCACTTTCATTGGAGCCAGATCTCTCCAGTCTCCTTTCTTGGGATTGTACACAAATAATCTATTAGTGCATTTCCTGGAGAGCAAAAAGAAAACCAGTGATTGTTTCTAATGAACTTCTGACTTGTTCCAAGTAGATCTAATTGAGGTAGACTGTATGGGTTTATCTATATCACCTCTTTCCTCTCCTGGAGATCCTTTTATGCATCTAATCTGAGAATCCTTGCAATGTCTACAAAGCATTACTCACATCCATAGGACTAAATCAAATGTGGTTTACATTATACAGGGCAGCCATTTTACTGCCCTTTGAGGGCACTGCACCTTTAAGGAGAAAGACAACATCCTTTCCCAGCATATTGTATTCAGGTGGATTTGTGGAGGAATATATAGCAAAGGTTGTGTAAAGGAAAGATTATGATGGTATTTTGGCTGATATGACAAACTTTTATCTCAAATATCCCCTATAAAAACACTAAAAAATTACCACATGTTCAGTGTGAGTGAATTATTTTCCTAATGTCATACCCATTAAAGTGTAACAGGTATTAGCAGGTCAGAAAATTGGAAAAACTGAGACCATAATTCCAGGGCACCTAGGTACTTCTATCTGAAAGGAAAGAATAGTTTCAGTGAAGGTCCTCATAGCTATGAATTACAAATTTGTCTGCAGTATAAGTAAAATTTGCCTTGAGAATAAGTATGGTTATTGAAATAGCAATTTGGATTACAATTTCTATGTAATTTACCTTATCACCAAAAAATAAATCCTACATACCATGTATTCCCCTCTGCCAGACTGTTAGCAACCTTAATCTAGAGATGCAGAAAAGGGAAACCCTCATCTCTGAGTGTGAGGACATATGTGTTAAGGACCAGGAAGATAATTTTATTAATTGTCATAAAAAGACTTAGAAACTCACTTATCATCAGTTTTTCCACCAAGACAATATATCAATCCATTGTTTGAGATAGTTGCATGGCCATATACTTTGATGGGCAGTTTTTTGATCTCACCCCATTTCATTGCCCTGGAACAAGAAGATCACTGTTAGGTTTTTTTCAGCTAACAATGGGCCATCTGCATGTCCTCAGTGGGTGTAATTAAATTTGAAACATACACAGGGTCATAGCACAATACTGAATCTAGCGACTCCTCAGTGCGAAGGTCCTTGCCTGCTATTACATAGATCTTGTTGTCCGACTCTCCCAGCCCGAAGAGACACCTTGCTGATGGCAGAGGAGGGAGGGCCACCCACTCACCAGCAATGCTGTCCAGCTGAAAGAGCAGCACAACAGGGTTAGGAAAGGCAAAGAGTAGAAGTCCATACAATGAATATTGTTCCACAGTATTTATCTATTGGCACTCAGTGTCTCTCAACAGCAAATCTGCTTGCCTGAACAACCTGCAGTGCAGCTAATGAATGATGTCTTCTACCCACCCATGCTTCATTGTGCTGAGATCTAGCAGAGTCAATGCCATACAACTCTGTGTCTGCTCACCCTCAGTGTTTCCTTGCCTCTTTATTGAACTCTTCTTTCTCGCATAAAGGTCCCTCACTCTTGGTTCCCTATCATGTTGGAAAGAACAAAAGATTCTTCTTCCTGCCCAAGGGAGCAGCCACTCCTGCAGTTCCACACCTGTGTGTTCAGCTGGCGTGCTCACTGCTACAATGAGGTGCCAGGCATGCTTACACTGTTCTTACTGGTCAGGAGACATCACATGGCAAATGGCACAGATGTTTATTTTGCAATCCCTAGGGCAACAGTTGAGTGTTTCATCACAAATACCCTCAAAAAGTTCATGAGATCTCTGAACACAAAACCTACTTCACTCTTAAGCAAAATAGGAAATCACTGCAGCTCCCTTGGCAATAATATTGATGTCATTTCTACATCTCAGGGCTCTCTCAATTCAAATCCAGTATGCTGAAAACACCTAAGGAAAATTAGCAGCAGCAGGACAGACGACAAAATAAACCAGATTTTTCCTAGAACTGTGGTGCTTATTTTTTGTTTTGATCTGAGAACTTGTGATTGAACCTGAATTATCTGTAATGTTCAAAAAGAACTATTTTCTCAGACCTACTGCATATAGATTTGGTGGACATTGGTACAGGAAGGGAGGGTTAGATAAAAGTTTGTGTGGGTGTAAAGGCATTTGATAGAAAGCAAAAGAAAGTTCAGTCAAAATAAAATTCAGGATTTAGCTTGGTGACATTCTTCTTCCAGAAGTACATTCCACAGTCAAGGTTTCCATGCTAAATGCATCTCCCAAATTTAACAGACCACCCCTGCTGGACAGAAAGTTTTATTGCAACAGTGGAATGTAGTTCCTGGACATGGATTTCTCCAGTAGCTGGATCTGGGTGGGGTAATGAGAAGGTGTACCCCTCAGAGATCACAGCTCACTTCGTAAGTCTTCAAGATGACATATCTACTGGTAGGGTATCAATCTGTCATGCATTTTCCAGCCAGTGGCAGCCTTGTTTTCTCCCAGGTTGCAAGCTACCAAATACAATGTTTCACTGGTGGAAAAAGGAAGATCAGCAAGTGAAAACTGTTTTGACACCACATTAACATTTCGGAGAGAACAACAGCCACATGGGTAATGCAGACAAGTATTGTAACTATAAGGAATAGCAGCAGCAGGCAAATGAACATGATTTCAGGAAATGGATGTTGACATATAAAGCAAAATTTCGGAAATTTCATATATTTTTAGTACCGGTCTTAAAATTTAGTTTCTCAGAGGCCTCTTTCTAGTAGCCTGAGACTTACTCAGTTCTGGACTAAATACGCATTACTACACCAATGTGTTATTTCTATTGAAAGAATATTTCTGTAACAAGTAACACTAAGTAACTTCAGTGATTAGTGTTTTACACCAACATAAGGAACTCAGTGTTAGTCCCTCCCCTATAAACTAAGATTTTCCTCTCATCAACGTAACAATGTTCTGAAAACAAGTCTTTTATTGTGTGTAAAATGAGTGAGCCATACTCCTATAAACAATATTTGCATTTTTAAATATCTGAAGGCTTCAAAATTCTATCACTGCTTCATATTTCATATTGAAATAGGACTTACTTCTACTCTTTTAGGCCAATGTGCCTAAAGAGAGGACGTGGCCAGCAGCGTATTGCATAATTCACCACAAAATAGTTTAAATATACATCAAAGCATGTAGCTAAAAACACAACAGACTTAGTTTATAGTATAAGCATGACAAACTGCATTTTTGCTAATTCTCCTGAAATATATTTTGAGTTACAGTTAGTACTAATCAGCCTTATATTATACAGATTTACAAAGATATACAATTACACTCAGTTGAAACATGGTGTTTAGTGTACTGACACTGACAATTTGCCAAGAAAAAAACCTTCTGCCTCTAAATTATATATTTATATGGCCCTTAGGCTTTCTAATGTAGATACAACAAAAAGGACTTCTGCAATTTTAGTGACAGAAATTGCACTTAAAATACACACATTACTGCTGTCATGAAAGTACTTCAGATGCAAAAAAAAGACATCAGATCTAAATGAGCTAAAGCACTCCAACTTTCATCAGTTAACAAAAGTACATGGAAAGTATTTTACAAAAATACTATTTGACCTAAATTTAGACATCTGTACCATGAAAAATCTTAATGATAGCCAGTGCCTAGATGGAATATACCAATCTTTTTAATATTTTCTGAGATCTCACCAGGGGTTAATCTTGAAAAAGAAGATGCAAGTCCCTCAGTTTCATTTCTGTCTCTGAGACAAAAATAATTCTCTCTAGATACTTCTCTCCATCATCATACAAAGAGACTAGACAATCCACTTGCAGAGACTCAGAACACTTTTCAGTAATTCTTACAAGCACCTATTATACCAACAATTATAAAACTTGTACCTGGAAAAAGTATGACTGGAAAGGCTGATCCTTGTTCTCCTCTTCTACATAGAGTCCTCCAACAATATAGACCTGATTTTGTTTGGTGACTATACTGGAATGATTTCTGGGAATCTGTTCTGCGAGGGCTGCTAGGTAGCATTCATTTTCAAGAGGATCATAGGCTACTGCAGCTGTGTCATTAACCAGAAGAATCAGGTCTTTGACAAACATGCCATGCCTGGGAAGGTCATTTAGGTAACCAGGCAGTAAATCTTCATCTCCTACATCGCCATTCACCTCCCCTTTGGTTGACTTTTCTGTGCTTTTGCTAGAGTCAGGCAGTTTTCCAGCAAAAGCATCCTTAATAATCTTTACTTTTTTCTGAAGGTCTGAGTTGCTTTTAATTATATCATCCTTCTCAACCTGTTCTTTGAAATATTTTTCTGGCATTAGACGAAAACGTATGCAGTCAAAAATTTCCCCCAGGCTCTTTACTCTGTTCTCCTTGTCTGTTCGGACCCATCTCATTACTGCTTCAAATACCAGCTCTTCCTTCTCTACGTTTAAACTGTCAGGTGAAATAACTGAGATAAGTTCATGCGGAGCAAGCTGCATGAAGTCCTCTTCTTTGCAGATCTGCACAAAATGATCTGAAACAAAATCACGGGCAGAAAATGCAAGTCTTGGGCAGTCAAGCAGAACACCTAACCGAAGGATGGCCAGACAGTTACCAACAGCAAGCCTCTTCTGAAGATAGGAGACACACACAGTGAATACAGAAGGGATCTGAAAGCGGCTGGCCAAAGCAAAAATATCTTGCACATTAGAATCATTGAGGTCAATACTTGCTGAATAAAGGTATTTGACAATCATATCCAGGATGTTGGGGTCAACATTATCTAGAACCACCTCCTTTTTCTCTTCATTTTGCTCAGATAAGAAATACTCACGAAAATAAGGGCTACATGCCGACAGAATCAATCTGTGGCAAGGCAGGCTTCTGTCACCAGCTTTTAGAGAGCAATCTACAAACTTTTTCTCTTCAAGGAGTTCCTTGAGGCCATCCTGAAGGAGGGTGGATTGGTAAAGTCTGAGCTCTTCAGTAAGTTCCCTTTGGGAATCCATTTCGCAAACACTTGGGAAAGGGGAGGGAGTAGGAAGCTTTAGCTGTTGTCTGCCCAAAGGTTTGTAAAAAAGGCAGACCAATGTGCTATTTGCCCTGCTTGAAGCCTCTGCAATTTAATCTCACTAGCTAAATATAGGTACATACACTTACAGGTCGGAATTTGGGATGGACGGTTTGGAAAAACAGAGTTGCTCTTGCAGCTGTCAAAGACTGAAAGAAGCAACTGTTGCTCTTAGTCACTATGGTCAGGTTTTGCCATCATTCTCCACATTGAATCAGAAAGTTTATGTGCAATGTAATAAATTATTTGACATGAGTAAGGACAGCAGAATCTGACCCTCACCGAGACAGCTATGAGCAACATTGCACAGATACATGTTACTACATATTCTGAAATAGAAATATTATTGATCTAGTTGTCAGTTTTAACTACTATTCACTTTTTCAGAGTTGCTTAATACAGCTCATTGCTGCAGTCATAAAGATACTAACAAACTCCATAACTTTGTATCAATTGCCTTGTTTTAAGATTATTTTTATACATAACCATATCACATATGCAATTTCTTCTGATATTAAGACCTCAAAATTTTGGGCTGCTTCTTAATATCACTTGGTTTTAAACCAAACACTACTGTTTAGACATAAAATATATGTAATTTCAGGTAAAGTTTTGCTTTCCAAAATAATTAAAATTGAAGTCTCGACCCATATGGTAAAATGTTTTTTGAATATAATGGAAACAGGAACAAAATACAACTACTTGAATGCAAGATTTACAACAATATATAATATTATCAACGTTTATTGAAGCAATGACTGCTTTTCAGTATAGGTAGTATTTCATTAAAATATATACTTTGAAAGATTTTCTACAAACACCAGTATTACATTCACACCACAGTTACTTTAACAGTCAGCTGCTGAAACAACAGCTGAGAGGAAAGCTCATTTGACTTTTTCCATTTATAGAAAACAGCACAGAGGTTTTATCTCAGTAGAAAACGTAACAGCTGTGTCTTCCTTTAAACAATAAATGACTCATTTCTCTATAACACATAACATCGTAAAAGGTCTAATGACTCACACACAGAAGTTATTTGCATGTGCCCTGTCTTCTAGATCATTGCTTTAAAAATTACCCTAGCAAAAACAAACAAACAAACAACAACTGTATCAGGGTATCTGGATTATAATTAAATACTTGGAATAACACGTGCTGAACATTTAGCAAAATTGTGAGATATGAAAGCTATTATTTGGAACAGAATTGCTTTTTCTTAAAGCTATCAATAAAGCAGCCAATATGCCTACATACAAAATGTTCTATGTATGATAGTATTTCTGTGTTGCAAATTGGTAAACAAGTTATGGAAATTTAATTCAAACATAATCATTATGGGAAAGTACATCACTATATGAACACTTGAAATTGAGCATCAAACTGCATACTTCACACTGCCTTGGGTCAGACAGTGGTCTCCATGTGCAGAAAAAAGAGGAGGCTTCCTTTTCTGACACAGAAAATGTAAAATGTGTAAAATGGCAAGCAGTGCCTGGTCCCATCAGCCAAAGAGGAATACATAAACACAGAAGCCATGGAGTTAAAAAAAATGGTGACTGAAACAGCATGGCCGAATTTGTGTTGTCAGGGGAGGGAGAAAGGACAATCCTGATAACAGTGGAGATTATAAGTGTGTCAAACAGAGGGACTGCCAGGGGCTCCCAGTGTGACAGGCAGAGGGAACTCACAGGTCCCGACAGCCATGACCGAGGGGGGCCTGCAGGGGGCAGCGCTCCCTGCGGCAGCTGCGCCCGCCCCATCCAGCTCTCCTGCCACTGCCTGGACAACACCAGAATCGCACAGCTCTTAAGCATACAAGGTTTCTGAATAATCTCTCTTTTATGACACAGCCTGAGGGCTTATTATATAATATTTGCCTGCTCTTTAGCGTTGGCGTGTTCTTTCTCTGCTACTCCGATATTTCTAAATTATCTTCTACAGATCTAAATCCAGCCAGAACAGAGAGTTTTTTCCTGCTTAGGAGACAAAGATGTACCAATCTGAATCAGGTCATTACTTCCCAGAGTCCCTGGAGTGTGAATCCATCCTTTAGCTTCTCTATTGCAAGTCCCAGTTCTTCTGAAAAAACAGGCTCCCGATCATGTTGCTTTTTGAATACGTGACATATGAGAGAAAATAAAATAAAGCAGAAGGCACTTTTTAATTTCATTATTCCATTTTATCAATTATTTATTTTATGAATTTGGTAGTATGAAAAAAATATCGCCTTACCTTGTTTTCATCAGCAAAGTAAGCCTGCAAAGGAAAACAAGAACCTTGAAAAAAGAAGTCTAAAAACCACATCTGCTAATAATTCCTTGGGGTCAAGACTGTATTGGGTAGGTCTTCCACAAGAATCCGGTCTATATGGGTTCTACTTCTACGTTAAAATAATTTACAAAAGGGTTCTAACAGGAGTTTCTGTTTTGGATTATAGATTAGATACCACTGGATTATGGTATTTTCCATTAAATATCAACCTTTGAATTTTCTATCATAATAAAGAGAGATTTTTTAAATGGCAACATTTTTGTATAACATTTGTTACACTGACAAACATTTTATAGGGAATGTTAATATGAAGACAAACTGACAGCATCCTGGTATTTTTTTGCCCTGTGCAGCAGCTTTTACTATTCAACATCAAAAACTAGCTTAAAGTGTGTAATATCAAAATTCAGTTGACATCATACTCAATCTAAGAAAAGAACATAGAGTAATAGAACAACTCAATAAATAGACATGTGGGAAAGAGACACCATCTTTCGTATTCTGTGCGGGTGGAAATTAAGGCTCAAACTCTTAGGGATATCAGATCGCCGAAAATACCCACACTCTAGAAATCTCTGGACCAGCAGGTTCTGGATCTTATTTACCAAAAAGAGCCCAGTCTTGCTTCAGCTGCCCCTGTGGGCTGGTGAGGGGCAGGAAAGAAAGCAGTTTCCTACAGCATCAAGTATTCTGGAATACTGGTGTGTAGCTGCTCCTTGGGTCCTGGGCAACCTGTGTCCCCTACAGCAACAACCTTCTAACCCTTTTAAGCTTTCAGTTTTTGTTTAAGAATATACAAAGCACAGTTATTTAATTCAGGTGACAAAGGCATCAATAGAGCAAACAGATTGCCATTTAAGGAAAAGACATGTCTTCAAATATGCTGAAGACTGAGTAAATATGTGCAAAATTGAAAATAAGACAAAAAGCTAGGAAAGAGGGAAAGGAAAAAACAAAGGGCTTATCTGTGTTAGTAAAAGGCTGCAAACTTAAAAGGAGTGGAAATAACACTCGTGCTAGGCCTGTTAATTTACCAAATTTCAGACTGGTAAGAAAACGTGTCAATGGTCAGTGATCAAGGCTAACATTTGAAAACACGTGCCATCTGCCCTTGCAGTCAGTCATGGAACCAGGTGTTACTGGGCTCCACACCAATACTGGGAGACATAGTGATATAAAATTATTGCTGCCTCTCTAAAAAACTTCCAAGTTTGAATCTTAGATGAATATTGAGCATATAGCTATCCCCATGCATTCATCTGCTTTAAAAGAAGACAAATTATTGTTTTAATATAATATGTCCAATTATACTGTACTGCTGATTTTCAAGCTATTCCCGATTTTAATGTTTTGAGAAACCACATAAAACTATTCTTTTAAATATCTACCACTTTTATTTATTTTGAGTAATAGTTTGTTCTTAAATTAAAAATTCATACACAGAATAAATTCCTGTAATAATCAGGATGTTTAATAAAAGGCATGTAGATGTGCTTTAAATATAGAAAGTACAGTTGCAGCTTATCTTTAATAGAAGATTACAGCTGTACATTACTTAAATCTGAATAACCAAACACGAATGATTCTATTTTTCTGTCTTTTTTGTGGAACTACTTACCACAAAAGCATCTGTATGTTCATCAGCTTCTATTTCCACATCATCTGGAACCTGCTCCACTGTTACGTCTTCAAGGGGTTGAGGCTGCAAATTATAACACTGTAGTAAGTAAATTCAAATATCTAATATGTTTAATATATTTTTATTATTGTTAGCACAGTATTGTATCTAATTTAAAATAAATAAATGGCGTACCTTTTCTTCCATTTCATAATCCACTCCAAATATAGGATTAGCTGAATAAACTTTGTGAAGTGAATTAATCTCTTTTACTGCCTCCTGTAGTTTCTCTACAGGGTCTATTTTAAAACCAAGTACATATCCTCCACTCTATATATAAAAGAGAAAAAAGACAACATCTATTTATTAGTCTTACTTTTTAAACAATTTTTTTTTCCTTGATAGTGATTTCTAGTTTAATAATAGCAATTTTCAGCTTGCTGAGAAAACTTGAATCGTGGGTTAAATAAAAACAATGACAATGCTTCTCTATGAGGTAGATAAGGTTTTAACTGTTAGCCCATTATATAAAAGGGGAACAAACTCCTTATATAGAAAACCACAAGCAAACAAGGGTGGGACAAATTCAAAAGTAATATTAATGATTTATTCCCAGACACTCAGCAAATGTTGAGTCTGTTAGATCTTGATGTTGTTACTAAAGAAGGTTTCAGATAAACAGAAATAATGAAAAAGATTTTAAAGACTGGTCTTAATTAAGTACAGAATTAATTAGATCCCAAAGATCATCTGTCAGAAGACAGTGTATTTGACAGTTATAAGCTAGTCATGCTGGCCTATTGTTGCTTTGCTTAGAGAAACCATAACTTCCAATAGCCATATTGACAATAACATACACTTCAAGCAGCACAAAAAGAACTTCTTTTAAAGGCCACACAGAAGGAATGCTCTATGTAACTTAAAAGCAGACCCATGACATTTCAGAATTAGAGAAACATTGTATATAAAAATATTGCATTTAGGGAAATATTGTATATATGTATAATAAAAATGTAATCTATAGAAAAACGCAGTTAAAGCTGCTTACCTGCTGAGAACTCTCTATCACAAGTGCCAAGCCAAACTTTGAGTCTCTCATTCTTATTGAACGCTAATGAAAAAGAGGTATAATGCTGTTAAAAATTTTGTAATTACTGGATAAAAATCTCATTGTTTCAGTTTGGTTTTTTACACTGTAATAATCACAATTACTGGCTCTGGAAGCTTGGCTACCAGCATCCCCTCCCATTTACCATTACAAATCTGAACCCCTGAAACCTCAGGGAAAAGTGTTTTATTAGAAATTGTGACAGTGGTAACAGTAAATTTCTGAATATCAGGTTCACAGATCATTAATCCCAGTATATGCAGGTGGCCTGAAGCATCAGAATAAATATTAAAAAAAATTTAAATACAAGCCATTTTCAACATCTGTACCTGCACAGGAAATCCCCCAATTAATCTGGACAGAAAAGAAAATATACCCTGTGGCTGATGCTGGCAAGATTAAATTCCTCTCTTAATGAGGGATATGAAATAAAATTTTGGTAAGCTGGGAGTTTTAACCAAGAGCATATGCTGTTTTGAAAATGGTTGTTGTAAGATACTTACAATTTGAAGATATGGTATGCTGACATTAAAGCTGTCATTCATATTTGCATGCCAAACTATTCTCACATTAGTAATAAAAAATGTTCCTAAATTTCCCTATTAAAGAAAAGTTATGTTAGAATTGCTTTAAGTACAGAGCTTTTTTCCCCAAACATGATGATGTCTATTTACATATAAGCAAGGTACAGCTTCATATTTTATTCACTAAAAGCCTGATTCTTCCCTACCAAACCCAGCTGAAATGCTTCTATTGATTGCAAGGAAGCAGGATCCAATCTTTAAAGGCTACCAGAACCTGAGTAGTGAAAATAGCTGGGAGTCCCTACTACTGCAGCAAAGCTGGATCAAGTCAGAGCCCAGCCAACCTCATGGGAATAACATGAGGCATCTGAGAGCGTTGTTAACTGTACAGATCTGGAATGGCATAAAGCGTAAGTATAATGGCATGTGGGTTAAACTTGGGTAACTGAGGAGATGTGTGCCAAGGGAATCTAAAGGAAAGAACTTTTTAGCTTGTCAGACTGGATCATATTTCTATTCTGGACTAAAATTGCACAGACAGAAATATCAGCTCCTGTTTTGTTTCACTGCTCTGGGAAATGCTTGCAACTAATGCCCTGTAAAATATATTTTCTATTTTTATCTTAAAGTTTTTCTTTTTTTTTTTTTAAGACATAGAATCCTTTCCAGTATTTTTAATTTTTGTTAATCGATAGACAATATAACTTAATATTGTTTAGTCAAAGCTGCACGTAAACACACAAATATTCAGCAAAGCACTTCAGAAACATGATTTTCTTTCACTATCATACTTTAGACTCATAAATATATATTTTTAACAGAAATTGTATGTCTTGTTCCTTGCATATTAGCCAGGTCATGTAGACTTCAGGCTGCCAAAAGGAGATTGTGTTGTGGTGAGTAGCAAATATATGGGATCAGTTTCTCTGCAAGCATCAGCTGATGAACAGCATTAAGGGTAACTCCTTGGTAATTCCTTACAAAACCATAGGAGTACAATTGCTAGATAAAAGGTGAAACATTTTAACTTTTCTGTAGTCAATGTATTCTGATTCTTTACTATACCTGGTCACTTGATAAATTCCAAACGCCATTGACTTTATCATATATTTGTTCTTGTGGTAACAATCTCAGTTGCTTGTTTTGAATCAATGCACTTCTCAGTTTCAGATCACGATACATTTTGGAAGTTTCATAAGCTCTGCAAAAAAAATAAAATACATATCAGTTCATACATAGTTCCATTTTTCTATTATCTTTACTTTTTGTTTTAGTACAGATATGTAGATTTTCAGCTTTTCTTGTCACCACATTGCACGAAAGTAAGAGTACTATTAAAACTTTTTCAACATAATTAAGTATATTCCAGCCTTCCTTAATGAAATTATCTTAAAACAAGTTTTTAATGACTTTTTGATCTCCTGTATTGCTCATGCGTATACTATTCTTTACTTTACTTTAAGACAGTCATCACCCAGCCTATATTGCTAAGCTTAAGTTCTCTGGGTCCTATGCTATACATAGCATGGACATTAACAATCCTTTATTTTTCAGTGCCAGTTAAACCACAAACATCCAACATATATGCCATATTCCATAGCTCTTAAATAGACACTCATGGTAATGTATTATGCACACATTCATTCAGATGACTTGTCTTTAGGTGGGAAGCATACAATGCTTTGTAGTCAACGAAGAGTTCTGAGTAGGATTTAACTCTTCATTTCCTTTACATGGTCTGAAATTACGGGAAATTATTGCAGAGAGAAATTTTAGCTAGAAAATTCACACTAAAATTAGCTCCTTTATACTCTTATTTGTTCAGATAGTTTATACACACAAGGTGTATAAATTATGATCAACAACTAGTATAAACACATTTTAATTTTTCATTATGTGCAGTTATCCACTAAAATTTGCAATCATTCTCCCCCTCACTACCAGAGTGTTCTCTTTTGGGAAAGATTCCTGAATGTTGAATATGCACAGTCATATACTGTGTCTATCAGCAGCTGGAATCCCCCATATTTGAGTCCTTGATCCAACACTATTTTAAGTACACTACCTGTGCACGGCAATAACTGAAGTGAAGAGTCTGGGACTTCCAGGAACAATATTGGTAAATATGAACTCAAAGCGAGTATTGTTACATTTAGTCAATATATACAGGGCTTCTGTCTGCCCTCGTAATTTCTGTAAGGAAAAAACAAAACTTTACATTTTGGCAATATAGTAGCTTGATTGCACAAATAATAAAAATCATCAGATATTGTCTAAGTTATTATTTTAAACCTTGTATATGGAGGTGTAATCCTGATTCTGTCATTAATCTACTGCTGTCTTTGACTGAACTTATTTTTCCTTTTGACCAACTAGCAGTTCCATCAACAGTAAAACTAATGCAGTCTGCCTGCTCTACATTTGCAATATGATGACTGAAATAGTATTTTTGGTTTTGTTATCATATGGTTGCCCAGGAAATCGACATCATCATCCTGCTAATTCTTTGTGGCAAGTCAAACAAACAGCTTCACATTTCCATGCAATTCCATTCAGGCTATGTATTTGAGAGCTCTCTACTTTTAAAACAAAACTTTTGTTACTATTCTATTACTGTTCTTGCAAGTAAACTTTCAGATTATTGTTGATATAGTGCAAGAAGTATAAGCAACTAATTACAGCTTCTTTTATTATTTTTAAAAATATTTTTGGAACTTACTGAGTTGGCAGTTCTTGTAGTTATATTTATAACACAGTTGTAACCGACAGCTTAAAAGTCAAGGGAGAAAAAAACATTGTTTTGAGAACAAGGAAAATAAAAGTCAAAATTACAAAGTATATTACTGAATTTAGTAGCACTGCTTTGGATGCCATTTGTGAGAGTTACACTTTGTGGTTAATGCTCTGGGTCCTCATCACAACCCTGAAGACTAATTGAAGCTGGAAAGAACCTTGGGAGGTTCTTTGGTCAAGTGCTGTTCTCAAATCAGAACCAACTCTGGCTGCTCAGTGTACTGTCCAATTCAATAAATATTTCCACAGAACAGGATCCCACACTGAGAACTGGAAATAATTTCTGTACAAAGTAACTGCATCTTGCCCCTGTTTCAGCACATTAAATTAAATATGAGCAAACATCTAGCTGCTCATACAGCTGTAACTCATACAGTTAAATGAGAAACTTCTTCAGAGTTTACAACACTAAAACTGGAAAGGCAGATACTTGTGAGGAATAAATACAGAAATGCAGAATGTGAACAAACAGGTGGCAACAAGAGCTACAAGCAAAGCAATATATGATAAAGCTCAAACTTTTGTTTATAAAAATCTTACATTGGCCAAATGAAAAATATGTCTGAAGAACACTTCAACTTCTTTTCTGAGAAATTAACATTGAATATTAAATATTAGTATTTTGCTATGAATTATCATCTCAGTTCCCATATTATAAAGAGATTCATTAGTAACAGTTTATTTCAGACTTTACAAAGCAACACAGCTATACTTCAGTATTCTATACTGAAATCAATACTTTGTAAAGGAATAGCATGCCACCACAAAGGAAACAAAGGTAATACTTACAGAGATTGACTCTGGGCAATGACAGTGAGCGCCAAATGATCCGCAAATTTGTCACAAGCAGTCTGCCTGGAGATAAAGAGTGTAGCTATTTTTAATCTAAACAAATTCCATTACATGAAATATTCTGAACAACAGAATATTCCTTCCCCTTGACAGGGAAAAGAAGAAAAGCACAGGATACCCCACCATAAAAATCACTAAACCACTAAACACTTAAATGCTTAAAATGCTAGCAGAGAAAATCCAACAAGGAACAAATGAAACAACCTTGAATCGATACCAGCACTCCTCAAAATCACACCAAGAACAGTTACTGTTTTCAATCCAGATGCCTATAGTAAAAATGTAGACACAATCAGTACAGAACTGCTCTGGGGAGGAGAAAGGGAAGGCAGTGAGTTAACTATCACAGCAGTATTCAGGAATAACCTCACCCCTTTGCCATATGCAAATTTATTCCCTTCTTTACCCTGTAGAGCAGCACATCCAGCCCCTCGAAGGGTTATCTTAGCATGCTGGCAGCTTCAGCCCCTGCCCACTACATATTCCCTACTGATTCAGTTAAAAAGAGGGTGGGACAAACTGAGCATTAAAGAGGATTACAGCAGAACAGCATCACACTGTTTATATATGGGTTACTCCTACAAGGATTTCAATTCTAAACAAATTCTGAGACAAGAATTACCTTCCTACAACTTTAAGAAAACACTCTGAGACAGATCTGTGAAATAGGCAGAGTCTCTTCTGCTCAACAGAGCACTGCTACAGAGTTCAATAGAAACCTGACTGGGCTTTCCTGAACCTACACAGAGTAAACAGTAGGAAGTTAATACTTCCCTGCGTATGCAGTTACCTCTGTCTCCATTGTTTCCTTTGGTATCTTCAACAGACTCTAAGCAGTCTATAAGGACCTCTCCAGGTCTCATTTTCATTTGTCTAAAGAAAAGGAAAAAAAATTTAATTGATCTTCCAAAAATAAGGCCATTTTTATTTCCCTGCTTCACTTTCTTGTTTTCAGCTCAGTACATCACACAATGAAAAATCCACACATGCATACATGCAAATCAACTTTACATACCTGAAATTATCACTACATCTCACAGATGAAAAATATTAGTATTTTTATTATCAAATTTTAACAGTAAATAAATAAATAATTATGTAGCAAGTGTGACCATAAAAACTACATCCCAAAAGAAGGACAAAGTGTGTGGAAATTGGAGGAAAAAGCAAAAAAAAACCCACTTGAATTCACGTAATTTTTAAGGGAGAGAGTTTATTGCCTCTTGATGTACTTTCAGGTCATAAGGAGTGGACCTAGATCAGGAATGGAGATGCCAGCAAAAGAAATATCAGATCTATAAGGACATGTGAAATGCTCTGCTAAGTTTTCCACAAAAGATGTGGTTTGGTTTGATTTTTTAAATATATTAATATATTTAATATATTAATATATTAAATATATTAATATATTTTATTAATATATTTTAATATATTTGTTATATTATTATTCTGCTTTATTTAACTGACCCAACCACTTAATTACATAACAACTAATGCAGTGTGAATTTTTGCTGTATTTTAATGGTGCTGTCAAAAGCAGCCAAAACTCTTCACACATGGCATGACAGAAACAAAATGTGTTAAGAGTAAGACACGAATTCCGTGAAATACTTCTCATCCACAGCCCCGTTCTAGAGGAGGATCCAAGTCCACGGCAGGGGCGCCAGGTCCTGGTAACCATGAGTGCCACCTTCAGCTTGGTTGTACTTCTTAGTGCTAGAAAAGCTCATCTGGGAAGAGTACACACCCTTCCCTCAGCCCTCCAGCATCCAACCTTTTTGTTTATTCTTACAGATTGGGAAGGGCGAGTGGAGCCCACCCAGCCCGCATTGCCAGCCATGTCCCGTCCCGTCCCGTCCCGTCCCGTCCCGTCCCGTCCCGTGCCGCCCGCCCCGACGAGTACGCGCGCCGCCGTGGCAACGGGGTGAGGGGGGGCAGGCGGGTGGTGTCGCGCGCTCCCGCGGCGGCCGCGATTGGCTGCGGCGCCGCACACGGGGAGCGCGCGCGCACTCGCGCCCGCCCTGGCTCCTCCCCTGGCTCGGCTGAGGCGCTAAAAACCTAAATCCTGAGGGAGCCTCGCGTTCTCCGTAGTGCAGCCTTGAGCTCTGGGGACTTGAGGGGCTCGGTGTTTGGCGGTGTTGAGCTCATTTTAAAATAGATGAGATGTATAATTTTTAATTTTGAATGACTTGAAAACTGTATCCAAATTTTAATTGCAGTGCCCTACCACTTTCAAATTGGAAAAACCAAACCAAACAAAAACAAACAAACAAACAAACAAAACCTCCGAATAATAATCGTAAGAAAAGACGTATCGTTTGGTAGTTCTTTCCCTAAAGCTTGTCCCTGTGTTGGCGAGGACCCCGTTGCACCCATCCGGAAATTGACACACGCTGGATGAAATAAAGCAGCGGGCAGGAAGTGCCGCGGCCTCTCTGGCCCCTCAGGAGAGCGGCTGAGCCTTCTGGAAGCAGAAAGGGCCGAGGGAGTTTTGGTTGAAGCCAAACTCTCTTTTATGTTCGTACACTTGAAGTTGCCATTCGCTCAGGGAAAAAAAACCAAACAACCACACAAATCCAACTAAAAATGATCAGCGAGTTTCGTGTGCATAATCTGAGATGTTTGGCTTTAAGGGCCGTAGTAGAAATCCAGTTACATTATCAGAAACGCATGACACTGCGTGTAATATAACTGTGAGGTAAGTTTTTAGTCCTGGAATGGTACCATTATCCTCTTTCTGTCCTAGCAGTAAAGCCAGAAATGTTTTATTAGAAATAAGATTTAAAGTATATTAAATGACAGGAAATGCAACATATACAAGCAGACATAAATGTAAATAAAAAGCAGTATCACAGTGGCAGACAATAAACTGCTATGTTTAATGTTTTAAACATAAGTTTAAATAGTTAACTAAGGAAGATGAAAATATTAAAATGCATTTAAAAATTAGACTTGACTTTCAGAAGAGAAACACATTGGAAGGACCGTTTTAGACATGAACTAACCGAACACACTAATGCCAGTTATTAGTATATTCACTCATAGAAATCTGTGTATGTGTTTTAACTGTAATTGTCATGGATCTTGGCTAGCTAATAAAAACTGAGGAGAGTTTACTGAAATAAAAGGATGAAATGTACCTGTGATGTGTTTAGGAAAGATGGGGAACTGAACCACCTCCCTGTCTTGTGACCCAGAGAGCACACAGGCCCAAGTTGATGCATTTCTTGTATTTATCTGTATTAGGGAGTACTCTGCATGTAATTTGGAATCGGATATTTTGTGCTTTAAATAGTAAAATACTTTTTGTGAGAATAGTTTCACTTAAGAGAAGTTTTCATTGCAGAATCCATGGCAAATATCAGATTTCCATGACAAAAGGAAAAGAACTTACATAATGACCAAGGATTGTTTTCCAAAGCAATATATGTAGTTTAAAATAAGGTCTAGTTGGTGATTGTACTAACTGATGGTAGTATTTAAAGATCTAGGTGAAGGAAGGGCAATTGCTATGGCAAATGCTACACTAGTCTTACTAAAACTGAGTAAAAAAGGAATTTTTGTACTCTTGATACTGTTGACAATTTGCTATTTTGTTATAATCTCTATGCCATATAGTAAATGCTAGAAGTATTAAAGTATGCTTTCATAGGTAAACTTTTTTTTGTTCGTGGGCATATGACTTCATGTTAGCATTCTATAAATTAATTGTTTTTATTTTAGATACCACGCTAAATACTTGATAAAAAAGCCAAACAATCAACAGCTTCAGCCTTATTGTTTTTAATGTAGAGACTAATTCCTACCTCCAGAATAAAATACACACGCCTGTCTACATTCCTGTTCAGACTCAAAGCGGTTTGCATTTCCATCGCAGCCACCATACCAAAACTGAGCACAAGCGTTGGCTTGTTGATCATAATACCATCTGATGGTGTAAACACGGCACGGCCCCTGATCGAGCCTTAGCTGGCACCGGACGTCCACAGTACTTTCTAAAAAGACAGGAGTGGAAACCATTCAGTTTGTAAAAGTCAATTGTATTCCATAGATTTTACCTTTAAAACTCTTACTTTGTTTTTTCTGTTAATCTTATACAATAGTGTAAGATTCACTTTTAATTCTAAAGATGTTGATATTGAAGGCAAGTTACTAGTGCATTTTAGTAGTCAAATAAACTGTTCCTTTACTAGCATGATACTAGTAATGTGGCTCCACATACAAAAAGAACAAACTATTGAATATGATAATTTTGAAATACATTTTTTGAAATCTGATTTTTTGAAATCTGATTTTTTGAAATATATTTTTTGAAATCTGATTACATGCAACCAGTCCTGTGAGCAAACTGAAAATGTAAGCCAAAGAACTGTAAGCTAGTTGCATCTGCTGTATCCTTCTGCTGTGCATTAGTTTTCCTTGTGGTGTGGGATATTTAAAATACTGAGAAGAGTATAAAACTCTTGTCTTGCTTTTGTAAGATATTTGTGCTACTTATCTAATAAAATGGTAGTAATTATGTACATAAGTTTAAATGTAAAACTCCTACAGAAATGGACTAGAGGACTATGACATACTAATCTATCTCACTCACTTTAATAATACCATGAGATAGAAAACAGTTTCCTGTGAAGTTTAATGTTGTGACTAATATCTTGTCACTTTTTGAAAAAAGCGTTAGTGACAGAGACTGAATAAGTAATGCCACTGTTCCCAGGAAACATGGAAACATGTTTCTATTGTGCTCTTCTGCTGCTCCTATCATAATACAATATTTCTGGAACAGAAAATCCCCCAACTGGTGAGCAAAATACATTTGGGCATTTCATATAAAAAGAACCAAACCTTTAAGAACTCTGCTAATTATTATACTTAAAATGACTAAACACTGTTTTTTCCTATTGCTCCTCTGAAAGAGAAATACATTCTTTCTATCTAATTCTGAAATCACTATCTTTGTCTTTAATGAAGCCTCCCACCTCTGTAGATTGCCCCTCCTTGGCTGATGAATGACCTGCTGACTGGCCCACTCTCAGTGAGCATTATGTTCTCTTTTTTATGCCCCTTAGGAGCTCCATCTCAGGTTATAGACAACCTTGCTTTTGCTTTAAGTGGGGTGGTGGAATTGGGAACTTGGGAAGAAAAGAATTGCAGCTAGATCTGTTATGAAATCCTGAAATTACTTCTATATCACAGATTCAAAATTCTTGGAGAATGGAACAAAATTACTCTGATTTAAAGCCTTATTAAAAGTTAGTACCAGGTGAAGAGGGAACAAAATGAAAGACTAGTTATGATCTATAACCCACCAGGTCTTGGTGTGGGGCCTGCAGTTGAAACCGATGATGTCATCACTTTACTGGATGGTGGTTGTTTAGATGACAATAATGGTAACACAGCTGCAGGTGAAAAGAAACAGAATGAGACATTGATTTTTCATCAGCCAAAAATTAAAATTAAGAAATGAGTGACAATAGAAATACCTCTAGTGTTTACTGTTAGAAGGGTTGGCTGTTTTTCTTCATATTGTTCCTCTTCATAGGCTACAGGAGGTACGTTGGTCTGAAATAAGCATTTGATTATTTTTTCTTTCCAGATACTGTGAAGTGTTGGAAAATGAACAAGGCCTCCATGACTTGGAGTTTTTCTAATGTTTTTCCTTTCAATTTACCCTGACTTCAGTGTTAAGAACCAGAATTTTAACTTTTTCTGGTTGGTTACCAGGAAAGTTGTCATATCTAAATGTGGGATATTTTATTTTTTTTAATTGAGCTTTACAGAAGTTTATTTATAGACTTAAAATTATAATCTACAGTTGAGTTCAATTACTGTTCATAGACTTAATTATAGGAGTGTAATTGCTTTTTTATATTATGATTCACACTGTGGCACAAATACTACTGTATTAAACACAGGAATCTGTGTAACAGTATCAGGAATAAGCTATAGCTATTAGTTAATTGCCTGCATGCAATATCAGAGCTCTTACTCAGAACAAGCAGCTCTGAGCATACCAAGTTAAAGTACCTGTCCTGTAGAAAATTAAGAGAAATGGTATAAATTATCATTGGTAATTACCATAATTACCATAGGTGGCACAGAAAGATATATACTTTAAACTTCTGCTCGTTAAAGCCTGCTGAATTTCCATACCGGAGCTAATGGTTGAGGAAGATGGCCAAGACTCAGAGGACTTTCTGTTGTAGATACTCCAAGTGTCTGTACTGAAAGTGATTGTCTATTAACATTGTTCTTCTGAAGTATATAATGTAAAGAACTTGGAGATACTGAATGGAAAGATTGCCCACTTATACTTGCACCGTTTTCATTATGGTTGTATACTAAAGTGCCATGTTCATCTTCACAAAATTGATTGACTAATTTGGACTCCAGAGCTGTTTAAAAAAAAAAGAAAAAAGTAGAGAACTTATCAGACTGAGAAATTCAATGTATTTTTAAAATTTGGATTACTTATATATATCATTCATACACATATAATCCAGAACTCCTTTGAATTGTTTACACTCATCTAAGAAGATTATTCCAGACTCTTTGAAGTATTAATTTTTTGGTCACAAATTTGCCAGCATGTAAGTCCACATAAGGGTGTTCATCTAAGCTTAGTAACAGCTACTAGTTGATAATGGGAAAATAACTGCTTATGTTGCTGATGTGAATAACTAAGTGAAAATGGATTATTTCACCAGGGAAGTGAACAAGTAGCATTTATGACAATAGTATCATTCTGGTTTGCATTCAGCAGATTTTCAGTGCATGAGCACTTACTCATCCTACTAAACTTGTTTAAGCAGCTGTTTTCCTAGACTGGGTGACATTCCCCCATTGGCATATTGCCCCATAATGTCCCCCCATAAGCAAAGGGGATCTGTATCTCTAGGTTCTTATTACTTTGCAGCATCAAAACATGTCCACAAAGATAACTCTTCTCTCCCACCCTGCCCCCGTGTGAGAAGCAGCAAGGCAGAACAAAACTTCCATGAACACACCTGAGAGGGTGTTAAAGTCAGCAATGAGGTACATGTGTTCTCTGTCTGGGTCTGAAGCAATCAGATTTAGCTCACGCACAAACTCAGCCTGTGTTGGATCTGAAGTATTTATGATTCCTATTGCATACATTTCGATGTTTGCTGCATGAGCCTCTCGAACAACAAGCTCTAGTTTTACAGCTTCTCTCTTGTCTGTTTGGCCGTCTGTTAGCACAATAGCTACTTTCCGCACCCCTGCTCGAGCACCAGAAAATCCTTCCTGGGTTGCTTTGCGGATAGCAGCTCCTGTGTGAGTGCCTTCTCCCATGTATTGCATTCTTCTAATTGCTCGCTTGACATCATGTCGGGTTGGATACTTGCTGAGACCAAATTCTAGCCGAGCTTCTAAACTGTACAACACAAGGCCAATTCTGGTAGCATTTCTGCCTACAGTTACTCTGTCTATTAAAGCAGTTACAAAGTCTTTGATAATCTCGAAATTTTCTGATCCCACACTCTCAGAGCTGTCAATCACAAATACAAGCTCCATAGGAATTTCCTTACATTTAATACTGCAGCCTACAAAGGAAAAAGAAAAGAAACCGAGATCACAATGACTTGATTTGGCATGCTTTTGGAAAAGAGAAGAATGCAAGTGTAGTGAAGGAAATATAGAATCTGAGCATAAAGATTTACTGAGTCCTTACCACATATCTCTTTAATTAATTTAATTATATCTTCTCTCTGGATGTGAAAAAAATTAAGTATTAAAATATTTTACAACTTGCCACTTTCAAGTAAGATATAGTATTGACACTAACAAAGATTATCTTTAAAATTAATATTTATGTCCTACAGTGACTTTGACAAATCTTACTGTTTAACTTCCAACCTTGTCCTTGGGAATGAGTTCCACATTTGACAATGAACTATTTCATATGCACGCAAGAATCAATAACCTGACAGCAAGTTAACGTCTCTATCTAAAACAATTAACTCCTGTTATTTTAAATAATGTATTGTGATTAATTGGTTCTCATTAAAACTGAAAGGCATAACTATTTTAGCATCTGAATAATATGATATCCCTTTTAAATGTACTGGGAGAAGAGAAATAGACCCAACTTTAGGAAGCGTAGGATTGCTTGAAGTGAGCTGACATATGCCAGAGCACCAGTACAGAATGGAATTGGGAGTTGTCAGCCCTGATGTACCTGGCCCATTCTTACCCAGCCTTCATTAGCAGAAAACCCCAAAACTGCTGCCTTCAGAGCTGTCTGTTCAGAAAAATGATAGCTTCTGTGACATGTAAACAAAGTGTTTCTCAGTATTAGAGCAATCATTTGTTATGTTTTTTGAAGTGCATGACAGGACTCATCTGGTATTAAGTTAGTCTTTCAAATACAACCTCTTGCTACTGCTGCTCAGCTTCCATCATAAACCTTAGTAGTATTAATATTCTCGCTGACATACTTTACTGAATTTGACTCAAGTGTGGTACAGGCTTAGCAGAAATATAAATAAGTTCATGGCATGATAGACCATGACAAGTTTGAAGATCTTTGCTGTTTAGACTCTTAAATACTTGCAAAAAAATGTTCCTGCAGCAAGTATACACCTAGGTGATTTAACATAGCTGTAAAAGAACATATAGCAGAAAAATACCTGAAGTCACCAGGAACTTTTAATTCCATTTCAGCATAAAGTAGATGAGAAAAAACCAGAAATCTTTGAGTTGGTTTCTTTCTGTATTATTACTGAGATGGCTTCTAATCAGAAAATTCTTTCCAAAATAATTAAAAGGCTTAATGGGATTTAAATAATGGAATTTGCTTACTGTTAGGCCTTGGTCTCCCTTAGGTCCAGTTTTGCCCTGTAACAATGATTGCTAATTAAGCTTTTGCAATTAGATAGTAACATTGTAATTCAGAATATGACTTCATCTATACCATTATTAGAATAATATTTGACCAATAGGAAGTTGAACTAGTGCTTCTAATGCACATGCACTGCTTTGTGCATGTAGTACCTGCAACCTTCTGAGGTGGTTTATGGGAATTGGATGACCTCAAGTCTCCCACTGGATCACTGATAGTCAGTTGTCTTTCACTGCTGTCCTGGTTTTGGCTGGGATAGAGTTCATTTTCTTAGTAGCTGGTTCAGTGCTGTGTTTTGGATTTACTATGGGAAACATGTTGACAACACACTGTTGTTTTGGTTGTTGCTAAGTGGTACTTATCCATAGTCAAGGACTTTTCAGATTCCCATTCTCTGTCAGGGAGGAGCTGCACAAGGAGCTGGGGGAGCATGGCCAGGACAGCTGACCTGGACAGGCCAAAGGGATATTCCACAGCATGGGAGTGGCTGTGTAGTATTTTGTTGCTGGTTGGGATTAAACCATGATGACTGCCTTAAGGAAGAAACCATGTCCCTGTGGGAAATGGGGAATTAAGGAAGTAATTGTCTTCTTTGTTCCTTTCAAGTTTTTAATAGATTCAGTTTCTTAAGTGTTTCAGATTATATATAATTAAATAGAAAGAAGAACGTGCAACCCAGCTTTGTTTCTGAGTGGCATAAGAAAACATCTGTGATAAACCTGAGTTACTCACAGGTTCTCCAGATAAACCAGGGTCACCCACATCACCTTTTTCTCCTTTTTTCCCCTTGTCACCTGTAGCTCCTCGATCTCCCTTTAAAACCATGGTGGTAAGCAGACAGAAAGTGTAAGTCAGTTTTTGTTAGACTTTTCAAATTTCTCTAGTAGCCTTTGTTGAGTGCACATTAAGTTTGTGACATGAGTTAGAAATCTTTGTTAGAGATCATTTAAATAAATTAGTACTTTATGAATTTCACTAACAACTTGTAGTATTGGCTAAGCATTTTTATGGGAAAAAATACCTGGTGTGATTTGAACAATGAAGCCTCTCAAACAACTACATGCAGACTGAGGGGTTTCATGGGATATTGCATAATGGAAATTATTATCCGTGCCTTACAGCAATAAGATAAAACTCAGGAAAGAGAAAAGAAATCCAAGGGTGTCATTGGAATGAATAATGGGAATATCACTCTGAAAAACCTTTTGGCCCAGAAAAGGTGTTTGGTGTAGCAAACAGATGTATTAGTGCTTCTTGGTTTGATTTTTAGTAGACTATGGGATTTTGTACAGCCTTTGTACAATTTAATCTTCTAGTGTCTGGGGCTCCCTTTACATGGAATTCACATGCCTTCAATGAGAACTGACTGTAAAAGAGCATTTTGAGTGTGTTGGCTTCCATCTAGGGCATTATCTCACTATTATCTCTGATTTAGATATCATACCTTCTCTCCTAGAAGCCCATCTCCAGGGGGGCCTCGTGGTCCTGGCATTCCTTGAATACCTTGTTCCCCCTAATGATAATCCAGGTAGTGATATTAACCCTTTGTAATCATTCATCACACAGTAATTTAAAATGTTCAAAGAGAGAGTTTTTCAAACTGTATTTTAACTAGGATCTTGAGACACTTGAGACAATTTAGTGGCTAACATATTTCTCAAATACTTCTTCAGTATAAAGATACACAATATTGAAAACCTACATGATCATTATTTGATTTAATTTGACTGCAAATTTAATTTTTTCCCTCTTTCCATCTCATTTTTTTTCCTTCTCATTCTGCCTTTCTTATTTCTATACTTTGAGCTTGTCTCATCTGACTGATGCTTTGGGTAAAAGTGCATATTACAAGGAAAAATTAATAGTATGCACAGATTCAGGATGGAGGCCTTTACTGGATAGAGTGGTAGTATACAGAAGTAATTCAGACTTTCTGCGGGCATGAGATTTGAGGCAGTGGTATTTTAAATTTTGTTAAGGTATCTTTGATAGAAGTTCATCCTTCCTTCCTCAACACACACATGCTTGGGCTAGTTTGCAGCAGTAGACAAAACATACTTTGCAGGTGCTCACATTATCCTTCTCATTTTCTAGCCTGAGGCTCTCTTCATATAAGAAACAATGTGAAATCTCCTTAACACTGTGATGGTCATATTCACCACTCAACATTGGTTAAATATTGAAGACACTGCATCTTTTTACCTTAGTTCCTTGAATACCTTCACCAGGAGGTCCCAAAGAGCCAGGTGGCCCTGGGCGTCCTATGGTTCCCTAGAGAATGTTCATAATAAAAATACACAATAAATGGTTATTCCACCGTGAAATTCCTTGTCCTTCCTCTACCAAACATGTCTTTTTATAAGTCGTGGGAATAAGATTGCTCTAGCTGAGAAAGACTCTTTTTGGCCTTTATCAGATTTTGATAATCCAGTTTATACTTCAAAGGAGCCACCTCGCTTAATACTTGGTGAACACGAATCACCTTGCTGATAGAGATATATGCTGTATTGCAGGATGGATTGTATTGGTGGGACATTGGGGACTGAATTAAAATTTAACAGAAGATTATTAGCTTTTGTCTTTTACCACCATTACACAGTAAGACCCATATGTATACATACTAATGTGGCATTGCAAATAAACACTTGTTGCTAATTTATAAGTTAATTTTCAATAGAACTCTAGAAAAAATGTTCCCATTCCATGTTACTCACAGGAAGTAATTTAAACTCACATAGTACATATTAATTCTCTATCTATAGTGCTATTCTAGTATCCACGCATGAAATTCTCAGTTTTCTCATTTGTAAGGATCCCGTGCACATGTTGTTCCTTGGGACTAGTACGCCTGAGGAGGTGCTTCACCACTGCTTTTCTCTGGACTCTGCCTTCCTGCCAATGGGAAATTAATCTCAGGGACCAATAAGCCACATTGTGCAGGTAACTCATTATTATGTTGCATAATATTTGCATTTGGCATTGTTGAGTTCCTTTATATTTACATTCAAACCTGTTCTTTTGTATTCAATAGACTTCTGAAACAGCTGTAGGAGCATAGGAGTTTCCAATTTGGGAGGTTTCACAGTGAAAATTGCTTTTTGTAGTTATAGTTATTTTTGGGCCTTTGTCATGATTACAAAATAATTACAAAAATAACCCTCTTTGCAGGGATCAATCTTCATATTGGCTATGTGATGATTATTTTATTTATACAGTAAAAAAGATGAATTAATCCCAGAAGAACTCAACAGTAGTGCCTATAGCTGTAACAATAGCATAGGCGAGACATACTAAGTGCTTGTCCAGCCCTTAATTCTGACCAATGCTAGGTCTGAAGAAATTTTGCCAATCACTTGCAGCTAATGTCTGCAGGAGCTAAATGTTTTGTCACTGATCTTCACTGCAAGGCTATCACCTTATCATTTATCATATGCAACCAGAAGGAGGCTATGGTTCATGGATAGTCACCAGAAATATTTTTGATTTTCTACAAAATAAAGATTATTTGGTGGATTAGTTGTTTCCAGTGAAAACAGAAAACATGTAGATGTCTATGCCTAATCGCACATTTTTATAGTATACTTTCCCCCCCTGTTTTAGAGATTAGACAAAGAGAGATATAATTGTTTAAATATCTTACTTTTGGTCCTGGCAGGCCTTTTCCTGGGGGTCCAGGGGGGCCAAGTGGTCCTCTACTACCAGGATCACCCTGAAAGCCAATACTTTAAGAAATAAGTAGTGAATACCAAAGTTTAATTTATCTCTAGAATTCTAAGCATCTGTTATACCCAAATGGGACAAAGAGAATTACTGAGCTGCACTGTGTAAGTCCAAACAATGCTAACCCAAGGATATTACTGGCAGGGCAAGAAGGTTATTGGTGATAAATGGTGGCTGGTGGTCTAAACATATACAAGTCAATTATGCACAGTTACACAGGAATTACAATTCCCATATTATAAAAAAGAACTCCAGGTTGCCCAAACAAAAAAAACCCCAACAAACCTAAATGAAAAAAGATCTACCTTTTATATACTGAGAAGAAGGTTAAAGCTGGATTAAATAGGTATTCTAACTATGACCTATAGGTAGGAATTGTATCTCTATGAAGTAGACTATACACAAGCATTTGCTTTTCCAGAAGTTAAAGTCTGTACCTTAGGTCCTGGTAGTCCAACTCCCTCTGGGCCTTGTTCACCGGGAATCCCAGGGAGGCCTGGCAAGCCCTGAAATTGTATGCACAGACAGAATATAAATTTAATTTACAGCTACATGCATTGACTACATGCATTTGTTAATATTTATATGGTAGTATCTTGACTATATTGTCTCTTAATGGGATCACTGTGATCTACAACAGGTTGAACTTTACTCTGATATGCCAGAAGTAGCGTCAGTAGTATTTGCATGTGTGTTGCATGTCATGCAGGGGCTTAAATGTGTTTGAAGGTAGAGGAGTCTTATCCGCAGAGGCAGTTGCAGAAGCAGCTCTCCATTGGGTTGTACAAATATATCAGAAAGTATTTTAAAACAATTTCCAGTTTCCATGTTGATATTTGTTAGTTTTTGTTCCTCAGTGTGGCAAATGCAAGCAGTTTTGCTGTTGTCTTTAGCATAGGCAAATGCAAGTATGTGTGATCCAAACCCCTGACTGTAGCCAGCAATCCTTCAGAGACTTCCTCGCTGCAGAGGCAGGTAACTGCCAGGGCTGATGAGCATGCTGATGAGCAGACTGGATCTGTGAGGTCAGCCTTGCACACATGTGCAGGGAAGGGAGAGGAAGGAGCCTTTTCTCTTTGCATCCTTTTTGCAGGGATTGGTTATATCTACCAATAACGGCCTCTGGAAAGAGTAGTTCTGGCTCTTTGCACACCAGTTTCTTTTGTAGTGGTTCCGGGATGTATTTGGACCCAGCTGCTTAGCTAGATTGTATTTTCCTGTTTGGGAATAAATTTTGTAGAGTTGGGCAGAATACAAGACCCTACATGAAGATTTTGAGGGAACTGATTGAAACATCAGTGATACTTTGGAAAAAAAGAAACCACTTGGAATATTACAGTTACAGTGTGTAATCAAGAGAAATGGAGGACAGGGATGATCCTTCAGAGGGAGCTTTCATTTTCTTCTGTGCTGAAGTGCATTTCCACAGTTGAGGAGTTTTAGGCTTTTTAGGCTTTTTTAGACCAGCAAATATCTTCTAGCATGTCAGACATGGAGGATAATCCCTTAGGTGTAGCACTTACTTCTTCCCAGTTCACATAAAAGAAAGATCTATAAACTTACGGGTGGGCCGGGATAGCCATCTCCTTTTTGCCCAAAGGGCCCAGGGGGTCCTGGAAGGCCTTGGTCACCCTGGTGAAGGCAGGAGAAACAGCTGAGTGAATGCCAAGACAATTGCTAGCAGGAAATTATCCATGCAAGTGAAACTTACTTGGCAAATATACTGTAATTTAATCTGTCTGTTTATTGGCTAATGTATTTTACTATGTGAATTATTATTATTTTAGGTAATTAATGTGAATTACATTTAATCCTGGACTAAATAGTGACATTTAATAGTGCTCATGATTTGTAGGACCTCTGACTCTTAAGTCACTAATTTTAATATTTTTCAAGAGCTCTATCTGTTGTCATTTGTGTCCAACATAAAAGAAGAAATTACTTTAGCTGTATTCCCCATATATTTATCATCATTTGTTTTAGAATTCTATTTTTCTATGATGCTGTGAACCTCATTAAATCTTTTGAATTTAACAGGATCTTCCTATGGGAAATATACAACTAAACTCCTTTCATGGATCCAGACGGCTAGAGTATCTCAGGAACAGATTTACCAAGAAAACTCAGAGGACCTTAAGCCTCCCAGCTACACTGGGGGGTGCAGTGAGTTGCTCAGTTGCAAAAGAATGGATGGGCAAGATTGTATTTGTTCCTGTAGCTACCCAAAATATGGGCATTTAAAACAGTGGCAAGAAAAGACTAATGAAAAAATAATTTTAAAAAATTAGATTGTAAAAAGCTTTACCCTGTATGGCTTTACACTGTATGGTTGTGTGTCTAAGAACTAAGCAAAAGCAGAGCCACTAATGCTGACAAAAACAGCAAAAAGTGAAGAACATAGTCATAGAAACATGCAGCATTGCCCAATTGAAAGAGCTTTGGGGGGCTCAAGGCTGAGGGAGAGACACTTGCAACTCTGAGCAAAGGATGTGCTTCCAGTGGATTAATTCCTGTTAGATCCCCAGAAATGGGACAACATGAATGTCTCTGAATTAGCTGGACTATACCAGAAAATTATGTGAGTCCATCAGCATAATCTCCTTCTGATGAAAATAAATGTAAAAATATTGAAAACCACTGACTGATCAAAAAGGGATAGAGATTGTCACATGTTTCTCATGCTTCTGTTACTCTGTTCAGTTCACTCAAAGAACAAAGGATTAGAGATGTATTCAATAGTACTGTCAAACTCACTAAGAAAAAAGGTGGGGGAGGGGCAGGCAGGATCCAGTATATTTGGAGAAACACAGGTTTATATGTCCTGAGTTTCTTGGTCTTCAAACAAAATTTTTTCTGGAATGAAGAGTGGCTTATGAAAGTTGAATCTAGGTACCACTGAAGCAGTACTAGAAAAGTGGTAGATGAAAGCCATTAGAGATTAGCTACATATTCATGTTCTTACACTATAATCCTGTGTCAAAGGTATGAATGAAGCAAAGGAGCCTGGCTGAGAAAAATTAACTGCTTACTAATTAACATGTAGGCTGTTGTAAGCAGGGTTAATAGGGTGTTCTCAATTCACTCCTCATCAGTTAGAAACAGTCATTCTTCTCCTGGTTCTCTGCCATCTGAAAGCTAACAGTTTGCACTCTGGAGGCTTGACCATCCATGGTTTTCAAACTCTGCAAATCCTTATACTCTGCCAGAGTTGTAGAACACACACATTAAGAACTGTGCAATGTTTCAATGGAACACTGTGGCCATCCTGGGAGATTTGTTGTTGCTTCACTGAAATCCTCCTGCCTTATTTTACAGTTGTATCAGAATTGAGTTTAATAATTCAGCAGCTACCTTTGCCCCAGGAAGCCCAAAACCTGGTTCTCCAATTGGCCCAACAAGACCAGGTAGCCCAATGTCACCCTGCAATGAAGAAAATTAATCCTCTGATTACATATCTTATTAAACACTACAGGCTGTGGGTTTCTTTTATACAAATTCATATATTATGAACATAACAAGCTAATTTTATTTATTGCTATTGCAAACAATAAACACCAAAAACATAAATAAAAATGAAAGCATAAATAGAAAAAATACAAAGAATAAACAAAAGTGTTTTGATATCCAGGGTTCTTAAAAATAAAGAAATTAACAAAGGTAGGCCACACCTCAAGCTGCCATACGATTAATACCAGGGCACAGTGGTAACTAGACTGAATACAATCATTGTTCATAGAAAAGAAGTTGTTTTAGTTAATCTCATAAGATTGGAATTGTTTACGCAAATATTAACATAGCCTACTTCAGTTTTCATTCTGGCTTTCTAAGCACTAGGAGATGGAATGTGGATGATAACCTTTGGTCCAGGCACAGATCTTCCAGGAGGGCCTGGCATTCCAAGACGTCCTGGTGCACCAGGCTCCCCCTGCAGTGAAGGTAGGAGAGAAAAAACAATGGATTTTTCTGAAAGGAGCATGACCATTGCATAGAGAAAATATTTATGCAACAATTTGCATTTAATTCCATGAAAATTCTATTAGAATGTCTAATAAGCTATTCTATGCAGAGATCAATCTATTTGGAGAACTGATAACAACTATATTCTGTTTTCTCCATGGAAATTACGTTCTTCTCAGTCACTGAACAAACATGTTTTTAGAAATCCCTTTCTTTTCTTTAAGACTTGGTGCACCACATACAGTGCTCAAGAGACTCTGCCCAGCTGTGTAGACATACTGAAAGCATATATACATTTCTGTTAGAACTGATTTTTTAAAATGTCTCTTTCGGTGTACTTTTTAACCTCTTTTTCCTTTTCTGTGGAAATACTCTTATATGTATCAAGTGAAAGAATAAGAAACTGGAGGAGAAACCTGGGGTAGCTCTTCTCACACTTTCATTGAGTACTGAGTATTTTAACAGAAACTCCAAATCCATAAAAGAATATCAGTCATGAGTCAGTGTATATTTATATGCCATACACCATATTATCTTCTCAAATATTTCAGTATAAAAATACCAGTATATACCTTTACTTTTTCCAAACCAACAATATGGTTGGTTTGGAAGCAATATGGTAAACACAAAGATTTTTAAAAAACACTGCTAGATGTTTATAGGGACCATGGTGATTCTTGCTAAGAGAAACTTTTGCTGAACTTTTTTTGAAATTATTTTTTTATGAAGCGAGTTCATTCTGGAACAGTTGTTTCTGAGATCTGGAACAATGTACAGCTTTGGGAGACTATTTTACACATATAACATAGTAATAAACTCACTTTAGCTCCAACAGGTCCAGGCACTCCTGTTGCTCCTGTTAATCCACGTATTCCTCTCTGTCCTTGATCTCCCTACAAAAATGAAAAAGACATGTCACACATGCCAAATAATTTAAGAATATGTTAACTGAAATAAATTGTAAATGTCAGTGAAAGACAGCAAACTTCTATTTGTAGGTGGTGCACATGAGCTGTTCCTATTGCCTTCATTGGCAAGTCAGTTAATTCTGCTCAGTAGCTGTCCAGTTTTGGATTTGTACAATTAAAACAAGATAGATTTCCTCTGAAATTAAATAAACTAGTTTACCTCAGAATACTGTGAGAAAAATAAAAGGCAAAAGGGATCTTAAAGTTAAAAAATCTTAAAGGTTGAAAAATTGCAGCTGAAAAGTAAGTTATTACATTAGAAAAGATACTAAGAAAAATAATCAAAACAGGAAGATATAATTCACTTGTTAGTACTTTTTTTTAATTTGAAGGCAAATAGAGCCAATCAATTGATCACAATGCCCTGTCTCATTGACCAGAAAAAGCTAAGAATTGTATAAGGTTCTAAAGGGAAAACTGCTGTTCAAGCAGATTACTAGGCTGTAATAATTACAACAAAAATGAAACAATTATGAGTCCAGAATAATTTTTTTTTGTTACTTATATTAGACAAAAACAAAACCCAAAAAACCAAACAAACAAACAAACAAACAAACAAACAAACAAACAAACAAACATCTTAGACAAACCTATTCCTGGAACGTTACAATTTTGAGTGACAGCTTTAGTAAAAAATCCTCACCTTTTCCCCCTGTATTCCAATTCCTGGAGAACCTTCAGGCCCTCTAAGACCAGGCAACCCTGGTTCACCCTTGAATAGAAAAATCAAAGGAGAGTTTCAGAGCACTGCGTGGACAATGGTGAAAGATGAACTTTGTATTCCCTTGAATAAGTTCAATAAAATCGTAGACCTTTTAGAATCAATGACAAAACTCCCACTGGTGTCAGGAGTGTCCAGGGTTTTTTTCTCATATTCAGAAGCAAGCACTGTACAACTCCATGTGGAATGCATGAAGTAGCACATTTCCTTAGTGCTTTCCTTAGCTGAACACTCTGAGTATAAAGACTTAAATAATGGGGTTTCTTAGTCTAAGAAAAAACACAGTCAGAAGGCCATGAAAGCTTGCCCGTAGCCATTTTAGTAGTTCCCCTTCTGAGTTGCAGGGCATTTAATCAATTCCTAAAAAAAGTATGTTTTAAAGAGATTTTTTTTGCTGAAAAAAATGTGGTACTTTCTCCCGTTGTTCATGAGCAGTCTCTCTTTTAGGTTTGGCTGTCAGTACAGGGAGAACAGTAGCAGTGCTTGGGGTGAAGCAGATAGATTGGAGAGAGAGATGAACCAACCTTTTGTCCAGGGGCTCCATCTTCTCCTGGAAGACCAGGCAGACCTGCCAGTCCTGAAGGCCCTGGATCACCCTGATGTCAGTAAAAAGTAAGTTCTATTAAATGCAGACTTGGTACTATTCCTTCTCTGAATTAAGAAAATCTATTTATTTATTTTTTTCTTAAACTTTAAATATATTTGTAGAAAACATTTATGCATATGAACGGAAGTTTTGTCTTTTTTTATAAAGACAGTTCTCATTACTTGGCACTATCGTCTATCTGATTGTTTTGAACTGCAAATTTTATCTATGCAATTAAAATTATTAGCTATTAATGATTCAACTTACTAAAAAATGATGCGATCATTTCATTTAGTGGCACTATTTGAAGTAAATATCAGATAGAACTGACTGTGACACAGGGATTGACATCTTACTGATGAATATCAATGCAAATCAATTAATTCAGTGGAATTATCATGGCCCTATTTATGTAAGATTCAAGAGCCTGGCCTGGTTTTAGGTTAAATGGGATAATTTGGGGTCAAATGGGTTCAATCAGCATTACTGTATTTTGTGAAATTTAAGAGAGAAATTGAATAATTTCTTTTCTTTTCCAGTTCCTGTCACAAATCCCTAACAAACAAGAGCAAAGCCAGGACAGCCTTGTGCCTTTCCAGTCACAAAAGTACTTTTTCATCTATTCCCTATTCATCTATTGTATGTTAATCTGGCTGTTAATGACATAGGGACCGGGTACTATCTTGGGCACTTCAATACTAAGATAATCTGCTTACAGCTTCCTCTCCTCTTAGAAACTCAGTGTTCTTTCTGTCCACCAGCTGGTTTCTTGTACGAAGGTGTGAGGATGTAGCTGCTCTGTTTCCATCATATTCCGTGTGAGAAGGGAAGGAGCAGGACAATAACAACTATTCAGGGCTTTTTTTTTTCACCTCTCTGGCTACAGCATAGCTTACATTTGGGACTGCAAGTTCTGGCAACTGTTTAAAATTCTGGGTGGTTTTCTGGACAGAGCTGTAGGTGAGCTGTGTGCAATGATAACTTGAATATGAGCCAGGCCGGTGGAAATTTCCAGTTACCATAAGTCTTACTACATTTTTACAGAACAGGGGTATTTAAAATGCTGCCATATCTGGAGGTTATTGAAAGTCTGTGTTAAAAATTCAAAATACTAAGAACCTAAATTTTATTTCTAACTGTTTTCATGTGGCTTCAGAAAGGATACTTAGGAAATATAAATGTATAATCTAAATTAATAATAAATTAAATAATTCTTCTATTAACAATGTACCTTAGAACCAGGTTCTCCAATACCTCTTTCTCCTGGCACTCCAGTTTCTCCTGGCAAGCCTTGTTCACCCTTAAGCAAATATTAGTTTTTAACATTATTATGAAGAATATAAAAGCATATGCTTCATTGCTTAAATTTTAAAAAAGATTAGTGTGATATTGTCTGTAGTAAGATGTGTTGAACCCTTGGTCACAAAGACTGGGAATTTGCCACCTGTTTTGAGCTGTCACCAAAGAGCTGTTGGTGGAAATTATTAATGTTGTAAATCTAAACTTGTATGTCCCCAAGAATCTTTCCTGCCAAAGAGCTGGTATTTCAGGAGCATATATGACATCCACAGACAAGTAATTAATTTTTTTACTTTTTAGCAGTGGCAAACATATCTCTGCACAATCACTTAAAATGTAAGAGGAGATACTTGATACTGCAAAATTCTTTACTTGTCACAAACACTTGACCCACTTACACCTTTAGTTCCTTTATATCACGCTTCAATAGCCTTCAGTCATTCAGAACTTTGTGACATTTTTCAGGAAATGACTTTAAATCTCCACTCCAAACACCTCTAGGGTGATGCCTTTCATTAATAATTCTGTATTTTGCAAATCAGTTAAGGCTAAATTATTCTGACAGTTTTTCTTCAGAGAAAGTAGTCTTCCTTACACCTTGGACTATTTTAACGTCTAGATACAGTAGATGCATAAATTCAGGTGAGAAAATAAGTAGCAGAAGTTGCATGGAAGACAGTCCATCTCTAATGTATCTATGTATATATTTTTCTGGAGTCGAAACAGTACAGTGAAAATAAAATTGGTATGGTCTTCTCTTTCAAGCGCAACTACTTTTTGTAACAAATTTACTGCAGCTCCACCTGATATGAAGAAAGTGCAAGCTCAAGGCAGACAACCCTCTCAGTGGAAGTGTATCAGGGAAAGTGCAGCTCATTGTTGGTATGTGGTACCTGAGAGCATCTGTGTGAGTCAAGCAAAATCCTAAATAAATAGCCATGGGATTAGTTTACCATGGCTTTTCAGTGGAGTAGGATCTGCTGTACAGTTTATAATATTAATATAAAAAATATTTTTCTGCATCTATGTCAATACTTACATTGGTGTTCATCAATCCAGTGTAATTTGGATAAGTATAGAGACAGACCATTCCTTGATCATGAAACATAACAGTAAAAACAGCACAGTAGCTTTTATTTCCGAAGATTCCCTGACCTTTGGTCCAGGTATCCCCTGTCCTGGTAGCCCTCTAGAGCCAGGTGGTCCTTTTGGGCCCTCCACTCCCTGAGAAGAGTAGTTAAGCAATTATTAAAAATTAAATAGTCTCTATTACTATAGACTGAAGTGTGTGGGAAGGGGAAGATTGTACCTTTTCTCCTTGAATTCCAATTCCAGGCAATCCAACTGATCCTGGTAAACCAGGAGGGCCACATTCACCCTGGCAAACAAAGTACAGTTGCATAGCTGTGTAAAGATACAGAAACAATCTGGGACACCTCCCATGCTAGTCAGTACATGTTGACTTAACTTCTCTTTGAAGTCAGTAAAGCTGGGGATCTGACCTTTTATCTTTCATACATGCATTTATTTCCCACTGGTTCAGTTGCAAACAAATTCTAGTCTCTTTCTCCCTTTTTAAACCTTTACTTTCACACAGAATCTGATGCTTTCTCTAATATCTCCTATTTTTATATGAGGAGATGTTAAAATTGGTTGGGAGAATTTATTGGGTATAAATCTCAACTAAATATCACATTATCCAGTGTCTTTTATGGGTTCCTTGCCTCATTGTACCTTTTGTAGTGAGTACCAGCTCTGTATTCCCTGTATTAGATTTACTTGCACTCCATTAATCTCCTGGTGTATTTATTGCTCACCTTTTCACCTTTTATGCTGATGCCTGGAAGTCCACGAGGGCCTTTTGGTCCATCAAAGCCACGGTCTCCCTACATGAAAAAATAGTAAGTTGTTAATTGTGGAGACACACAGCTGTTCTCTCTGAGGTAACTAGAGACAGTGTTTGCTCTGTCATCACGAAAACCAAAATGAAAAGAACCAGAAAACTGCTCCTGGATTTGTGTTCCAGGATACCAAAGAGATTATCTTTTCAAAAGAGTTTGCCCTGCAATTTGAAATTACTGAGGAAAGAGCTGAACAAGCTTCATTTTTATCTTTCTGCCCACCTCAATTACTTAAGGTCCTGTTCTGCTTCCTCTCAAATCAATGGCAAAACCACAACTGATTTAAATATCTGCAGGGCTGAGTATTGAAACTAACTAAAAACTGGATTCTGCTTATTTTTCTCATGGGTTAATCTCATTAAAGTGTGGGTCAATTTCATTGAAGTGGAATTATGAGGATCTGGCTCTCACTAAGCATTTGCCAGAATAAAGACCAGGTTGACTGTATTTTTGTAGAAGTCTATTTGTAAATGTCATTGTCTTTGTAAATGTTCATTTACAAACAGTGATCTTGGGGAAAGTGCCAGTTACTAATTAAGGTACAAATATTGTGCTTTCCTGTTCTTCTCTTAATAAAACACATAGAGGCAGATGTTAGATTGTATAAATTGTCAAAAATCACCCAAGATAACAAAATTATGCCCCAGACAGATATTTTCTATCCTTGGTAAACAATTTCATCATTTTAACATTGACAGAAATAAATTATGAGGATTTCTGTTTAAAAAAACATTCTTTACTCCTAATGCTTTAGAACATTTGCCTTCATTATCCTTTTTACTAAACTGTGAGCGTATACTAAGAAGTCATGAAGAAAGTAACTGTAAAATTTGCTTAGATTAATAAATCATCTATTTAAAATGTGTTTAAAAGCAAAGAACTGACATGCTTGGCAGCCATAGATTGGATTAGAGATACATATGGACTCTGCTGATGCATGCTTGGCTCCAGGTCAGACTTGGCAGTAAAAAGTAGTATATTTTTTATAGAATGAAGAGTTCCAATAATGCTGACAGAATTTCACTTTGATTAGTTTATTCTGCCTATCCATCTCAACTGCTTAATAGTTTTGGTTAGATTATGCATTTGTCTGTACTTGTTCCTACTGTGCCCTGTTGCTGTTTTAGGTTTTAGTTCTAGCGTTTCTTCTCACGTAAATTGGTATTTCCATGGCATTTGAGTGATTTTGAAGTGCATTTTCTTCAAATTGTATTTTTGTTAGTTTTCATTCAAAAAGCCATCAACGAGGTTAAATAATTTATGTAATTCATCATCATAAAATGCACACTAGATATTTGAAGATATTATGTTTCTAGCAGCAATTAAATTTCAATCTGGCTGACAACAGTATTGTGCTAAGCAGAAATCCTAAGATTTTTAGTAAAAGGGGCATCTGTGAAACCATTTTTTATTGTTTTCTCAAGTACAATTGGTGCTTGCATAAAAATGAGCAAACTGTTCAGTTGCTCATTCAGTTCATGTACAAGCTATGTCAGTTTGCTATTGTAACTGAAGGGCAAAGTGACAACTCAGTCTAGGAACTGGTTTTCAGCAAGCAGAAAATAATCTTCTAGTAATTCCATCCATGTAGGTACAACTACCACTGTCAGCACCTTTCTTTTCCCACAAACTGAATTCTAAATTCTGCTAAAATGCATAAGCCAGTGGCTGAGGTATGTAAGAAGCTTAGGAGCCTGTCGTTACAGCGACAGCAAAGGTCTCTCTATATAAGGATTAAGAAAAGAACCCAACAACAAAATGCTAAATTTTTAATCTAGGAACCTTTTAGTGGTATTTTATTTAAAGTCAAATGCTTGAGGCTGTTTTTAAATTATGGAATTCATTCCAAGCTTAGATCCCACAAATCAAGCATCAGGTAATTAAATATTGGTTTTACAGGCCCCAAAGGCTAGCTGTGCTTACAAGTCATGTTTGGACCAAGTGAATTCCATCAAAATATATTTGATTGTTTGATGGCAAATTTTTGTATTAATTTACAAGGTACTGTCTCAGATTCCTGTGTCTTCTATTGTTTTGTTTTGACATGCACTCATTTAATGGTGCTGCTCTGGTCTTAGAACCCTTTGACTGCTGTACCTTTGCTCCTGGAAGCCCTTCTCCTGGTGAACCTCTTTCTCCTTGAACACCTTGTGGTCCTTGAGGCCCCTGTTAACATAAGTTTAAAATGACCTAGAATATGTATTAATCACTCACATAGAACAGCAGTGTGTTCTATGTCATTGTTTGTTATAAGCATGTCTTCAAATGCTGGTGTAGTTGTAATCTGTTACAAATAATACAGTAACACAGCATTCCCAGTGAGTAAGTGATAAGCATCCTGGCCTGTAGCAGTAAGAATACCCTTCAGGTTATGAAATTTCTATTCCTTACATTTTGGAAATCTTCACTCCCCAAATTTCCATTTTACAAATTCTTGCTAATTCTTATTAATATATCAATATAATCATGAGAGATAGAACCAGATTAAAGCCCAAGCAGAGTAATGCTGAAAGAGACATAGCTGTAGAGAGATTTGCCTGTAATTGGTAGAGAGAGTAATAGCATCCCCTTCTCTTTTTGAAAGCAGATGTCATACAAGTGCAAGGGGCAAATAACAAAAAAAAAGCATGTCCAACACCTGTGCATATTGAGCTTGCTTCACAGTGTTTTCTCACATCTGTTTTTTGCGGTTTTTTCTCTGATTTATTGCTTGAGGTTACACATACATCGCAGAATGCTGATAGATTTGTCTCTTTGTAGCTTAAATATGCTTCTCCTTCTGCAGAGAGCTCTAGAATTATTCCTGAGATAAAGATATTTGTGCTCTATTAAGCCATTAAAAGAAACTTATTTTGAATCAAATAAACTTTAAAATAAATAAAAGAAACATATTTAGAATGTATTTTCTTAAAAATCAGAATCTCTTGTTATAGCAGTACTTTTGTGGCTAGGCTAGGAAAGATTCACATCACAGGCACCTCTTCCCCCACAGAGTGGGTCTTTGCTCTATGGTGTTTATTGAAGAGACTCTGGAAGTGTCACCTCCCTGCTTGAACTGACTGTCACCACCAGCCTTATTTGAAATGCTCTTCTCTTCAGGCTCTTCAGCAAGAACTCACTGCTCTCCAGTTGTGTATTTTCAAGCAGGATTGAAATCAGTCAGTTCACCTACCAAATGATCATTCTCTCTTTCATGGGACCACCTCTTAAGAAATGTCATTCAAAGTTTTGCCTTGTCAATGGAGAAAAAGTACTTGTGAAAAAACAGAACAAAATTTTCCTTGTGGTTGCGCTAGAAATCTTTCATCTGGGTGAAGATAAATGAATTTAAGTCTGTTGTATTGTAAATAGCTCAGTAAAAGGTGCTGCCTGATACTTAGAAACAAAAAGGACATGCTGGTTTTCTGAATTACCATAGAGTGACAGAGTTTGCAACTGCTAGGAAGAGGAAGGGAAGGAAAAGAAGGAAGAGACTTCAGAGCCAAACCTACTATAAATTCTGAAAGTCTCCTCCTCGAAGCCACGCTGATGTTAATGTTCTAGTGATACTGAAAAGCAGTCGACTTCAAAGTTATCACATAGGGATTTGACACTGTTAAATCTATCAGGAGACAGATTTGTTTATATATTTGTGTGCTTTTGCATCAGATGTTATATTTTCACACCTGTTTTGGAGATATGATAATTAGAACAGTTAAGAAATTGGAAACATTTCCAGTTTATTGAGGGAAATGAGAGTCAGACAACATAATATGTATAAGAGTGAGGAATAGTAGAAGAAAGAAAAGAGGTAGTGTAATTTAGCACACATTTTTATGGGGAAGTATGTAGAATTTTTGCTTTCTGTCCTGCTTGCCTCTCACCAAATAAAAAAATAGACATACCATAAATCCTGGCTCACCAACTCCAGGTGGGCCAATGGGGCCTGGTCTTCCTGTCAAACCAGTGTCACCCTTCAAAAAAAGATATACTTTAAATACACCTGATTTAGGTATTTTTATGTGTGCAGCATATAACAATTCATCAGGCATTCTGTGCTTGAAATATTAGATGTGGGGGAATACGGGAATAGCAGAGAAAATCCGAGTGTCCTTAGAGTCATATACCATGCAAGGCCCAACAGGCAATGAACTGGTGCAGTTTCACAGCTTTAGGAGACAACCTCAATTCTGCATTTGAGAGAAGACAATGTTGAGTCTAAAATATTAATTATTCCCTTCATATGCCCAGTCATTTATCACTTATTGTCCTTTCCCAAGTAGTCAGTATTTCTATTATAAAGTTTCTGTTCTCTTTATGCCAGTCATCTAAACCAACAAGGCTGTTTTGCCAAGATTAATTTCTGTTTAAGGCTATGGATGTGTTTTTACCTAGCCATGCTCTTCTTGGGTTGAGTTTATGTCAAGCATAACAACTACTGCAAAAAAAATCCTTTAAAGTATAAACTTAAAATGTACTTTTTGTTCACAACTGTTTGCAAACAGTTTTGATAACATATAAAATACCATTCCAGTACCACAAAATCAGCATTTATGGTCTTAAATTTTCTTGTGAATCAGCAAGTCTATTAGCTCAACAGTCTTGCAATACAATACAGGTGAGATTTTTGTACCTTTGGGCCTGGCAGTCCTATTCCAGTCTCTCCAGGTAAGCCAGGTGGCCCAGGGAGACCTCTTTCACCCTTTCAAAGAAGGAAAAAAACTTCATTTATAAAGTGGTGTCTAGGAAAATCAGTTTAACTCACATTGTAGATTAATTTTTAGTGTATCCTGAATTTCAGCTCATTGGAATTGTCTTACACAGGACTTCATCTGTTCATCCTTTCAATGCTTCAAAATTCCCTTATAATAATTCATCTTGTACAAAGATAAGAGATTAAACAAAATGAAAAATATTTCATGTCATGTAAGTTTTGTCACTCAGCTGTTCTATGTATCACTGTTGGCCAGCAAGTGCAAAGAAGATATCAAGAGAGATAACAAATAATGTCCCCTATACACCTATTTTCAAGTTCTTCCTCACGACAATATTCCTTTTGAACTATAGAATTCTTGAGAATGTTCAGTTTTAAGACAAGGCTTGATTTGAGATGCCAAACAGAATTCTTGTTTGGGGCTTAGGGGAAAAAAAGTTTTCATTTGAAAACTGAAGAAACGCAATGGTAGGTAGTATTCTGTAACTCCACCATATTTTAACTGTTCATTAATAAAGATGGGAGTGTGATTTGGACCTGAAATCGATACAAAAAGCAAAGTAACACCTTTCTTAAGGACCTTGTAGAATACATAAATTACACAATTTGCTATCTGTGTCAAGTTAAACTGCATCCACAAGAAGAGTATAGAATATAAGGATAAAATCATAGTTGTGAGGCTATATCAATACCTTTTAACATTAATAAAGAGAAGAAATAACACAGTTCTTGCCTTTGATCCTTGCAGGCCTTCAGGCCCTTGATCTCCAGATTGTCCTTGCAGACCCTATAAAAACAGGAGTGGTTTCAATGATATTTTTCAAGCTTTTGTAAAAATGGCAGCTTGAAAAACAATCTATTATTTGCTGAAGTCTGCATGAAAATAAGTTTTAAACATATCAGAACTGAAGCTTTGCTTTGTGATGCATAAATATATTCAGTTACTCAACCCAGTTGGAGCTGGTTTTGGTATTTGAGGAGAGAATTTGGCTCTGCCTCTTTTTGAATACAATTAAAGGTAATCGACAGTCAAGATCTACTGAAACATCCATGATGGGCTAAGCTTCTTGGCCATCAGTCTGAGAGTATTGGGATGACAAGAGACTAAAGAATTTCCATGTATTTCTTGAGGGAATGAAATAGTTAAGACATTGGAAAAGAAATGAGTGATTTTGGTTTTTATGGAACTGTATTTGCTGTGGTCTTTGAGACTGAATGAATTATGATTTATTTGACTAGATTGCTTCTCCAAAATCTTATTAATTTTGCTGTTTAAGAAGAGAGATTTTGGGTGCCTTGAACTCAACAACTCAAAGATTCTATGTCAGTAGGGTGTAGTGTTATTTCAGATCTTTGAATCCCAAGCAACCAGGTATTGTTGTTTCCATTGTTTTTGTTTTTTTTTTTTTTTTTTTTTACCTGAATCCCTCTTATTCCTTGGGGACCTACTGGACCTTCAGGGCCCTGAAAGATAAGTGAAAAAAAAGGATATATTTCTGTATATTTATATTTTGTCAAAACCACTTTTAGGTAACTTTTTACAAAGGTGTCTTATTTAGATAGCTTTACATTAAAATAGAAACTAAATTTAGGAGAAGCCCAGCAGCCACAAGGTATTAAATAAATAGTTTTAAATTGACTGGTTATCAAAATACAGCATAATGATCAACAGAGCTGATTATCAAGGACCAGTAACCCAGGATTAAACTCTATTTGCTCCATTTAAAATATTTAAAGCAATTATGCACTAAACCTTAAAGACTGGACCTAGAAACCTTGTTTTCATTTTTATGTCTCATTCTCTTTGCTTACTATTCCAAGTCTTCTCCCTCTGTTAGAGTTTTACCATTGTTTTAAACAGACTCAGCCTTGTCCATAGGAGGAATCATGTGAAAATGTAGAAAGAGCTCAGAAAGTTAGTAAAAATTATGTCCTTGCTCACCATATATTTCAAAACTGTCAGCTGTCAATTTCCCTCAGCCTTAGAACTAATATATGCATTAAATCTATCATCATGGTTGTTATTCAGGGAATTTTTTTTTTCTTTTGTGGTTTAACTGTGTTTCTTGGAAACACAACAACTTTGTGGCTACTTACTCTGTCTCCTTTTATTCCTGGGATTCCACATTCACCTCTTTCACCCTGGAAAGGAATAGGAATAAATGAGTTATATTGGCATATCATCCTTATTCTCTACGTGCTTTAGTTGAAAACCTTATTCTAGTCAGAGCATATTACAGCAATGCAATATTGCAGCAATTACAGTGCTGCAAGTTCATTAAGGAACAGTTACATCTTCTATTACAGCCTGTGAAGCAGCTGCTAGGATGATGTTATTGTTCCTTACTAGTATTTAGAAGAAATACAGCACTATATATAATAAATAACAACAAAGATGGAGGCATAAATTCTAACTAAAAGAAGTACCTTCTCTCCTTTATATCCAGATTTCCCCTGGGAAAACAAAAAAGCATAGCAGGTTGTGACAATATAGAACCCAAAAGTAGGAACGTGAGTATTGGCTTCCTTAATATTCTACTCTCTTCAGAAAAATAGCATTTCAAATAGAAAAGATGACTCTGATAAATATGGCAATACGATTTGAAGTACTGTGCCTTTTAGTCATGGCAGATGCTGTTGTATGGGTAAATAAATTGTATGAACGTATCATTTTAGACTGGGATTCTGGTGATGTAAAAACAGATCAAGAAGAGTTCATATTTCCATCTTAGTGAACAACATGCTAAAATAAGAAAACAAGAAAAAGTCACTAATTAAAAAAGATGTACTGAATAAATAAGAAAGTATAAAGTAGAGGGATTCATATGTGAATAAATTGAGAATTACACACTAAGGGACTGGTCCTACACTTACTTCCTATATGTATTTTATTCCAGTTTTTCACTGCTATTATACACTGGCTCCTTTATTTGTCAAATTTAAATAAGCTCAGAATGATGCAGGCAGAATGTCAATTTCTGTAATATTCTCAGGTTGTCATATCAGGGCATGTATATGTTCTGGAGGTGCTATATATTATTGGAGAGTATTTTCTAGATCACACATATAAAAAGGAATTATTCATTTTCATTAAGCAATGAGAATGTTTTCAGTTCTTCTAATGTTGATAAATCATTAGATGGTAAACCAGAAGTGAAATTTGTACTTATAACAATGAAAAACAAGACAAAAATAAGGTGGTATTTTGCCTTAAAGGAACAATGCTCACTGGAGAAGGAGGGGTAAAAATATTTTTTTACCTGTATTCCATCTTGTCCTGGGATTCCATTAAGACCTGGCTCCCCCTGTGAATAATTCAATTTCAAGATCACTGAAATAAGGACAAGACAGATCTTTCTCCAAAATCTAAAAAGCTAGTCACCTTTGCTCCTTTTAGGCCTGGAGTTCCATCATCCCCATTGCGACCCTTTTTACCCTAGAAATAACAAAATACAATTCTTATGATATGTGTTAGTAAAAATTCTTTTGTTTTAAAATATATATCCTATTTTTCTCAAACTTAAGATATTTGCTTCCTATAGATTTATTTCTCAAAATCTCAGCATTTACCATAGCATTGAAATTGCATATCTGGGAAGAGCAGAACCAACTGAATAGGCAGTAATTTTTCTCTTTTGTCTTTGCTATAAACAAAACTGTTCAGTTCTTCTCTGAAGAAAAGAGGTGATCAGCTGTTTTTGTAACTACCCAGCTTGCTAAGTGGATGTTTTGTTTTCTTCTCAACTGTAAGGGCTGTAAGGTACTATGGTGCTTTATTTCAGTGTCAGGGATATATTATCAGATCATTTGGTTCTTTTTGAAATGTAAGCCCTGACATTTAGATCACCAAATCTTGTGTAGAAACCCCCTAGATTTGCTAAGAGGTTCTGTCTGTTAGAGTATTCTGAAAGAAGTCCAGTCCACTTTATTCTTGTTTCAGTTGTTCCTAATGCTTCAGTACTTTTCGCTCTCTCGTGCTTTTGAAGAGCTTTTTGGATATTAATATTTGATTTGAGGCTAGTTAGATCCAGCTGGTCTTGTCTGATGGGAACAGGAAAGAGGTCCCTTTCTGCCTTTCATACTGCTCTGGCTAAAAGGAGAGCCTCACCACACCACACCACACTGTTCTTCTTTCTGTCTGTTCTCACACAGAGGGAATGTCTCATGGCATTCTCAGGTCTCTGTGCACTTCTTGCTGGTGTGGCATCTTCTTTGGGTTGAAATAATTTCTTCTTATTAAAATGGAATTAAAATTTTCAACAATGAATTGCATTTTAGTTTAATTTTGTATATCAGTTATTTGAGAAATGACAGCTACTTACAGCAGGACCAGGAAGGCCTTTTTCCCCCTTCTCACAGTTACATTTGTCAACCTGGGGACACTTTGAATGAAAATAGTACACATCGTCACATTTTAATGGAAGAGATAGAAAACACACAGACATTTCCTTTAATTTATTGTATGGCTAGTTTAAATACACCTGTATTGATCAGAAATTACATTTACATATTTTACAAAAATCTTTTAACTATCAGTTTACCACTCATCCAGAAGGTAGTCTCCTACACTCCATCCAAAATTTTGTATCATTCCTACAGTCATCTTGATAATAGCTTTTCCTCCAAACTCCTCACAAGGTGAGTTTATGGGTTAGTAAATTAATAAGTTATTAATTACTAAATACATTAGTAATTTACCTCAGGATAGCAAACTAAAGCTCTGTCCTGCAAATTCAAAAACATGTTTAACTTGAAGACAATCCCATTAGACTTAGCTTTTAACCACCTTCCTGAACTATCAGTTTTCCTGAATTATGTTTCCATATAATTGTAAATATCTATATTAAGCAGTAGGTCTACACAGGAAAAAAAGCAACTTAAAATATTTACCTCTTCCTCAGACAAGTCTTTCTGTAAAAGACAGATATTGAAAACATTAGAAACTTAAAGTTTTAATCCAACTCTACAGAAATGACACTGCAAAATATGAAAATAAATTAATTCAGCAACTAGCTAATTAAATTATACAATTAATATATTGACTAACATTAATTAAACTTTAATTTCTGAGAAACATTCTTGCAATCTCTCCAGTCTAAAAAATAATTTAAATATTTTCAATTCTTATAGATTTTTGACTGAAATCACTGACTCTCCTTATCCAGCCATAATTTTCTAAAATTGCAATGGTAAACATTAATAGTTTGGCCACTTTAACATGTAAAATGTACAAGTTTCTTCAATGATATATCTAAGAAACGTATTTTCAAAGTATTGGAAACAAGACAAGATTTACGTATGTTCATAACACTATTTCAAATTCTTTCTCATACATACCATTTCTTTGAGAACCTTCTCCACAGTGTCTTTCTCCTGGAGGTTGAAAACAAACCTGGATGCTGGGACACTGGCCAGGAGCCGGAGCTTGGCAGCATTGCTAACCTCCTCAGCCACTCTGGTCATTCCCATTGTGAAAAATACAATTCCTTGATGTTTAGCATCAGCTGTAGCTGCAAAAATATCTGGGTTTCTTGGATGATCCACTCCATCAGTGAAAAGCACAGCTACTTTTACACTACCCAAAGTGCCTTCAGTCATGTAGAGTTGGGTGAGATTAGTTATAGCATAAGTTGTGTAGTTGCTATGACCTATGTGGGCGATGGGAGCAATGTGGGATTTGAATGCTTCAGGCCCTTTCCAGTCATGGAAAGCTTGCTCTATGAAAACAGTGCTGCTGTACTGAAGTAAGGCCATCCTCCAGCGAAGGGTACGTCCAGAACTAAGCTGCAGACTTTTCATTCTGTCTACTGTTTGCAGTACAAATTTTTTCTGTTGTTCATGTTTATAGTCCTTGGCACTTTCGGAGCTGTCCAGTAAAAAAGCAATTTCCAGAATGCAATCTTCATCTAGAATAAATAGGTATATAGGTGAGTGGAGTGACTTCATACTAAATCTCATTCTACCCTTACACGTATTTTAGGATTCAAGAGTAGGATTGGAATTATGGAAACTTTTGATGACATCTATGTTCACAAGTGTGAGCCCTTTGTGAAGATAGGGCTGATAGAGGCTGAGGGATTTGCCCCAAGGAATAAAAAAACTGAAGGTGTGTTGATGTTCATGTAGTATGAAATGAGAAATGTTGTAATGTAATGTTTTTTAAATTTCATTCTGCCATCTTGCTTGATATTTCACTGTATATCCTACCAACATAGGTGGAAGTCATGTACAAGAAAATGAGTCTTACTGAACAAGACAGTGAAATGTGGTTTGACAGTGCTGGATTTTGTCCCTAGTACTAATACTCACATCCTATGGCAAAAATTTCCAAAAGCAGGATCTGTAGAGAATTAATTTTCTGAACTACTGATGACATTACTTCTATGAAAATGGAGTTATATGGGTTATTATTCTTCTGACAGTAATAGGATCTCAGCCACATCATAACAAAATACAGATGCTATATCCTTTTCTGAAATACACAAAAAGGGAGGGAAAAGATGGGCAAAAAGATAAAAGTGCAAAAATAAGGCATGTGCAAATGTAGGATGAGGCAAACCTGGATGATTATAAGTGTCTTAGAAGGCAAGTCAACCATAAAGTCCAGAATCCAAATAAATCAGGATGTTTGAAATAGCACCTATTTTTAAATTACAATATTCACCTTGATCACTTGGGCTGGGATATTTTTCTACAATGTTTGACAGAATCTGTTTAGGTTTTGATCTTCTCAATCCATATATCTTCTCTTCCCTGAGATTTTCTGCTAAAAACTCATGATGTTCCAGTATCCACAAAAGCCACCAGAATCTGAGGAACATCATTTGTTTGTTTCCTAAACAACACAAATACAGAAGCACAGCAATATAAGGATGATAAAACATTAAATTTTGCTTCAACAAGTTGTTTAGCAATCTTGTATTTTAAACTATCACTCCTAAAAACAAGCTGATTTTGCTTTCTTTGGATAAAATAGTTTCGAAAACACATAATAAATAATAAACAGAGACATTCTGGAATGATTTTCAAGCATAGAGCATATCGTTCTAGCACGTGACAAGCTGGAGACAGACTCACAAACACACTTCAGTTCTCTCTCACTGCCTGGTATCGTAGTTCTCTGAAATCTTAGCCGTGGCTGTACCTGTGGGGATGCACTGTATACCCCAAGTATAATTCACAAAGGTGTCTTTTTTCTAAACCTGCTTTTTCCAGAACTGACATGGAAAGAAGGAAGTACTGAGGCAAACCTCAGTTTTTCCCTGTTCTCTTAAGAACTGAGGGTCGTGCACATTTCTCCGTGCTATCCCAGTCCCTTGGCCTCAACAGTGCTATGGAGGAGCAGTCATGGCCTGAGGGTGCTGTCAAGGCATGAATGTACCTGCTGTGCAATCCTGGGGACGTGGGCCCAGAGCGCTGAGCCTAGGCTCAACATCTACCTACTGATAACACTTTTTACTTCTGAAGGGATTATAACTGTCCTGGCCTCACAGAATACCTCAGGCTGCTCAGGGTCTGATAAATAATTCCTGCTGCACTTTGGTTTTATTGCTATCTCCCTGCAAATTCTCCTCAGGTAGCTACAGTCCATACCAAAAGGGCAGTAGGGTGGCAAGAATGAACCTCCCAGGACTGAGCATAAGTCATCTGACTCACAAAATTTCCCAACACAGCCTTGTCTGCAGGGTTTCTTGGCTTCTGATAGTTCAGGGTGGGAATTCCTGTGCCCACAGACACATAGAAGGCAGGGGGTCCTTACCTCAATGCTCCTAAGCAAAAGGCTGTGCAGAGATGCAGGATGATCCTCTGGGCTTGCTGGCAGCTGTGTTGCCCTGCCGTGATGGTGCTCTGTGAGGAAAGGAGGGATAAGCCGGGCAGCAAGCTCCTGTGAGAATCGGTGTCGTGTCAGGAGGGGCCAGCAGAAAGGAGAAAGGAGAAAGGCAAAGAAAGCAATCTTGGCTCCCCCTCCTCCGCACCCACCCGCTACTCTCCTCCCCCTGAGGCTATGCATATACATTCTAGGTTAGCCCCCAAAGCCGTTTACACGCCAAAATCCTCATCCATAACTTGGACCTGAATGAAAGAGGGCTGTTCTTACCCTAACACACTTCCCTACACTCCAGCCAAGTTGTGTTCACTCTCTTCTCTCATCACTACTACACACACTTTATCCTCATACTTTTACCTCTCATGCTTGACTAGGCAGCTTTTTGTAATGGACATCATGTTGTCAACATCATCTTTGCAGTCGATGCCCGTAGGATCCCTTTCAAACCTAAAAGAATCTCCTCATAATGAGGGATTACTGTTAACTACTGAACTGAAAAGATATTTACTGTCCCATGAATTTGGCCAACTGAAATTTCAGTTCCTGGTGAAACTGTCCAGCAAGAGGTGATCAGAAAAGACAGGCTGGTCTGAAAGCCAGTTTCAGTTTCTGCAGGTTTGTCACACATCTCCTTTTAAAGACTGTAATATTAGAGAACAATGACTGACACATAGTATGATGCCTTGAAAATCTAAGCTGGGTGGCGAAAGATCCTGAAGGCTGTCTCTTTTACCAGTGATTGCAGCTAGTCACCTAATTCTTCTAAGATCCTCCGAAAACTTTGCATTCCTTTGCAAAACTTTGCAAATTAATATATTAAACAAGTAGCTTTTTTCACAGAAATACCTTTTTTTTCTTTTACTATGGAATCATCTTCCACCAACAGCACACAAAGAGGACCCAATGCTAACTGCTGTCCTCCTTTCCATCTTCAGTCTCCACCAGCTCAGCCCACTTATCACAGGCACAGCCAAGGCAGCTGAGGAGATTGTGGGGAAAGAATGCAGCTTTGGCTCCAGTTTAGATACATGAGGGAGACCAGTAGGAAAATGCAGCTGGAAGATGAAGCCATTTTCTATTTTCCATGTTTGCTGGTAATTAGTCCAAAATTGGTGAACTAGGATGGCTGAATACAACTGTACACGTTGTAAGGCTGTTTATCCTTACCTAAACTGAAAGTAACTCAACTACAGCTATTTTGCCACAATTACAGCTAAGAAAGAATCTTCTTTCAGGGCTGGAAAGGATTGATTTTATTTCTCTCCAGCCCCTTTGATTTTTCTGTGCTTAGACTGTCACATTCAGATTTTGATTAAGGCAAGGAATGAAAAGGCAATATCTTCCCATTTAGGAACACAAATGATATGATATAATAGGTATAATAAATCTCTCATAGCCCCTAAGTCTTACTGAGAAAAAAATTCTAATTTTAGCAAGAAAAAGCATGTTATTTATGGTTGGGATTGTACGCCTCCCATAAGCAAAACATTGTCATTCTTTCATTTTCACTGCTAATTCCTATCTCAAAACTTAGCTGTAAAAACTTAGCTGTAACTATTCTACTTGTGTAGCAGCAAGTTCCTGGCTTCCGGCTATTTCCCTTTATTGGTGAATAATGCTTACCTTCAGGACAAATTTTTCTTTTTTTTTCTTGGCCAGGTGCAACTTTAAAAGCTTAGTGAGGCCTCCACATTTTTATACCTGTCTGCATGGTATTATTCTGTCCAGAATTCCAGCTATGTGACATAACACCGTACACATCTAGACTTGCAGTTTTCTGTGTGAAGTTCTCAATATCTGCACTATTCTTATAGTGACAGCTTATCAAAACCAAAATGATACCAATGCAAAATATGTATGCCCTGATACATCTGAGATAACTCTTAAAAATGAAAATTAACAGCAAGACTTCTTGCCTCATTTACCACAAACTTTACTAAGTGCTTATTTGGTGTTTTAATGGCATTATACTGTATGTATTTTAAAAATAAAATAAATGCCTTAAAACCTGTGCTAAGGAAGATTCATGCTGTCATTTAAGTGTTATAAATTTATTGCTGAAATTTAATTTTTTTTTTTGTAAAAGAGTAAAAAAGTGTATTTTTTCCTGAGGAATCTAGACACCAGATGCTTCAGCACACAATTAATTGCATTTCCATTCCACTCATATTTAAACATATTTAAGTATATTTTTTACATCTCTGAGAGATGACACTACAGACTTCTGTACTTAGTTGACTAAGTTGGGCCCAGCTATCTTACCTCATATATGCTTCCAACATTAAGACTGGTAATCTTTGCAGGAGTTAAAGACTGACATGAATATAAGGCTATGTTATGATTGCACCAAGTGAAGCTGAGATCACAGATATAGCTGCATATTCAGATCTCTGGATTTTTTTCCATAACTGTTTGAAATCCAAGAGTCCTCAGCTATCTGATCACTATTTCAAATCTTTTGAATGAGGTCTAATACATTTTTTCAAAGAATAGAGGGGTGTATGAGAGCTATTTAAAACCACACCTAAATAGGTTACACTCAATCAAAGGGAATTCCTTATAATTTTAGAGCCATGAGGAAAGGCATCATGAAGAAAGATCTACAAGATCCTTTTGCAAGTGTGTTTAAGCACTTCTAGGAAAGGAAAAAAAAAGGTGTTATTTATACCCCTTTGTTGATGGCATTACCATTGCATAGGTGGTGACAGCTTCAGAGCTATATGATGTTGCAAGGGTATGTTGAAGGGACACTGAATGAAGAACTGGGGCTTAGATGCCACTTGCTGTGGTATAGCATGACCTCTTGTGTCAGCAACAGCCCTCACTGCTTCCTATTGGGCAGAAGTAGCAGCAAGCCTGATAGTTTCAAACTTCTTTCCCATTCTCTTCTTTGTCTGTCCCTCCCTTCTGTATGTGGGTAGCTCCTTTACACACACTCTTGAGCGTGATCTGGCTCAACTGAGGCTCCTTCATCCACTGTTTAACAAAATTCAATACATTGTTGAGAAGTGTTGAGTAATTTCTCTTAAGATAGAGTAACTAAGATCTTCTAGCATGACATCATGTCACTAGAATGTGATAGAGTCCTGACTAGACCTTTGGCTGTCCTACAAGCCTGCAACATCAGTGGGTATGGATTAATCATGAGCCAGCATAGCTGGCAAAATACCGTCTGGATATTTCCATATGCTGAAGGAATACTGAACCACTGGGAAGGCCAGTTTGTGGGAGCAGCATGAAGCAGACAGATCATGCCTTTGATTTTCCTCTGCTCTGATGGTAATTTTTGTGGTCTCAAAAAGCTGGACATGATGTTCCTGAAATATGTTTGCATTTTTGTGCTACCTCAGTGTGAATAATTCACATATCAAGTCTGCTGTGAACTGTTAAAAATATGCACACTTCACACAAACTTTTTCTGGTGTTTCATGGCCTCAAGGTAGTCTTGACCATTTAACCTGACTGCAGCGATGTGTAATGGTATTTCTCTATTATTCAGTCAGTACACCAAAGTGCCCAGAAGAAACAAAAACCTACCTGACTTGAACTTGTAAAATAATGAAAGCACATAGTTTACAATATTTTGAATCCTGATACAAAAGAACAATGTTAAAAAGAATGTGTTTCACAGTCCTGTAAGTTGCATCACATATGTGAATTTTGGGAAAAACAGTTCAAAAGCTCAAATACTTGAAGTAATTGAACAATAAAATTAAAAAAAAAAAATCGGAACTTTACTGAGGATTGTATCTCAAGAAAGATAAAATAAAAACCTGTATTTCACGTTTTGACTACAAAATGTATTCTAGTGAATTTGACAGCCCAGGATTCAACTGAGCAGTCAGTTAAGCATGGTTAAGTCTTGACAAATTGACTTCTGTTTGTCAACTCTTGAGGCTACAGTTTAAATTTTTTTAATATGTACTTATGTTCTGCAACTTCACTTGGTTGTTCTATATGAAAAATGCTCATCTAATGGCACAGCCTTATAAAAAGCAGTAATGAAATCTTGGTCTACATGAAGGCAGTTGCAGAACTATTGATTCCAGCAAAATCAGAATTTTGTCTTTGCATTTTGGTACAAATCTTGAGCATGTAGTCTGAAAGAGCTGATCAAAGCAAATCAGCTGTTTTCCTCTGAACCCACTGTCACAGAAAGTGCAGTAAGCAAAGGCTTTGATGGCAGAGACTTGCTTTTTGTATAGTTCCCAACAAATTTTAATGATTCTCTGAGACTGGAGTAGTAAACATGTCTTTTCTTTTTTTGGAGCTGGTATGAACATGGCTCTCCATTTTCCTGTTTTTTAATACTGCTCTTCTGCAATGTTTTTCAGGAGATGTGGCAAGAAGAAGACTCTAACAAGGCATAAAAGGGAGGAGGCTGTCTTCAGTACTTTCCTATTTGATCCTGTTTTATCTAGAGACAATACAGCTGAAAACTCACTCTGAGCACTTTGGTGGTAAGTAAATACTCATAATCTGCATGCAGTATCAATTAATGTCAAAGCTTTTGTTTTGTTTTTAAGGTATTTGTTTTTTTCTGCTTTCATTCTAATAATTCTCCTTTAATTTTCAGTTTCCCTCACCAAGAGATATTTTCCATCTTACCTCCTAAGTATGTAAGCAAGTTATTTTTAAAAGTATTTGAAACATTTAGCCTAACAAGAGAATGAAAACATGCTAGTAAAATAGTACTACTACAGTTTTAACATACTAAATATTTGACTTAACATTTGATGGGACAAACATAACCATTTAACTAGATCAAGAATATTTTAAAAATTAATGATTTATGAAAGATTTAATTTGATTTGCTACATTGGTGCCAATGAAAATGTATTTGACAAGTAATTATTTTGAATTTGCTGTTACATGCCAGTTACTTCTTATTGTACTGTACACTTTGCATAATTATTTTCTTCCACCTGCCTGATTTTCATGTTAATAACTGTAATTAGCAAAACAAACCCCTTTTTTAAATACAGTAATTACATTTTTAAGGTGTGGAGGCTCATATATTTTAAGGAAAGGTGCAATAAATAGCAGATACATTAATCTCACCTAGCACATTTTGAGAAGATATTTTCCAATAATTTTAAGCAGAATAACTGCTGGAAATGCAATCAGCTAGTTAAAGCATGCTGCTGTTGTAGTACACCATATTGGCAAATGACAGAGATTTGGTATAAAAAGTCATGTTCTATACAGTTCTAAAGTTGTGATCTTTTCCATGCTGGGAATAGATTTTGTCTTTCAGAGAGGTGATTATTTATAGTGTTGTGAAGAGGCACACATTTATCTTACAGCCATTGTTGTTAGTATAACTCTAAACTTGCATAAATGTTAGAATTTGATCTTTTGACCTATTTTTAAACTGTTTGTAATACACATTAGCCTCTGAGCTCAGAGCAGTAATTATGCTTGTGAGCTAGCTCTCAGAGCCTTTTAAAGATCCTGAGCAACCTCAGCTGACACCCCCACCCATACCCCTGGCACCTGAGGGCTCCATTTAGGCTCAGCCTGAGGCCATCAGCCTTGCCCATAGTGGTGCAAGTGGAGCCAGGTGGGTCCTGGCTCTACCACAGCCCTGTCCGTGTATGTTGGTGTCCTATACTGTCCTGTCCTATATTGGTGCCTGATATCCTGGGCTAGGAGCTGCTCCCAGCCTGCCTCCCTTGCTGTGGAAAATGGGATGAGAAGCCAAGCTCTGCAGTCCTGTTTGGGACTCCCTGTTTCCTATGCCCTGGATGCAGCTGGTCTGCTGCTCCTGACAGAACTGCTGCTGTTATTTAGAGGTCATCATGAATGCTGGTAGGCATCTCAATGTCAGTGGGCATCTCTTGTCAGCTGACATCTCAATGTCAGCTCTTCACAAACCCCTTAGAGAGCCCTCAGTGAAACATCAGCCCTATTAAGCAGCATTTGCTTGTGGTGAAATGCTCTGCCAGTAGAGGCAGGGGTGGATCTTCATGCTCATAAACTAGTAAACCTCTGCTTTATTCAGAGGTTTAAAAAAGGTCTCTGTAAGCATATGTTTAAAGGCTGAGAGAGTTGAGGTTGTTCAGTTTGGAGAAAAGCTGGCTCAAAGGAGACATCATGGTTGCCTTTCAGTACTCAAAGAGGAGAAAGATGGACACGAACTTTTTAGCAGGGCCTGTTGGAATGGGACAGGGGGTAATTACAATTCTTTACAATGAGGACGATAAAACACTGGACAGATTGTTCAGAGACGTGATACATGTATCATGCCTGGAAATATTCGAGAGAAGGTTGAATGGAGCTATGAACAACCTGATATAGTTGAAGATATCTCTGCGCACTGCAGGGGGTTTGGATTAGGGGATTTCCCTTCCAATGCAAACTACTGTATGATTTCTAAATGAAAACTTGTAGAATGTGACTCAGTTACAAGATACATCCACGGGGTGTCAGCCTTGATTCACATTTGAAGGTTGCAGGGTTATTGCTGACTGCACAGGTTGGCTGAGATCACTGATAGAGCAAGGCTGTTAATGTCAGTACCACAGCTAACAGCTTTTTTTTTAAAACTTCAGGAAATTGATGTCATGTAGGAGTAACAGTGCTATCACTATAGCCACTTTGGTTCAAAAAGAGACCAAAACACGTAATATGGTAGGTGTTTTTATAGTTTTCTTTTTCTTTTGAATGGTCTATTTGGGCATTGTGCATTATTTATGGATTAGAAATATCAGGATGGGAATAGCTGATTTATTCTCCTACCTGGCCTGTAATGTCATGTGGGTTACCAGAGGTGTCCTTGAAGTAGAGAAAAAGGGAGACACGGAAAAGATCTCTTGTATGAATAGCCTTGCCTATTGGCAATGACTGAGTTTGTTAGGCAACCTAGGCTGCTTAGTGTATTGCTGCCCTTTGCATGTACTTTTCCTTTTTATAAGAACTTAGACCTTTTTAGGGTTGCTGTAATGTGACAGACTTTCAGCCTTCTTTCCTGAAAACCTCTTGAAAATCTTCAGTTTTTCTCACTGTGGAAAATAAAGTGGATTTTTTAGCAATAGATTTCTATACTCTCTTTACTCCTAATTTTCTCTATATTCCTTCTTTTCAGTAAAAAAAAAAGTATTTTTAGTCAGCTTTGGATATTGCATACACAATAAATGTCTAAGGCTATATTGTGTTTCCTTATGTTAACCATATCTTCACCTCACGGACAGGGAAATAAAAACATTACTTACAGAGCATAAAATAGTAAAATAGTTTTGCTACACTCTGTTTGTAAGTTTTAATATTTTGTAATGTTTTAGTGGTTAAAATGTGTTCTATTTTGGATCATCTCAGAGTATGAAGATTTTCAGAAAAGAGTAATCTAATTCAAAGGAATGTGTAAAAAGATCATTCTAGTTAAACAAAATTTATTTAAGAAGCTTTCCAAAGTGAGAAAATTACAAGCTCATCTTTTATTTTTCTAACAGTCTTCTCCTTCTCCACTTCTTTTAATTAACTGCATTTATTGCTCACATTTTCAAAAAATCTTTTTTCCCTGATAAAACTTTACAAGTATGAGGTGGTAGTGCTGATGGAGGTGTCATAACTGGGAAGGAATGTTCCTTCTGGTTAAAGTTTAGAAATGTCTTAGTTTTGTATTTCTTATATTCTTGAGACAGTATCCTGAAGCATCTTTACTGTACTTTTTTTGTTCTAGGCAGTTTTTTATGTGGATATGTGAATTCAATTTAATTTATAGAGTAGTGACTTTTTTTTGTGGAGCATCTTTAATTATTTCACAGTGGTTTGTAGATATTAGAGATTCTGGGAGCACTGTGAGATAGAACTGCTCAAAATATGGTTCAAAACTCGCTTCCATGAGTTATATAGCAACAACTATCACATATCTGTAGAGGCTGCTGAGTCCTGGGATGATGGTTCTAAGCTGTAACTGGGAACTGGGAGATGATGGATTATGCAGTAAGGTTAGCAAACAGCAGTGGGTTTTTATCCCCCCTCAAATTATTCTAAAATTTTCCTGCTAGAACTGCATATATTTAGAGTGGGGTAAAAAGTTCAACTCGGGGCTAGAGTTCTCAAGAGGTTCTCAAGCCAAGGAGGCAAACAGGTCTAAGATCCACTGTTTTGCACCACAGCACAAGTAACAGGCAGGTTGTTTGTGTAAGTGATTGCTGCTTTGTCTAGGTCAGGCTCCATGAGCATGCTGAAAAAAAAAAAGTGATGTTGCCTCAAATGTAAATGCTTGCTCCTGGTTCTAATCATTGTATTATGAAGCGTGCTATGCATAGTTCAGAGTTACTCTGTCAAATGCAAGCAGAAGGAATTTGCAGTTTACAAGGATTTTGAAGTAGCATTCTTTGAGTATTGTGTTTCTTTTCTGCAGTCTCCACTGTGTCAGGTATTTGGTCCATCTCAGTCCTGTTGGTAGTGTTTACTATCAAGAAGAAGATAAAGTCAAGAAGGAAGAAGTCCTTTGTCAAAGAATGAGACTTTAAATGTACTGAATACATTACTATTTTATTTGCTTTTAGAAGTCATTCATGGCATAGCCCTTCCTGAGTAGACCATCACAGCTGATATCTGTTTCTCAGGTCTGTTAAATGTCATCTCAGAGAAGGGGAAAAATTTCACCTCATCTCCTTAAACCCTTTTAGCCAGGGGCAGCCCAAGTAAAGATCACTTCAAAGGCAAAGCGTGGTTGTTTTTTGGTTTTTTTTTAATTTTTTAATTTATTTTACCTGACATTGTAGTGGCTGTAGTTGGTAGTCCTCATTTTACTGCCACAGTTAACTGTTGTGACCATGCCTAGTTATTTTTGTATTTGTGCATATCAGGAACTTCTCCTGTAAAGATGCTAGAATTGCAGTAGCTTAAAATTGTTGTTACAGAAATGGGATCATTCCCCATACACAATACAAACTTTAAGGGAGAAAAGGCATGTGACTTGCCATGCCTTATCTTCAGCTGCAACTCCTTTCAGGACTGCTTAGATAAGATTAAAAGAACCAGGAGGCTTCCTTCCAACCATCTCCCACTTTTTCACCTGAAGAAATTTGCAGAGAAAAAGAGCAGACTCTAGCTGCAGAATGTGAGTCTGCTTCTAACATGCACAAATACAAATGCAAATTCAAAGAAAATAGAGCTCATTTTGGCAAATGTGTGTGTGAAACTAAGTTCTTTTTTGATGTTGCATTTGAGTTGATAGAAAAGTTTCTGTTGACTCTTTTTTATCATTCACCCTCTGTGGAAAATTGTGTAAATCAAATACTAAAAGAGCTGCAAACCAAAATCTGAAAGATTTCTTCCAGATTGTTGAATTTATTTTCCTTTATTTAAACTGACTATTAGTTTAAACTGACTTAAGTAGTCTGAAAATGTAAATTATAATATTCCCTGGAAAACTTTACTTCTGATGCTCTTCACTAAAGGTGGGGGGGTTTATTATTTTTTTAAAAAAAGCAAGTGACAGAAATTACAATATCTGCTTTGGCAGATAGGGGAATGAAGAGATAAAAGACATTAAAACCAATATTTTATTATCTTCTAGGGTAAACCCACTAAACCAATATTTAGTGTATAATTGCTTATAGATATTTACATTTATTTTTGGCCTCTTTGTTCTGTGATTGGGTTCTAAAATGAACAATGAGTTACAAGGGTGCTACAAGAGGAATAATGTGTGATGAGTCCCTAAAAATATTGAACTTTTTTGTACAGAAGGCTCAATACCTGCTATCAGCTGCTTTTGTACTTCTGCAAGCATGTGTGCTAGCAGTGTATCAAAAATCTATCAAATGCATTATTCCTGTAGGTGTTTAAATCCAGGGCAAAACTTCTGTTTGGGAATCTGGTATGAGAGTCTCTGTGCTATATATTGCACATTCAGACTGACCATATGTAGGAGAGTAGGTTGTGTTGGAGACACTGGAAGATGCACCCACATTTTTTTCTTCTTCCTTATTCCTCTCCCCAAATCACAGATGCTCTCTTCTGTAAAATGTACTGATATAATTGAACTTGTATTCTGAGCCAACATCTTACTTGTCTGCTCTTGTTCTTCACAAGTACACAATGAATCAAACCCACTGAAGATATTTTCAATTAAACTGCATGAAATATAGCTGTGTTACTGGGTTATCTGTGGCCATAATGCACATTTTAAGAGCTGCTTACAGCTGAGCCCTGCTCAGCACCTGGAAGGAGAATGCTAAGAGAGGTAGCATGAGGAAGGGCTGAATGGTTTCTGATTCCCTTGGTCCCTATAAATCATACTAATCATCTTGTATCTTGGAACCTCATTTTCTATTGGTAATTTGATACCAGAGTTAAGTCTTAGTGCGTGAACTGGATTTTCCTACCCTACAAATGCTAATCTGGTTTTGAAACATTGCTAATAGTTCTTTAAAATGTAGTACCAGCCTTTGAAATTTTGCAGGCAATAGATGGAGCTTAGCTAGAAACTAGCAATTGCTATGATAGCAGCATGGTTTTATCATAAATCTCTGTATGTTGCAAACATCAGTTAATATATTATTGTGTTTCCCACATAGAGAGATAACATTTACAGTTTGTATTGAGAATCTACGCATGTCCATACATAAATATCAAAGTTTAAATTAAAATCTAGCCTACGTAAAAATACTGGGTTCCAGCACAATTATTATTCAGGCCTAAGTAATAAAAATTACAAGAATAACTTTACATACTCATTTGATAGTGGCATACAAATGTTCAATTAGAATGAAGAGTTAATTGGATGGAACACTAAAAATATGATTAGGCTCCTAGATGGTAGGTTTCAATGAAAACCTTTATTTGCAATATCCTTATGCCTTCTATATTTAGAAATAGTGAAACATGAGCAGGGATGATAGATTCTTTAGCATCATTTTGGGAATATGACCCATGAGAAACTACCTTTTGCTATACAGAAAAAAAAGGCATATCCTGCAGCATATGATGGAGGGCATGGAGTGCAATTGTGTCCCAGTGGAAATATGTAATTTGTGACACGCTTTATAATCTCAAAAACAAAAATGGTTCTCTTTGGTATTCTAGAACATGGAAAATACTTTTTTCTTTTATTCTAGCCCTTAGCTGAATCCCAGAGAGAATGATATTTTGCATAGCTTTTTTCTAATATAACCTTATACTGTTAAAACCTAAAGGTCAAACCAAGATGGAAAACTGTCCACAAATCCCTAGTCTTTCACTGTGTTTAACTCAGGATAAGTGTGAGATAATGACAGGTGTCTTTAAAGTACCTTTTGTCCTGTCCTAATCCTGGTTTATGGGGATTTAAACATCACAGACATAGTAAGTAGTCAATGAAATGTTCTGTCTCGTACATAGTTTGCAGAGATCCCTGTGAAGTGGGAGAATATAGAGGTTATAGTGTTGTCCATTCATCTCTTTCTGGTATGTATTCCAGTTGTGTGCTGGAGTAAGACTTGCTCGGGTGATCTTAAACTATATTCAGTTTGTATGATTTTTTTATACTGGTAAGTTTGTTCAAATCAGCAGTTTCATAGTTGTGAATCTGACCTTGTATCTTCCTACTGCAACTTGATCAATATGTCAGTTCACATAAAAAGCAATTGTTTTGCTGTAAGAGGAGTAGTAAAGACTTCTGCGTATATTGATTATGTTGGTTTTGCTTGCATTCCTCTTTGCTGTCTCTTGTAACTTAAAGAAGCAGATTTATACCTGCAATGAAATATTAGGAAGACCAAATATACTGTGAATGAAGGAAAAGGAAAGAGCAATGTAGAAGAATATGTGATCCATACTGAGATAAGTGCAAGTATAGCAACAGAAATAAAGGGAAGATCATAATGTCCATTAAGAGAACAGTTCTGGATGCTGTAGTTCTGGGAGCAACATTTGGGTTTAATATTCTCTTATTAAAATGACTTTGCTGCAGAAATGGAAGAGTGCTGACACTAACACTATATATTGCTTGAATCTCTGCTGATTGTAGTAAGTGCTTCAGTATTTGAAGTTGTAGTCTGATGACATGGAAAAGTTGAATGACCGTAAAACATGAGAAGTGTTTCACATATTTTGAATGTGTTCTGTAAGTTTCATTGAAGCTCACTTATCTCAGTTGATTTAAAATATGAAAAAGCTCATCTAAAGATAATGCATTGCCTCACTTACAAGACTTGTCAAAGCCCAAGCAAGATGGAATCCATAGTGACTGTTGGCAACAAGGTGGATAAAGGAACAGATATGACTAAATCATACTGCAAGGCTGGTGTAGGATGCCTGTGTTGATTACAGAGGGCATCAATCTGCCTTGAATTTTCACATTTCTTTGATTGCTGGATATAAAGAAAGAGATACACTTCTGCTGGAAAAGGTAAAGACAGATCAGCAGACTTTCTATTCACTAGTCTTTATTTCAGTATTTCTTAATATCAGTATCTGCCTGTTGGATGATGACAGATTTTTAACAAGTTTTTTTTTAAAACTTCACCATTCATATGTACGTGCCTTTGCACTTCAGGCTAAATCATTTGATTACCTTCAAAAGGTATCAAACCTTGAATACCACTCAAACAACAGCTAATAAAAATTCAGGGGAATGATTGTTTGAAAGGTTGACTGGAAGAACTGATTGTTGACTACAATGAATTCCTGCTTATATCTAGGAAAACTAGAAACCTATTTTCTTAAGTCAGGAATAGGTTTTTTTCAGCTTTTATTGAAAAATGCTCTTTTGTTCCTGTAGTAGATCCAGGCATCTTGTGTTTCATTTGGATAATGGCTGTAGGTAGCTGATTGGTGACTGCTGATGAATCTTAGCTGAAACTACTGAACTTTGGACTTTTGCCTCCAAAGTGTAATGGAGCCTGAATTTAACCTATTTTTTTTTTTTTTTTTCCAAAGGAAGGGTTTTAGCTGTGAAAGTAATTGGAATGTTTGTGGAATTGAAGACTAACTCATAGATATCTGTTTGATTACCCATCAGTTTTTCACAGAAGATGGCAATAGTAATTTATTAGGACTGCTGGCTCCCTTTTTTTCATGGTGCAATAATTAACTGGGTATCCAGTTTCATAAATCAAAGGTCTAAGGTTTGAGGCTTGTCCTTTTAATTATTTCTGGAGTTTTGACTACAACACTACAATATGAATAAAACATTACTTTCAGGTCAATATGAGGGCTCAAGCTAATGGCCTTCAAATTAATGAAAACTTCTTCTACTGTACCTAATCAACCACAGAGGATTATGGGGACTGAGGGCATTTTCATTTAGTGTCTCTTAAAGTGTCTACACAAAGTGACATAGCTTCAGTTTCTCTAGAAGGCTGAGTATTAAAGTCACTCTTAAGGATCAAAGTGTTAATACTAGGAGATGTGGTATGTAACTTCCTATTTCCTTTCAATAGCTTCTGGCTCTGGTTTACAATGACACTTTAGCACAATTATTTATCTTAAAGAAATAAAAAACAACCAAACAACCCCTCCAAAGCATTTTAAGACATTGGTAATTACAATGGGTATATTGCTTAGCTGTCCTCATACATTTTTTTAGAACTCACAAACTGCTGTTCCAGTGGAAATTTAGGCAAAAGGAGTTAAGAATGTGTTTCAGTTTCTTGAATATGCTCTTTAGCTTATGTTACTGTGCAGCTGCACTAGAAAAATCAAGTGTTGCATATCTGAAATTTCTTGAAGTTCCTTTTCTTACTAGAAAAGTAACTTCCATGTGGCTTTTGAGATGTCATCCTTCATAATGCTGATCACCATGTATTCAAAACAGTAAAGCAACTGGAGGTAGCCTTTACTATACTAAGGTCTTTAGATGTATCCTAGTTAGGAAAAATCTTAAATTTTGAAACTGGATTATACAATAATAACTTCTGAATGCAAAAACTATGCTGAAAGGAAGGAGGAATTCAATTAGCTATCTATATAGGAAATAGCAAAGTACAAATCATGTCATGAAGCTGATTTTGACGGCAAACTTCTACCTCAGAATTTTGTATTCTGGGAAGTGACTATAAAAATAACATCATATACTCTTTTCATGGTAGCTCAGGTGGATGTAGCTGCTCCAGGCATGCTATCCTGCTCCTCCTGGCTAGTAAGGTACAACCTGTTGAGACGCTGGCATGAGCAGTACAGTTGGTTTGAGGCTGTTGTGTCCCCACTGCAGTTTGCCGCTCCAGGGTGCGTTAGTGGGGCTGTGCTGTGACCTGGCCACTGCCACAAGTGCCCCCCTCAGGGTCTGCTGACTGGGGGGACAAACAGGGCTGGGCATGGCTGTGCAGCAGCTCTGAGGGAAGGCGGATAAAGGGGGAAGGGTGGACTAGTCAAGCCAGTCACCCTGCTTACCAAAGTTTGTGCTCACTGAACTGTCCTATATCTCATTCCTGTGAACAAGTCCCCCAAGGAGGAGAGAGGTTGGGTTTTTTTAATTATTGTAATCCTTTTGACCTCATGCATTCATGAGTTTGGTCTCTTCTTGTCAAAGTAGCTTTGCAGGTTGACTGAATCAGGTACAATTTTCAAACCAAATATTTTGGGTATTGTTCCTTAACAATCAGTTAAGAATTGCTACAGTGTAGCTTATCTTACGCTATAATTTTCTTTGTGTTTTTTCCATTTAATTTAACATTAAAAATATATTATACTACAAATATCTCTATATACAAATAAGTGATTCACAGGGTGTTGAGGGTAGCAATACTTTCATCATACACTCAGTAACTTTGTTCTTAGATGGTGTTTAATAGGCCTATTGATGTCTAGGTCTCTTTTTCAATAAGAGTGGAGGCTTGTTCAGAAAATTCATGTAGGCCATATTTTCAACTTTTTTTTATTAAGTGAGCATTGGTGAACATTGATTTGTAACACATATCAAAACTGTGAGAATCTATCAACTGCAATGCCTATACTGTTAAACCATGTTCTCATTTGTTTACTGTTATTACCCTGGGTTTGACCTGGAATTCTAATTAATACCACTGAAGTCTTATTATTTATCTTTTCTCAGGTCTTTTGACTAACTGCTTATGTGATCTCTCAGGCATTTCATCCTAGCTGTTGGAGGAATGAGACCTAACCATTTTTAGTATGAGTCCCACTTACAAAGGTGTTTGTTCTGAGCAGACCTCATATCTGTTAATAAGAAAGTAAGCCAATAAAAAGAGTAAAGGAGATGCAGAATTATTCCAGCCTGTCCTATTCTCCTTGTTAATATCCTAAAAAGTTTTTTAGATCATAAGTAATTTGCAAATGCCTCTTTACCCCCCATTCCTTTTCAAGTACAAATCCCATTTGTTGCTTCCTTGCAACAATGTGCAGAATGGCACTGAAGGGCTAGTGAATCGGAGCAAAAATGAGGACCTTTGTTCCTTAGAGACAGAGAAAGTGCCAAAGAAATCTGTTTGCAGTCAGGCAAGTACCAAGATCTTTGGTAGTTAGAGATGCAGCTGAGGTGGAGCATATTTGCCCTTACTTTGTGACTATGTCTCCAGGATACAGGAGGGCACAGGGGCTTCCAGTGTGGACCAGACAGTGCTGACCAAAGGACAACTGGAGAGGACAACTGCAATCTGTTTAATCTTTCTCCACTTTCTTCTGCCTTCCAGGTAAATAAAAAAACCTCTCTCATCTCTACATTGTTACTGTTAAACTCCACCACAGCCTATTTCTGCAGATGAAATATACCTGGGGTGTTTTGGAAGCTCCTTTACTGGCTGTCTCTCTACTAGTCTCACTTGTGCAGTGGCAGTAACCAAAAAAGCACGTGGTTCCCATATTCCTATTTCTTGTTCCAGGATGCAGTAATATAATTCCAGGTTGAAAGAGAGAAGTTGTAATATGTCACTGATCAGAAGACCTTAAGGAAACTTTTGGCCACCGTGCCAGCTGCATTGTGCAATTCTGGCTCTGTGATTTCTGTTCTGGACCAATTCACATCTCCTCAGCTTAATGTTTCTCACATTCATGTGGTCTAGAGACCCACCTTTGATCCAGTCTTCTAGAAATCTATACTTTAGTTATGAATATACATTAGATGTTTGGGAGTTATATCAACTAAGGCTCTCTTTTTCTTAGTTTGAAATTAGGTGGATTTTTAAAAATTATTTCTTTAAATCCTTGGAAGAAAATGCTTCTCTGGCAAATAATTTCCATTGTTTTAGATACTGTGAAATGTGATGTGGCTTATATGAGAAACTTCGTGAACTTGGGACTATTTTCTATTTGTTTGTGTGGTGTTTTTCATGTGTTGTAGAGTTGAAGTTAATACTGGTTCTTTGTACAAGACGCATGTTCCCTAAAACATGACCTTTTAAGGAAACATCTGCTCACAACACATGTATTTGGAAAAAAATAAGTGGTGAAGTCCAAATGCACATTGCTACTGTGGATCCCAATGAAAACAGCTAAATCTACTCTCCCTGAAGTTTGATGGCCTTGATGCAAACTGAAGTGGGCCTTAGGTGAAGGAAATGTCTCAAAAATAGTATCTCTAAAGAGACCCTCCTGCCATTAATAGCCTGTTAAGAAAGGAAGCCTCTAACACACGCACATACATTGTTGCTTGGTGTAAAACTAAGGTTCAGTTAAAGAAATGGGACACTTTAGATTGTAGAATAGCAAAGTTGGATGAAATCTGAAGAGTTAATTGTTGCTGTTGGGTACTTATATTATTACCCAGGCAGAGAGACACTCTTTAGTTTAGATTTGTATGACTTGCCAGTGTTCTCTCAAAAAATGAGCACAGCTTTAGTATGTTTAAAATGTAGCCTTGTTTTAGTATGATTACACAAAAATAACAAAAAAAGCTTGTCATGATAAAGACATAGGATTTAATGATTAAACTTTAAATGTGAAATTGGAAGCACAGCTTGTAATTTAGAATGTTTTCTATGTGGAAACACCTGGGTTTATCCAAGGACAGATTGACCACAAGATTACTAAATGCCAATGGCAATTACAGCTTTATTGGATAATGCACAGGGCAGATCCTTAGCCTCTGTAAACTGTCCTAGCTCTAAGAGATTCAGAAGAGACAAATTTACAGATCTGACCCACATTTTGCTATAGTGAATGTATATATGTATTTTTATTTTCCTTAACCATCAGCTTTCTATCTTTATCGAGTCATATATCAACGCTGATGTTTCTATCTGTCTGTGAAGAACTGCATGAGTTTGGACACTAATTTAGACTGAACCTTGGTCAAAAATGAAGCCTTTTAATTTTTAACTTCCTTACTTAGCAGGTATCTTTAATAAGTAAGCAGTGTAATTGTTAGTTCTAAATTACACTGTTCTTTTTTTTACTCTGATAAATTTAACTGCTTTTCTGAGTGCTTGCTTAAACTAAAAACTAAGCAAGCAAAGACATCTGAAACTGTGTTTTGAATCAAAAGTGGAGTTCAATGAACAACAACATTGTCTATGTTTTCTCCCTCTAACCTTCTACCAGACATAGTCTGCATCTTCTTAAACATGCATAATCAAATAAAGGTCTCTAGGTCTAGTTCAGTCAGAAATAATGAGTTGCCAAGAGGAACAACCAATAGAAAGATGAGAGAAAGAGATGTGTTCACCCACATGGGCAATTCTGGGTGTAGTTATGGGAAAGCCTTGGGGAATTTTTATTCTTGAAGTCTCTAGTCTGGAAGAAGTCCCATTTAATGGTGTCCAGCAGGACAGGGTCTCTTTAGTTGCATGATGAGGTGCCATGGTAAAGTGAGAGGAGAAAATTTTAGATGAAGTAAACAGAGGATAGCATTGTCCAGTGCTGGCTCCTTTGTCACTATTATTCAGTAGTAAAGTATCTGTGTTTATCAGTTTATATGTCTCTAAATATAAATTTTGTCTTGTGAGTGCAAAGAATAGTGGGTGGGAAGGGCATGACACACTCACTGTCAATAGCATCTCCACCATTCCTGTTGGAGAATCCTTCTAGCCTCTCACCTATGGGAAATACAGACGTGTAGAAATGGTGATGGTGAATGGGGCAGGAGCACACCTTCTGGCTGCCAGCCAGAGGGAGTGAAACAGGTAGGTGCCTCTCAAAGCTTGCATCCAGGTCATTTCATACACAGTGACAGAAGACTACACACAGCTCCCAGCCTGGGGTTGCAGCTCCCAAGCACTGTTTGCCCTCTGTGTGTGTTGCTGGACTGTGAACTGCTTTAAACAATTCCTCTTCTAATTATGTACGGTCAGGCTGTGTGTTGGCTTTGCAGGCACCCATCTGTAGAGAACAGATCTGCTTGCTCCCCTCTGAGGATCCCTTCCTTCCCTCCCCATCGGCCTTGTTGGGAGATTAAAGCAGCAGCGGCCCCATACACAAACGCAGCTGGTTCCGTTTGGTCAGCCTGAGCCTTGCTGTGAAACCACGACAAGAATTCCAGTAAGTTGGCAACACTGAAACACAAAGAAAACAACAATAGGAAAAGACCTTCCGTGCAGAAAGGAATGTTTCAGGCACTATTCCCCTACAGTGAAAGGAGAGAGGGTGGGAGGGAGGAGGGAGATTTGAAGAGGGCATGTCTCCCCCTCCCCCGGCAGCTCTGGATCTTGTGATGGAGAGATCTTATCCTCTCTTTGTGATTCAGAGGTGCCAGGAAGCTAATTGAATATTCTGATCTGCCCCCAGTGTTTCTTGTGGCTTGACCCCGGTGCTGTGTCGTACCACTACACCAAACAGCCCTGAACCTGCATAAATCACAACCTTGCAAAAGCCTATGCTCCACATCTTCTCTCCCCAGCCCCCCTCTTTACTATCTTGATAGATAGAAAGCCTTTACGGAAAGGTTTAGAGGGATTAGCGTCCCACAGGACCTGGCGAGAAGTCACAGTCTGCTAATAAGCAGCGACATGTTCCTGTGCAACTTCTGCAGGAGAAATACAGGCACCTCTACCCCTTTATTGAAATTGCAGTCCATGACAAAAAGAAGAGTTAAGGTTTGAAATATTGCTTAAGTTCTTTTGCAGCATCAGCAAAGAGCCACCACAATATAATGAGCATGGCATGATGCTAGTGCAAAAGATATATGGTATTTATAAAGGTATCATTAAAATTAATCTTACAGAGTCTCTTGGAAGACAAATAGACCTATCCTCCCCTGTTATTTATGTACAGTAGTCACTGTTGACAGGCATGTGTATGTGTGTACGCATATGAAGAAAGAACAGCTTGGCATAACAAAATTTTCTACATGAAAGACTATTTTTGACTAATACTAAAAAAATAATGATTTAACTTAACATATTTTATATATGATGTTTCTGATTCTGCAGGCAAAGCCTCCAAAATATTTTTCCTTTTTACCAAGGCTGCATTCCAGCCTGAAGTGTTAGAGTATCTTTGTCTTTTCCCTGTGATCCTACATACTGCTCTTCACTTGGTAGTGGGTATATGGCTCCTGAAATGGCAGAAGTAAAACACAAGGAGGTATTTCTTTATGTGCTGCACACACTGTTGGAGAGTTAGAATTAAAGGAGTGTGTCTCCAGCTGATATCTTGAGAATTCACAGCCAAAGCACTTTATCAAATTGATTTTATCTGGTAAGAAATTGCAAAAGTAAGTTTCATCTCTACAGTCTTCCTTTCATAGTATTTATGTGAGGAGTACAAAGTTCTAAGCTTTACCTCAGCATTGGTGAGTAGATGCTGGATTTTTTTCAGTTATCAAAAACACTTTTTTAGTGTCTTTGGGACACTAAAACCTGTGACATATTTCACTTGCCACCTGCAATTCCCAGAACTACTCAAAGTAGATGAGCACATTAAATGCAGCACCAGTGGACTCTGATACAAAGTCAGCAAACTGCGGGGTCTTGGAAGCATCTTGGCTATCCTGCAAAGTGTGGAAGGAGGGGCAGAGGCAGCCTCTGGCTGCAGGGCCTGGAGCAGTGCCTGATTCCCTCATGCTGGTTCCGGGGCCGCTGGGTATAAAGAGCTTTATGCAATGTCTGGAGGGTGGGAGTTTATAGAAAACGCGATGTCTCAACAGGCGAACACGCCTTTCTTCTGCTACTAGCAGGATAAGAAAAAGACACCAGGCTCCTTGTGCTGCTGCTGTGCAGATCAGCACCCCGGAGTCCAGGAGCCAGCTTCCTCGGAAGCTGGAGCATCCCAGCCCAGATGGGACCTCACCCTCGGATGGATGGAAGAGCAGCAACTGCTTGCAAACTGCTCATACTATTCACTGCATGCATAATGCAGGGCAGTTGCCAAGGTAAGCGCTATGCTTCCAGCCTCTCCGGAATGGGAATTGCACCGCAAGGAGCACATCCCTCCTCAGGGGATTTTTGTAAGAAAAAGACCGAAGTGCCTGAAAGTAGAGGGTTTTTTGAATAGCTGGGGAGACAGTTGGCTCTTTCCAGGAGTCATTTGATGGAGTCGGTTTATGTTGTGGAAAAGTAAGTAGCGCCTTAAAAAGCACTGCAAATACCACCGACTCTTTAACTTCACTTCATCTTGGTTTTAAATTATCCTAGGATGCTTCCTTTTATTGTTTTTCTGGTTTGTACAAACTTCTTCTTTTTTTCGTAGTTGTGTAAGATCGCAGCACACAAATGTGGCTAGATTTTGAGGGACATCTCAGACTTTGCAACTCCGTGGTCTAAACTCATGGTTTTACAGATATGCAAGCAGGCAGGTTTTTCTGTGGGTCCTGATTACTGACTGTGAATATGGTCCAAAAAAAAAAAAAAAAAAGAATCACTCCAGACTTTTTGTATTTTTTTCCGTGCGGTATTTGTGCCTTTCTTGCTACTGAAATACGGGTGGTTTTGCAGAGCAGAGTTCACCTGCATTCCAAGAGCTGGTTTGGTGACCACTAAGATTGTACCTAGAGTTGTTTTTGGTGAGGAGTGCAGAGGCTGCAGCGCTTGCACGTAGAGAGGTTGTGCCGGGGGCTGGGGGTTATGCATGGACATGCTCGCACGTATACGTGTGGTATATGCAGTCATTTTCAGAGGGCTGTAAGAAAGAAACAGATGCTTAGTCTGGAGCACAATAAGCTGCCCTCAGTCGGTCTCAGACGCAGATTTGAAGTTGAAGAGGAGAACTTTTTCTCGGGCTTTGCTGTTGCTAGGCGACGCGGAGGCGCATGTGACTGGCAGGGCAGGCGGGTGCCGCTCCGCCGGGCTAATCTGGCTCCAGCGATGGAGCAGCCGAGCGCCCGCGTCCTCCCGCCGCCTGTGCTGCAGCCCATCTTCCTGCCTTCCCCTTCTCCACGCTCTTATATTGCCTTGCATCGCAAATCAAGCCTGTCTTGCTGGGGCAAGAGTGGCTGAAGTGCATTTCCTCCGCCCCACGTATTGACCTGCAGTCCTGCTGGTTCTCTGTGGGTCTGTGTATTACGTGTGTGTTCAAATTGTTAATCTGCTTTCTTTGCTCAACTCTTAGTTTAAGCTCCTTAGACAGAATCAACTAAGTAATTATACAGCAACTGCTGCTAGCAGCTCCCGCTTATGAACAGGGAAATAAGAGATAGCTAATGTGGTGGAGACCTGCAAAAACTCCAGCCAAAGAGGTCACACTGGGCAGAGTTAATCCTATGCACTATTATTTTACATTGGATAGAATGGAACCTGCAGTGCAGATCAAGAAATTATTTTTTTGTTCTACAGCTGCTTGTGATTGTCCAGAACATACCTGATAGATGACATGACAGAATAAGCAGAGAGAGACTTTGAACAAGGATCCATAGGTAGTACAAGTACAGAAATTTTTTACTTTTATGGTGTTCCTCCCCCTCTTTCTCCCATTCTCCCCTCCCCCCTTCCTCCATGGTAGAATAACTGTGGAAATCAAATAGTATAATTTTAGTAATGGTGACTGATACTGGCAAAATACCTGGATGTTAGTTCTGCCTGCACTGTGATTATGACAGTGAAATATTTGGTAACCTTAAGTTACAGTTCCTTAAGTGTTGAGATCATGTGAGACACTTATTTTACAAAGAAAATTAGGAGAACCGTGAAAGCAATCCCAAGCCTTAAAAGGAAAATGGTGAAAATATTATCTTGCCTAATCCTCAGTATTTCCAAAGGTGCTTCACTGATGTTTTTTGAGATTTTGGTTGGCAATATGTGAGTGTTCCCAGTATGAGATGGCTGTTTCTAGAAGAATTTCCCCTAAGCACTTGTTCAAATGACTCTTTCTCAGTTTGCCTAATTCTAGTTTTACTGAGAGTAAACATAGTGCTCATAAATGGAATAAAAATGCTGTGTTTTGTAACTGCCAGCAGCACAGGACCTGTTTCTCCAACCTTTACTCTATAGGTCTTCATGCCTGTGGTGTAATTGTTGTCAGAAAAAAAGTGTAACTGCAATCTAAAAATTAGTTAAGTGAAGGTAGTGTCAAGCAGGAGCATCATGGAACTATTGCTCATGTTTGTTTTGAGGAATATCAAAGTGCTTCACACTCAATTCATAAAGTAGAGACAAAGGGTGGATGTTAGTACACCCAATTTGATTTGTATCCTGAATCTCTGCAATGATAAATCATCAACGTGATACATCCCAGGCAAATATGAATAAAATTTGTTACCATTATGAGGTCTCTATTAGTCTGAGAATGAAGGCTATTCTAAGAATGAATGCATAGATTGTGATAAGATATACCAGAAATCAGAATGAACATTTGAATGAAGTGTGGCAGGCTATTAAGAAATAAGTATGGTAAGACCAAGTAGAGAAGAGGTACAGCAGTTGTTTCTGTAAGTCATGGAGAAAGATGCTTTTCCATAAGGCATTGTAGTAGTTCAATCTCCAAAATAATAATTCAGTGTTTTTTAGATGTGTTCACTCAAAACTTTAATTTGTCTATAGGATGATGTACAGTGACATTGCTACGGGCAACAGGTCAGTCACTATCCATACTTCCTTGTAGAGCACTGCACACTTTTAAATGACAGAGAAACCTGTCTGTAAGAATCCACCCCCACTAAGACCTAGAGTTTGAAGACTTGAGTGACTGGGCACTGAGGATTTGGAAGTAATGAGAAGGGAAAAAGGATAATATACCAATGAAGTCATGGCATACAATTTACTGGGTTTTGTGCATTTGAGTGTTCATAATCCTGTGCTAGTTGGTTTGTCTTGGAGATGTACTCACACAAAATCAAGAGCAAAAATTGCACTTAGTGTCCATCTGCCTATTCTAAGCTGATTTACTTCTTGAGGATGGACAATTTAGAAGTATCTGTCAGTGAAACACATTATAGTCTTTTCACATTTTAATGAGTTTTTCTGTGCATCAACAGGGATTTTGGGCTTTTTTCCCTTGTTCTTTTTAATGAATAGCCCACTCCTAGTATATATCTTGAATTTTCTTAATAATTCACTCTTTTCCTGTATTCTGTTCAGTAAAGCATATCAGGTATTTGCAAAGTAATCAACTAAAGCAAAGAATGGGTCAAACCCCAGAATTTTAGTTAAATATTGAAAGCACTTATTGGACGAGGCCTGGTTAGATTTAGGTTCTATGCCAAATGCTAGAATTACAGTAAATAATTAAGCTAGAGGAGTGAAGACAAACAGAGGCAGAGCATCCAAGGAGATTTCAACTAAGATAAATGTGTGATGTGTGTGATGCTTCTATTTCCCCGTAAGACAACCCAAAACCTTCTTTCATAAATTGAGCTGATTGGAAATTTGAGCAATGAAATCCTACTTTAATCCAGATTTACTTGCCATGTGTTTTGCAGGAAATAGCAAAGATTCATTTGGGGGAAAGGTAGACTGCAATTTCATTGCAGCCTTTTAATTCTTTTCCTTTTAGACTTCCTGGGTTGACATGAAATCACTTGTTCTCTTAGAAGCCTTTCCCCTCCATGCACCTTCTTGCACTCTTCTCATTCTTTAATGCTGAACCTGGAGGTTCTTCTAGATCTGAATACTCTTCTTTTTATTTGAGCAGTAAGCAGGCACATTGTAGATGTAGTTTATTTTATTGGATATATGTTATTTGATCTATTATCAAATAGATATGTTTGGATAAAATGGATCAAATATGTTATTGGATCTTTTCAGTCTTCTGCAATACTTATTTTTAGATCTGAGTGGTCGTGATAATTTTTTAGATAGAAATATATAGATATGTAACTTGAATCACACTGTGCTATCACTTTTTTTTTAAAGTGGAAGTAGTATCTTGTCTTTTAGAGCTCTACTTTAAAACGTACTCGAACCATGTAGTACTTTGGATGTTTCAAAGGAAGTTACACTTTCTAGAAGTTGTCATTGTTGAAAAACATTAAAGGTCCCTTCTAATTAAGGATCTACAGGTTGACATCTATTTAAAGAGTAGTGGATGTTTTTATTCCACTTTGTCTAATTAGTGGTGATAATCATTGTCAGTTTCTTTTTAATAGCTTATACTGAACATGGCAGATAGAAGAGCTGGTTTTTTAATTATTAAAAATGAAAGTTTATATAATTTGATAATAATATGCTGTTCTTAAAAATACCTTGAACTTTTTCTAGATGAAAGAATAACAAGGTTTCTTCTGAGTCATCCCAGAGTAATTCCTTTAATTTCAAAGAAATTACCCTGAGTTGTACTGATCTAAGATAGAAAATATGATTCAGTGAAGACATCTCTTTAAATAGCTTTTTATTTTTTGAGCTCCATCTTGAAGTCCATTTTGTTACGATAATGTTAATTTTTTTAGCAGCTTTTTTCTCCCTTGACACAGTACACTTATAGAACAGTTGAAAAAAAAATTGTTTAATGAGTAAGCATAGAATTGTTAAATGAAATGGATAGCCTTTAGTATATTCCTTAAGCTTTTACTGTTGGTTTCAAGGGTTTTAATGTTTTCTTTGTTTTGCAATGCTTAAAGTGGATTAGAGATCAAAGGATCACTGTTACAAGTTTTGTTTTGGATTAGTGAAATGACATATAAAAGTTGACTGAAATGGTTCTATTTCTATGACCTGTTCTATTTTATTGCCTTTGTTTTACAATCAAGAAGCCAGATCTTCAGCAAAAGGGCACTGTTTACAGCAGCAGCGTGTCTGCCCAATTATTTTGCTGCACAGCCAGGTCATGATACTACACCCTGCTGAGTCAAGTCAGAGAATGGGGAATTGGGATTACCTTTTATGGGGACTGCAGGGTTATGCTTTTATGGACCAAGAAGGCTGGGGCTTTAGTTGTGTTCTGTGGTGTCTTTAAAAAAAAAAAAAAAAAAAAAGAAGGCATAGCCCACAAAGATATCCCAGGAATTTATACATTCAGTAATGTATTTAGAATCTAGGTAATGGTTTTTATCTTCAGAAACCATGGTACACATTATCAACTCAAATAAATATAAAATAGAAAGTTCAGTTTACTTTGTGGAAGTATGAGGTCTGCAGAAGTGGGGTACAGACATATATGAATAACCCTTCCCAGATGTGTCCTAAAGAAGGAAATCTACCATGTAAAGTTCATATCATTCAGTACCCATTTTGATCTGATCAAGCCCTTAGCATACCTTGTCATCTAAGGGTACAGTTTCATGAGAAGTGATGATCGCTATGAACAGCTAATTTACTGCTCCTGAGAGCTGGATGCTCACATTCATCTTCCTTCTCTTTTCCAGTGTCCCATGCCCATGTTGCTAACAAGCTTGAGTTGTTGGTACCTTTGTGCCACTGCTCATTGGACCTTCTCTGAGATGCCTTCATTTAGAAACCTGTGGGAAAAATAAACCAAACATATGCAATTATGGCCTATGGATTTTGAGCAGCATGCAGAAAGAAAGGCCTGGTAGTTACTGGAATTCAGGAAAAAAAGGGAACCTTGGCATCATGTACAAGGAGAGATGTTGGAAAGAGGGTGAGAAAGAGACACTCCATTTTCCTGTGGTAAATCAGTCTGGCAATGCAACCACTGTCTAATGCTACTGCTAAAACCTTACCACACTGGTAACAAGAGTAGTCCTATCAGGGCTGAAATGAATGAGTGTTAGTGCTGCTGGAAACCCTTTTGTAAAGTTGTCTTGAGTAAACAGATGGCTTGACTTGAATGGGGCTCCTCACATGTTCACTTTTGAGTAGGGTTGTAGGGCTGTTCGCAACCTGCAATGTGATAAGTGAATTGGATGATAACCAAGCACATGGAGTGTTGCTGCAGTTCTTGTTGGTCTTCTACCTGTGTTAATAAAAATTACTTTTACTACTGCAAGGTCTAACACTTTTTAAAACCATTTCATGTGAAACAAACTCCAGTTGATCTGAAACGAGTGACAAAATCTCTGCTGTCTTCCATAAGAGTATTTGAGCTGTGTTTCTTAGCTCTGCAGTTATTAATTTTCTGTATGAAGTCAGTCACAGAATGTGCTTTAAATCTTCACTGAAAATGGGTGCATAACTTTTTAATTCTTGGCCTATATAACTTTTTCTAATAGGAGTTAAGAACTCTCAGAGACTTAAATCCTGTAAGACGGTAGAAGAAGGGAGAGCCCCTAATAATCACCCTGTTAAAGCAAAAAATCTAGTCTTTAAGCAGCTTGTGTGGAGATACTGACTCTCTGAACAGCAATATAACGGGTGTGGTTGCAATCTTATCCTAGCAGACATTGTGAAAGACTGATGGAAAACTATTGCTGTGAGGAGGAGATTACAAGTTAAAGGTTTCAGAGTGTAGGCAAATGCCTGCAGTCCTCTGAGCAATGTGATTTGTATGTTGTGTGTTACCACTGAGATACTTGGGAGACAGTGCATGCCTTTGCTGGAGTTTTTTGTGCTTGCTTCTGGATGCAAGGACATAGGATGCACATATGCTTTTCTGTTTCCAAGCACGTAGCAAATGTAGGACCTAAGCAGCTATACCAGCTAGAGAAGTTATTCCCTACTATTAACCTCTGTGTCTGGAATCTGCTTAGAGAAGCTAGCTAATTTAATTTAAAGAATTATTTAAAATACTATGCCCAGCAGCCACTAATGAAGGGAAGTCACAGCAGAATCAAGCATCCTTAAAAAGTCAAAATGGATGAGAGTTATAGAGTTTGGATGCTTAGGAAAACATAGGTAAAATGCTTCTATTGGGGTTCACAGGAAGAATTATGTTTCAGGAGAAGATTATATTTCTTGTATTTATCTTATTCTGATGAATTCAAGGACTGTCTTTTTAATGTGGCACACTCATAAATATTACTATTCGTATAAAAGGATTTCTTGAATTATTTTTAAAATCAAAAACTTGAAAGGAAATACGTTATACTTAGAAACAAAACAACCAAAGGATGATTTAATTAGTATTGTTTGTTTTCAGGTCCTTTAAGATAAAACTGCGTTTTGTGTGAGCACATCAGTCAACACTGTTGTTTCAGTTCAGGTGATCCTGGCAGGAGGTGTGGAACTAGATGGTCCCTTCAAACCCAAGGCGTTAAGGTCTCAAAACAGTAAAAGCTTCCTGAGACCATTGTTTTATCATCTGCTACTGCATGTCTGACTTTCTCAGTGATATATACTGTACATGTTCTCTCTAAGTTATTTAAGCTTTTTTTTTTTTTTTTTTTTTTTTTTTCCCCCACTTTCCACACACTGTGTAGTTGTAAATACTTCCTAGTCTTGAAGATTTTCCTCTTTTGGTCATATTCCCCCCCACCTTCTGTTACCCAGTTGTTATTCTACAGCAGCCATGGGGCCATTAGCAAGGTTCATTCTTATGAAAATGATTGGGATGCTTCCTTCTGTGAGTAACTGAGGCTGTCTTTATTTCTATGGTGTTTGCATGTTCTTTTTCCTCTTTATGTCATATGGTCAATGAGAACAGATTTTTGCATACTTAATGTGCTGTTCATGAAAAAGAAGCTACTAGGATTTAGGAGAGTTGAGATGTGTATGCTTCCCTAGAGATGCACAGTGCTTGCTTCACTTCCCCAGCTTACACAATCACAACTGATTTATGTGGATTAAGACTCCTAATGTCAAGACAACTGGTTGGGGTTATCCAATTGAAGGCAGAACATATTCTTCACATCTAATGTCCGAAACATATTTTTGTATTGAGAAGGCTAATCTTTCAGCAGCTCTGCAACGACTGGTTCTCTTGAATTTGGCCATACAGATAATAATTTTTCTAAAAAGGAGTACAAATAGTTTTTGTTAGTGTCCTCCTGGAAAGTACTTTATATACAGTTTAGATTAAAGAAGGTGTCCAAGAAAAATTAATGGCTTACCCTCAGTTATCACTGAAGTACAAGAAATTTGTCAGTGACTTAAATGAAAGAAGGAACCTGGTCTGTTCAATATAAAGTATATTTACTTTATCAGTAGAAAGGAGTATCACTTCCTGTCTACTAGAATTAGTCCTCACTTAAAAGGATTATTTTTTATTCCTGCCTTGTTATAGGACTAAAAAGATAGGAAAAGGTTATTTGTTGCTTGAAAAAAGTGAGTTGAAACAAGATTATAAAGTAACCTAATATTTATTATTTTGCTTGTAGTACTGTATGATGAAAAAGATACATAGTAGGGATATGTACTGTTTGTGAGCATGTATGATAAATAAATTGTCATGGTTTTAAATGTAGAAGGTTGGATTTTTTACATTTAGGATGAGTGTGAATAACTTTAAAAGATTGAATATCTTTTTTTTTTTTATTTTTCCCAGAATAACTGGTTTGAAAGTGGTAATGTAGAAACCATTGTTATTTTGTTTGGAATACCAGAGCCTTAAGAAAAAAAGATTACAATAGGGATTTTTTTGGTTTTTTCCTAGGAGGTCCATATGTAGTATATAAAAAAAAAAAAAAAAAAAAGAGAGAGAGAGAGAGAGAATTTTTTCTCTCTATTGATTCAGGCTTAAACTTGAAAAAAATAGAATTGAATAGATTTGTTAAGAACTAATTAATAACAATTTCCATTTTTATCAGGCTGTTTGCATTTGCTGCTTTTTCAATTAACAAAACTGAAGTAAGGTAGAGGAGATGAGGATTATGAATATCTGTGAATATCTTTCATGTTGCTAGGAAGCATTTACAGTGTCATTGCTTTGAACTTGTTGTCTGCAGGAGACCTGAACCCTTTTTTCTTTACAGGAAAGCTTTCCTGCTTAGTTTCAGTAGATTAAAATCGTGAGTTTCTTTAATTCTTGGATTTATATTGTGGCATTAGCAGAAATTAATCTATGGTCCTTTTATAACTGTATTAACTGAAAACAAATAGTTTAACATTTAATATAATGATTTTAGGTATTTTTATCAAAGATTTTGCATGTGAAGGTTATTAAAATTATATTTGATGCTTTAGTTTTAACAATTGCTTTAGTTAACAAGTATCTGTATTCGCAAGTACATGCAGACATAAAGCATAGAATATAATGTAGATTTTGCTGGGTTTTTTTGCTACTTGGCAAGTAAAGGCAAACTATAAAAATATGCTGATGCTGCAGGGAAACATGGTATTTCTAAGTCCATAATGAAGGACTATATTTTCACTTTTGCTCTTGAATTTTAAAGTGCTTTTATAAAAAAATCAGTGAGTAAAAATTTCAAATGTAGGTATTGGATCTTACCTGTCAGGATAGAACTTGTTTATTACAGTTTCTGATATCTATCATTGTGCTGAACACAGAATGTGGTTTACTCAAAAATAAGTCCAGCTGGTGCTGGTGAAGAACCAGATCTTTTGCTTCAAGTTCAGTCCTTTATAATTTCCACCACTGCACCGTGCCTCCCACCCCCAAATAATGAGACATGTGCCTTGTTTCTTGTACTGTCTTATAAACATACCAGCAAACAGAGTGTGCCTCTCATGTATTGTGACTTTTTTTGAGTGCTAACAGATTAAAAACAGAATAGGAATATGTGTTGGTGAAAGGAAGAACAGACCCAATTGTCCTCTTGACATCGTGGACCCCCAGGAATTCGAGAGCTGTTGTCTTTATGCTGCAAAGTATCCAGGGCATGGCCCTGTTTGTTACATGAATGTACCCTGCACAAGGAGTTCTTGATCAGCTGCTGAGTCTGTAGATGCTATTTTACTATTAATAATCTTGTTATATGTAATTGGATGATAATTCAATAAAAGAAATCCTACATTTCCTTTTTAACTATGTATTTTTGGCACTTCAGTTTTTCTGCCTCAGATTGTCCCTTGACTAGTTGCCTGTCTGTCTGTCAATCTGTCTATAACGATCTTGCAGTCACATGAATTTGTACTGTCTTTTTGTTGATATTGTCAGCAAGAATTATTTCTTTAAACTAATTTAGAGATATGTATGTACAAAATATGTTTTGTGTTTCAAGGGCTTGAAAACTACAGGTAAACCTTTTCCTGCTTTGTCTAAGACCTATAGATGTTTGTGTGGTCTGTGGTTTTTAAAAATCTGAATAGTTTTTATTAAATCTAATGTATTTTAAAGAAAGACTGAAGGTTGAATATCATGTTGAGATATATGAAAGCATAATTTCATCAGACTCTATTTTTCTTAACTATTAAATAATACTTGTTCATTCTCCTGTTATAATTGCTAGCAGAAAATTGCTTTTCAGTATCATAGGGCATTATTTGAAAATAAGCTAAGATTTTTCCTAAACTTTGAATTTTGCTACTTTCTACATTAGTGAGGAGGAGCAGAGATGGAATTTCCAGTGGTTCAGCCTTCCCTCCTTGAGCATTCCAAAACCTTAGGCTGTTTGACATGTAATTAGCTAGGCAAAAATCTGACATCAAAGTGTATGGAAGGTGATTCTTCTGGATTCTTTTACCTGCAAGGCCCCTAGAGTGGGCTGCTCTGTTTGGGGGCCAAATGGGAGACTACCCTTTTTTGGAAGCCAGAAAGGGAGAAAAAAAGAGCTTGTCACTTATTTTTCTATTTGCAAATTTTGTGTGGAAAAGATTTGCCATGCACAGTCTGTTTGCATTTACTTGTTGAAATCCTGAAGATGTGTTACAAATTGAACTACTCAGTTGAAAAAATACTGCCTTGAAGAACATTACTCTTTTAGATGCAAATAAATGTGTTGAGAGTGATGATTCCTGAAGTGTAAAGTAATTGCAGCAGTGTATGTTTGATTTCTGAGCGGACAGTTTGAGAGTGGTACAATCTACTCTGGGCTTAATACATTCCTCATTACTTTAAATTCTTCATTCAATCTTACATGCTAAAGAAATGTTAGCAGTTCTCAAAGACATCGTGAGCACAAGGAAGAAAGAAGGAATGAGAGGTTTTGGCCTATTCTGTGTAGTCAGAATGAGCAGTCATGGCCCTTAATCTGTGGATGACAAATGTAATTCAGAAGATGTGTAGTCAGAGTTAAAAGTGTGAGGGACTTCAAGGTTAAATAAAGGCAGCTAGAAAATGTATTAAGAGAATACAAAAAAAGACTGGAACTGTTCAGGGAGGAACTGCAGGGAGTCAAAAGTAATGCAGAGGGGTGAAGAGTAAGGCTGTTTTGGTTCTATTATAAGCCATACATAATGTTCTGGTTTAAATACAAAAGGATTGAATTTTAGCTTTAATTCTGAAACTAAATGTTTCTACACAAAGTGAAGCTCAGTGGAGTTTGGGAGGGTATAGTGATGCCTTCCTGTTGAAGAGGGTAACCCTATGGGTTAAAGCATTGTGCTGTGAAATGCATGATGCTATTAACTTCTCTCTCTTCGGCTGGAATTCTCTATGACATTGAGTAACATTCATCAGCGGTGTCAATGTTGACTACCATCCTCTAGTGGCGGTGCGGTTTGTCTTTAGCAGTTTTACCACAGGGTACTTCATTCATATGCAGGCAACAATTTTTGCAGAAAAATAAGGTGCATAGTGGTAGAAGATGCAGTTATTTTTAATAAATTAAAAGTTAAAAAAAGATATTTTGTTTAGTTAGTAATGTGCTCAATCTTTCCTCTGATAAAATCACTATGTTGCTCTATTCCAGTGGAAAATGACTACCTGACAGTCTTTCTGCAAGGAGCTTGCCCAGAGCCAGTAACATAAGCCTTCTTGTTTTACCTGGGCAAATTCTGAATCTGAAACATCCACTGACAGTCTCTTACAAGAGAATCCCAGACACAGAGAAAAATATAAATTCAAGTAACCAAGTTGGCATGAAGGCCCAAGATAGTAATTATAACAAGAAGTTTAGAATTAGTGCTTTGGTCTACATTTTTCTAGTGGTGTTTCTGATCTTTACTGTGCAATTTCAGTATTACACTGGTTTATATTAAAGCCAATAAAATATTTTTGTTATTTCTTTGGTGTTTTCCTGAATATCAAGCAGCTGAAACAGATTTTACTTTTCAAAATTATTTTTGTTAGTGCACAGGGATTTTTCTCTATGTATATATGTTCTGGTGTGATTCCTAAGGTCTGCCATGCATTTTTTAGCCTGTATTTTAGTAGTGCTTTAATCACAGTCAGAAGACTGAAATTGAATTATAGTAACAGTAGAGCAACACGAAAAAATCAATAATTTCTGAAACTTGAACTTTCAAAAGTCACCCAAATTATGTTTAATTAGCAAATTTGAACCATGAAAACGAAGACTGATTACTTTATTGCTCATTTTTAAGCTCAGTGGTTATGTCCTTCCTATTTCAGTGTTTGTCAGAGTAAATCTGAATTTCTATTGAGATTATCTCATTAGTGTTATTTTTTTTTAATATCTGGCTGATTAATGAGCTGTTTACCATTTATAAAAAAGCACAAAAATTTATTGAAACGAAAACCTTCCATAAAATTACTAATGACTAATTCTTCAGTGAATTGAGGCTTCAAGTAACATCAAGAAACAAGTGAATACCTCTTGTTTTCTGACAGTCCCTTCTCTTGCTGAAACCCAGGTGCTGCAGGCTCACATTGCATAGAATATACCAAATCTGATTATTGCTGATATGGTTATTTTTCTGTCATTCTGGTTATTTCTCCTGGGTATTTGTAGCAGTAACTTCCTAATCATGTATTTTCCCCCCTGATTACTTTCTCCTTTATCAAAATTAGAGTTGTTTTTCCTCACAGATGAAACACAAGCTTTTTAGAACCTTTGCGAGAAGTGCCCTTGATACTGCAGATCACTTTTATTTCTTTCATATTACTGATTTTCAAAGATTGTTTTTAAAAAAATGAATTTACATAATTATCTGCTAGGTAATTTTCTTTGTTCTAAAGATAATAAAAACCAGTGATTATTGAAGTATTAGTCTTTCATAATATTTGTAGGTGTATTTGCCTTCAGTTATAAGTAAGCACAGCAGATAACACTGTAAAGCTGAACACCATAGTTAAATTAATTATAACAGGTCTGCTGAAGGATTGTATAAATGGACATTGATACAGTGCTTCCTGTATATAGGTGTGTCTTAAATTATAATTCTGAAAAGTATTATAGAGAGTAGCAGAACTGTGTGACTTGCAGGTTTTCTGTTAACATTCAGTTACCATTTCTGGTACTGTACAAAAACTGCTGTGTTTATACTGCTTTTGAAAAGATTTATCAGTGATATCACCTCATTTTAATCACTGTAAGGGTATTTTTAACTATAAGAACTTAATACAAGATAGGAAAAATAAATTATTGTCGTACATAGTGCTTGAAAGTTTTTTAGCTAGTTGTGATTTAGAGATAATATACAAGTTGCTCCTATTGTTTGTTTATAAGCGTGTTTCATTAAAAATCCTGATCATGTGGATGCAGATTTGATTCTATGTTGTAAATTATTTTTTAAGTGACTATGGATATTTTTGAATAGCCATAAAATACTAAATATACAAGAAGATTTAGTATTTGTTTTGCATAGTAATTGCAATTGATAAATCGCAGGTTGTATGTTGAGTTTTTAGAGCTTTAACTGCTAATCTCATATGAAAATGTTGCTTTGTAGAGCAAAATTCAGGGAGAGGGCCTGGGATTCCAGAGTGAACTTGTACATTCCTTCAGGGCATTTTTGCAAGGGAGGTTGTTGTGTTTTAAAGGTAGTTGATAAGAGACCTGCACCACCAACCCCAGACCTGCACCACCAACCACCATCATGCATTAGTCTATAGAAGGTATTTGGGTGAACATACTCCTGTACCACTCCGTACCACCATTTATCCAAGTGAAATTTTTGACCATTTGCAGGATACATTATAAATCAGGGTGTCACTACCAGACAATCAGATTTGCACATTCCTTGCATAAAGTAGCTTGCCTATATCCCTGAAGAATACATCACTTAACTGTGTTTATGTGACAGTGTTGATATGCCTGGTTTTACATGAAAGTTAGGTAGTGTGTTATTTGTGTAATCATGAATTCACAAAATAGGTGGTTGTGCTTTATGTATACTGAAGTTATCTTCTCTGGACAAATCACTCAGAATAATTGAAACATGTGATTTTATTATATAGTTATTAATTAAATCAGGAGAAGGATTTTTTTTCAGAATTGGACTTTGCTACTACCTCAAGTTTTTTCAGTGTACCCGTCTCTGAGGTGCTGACAACAGATTAACATGAAACAGAGCTCTGTTGAACCTAATTATGTTGTAGCTCATTGTTTTGAGGCTCTATAAAACTGTTGCCTCCCTTTTATGAGGCTGGAGTTGCAACGAAAGGCCATAAACAGTGCCTTTTCTCTTTCCTACAGACTGAAGATTTCATTAGCTGACTCTAATAAAGGCCTGATCCAGCTGCATTTACACCTGGGAATGAATGCTTCTTTATCAGGTCTTAATCTTCAGTAGATCTAGCAGGGGCAAATGACAGCAGGATAGCTTTTGATCAGCCATAAATGTCTGAAAGCTTAATTTCTTTTAAAATTATTTGCCATTCAGATCTTGACTCAAGACATGCTTTCCTGTACTTCAGAGGAAATATTTTAAGTATGAGGGCATTATTAAAAAGCAAAACAAAACTGAAATCTTTTCTGTACTTTCAATCAGTTACCACTGGTTTCCACATCAGCTAAGGGGATTATTATTGTATGGTTTTAAATCCTCATACACTTTGGAGAGCACTAATATTTAGCATGTTTGGCCCTTAGATATAATGTGGAAAATGATGTCCTAGCTTTATTTAAACTCTGTGCTGCTTGGGAATTTAAAATTGATACATTCCTACTAAATAGGTTTCTAAATAGTAGTGTATGTACTCTGAGACTTGTTTGAATTATTTTTTCCTTTTTTATAAATATTTTTGTTTTGTTTGTATAATATACAAATGCTAAAATTATTGGAATTTTCTAGCAATTTATTTGGAAATGTTCTGCAATTCTTGAAGATGGTTCTTTTGTTTTTTTTGTTTGTTTGACGGGTATATAGAGCTCTTTTATATATATATATATATTTTTTTTTTTTTTTTTTTTTTTTTTTTGGTAGTATCTTTTGTATTATGTTTTGTATTATTTTCTCCCTGTGCTGCAAGGCAGTGAATAAACTAGAGTTCTGGATGAATTTGACTGTCTGTTTAGATGTGTTTGTGCTGCTAAGGTGGGTGTTGCTCTGTTTTACCCCAGGGTGTGAGCGGGGGCAGTTCCGCTGTGGCAATGGCCGCTGTATTCCTGCCGAGTGGAGGTGCGATGGGGCCAGAGACTGCTCGGATGATACGGATGAAGCTGGCTGCCGTGAGTGAGACTAAGACAGAGCAACCCCTTTGTAATATAAGAAATTAGGAGCTTCCAATGTGCTCAGCTGTACCTATGGTACAAGAATGAATGTTGAATTGCGAGAAAACTACTAGTTGTAATCAGATACTGCAGAATCTATTTGAGTCATATTCCATGAGCTCATTTGACTTTGGTACACAGAAAATAGAGTAGTGCTCAGCTTCTAACATGACTAACCTTTTCTTAAAAATCTGACAGTCCAATAATGCAGTTTCATATTATGACTAATGTTCTAAGTAGATGTAGAAATGTATTCAATTACTGTAGCAATCCTGAATATTGGATGTATATACAGCTACCACCAGCATCGCTTGTGAAAAATCTTTGAATTGGACAACTAACTGTACCTACTGTGCCCAAAGTGGAGTCATGCTTAGTTGTCTAGAGTTCATTGTGCTGTATCAGCATGTCAGGGACAACAATTTTATTCATATGGACTGTAATATCTGTGCACAAAGATTCTCTCAAGCTGAATGGAAAAGTTTTGAAAATGAAGAGCTTCCCTCCACAGTCTATTTTCAGGAACTTGCCTGCATTTTACCTTCTCAGTTCTAGTGTTCTTTGAGTCTTGTGGGTTGGTGCAATTATCAGCCACTTACAGATTAGGCAAATTTTTGCCCGTCAGCTGATAAGGGAGATTTAATTTATATCTGTTCTTTTTACACTGTTATTATTTCTTTGCTGCTTGACCCACGTTATAGTTGGAGGCCATCGACATGGCTTGGTAGTCTGACTTGTTGCTTAGCACTTTAGTTCCAAAAGAAACTAGTGTAGTCCTGGGTGGAGAATGCCTTTAAACTGGCAAAACAAAATGGTATTGTCCCACAGCAATAATGAAAATTAAACTTCATTAAATAAAAATTAAAAACCAATATGTTAATTTGCTATGGGTAGTGGGGCACGAGTGCCTAGCAAGATTGTTTGAAACTGATCTGAGGTTGAATTCATACTAAAAGATTATTCTTTGGTTCTTGAAGCAGGACTTAAAAAAGTATGCATGAAGTACATATCTGTAGTATGTGATCAATATTATCCCTTTATTAGTTTACTACTGATGTTATTTTGTACTTTTCAACTCTAAATCTGCAAATTTTTTTTATTTTCTCCCTTGACAATTTGGTTAAATTGGCAGTTGTGCTTGCATATCATCCCATGAGCACAAGGTGTTTCAAGTTGACCTTCTATTTCTGCAAAAACACAATCCTTAGAACAGAGATGGTGAAGACCAGAGTCCTGTTTACTGGACTGTATTGTACTAGGGTTTCTTTCAGGAGTATTAACTAGGGATGGAGTAAGCTGTGACACAGTTTCAAACATTAATTTTGATCTTTCTCTTTAATGGTTCCCTGTTTGTCTATTTGAAGAGTACATAGTGGAGCTGGAACAACATTCAGCATGTTCTGATCTGACCTTCACTTTTGCCTCATGAATTCACAGGGAAGAATCATGAGCTTGTTTTGGGAGATCGTGTTCTTACCAGGGATAAAGCAACTGAGGTGGAGTGAGAGCAATTGAACAGACCTCTGTGAGACTGGGGAAAGTAGTGTGACTGTATACAAAAATTAAAAAAAGAGCCCTGCCAGAGGGCAGTTCAGAACCTGAAAAGTTTTTGAGGTCTCCCTTCTAGAGGAGCTTGTGTCTCCAAGAGAAGACATAAGGCTAAAGAGTCTATGCAGGACTTTACTAAGCTGAATTTTGCCTTTGAGCATCTTTTTGTGAGTCCACTTTTCAGTCTTTGGTCTGTCTGTTTGATCTGCTAAATGCTTCATGTGTTTCATGGAAGTTACAGTTCATTGACACTTGCACCTTAGAACTTCTTTTCCCTTATGCAATTATTTTATTTGAAAGTGCTTTTGCAGATGTCTTTGAAATGACAACTTTTTTTATTGCTTACATTAGCACAACCTACCTGTGAAGGAAATCAGTTTCAGTGTCAGACTGATGGGGAATGTATTCCACAGTCATGGGTTTGTGATGATGAGGAGGATTGTGAAGATGGCTCAGATGAACATCAACAGTGTCGTAAGTATTTTAACTTCCAGTGTTATACCAGCTTTGTGAAATAATGTAACTTACATAGCAGCATATTGAGAACAGACAGATACAAGCCCTCTGTAAATATAGAAGTGTCTCTAAAGTATTTCTAGAAATAAAGTAATCTGAAGTCTGAAGTAGATAAAATACAGAAAATATATCTAAAAAGATATCTCCAGGTCTTGAAATCTGAAAATTACTTATGTTTCTTTTAATTAAAAAGAGAAAAATATAAAATATAAAGTGTACATTAATTTTATACTTGATAAAAATTTAGTAATTTCAGAAATGGTGAAATATGCACATTATGGTGTCTGCTGTATTCATTGGCTAATAAAATTCATAGTGGCATCTCAGAACTATATATAAGAAAATAAAATTCTTTTTAGACAACTTTGAAATTTATTTGTATATAAAACAGGAGGAATTATCAGTAATCAGCAAACATTGATAAATATTCTTTTATGATTTTCAGCAATGCTATTTAGTAGCATTATTATTTAATTAATATATTTAATTAATAGATTATTTAATTAATGGAATTAACAGAGCCATTATTTCACACACTCAGAGAGGAGAAATATCTATAATCTTGGTGTCTGGTGGGGGTCTAGTCTTTCATTATCATTTGGACAACTTAAACTCAGAACATAATTCTGATTAGTATTTGGCTTTAAGCATGCTAAACACTATATTATTCATGTCTGAATTGCTGTTTTCAAGTAAAATGTTTACTGTTCTCTGTGCAGTTTAGATCAAGAAAATAATTTGACAGCCTAACTGCGACAGGTTTGCTCTTTTCTTAGTACTGATAGACAAATAAAACATATTACTGTGGCTTAGAATTTCATGACTAAGCATTTGAAGGGCTATAAGTACATGCCACAGTGGTGAGCAGTAAACTGGGATGATTACTGCACCAAATTACATTCTCTGCATTGTTGCAAGAGACAAGAGAACAACTGTAGTGTTCTGAAGGATGGTTTTTCTGCCATTTCTAATATTAAAAGTTACTCTATGATGATGAAGATGAAGATAAGATTAATTCATTTTCATTTTGATTGTAAGATAAGATTAATTCATTTTCATTTTGATTGTGTGTATAATTTTTGATTACTTCTTTGAACTAAACAGCTCTGGAACTACTCACCAACCTCTGGGGAGGTTAAAATGTTTATTTTGGAAGGATTTTGCTCCTTCCAGACTCGGTTTTTGCTTTTGTATCTTGATTCCATCTTCATCCACTGAGGAAGGAAAATTTTGGGTGATAGATAACTAGCTTTTGCTCCCTGCTTCCTCTGAGAAGGTGTCAGCACAGCTGCTGGTTATGTTTTAACTAAAGAATCTGTAGATACAAAATGCAAAGTGAGCAACAGCTCTGAGTTTGACTTTGAACTGGGTCACTGTAACATTGTTCAACATGTACTGGTTAATCATGAATGTCTGCACAGTGGCACGGTGCTGCTGCCATTTTTGAATCATCACCTGGTATTTGTCCTTGTTGTTCTGAAGGGACTTTTTATCTCGCTGTTTGGAAAAGCTGGAGGAGATTTTCCTCCTTGAAATACTAAAAGTTTTTCTTGGGAAAACTGGCTGACAGCTCTGGATGTCATACATGCAGAAATTTGTTTTACTTTACTGTCTGGCTCTTCTTTTTCCTCGTGAGGCTGGTATCCCAGTAGCTGATCTTATTTTGGGAACACTGCTGACAGAAGAAGGCATAGAGAATCCCTGTAGAGCAGCAGATGACAAGATGCCAATGTATAGACTGGGATGATGTTGAGATACAATATAAGTTTGAAAGAAACAAATGTGCAGGTGGCAGAGGGAAGGAAAAGTTAGTAGTAAGCTTGCCCTTCATCCATACCTTTACAGATTTGTTAGTTTACCTAAGAACTGAAAGTGTAGTTTAGCTGTAGTGGAATCAAAGTGAACATTTTATGTGGTTTTTTTTCCTGACTGCTGTCAAGAGGAGAGACATAATAATTCTCAATTCTCTATTAGTTACATATGCCAACTATTCCTGACTGTTGAGGCCCTGGCTGTATTAGAAAGCAGCGCCTTACCTCTAGCTCTGCTGTGTTTACATCCTGACATTCCAGTTGACTGAATAACTTACAATTACTGACATATTTAGACCCAGTATATAAAATAAGAGAAAACTTTAAATCAGGTAGAATTGGTAATTTAATATTTTAGGCAGAATAATTATAGGGAGGTACTTTTTAACCTAGAGGTCAATTCTTCAGTGGAGAAAAGCAGTGACCTTGCAGACTGCAGGAGCCCTCCCAGAGCTATGCTGTCAGCTATGTGCTTGTCAAGTGCTCTTTCATCCCCTTGAGTACACGAGATACAGGGGGAGAAAGTGTTTTACTGATATTTATGAGAAACATGAAGTAGTTAAAGAGGAAGTAAGATATTTTTCCTCATTAAAACCCTTGGTTGGTAGGGAAGACTGATAGTGTGCCTGTTTGTTGCAGCGGGGAGGACATGCTCGAGCCAGCAGTTCACGTGCTCCAATGGACAGTGCATCCCGGGCACGTACTGGTGCGATCGAGTGCAGGACTGCGCCGATGGAACAGACGAAAGAGCCTGCCGTGAGTCTTAATCCTAGCACGAGATCTGGTTTCATCTCATCTCTCTGTGGCATTTTAATACATTTGTAAGATTAAAGGGCTTGTTGATAGACAGGATGACCACAATATGCTTTTTGTTACAAGAGTTTCATTTCAGATTCTTCTGTGTATTAGAGCTGATGTTCTGATACAGATCTGTTACCACAGAACTGAAGTGCAAACTGCCACCACAGGATCAGGTCATATTGTTTCTAATTGTCTAAAATAATATTAATATTGCACTGTAAAAAGGCAACCATCTGTAATTGTCTTATGGCTTTGGGACACTCAGAGCTAACTTTACTGAAGTTTTTAATGTTGTTTTTGCATACTCCATATGAAATCAGTAGTAGTTATAACCTGTACAAAAAAGCAAAATTTGACTCCAAATGACTTATTTGAGGAGATTTGATCCCTTCAAAAGCATTTTATTCTAGACTGCAGCTTCCTGTGGACATGATTTAGCCATACTGCATTCAGATGTGTTGTTTATATTGTGCCAATAAAATGCAGATAGACAAGTAGTTTTTTTTTCACTTTAACTTCCCCAGGGTTGAGGCTGCCTATCTGGTGACAGTCTTCCTAAATTCTGGCCTAGGTTGAATATTGATGGAAAGGAAAGCTGGCCACAGAATAAAGGCCATGTCTTTCATGTTTTTGTCTAATACCTACACAGGAGTGTGTAACAGGCAAGTCTATTAATTGTTAGTATCAAGGAAAAGTTTCACACATCGTGAGTGACATCTAACGTGCAAGCTGCTATTCTAGCTGTTAGAACATAGTGTGCCTTTGGGGAGCAAACATAACTGTAAACTTCACTTAGAACCAGACCCAGGGCAGGAGATAGGAAAAGAGGCTGAGGTGGTGATGGATGGACAAAGAAGCAAGAAATGAAATTTTGTTATTGGCTGTGCTTAGGGAAGGAAAGGGCATAGCTGCATTAAGGAAGACTATATAGTCATCCAACATCTAATGTGGTTTATCCTTGGCTCACAAGTGGCTAAAATTGTCCCTATGTAGAATGAAAGGGGATTTAGGGCTATATAACACTCTGGAATAAAATGTTGCTAAATCATCCAGCTTGGAATTTTTTATGTGATAGACCCACAGCCACTTCTGAAGTCACCAATACAAATGGCTAAAGGCCAAGATCCGATGTACCCTATCTCATTGCTGGAAGAATATCTTCTGTAGATTGACATTTTATTCTCTTAAAGTTTAGAGTAAGAAATGAAGTTGGTAACTTAATTTAGCAAATCTGTCACACATGAAGAAAAAAATCCTGAACAAAAGATATCTGTTTTAAAAATGTATTATCAGTGAATTAAAGAACTGGAACTGCTGAGCATCTCTGAGAAACCTGTGAGTAGTCATTGAATACAGTGTGAAATAGCCAGGTGCCATGATGTGATTGTTATAATGCACTAAATTTGTGTCAGTCTGGGAGTTGAATCCTAAGGACGATACTTAAAATTCTTTCTTCAAACTAGAAGCTGCTGTGATGTTTGAAAATTGAAGTACACATTTTATTTCATGTTTAACATTCTCAGCAAGGCAAATTAAAAAGGCAACGAGGAAAGGCCTCTCTAGATATATTAACAGAAGCACTCTACTGCTGTGGGGGAAAGGCAGTCATTGCTGCATCAGCACATAGGCCCCATGACTGTTGTGGGGGCAGCATATTTAGACCCAAGGAGAGGGACTGCCTCCTGTCATTCAACAGCCTCTAGTCTGGTTTATTAGAGAATGTGTTGACAGTCCCTCTGAGACAGAAGAATGACTGTGACGTGGAACCTTGAAAGTAGGTTGGACTAGTTTAAAGAAATGTGACAGTGCTGAAGACAAGAATCCAAGAATATAATGACAAGATTCTTGAGGAAGGCTGGTTAATTTTATTGCCTTTTTGTCTTTGCAAGGCTTGGAACTTTCAACAGAAGCCATAAAATAAAATTTATAATTTGGTGATTTACGATTAACTGTTTAGTACAGATTAGTGTAAGTGATTTTTGGAGCAGATTCTAAGACTTGCTTTGAATGTTCATTTTTTCCCAGTGTTTAGTGTCTTTCCTTTTCCACGTTATCTGATATAAACAAATGTAAGAGGAATAGTACTATTTTGGCCTTTTCCTTTTTCACTAAATTCTTCTTATTTAATTTGAACTAAAAGTTTTCATAAATAAAAATGAAACACCCATGAATAACACAAGAATAAAGCTATTTATAATTGATTCTGGTGTTTCATGGAGCATAACAAAATGCAAACTTACGTCTCTTTACTTATGCTTTGCACTCACTCATCTGTCTGGAAACAGATTTATATTGTAGGGAAGATAGTTTTATTCTTAAATAAGTTACATTATTTAAGAAAGTAGTCAAATACAAAATGTCACCAATAAAAAGTAAGTCTGCAATTAAACATGTAAAAAAGAGAACAAAGGAATTTAGAGCCTTAGTCCATTTTATTGCTAATGGGATTAACAGCAAGGGAAACCTACCCATGCAGAGGCTAAGATAAGCATCAGAACAATGCTTCAGCCACAGGTCATACAATTAGTGCACTGGAGCTGTTTTGATTCCATAAAATTATGGCTTTTAATTTTTTAAATGCACCTGTCAGGCTGTTTTCTGGCTTTTAAAAATAGTCAGCAGCTACCAAATACTTTAATTTTAAAACTTTAGAAACATAGAATGAAATGACAGACTATTTGGGGTAGCAAATGCTTTTTGGGAGTAGGCAGCCAATACTGGTATAATTTTCTATTATTACATACTTTATTTCTTTCATGTAAGATAGAATTCTCTCTCATGCCTCAGCTTCATAGTTGAAGAATTAAAATCCCAACCATGTCCATTTTGCTTTGCTGTGGCAGAATAACCTTTCTAGATACTACTCTGAGCACTATGCTGAGAGTGTGAGGGAGAAAGAGGCAGTACTTTAAAGACATTGTTTGAAGCTAGTGGGCCAAGTGTGGGCCAAGATACACTGAATTTTTGATTCTAATTTTGGTGTTGAGCTGCTGCTAGAGGTCAGCTGCCTAACTGTGAATTCCTGCCTTTTGTTTGCTATGCTAAATAGCTGTTGTGGTCAGGAAGTGGGCAGCCAGTTCTGGGATTAATTTGCAGAGACCAGGGTGAAAGTGAACAAAGAACAAGAACTGAAGAGATCTTAAGGGGTGCAGTCCAAGAAAGAAGAGAAAGGCCATAGTCAGAGACTAATATTCTGGATGTTGGACAAATTACATGTAGCAGCTATAGGACAATGGCGAAGTTCAGGCTGAAGGAAATGTCTCCACCAGCAAGAGTTTGGGGCAGGGAAGTAGTGAAACTGGAGCAATCTAAGGCAGGCAGCCAAAGGCTGGAGTCTCAGGGATCAAAATCAGCACTTAAGGCCCAGAATGAGGGTCTGGTCTGTCTGCCAGCTCTGAAAGCATCTCTGCTATGAGCACTGCCTGGTATCATGTAGCTCATAGGACTCTTGGGCTTGGAGTAAGTCTCCCTCCTGGTGTCTCTGGTAGGCAGTAGCTGTCTGGGCAATGTTTTGACCACCTTCAAGTCAGTCACAGAGCATGGACATTTTTTCCATATGCCCCCTACAACAGAGACAGTATGATCAATTTCTCTGATTGTTATCAGCTCTTGCACAGCTGTGGGATTTTATAGTCAAATGCACTAATCTTGGATCAGGTGTACAGAGAAATCTTAGTTTAAATAAAAATTCAAATAAAAGCTAGGTAATGTTTCTTTTGCAAGCTCCAAATGCAGGGACTGATGTAAGATCTTTCCACTTAAATTTAAAATGTCGTGATACTCACTTTCCAACTTTGTTTGCTGGAGAGCTTTTATTAAACTGGATTGTACAGGCCTTTCAGTTTAAGGAAATAATCCCATTCCTCCCCTCTTGCTGCCAAGGTTCAGATTATTCTTTTCATTTTAAGAAGTCCCCATTTGGTGATAGGAGTTGAAGAACTAAGCTAGTGTTTTCTAAATTTTGGAGAGAAAGAAAGTCATGGGGTTTTTGCAATTGCAAGGACAGTCATTCCTTTGTTTTCAGATATCCTAGTATTGTTATGGAGTTCTATTTTGGCTTCCTTCATTCTTTCAGCATTGAACCCTCACAGAAGCCAGCATTTCTTCCTTGATTCTTTTATCTCTTCTTTTTCTCACATAAAACTAACCCAGCTACTAAGGAGCTGTCCTGATGGCACAGATGATCCTGAACCATGCAGTGCATTGGCTACAGCCTTTGGTGTCTCTCACAGCCTTACCAATTTTCATGAGGCTTAGTTCTTAGTGCCCCAAATAATTAAAACCAATTTATTAAAATAATATGCTATAAGGTGCAAAGAGTGCAATCTACAATGCAGAATGCAGGGGAAAATATCTTTCAGATCAGTGATCAGGCTGTGATCAGAACTATTATTTACTAATCTTGGTCTTTTGATCAGGGATTGGAAATGGGATTACTTGTACAGAGTTAAAAATTAAGTAAATCTCCATTAGACTTTCAGAGAATGTTCTTGCTTGTGCAAGTACAATTAAAATAAAGAATCTGTACACCAGTTTTGAAAAGAGAATAAGAAAAAAAAAAAGCGTTCATACACATTCTAGTAAAACACCAATTTATTCAGAATGTATATTTTGAAGTATCTTCAAAACATCTTTACTTATGGCTCTTCTTGGTATATTTTGTAGTGACTATACAATACACTAGACTTTATAATATAATGAAGATTTTGCTAGGCTGAGGGCATTTCCAGGCCTGCTGCTGGAGAGGACTTTGATAAAGTTTCCCTTCTTGTAAGGGAGTTTAATGTAAGCTTGAGAAAATCTGATTACTGGCTGGTTTCTTAGTCTGCCTGGGCATTCTTGAAGAAACAGGAAGTGCAAGGCAATGGGTTCCATTTTTTTTTTGCTTGACATCAGTCCATTAGAAACAGTTTGGAACATCACTGGAGGTATTTCTGTGGGATATGAAGAAAAGTGAGGATAATTTAAAAACTATCCATTGTACATCCATTTACAAGCACATACCATGTATTCTTCCTTTTCTTCCATCTGCCTATAGTACAGTGTACTGCCATAGCTGTTTCTGCTGGGCAGAACTGATGGTTCCTCCCTGTCATGCCTTCTCTGCTTTCGGACAGGGAAGAAGAATTAATTCCATGGTGAACTTGTAACTTGACCCCAGGTCAGGCCTTTCTTCAGGTCTTTCTTTAGTCCTTTCTGTAGGCAGAGCTAACACTTCAAAAACCATGTTATTTCCAAAGAATTATGAATTTGCTCTAAGCCAAACTGAGGCAAGAAAAAGATGTATTAGAAATGTGATTGTCTGGTTGAGAAGTGGGACCAAAGAATGCTTAGGACACATGATGACATTGTCAGACATTCAGAATGGAAGATTGGGAGCTATCACTAGAAGACCACAGGCAGTAATGCTGTAGCTGGAACCCTGCTAATCTGCAACTACTGGTCTTTGATTAGGCACACACTGTTTCTATGTGCAGGTTGCCTCCGTATATTAACTCCAGTGAAAACAAATGAAATGAAAATGAATCAGCTGAGGGGGGATAGTCTGGCTAGACTTGTAGTGGACCTGAACACAGATATTTATCCTCTCATTTTAACAATTTAACAGTTAAAATCATATAAGCCTCTTCCTTAGGTAATTGAAGTCTCATGGGAATGTGATAATACACAGAACAGCAGAAGCAAACAAGTTTGCCACTGTCTGGAAAAGCTGCAGGTTTCTTTATATCTGCTTGAAGCAATTTCATAACCCATGTTTTGGATTCCAAGGGTGTGAATGAAAATGTGCCTGAGAGCCTTCTCCATCTGCTTTATTAACTCCTAGAGAAGTTCAAGTGGGATAAGAATTCAAACTGAAAACCTAAAAGGTGTAAAATGTATGCTCTGTGTCTTGAGTTCATTTATCTTCTCTATAGAGACAAAGGTTCAATCAACCCAATTTCTAAAATTACCAATTCTTTGCTTTCTTATTTGCCATTTGACTGAAAAATGTAATTTTTGTCTACATAGCAATGAGCTAAATTATGAGCTCATATTCTCCTACTCAACTCTAATATGTGCATATGCTTAATTTATTGGATATTTTCACTGAATTCACTGACTGCTTGTATGAATAAGTGTTTTCAAAATTTGTTTAAAGTCATTTGAAACAATCTCTTGCATTTGCCTGTAGGTCATCTATATAAGTAGAATATCCAAAACCTAAAAAGACATCATTTCTGCAGAATCTGTTTTCTTTTGTGAAAGGTGAAGCAAGTAATGAAAACCAGCAGTTCTAACATTTTTCATGGAACATGGAAATTTAATATCCCTGGCTTAATTGGAACAAAACTATAAAAGTCTGAGGTCTCTGAGTTTGAGAACTCAAGACACTTTAAGAGGACCTAGGAACTGTAAATTTCAGGAAATCCTTTGCTATCTGAACACTTTTATTAAGATCAGGATAGTGTAAAACTGAGGTATAAATAAAACAAATGTTTAGTGCTTTCTCTCCTTTTATGTTCCATTGCTTTCTATCAAATTGTAAGCTGTTTGGGTTGCAAATCTTTTCGGGGTCTGGAAAAGCATTTAGTTTTTCTCTTGATTTGACAAAACCTTGCAAGCAGCCATCTAGGGGTTTTCTTTAATATCTGTTGGAGAGGACAGTATACTGTGTAAATGGATTAAAAGTATCGGACTACTAGTAATGGAGTATTGTATTCCTTTTTTCCTTTAAACCAAGGTATTCTGTTGACACTAAATGCATATGACCCATTGTAGTCTAATTCCATGCTAATATAAAGGATTTTTGTTTCAGACTACCCAAGATGTGAACAGCTATCCTGTGCAAATGGAGCATGTTTTAATGCAAGCCAGCGATGTGATGGCAAAGTTGATTGCAGAGATTCTTCTGATGAAGCTAACTGCAGTAAGTCCTCCTATGCAGAGTGATCCCAACCAAATTTGCTTTATAGACCTTCTTTTGGAGTTAAACACTGTGCTTTTCTGACAGATTTTCTGTTTGTGTTTCTGTGCTAAAATCTTTTTCAGCACGTGGATGTACCAGTACTCAGTTCCAGTGTGCTAATGGAGAGTGCATCCCGCGAGCCTTTATCTGTGACCACGATGATGACTGTGGAGATAGGAGTGATGAAAACTCTTGCAGTATGATGTTTCTTCCCCCCTCCCCCCCACTCTTTTAACTCTTTACTAAGACCTGGTTCAAGCAGATGGCAGGAACCAGATTGCTTAGCTGTACAGCCATCAAAAGCTAATCACTATTCTACAAGTACTCTTTTGTATAGAAAGATGAAAATTGCAGGTGCTACTTTTTTAGACTTTGTCTTTGCTGCTAAGCTCCTGGGTATGTTGCTACTGTTTGAATTTGCTGGATTGAGTGACAGTCTCGTCATTCTTAGTACATATAGTTACACTTGTGTTGTTGTCATCTTCTTAATTTCAGCATGAACCAAAGGTAATTCATACCTAAATGAGAAGAAACCAGCAGTGTTTGCAATATATACAAAATATATAACTGCCTAAATTTTTTAGGAGATATAATATATGATCATATATGAGACAATATTGTTATTTTTAATATTTTAGCCACTTAGAGCAGTTAGATTTTCTTACATTTCTTTCCGTAGCTTATGCAACTTGCAGAGGCAACTTTTTCACTTGCCCAAGTGGCCGTTGCATTCATCAGAGCTGGATTTGTGATGGAGACGATGATTGTGAAGACAATGAAGATGAAAAAGGATGTGGTAAATACTGTTGCTAACTTCCAATGGTATTTTCAGAGGAAGATGACACTATGATGTCACGATCACATAGATGACCTACATCTATGAAATTTAGATCAGTCAAGATGTTCTGAATAAATTTAATTCCCTTTAAAACCTTAGAATTTCACCTTCATTTTTTCTTTCTTTAACTTTGGCAATATTTTTGTTGTTGTGTGTATGAGAATTATTGTGATACTGAGTATCATGCAAACTAAGTTTATCACATAGCAATACATATGTATTTTCTTTATATATTCTCTTTTGTATTTTGTTTTGGTTCTTCTGCCAGTGGAGATTTTTCAGGTCATTTGTTAAGACACATGGGGCTTCTAATAAAAAAACCCATTGATTCAAAATGAAATTAACTCTGATCCTGCCAAGATTTGTCATGTGAGAAACAGCAGCTTTAATGAATCAAAGTGTGAATGAGATTTCTTTTTCATTGGCCTTTTCTATGATGGATATTATTCTCTTTATCCAGATAGCATTTATGTATTTTGGAACCACAAAACTATAGTTCCATTTCTGGTGCACTGGTTAATTTAAAGCTAAATGATGTTACTATTTCTAACAAAACAGAAAACTAAAAGTATTCATGTGTTGTCTACCCCAGTATCTTTGGCATTGTAGTTCGAACGTAAAAGAAAGCATGACAAGTAAATATAGATAATATTTCTTTATAGTCTTTCCCAGCTGTGTGCAAGAAACAGAAACTGGATATTGAAGGATAAGAGATGCTTTGGGAAGCTGTTACAGAAGAAATTTTAGTATTTGAAGCCTACTCTTCATTATTCTTGTTTTTCTTTCCCACAGAAAGTGGTCACCATGAATGCTACCCCGGAGAGTGGGCCTGCCCTGGATCAGGGCATTGCATTCCAATTGGGAAAGTGTGTGATGGAACTGCAGATTGCCCTGAAGGAGAAGATGAAACTAACATCACTGCAGGCAGACACTGCAGTATGTATTAGAATGAAAAACATACACAGCATAACAGAAACATCAGCATTGACATATCTTTACATTCACCTTTTGTCTCCTAAACAATACTGAAATTTTGGAAGCTCACTATTTTCATTGGCACTGTTTTGACTGGATGATCTGAAAGAGGCATATATGCTGCAAAGAAACCATTTGTTTTTAAAAATTTGTACATGAAATTTCACAAATAAGGATTTTAACTTGCTCTCCATATCCTAAAATATGTCAGGGAATGGTGTGCTATATGCCTTCTTTGTTTATATATCTGTTTGTCCCTTTGTGTAAGCAAGATGTAATGACTTGTGCTGATCAGAATACAGCATTGAATCAGTATATCCTAAGCTTTGACTAATTCACTATAAAGATTAGGATTTTTAAAAATATCTTTTTACCTAGGATGTCTGTTTCTCCAGTTAGTGGTGCACTGGATTTTTTCTGTTGGAGGCAATGAGCATGCATAGTTCCTGTTAATTTCACTCTAATCCTACAAATATCAAATCCCTCTGAGGACAAGGACTGGTGCATTTTAATTTTTAGGAAGATTAAAATTCCTATTAACAAAATCATGCCTTTTGGAATAGGAGGACAGAAAAAATAAGAGGAGATGAAACCTTGTTGTAAAAAAACACCTCTCTCTTTGCTGAGTGATTTGGTAGTTATGGCAGATATGAGATGCAAAGCAAGGTATTTAACAGAAGAGATTGAGGAAGAGGAAGATGATGACTTCTCCTTTGTGAAGTATTTTGCAATCATAACTTACTCACCTGTCCCTGAATTGTTTATTAAATAGTAGTAGAAGGAAAAGGAGAAGTAGTGAAGGCAAAAAGAGGGAGAGAGAAGGAAAGGATAAAGAAGTATTTGTCCATGAACACAATGCATACAGTATATTCCAATACATTGAAATGATATACATATACTTCTTAATATAACATAGTAGGGGTTTTTCACATAGAAAAGTAAATGATGAGGTTATGTGCCAATAGATGGAGCTCAAGGATATGTTGCTCAAAGTAGGTCTTCTGGAACCAGGGAAAGTTTTGGTACATTGCATGCAGATGGCTTCCTCTGGTCACCTTTTTACATAGCAACAGCATTGCCATCGGTGGTACATACAAGATTGATGTTTATCCTTTAACACTGTTCTAAAAACCTATTAAAAACAGTACCTTCCCTTCTGTGTTCCATGCCTTTACTTACATGTATGTGATTTTGTGGAACTTTGTACCTAATTTTCTCTGCAGATTAGTTTTAAGAAGCTGTACCTGAAATTGAAGGCTCACCACAGAAAATACTTCAGCTTTGTAACTCTTAATAAGGCAGAAAGCTGTTGTACTGGTAATAGGTTTGTTTCTGAAATACTTTATTTGCCTTTCAGACGTCTCACGCTGCGCTGCGCTGAGCTGCCAGTATCGCTGCCATTCCTCTCCATCAGGAGGGATGTGCTATTGCCCTGCAGGATATACAATAAGTAGCAATGACAGTCGTACTTGTATTGGTGAGTAAAGTCCAGGCTTTACAGATATCCAGTACCTTCTCACAACCCTTTTGGAAAGTTTGGATTCCAGCAAGGCGAGTTAGTTTGAATTGGGTGGATGTGCTGGCAAGTAGAAAATCTCAGGTGTCAGCAAATGTGAAAATTTTAGTAGCACAATGGCAGCATGGTGACACGGAAACAAACCAGAGAGATATCACAAAGACCTCTTTCACTTTGACCTAAAGACATAGTGACAGCATGATTAGGTTTAAAAATATGTACTGCTGGATGGCTGGTTTGTTATCAAAAGTTTTTACTGGTCTTTAAGTGTTTACATAGAGAGAGTTTGTTTCTGCCTCAGTGATGTGTGTTACATGCCTGGGAAAACAGTTTACGATGTTGGATTGTTTGTTGCTTTTGGGAAGTGGCTGTATGTATGTATACAGTAGAACATTATACTTGAAAATAAAAAGGGTGTTTTGTGTTTGCACTGTGGAAAAGTTGTGTCTTCTGTGAGGTTTCAGTATATACATAATTTACATGAAAAATAATATTTACAAGAATGCAAAGGTAACTGTAAAGCTTGGTAGCACAGATGATTTATCTCAGTAGCTGGCAATTGAGTAACTTCAGAATCATGAAAGTTAGCACTGCCTAATAAAAGAAAAGAGGTAAATACCTATTATGAGTTTTCAACCCAGGCTATGTGTTTGAGCTATTAAAAATATTTCAGATGCTTAGTCTCTAATGAGATTCTTGTATTTTTGAGAATACTGGGCTGTATAAGCTGCAATGGCAGAATGGTTGCTCTTTGTAGAGACAGAGAAATAAGGCACACAATTTCATCCATTTTTCATGCTTTTGTGGGAAATACATGAAGGACGTGTTCCCAAACCTGGTGGAGCCTCAGTGAATCTTCTGTTGTGTTTTGACAGCCCTGTAAACCTAGTTATCAGATTCTGTCTTGTAAATCTGAGTCAATGTATTTTGGTTTGTGGAAATCTAGGCATATATTTGTAGTTAGAGCAAAACTTGGCATGAAGGAATGGCTGACAGTCAGTATTGTATAATTCCAGATCCAGTACTCTACCTATATGGTATTTTGCATGCTAAGGGAACTTTTTCTTGTTGGTTCTGGTGCACAGACAGCTTTTAATTGTAATCAGATACCTGTTAGCATGGTACTAAATCTGAGCTAATAAACACTGCCTTCAAGTAGGACTTAAAGGCTTAAGCACTGCACTAAAATAAAGGTGGGGCTCACCTTCAGAGTGGGCTTAAATCCAGCCAAATCTTTGTGTGTGCCAAGTGTAAAGATCCTTTGCAGGAAAAATACTTCATAGAGATATTCTGTATTATGGAAAGTAGACAATGATGTCCCTTCAAATGATTTTTCCTCTTCTCCTGGCAGGTGTGGTTTAGATAATTTTTGGTTGGTTGGTTAGTATTTTCCCGGGGGTGGGGGGCAGAAGTGCGGGTAGGTCCTTGGGCAGGACACACAGGTTTTTTGTTATCCAGAAATACAAAACTGAAACCTTGTGGAAAAACATGCAAATGCTCTTTCCTCATGCTATAGTTTTGCAAATAGATATAAAGCAAGCAGAGAGGACAAACTTGCAGCTTCTTAAATACAACATAAATTTTATACAAAACATTTTTATAAATATGCCTTATTCACTTGTCAGATTTTGATGACTGTCAGATGTGGGGTGTCTGTGACCAGCTGTGTGAAGATCGTGTGGGACATCACCAGTGCCACTGTGTGGAAGGTTATTTCCTAGAGCATCACAGGCATTGTCGGGCCAACACTTCAGGTTAGTGTACTTCAAGTGTCTTGCTGAAAAAACAGATAGAGCTAGGTAAAATGGGGTCGTTTTCATGTCTGTGCCACACAGAACTCTTTGATTTTAACTCTGCCCTTGAGGACTTATGGTCAGGACAGCTTTCAAAATATCAGCAAATGTCAGAACTCTATATGTGCTGGTGTGTATCAGTTGGTGTTGATTGCCTCATCAGCGCTGCCTCTCTTCTAGTCAACAAATGTCTTTTAGGCTCCATTACGTTTTCAGCACTCCTGACTTCAGAGTTGGGAGGTTATTGCCAGAGCACTCCTGAAAAAAAAAAAATCTTGTTTCTGTGAGAGACAGTTTTCTGTCATGCTCTCTATGGAACTTGGTGTTGTCAAGGAATCAGGAAACCTCATTTTTTTCTAGAATTGTGCCAGAAGATGGTTTTGCTGAATGGTGAGATCAAACACTTGCCTGTGAGAAAAGCCATGCTCTTGGCTTTGAGTGTCCCAGAGTCTGAACTCTGAAGAATACTTGTCTCTCAGAGCATAGTTCCTCATCAGCTGTAGGCTGCTGCTCCTGACCTCCTGCTCAGTTCTGAAAGCAAGCCCCAGGAAACTCTGCTTTGTGGAGATGTAATGTCCTAACAGGCCTTTGTGTAAGGCAGGTGATCCTGCCTGTGGAGAATCAGTGGGAATGGGAGTTCCTGCTTGGCATAGCTGATTAGCAGTCTTGTTTCTTAGAAAAGTAAGAGCTGCTCAGTCCCCTTCCCTTTCCTTCTTTCTTCAGCTGCATCTGTGGACCAGTCTTCAACTCACCATTTTCTAAGTATTTCTGTCTTATAAATGGGACAATTTAGTACCTGCTATAAGTCAGTTTCACTGAGTTCATTTTAGCTTTAATAGAAATAGTCTTTTGGTGTTTTCACAGGGGTTTTATGAAAGTTGTACCTGGTAGGGCTTTAAATAGCTGTTCCTGCCTCATTTGCTTGAAGTGTACAAACCAAAGGCAAATCACAGAAAGTTAATGCTCCCATAGAAACATTTATACAGGTTGTAGTCTGAACACCTATTGAAAACTTTGTGTCCAGTGTGTATGAACCAGTATGTATATAGTGCAATGCCCCTTTGCAAAATATCTTGCCTGCAGAGTAATCATATCTCTGTCATCCCTGCTTTCAGCTGGTGTTGCGTCAATTATTTTTTCCAATGGCCGTGATTTGCTGATTGGAGATCTTTATGGAAGAAATTTTCGTACTTTGGTGCAGTCACAGAATCGTGGGATTGCAGTTGGAGTGGACTTTCACTTTTACTTGCGCAGAATATTTTGGACAGACACAGTGCAAGATAAGGTGGGTAGAAATTTCAAGAAGAATGTATTTCTGTGTACCTGGAAGTAAAGAACTGCAAGAGGCAGAATGTGTTGATAGGCCCTCATTTTTGAGAGCCAAATCTGGCTGTATTTTTGTTTTCTAACAAAAAAGCTCCTTGAAATGTTTTATGTTAATGACTGTATTTTTCCACTATACTATTACATGTGACATATTAAACAAAGAATCCTATTATATGGGAATGTCTTGAGCAACTTTTAATTTTACTTGAGATTGAGTCCAAAAAACTAATTAAGAGAAATAGTAGACATTCTTTCAAAACGGAACAAATTTTTCTCGGTAATTTTTGAAACATGATCATTTAAAATGTAAAAGCTGTGTGCCTTCCAAAATGATAAAAATCAGATTTCTTCATCTACTTCAAATGGCACTGTAATTGAGCTTGAATAACAAATATTGACAGTATTTTGTGTAATGAGCCAATATTGTGTTACTTTTTGGTTTTTTTTGTTTTGGATTTTTTTTTTTTAACAGTAATTATTTTAGCTTCAAGATACAGTACAGCAAAGTAATTTTAAAAAAGTCTGGAGATTCTTGTGGAAGTTGGATGGCACTCTTGTTCTTTTTTTCCGTGCATAACTTAGGGAAACAAAGAAAGTCTTAGGTCAAATGCTGGAACTTCATAATCTTTGTCCTCACATTGATCATCATGCAGAGTGAAGGAGAATCTGTGACCTGGCTCCTGCTAATGCCACTGATGGATCAATTTGGTGTCACTCCCATTATTCTGAATCTACACATTAGATATGTAATAAAAACTATAGTTCTCACTACAGTTCTATGCTGGTTCTGTAGAAAGAACATTGACTGCGTGGCTGTTAAATAGGACAAGATTTGTATGTGCAGTTTTTGACTTTTTCACAGTTCTGGCATTTTTATTGTGGCTGCAGTAGGTACCTATTGCTGCCCTTGCTTTGTCAATGGCTGAATGTAGTCAGGGTCAAATCTGCACTTTTATGAGACCGGAAATTTATTCTGTCTTTGTAATAGGTATAAAGAAAAGGTAATATGGGGGTTTTTACTGCACACCCCAGGTGGCCAGGACTGTCTTTTTATCTGCCCAATATAGTTTAATACTAATTAATTAATTAAGATTAATTTATCTAATTAAGTCCTAGCTAGAATATCCAGATGAAAACATTTGCATTTAGAATTTTCTTAAATGATTAATATTTCCACCTGACATTGTAAAATAGTGATATTACATTTTTTGTCTTTTTTCTTCTTTTTAAGAGTAAGACATAAACTAAATCAGAAAATTGTGTGTTGTGTTTTGTGTCATCTTTATCTCATTTAGTGTACTGCCAGATAACCTAATGCCCATAAGCTCTTTCATCAACAGGGTTTCTAAAGAACAGAGTAGACAGTTAAGTGGTTATCTTGATTATTGTTACTTGGAACTGAAGAATATTTAAAATGATACAACTCTTTCAGCTCTTATTTTTCTTGCATATATTTACTTGGTAATCTATATTTTCATTTGAAGGCATTCCAAATCTCATGCTGTTGTCCCAAAAAAACAACAATAATTCTACCTTTTCATATCACACAGTGTTATAATCACATGATTACTGCATACGTAAAATTATTGTGTTTGGACTGTTTACTTCATGTAGCTCTGAACTTGCTTGTAAAAAACTTTATTCTTCTTGAGCAGGATGCTGTTAAAAATAGCCTTTTAGATATAGGGGGCCACAAGCTGAGACCTCCTTTCTGTGAGGATGGACAGCTTTTCCTTGTTTTCTTCATTTGGCTATTTCCCCTTAGTGGTAGCTGTAGTAAGAGCTCCCCTCTTGTTTCGGGCCACTGTTGAGAGCTTTACCAAAGCATGAGCATTTGTTTTCAATCAATAAAAATACTGGATTTTGCTAGATTCCATGAAAGCAAAAGCACTTTCCTCTTTTTTTCTTTTTTAAAACCACTTGCTAAATGGCAAGGCTGTTTTAGTCTGTTATGTTGTCCATTTTGCAGAAATGCTAGTTGAAGGCAAGCCTCCTGCAATTTTTTCATTGGTTTCCAGATTTTTGCAAAAAATCCTAACCTAAGGAATAACTTAGAGGATAACTTGCTTGTATCTGGTGGCCAGTTATGGGTTGGTGATTGATGTGATGATAAAAGACAAATACCGCATGACTTGTGATTAGCAAAACATCATGTGGGGACTGACAATATTTGTATTGTTTTCAGGTTTTTTCTATTAATATTGATGGCTCTGATTTCCAAGAAGTTTTAAATATTTCAGTTGACACACCTGAAAATCTAGCAGTGGATTGGGTTAACAATAAACTGTATGTGGTTGAGACCAGTGTGAACAGAATAGATATGGTTAACTTGGATGGAACAAACCGTGTGACTCTTATTGCTGAAAATCTTGGAAATCCTAGAGGAATAGCACTTGATCCAACTGTTGGGTAAGTAATACTTATCAGATAATGGTAAAAGATATCAGAAATTCCCTTATCCCCATGAAAAAGGAAGACAACTAGGAAACAGCTAGAGGATCATTATAGAATCAGATATAAAATATTTTGAACATTTACATTCTATCCTAACCTATTCTCCACATTAATTTATGAGAGGGCTCTGCAATGCATTAATTTATAATGTGTGGGATCTGTTTCATGGCTGGAGTTGTGTGTGCATGAGCAGTACTGAAAATGGGACCTGTGGAATTGCCCTGCAGAGGAGTGTTATCCTTAAAGATTTCAGTTGTGATACCATCCACACATCTCCTACTGTCTGAAATAGATGGAATGAAGCCAGGAAAGTTAGTGTCTCCTAATCCATATGCTCCAGAAGTATATGTGAGCCATGAAAACATGGATCTTCAAAGAATGGGAAGAGGAATTTTATGCAACTTGTAATCATGGCTGCTGCTTTCATGATGCAGCTATTTGTCACTGGTTTATTTCTGGCAGTTAACTTAAGTCTGTGATTTAATGAGGAAAACTAGTATTTCTAAGGCCTTTTGGGTGAGCATGCTTCTATATGGATTTATTCTATAAAAGAAAATGAAAATTACTTTTTGTGTAGAAAGCATAAAGTATGTTTTTGTAGTATGCCAGCTGAGAAACAAGTTCTGTTCTGAAAGGGTGTTGGTTTTAAATTCTATGTGAAATGCTGGGGTTTCTTATGACATCTCAAGGAGATGTGACCTTTTTTCTTTTTTATAGTTATTTGTTTTTCTCAGACTGGGACAGTCTGTCTGGTGATCCTAAAGTGGAAAGGGCCTTCATGGATGGCACAAATCGTCAGGATTTGATAAAAACAAAATTAGGCTGGCCTGCTGGAATAACTCTGGATATTGTGTCAAAGAGACTTTACTGGGTTGACAGCCGGTTTGACTACATTGAGACTGTAACTTATGATGGACTTCAAAGGTAGGTGAAATATTATTCCTTGGAGGCTACACTGATTATTGTGTATCTAGTGCAAAAAAAGATTTCTCTAACAAAACAAGATACAAAGGATGGAAATTACAACATAATTAATGTGATGCACCTCTGTCTCTATAATATCATGCTACTTCTAGACATTCTTTAATTCTTTAATTTAATTCTTTAATTCATCATTCTTTGCTCTTTTTAGACCTTGAATGGCTCTTTCCCTTATTTTATAAGTACATTTTACAGTCCACCAGTACAGTACATGTTTTTAGAATATTTGCTTTTTATTATTTTTAAATTATATTCATTATTTTCCATCATAATTTTTTTGCATTTTTTCCATGAAAGTATTTATATGAAATATTCCACTTCAAAACACTAATTTGTGTGATAGGTATTAAATTATTTTCTTACATTTTATGAATCTTAGCTTTCAAAAATTGTCATTCTTCACACTATTAGGATACTGGGGAGCATGCAAGAAGGGAGTCCTTGAGTTTTTATGGGACTTTGTCTTACACCACAGTGCTATTTAGAAGCCTGCTTATCTCTGCATCTCTGATTAGTATCAGTTACTCAAACACAAGAGAAAAATATCCCCTTTAGCATACCTTCTATGTATCGACTTCAAAAACAGTCTTCTGCTCATTTGACAGGTCTATTTTTCAATGTATTTTTTCACTTATTAAAATATAAAATTAATGTTGGTATCTTTTCTCCTGTCATCTTTACTCACTTATGTTTTCTTGGAATTTGCTCTATTTTCACTGATGTGTCCTTTAGGTTGATGAACTATATATGTTTAGCTTTAGCTCTTCAGTTCATTTGATCTTTTTCATTCTCACTCTAGTAGCTTTTCTGTTGAAACAAAAACCAGTGAACAAATTAAAAATATTGTATCCTTTCTTTTGTTAATAATGTTATTGTCTAGGTAATATTTGGTAAATGATTTTAAATTATCTTTACAACAGGAGAACAGTAGCTCATGGAGGCTCACTGGTTCCTCATCCATACGGAATCACTTTATTTGAACACAATGTTTATTTCACTGATTGGACCAAAATGGCAGTGGTGAAAGCTAATAAATTTTCAGAGTCTAACCCTCAAGTGATCTACCAGTCTTCACTGAGACCTTATGGAGTGACAGTTTACCACGCTGCCAGGCAGCCATTTGGTAAGACCATAAGTAGATTATGAAGGGAGATTTAGGAAGTGTGTTACCAAAAATTGGTAAAAATTATGAGACTTTGACTTTGCTGTAAGGAACTGTAATTATGATGCATAAGTTTGTATTGTAAAACTGGGCTGATTTTTATCACACTGTTGTTTCATCCAACTCCTGTAGCTAATGAACTGTCAAATGCAGCATTCAAGATTAGGGGGAGATTTATAAATAGACTGATACCTGGTGGAGTCAAAGCTGTGCGTTTGAGTAGTATTAGTGTTTAGGACTTTTTTCCTCAACACTGCAATGAATGCAATGAAAAGGCTACCAGTATTCAATTAATTCTGTGAGATATAATTCTGAAGTAGATCTATGTGCAGAAAACTATAGCCCAAATTATGGCCTTAATGCTGTGTGCTGAGTGTCTCTGTATGAGCTGAATTCCTTAATGATGGTTACCTCTGATGTGGTTTCGGTGCATTTCACAGTAGAACTGGTGGGGTATGTTTTCCAAGTGATGTAACTCTCACATAATGCCCATGATTTAGTGTGGATGTAGAAGAAAAACCTGAAAAATGAAGATAATGATGCCATTCTGTTAATAGAGGAAGTTATAATTCTATCTGTATTATTTTCCAGTAAGAAATCCTTGTGGAAGTAATAATGGGGGATGTGAACAGATCTGTGTTCTCAGCCACAAAACGGATAATGATGGCCTAGGTTATCGCTGTAGGTGTATCCTGGGCTTTGACCTACATGTGGATGGACGACACTGTGTTGGTAAGAAAATGCCTTACAATTGTTGGAAGTAATGCTACTCCATTAGCTCTAGAGCTGTTTCTAGAGCTTCTTTCTTCTCTTCAGTAGCTTCGATATTCTGAGGACTTTTTGTATATTTGACAGCTTTAGTAATTTCTGCTGATGTTCATTTCAAGCCACAACTTAAACTCACCTTCTTTAATGAGGAAATTGAATTAAATATGGCATATCTGTAGACAACTGAGCTCTTAATCCTGAAATCAAGCATGAATGCTTGCTAATATACAGATTTTGATTATTTTGAATATATAAGCCTACCTTCCTGTACAGTAGTGTGCAGCTTAGGTTGGTCTTCTCACTTTGAACACATGACAAGAATATGAGATTCAGTTTTGGAGCTATGTTTTTCCATCAGCAATTTTTTGCTTCCTACTTAGTGCAGAATTGTCACTGATGCATGTTTACTATGACTGTCTACTGAAAAAGTGTGTCATATATGCTCTCTATAATCCTAGTATTTGGCCATTCATTTATCTGACTAGCCCAGGTATTGTTTAGTTTTATGGTGGCTCTACTGTGGAAGGATAGGGAGACATGCGGAAGATCTCGGGCTGTAACGGGCAGTTAGAAACCCATCCCCCTCTCCCTATCTGACCTCTGCTCTGTACCTGGACCACCCACCCGGACATGAGCCGCAGGAAATGACCACAGACCACCCTAATCTATATAAACCGTTGTAACCTTTCAATAAACGCCATTTTGCTGTCCACCACATTGGTGTCCTGGAGCTAATGGACCGAGTGGCCCTGAGGTTGGGCTGCCGTGCTGGGTAATTGAACCAGGTCGCCCTGCAACACTCTACAAAGCTTATGAGTTATTTTTTAACAGATTATTATAAAGAGAAGTGTACAAAAGATGATTTCTGCTTCCATAGGTATAATGGTTGCTTTAAAAGTGTATTGGGACCACAGTAACAAAGAAAGAGGAATATTTGACCGCATCACCTAATATTCTGGATTAGGTTTTGTTTTTCTTCTTCAGTTTTTAGGTCTTGTCAGTATTTAAATCCCTATTTTCTCATTCTTCTTTTTTTCTACCTCCAGGCTATTTTTAATTGTTAAAATAAAATAAAGCTTTTCTTAATGCTCATGTGTCTCCCCTTGTGAATAAGTTGATGTTTGATGTGAATAAGTCTGATGTTTCCTTTTGCAGCTGTGCGGCAGTTCCTGCTGTTTTCATCCCAGATGGCAGTGAGGGGAATCCCATTCAATCTCTCCAGCCAGGAAGATGTGATCATACCTGTAACAGGAAGCCCTTCATACTTTGTTGGAATTGACTTCTGTGCTCAGGATGACACCATTTTTTTTTCAGACACAAGTAAAGACATGATCTATAAACAGAAAACTGATGGTTCAGGTGAGAATCATGCTTGAGAATTAGAGTAATTATGGTAAGAAGACGGTAATATATATTTTTCTAAAAAAAAATTTGTGAAAAGTCACATTGTGAGGTATATCGATAAATCTCAGTGTGACTCCAGTAACTTGGAAAATGTTTCTCAAAAAATGTTTGTTGAATTTTCTTGTTGTTTGACAAACTTGCAGAATGTATGTGGGAATTAACTATTTGTAGTACTTCTCCCAACTAGTATTTGCCCTCACCAGTCTGTTCATGCAAATAAGTATGCCTTTCAGTAGTATGAAACTGTGTTTCTATTTTAATTTCCCTATCTGGAGAGCAGGATGTTTGCTATGATACTGTAATATAGAAAAAGAAAATTAACTTTGTGAGATTTGTGGAAATTCTATTTATGCTAGTGTAAAGAATGTTTCTCTCAAATTTATAATGATGATCAAATGTCAGCAAATAGTCTTCTGTGCTTGCTTGCTGCCTTGGGTCAGTTTAATGACAGACTGCAGCTGACCACTGCTGTATGCAGAGAGTAGGTAAATCTGGCTGTTGAGCAAAATGTCATTACTGCACTGACTTTACTGACCTTCATTTGTAAAAGTCTCAGTGTAAACTTCTTGACAGATTTTCCTCTGACCTTTGGCTAGTCTTTATTTCCCCTCTTTTGCAGTTGTGCTCCTGGACATACACTACACCTTCTTTGTCTAGAGCAAAGGGCACACCTCCCTCCCCTTGGTTATTGGTCTTTATATAAAGTAACACAGAGGTAGCATTTTTACCAAGGGGCACCACAAGTTTTGTTAATAGAATACTGCACTCATGTTATTTCTCCTGTTCCTAAACATTTGCAATCATTATGTGTGTTACAAATTCTAGGAAGAGAGATATTGACTGCTAATAGAGTGGAAAGTGTTGAAGATTTGGCTTTTGACTGGATCTCAAAGAACCTCTACTGGACAGATCCTAGATACAGGAGCATTAGTGTGATGAGGCTGGCAGATAAATCCAGGAGAGCTATTGTTCAGAATTTAAATAATCCTCGCTCAATAGTGGTTCATCCTGTTATTGGGTAAGTTTAGATTCTCATTTTAAACTATATGTACAAATGTATAGTTTAAACAGAAGTGGTGAGATAAGACTTACATCTGATTCTGGATTTTTGTTCTTTTCAAAATACCATCTCTTTTCAGTTGTCTTGTCTTTATTTTGTTTGTTTTATTCCAGCCTAGGATTCAGCACCCAGAGGAAAGGGCATAGTGAGAGAGATTCCATATGACAGAAGTGCTCAAAAGAACTCTCTTTAAGAGAACTATGGTTTTTCCTTTTACTCCTGTTCATTGATAAAAAGGCAAAAGAGCTTGGTTTCTTTGTATCACTCAGAAAGCTATTTCTCATACTTGAAAGATGAAGTTTGCCAAATTGTTTTTAATATACTTTCAATATTCAGACTGCTAACATTGGTTCTGTAGTTTTATTGCTCAGGATTTCTTTATTTGAAAAGTATTGTATACTACTGTCTGTATTTGATACAGACCTTACAATATGTGACTCCATACACAAAATAAAGCCCTGCTTTTCTTTGATGGAAATGCTTACTTTCAAATTCCATACTCTGTGTTCTTTGCCAATGCCAAGACAGTGTTTCTTTCACAGCATAGTTTGGCTTCGTAACGTCACACTACTGAATTTCTTGATTCTTGGATGTTGATTTTCACGAGTAAACAAATACACTATTTTGGAAGTAATCTCATAAGAATTATGTTGAACCTGGATCCTTGGATATCCCAACATTTTTTGTTTGCTGCTTTATAAAATTATTTAACATTAACTTCAAGTCTTTGACTGTAAGTCAAAGTCAAGTCTTTGACTCATAAGTCAAATGGATCAGGAAAAATTCTTTGTTGTATTCATGCTGGAAGGTACATTTTTGATTGATTGTACTTCTCTGTCAGTAATTACATGAGAACCTTAAGGATTTTAACTAAGTTATGGATATTTTATATCTAACTGGCCAAAATGCTTCCAAATACCCTGGTAGTTGTATGCAAGATAAATATTAATTGTCAGTACTCCTGCCAGTTGAGGAGAGGGACAACATGAAATGATATTTTTTAAGTTATGTGAAGGATGTGATACAAGGAAAAATGTTAATACTGTTTCAAATGTTTGCTCTGTTTAATCACGTAATATAATTTTGTTTATGTGTCTTCCAACATGTCCTGTCAGGTATATATTCTGGACAGATTGGTTCCGTCCGGCAAAAATCATGAGGGCCTGGAGTGATGGATCCCATGCCCTGCCAATTGTCAATACAACACTAGGCTGGCCTAATGGCCTCGCCATTGACTGGAGGTAAGGGCAACGCAGAACACAGTGAGGCTTTTTGTGAGCAAACTTCTTTCTTCCTTTAAACTGTTAGTGAGTGAAAATATAGCAGTTATGTCAGATTACATGCACTGGCATTCTTTTCCTGAAGACCTTATATTTCAATTGGTTGAAAAGCCTAAAATGTAAGGTTTTCTCAGAATCCCTCCTCACACACCCCAATACCTTCTTGTAGGTTTAATATTATTATCTAAGAAAATGCTAGTGCTTCCTAATGGACATAAAGTCACTTAAAAATACATGACATTTTCATTATTTCTAGTTCTCTGAGGTTGTACTGGGTGGATGCTTTTTTTGATAAAATTGAGCACAGCACCTTTGATGGGCTGGACAGACGGACTCTTGAACATATTACTCAGATGACTCACCCATTTGGCCTTACTATTTTTGGAGGTAAGTCTGGCATTGAAAAATATTATCTATTTCTATCACAGACTTATTTTCATATAATGATCTGTGAGTTTGACATAAGATATCAGAGATTTTGTAATACTGGTTTTCCCAAAAAAAGCACTCTTGAACAGGTCAGGTAATTCATGTAGTGCAATAAGTAAGATATGCTCTACTAATTATAGCTTCCAGCTATTCATGCTGAACAGACAAGGCGAATCACCACTCCAGGGATGGTCAACATTTCAGGATTTCTAATAATTATATGTAAAGTTTATTACGGGATTTATGTTGTGTCTAAAGAAAGATGTCAGTATATGACCCTTTTTGATCGTGTATAAAAATACCTTCAAAAATACTCTAAAATTTTCTGTGAAGTAGTCTTAATGAAGGATGTAAAATTGCCTTGGAATTTAAAATTCTAATTGGGTTTGTTATATGTAAATTTTAGTAAAATTTGAAATGGTGTCCCTAAGTTATGTCTGCCTGTGACTGAAGACTGACTTTTACAGCTTTATAAGTGATGAAGGCCCTTTTGCCTTTTTCATTACAATTATGAAAAATGGTTAAATTTTCATGAAAAGTCATCTAGGGTTGTTTTATGATGCTTGATCTTTTGTGTCATACTTCTATATAATATGTTAAATATTTTTCAAAACAGGTTATGCCTATTTCACTGATTGGAGACTTGGTGGAATAGTTCGAGTGAGGAAGTCTGATGGAGGAGAAATGACAATTATTAGGCGGGGCATTAGTAACATTATGCATGTTAAAGCATACGACGCTCATTCCCAAATAGGTGAGCCCCTTTCTTGTGCAGAGGGAGGATGTGAAAGAGGGAATAAGAGACAAAATGTCAGGACAGCAGATTTCCAATTTCAGTTCTATAAATGGCTTCACTGAATCATAACTAACATGCAAGGGAGGCAGCAAAGGCACTTGCAATCACACATTTTGGGTTTCACTGCTTTGTGACTGGATGAAATTTCCCTCTACCCCTTCTGTTACTGTATTTAACAACCGAGCAAAATGAAATTATGATTCCGTTGTGTTTTGTGTAATTGTATCACCAACTACAACTTCATATTTCTCCTTTTCTAGTAGAAGTTTTAGTTAAACTAAATTATTTATTTAGAGGAATTGGGTAAATGTTTATTAATCAAATTACTATTCTTCAAGTAATTACTATGTATAAATCACTATTTTTTCTTATTTTGTTAAATTCTATGCAATTCTATGATCTAAGCCAAGGATTTGGTATTGTAGTTAATTTTGTGACACAGCCAATGAACTCATCAAACATATTATTAAACGTAGGGCTCACTGACTACTTGGTATCCAGAGATTGCATCTGGTTTCACAGCTTTGGTCAGACAGAAGTTCTTATTTGTGGTTGTATAATTATTTCCAGACAGCTGCTGAAAATTGTCAGAAAATTGAATGAAATTTAATAGTATGTTTTCGGCTTCAATAAACATTTGTGTCATGCAAAACTTCTTTTATGTTACTTCTTTTTTTACAGTTATTATGAATTTTTAATAGTTCCCAAGATGTTATCTGTAGTGTATACATTGATTTTCTCTATCACTTTTTAAGGCTCTAACTACTGTAATAGAGGAACAAATCCCAATGGAGATTGCAGCCATTTCTGCTTCCCAGTACCAAACTTTCAGAGAGTTTGTGGGTGTCCTTATGGCATGAAGCTGGCTCCAAATCAACTGACATGCATTGAAGATCCATCCAATGAGCCACCCACTTTGCAGTGTGGCTCTTACTCATTTTCCTGTGGTAATGGAAGATGTGTGCCTCGTTACTACCAGTGTGATGGTGTTGATGATTGCCATGATAACAGTGATGAACAAAACTGTGGTTCTTTAAGTAAGTAATCCCTGTAGTCTGCAGTTAGTGTTCCTTGTTTGCAGTGCAGGAAATTTAATGAGTCAATATGGCTTCATTGGAATAAACTCCAATTTTTTAGGGTTGCATCTGTGACCAAATCCTGAAATCTCTCTGGGAGATTAGTTACTTTAGAAATTTCTTTGAATAATTAGTTACGTTGGAAATTATATCATAGTAATAGAGCCACCTAAACAACACATGAAAATATTCATACCTTGCCATTCTCAAAATTCAATTTACAGAGTTACAAAAATTTATTTTCTAAAGGAAAAAAGTTGTCTTTATTCTTAATTTTTTATAAATTTTGAAGATATGCAGTGTCAATAGCTGCCTAATTTGGATGCATGGAGAGGAACAAGCCATCTTAGTAAAGATGAATACACTTAAAAAATAGCACCATAAGAAAAATAACAAAACCATATACATTGCCTAACCTTCCTCTAAGATTAAAGCAGCACCTTTTATTTGACTTAGCATCAGTTTACAAGATTTGTTTCTCATAATATTTGGCCAATGCTGATTTCTTTGTTACATCTGGATTTTAAAAGCTAAGTAAATTAAAAGCACATTGGTTCATTTCCTGGTTTTACAGTACAGTGTCTCACGCAAAATATTTTGTTGTTCAAGTAAATTGAGAGAACAGTGGGATAATCATAGTTGATAAGGCATTGAAGAGAGGATAAGATACTGAAGATATCGAAGAGGCTTTTATGACGTATTTGGTGCTTCTTCAAAGTTAATTCTTTTAAATCACAAACAAGAAAATAGGACACAGTGGTAAAATGTGCTCCCTAATGCATAACTAGGGCTAACTAGTATGACTGAGGTATAAACTCTTTCTTATTGATGGGCCATTTTAGAATAACTAGAATATCTTTTGGGGGGAAATACAAAGCAAATGATTACTATAAAAAGTTACTATTCTTGTTATTTAGATTGTTGTGGAGTGCTTAACTGTTTAATTTTTTTATTGCTTACTGCAGTTTAAAAAAAGTTTGTAACTATTCTGTTCAATTCTGCACCATGTTGCATAACAGACATTTTAATTCTAAGCAATGTATACACTTTAGAATTTGATGTATCTTTTAGGCATTCTGTGAGTGTAATGAATGTACTGATAACTGTTGCAGGACAGGCAAGTTCTGGAGGTCTTTATAAAAACTTTTTTTTTTTTTTTTTTTTTTTTAATTCAGACAATACTTGTGCTTCTTCAGCTTTTACCTGTGCCAGTGGACAGTGTATTCCAGGTCGCTGGCATTGTGATAAACATAACGATTGTTTTGATGGCAGTGATGAATTGCATTGTCCTACACAAGGACCCTCTTCATGTTCTGCAACTCAATTCACCTGTGATAATAGAAGATGCATTCCAAGAATCTGGCTATGTGATACTGATAATGACTGTGGTGATGGCTCAGATGAAAAAAACTGCAGTGAGTATCATTACTATTTGTTGTTTTTATAGTCAACTGTGCATATCTACATAGCTATATCTGTTGGTATAAGGATGATAAATGAAATTGGGAAAAAAAGACTAGTCTCTAAGTTAGACTGACACTCTGTAGTCGTTAAGATGTGGAAAACATGTCTAATTTGAAGTTCCAGGGCCAAGTAGAATGCAGAGAAATAATTAAAAATATAAAAAGGGGCAAATGTGATAATCATAATCATGGTGCTGCATAATGTCATCCACTGTAATGAACAAAAAGCAGTTAAGGCTGAGATGTTCTAAACACCTACTTCATGAGTGATCTCCGTGATGGCTAATGGTGTAGTCAGCTACCTAGGCTGGAAGTTTTTGCTAGAAGTAAGACAGTAGCTTTTTCATATACTTTCTTTTCAGTTATTTACCACTACAAGGAATCTTTTGTTTATTTTCCATGAGCCCAAACCTACATAAGAAATAAAAAATACTGTTAATTGATGTTATTAGTGCTTGTAATTTATGTGATTGCTAGTTGCTGCAAGTTAGGTATAATGTTCTTCTACTTTTTCAGCAATATGCCGATTTCAAAAGAGAGGAAAGAAAAACATTTGCATTTATTGTCATTCTTAATAGCTTTCACAGGTACTTGTGAACCCAGGCAATTCCAGTGTCCAGACCATCGCTGTATTGACCCATTCTATGTCTGCGATGGAGACAAAGATTGTATAGATGGTGCTGATGAGCATGACTGCAGTAAGTGTAACTTTCTTTGTTGAAAGCCTCTTTATTGTTTCCTCACACTTGCCCCCAAAGGAGTATTTGGTGACCTCATATTACCAGCTCCAAGATAGCAGAATGCATAATAAACCTATCCATAAATTAACCCTGCTTGTGATGCTTTTGATCTCTGGGCTGATTGTGGAGGGCTGAAATCTATCTTCTGTGAATTACAAAGTCACTGAATTTTCTGTGTCTCAGGGAAATTATGGTCTTCAGTGGAACTGTGGCCATATCAGACTTAAGCACTTGTAGGGTAAATTAACTCTGTAAGATAAATAACATTCAATATTTTTAAATTTTGTAGTATACAACTGCAGTGCCACAGAGTTTAAATGTCTAAGTGGAGACCAGTGTATCAGCACCTACTACCAGTGTGATGGTGTTTTTGACTGTAATGATCACTCAGATGAGGCTGATTGCCGTAAGTATATTGATGCTGAAAGACTTCAGTTATTAAGTGGTGCTTCTGGAAATTTCCTTTAATCTGCTATGTCAAATACTGTCCTTGAAATCTTAATATTTTTTTCAGGGAAACTTGTCTATTTTTCTGAGCAGATATTTCAAACATAGGTTCCAGCGAAAGAATATAATGGAATCATAGAATTCCTTGAGTTGGAAGGAACCTTAAAGATCATATAATTTCAATGCCCCTGCCATGGGCAGGGACACCTTTCACTAGAACAGGTTGCTTAAAGCCCTATCCCACCTGGTTTTCCAGGGATATGGCATCCACATCTTCCAGTGCCTCACCATCCTCACAGTAAAGAATTTATTCCTAAAGTCTTATCTAACCCTGTTTTCTTTCAGTTTTAAGTAATTCTTCTTTGTCCTGTAACTACATGACCTTGTAAAAATTTTCTCCCCATCTTTCAGACCTGAAGAGAGCCTATAAGAAAGGCCACAATTAGGTCACCCCTAAGCGTATTCTTTTCTAGGCTGAACAATTTCAATTCTTTTAGCTTTTTCTTGTAGGAGAGGTGCTCCATCCCTCTAATAATCTAGAAGTAGACTAAGCAGACTGTACTGTCAAGAGTAGATGGTCCAAGCAAAGAGAATATGCATTCCTTTTGGCTATAACATTTTGTTTTACTTGGCATTTCAGTCTCGGGATTGATTTTAAGGTAAAATTAAGTCTATTAATCTGAAAAACCTGGTATTCATGAGAGTTAGACCGAAACTTTTTTTTCGTAATTTTTTACTCTTAATTAATTAAAATGTTACAACACAGGGTGGTGATAGAGAAACTGATTTTCTGTAGCTTTGGACCGGTATATAGGTATAAATATGTGCTTGCTCCAAGTGTAGCAATAGTTGAATTGCCTGGATGACCACATTAAAAAGTAGGAGTTAAACTGGTCACATTTTGAAATGTCATGTAGATTGACTGACTGATTCTGTGGCCTGATCTAAAAGCAATACAGTTCTTAATAGCCCTGTATGTAGTTGTATAAGAGATGAACTGAACATAGTGGTGTTGCTTCTCTGTCTAAAATTGAAACAGCTTCTGAACTGTTGAATGTCACTGTTCTAGCTACAAGACCACCAGGGATGTGCCACCAGAATGAATTCCAGTGTCAATCAGATGGCAGCTGTGTTCCTGATAACTGGGAATGCGATGGCCATCTTGATTGTGCAGATGGCTCAGATGAACATCACAGATGTCCTGCCAGAACATGTCCTCCATCGCTTTTCCGCTGTGATAATGGCAACTGTGTGTATCGAGCGTGGATCTGTGATGGGGATAACGACTGCAGGGATTTGAGCGATGAGAGAGATTGTCCAACTCAACCTTTCCGGTGCCCCAGCTGGCAGTGGCAGTGTCCAGGTCACAGTATCTGTGTGAATCTCAGCAAAGTATGTGATAATTCTGCTGATTGTCCTAATGGAGCTGATGAATCCCCGTTGTGTAGTAAGTTACTGTTCAGTATCTACTGTAGACTATCTGTTGTCTTCAGAAAGAAATGGAATATTCAGCATACTCTGTTTAATGTTAAAATGTTTCTAGCAGAAATGTTAATAAGCAGTGTAATTCCAGCTCAAATTTCTAAGTGGAACTTGCTTTCAGTGAAAAGACACTACAATGATACTGAGGAATTCATTTGCTGTGTCCAATCTGAATTCCAGTGTGACTTCCACTGACTTCAGATTTTCATATAACTACATGGGAATGACCTTTGTGTTCCTGAACACATTCACTAAAGCAGAGTATGCTTTAAATCCAGATGAAATGTGATTCAGTCCTTAACATTCTCTTTTAAATTTTTAACTTCAAGAATCATGATTAAAATCAAGAAGTTCATGCATAGCCAGAATTTGTATTTATGTTGATTATGAATTGATTTAAACATAATCTTTTTCTTTCCTTCTTTCCTCCTTCTTCTCTTTAATCAATGCACATTCTCAGATGAACCCCAGCCAGGTATGATTATAAACTATTCTAAATTATTATTTATACAGCTTTAGGTCTGGAGGGGTAAATTTTCATGTATTTCTAGCTATTTTTGAAAAAGTTGTTGTATGTACTTTGACAGCCAGAATTCTGTTTGGCAATTGTTTGATGGAATTCAGTACATGCGATGTTACCTGCCTTTATGTGCACTGTGTATGTTGTATTTTGTATAAGGACCACAGTCCCTTCTCACAATGCATAACTGGTGATTCTGCAGTCATTTTAGTAGCAGCCTTAGGCTAATAATGCAATTGTAAAGACTTAAATCTATCATAGGAAGCCTTTGTTAACTATTTGCTTATCTCTTTCTCCAACCCAACTTCAGATCAGGAAAGCTGCTCTGACAATAATGCTGGCTGCACTCATGAATGTATTCAAGGACCTTTTGGAGCTCAGTGTACCTGTCCTATTGGATATCAGCTTGCAAATGACTCCAAGACCTGTGAAGATATTAATGAATGTGACCCTCCAGGCTTTTGTAGTCAGCACTGTTACAATGAGAGAGGGTCATTTAGGTGTTATTGTGATGAAGGATATATTCTAGAAGCCAATGGGAGGACTTGTAAAGCAGCAGGTGAGAAACATTGATGTCAGTCTGAAGAATGGCAGCAGTGTCTGAAAACTGTTCAGCTTTGTGTCTCAGTTTAAAAGACAGGTGTCTGCCAATATGGGAATCTCCCTTGGAATAGAAAATATGACCCCCTTCCCTCTAAATTATTATAACTTTGAAATTAAGGGCTTTCAGGCAAAGATATGGGAAAAGGAATAACAGTTCTTTATTAATATACATACGTATGTATGTGTATAACAAGACAAACCAAACCAGAAACGCAGTGGCCACCTTCTCAGGACCGCGGGCACTTCCCCTTTGGTGCAGTTACAGTCACAGCCTGCAGGGGGCGCTGCTGGTGCCGTCATTCCCTGCAGCCTGCAGGGGGCGCTGTGCTCCGAGCGCAGCCGCGTCTCCCTCACGGGGTAATGGCGGGAGGGCTGGAGGGCAGAGTGGCTGCAGCAGGAACCTCAGAGCAGCGGCTGGAACGACAGGGATGAGCAGACACCAGAGTAGCAAACAAAAAATACCAGAAACTCTGCAGTTGTAGCAGGATCCATGGGGGTTTCCTGGCAGGAAGGAGTGTGGGGTTAGAGTGAAGTGAAAAACCTGGAGCAGTGGCAGAAAAATGGTGGGGCTGGGCAGTGGCAGCCCAGCACTGGAACTCAGCCAGGAGAGGCTCCTTTGGAGGGGTCTTGGGGTCCAGGTTTTCCCCTGAAGCACTCAGGTAGATGGTGAGGATCCTTTCTAGGGGATAGGGTGTTAATAAGTTCCCAGTCCAACAGCTGCTCTTACAAGCAGAGGCTCACCCACAGTAAGGAAGAAGCAGTACAGGACTGGGTGGTGGCAGTGGCAACAGCTCAACCACCCATCCTCCTCTGATGCCAAGCAAGAAGAGCTCAGCCCAGTCCACCCCATCACCCCCCAGCCAAAATCTCGTGCTATTGCTGCCCTTCCCAAAAGAATGCCCCTCTGCTACTAGTACAGCCAGTTGCACTCATCCCCTTTCTCCTTGGCTGTATCCTTTGTTTCTCTTAAGTACCAGTCGTTATTGTCTCTTTGCAACAAATGGGAGGAATTCCTTGTGAGAAAGCAACAAAAGGAAAAATCCTAATCCCCAACACTTTCCCATTATGATATTGTTCTCTCTTAAAAGAGCTGATGTAAACAGTCACTTAGAGCTATTCAGGGCAGATGACCTTGAGAATTAAAATTGTCAGCTGAAGGGTTAATTAGAAACTAATATTTCATTGAAATAATATATTTAAATGAACACTGTTATTTTTAGTCTGCAATGGTCAAAAATAATGTTCTGAAGAAGAGCAATGTCAGAGACTTGTAAGCTATAGGCCAGGATTAACTGTTCATAAAGTTCAATGCTCACGAAGTATTTAAATCCCAGCCTTTCTTAAGACTTACCTGGTCCCTATGCTACACTTTGCTCATTTATAAGCAGCAAACGTCACTGATACAGCCTAAATGCCAGTTGTTCTCTATCTCTTATGTAGTACACTGACAGGGTGGACGAGCCATATACCCAGTGGAATTTGCCTCTAAAGGTTTCCTGGTTTAGGGATATACTCGGGTTGTGGAAGACCTTGCATTTTTCCTGCATGTAAGCTTGGCCATTACTAATGGGGAGTTTCTTGTACTTTGCTGTCTTTATGGTTGCTACTCTTCAGTTGTTTTTCAGCACATTATCTGTGCAACCTAATTACAGCATTCTATAGCTTTTCCTTTTTTATTTATTCTCCCCTGTTTTCACATGGTCTAACAGGGGGAAAAAAGAAAATATGGGTTACAAAGGAGGGAGACCAGGCTGAGTAGATTAATGGGAGGTACCAAAAACTTTGGGAGTTGTAGGAGTGGTAGATGAAGGAGATTTATGGAACAATGAATGTTGGATGTCAGCAGCAAACTGGTTGGACAATAGGGAAGAGGACCTAAGGTCCAGATAGGAGCCTGGAAGGGAAGTCTGTAAAAAGAGTTATGGGGAAAAGCTAAGCCAGGTTGTCATGGTGTGACTGGGGTTGCCAATTTTAATATATTTAATTTCTCTTGGGGATCGAATTTAGGAGTAAAGACAAAGCAGGCTTAAAGCTTAAAAGGGAACAAGAAATTTATTAACAACACAAAACAATTCAGAATGAGATTTCCAGACTATTCCGTCCTCCCCCTTTCCTCATACCAGCAACATACAGAAAAACATTTTGGTCAGTTATTCACTTAAATAATCATTTCAGTTCACTCAAGAGAGAGAAGTCCCTTCTTTTTGTTTAGGCTTAGAGGGTGTCTCACCCTCATAACTCGCATCCGCCCGGAACCTACAAAGTATGATTTTTCCTCCCATTTCCACAGTCTTTTCAGAGCTGTATATGGGTTGCTGAAAACACATGGGGTGTCATTTTAAAGGCAGGCCACTGAGAAACACAAAAAGTCTCTTTATCTCACTCTTCACTCAAATGGCTCTGTCTATTCCAGTCCTAAAGACAGAGAGCTCTATTTCTCGAGGCAAAAAAAGTCTTCATCTCAGGCACTTAACCTCCCCAAGTATATTCTACAGTTTAAAGGAATTTTAAGTAAAGTCACGATCATCTAAAACCCACAAAAAATAGGTTTTAAGCTACTTATCAGTGGCGACTCCTCAGATCTCTCCTTCTAGGACCTTGGACTTCATTCTGCTGACCTCTGTAATTCTTCTTGCTTCATGCTTTTCGTTCTGGGGAGCTCAGGAAATCTGAAGTTTCATTCAGGCACTAAAAGCTAAACTTGTATCCAAAACGGTAAAGAGTCAGGCTGAAGCCATGCTGGAACAAACGCAGCCACACGTGGTGATGAGCTGGCTGGACTTCTTTCTGCCGCCATGCGGGACCGGGAGCCGAGCTGAGCCGGGCCGAGCCCAGCCCAGCCCTGCCACATGGGGCAGAGGGGCCGAGCGGAGCCGAAGCCGTGCTGGGGCCCCCCCGGGGCCATCCTGGGGCCGGGGCCATCCCAGGGCCAGGCCCTTCCTCCTCCCGGAGCTCAGCCCGGGCTGGGCCCCATGCCGGGATGCGGAGCCCTGCCGGATCCTGCTCCCCTGCCGGACCGGAAAGGCGAAAGAACCACCAACCCTCTTTCCCCTGTGGGTCATGAAAGCGAAACAGCATTCCAATTGGTTTCCTGGGCTGTCAATCACCAACCCAGGTCTCCAATTGGTCCCCGCAGCCCCAGGGGAGGCTCCGAGAGAGGGGCTGCTCCCTTTGTCTTAAGCCATGTGCTTCCCAAGTGGCCTCCATGGGGAATGGGCCACCACCCCTGCCTTTCCATGTGTCCCCAGCACACAGGTTTAAAAGTCAGCATGGACAGACTGAATGATACTGTATGATACTGTACCTTGATCTGAGAATTGATTAGAATTTGTCCTTTAAGTATGTATATCTATCTAGATACTACAGTTTTGATGCTATAAATTCATGTTAAATTACTCAATGTTTATTTTTCTCCCAGTTACTGTTGAATAGCTCATTTAGGTTTTCTTAATTAAAGTCTTAATAGCTCATCTAGGTTTATCTTAACTTCTATTCCTCTGACAGAATCCGGGAATCTTCTTTTGCTGGTGGCAAGTCGTAACCAAATTGTTGTGGATAACATCACTTCTCAGTCACACAGTATTTATTCTCTGGTTCGGGATGGGACAAATATTGTGGCTATTGATTTTGATTCAATCACAGATCGTATCTTTTGGTCTGATACAACACAGGATAAAATTTGGAGTGCTTATCAAAATGGGACTGACCGAAAAATAGTAAGTTTTATGGAATAAGTTTTCTTGTCATTTATGGAGAGAAAATGAAGACACTGTATCTTCAGTTAACAAAGGGGAAGAGGGAAATCTATATATAGTAAAAAGAGAGATAACACAGACAAAGTGAAACAATTTTGTAGATGCTAAGCTAACATTTCATATAGCTGTTTGAAAAAGGAAACAGAATGCTTTTAAGAAGCCCTTTTTAAACATCAAAATATAAGCTCCTTTTCTTATTAGTAAACTAATTTCTTCAGTAGACCTGCTGAAGTTAGTAGGAGTGTTTGGGTTTATGCTTTGCTATAATTTAAAATATGTACATCATGATACAATCAGCATAATAGACCTAGAAGATACTTGAAACTTGGTTCATCATTTTCTGTATCTATAGAAATGCAAAGGGTAAAATTTAATATAATACTTTCTTTCCTCCCCCCCCACCCCCTTTTTTGTTATTACACAGGTGTTTGACAGTGGTGTCACTGTGACTGAAAGTATAGCGGTAGATTGGGTGGGTCGTAACCTTTACTGGACAGACTTTGTTCTGGAAACAATTGAAGTCTCCAAAATGGATGGGAGCCACAGGACTGTGCTGATTAGTGAAAATATAACAAACCCAAGAGGACTAGTGTTAGATCCTAGAATTGAGTAAGATTTAAAATTTTTTTTCTAAATAAAGATGCTTATTTTATGATGTAACTATTAAAATTTGAGACATGCCCAAATTGTATTGGAATTGTAAATGACAAGTGGAAGAGACAACTTAAAACAATTTAGGTGTTAGCAGAGTTGATTAATATTTCAGGTCATGAGGTAATTACTGGGGATATGTTGCTCTGTTTCAGTGCAACAAGATGGCTTTTTACCTATAAAAGATTTTACTACATTTGCTTCCTAGTTAAGTATTAATTCAAAATTATGATGTATCACTTTGGTTGGTGGCATACCACAAACTTGATTGTGATTTCATATCATATGCCTATCTTCAAAGCCCCAAGTCTAAAATAATTATGTGGATTAAAAAACACCTTCCCATTTCAGACAGCAAGTGGTATAGACTTAATGTGAGGATTTGAACTGTTCATGTACAAAAATTTTACTCTTTTTTTGAGGTCTTCAATGCCTTGAACTCTGTTTACAGTGCTGCTAACATTATCAATGCATACCTGTTAAGAGTATAAGCCTGTATTAAATTTTTATGTAGCAACTGGAGAATGAGATTATAATCAACATTAAAAACCAGTAGCTTCTATTTGCTGCTTTATTGACAAATAGAAACAGCAGTAGAAGTAACACAAGTTTTTAACACAGAACTTACTGTAATATCTTAAATAAGCTTATGTTGCTAAAATAGTTTCAGTATCATTGTGTAGAACTGTTTGTAGAAAGATTGCTTCTATTATTTGGCTAATGACTCTTTATGTAATGTTTCTCAATATGCAGTTAGGGCTTTTTCCCAGATTGCTAATCACAAGTTAATTTTTCAGTGCTCATGTGATGTTCTGGACGGACTGGGGCCAAAACCCTCGAATTGAAAAAGCCAGCATGGATGGCAAAATGCGCACAGTGATTATTAATAATAAAATCTACTGGCCCAATGGACTTTCCATTGATTATCCAAATAAACTTCTGTATTTTGCTGATGCTTACCTTGATTATATCGATTTCTGTGATTACAATGGAAACAACAGACGACAGGTGGTTGCAAGTGATCTGGTAAGACATTAATAAAGAACCGTTGTCTTCCCATGTCCCTGCTGTGATAGTACTTAAAATATATATTATCACTGTCATAGCCTTAGGTGTATTTTTCTTCAAAATTCTTGAGTGAAGTATTTTATCTGCTTCCTGCTGCTGGAAAAAGAGAAACTGTATATCCTATTCAGTCTCTCAGGAGATCCTTGTAGAGTCTGGGGCTTTAGATCGTTCTCATCTGTCATGTCTGCATGTATGAAATCTGAAGGTGACATTTGACACTGCTGCTACTAGGTGGTGTTTTTTCTGTAGGCAAATATAGTACAAAAAGCCTGGAGAAACTTTTCCTGATGTTTTGTGAGTGATTATTACTACTTCTCTTGACAGCAGTGAGGTGTTTTGTGCTGCTACTTGATGTGTGCATCCCTTTTACGGTCTATCTCCCAGTGAAGTGCTGCTGGCAGTTTGTAGCATTGTCCTTGTCCCAACACAATAGTGCAGATGTTTAGCTGGTACACAGAAACTGGTATCAATAACAATGTGAATGTTTTCAATGATTGACTCTTGGGGCTTTCACTTTTGGCTGGAGAGACAATTAGTGTGAAATAGGAGCCAAGGCAATCTTTCCACTCCTGGTTATCTGAAATCTAGATAAGCCACCTTCTTTGATCCTCTGGTAAATTTTAGGGGAGCTTATCAGGGATGCCAGTTCTTGACAGGTCCGTAATTCTCACTAGACATTTCCTCTTGTGCTCTTGAAAATCTACAGCTGGCTCTTTATCTGTGGGTTCTGCTCAAAGCAGTTCGACTGCTTTGTTAATTTTTCATTCTCTTCATCTCACAGGGTCTATATAGCATTCTAGTTTTTTAAAAAATTTATTTTTTTCATTATTAATGAATTGTTTTTAGACAATAGATGACATTTCATTTTTTCTGAAAAATGTCATTTGAGACAGAGTTGCCTCATTATTTATTTATTTAAAAATTATATTCACCTCTGTTATTACTTCATTGCAAGCTTTACAGAAGTAATTTGGTGATCAACCTTGCCTTTTTAGATATTGCAGCATCCACATGGTCTAACTGTCTTTGAAGATTTTGTGTACTGGAGTGACCGCTACACTAATCGAGTAATTCGGGCCAATAAATGGCATGGAGGCAACCAGACAGTTATGATTTATAACATTCACCAGCCTTTGGGTCTTGTGGCAGTGCATCCTGTAAAGCAGCCTAATGGTAAGTTTGTCAAAACAATTTTGGTAATTGCAGAAATAAGCATGCAGTAGTGTTGTGCATTGGAACACCAAGAATTAGTCTTTTCAGCAAATGAGTTGGATTAAAACAAGCAAATAATTCATACTATTGACTTGCAACTGTTCAATTTGGTGTTAGGGAAAGTAACAATCTAGGCAGCATTTCATTTCAGCAGGATGATGACTAGCCAAAAAGAAGAAGGATGTAGTATGTGCCATTTTCATGCACTTTGTTCTAAATGTTTATGCAAGACAATTGAAGCATTTTTGGGAAGCATTTTAATTTAAAAAAATTTTCTCTGTGGCATACTAGATTCAATTCCTTGTGCAATAATAATGTTTTTTGAATAGATTACTGTCATCAACCTTTTCTGAAAGTACTTCTACATTATTTTAGTCAATGAAACAATAATGATAAATAAATCCCATTGCATTAAATAGTCTATTTGAGATCTTGTGCAGGTGATTTCTACAGCTAAAAGACTGTAAAAAAAACCTAAATTATTTTGGTTAGGTAGAGGTCTTTCATATCAGAAATTTTATTATTTCATGGCATGACTTGAAGAGTAGAAAGTGTGTTGATATGAATATTATCTTTCATCTCTAGTTATATTTCTTGTGTATGGAGTGTTTCCAGCTAATAAATATTAATTTTTTTCCTTTTTTTTCCCTCTAAAAACACCCCCATGCCAGGGAAGGTGGAGACTTGCAGCTGAGTAAGGCACTAGTACTTTCAGTGCTGGATTTGTTTTGGAACAAAACCTTCCTCAGACATGTTCAGAACTAAAGCCACCTATTCTCACTGAAAATTGTTCTGTTAGCAGGGCATAGCATGAGTTTATTCATCATAATTATGGTTTAAGAGGTTTTATTTTACAACCCAAGGTTGAAAAAACTTTCTATACATGGAGAATTTTTTTCTTCATTGTATTTAGTACATTTTATAATTTTTTATTCTGAATTATTCTATTGTACTTTATGTGGCCAGGCAAAAAAGGAAGGAATAGAGCACTTGCAGAATAGCAAAACATGCTGATGTTGACAAATGAAGAAATAATTGCATGCTGATTAAAATTCCAGATGCATTAATAAAACTGTCATCCACTCTCCTAGTTTGTAAATAATTAGATCTTACACTAACCAGTTTAGATTCTTTATACTGATGACATGAACAATTTTCTTACAGTTTGAGTTCTGAGTTTATGCCATTATTTTATCATCATGTTAATTTGTTTTCAGTTCTTGTTGGTTTTTATTTTAGTAACAATTGTGTAAATTCCTGGAACTTCCAAGCTTTTTAGACTAAGGTCTGCTGCAATTTCTAAGGATGTACTCAAAATCTGATTTTTGTTTTCTTATGAAGATTACTCATTCTTAAAAATCCTCTTCAGCAGCAGGTTTGTGGAAGTGATTTAGGTTGAATTTTAGTGTATAGTAATAATAGCAGTCAGGTGAGACTTTCAATGTCTTTTTTTTTACATTTTACAACTTTTGATTGACAGTTTCCAAGTGATTTAAGGAATTTGGCATTGAATTCCCACTATCTTTGAACAAGACATTACAACTATTTTCTCTTTAGCTTCCCCAAGAAGTTTCAGCAAATAACTTAAATCCCCCATTTAGAAGGGTTATTACAATCAAGGACTGCAAATCCCACGGATTTCCCCTGCAGTTAAGAAAAGTTTTAAATGTAGTTTGAAAGATTTTTTTATGATGCGTAAAAGTTGCAAAGACTACTATGATAATGTACTGGTTTTCCATGGAAAATTGTATCTTGTTACAAGTATATTGTGTTACTTGTGGTTCTTAGAAATTAGAAATTAGAAGTTTCATAATTTTAATTTTTAAAGAAATAGCAAAACTGTCTTAGTTCTGCATTGATGTTGTCAGTAGCAATGAGACAGAATATTCTCTCTAGTTGCTTATGTTGTTATGGTTGCTAATAGTTCCTTTCTTATTTTCAGGTATTAATTCCTGTGCATCATCCCCCTGTAGCCACCTCTGCTTACTTTCTTCGTCTGGACCACTTTTTTTTTCCTGTGCTTGCCCTTCAGGATGGATCCTTTCTCCTGATAACAGGAACTGCATGAGAGGTAGGGCAGTAATAATGATATGATAAAAAAGAACTGATATTGTCAAATCCATTCCTCTCCCAGGTGAAATGCATACTTCTGTGGGCTGCTGCTCACTGAAATCAGTTTTGCCACTCCAGACAGACTTCAGTTAGGACAAATGGAATCTATTTAGCCTAAAGTTTTGGAGACTGATTTGGGAAAGAATTGAATCAGAGGTTCACGTTCTTAATTTGGGGAAAATGGATGAAATTAATTTTCTTATAAGCACTTTAAAGAAGCCACACGTTAAAATTTCTCACCACATGGAATGTTGGAATACATATTGAAGGAGCTTAGTATCAGTTAAAAATGAAAACATACTGTGGCAGATTGTTGTGTTCATTGTAAGTATTCAGCTTGGAAACAGAGGTTGTAATGGTAAGAGTGTCAGGGTGCAGGATGGAAGAGACTTGTGAGGTCACTGAAGTTTGTTTCTTTGTTACCCTTTACTGTGAATCATACTTTGCCTTCCACCAATCAAGATCTAGTTTTAGATTAATCTGGGTTCTTGTCCCTAAAATTCACTGAATCTCACAATTTTGATATTTGGAAATCCAATTTTCTGTTCAGATGTAGTCTTTTCCCATCTTAGGCCCACTTCTGATGCAATTTTTATCCCTCACAATAAATAGCACAAGTAGTTCTCGTTTTGCACTGGTAGGCTTTGTTTTATTTATATTTCTCAACCTGTATATTTCTCTTTTTATATTTCTCTTTCCCAGCCTGTATTTTGCTAAGAAGTAATTAATGATCTTTTGGTTTCCTCTAATACGGCAAGATGTTCTTCCTGGTACTTATCACTCTCTTCAGTCTATTGAACTAATGCATTTTGAAATTCAGATCAAAATTTCCTATCTTCAGCTTTTTCCCTCTCCAGTGTAAAAATGTAGTTTGCCAAATGCAGAAGGTGTGGAAACGCAGCCTAAAATTACATGTGATTATATGTGATGCAGCTGTAACAGAACTAACCTTTGCAAGCAAAACTTCTATAAAAAAGTACCACTGAATTTTCTTTGGATAGTCCACAGATTTCAGCAATTTGTAAAAGTAATTTAGCCAGTTCATTTAAAAAGAAGCCACAAAAATTCAAATTTGTGGTAGGCAATTTCTGACTAGAAATCTCACATTGCTTTTGTGAGATGAAGCATTCATTATTAGTTTTTCCATCAATAGTACAGATATTAAGTGTGCTTTGGTGCCTCTCTATACAGGAAGCTTCAAATCACTGAAATTTAATTGAAATTATCTTTGGGATGAGCTAACACTAGAAATCTGTCAGTCAAAAAATCCTTTTTTTAAAAACTACCTAAATATTAAAGGCCAATATCGCATTCTTTTCCCGCTTGATACTTAGCAACGTGCTCTTTAAAGGGCTGTATTGCATTCACATTTTTCTTAGTCAGTAGCAAGGGAATTACCAACTTATGTAATCTGAAATGAAGTGTGAATTAATTTAACCTATTACAAAAAAGTGGGATTATTTTAGAAATCTGCACTTGTTTGATTATGTGCTGGCTTATAGAGAGATCATGATGAAAGAAATGTACTTCATCACATGCCAGTAATGAAGCACATGTACATGTAGAAGTTGAACCAATTCTGCCACTGAGAAAAGCTCAATTCTGAATTGTGCTATTGACATTTCTTATTTTTATTTTTCACATGTTGCAAATTTCCCTGTGTCTACTTAGGTACAACTGTGGCCCTTTTATTGACAAATGTTCTGTAAGAGAGAAATAGCAATATCTTCCTGTGAAGCACAATTTTTAAAACTATGTGGTTTTTTTTTTTTTCTATTTAGATTTAATTTATACAGTTAAAACAGTATGAAGAAAATGTCTACAGATTTGAGTAATTTAAAAAAATGTATTTGCTAAAGGTCAGCTCACCAGAAAAAGTTATAAAAAATATACTGATTCTTGTAATTGTAAAATATTTTAATCATTGCTAATGATTAATATCTCTGCCAATGGCGGAAAGGTTGGAACTAGATGATCTTCAAGGTCCCTTCCAACCCAGGCTGTTTTTATTATGTGTTTACACACAAATAGGCATTTGTAATTTCTTTGCCAATATTTAATGTTATCCTTATCCTTGCTGTCATTGTTGACTTTAATAGGCCAGCACAATCTTACAGAAGAAAGATTAAACTGATTGTCCAGCGTCTCTACAAACAGTGATATTGCAGATCTCTGCTTACTTAGTTTGCATATTAAATATTACTAATGTTATTGATTCTAGGATTGCACCATTTTTAGCTTTATATAAGATGAAGAATTTTTTCCTTTGTTCTTACTTTATTTTAAGCCTCATTTCAGGTCGATATAAAAGATGGTAATGTAGCAAGCTGGCTTGGAAACAATGGAATTTGTGTATATTAAAATACTGTATTAACATGAGAAATGTGCAAATTTATTATAACACTATATTAACACTATATGGGCTATAATTTTTGGTGTAAATTGTATTAGGTTTAAGAATTTCAGAAGTTATATTAATGCCAATCTGATGAAGGTACACAGGTTTTTATATCTCTATAGCTCAGCACATTTGTTCTATTTTCCATCATAAGAATGAGGGAAAACCAGGTTGTATAGATTTGCATAGGTGTAAAACTTGAAGCAGTAAGTTAGATTTGACAAATACTTCTAGCAGCCAGAGAAAAGTATGGAGAATAATTTTTGAGAGATGCAGCGATGCTGTGTTTTGTGGTTTTTCATGTCAAAATTTTTACTGCAAAATTTATATAAATTTATTAAGCAGCAAGCAACCAACCAACCAACCAACCAACCAAACCTTTCATCTATTATAAAAGAGGAAGTTGGTTACTGCTAGCCCAGTTCCCTGTTAAGTGGTAGCTTGTGGCTTTAGGAAGAAGAGGTTAGAATTTGTTCTCCAAAGACCAAAGCACAAGGAAGAGGGGAATCTGGAGATTCTCTTCCCCTTGTCCCTGCCAGATGAGAAATGCAGTTGCTGACTCGCTCTGCAGCTCCCTGTGCATTTTCTCAGATCACCTGACGAGTTGCCCTTTGTTAACAAGATTTAAGCATAAGGGTACAAGTTTACCTAAAAGTAAACACACCATAAGGGAGTATGTCAGTTCCCTTGAGGATAAAACAAGTAAACAGTACTACAGTTACATTTAATAGCAATGATCAGCAGTTGCTGCTGTGACATTGTTCCATGCTTGTGGGTCCTGCTTAATAGGCGTTAGAACCCATCACAGGCAGGTCCTGCAGAGTCCTCAGAGCTTTGTCTGGCTGGTTCCCCTTCTCAGAGATTTGACAAAGCAGCTTAGAGCAGCTGCACAAATATCCTTCTTTTGTCTGGCAGTGAGTGATCCTGCTTTATTTACTTCCTTCTGCTCAGAATTTGCATTGTGATTGCACAGTGCTGAAACTTAAAATATTACAGCAGTTTCAATAACTGCTAACCTCGTTCCTAGTGAGGGAACAAACTTGTATGTAAGTGTTTCAAAAGATCACTGGTAATATTGAGCCATTCTCAGCATCAGGGAATTTTTTGGATAGGAGGGGAAAAGCATATCATAATGCCTTTTTCTTGTCCAGAAGCAACTCTGAATTACTCTTTGTTTTCACAGTTGAACACCCTTTCCTTATTGCTGTAAGAGATAATATAATTTATGGAATTTCTCTGAACCCTGAGGAGAAGACAAATGATGCTATGGTTCCAGTTGCAGGAGTTCAAAATGGCGTTGATGTTGACTTTGATGACTCTGAACAGATGATTTATTGGGCTGAAAATCCAGTAAGTTAGTATTTCTGTTCAAAATGTGTACTAAATTAAGACCTTTTTAATTTTATTTTTAAAAAGTGTTTTGGACTGAGATATGTTAGCGTTGCTGGTAAGAATTTTGATAAATAGAAAGGAATGGAGTGGAGGGGATTTTTGTTGGTGTGGTGTGGTTTTTTTGATTTCTTTTTTTATTTGGTTGGTTGTTTTCCTAGTACAAGTAAAGAGGCTTCATCGCTGTAAAGTAGTTCTTATTTTTGTCAGCAGATCTGGTTAATGTTTTTTCTGGCTCAGAGACATGAACAAGAAATACTGGAAAGCATTGACAGAGCAACACTCTCAGCCCTGCTGTGCTATAGTCCACTCTCTCTCCTCTCTTGACTTAGGAGTCAATTCTACAAACACAGCCAGAACACTTCTTCATGGGAGCAGTGCATTGGACACAGTGACACTTAACATTAGAATGAATGTATGTGCATTTAGTCTGCGCAATTAATGAAGTAGCATAATAGAGAGGCATCCTTTTCTTTAATTAGAAAATGATTGCAAACTCACAACAATTTCCAGGTAGCACATATGAGGCTTATAGATTTAAAAATAAATTTTAAATAGATTTAAAATAATATTGATTTCAAATAATTTTAATAGTTAATTATAATTGTTTGACTAACTGCTTTTATTGCTGAGCACAAACTAAGAAATTATATGTGTTCCATAAGGCCAATTTGTCACCAAAAAAAATCAAAACCAAAACAAACAAACAAAACTCACAAAACAAACAAACAAACAAAACCACGAAAAAATCCCACTAATGAAGAAAATAAAACAAAAAAAAAACAAAACCAAAGAAACCCATAATTTTTGTGGACACTTCAAAGGAAAAAATCTATGGCAGTCTGTGAGATGAATGTGATTGGAAACATATTGATTCTGCAATATGTCTTCACCCATGGAAACTTGAAACCAATTCTTCTTGTCAAGAAAAGCAGTAATTAGGTCTTGGAGAAGGATGATGGTAGATAAGGAGACTTCTGTAATTATGTTTTAACAGAAACAATTCACACAAACTTGTTATGTTTTATCCACACAAGATTTTTACTTTTTTTCCCAACCTGCTTTCTTTACATTTTGCAACTATGAAGTAAATACAATTTTAAATATAACTAATTTTAAAGTGTATTCTATGCCGCTCATAAAGAAATTACAATTTGTTTAATGATTTATTCTTTTAAAGTTACAATGTTTAGTTCAATGAAGTATTTAAATAGACCTATTTAAGCAAACCTTTGCCCAAGAAACTACTTAAGTACTTGGGAATCTGTTTCATCTTCCCTTGAAGTCTGAAAACATATTCTTGACAGATGTCAGCCAGCAGACACAGCTGACATACACCATAGTGTAGGAGGTCAAGGGCTCACACATCCATTAACAGCAAGTTAAATCATGGCAAGTGAAATGACAGGTGCCTTTGCAGGCCAAGTGTCAGGTGTTAGCTCTGCTTTAGGTGGGTCTTGACAAAGCCTGGCAAATGTGCCTCTGGGCTGTGCCCCTAAGTGTGTCCCTGACCTGCAGGTCTCGGGTTTCTGTTGTTCCCAAACAGACCTGAGACCTGTGTTAGTCATGGATCGCACTCTGAAAAAAAAAAATACTCTCTAGTTTCTGTGCTCCATTTTTTTTCCTGGTCCTGCTCTACCTCTGTCTCTGCCTTCTCCCTCCTTGAACTGTGCTAGCCTTAGGAAAGATTGCAGTATAGAAGAAGTGCTAGTGTAGTTGGAATAGAAAAGTGTTTTCTGCTCTTGACATTTTTAAACCTTTGTTATTTCTGTTTTTCCAAGGGTGAAATTCACAGAGTGAGGTCAGATGGAGCCAACAGGACAGTTTTTGCTCCAGCAGCTGTTATTGGTGCTCCTGTTGGTCTGGCACTAGACTGGATATCTGCAAACCTGTATTACAGTAACCCAGGGACACAGTCAATTGAGGTAATTATTTAAGAGGGACAATTGGAAAATAAGAGCTAGATTTTTCACTGCTACTTATATAGGTTAAAATGTTTATTGAGTGAAAAATTAGATTTATTTTAAAGTGCAATCTGTCTGTAGAAAAATACTTTACGAACTTGAAAAGAAACTTAAATTTGAACATTGTCAAATGATTGAAAGCTGTATATTCTGGACACTTTATTGGTTCATAGATCTATTCTGCAAACTTTATTTGTGTATAAATCTCTCTTTTTGTTTTCTCCCTACAACTCCTTAGGCTTAGTGTTTAACTTATTGTTCCAGTATTTAACACGCAACATCTCTGATAATTAGAGTTACTATTATTGCTATCCTTACTTCAAATCAATAATCCTAATGCATTGCCTCTGATAGTAAAGGAATGCTGCCATTCAACACATTAAGATCTATTCCCAAATGTTTTGACAACATATTACGTAGCTTTCTGGAGACAAGCAGTCTCGTGGTATGTGAAGGATAGAATTGTCATTCAGAGTAGGGAAATGGAAGATAAATAAAATATAATACAGTAATGACTGTGAATAAACCCAGTCATTAGTGTTCTTGTTCCAAAATATAAATGCCTACTATTAAATTAAAAGGCAGCTAATTTGACCAAATGAAACTGAGTGCTTCCTAAATCAGAATTTCATCAACCCATTCAGGCCTTGAAGATATGATGGAAATGGAGAGATTAACTATTTTTATACCTAGGATCCTTCCTTGTTATCATAGGCAGGTTCCAAGCTGCAAGCAGCTCCTTCAAGGGGTGTGTATTGGAGAAGGGAGATGCTTAGAGTACAGAGCAATGTGCTTTTTCTTCATGGTGTTCAAGAAAGTCTTCTGCAATTTCAACTCCATGTTGATTTAGGCTTCATTCCTGTAATTTGAAAATGTACCATAAATTCCATATTGCATGGTCTGATAAGTTCAATGTTTGCATAGGTCCTGAAGCTGCATGGTGATATAATGTACAGGAAAACGCTAATTACCAATGATGGCACCTCTCTGGGAGCTGGCACACCGATTGGTTTGGCAGTTGATCCAGCAAGAGGGTAAATTTCCAAAACTGCTGTTGTATTTGCTCATGAGTGTATTCTCTGTATTTTTCTTGTTCAGAGTTTTCAGATTTCATCTTGGATTTGACATGGTTTTGTTTCATATTTCTGCAGAATTTATTTACTTTTTTTAAGCTGTAAAAATAAGTGCATAGCTTCCTAAATTATTATATAGATGTTCCTCCTCCTTAATTTACAACATGGTTGTATAGTACCATTTTTTAATCAAAAAGAATCTCAGAATATTATAACTGTGAAAAAATCCCTGAAAAATGGGAACCCAGAATAAAGAGAAGTCCAAAGTCTTTCTGTAAAATATCTTGTGATATCTGACTCAAGCCTAGTAGAAAGACATATTACATGGGGCAAAGGGCATATATCAAGAAGCACTAAACATAATTTTGCTGCTTGCTCTCAAAAAGAACAATTTGCCCTTTTTCTGCTCCATCTAGATTTTTTCTGACTCTATAGTTTTAATTGAAAATTGAAACAAAACTCACTCTGAAATGTTGCAGCTATCTGTGAAACAGAATTATTATTCTCCTCCTTTTTTGTTCTTGTCATAATACTCTAATGCATTTACCTTCTGATGGTATCATGGGACAATAAATGTGAGGTTATGGATTTCTAAAAATTATTTAAGAGGCATTCCTCTCTTTCATGAGAACCAGGTGTTTCTCTCTGTTGAGAGAACAGGCATTCTTCTCTTTCTCAAACAAGCCCTTTTTCATTGTGGTTTGATTCAATGTGAGCTCTGTTCAGCATGTGCTGAAGTATTTGACTGGCAGAGGAATTGGTTTTAACTGTATGCTCAAGTGACTCTGGTTCACTGATTTCTCTTGCCAGTTCTGCTAACCAATCTGATGATGTCTGTTTCAGGAAGTTGTACTGGACAGACCAGGGAACTGACAGTGGAGTGCCAGCAAAGATTGCCAGTGCAAACATGGATGGCTCAGGCATACAAACCCTCTTCACTGGCAACCTGGACCATGTAGAGTTCCTTACCATTGACATTAGGGAACAAAAGTTGTACTGGGCTGTCACAAGCACGGGAATGGTAGGAGTTTTTTTTAAATAATTGCTTCTTTACCTGTCTCTGCATCTGTGGTTCACAAGAGTGATTCAGTTACTGCAGTTTTCTCTTACAAATGGGAGTTGCAGGACCAAGCAAAATCTGGATAGCTGTTGTTATTAAATACCATCAAAAGTATAACATCAGAAGTCATATATTGCCCACCTTTTCTTCCTACCTTTTACCTAAAGATTTCATGCACAGAAGACATTTTAGTATCATGTGCTGCATTTTAGTTTTATAATATAACACTGAACTATTAATATAGAAAATGTAATCTTAATCTTTAAAATTATTTCTTAGATTGAGAGAGGCAATGTGGATGGTACAAATCGTGTGACTCTGGTGGTTCATCTTTCTCATCCCTGGGGAGTTGCTGTGTATGGTACTTTTCTGTACTATACTGATCGAGATTATGAAGTAATTGAGCGAGTTGACAAGGCCACCGGTGCAAATAAAGTCGTACTGAGAGATAATGTCCCAAGACTGAAGAGCCTACGTGTGTATTACAGAGACAGTGAGTATTTGCTAGAGAGGTGTTTCAGGATATTCAACTTGCTAAAACTCGAACTTTCCTTAGAGACAGAATGATTGCTCTTTCCAAGGAAATGCTTTGATTTGGCCTTCAGGAAAATGTCAGAAACATTCTGCCTGGTTTTGGTAAAGAGATGCTCCACCATCTAGTTAAGGCATCTATTGACTCATGTAGTTTTGCTAAAGTAGTGTTGACTAAGAAATTTTGTTACTTTAGCTTCAAATTTGTTTTATCTGATTGTTGGCCCCATTGGTCTTAGATGACAAGAGACCAGTAAACCCATTGCTAACACATCTGTGCTAAGGTGTATTATGACTCAGATCTTTATTTTTGTCAGCTGATTGTTAATACTATACAAATGTATGAATTTGTGTGTACATCTATGGGTGTTTGTAATTATACAGTTGAGATTTTTGTTTTGCCATGTATGTCTTGCAGATTCTGCTGGTTCCTCAAATGGCTGCAGTAATAATATGGGAGTTTGCCAGCAGCTTTGCCTGCCTGTACCTGGTGGATTATTCTCCTGTGCCTGTGCTACTGGCTTTCAGCTAAATCCTGATAACAGAACCTGTTCCCCATACAGTTCATTTGTAGTTGTTTCTATGCTCTCTGCAATTAAAGGATTTAGTTTAGAGACATCAGATCACTCTGAAGCCATGGTTCCACTGGCAGGAAGAGGTATGTAAATATTATAATAGAAAAAAATCTTGTCGTGCCTAGTATTTTGGCATTTCTTTCTAGCATAGCACATATTTTAAATGTTAGTTTATATAAAAAACCATTAATTAATACTTTTCAAAACATTTCAGGACGAAATGCACTTCATGTGGATGTTCACATGCCTTCTGGTTTCATTTACTGGTGTGACTTCAGTAGCACCGTTTCTTCTCAGAATGCAATACGTAAAATTAAACCTGATGGTTCTTATTTTAGAAATGTTGTTACAAATGGAATAGGACGAAATGGGATCCGTGGCATTGCAATTGACTGGGTAGCAGGTAAGCACAGCTGAATTTAGGAGAATGTTACTTTACATATTATAAAGTTTTTAGGCTAACATAAGCAGATTCTAATGGAACTACTTTGAATGGAAGTACCATTCTAACTTGTGTTTTAATGGACTGATTTTAAAAGAAAAAGAAGTAATGAAAGGCTCTTATGCTTATATATATGTGTAAAGGTGAAAGTTTATCAGAGAAGACATATAGAGCCTTTTCTCTCCTGATGCTTTAATATTTGTCTTAGGGCTCTCTTCTTGTCTGTACATTTGTATGTAGCTGTGTACTACCATTGTGAAAACATGTACCAGAGAAGAATGCACAAAACATGTCTTATGACACTGTAAATAAGAAAGAACTTTTCATCTACATTCAGATTGCTGTGTACACATATTATAAGTTATAATGTAAAGTAAAAAAGCAGAAAAATAATTTTATCTTTGAACTGTTATTTCCACATGTGCACTTCCTGTTCCTATTAAAACATATTAGAGATTAATTCAAATATTAACTCTTCAGAAAGTATTAAACAACAATTGCCATTAATATTTCAATTTCATATATATATGTACTGTATATATGTTTTGCTAATGTTCTTCAGTTGATTGATAGGCTTGTTGGGATGAGTTTTAGGATAATCATTTGCTGTAAACACTTAATTTAGTTTCTTGTGCCATAACATGGATTTCATAGTTGTGTGTTTTAAAAGACAACTGTACTACTGATACCCATGGCAATCCCTGAGGATTTAGAAATTAATTGGCTACTGTCAGTTTGGCTGTCTTTCTAATTCATCCGATTATAGGCAAATACCTTATGCTTCCAACAACTAATATATTTATGATGGCTATTCATTTTGTTGTTTGGTGTTTCAGCAGCTTGTGTTTCTCAGGTATTGATGCTAATATTAACTTTCTCTTTTGCTTTTCTGATTTGTTCTGGTTTGGTTTTTTGTATACAGGAAATCTTTATTTTACAAATGCATTCCTGACAGAGACTTTTATAGAAGTTTTGCGTTTAAACACAACTTATCGCCGTGTGCTTCTGAAAACTACCATTGACATGCCAAGGCACATTGTGGTGGACCCAAAAAACAGATATCTCTTCTGGGCAGATTATGGGCAAAATCCAAAGATTGAACGTGCTTTTCTTGACTGCACCAACAGAACAGTTCTTGTGTCTGAGGGCATTGTCACACCTCGTGGGTTGGCCATAGATCACAGCAGTGGCCACGTTTACTGGGTGGATGATTCCTTAGATATGATTGCAAGAATTCAGCCCGATGGTGGTGATGTTGAAATTGTACGTTATGGCAGTCGCTATCCTACTCCATATGGTATCACTGTTTTCGGCAATTCCATGATCTGGGTGGATCGAAACCTGAAAAAAGTCTTCCAAGCCAGCAAGCAGCCAGGCAATACTGATCAGCCCACAGTAATAAGAGATAACATTAATTGGCTAAGGGATGTTACAATTTACAGCAGTAATTTCCAGTCACGTTCACCCCTTGATGTCAACAACAATCCTTGTTTGGACAACAATGGAGGTTGTTCTCACCTCTGTTTTGCCCTCCCTGACATTCAGATGCCGAAATGTGGTTGTGCCTTTGGAACACTGGGCAGTGATGGCAAGAGATGTTCCATTTCAACAGATGATTACCTGATTTTTGCTCTTGAGAATGCCCTCAGAAGTATCCACCTGGATCCTGAAAACCACAGTCCTCCCTTCCGCACAGTCAATGTGTTAAGAACTGCTGTGGCCCTGGATTTTGACAGCATAAACAACCGAATATATTTTACACAAAGTTTTCCTTCAGGAACAGGAAGAATCAGTTATATTAGTATTTACTCAGGAATTGGCTCTCCAACTGTAGTTGCATCTGGTAAGTGCAGTGAAATATGGTACAAAGTAATCAGATATTTTAAAAAATTACCTTCAGCAGCTACCACTAGCTCAATAGGTATTTTTATGCTAAAGGTCAAGGTCAACCACTTAGTTAAGACATCTAATAAAATGCTCTTTTTTCTTCCTCATTTTTTTCCTTTTCTGAGATTTTTATTTCATCTTGATCCCAATGAAATGGAAAAATAAAACTGGATAGATATTATTCTGTATATAAAATTATACATAATAAATTAAAATTATATGTAATAAATTAATATAATGGAGTGAGGAAGGATTCCTGCTAATTGAAGAATGCAACCAGAACTTAAATCTATGTGAGGGAAAGGTCTTTGTAACAGTATTGTATACTCTGGTCTGCCTGATTCCCAAGTATAACTACTCAGGTTTTTAAATGGACAGATTTGCACTGGTACCAATGCCATTTCAAAGAAGTCTTTGGTATAGCCAAATTATAATAGATGGAATGCTGCAGTATCTCAGGAAACTATGCTGAGCTTGTCTGTGTCTGCTTGCATGTGCCTAAGACCTGGGGACTCCAGATGGCATAGCTTTTGACTGGATCAACAACAGAGTTTACTACAGTGACTACCTCAATCAGACCATCAGCTCGATGGCTGTGGATGGATCAAACCGCACAGTGATCGCCCGGGTGCCGCGGCCGAGGGCCATTGTACTAGATCCCTGCAGAGGGTATGTACTGCACTTTGCTCTGACTGCAGGTGAAACTACAATTTAGACCTGACAAAGACTGCCAGACACTTCCTATAACCCTAACCCTTTTTCTGTTGTACTCCTTGAATGCTTCAGAAGTATTCTTGTTTCAGTATCAAAACATTTTATGAGAGGATGGGGGCATTACTGTATGATAGTGTGCTTTTAATTTCATTACTAGTTATACTGTGTTATAATTAAGAAAGATAACACTGAGATTATCTGACTTTACTGGAGTCACATAGGAGCTGGAAAAAGTTTTCTGAAGTTCACTGCAGTGGACCCTAGTGATCCCTCTAGAAGACTCCCTTGTTAGTGTGAGCCAAAATAGAGGAAGATCTTTTCCTCTAGTTTTGCAATGTGCACTTCAGTGAAGGACACCAGGGTGGAAATACCACTAAAAGCAGAGTTTATGAGTTTTGTTTTATAAAAAAATAATTATGTTATTGACAGATATATGTACTGGACTGACTGGAGTTCAAATGCTAAGATTGAACGAGCTACACTTGGAGGAAACTTCAGAACACCTATTGTGAGCACAAACTTGGTATGGCCAAATGGACTTACCCTGGATTATGAAGAACAGCAGCTGTACTGGGCTGATGCAAATCTGTATGTATTGGTAACAAGCTTGTTGATTTACATTTGGATAATATTTTAATAGCTCTATTATTTCTTTTTCCTCATTTCTTAGCTGTTTTTCAGCATTTCAGTTGAATTTGGTACTTGACATTTATAGAATGTTAGGAGCTACTTAATAGCAATGCAATGTCAGGTTTTGTTATTAAGATGAAACTACTGTGCAATAAGGAGTTATATTATGTCACAGTGTGGATTTTGTTCTCTGCTTTATGCACTTGTACTCACTGTCAGTTTGTTTCTCTTACATGCAATTCAGGACTTTCATAAGTGTCTTCTTCAACAATCCCAGTACAGGGATTGCACAGTATTCATTGCTCATGGTTAATGTCTGTCACCTGTGGAATTTGGCCTGATATTTTTGCTGCTGCCTACCAGGCAAAACTCTACCTTTGAATTTATGCCACAGAATTTCTTCAATTAGCAGGAAAGTTTTCAAAATTGGTTTAGTTTTCTAAACATTCAAATTCACCCATGGTCTCAGAAAAACCACTGCAGCAATCAGACCTTTCCCCTCTGGTTCCTTCAGCATAGAAGTTCATTTTCAGACTTCTTTGTTGTATCAGAAGAACGTTCTCTGTAATGTAATAAATCCCATGGCCTGTGTCTCTATGGAATCCTCTGGGAAGAAGGTGGCTGTTTGGGTTTATCTGCATGCAGGAGGGCAAAGCACTTGTAATGGGATGTCTATTTTAAGAGGAATTCAGGATGTCAAATGAAACATACAATTTTCTGTTACAAACTCTAGTTATTGGAGGTAGGGGAGCATAGCAGCACCTAAGATATTGGTGAACATTACTGAAATGCTGCATGTCAGTTGCCAGACTAATTAGGGCATGATTTTATACAAAAGTTAAAAGACTTCTTTCTTTTAAGATGTAGTAATTTCTTTGTTATTGTAGGCAGAAGATTGAGAGATGCACTCTCACTGGTACAAATCGTGAGGTAATTGTTAGCACTGCTCTGCATCCATTTGCAATGACGGTGTTTGATCAGCACATATATTGGACAGACTGGAATACACGAAGCATTTATAGAGCTAATAAGTATGATGGTTCAGATCAGATTGTAATGATCATGAATCTTCCACAAAGACCAATGGATATTCATGTCTGGGCAAAAAGTAAGCAGCAGCAGTGTATGAACCCTTGCAACCAGTTCAATGGTGGCTGCAGTCACATCTGTGCACCAGGTAAGCTGTTATGCTTGATGACTGTAAGTTATTGCTGTTGCCTGTATTAGAGTTTAGACCATAGCAATTCTAGTCACATGGGGACAGCTGAAATATTTCTTAGTGCTCATAAATTTGTAATACCTATTTTATTTATAAGTGCAATCAAAATTATTGCCATTTAAGATCATGGTATTTCACCAACACGCCTAGTTGTGTCTGAGAATCCTCACAAGTAAAAATTATGGGTTTCTTTAATTTAAACCAATGCATTGTTTTCTTGGTTTTAAACTTTCCTTGTATGAGATATGAAGTGAGTGCTGCAGGATATGCTTACCTTCAGAGCATATACTCTTACTGTATACTGATGTTTCCTACAAGACATTTGAAAAATTTATGGTTGCTATTTCCTTATTACATAAGTGTTACAGAGATGTTTCATGTGTTGTAGATTTTTGGAAATTTTGATCCTTGACTTTGAAAAAGTAATTCAGTACATGTTTTCATTTGTAGCATCTTAAATACCATTAAAGATACATCTTGCCTGAAAACAACTAAACTTCTCATTCATTAATTTTGAGAAGAGCAGTTTTTCTGTTGCAAGATATTGTGAACACCTGTCTTGATTTTGAGGGATAAAGTCTCAGTGGATATAGCTGTGATATTTGAAAGCATCAGATGCCATCTTGCTGCCACTGAAAAGGCATTTGGACAGCAAGCAAGTACTAAGATACTCCAGATTTTGATCTCAGTTCCTCTAAGGAACTCTGAAATAACTTTTGTGGTTTTTAATGCATTTGCATATGCTTAACTGAGATAAAAGTCTGGCTAAGTCACCATACTACTATTTAAGTAAATAGATCATATAGGAATTATGAAAATTTCTTTGCCTTTTCCAGTGTTACCACTATGAAAACTTTAATGGAATCCTGTATAAAACATCAGTGTTAAATTTGTTTCCTTTTTTTTGTGTCTTATTTTTATTTTTTAAACTGTCAAATATAAATTTAGGTCCAGGTGGTGCAGAATGTCAGTGCCCCTCTGAAGGTCGCTGGTATTTAGCCAATAACAACAAGCACTGTATCGTGGATAATGGTACCAGGTGTGATACTGGTTTCTTCACATGCCTTAATGGACATTGTATCTCTGAGCGGTGGAAATGTGACAATGACAATGATTGTGGTGATGGCAGTGATGAGTTGGAAAGTGTGTGTGGTAAGCATTTAAAATAATGGCTTTAGAATGTATACTCTGTCTTGCCTGTTCTCTAGTTGCTGTTACTTTTATGGCTTTATGATCATGGATCTTATGGCTGTAGTTTGAAAATGAACCCTTGCTTGCTCACAGATTTGAGATCTGAATGGCTAGTGGTTTGCTTTAGAATCCAGAAGCACTGTAGTATTGAATTTTTTGTCATGTATAGCCAATTTCTAATTTTTTAATTCAAATATATATTTTACTTTTCATGCAGTCCGTTTTGCAGCTGTGTTTGCCCTGGCAGGTAAAAATATTGTGATTTTACTTGTTACTTTGTCACAGAACTTAGATTATATTTTATCCACATTTTTTTTCTTTTTAATTTTCTGCAGCTTTCCATACTTGTCAGCCAACAGCTTTCACCTGCAGCAATGGGCGCTGCGTACCCTATCATTACCGCTGCGATCACTACAATGACTGTGGAGATAACAGTGATGAGCTTGGCTGCTTGTTCCGAACCTGTGACTCCCACACAGAATTTACTTGCAATAATGGAAGGTGTATATCCCTTCAGTATGTCTGCAATGGAGTAAACAACTGCTATGACAATGGCACATCAGATGAGAGGAATTGTCGTAAGTTGAGCTTTAGTACCTAGTGCCTTTTTGAGTTTGACTTTCTAGACAAAGGAATAGGGAAATGTGGTTTTATGTGAAGAAATCTGACAAAATCAGCAAAAAGGACAAAAGTTTTTAAAATTTACATTACAGGTACTGTTTAGAGTTATTTGAAGCAAATAGAATTGCTAAGTCATGTTCTGGAACACCCTAAGATATTACATAGTAAATGTTGCTTTAAGTAGTCTGCCTTGAGGCAAAAAATGCTCATGCAGTATGTAATGTTAATTCTTGTGAGTAATCCCATGGTTTACAAATATACTATTTTGGATAAGTTGGATTCAGGGTTTATATTTTTGCAGGATTAGCCTGGAATTTGACAATGGCTTTTTACTTTGTGTCATGCTATATTAATTATATATATTTAATAATCGGGAGTGTATATTGTGATTCCGTAATGGTACAGTTTAAAATTACATGCCTTGTAAAAGTTATATTTGATTTCTTTAAGATATAAGCTGTTCAATATTGGCTACTTTTGCAGATCATGAAAATAACAGTATAACAGTATTTGAAATAGCTCTAAAGCACTTTTGCTTTTTTCCTCCCTCATTAAAGCGGAGCGTACGTGCCAGTCTGGTTTTACAAAATGCCAAAGCACAAATATTTGCATTCCTCGAACGTATTTGTGTGATGGTGATAATGACTGTGGAGATATGAGTGATGAGAGTCCTACTCACTGTGGTAAGTTAAGAGAGTTAAGAGGGTCTTTGTTACTTCTCTGATACTTCTGTTATTTATTCTACTGCTCTTTTCTTTAGATATAATTCCAACTTCTCAAAACATCTACTTTGTAGTACTGAAGTTATATGTGCATGGTACTATTAACTTCTATTTTTCTAAATAATGGTTTTATAGGATAAAAAAGATGATACATTTTTGCAGAGTTTTAATATAGCATTTGAGGATTGTTCCTTTTGCTTATTTTGGTCTATATTTTTTATTGTTGTACAAGGTGCTTGGCACTGCAGTATTATGGAGAGCTATCTTTTTACATAACTTTAAGATTAGAATATTTTTCTTTGTAACTGAATGAAATTGTCTATGGTCTCAAATTTTTTTTAGCTCCTTCATGTGGTTATGTATGCTTTAGCATATGATTTGTTGTTCATTGTAGCTTCCAGTTAGGATATGGAAGTGCCTAGTTTTCAATCAGCCTTAATTACAAACAAGATTAACTTTGCTGGGATATTTTTATTGGGTAGAAGTTAGGTAGTACTTTTCCTATATAAAATATCATGGATCAATTTATAAAACATGATGAATATTTTCTGGTTGTGATTTAGTTTTAATATTGCCTGAGTAGATTATTTTTGCTTTCACATTTTTTCCTAAAGGTACATGCCTTGAACTAACTATGCTACAGTTTTTCTAAAATATGAGTTCAATTTTTGTAGCCAGAATGTGGCCACTTTTATCTATGGGCACCAGTGTGTCAAGAATATGTGGCTATAGTGAGCCTTGTTCTGCTTGTCAAAGGTGTGCTTTGTTCCTTCTACTGTTTATGTCCCGGCTGAATTACTTAAATTGGAAAGTGGTGAAGGGCAAGGAAGAGGGAGAGAGAGAATTAGGGATGAAAGAAACACCAAGTGTTAATGAGCAATGGTTAACTGTCTTTGGTTTCTGTCATTAAAGGCACAGGGAAAAGCAAGTTAAAAGGCCAGACTGAATTCTTCTGGTGTTTTGAAACCACCAGAGGGTCCAGGAAAGTATTGGTGACTACTGAAGAAGTCATGAAAACCCCTATACATGCCAGGATCAAGGGGCTAGGCTGAAGTGCAGAGAGTACTTGCAGCATACTGAGCTGGAACTACTCTGTGTTATGGTTTGTTCTTCACTGCCATTAAGAAAAGATTCCTATCAGCAAGTGAAGAAAAATTGATAGGAGGGAAATTCTCTACCGTGAGATACTACATCCTTAGTATTTTGATTTCCTGTAAAGCACTGAGTCTCTTATGCCTGGTTTGAGCACTGGAGAAATGGGTACTCTGAAATCTGGTCATTTTCCTGTGCATATATCTTGAGTGTAAATGTAGAACATATGTACAGTTGCTGCATGCAATCCTATTTCCAGGGCAAATTCTGTGAAATACTTACCAGCTGATACATATGCCCAGGGAGAAAAGCCCAATTTTTTGCATTCAAATATCAAGCTAGTTTGTACAATGAAATCTTTCCAGAGAGGCTGAGAAAAGACATCCTTCCTAGCATAACTTTTTGTCTTTCTTTCTTGGAAATGTTTTTTGTTTTTTTTTTTTTTTGGTTGTTTTTGTTTTTGTTTAGTTTGTTTTGGGGTTTTTTTTTTTTTTTTGTTTTGTTTTGTTTTTTGTTTGTTTGTTTGTTTTAATAACATGGATTCAAAAGCAACTTGAGTTGGAATGCTAGCAAATAAAAAGAAGTCATGCATAGGTTTTTTCTTCCAGTCTCTCTGACTTGTACAAATAGTGAGTTTCGTTGTACATCGGGACGTTGTATTCCTGCTCATTGGTACTGTGATCAAGGAATAGACTGTGCTGATGGCTCTGATGAACCTGCCTCTTGTGGTAAGTCTGCACTCAGAAGATACAACATGGTGGGTTATGGAAAATCAGTAGTTTGTCTTGTAGGCAGAAGCTTTAATCCAGACCAGGTGGAAAATAAGTATCTTCTGGGTTTTATTCACTGTCTCTAATCTGAGTCACTGAGTAATTTGAGTTTTAAATACTTAAAGCTGTGTATGGAATATGAAGGGTTTAGTTGCAACAACTGATTGCTTTTAATGTGATTACTCTTAATGTATACCCTCCTATCTCTATGAGAATATGATGGCAGTGAATCAAATGGCAAAAAATAGCAAGTATTTTGGTATTATTTTGCATGTAAAAGCAGATGTCATGCTGTACAGAAAGTGTGCATGCAGTGTTACATTTGGGGAAAAAGGGAATGTGGCGTGCAGGGGGGACAGTGTTGACACAATATGGGTATAGTATTACAGTAAACAAATCTTGTATGTACAATAGAAACTGATGGGAATAAGCAGAGGAGTAGGGTAGGAGGTGAAAAAAACAACAGTGATCTCCAGGGAAGAAGAGAATGACTTAACTGAAGTCACTGACAATTGATATTATAATGTAGTTATTATTCTCACTGTGAAAGTTAGAATAACACAAGGCAAGATTCTTCTGTGGTTTCAGCAGGGCTAGTAGCTCACTTTGCACATTACTGGAGTTGCATCTTTAGCTTAAGAAAATGTTTTGCATCTTAACTATTTTACAATTAAGCTTCAATTTTACATTTCACTGTCATAAACTTCCCCCTGAAGTACAATCCTCAGTACATTTCATGGCAGTGCAGGCTAGTTTAACAAGCACAGTGATTGTGTTAATTTTTAAGTGCCCCAAATGCGGACTTGTTCGAGCGACCAGTTCAGATGTGATGATGGCAGATGTATCCCAGCAACGTGGATCTGTGATGGTGATAATGACTGTGGGGATATGAGTGATGAGGATCAAAGGCATAATTGTGGTAGGTGGTTAACAAAAGTAGATACTGCACTATGTCCTGCAGGTGTTTTTTAGAGAATAACCAACCCCCAAACTCTCACCCACGGCCAATTTCTCTACCCCATAAACGTGCACATTAAGCATGAGGTACAATCTTCCTCTACCTTAATTTTCATGATATTGAATCAAAATTGAATGTTTTACTGGTAAAAAATCCAACAAAACGTTCTAATTTTGCAATTATTTCCCTTTGAATTGTTGAGTTGACATGGAGATATAATTAACCTGGGTATGATCTGTGCAGCTAGAGCAGTTTCAGTAAACATGCTTCCTGGTGATCACGCATTGCATCTTATGCATATTAATGCATAGCCACATGTTTATGGCTTAATATCTTTAAAAACTAGTGAACAAAGTAAGCATATCTGTTCAGAGGATGAACAAAGGGAAGGATGTTCATCAAGCCTAGTCCCGATTATTTTGAGAACAGCTGGTTATACTTCTACTCCCTGCCTTTATAGTATTGCTACCTCTGCTTGCTGTCTGGAGCACAGAGTACCTTGAACAAAATTGGGAATAGAGGCTGTTCAGTTCCCAGAAAATCTGGCTGAAAAAGCTTATTTGAGAATCCAGTGAGATGCAGATTTCTGCACTTGTCAGCATTGCCTAAGGAATGCTTTGGCTCCCAGTCAGCCTTCGCAAAGAGCAATGTACAGTTTTGTACATGAGAAAGTACAGTGGAATCTATCTCTGTGTGTGCAGCAGGGCACGGCTCTATTGTGGATTATGGGTGGATATGCAGGCTGTTTGTGTGGGTGATGGAGGAGGGTGTCACATACACAGAGTGTAACTTGGTTAGTGAATGTGCTTTTCCTTCAGCAAACCGCAACTGCACAGCAGCAGAGTTCACTTGTGCCAACAATAGACCCCCACTCAGGAGGTGCATTCCTCGGGCATGGGTCTGTGATGGTGATGCTGACTGCAGTGATGCTCTTGATGAACACCAGAACTGCACACGAAGATCTTGCACAGAAAATGAGTTTACCTGTAGTAATGGCTTGTGCATCCGTAACACATACAGGTTTGTAACTACCCAAGCAGCTATAGAAATTCCCAAAATTGCTTATTGTGAAGGAGCTAATTCAACCTTTTTTCCCCGCACCATTTAGCTGTAATTAGATCTACATATTGTAATGAAACTATTTTTCTGCTCTGCATTTGTGCATTAGCTTTGACTTGAAAATCCTCTAGAATTTTCTCTTAATATTCCCATTGCTCACCATTATAATTTAATACTTTTTATTTTTACTAGTAATAACCTCTCCTGGGGTGATTCTGTCCAGCCTGTAATGCATATGGGGAATATTAGCAGGACTCACAGGATCAGACTATGTAATATGATCTCAATTTCTGAAAGCCAAATTCTTTTTCTATTTCAATTTCTATTGGAGCCAAAAATACTGACTTTCTTTGGAAATTGGGAGAGTATATCTATCCACCTGCCCTGGAGACAGTGATTGTGTCCTTATATTTGAAGAGAGTGTTCATTCTTCTTCAGATGTGATAGGCGGAATGACTGTGGTGACAGCAGCGATGAAAGAGGATGCATCTATGAACCGTGTCAACAGCACCAGTTTACTTGTCAGAATGGGCGCTGCATTTCCAAAGCCTACATCTGTGATGGGGATAATGACTGTGGTGATGAATCTGATGAGCTGGAACATCTCTGTAGTACACCAGAAGCGACCTGCTCTCCCCATCATTTTAAATGTGACAATGGAAACTGCATAGAGCTGGTTAAAGTCTGCAATCGGTTGGATGATTGCTTAGACAACAGCGATGAAAAAGGATGTGGTATGTATAGATTTATTTGTACTGCCTAATTGAAAAATCTTAGGCACCTCTGAAAAAATACACTCTTAAGACAATTCTTTAATTCCAATCATATCTATTCCATAGCTGTTCCTCAGAGAATAAAATTATAAGAAATTTATATTTAAATTTTTTTTTGCTTTAACTCATACTTATTATATGCTGTTTTAACTGACTGTGATGAGCTAATGATAGAAACAAAATACACATTGTTATGCATTGCCCCTTGCATTTCCAAAATATGCTGTAGTCCATACTTTGCACTTGATATTTTGTGACAGACTTCAGAGGTGGTAGAATAATTTTATTTTAGATTATGTTGTTTTCTTTTTTCCTTTATTGCAGCAGCCCACATCCACATTCAGCATTTTCAGGGGGATAGCAAGGAGAGACAGAGTACATTGGAAAGTGACTGCACTATTACTCTGCTAGCTGACTCCTTGAATAGAACTCCTTTCCCTCCCCAGGTGTAAATGAATGCAGTGACCCTTCAATCAGTGGATGTGATCATGACTGTACAGACACACAGACAAGTTTCTACTGTTCTTGTCATCCTGGATACAAACTTATGTCTGATAAACGGACTTGTGATGATATTGATGAGTGCAATGAAACTCCATCAGTATGTAGCCAGATTTGTGAGAACACAGCTGGCTCCTACATCTGTAAGTGTGCCCCAGGCTATATCCGGGAGCCTGATGGAAAAAGTTGCCGGCAAAATAGTAATATCTCCCCATACCTTATTTTTAGCAACCGTTACTATCTGAGAAATCTCACAGCAGATGGCCAGTCTTACTCTCTCATTTTGCAAGGACTGAGAAATGTGGTGGCACTGGACTTTGACAGGGTGGAAAAGAGGTTATACTGGATTGATGTGGGGAGGAATGTCATTGAACGAATGTTCCTAAATGGAACAAATAAGGAGGCAGTGATAAGTGATGATGTGCCCAACGGGGAAGGTATCGCTGTTGACTGGGTTGGCAGGTAAGAAAATACATTTTTTGTCTTTCTGGGCTACTGAAGAAATGATGTGTGAAGTTTATCTTAGGGGTTTTTCCCCACTCTATATGAAATTCCTGATGAGTACTGAAATAGTTTGGGTTGTGGATGCAGTGTTATACAACTGCTCTGAGATTGTTTATCAGCATCTAAAACATAACACTTGAATTACTCTCATATGCAGCATACTGAGGTTCTGTCAGATTTACTCTCTCATCAGTCGTTTGCTAGCAGTTGTTGGGATTGGCGTGCAGGTTTCACTCTGCATAAACAAAATATTGTAACAGGTAACTAGATCCCAGTGAAGTAAGTAATAGTAAGCCTTAATTAAATTTAGCTCCTTTACCAATGTGAAGAGCATGTGTCTTTTGCTCTTGAAAAATGCAGCTTTAACTGACACGCTCAAACAACATGATCCACATAATTTTCTGTCAGGAGGCCAGCATATGGGTGAGGTAATTGGAAAACACATCTCATTATGGTCAATTTTTAATAGCCTGCAGTGTTTCAAAAAGTAGTCTGATTTACTGCCACAGAATCTCTGTCATGATGCGGTGGCCACTGTGACAATGGTCTTGCTGTGTTTCATCTTGCCTTCCAAGTGCAGTAATATAAGTATGGAAAGTTTAAATAACATGGATCAGACTGTAAACCAATAAGAATTGTTCAAAAAGTCACTTTTGGAACTTAATATGCCCATATAATAGTTTTTACTTTTGTAAAACACTTTGTCTCTAAACCTATTGATAATTAATGTTGCCAGCAGCTCCAAATGCTTTATGATTCATGGAGAGGTGATGAAGCAAAAGGCAAATTTTAGCTGAAGTGGTCCTACTGCTTCATTTCTAATACAGCTTTTGAATTATTTCAGCAACCATTAGTTATGTCTTCAGTCAGTTCTTGTTTGGGTGTTCTGGGCAGGCTGAAGGACAGTACAATGGTTGGATTTTTCTGCTTGTTTTCAGTGCAGAGAGAGGATTAAAGGATGCCATGAGATGTAGGTTGGAGAAGACTATTCTCTCCTCTTCCCTGGTGGGAATGGTACTACTTAGGGTGATGAAGGTAGAATTATATCTGTCAGGCTACTTCTGGAATGACACTGTGGGTGCTGGAGCTGACCAGCTCTGCAGAGAATTTCAAAGTATCTCGCTGTAGATTTAATTGAATTTAATGCTTTGCTTTGATGCAGGATTTTAAAAAATTGTCCCTTCTGCTTGTATGATTTCTTTGCTTACAGCTGTGTGTAATTCCCAGGCAAAGTACTAGAAGTGTTAGAAAATTCTAGGCTGTCAAACTACTTAGGACTTTTCTACCTGTTTGATCAGAGCAGAGGTGGCAGTACAGAACAGTTGAGGATTCTCTGCAATGCCTTACAGCCCTGGTCACAGTCCATTGCGCTGCATGTCTGTTTTCCTGCTCCTGGCCATTGTTGGTAGGGCAGAAGGGGAAGAGGGGTTTAGGAATTTGTAGGCAAATGGCATGTTATTACTGGGCACCTGCAAGTTTGAATTTGGCACCACTGATTGTGGTTACAAAGTGAAAAGGGCAGCCTGGAGCATGGTGTAGAAGAGATGTCACTGAAGTATGTGTTCCTTGTGGATACACTGCGTGTGTATGTGTATCCAGTATACATTGCTTCTAGGAGAAAAAAAAATAAAGATGGTGTGAAGCAAAATAAAGGGAAATATATATATTTAATAAATTAACTCTAAAATATTTCAGAAAATTGTACTGGGTAGATGCCTACCGAGATTGTCTCTATGTCTCTGAACTTGATGGAAGATTCCGGAAAAAACTGTTGGATCGGTGTGTGGATGCCAACAATACTTTCTGCTTTCAGTATCCCAGAGCAATTGTTGTTCATCCAAAATATGGGTATGACCTTAAAGAGTCCTTTTCCTTTCTTTTGTGAATAATTTTGCACTGTTCTGAAAATCTGAAGTAAATTTGGGCTGCTTGCATTTAGATTTCTGTGGTGTTAGGAAAAACAGTAGCTTGCCTGTTGTGAGTGTATATGCATGGCTCTCAGCTACCATTGAAAGTGAAATTTGGTTCTATATGGACTACAAAGTTCTGATTGCAAGGCTAAAGAGGTTGATAGAAGTGTGTATGGCTTGGTAGATATTGGGGCTGACTGAATTCAATTGTGATTGCACAAATATCTGCTGTAGCAGTTAAACTAAGAAATATATTAGCTTTCTTCTTCCTCAATCTCTGCTTTAGATCTGTGGCAGGAAATACTGTATTAGAGGCGTGGCTTCTAAAATTTCAACAGTCCTAACTCTTAAGTACTCATTTGAACAGACAGATTTACTGGACAGACTGGGCAGATCGAGCCTATATTGGACGAGCCGGCATGGATGGCAAGGAGAAGACTGTGATCATCTCTACAAAGTTGGAGTGGCCCAATGGACTTACCATAGATTACACCAACGACAAGCTCTACTGGACAGATGCTCATCTAAATTATATTGAGTATGTACACAGAAAATATTAAAAAAACTGAATGATCACTCATGTCAGATTGTGATGGGAGAATTTATAGGTGCTGTAAAAAGAATGTGTATTTCTGTCCACTAAGTCTTACAGAAAACTGGAGTCAAAATGTCTGGAGTAATAGATTATATAGATCATTAGATGGCACAGTTACTGAGTTGCTACATTCATTGAAAATTGTCAAAAAATTGCAGTGAAAAGGCTCACACTCTGTACTAAAATATGCAACTTCTCTATATCTAGTTATACAACCTGAGCCAAAGCAAAATGGACTATATAGTCCCTATTTTTTAAAATTCTCTTGTTTCTGCTTATAGATAAGAATTGAGCTGTAAGTAAGCTAGTTATGTGCTATTAAGTTGTATACAAACCTTTAGAAGATGTCTGAATGTCCATAAGTATAATATGAAATTTCGTGTTGGCAAATGGGATTCTTTTGTCAATCAAGAAAAATCTATACATTGCTTCTAGTACTAGAAAATTCCCACCTAAATTGCAGTAAAAATGAATAATAGTTATGTAACTATTTCAATGATTTTGAAATACATGATACTGAAATACTTTACAAGCAATAATTTGTATTTATAAGAGTGTTCATATTTATATTCATATTTACATACATATTTAAATTTATATTTGTATTTACTTCTATTATTCTCTACATTAATTCTTCTGGCAGCCTTTTCTATGATAAAGTATTAAAGATGTCTTTTTAAAAATGTGAGTTAATTATATGTATGTTTCTCTCTCTCTTGTATTTCATAATTTCCCCATATAGCAAGGTGATAGTAAAAATGTAAAATCTTGTCAAAGATAGCTCAGCCAAGGAAGCTCTAAATCAGAAAGACATATAAAATTTAGGAATATAGGAAGCCTATTGTTGTCTTCAGTGTTTCATTATTAACAGTCTGAATCATCTAGGCAAGCTAGTCTCTTTTGTGACAAAAATAACTTGCTGTTAAGGCAAAAAATGTGCAAGATTTCATTGTTCTAGCTAATGTGTTTCTATTTCAGTGAATGTCACTCTATTCCATTTATTTCCCTGAAATAACCTGTTTTACTTTTCTCCATAAACTGAGTTTGCTAAGGATGGTGATCTGTCTTTAGGGAATAAAGAAGCTGCAATTCTACATTGTATGTTTCTGGTCACCAATAATGAAGGACCATAAGCATGCGTAATATGTGAAGAGAAAAGATGGAAAGAAGTTTTAGCATTTATCTGAATGTTTTGCACAAATTTTTCTTTGTGGAGGTACTCTGATCTGGATGGACGTCATCGTCACACGGTATATGATGGGACTCTACCTCATCCATTTGCAATAACTGTTTTTGAAGACACAATATATTGGACTGACTGGAACACAAGGACAGTTGAAAAAGGGAATAAATATGATGGATCAGAAAGGACTGTTCTTGTGAATACCACGCACAGGCCATTTGACATTCATGTTTACCATCCATACAGACAACCATTTGGTGAGAAAACAGAATTAGACTTGTGTTTAGAGGGTCAGCTGCTGTCTGGGGACTAGTTGTAAGGGACCCTGAGTGTACTCAGATTTTGCCTTTGCTGAGGGGAATTAAATGCAGAGCGTAAATGTAGGCATCTACTTTGTGTTTATAAATTGCCTTTTCTTTGAAAAGCAATGACTGGTAATGCATAATTTTAAATAAGTTTCTAAAACATCATGGCTAAATAGCATAGATTTCACTATGAAATGACATATTTCTCCTATGAAATGCCTGCTTATCTAGGTTTTTGTTTTCAACATCTTACATTTAAGGTTTCAAAACAGTATTAAAGAAATCTATTGTAGATTGAAACCTTTATGTTCTGGAATTTATGAAGTATGGTAATACTTATTCTTCTGTTTTACCAGTTAATAATCCTTGTGGCACCAATAATGGTGGCTGTTCCCACCTTTGCCTAATAAAAGCTGGTGGTCAGGGGTTTTCCTGTGAATGTCCTGATAACTTCATGGTCATACAGTTTGGCAATACAGCCCACTGCCTTCCAATGTGCTCTAGCACCCAGTTTCTCTGTGCAGACACTGAGAGGTAAGTCCACTGCTCCCCATTGCTTTTTCCATGTGTTTTTAAGCACATATTTTACAGTTTAGTCTGTTCAAAAGGGCAGGAAATAAGAGATTCCTTCTGTTCCCATTATGAGTTTTTTACGTGCTTGCAGAGAGAAAACCAGGAAAAGACAGGCTTTCATTTTGAAAAAGTACTTCTAGGCTGCTTTCTTATGTAGTACTTTTTTTTTTTTTTTCTGTTATAGGCATTGATAATGTAGCAAAGTTTGAGCTGTTAGAAACACGTACCTCCAGAAACCATTTCTTGTTGAATTCTCAAATCTGTTTCTGCCAAATATATGCTGTCTGCCAGCATATGGCCTAGGTGATGGGAGGGCACATTTCTAACCCCTTTTACTGAGACAGCAGTGGAGGAAGAGGAATGGTGATATAAGAGCTCTTGTACTGATGTATCACCCTGGAGCCTATGAGGCAGGTGTGCTTATTGGGTTGCCTTTTTGAAGCAGTGTTATAATGATAATCCCTAGTGAACTTTCTGTGCTAAAGTTTGGGTGAATTATTGAAATACTTACCTCATTAAAAATCCTGTTGGAGATTGATCTAAAAAAATCAGAGAGGATTTCCACTAGTAAACATAAAATTGCATCTTTATTATTTTCTGTGAACTTCCTTCTAGAGATCTACTGAGATCATCTGTTTATCATCTGTTTCTGGTGACAGTATTCTGGCATATTTTATTATCATTTGACATATGGAATATAATGCATAAAATTAAAGATGTTTTGTATGTTTCAAGAAATGACACTAAGACAAGACTGTCTTTTGTGCTGTGAAAGAATGGTTATACATCTGTAAAACCATACACTCAAAAAAGAGCACACTGTTTTCTCTTTGTAGGTGTATTCCCATCTGGTGGAAATGTGATGGACAGAGGGACTGCCGAGATGGCTCTGATGAGCCCCCAACCTGTCCACATCGGTACTGTCCTGTGGGGCAGTTCCAGTGTAATGATGGGAACTGCACAAGTTCACATTTCTTGTGCAACACCCTGCCAGATTGCCATGACAGATCAGACGAAGATCCTGTACTTTGTGGTATGTTCCAACAAATAAATTGAAGTGTTTTGCCGGTATAAAACATGTAATCGACATATAAATTTCATCATCACTGTCCCTTTTTCAAAGATGACAAGGTGACATAGACAGATGCAGTCTTTTCTAGCCTTGCACCTGCTGGAGTCATTCACCTCAGTGCAAGCAGGGTAGAAGAGAGCAAAAATGTACTATATCAAAACATAAACCCTTTCTATACCTTCAAGACAGATTTGCACTGAGGTAAATAACCATCTGAGGTATAAAATATTAGAAACAGGACTCACTTTGTTTTGCTTGGAGTAGAGCTGTGGTGATTATGAAGAATCTAAGGCTTCCTAATGCCCAGGTCAGAGTAAGAGGCGTGATAATTTTTCCCCTATTCTACTTTGTGTGGTTGGACAAAATTATACCACCCTCTGCAGGGGTTTCCAGTTTATATGGAAAGATTTGTTTTGGAGTGCTGTATGTGATAGCTAGTGGAATAATGTTACCTCCTTAAAAACCTGTGTTATTCCACATACTTATGTCTAATTTTAAAAAGTGTATCCTTAGTTCTCTTTTTGTAAATAATGTAGTTCTGGCAGTTGCAAGCAAGTAATACAAAGCAAAGGGGAAAGCAGTGTGGTTATATAACTGATAGTTTCAGTGCCTTCCATTCCAAAATGGTTCTAACAATGACAGAATTGAATGAAATGTCAATTTTAACTGAGTTTCAGATAGCTAAGATATTAAGTGTGCCACAGGGGAATTAAAAAAGTAGAAATGTGGCATCTGTGTAATGCACTGATTTTAACATACAATAAAAATCAGTTTAGGTCTGTGTAATTCCTTTTACTTATCTCGTGAGTGGGAACAGAATCCTTTGATCTAGAACATCAGTGAAAATTATAATACAAGGTTTTCTCTTGAATAGTTTGACAGTGTATGTAAAAGAAAGTAGTAGAGTGGAGTAGAACTTCTGGAAATATAAATATGCATTGACTCCTGTTTTTAGAGCTACCCCAGTTTGCCAGCACTGCTGATACCAGCTTTCAGTGCTTTGCCCTTTGGCAATAGAGGCTATACATTTGTGGGTTGTGTAGCTGATACTAGCATGGTCTTCTGCTATGTTTTCTATCATGTTCATTCTTAGACAAGCAGGATCATCAGGTAATATACACCTAAGCTGATAGCATGGCCAGAGCCAAAATGCAAAAATAGCTCTTCTGTGAAGTGAGTGGGAGACCCTACCTCAATCATATTGAATACTGGGTTTACTTCCCCCTGCTTTAGGAGAAGGTAGTATGTCTTGCTCCTAGAAAACTGTAGAGCCTTAGTGAGCTTGTCTAAAGATGCCTCAGGAAACTGTGACGTGATGTTAAAAATGTGTACCTTAACTGCTTTAACTGGGCAAGTATATGTGACATTTTAAATTTTTCTGGCTTTGTTTTTAATTGTTGGTGTAAACGTAAGGGCTCAATGGATATAGCAGCAGCAGATAATTTCTGTGCATTTCAGTATCCTAACAGTTGATCTGTATCCTTTCAGCTAATCACCAGTGTGAAACTCATCAGTGGCAGTGTGCCAACAAACGATGTATCCCAGAAGCCTGGCAGTGTGATAGAGAGGATGACTGTGGTGACAACTCGGATGAAGATAGTGCTCACTGTGCCAGTAGAACCTGTCCCCCAGGCCAATTTAAATGTGACAATGGCCGCTGTATCCCACAGTCCTGGAAGTGTGATGTGGATGATGATTGTGGTGATAACTCCGATGAGCCATTCCACGAATGCAGTAAGCACACAGCTGTAGTAAAATGACTGCATTAAAGTGCGCCAAAAGCAGAGTGAACCACATTACATACTTTTCCTTGAAAGTTTCTTGAAAAAGAAGTGTTTTCTGCAAGCTAATTGCATTCGTGTAGTAAACAGTGTTAGAAAACATAGAGGGTATGTGATTATTTGCTAGTTACTTATTCTTGAAGGGGAGAAAGTTTATTTATACTGGCCAGATTATTAGAAACTGGCAGCAGCTCACTGACTTGATGCTTGGATTTTCCTATATGCTCTAGCATGTCTCTCTGACCCAATGGACATCTTCAAGAACTTGTGACTAAGTTTTGCCATCTGAGGACAAGCTGCCTCCTCTGGGTCCCAAGTTTCAGGCTATTGCCAGTGTCAACAGGTCTGAATAGTTTAGGGAAAAACACAATGAGTATGATTTGATCCTGTGATGGCATATTGATCATGTTTGTAGCATTTGCAGAATACAAGCAGCATAGATTGGAAAAGATAGTAAAATCAGATACATTTAATGTTTTCTCTTTTACAACTCTGAAGTTAGCAGATAGCTCTTTTTAGTTGAAATAATTGACTGTAAGTTATAAAAGGTTAGGAGAGGCAGAATAGCAAGGACAGTTAATGGCTATGTAACACAATTAATTTTGACTACTGCCTCTTTCAGTGGGACCTGCTTATCGATGTGATAATCACACACAATTCAGCTGTAGAACCAACTACCGTTGTGTACCGTTGTGGGCAGTGTGCAATGGGAATGATGACTGTAGAGACAACAGTGATGAACAAGGCTGTGGTAAGTTTGAAGAAGGTAATTTCAACATAACTTTGTGCCTAAAATATTTCTCCAATTTGCAAACACACAGGTTTTCTGAAAGCCTTCAGTAATAATATACCTGGGAAAAGGCTATACTAACGTGTGCTGTTTTGTTGGCGAACTGTCTGCTCTGCAGAGGAGATGACTTGCAGTCCTTCTGGAGATTTCCGTTGTGACAATCATCGATGTATCCCACTGCGCTGGAAGTGTGATGGAGATGATGACTGTGGAGATAACTCTGATGAGCACAACTGCAGTGAGTTCTTGTTTTGTTTGTAATTAACTAGTCCCACTTTTGACTTAAATATCCTTCTATTTCTATTGAGAATAAGGCAGAGAGCTATTAAATGCAACCATTCTTTGTTTTGTATGGCAGTCTGTCTTTTATTTGCTGAAATACCACACCTAATATCAAAAGGATGCATTCTGGTTGCATAAAAACACTGATCAATCCAGTTATCACAATAACACAAATTCCTGTTTTCCACTAAGAAGTGGCATTTGAATTTTGTCCTGTGTGCAAGTGTAGTGTTATACAGTTTCTTAATGATAGTGGATCTTTTTTTTTTCTGATTTGAATTAAAAGCTCCTGTATAATTCTGTTTTGAAACAAAGTCTGCCATGATTTTCCTTTTTTCTTTGTTGAGAGGGACATGAAATATCTACCATATTTAAAGAATACTTGGGGGGAATGTTGTTTTAACATAATTTAATTTTAAAGATTTTCCCTCATTATCTGCCCACATTACTTTTGTCTGGTTCAATGAGGCAGGTGTGGATGTTTAACTCTACATGTGGGAAACTTTTCACATTTGTACATTGATTTTAAATGAAGGTCCTCGTGAGTGCACAGAAAGTGAATACCGTTGTGACAATCTGCGCTGCATTCCTTCCCGGTGGATCTGTGACCATGATGATGACTGTGAAGACAATTCAGATGAACGTGACTGTGGTGTGTATTATCTGAATGCTACCTCTTACATGTTCACACTGTTGTTTCTAATGTGATTAATTATTCTGCAAAATTATCTTTAATGGGAAGCATATATAAAGAAGTAATGTTCACTCTGTCACTCCACCAAAGGTACAGAATACCACAGTTTTAGTAGTCTGGGATTTCCCAGCATTTTTTAGAAGATTATTCTCAAAACGTAAAATGTTTATCTGTCCTTGAACAAGAAGACATTTAAACAGTTACTTCTGAATCTTTTCAGAGCTGAGGACCTGCCACCCAGGTTATTTCCAGTGTGCTAGTGGACACTGTGTTGCAGAGCGCTTCAGATGTGATGGAAATGCAGACTGCCTTGATTTCTCTGATGAAGCAACTTGTCGTGAGTTAAAAGCTTTGCAGTTGGTTCTCATTGTCCTCACTTTCAGAAAGATTTGCACTTTTCCCTATTTTTAAGTGAAATGACTCCTTAGAGATGTGGAATTCTGCAATGCTCAGTGATATTAGCAAAAATTCAGGATAAGCATAATATTTTGAATCAGCTTTTTAATATAATAATGGGTTGCCATCTCTTACCCTGTTGTAAACACATTCTTAATGGTAGGAAATGATTGTGTTTACCAAGTCCAGGAGAAGATACATGTGATTGAATTAAAATTTTTCAGTATCCCATGAACACTGCAAGATTCAAACTGTTTCAGTTGTACCAAATTCTAACAAGGTTTTGTAATGAGATTGTCTTTTATAATAGTCAAAGTAGTGTAAAATGTCCTAAAGTATCAGTGAACCCAAGGAAATAATATATTTTTCCATTTCTCTTTTCCTTTGGTGTATTGATCTACTGTGAAAAAAATATCTATAGCTTGCCTGGATCTACAGCTGCAGCTGTTTTTCCAGAAAGTATTGTTCCCAGTTGGAATGAAAATATTCCCTCTGTGTTCTATCTGCATTGACTGACATCAGCTTTTTGGGTGATACTGGTGACTTACATGCTTCCATGATTTTAGGGTTCAGTACTTGGAAGAATTTCTTCCTCTTCATGTTGGTATCAGGGCAGTTTAACACCTGAGCTTTAAGTAAGAAAGGGCATCTGCACAGTATTATCTCTGTTTTTGTGATGGTAACCATATCTTGTGATGTAGATCACAGCAGTTGTCTTTCAGAACCTAAGTTATAAAACATTTGACTGTTCTTAAATGGAGGATAAAGTCTATGAGAAGCCATTGAAAGGGCAAGGGTATGGTTTATTTATATAGGTTGGTAGAGTAATATTTTTGGTTTTTCTTTGGTTTAGTTCAGTTCCTTTCACAGCTTTTACAGAATATGAGTGGGAGTTTTTTGCTATATCAACATGAGTCCTTTTGGAATTACGTATCTTATGTGATTCTTCATTCATTCATGTTTGGTGCCAGTGAGGTTAATGATCTTTTTTATTGAACTAGATTTGTCAATAAAAAATACAAGTAGTATTTGTTAAATTCATTTATTTTCAAAAGCTTGTCTAATGTAAATTGCTTCACTATTCATTTAAACCTGAATTAATTACTTGTAGCTGCAAAGAAGTCTTCAGTCCTTGCAGCCTGTTGTTGATGTACATCTTTGAAGCACCTCATATAGTATCTCCTATTATGGAGGAAAATGTTTTTAAAAATGGTATGGGGTTGGACTGAATATTTTTCATGAAAGCATAAATTATTTATTGTAAATGAAAATGTCATAATTTTCTTTTTTTCAGCAACACGGTATCCTAATGGTACATACTGTCCACCCATGCTGTTTGAATGCAAAAACCATGTATGTATTCAGCCATACTGGAAATGTGATGGAGATAATGATTGTGGAGATAATTCTGATGAAGAACTTCACCTTTGCTGTAAGAGAGAGGAAATTATAGTAAAGTTAACAATATGCTTAATGTCTACATATAATAGATCAATTAGAAAATAGATCATCATTATTTGGGATGAGTGCTAAGTATTTTGCTTTATATGCAAGCTGACTCCATTCTCTGACAATATTTCTGACTTCTTTGCAGGTGTTTGTATATGTGGTTATGAAAGTAGGGAGAAGCATATCAGAGAGATAATGTCACTATTTCACATTTTCAAGTTGGTTATCAAAAATAAGAATGTCAGTTTGAAATGAAAGATTAATTCAGAGAATGTATATTGTCACAGGTGCTGAACTTTCAAAGCTATTAGTGCTGTCAGGACATCTTTGTAAATACAGCTGAGAGGTCCTGACTTGAGGTTGATAATTAGGTATTGGAGGTGCTACTTAAACTGGTTTTGTCAGTTATGCACTTAAATAACATGTTGGATTTCCAGTCAATTTGCTTCATAACAAACCTAGAAACCTCAGTGTTATATGTAGTTAGAGAATTTGTCTTTGGCCAAAGGTGAGGTATTGTCTTCTGATGAAAAAAATGTGTAAGGTCCTAACATACTATCACCAAAATGCATAGAAAATATTTTTTGTCTGAATGCCTCCTTACCTTTTGAAATATAAAAAACTTATAAATGTTCCAAGAGAAAAGTAATGTGAATAATTTGTGACCCAATGGCCTGAAGTATCAAAGTGTGACTGATTGACCTCTGTGCTTTCAGTGGATATTGCTTGTGAATCTCCATTCCGTTTCCGGTGTGAAAACAATCGCTGTATATACAGTCATGAGCTGTGCAACCAGGAGGATGACTGTGGAGATGGAAGTGACGAGAAAGAGGAACACTGTATGTTTATACAAACCTGAGCATCAAATTCAGTAATTTTGATGTGCTTAATATTTAATAATACCAAAAGGATGTCAAAGTTAACCATAAATAATGAAAACAAGACCTCACTATGAAATAATTTGAACTATGGCTATTGGTATTATGTATTTATAGCTGTCTGTACAAGTAGCAAAAATCGGCAAACATTTGTCTGAAAAGTAAAGACCATGATTTTCAAAACAATACTGTATTTTATAAGCACCAGCAACATTTTTATATCTTGTTATGAGCTCCCCTTAAAAGGAGGAAGAAGAAAGAGTTTGACTGTATCATAAAATTAGGATGGGATGGCCAGCTGGGACTTCTAAAGTAAAGAAATGAATACTTCCTGAAGTTGTGGTGCTGTTAAGCACATATTAACAGTCTTTATATTTAGGCCCAGACCCTACAGAAGCTCTCTTAATATTCAATAGGTTTTTGCCCTCAGATATGTTACATAGTTCTTGCTGACTGTGCAGTACATTTTCAAGTTTAATAATGTTTTTGATTGCTTAATACTATTTGCTGGCTTTATTGTACAATATTCTAAAAGTTAATAATTTACTAATACCTCCGTAATTGCTTGAAGTCTGCAGTAGGTATATGAAGTATAGCATTAAAGGATATTAATAAGTTTGCACTATTAAAAGGAAAGTTTAGTCAACTATTAACACAAAGAATTTTCCTTCTGTCTTTTTTATTAAATAGCAAGACTTCTTTCAGTTCATGGAGATGTGACTAGAAATCAGGATGTTACACCCTAGTTATTTACACAGACTTCCAAAGTAGTCTTGTCCCTGTTTTACCAGATGGTGTCAGCTTCCCCATTAGCAATGCTATCTGTTGGTACTTCATAGTTTAAACTGTGACTGAGGAATATTTCTCTTCTTGATTGTAGGTAGAGAGCCAACGCCAAGACCTTGTAAAACTGAAGAATTCAAGTGCAGTAATGGAAATTGCATTCCCCTACATTATGTCTGTGACAATTACGATGACTGTGGAGACCATTTTGATGAAATGGGTTGCAGTAAGTAATAATATCAGTAAAATTAAAAATTACAATGCTGTTGAAATAGAATTTTCTGGAATTGAAAGCAAGGAATGTTTTTTCTTGAATAGCATACTAAGTATTGTTTTTTAATTAGCCTGTCTGAATTTCCTTATATTTTTTTAATAAGCCTGTTCTAGGATTATTCAGTTAGCAAGGACAATATTTACTGTTTTCATTCTTTCATACTTTTAGTTTATTTAGTTTATTTTGGTTTAATTATCTTCTGTTTTATTCTTTTTGTACATGTCTTCCAAAAACATATGGTTGTGCGACTTAGAGACATTAGAGACATGGCTTAGTGGGCCTTGGCAGTGCTTGGTTTATAGTACAACCTGATGATTTTAAAGATCTTTTCCAACTTGAATGATTCCATCATTCCATGAAATTCAATGCTCTGAATGCATTTCTTTTAGGCTTAGAGTATTTACGCATTACAAGAAAAAGGCTTGATCTTGGTTTTGGTCTTGGTTTGAAATGGGTTGTATTACAGAGGCAAGAACATCCATCTATTTCAACCATAATTGCAATATACCAACATTTGGAGTTATTCATGGGCAGACTCTGAACTGATATATGTTGCTGTACCCCTGTTAAAAATAAAAGTATATTGAAATGCTTCTATTTTCCTTTTCATGGATATGACCACAGAATTCTTTAAGGACCACAAGTCCTTTGCCTGTCAGCTCTCCCAGATCCTCTGTACAGCTTTTATTATCTACTTATTATATATTTACTAGCATCCATTTAAATTTAAAAGCTCTGACATGAACTTTGAGATGAGAGGTATTCCATGGAATCTCAAAAAATACCCAAACGAAACCATAACTTTTTATGTCAATATATAGACAGCTGCATTGTGGTAATATGAGTATACACTTGTAATTTCAATTAGTCAGGCTGTGATGGCATCAAGTGAGAGTGTGCCAAATGCTACACTGGTGATTTGCAATCCAGCAGACTTGCTAAACACAAATAACTTGGAAGTCTGTAGTGTAGTCCATTTTGAAGCAGCTGATTTCTCTTTTTCAATTACCATCCCAATGGTCTTTAGGTAATATAGCCTAATGCAATGACCTGATGAAAATATAGAAGTATAAAAAGGCTATGAAACAGTGTGAAACAGACACTTCCTGATGTCTGCTTTCTGCTCTCTGGGGATAAATGTGAATACAGATCAGATGGTAACATTTGGAGCCTTCCCAACATCAAATACCCACTCTAATAAAAGTAGAATATTTGTGTATGTATGTGTACAATGAATTTATGCTTCTACATGTATATGAAATTGAGCTGTTTAAACTTAATTAAATCTGCACTGGAATGTGTATGTAAAAAGGAGATAATTAGCTTAATGTGAAGTCTTTACCATACATCTGTATCTTTTCCTCGTGATCTTCCAGTAAGCACTCTTTATCTTTATCTAAGCTATTTATCTTTTTTGCTTATATAACAGATTTCCATTTGTACTCAAGTACATTATGCATATATAGAGTATATATGAGGCAATAGAATTCTATGTGAGCCTTTCAGAAGTGTTTAATTTTCATTATCTGTTACAGACTGACTATTATCCCTGACTTGACTTTTCCATCATGGGAATGTTTTAAAGGGCAGTGCATTCTGTGCAATGACCTGTACTGAGTGGAGTAGGCTTTAGATTAGGTTTGGCATGAACTACATATCATCTTCTGTCTAGTTTCCAGATGTTAATAATGTAGAGCCTATGTTATGCATGATATCAATTGAGAATATTTCTTGTTCAGCTGATAAGAAAGAGCCATGTTGGCAAAGTTAGGAGTTATAATCAAATCTCTTAAATTCTGCAGTTGCTGCAGATTGATGGTAATGTAGAATGTAATTTCTGTTAAGGAAGGTGTGCTTTAATGATTATGGCTCTATTCCTGACCCTCTTCACTACTTTTTCATTGACAGCTCTCTTAACCAGTGATTACCTTTGTCTTCTAATTTTAGTTAAAAAAAGAAAACTACCTTCATCTATCTGAAAACTATTTTCAATTGTAGTAATCAATTGAAGTGATTGTAGCAATCAAATGAAGTGATCAAGTGATCAAAATTATTATGCCTCCCCTTTATCGCCTCATTTTTTGGTTATAACTGTATAATTTGCTTTTCTTCTTCCTTCCCTTCCCTTCCCTTCCCTTCCCTTCCCTTCCCTTCCCTTCCCTTCCCTTCCCTTCCCTTCCTTCCCTTCCCTTCCTTCCCTTCCCTTCCTTCCTTCCTCCCCTTCCTTCCCTTCCCTTCCTTCCCTTCCCTTCCCTTCCCTTCCCTTCCTTCCTTCCTTCCCTTCCCTTCCCTTCCCTTCCCTTCCTTCCCTTCCTTCCTTCCCTTCCCTTCCCCTTCCCTTCCCTTCCCTTCCCTTCCCTTCCTTCCCTTCCCCCTTCCCTTCCCTTCCCTTCCCTTCCCTTTCCTTCCCTTCCCTTCCCTTCCTTCCCTTCCTTCCCTTCCTTCCTTCCTTTCCCTCCCCCTTCCCTTCCCCTTCCCTTCCCTTCTTCCTTCCCTTCCCTTCCCTTCCCTTCCTTCCTTCCCTTCCTTCCCTTCCCCTTCCCTTCCTTCCCTTCCCTCCTCCTTCCTCTCCCTCCTCTCCCTTCCTCTCCTCTCCTCCTTCTCTCCCTCTCTCTCCCCTCTCCTCTCCTCTCCTCTCCTCTCCTCTCCTCTCCTCTCCTCTCTCCTCTCCTCTCCTCTCCTCTCCTCTCCTCTCCTCTCCTCTCCTCTCTCTCCCTCTCCTCTCCTCTCCTCTCCTCTCCTCTCTCTCTCTCTCCTCTCCTCTCCTCTCCTCTCCTCTCCTCTCCTCTCCTCTCCCTCCCTCTCTCCTCCTCTCCTCTCCTCTCCTCTCTCCTCCTCCCTCTCCTCTCCTCTCCCTCTCCTCTCCTCTCTCTTCTCCTCTCTCTTTCAGATCCTGGAACAGAGCGAACTTGTGAAGAAAATATCTGTGAACATAACTGTACCAACCTTACTGAAGGCTTTATCTGTTCCTGTAGGCCAGGGTACAAGGCCAGTGAAACTAACCGCAACTCCTGTGAAGGTATTTTTAATCTTATAAATGTCTTCTGCTGATAAGCATTCAGTGACCTGCCAACTACTGCAGGCTATACTCTCCTTCTGTTTTGTTCTCAAACAGACATACTGTAAGGTGTGTTGTACCATATTTTTACCCTGGGTTTTATGTAGATAAAATGTGGTGAGGAGTCTACTCAAAGGCCATGGTTTGTGGTCATGTGATATAGTACCTTCCTAGTTGGTGTTTCAGTATGTTTTGATGAGAGCTCTTCTGCTTGTTTCTCCCAGCTCCCATGGACAATTTGTGTAGTTTTAATAAACATGATCCAAGGCCACCCCCTCCCTTCCCTTCCCACTGATACTGTTCTGAGGACTATGTGTCTTGGCTTCAGCATTTAAAGAAGGCTTTGCTCTTGCATCTCACTTTAGTCATGCCTCATCTTTTGTCTTGCCTTATTGATTTAATGCAAAAATACACGATCAAAAATGCATCTCTGAAGATAAATCTGTTAAGCAGGATTGCAGTAATGTAGTTATGAGTGATGAGAAGTTCTGTTTGATAGCAGATGCTAATTTTAAGGATCACTTATTAGGTCATTGATCTATTAGAGTATATGGGTAAGACACAAACCTACCACTTCATGGAGTAAAGATGACCAGCATAGAATCATCAAGATTGGAAGAGGCCTTTAGGAATATCCAGTCCAACTGTCAACCCAGCACCACCATTGTAACCCCTAAATCACTAAAGCGTCACCCAGCACCAGATGCAGATGCATCTGAAACACCTCCAGGGATGGTGACTCCACCGCCTCCCTGGGCAACCTACTCTGATACCTGACCACCCTCACAGTTGAAAGCTTTTTTTCTAATATCTCATCTGCATTTCCCCTGTCTCAGTATAAGGCCATTTCCTCAGCTTCTCTCACTGCAGGCAGCATAGAGGAGACCGGCCCCCACCTCACTACAGCCTCCCTTCAGGGAATTGTAGAGAGTGATGAGGCAACCCCTGAGACTCCTAAAGACTAAACAAGAAAGAAATCAAGTTTTAGGAATCTTTTCTCTTTTTGTGTTTAGATATCAATGAGTGTGAGATCTATGGAACATGCACCCAGGACTGCAAGAATTCCAAAGGAAGCTATGAATGTTTCTGTGCAGATGGCTTCAGGTCTGTGGGTGACCAACAAGGGAAACAGTGTGCAGCTGATGGTATGTTAACTGATAGCAAGATTGATTGCCACCTGTAAAGAGCAAGTGCAGTATAGCAACTTAATGAATGCAATCCTCTCTTTTACAAGAAGAGGATAGTGAAAACCAAACCTTACTGTGTAAGATAATGTTACCTGTGTACTCCAACTCTTCCATAATCAGTACTAAAAGTGCTCATCTCTGCTTCCAATTGTAGACATTAGAAATAATACCTTGATTTGGATGCCTGCCTTCATTTCTCCTGAATTTTTCTGCAAAAACTTGTTGTCCTGTGCTTGTCATCAGAAGGAAATTAATGTTGCCTATCCCTGAAGTTTAGATTTTTTTCAACAAAGTAATGCATCAGAAAAAAAGTTGTATTAAACTAGCATAAATCAAAGGCAATGTGATGACAGGATGCCATTCATTGTTCATGGACTGATGCACACAAACAGAAGGACTTTGGCCTGGTTTCAGATCAGTCATTGGCTTTTTATCATACCCTAGTGCAGCAACTACCATTTGAATAGGCAGAGTTGACTCAGAAAATAGTAATAAAAATACAGAGGTGAAGAAAGTAGAAAAAAGTGATCATGGAGAAGCATTATATAAAAAACAAAAAACAGTACTGTATCTAGAAAAGTAGTTACACTTTAACAGCTTTAATCTTCAGAACAGAATTCCTGTGACCAAACCTATGTGCTACTTGGAGGTTTTAATACCTAAAAATTGTTTGTAATATGAAAAATGCTACAAGAAAATGAGGTCTCTAGGTTACCCATCCAGAGGCCTAGTTCAGCAAATATTTTCTGCTGAGTGTTAGGCTGGAAATGCAAAAGGACATTTACATTTCAGTTTCTGCCTGGCTGCCTCTTTGTGCCTGTTGTCAGAAATCCAGTTCTTTGACACCCTTCTTCCCAGGCTTTATTCAGGAAGCATCTAGACATACCAAGTGTTGAAGGCTAAGTGATAGAAGATAATATAATTGGTAACAATGAAATTTGTCGTGCCTAAATTCTATTTCTGGGTATACCCAGAACTCTGCCCTGCTTTGTAGTACAAATCTCACAGCCCTCATAAATGAGGGCCAGGTGGGATGTTATTAGGCTAATGCAAAATTAAACTGTGGCCAGGAGAACATTCATCTGAATATGGAGCCATTAGAATTAAAAAACTTTAAGGGAGAACTTGGACATGTTATGGCTTAAGGAACTGGCAATTTATGTGTACTTTCAGAATTGCTGTATTTTGATGGGGAAAGTGGAACCACGTAGTGTATAGTGGTATTCTATTTTCGAGATGTGGTGATATGCCAGCAATGTGATGTTTAAGAATTGTTAAGGAATTATATCTGCACAAGATCTATGGTAAAAGGGATAATACTAGCCTCAGTGGTAAGCATCTCAACGTCTATGACTTTTGCAAAGCCATGAAGTTTGAATAGCTGTGAAGCTTCAGAAGTGGCCCTACATTCCCTCTGTTTCTTGTACAGATACAACTTGTGAAAATCCAATTTAATTTTAATTAGAAGTTACTTTTATCTGTTTTTTTCTAAAATGAGTAATACATGAAAATAAATTCATGATTGTTTCCCAGGTAATCCTCCACTGCTACTGCTGCCAGATAATGTGCGAATTCGAAGGTACAATATCTCCTCAGAGCAGTACTCCGACTATATCGATAACCAGGAGCGCATCCAAGCTCTGGATTATGACTGGGACCCTGAAGGGATAGGCCTGAGTGAGTATGCTCATACTCAACCATGCAATGGTCGGTTTAAAAAGATGCATTTCTGCAGCATAGGTGTTTAATTTACACTGGAAAGCAAAATCAAATTAGATCAACTGGCCAAGTCCAGTCAATGTGCCCCTCCCCTCTATTCATTCTCTAGCATCACTATGGTTTCTTTAAATGCTTTCATTTAGTTGAGCTGGATTTCGATCTGGTTTTCCTTCCATTTTAGTGTGAGTTTAGCTGTAGAATTGTGGCTCTTTAGGATTATGCTGCAATAGAAAATTAATTAATAGAAATTTAATCAAGCCTTTCCTTTCCCTTTTGCCTCTGCACTTTCCAAACCGGGCTCAAGTCTTGCAAGAACTAATCCTTATACTAAGCAGGAATGGCCAAAAGATCCATCTATTAACTTATATTTTTGCTTCTTCCTCAGGTTCCCTTTTTTTGCTGTTTCCACAGGGCCACTGTCCTGGCCCATACTTGCTCCTTAGGGTTATGAGAGCCTAAATTACTCTCAAAATCATATGTAAAGATTTCAGAGCTAAGATCCTCTGCTCTGGAAAAATGTGATATATATTTCTTGATAATCTAGCTGAGGATGTCTTTAGATGTGTGTTTTGCTTGTGATGGATGACTTTAGAATTTACACACTAACACAATGTAATTTAATTGAATGGACAGCACTTACCTGACTCATAAATAAATGGGGCTGGTAACTTCACACAAGAGCCTCAGAAAAATTAGAATTTTCAACAAATATGTAATTGACCAGACATTTCTCATCTTTTTTTAAGGTGTTGTGTACTTCAGCATTCTGGGACAGGGTTCTGAGTTTGGAGCCATCAAACGTGCTTATCTCCCCACATTTGACAGCAGTAGGAACAATCCAACAAAGGAAGTTGACTTGAATCTCAAATACATAGTTAGTCCTGATGGGTTAGCTGTTGACTGGGTTGGAAGGTAAGTACTGTAGAAAGGTAGAAAAATATCTTCGATGTGTCAGTTTGTGAATTTGTTCAAAAAATTGTGCAAAATCCACTTTTTTTCTTCCTTATGAGTTGTCTCTGAATAAGTCTAGTCTGAAGGTAGTTCAGAACAATGTAGTAAGCTATCCTTGCCCAAACAGCACATTAATAGATGTGCAAGTGGCTGACTGCATCACTTATTCTGTGCAACTGGCAGATGAGTTGGGCGTCAGTAAAGGGATAATATGCGAGCCTTCATGTCAGATGGATTCTTCTTCAGTGACTTAGGTACACTCCAGGGAGAAAACTCTTTGCGTTGGAAGGAAAGCTCCCCAGCCCACAATGGAATTTTATCTTTTATCCTTGCTTGTTCTTTAACAATCCTGTGCTATATGAGCAATACCAAAACAGAAGTGGCTCTGAAGTTTGATGAATAGATGTATTTTCTCAGGAAATGGTTAGGTTTTTGTAATTTTGTTTCAGAGGTTTTCCTCCCTTTTACTGACTGTGGATTTTTTAGACTAAAACATGGTAATTTTTTAACTTCATCATAGAAGTCATGAGATCACTCTTTATGTTTGCTACCTTGGAGAAGAGCTGGGACAAAGTTGGGCCTGGCTCTTGGGAGTTTGATGTTTATGGTGCCATTTCATCTTGTAATACAACTGTTAAAGGACTTGGGCAGGCATAGCTGTGGTTCATGTGGTATAACATTGAGAGGAACATGATGTTTGTAGATGAACACTATGAAATGGTGTTTGAAGGATTCTGTTGGAAGCTGAATAGAGAGAAGTTACAGACATTAGTCAGCCTTCTGAATGCTGTGTCAGATTTTGGATAAAAAATTACGAGAGAGTGAAAAATGGTATCATTTCTTCCAGAAATTTAGAGATAGATATATTAGGGTCTGGGCTAGCCCTCAGGTTATTTTGCTGTTTGCTTCATAAACTGGAGGCACCTAGAAAACAAAATGTCTCTGAAGGCAAAGAGAGTGTCTGAATTCTGTTCACAAATTCATACAGTAGTGAGAGCAAGCATCCAGGATACATATCACAAGCATCCTGGTGAGGCTTCAGCTTCATCTTAGTGAGCAACTTCAGCACTTCAAACATAGTGCTACACTGATTTCAGAACAATGTTGAAATGTATTTTTAAAAACCACGTTTAATTATCTGCACATTATATAGAATGTTACACATGGTTTGAGACACTTAGTCTTGCTGCTCATCTGCCAAATAGAAATTACAGTATTTTTTCACATTCCCAGGCGAGCTAGTTAATTTATTCAAGCAGAAGTCTCCATGTGATTAGTGAATGCATAATAATGAGTCTGTTTATTATCTAAGGAAAAAAAAAAAAAAAAGGCATGATGAGAAACAAAATTCAAGGAAGAATAGACTGAGTGTCCTATTTATTAAGACTAAAAGCGTTTTCATCTGTTGTGGGAACAATTTATTCATAAGTATGTCTGTCAGAAGACAAAGTCTAGAGAGGAGCTGTGAACTAATAAGCTTAATATCTCCAGAGCTGCTGAATAAATTACGTGGTAAATAAATTTTTACTTGTAATGAACCTCATAGTCTCCTGGAAAACAGTGTCTTTAAAGATGCTTATTAGCCACTTCTGCTGCTTAAAAGCAACGATGAAAGTTTTCAGCAGCCCTCCAATGAAGATTATTTGATAGGGACCAGAAGTAGCTGCAGAAACTTTTTCAGAAGAAAAAAATGAATGAGGCAACAGATCACATTTGCTAAACTTACCTATATTTAGGGTCTATATATTCTATACAAGTTCAGTAGTCAATGCAGGTTCTTTATATTAATTTTGTTTGAGTTTGATAACAGTCTTTTCTTAATTTTTTTTAAATTCCTCTTCCAAGTGTAAACTATTTACTTCTGGAATGTTTTGTGTTTTATGTAATTCAGACATCTTTACTGGACTGATGCAGGGACTAATCGCATAGAGGTGGCAAAATTAGATGGACGGTATAGAAAATGGCTTATTTTTTCTCAACTGGATCAACCAGCAGCTATCTCTGTCAATCCAAAACGTGGGTGAGTACTGTAGGGTTTACCAGAATTATTTCCAATATTATTCAAAACCAAAAAACCCCACAGTGTTAAATTTTTCAGGAAAGACTAAAGGAATGTTTCTGGGAACTTCACCTTACTAACATTGCAAAGTTTATGAGCATGGGAAAGCATTTTAGGATTAGATTTAACATAGATGCCAGTGGTGGTGGCAAGGGCAGATGGTTCAAATAAAAATCTCTTTTCTACATTATTATCTGCCCACCAAATTTCTCTGTTACTTCTGAAACAGAGGGGAAATAGAGGGAATGTCTCTTCGCCAGCTCCAAGCAAGACAGTCATAGCCTCGTCTGTGGGGAAAAGCAGTGCAAATGCACTTGTGCATTCAACAGCTGAGCTTGCTGCAACTTGGATTAAATGATAGATCATGAGATACTGTGATATGTGCTTCTCTCAGTTGGAGTGCAGCAGCATAGCTCCCTGAAGTGACATGGATGCTACAGCTTTATTGTGATGGGTGTTCTTTTGGCATTTATTGTTCAGTGAACTCTCTGTGACCTTCCTAGTCACATCTGCAAAACATAGGTTGCTGAAAAGCTTTTTTTTCCATCACTGACCTTTTCCATGGAACTCCAAAGGATAATCACAATGACCAAATTCTAAACTGTATCTATTTCTCATTCTGTCCTTTTAGGCTCATGTATTGGACTGACTGGGGAAGGCAGCCAAAGATTGAATGTGCCTGGATGGATGGACAACAAAGACAAACTCTGGTCTCTGAAGACCTTGGCTGGCCTACTGGTCTTTCTATTGATTATTTGAACAATGATAGGATCTATTGGAGTGATTCCAAAGAAAATATAATTGAATCCATGAGACCTGATGGGACAGACAGAACCATTGTACTACATGGAGGTAAGAATGTACTATGCAATTAGTAGTAACCAGGATGTGTGTTAACATGCACTTGGGCTTCACAAGTGGGGCTACATTTGGGAGCTTTTCAAACATTAAGTCTTGGTAGTGTTTACTCCTTTATACAGTGATCAATGGCACACCAGGTTCAGTGATGCCTGGTAACTGGACTCCCTGAGTGGAGTTTGGGACTGAATAGGAGACAATGTGGAAAACTAGATTCTTGCTTTCTAATGTATACTATTAATCAGTATTAATCAGTGTGGGCACTGAGACGTGAAGAGGTCAGGCACGTGACTGCAAGTGTCTTAAAATGAAAGCTATAAATAATCTATTTAAGCTGAAGAACAGCAGTTTTGTCTGTTCTGTTGGAGATTTGCTTGCTGACAGGCTCTTATTTGGTTCCTTTGAGAAGTAGGCAGTCCATACAGCCTTGATGTCTTTGAAGGCCATTTATACTGGATAGCTAAAGAACGAGGAGAAGTCTGGAAGAAGGATAAATTTGGAAGTGGAGAAAAAGTGAAAGTGCTGACTGTAAATCCATGGCTTACCCAAGTGCGCATCTATCACCAGCACAGATACAATCAATCAGGTGGGTAATCAGGATCCCAGTAAGCCATTTCTTGCTATGAAATTGAAGTTGGTATTGATGTCTGCAAAGAGCTTAGTTATCTTTTGATAATGTGTCTATTAGTAAATGATAATATTAGTTTCTGAAACCTAAAAAAGAAATAGAGACTCCTGAATACTTTCTGTGCACCCAAAATGAAATCAACAGTAGAACATCACAAACTGGTCTTTTGAGTCTCTATGTTATCACCCTGTCATTTCTCTTTTACCCCTCCCTCATCAGGACAGTCATAATATGTATTTATCCTGGCAAAGTGACCATTCAATACTTGGAGTAGTTTGTTCCTGGTGCTATATGGGCTCTCAGCAGCCATTGTGTCTTCCTTAAGAATGTAAGGGTGTAAGAAAAGACAGAGAGAAGGTTTTGTTATAAATGTGGTATGTTGGCACAACTGACTGTGGAATTGCCCTGCCTTACCTCATGCTGCATTGCTTCTTCAAATATTTATCACTTTATCACTTTTTCAGTACCTAATCCTTGTAAAGATGTCTGCAGCCACCTCTGCTTGCTGAGACCAGGAGGATACACATGCTCATGTCCTCAAGGGACTCGGTTCCTAGAAGGCAGCAGCACAGAATGTGATGCAGGTAGAATAATTTGTCAAACTGGAAATGAAAGAAGCTTTTCTTTAGGAATACAATTGCATTACTGAATTAGAAGTATGGAGGGATAAGCTAACTGATGCAATAGATATTGGTAAGTCAGAACATCTGGCTTTTATTCTCAGTCATCAGTGATTTGTGGTCATCTTGTACATTTTCTTTAATGCCTTTGCATGTCATTTATAAAATGGATATAGGTCTGTCAATCCAACCAGAGCAGAGCCAGCTACAAAACTGGTCACACATTCTGATTTTTTTTTAAATTTGAAAATATTTTAAGAATGCATTCGTTTCAGAACAAAGAATTTCTGAAAAATTATTATTGTTAACAAAACAAAATTGTTAACAATTTTGTTTACAATTCTGTGAAAGCTCTTACTTAATCAGTATTATAGAAACTTAAAGCTTAAAGAACTCAAGAGTGTGGACAGAGGTAACTTCTGGATAATTATACTCTAGAAAGCCTTTTAGGCACCAGAATTTCATGCTTCATTATTGAATTGCAAAAATATCCCCTCACAGTGCTTCCAGGAGCACAAATCAAATAGAATTTCTCTGCCTTTACTGAGAACAACAAAAATACCACTGCAGGATTTCTATTTATCTTTAGTCAGCTTACAGTGATGTGGGTGATAGCCAGATGTACTTGTCCTTGGAATATATCTTTAATGTATTGTGATTTGCAACATTTTGTCTGGCATCTTTCCTATGGTTAATCTTCTCTGAATTATATTCTTTTTGCCCTGAAAGAGAAAATGTCATCACTTTTACACTGCCTTACCTCTAAATTATCTTAGTAATTATGAGTGATTTTTCCTATTGCCATGTGGTGTGAGCTGCAGAAAGAGGTTATAGTAATATGTAATAGTGAATGAGTGTATGCAATATGTGTTTAAATTAGGAATCAATAACAGTGTTGATGGCATTTGCTAATTGCTGCTTATTGCTCTGGAGACACTGAATTTGATATTTTTTGCTCAAACTGCTTTACATAAAATGTTTGGGAATTAAGAAAACTATGCTTGTGCAGTGACCCAATATAGCTTTTGTACATACATTTAGTTTATTTAGCCCTATTGCAGCTACTAAGAAACAGCCTGTAAAACCTCTGCCTTTCCCTTTTTCGTACTCCATTTACTTGGAGGGCGTTTTACCTAAGAAACATTGTACCAACACACTTTCTTCTTCTGGCTGATAACAATTTTGTGACAAAATACTATGACCTATATCCATTCTCAATCTATAGCCTATAAAAATGGCTCAGATCCAGGGCATTTCCTATGTTAAGTACACTTTTCTGACAGTATATCCTGAGCTCTTACTGATGACTAGTATGATTTTTTCCCCCACTTCATTCAGCATTAGAATAATGCTCTTCCTCTATGTGTGTTTCCATCCGTTGCTTCTCTTCATAAGTAATTGTATTCCAGTTTGGCCTTCTCTGTGCAACTTTCTGCTGATAAAATGGAAGAGTCTGGACAAAAGAGAAAGCATTGCTGCTTTCTGAATGGAGAGGTTTGAAGAGTGGTGTTGGGCTGTATTGCATGAAAAAAAGAAAGTGAGCAGACACACAGCTTTTGAGCTGACTATGCCTACACTCTACTAAGTCGTTATGTTCTGAGAAGAGGTTTTGCTTCAATTAATTTAAGCTGATTTGGCAGAAAAAGATAGACACAAGAGCAACAAGCACATGTGCTATCAAAAATAAAAATTCTGAAAAGCAGTCTGTGAGTTTGCATATGCAACATCTACAGAGACAAAGAAAATGCATTATTGATATTGTTTAGTTTGTTGAGGATGTCTTGATAATGCATATGTGGCTTCTGAATTTTGCAGCTATTGAAGTCCCTCCCACAATGCCACCAGCTTGCAGGTGCATGAATGGTGGAACATGCTATATAGATGAAAGCAGTCTTCCTAAATGCAAGTAAGTCTGTATATTGTTAGGGTAGTCCTGGCTTGGACTATGCTGGTTTAGTCTCTTGAAACAATTAGACTCTTTGAAATCTGTTAGAAACATTTCAGAAGGTGTCATGCATCTGCAGCAGCATTTTTATAACAACTATGGAAACAATCATGCATAAATATATCAACAAATAAGTAATGTAAATGCATCAGTTTGGTTAGAAAAACCCCAAACAAATCCCAAAACAAAAAACCAAAAAGGCAAACCTCTGAAAATTATAATAAGATGCTAAGGCAAACCTCTGAAGATTCTAATTAAATGCTATACCCAAAATTGTAACAATGGAAAATTGACTGTCAATAAATGCAGCTTGGAACAGCCAGCAGGTGCCACCAATGCTCCACTAAAACCAGACCTTCTGACTCAGCACTTTTTATTTTCACTTTCACTTCTCTGAATATATGAGACATACTATATTTACATCTAGTCAGTGCAATATATAATTACTGAGCATGGAGTCAAAATTTCTGGGTTGTTGATAAACGTTTCAGAATACAATCATAAAGCTGAAATCCCAAGCTTAATAAAAGCCATTCAGTCAGTTGTCCTTCTTACATTTACAGATGTTCTTATGGATACACTGGGAATTACTGTGAAATGGGATTGTCGAAAGGAGTCCCTCCTGGAACAAGTAAGCTTCAAGATTACATAGCACTTGGCATTTGAGCTAAAGAATGTATAATACCTCACCACAATACCTGTTCAGGATCAGACTTCTAATTCTCTGGGCTCTTCTTTTGCACTGAACTGTGCTTGCTTGAATGTTTTCTTGTTCTTCTGTCTTTGACAGCAGCAGTAGCAGTGTTGCTGACAGTCATACTCATCATAATTATTGGAGTGTTAGCAGTTGGAGGCTTTTTTAACTACAGACGGACAGGCTCCCTTTTACCAGCACTTCCCAAACTACCAAGGTATGTTTCGAAGGCTTTCAGAGCAGGAGTGTTTGTGAACTGGAAATGTGTATTTGTTTCTAAATATTTCTGAAAAGTCAATTTTTTTTTCTGTGTGCCCATTCTGGTGGAGTATGGGAAGTGCAGTGTTGCAGCAATTCCAGTTAATTTTTCTTTCCAGGCAATTCCATAGCTGTTCATTACTGTGTAACAAAGGATGACTGTAAAACTCTCTGACATTTTAAATTAGCTTTTAAATAATGAGCAATATAGAAGACTGTTTACTAGATCTGAAGCTGCATATTCAGTTCAAAATGATACAAAAGACCATAGTTAAATGTTTTAAGTTTTTGTAAAACTTTGACCCGAGATGATTTGAAGAGATCTTTTAACACTGAAAGGCTGTACTCATCTGCAATGCCGAATTCATCTGCTTAAAAATATGGCACATGTGTAGTGAACTTCTGTTTCCAATGCCTGAGACAATGCCTACACTGCTGACAGTCATACTGTTGAATGAAAACCAGCTTTGTGAAATGTCATAAAAAATATTTGATGTTTTAAAGTAAAGGAAGATGAAGGAAAAATATTTTAATTTATTTAAATTTTTTTATTTTAAATATGTCAGAATATAATGCTTTGAATTTTTTTAGCCTTAAGAAAACTGTGTTTTAAAATGCGTAGAGGCACATCTTCATAGTCCTTGCACCAATTTCCCAGTTAGAGCTCTTAAATCAATCTAATTAAATCACTGTAATCAATAATGTGGATGAAGATAAAACTGCTCCCTCACTGGAGGATTGCACTGAAATAGTGACATTGAGTGAGGCAATATGAAAACCACCAAGATAATTAGAGCAATGGAACTACTCTCCTATGTAGAAAGACTGAGAGAATTTGGTTTGTTCAGCCTGGAAAAGAGGTTTAGGAGTGACCTAAGGGTGATTTTCTAGTAGGAGAAGGGAGTCTACAAGGAAAACGGGAAGAGACTTTTTACAAGGACACATAGTGACAGGACAAGGGGGGAATGGATTCAAACTGACAGTAAGTTTAGATTAGATATTAAGAATTAATTCTTTGTGAGAGTGGTGATGCACTAAAACAGGTTTCCCAGAGACGTTGTGGATGCCCCATCCCTGGATTGTTCAATGAATTGGAAAGAGCTCTGAGCAACCTGGTCCAGTGGAATGATTCTAATCCAATTTATTAATGAACTGATGTAGTTCAATTGGGGCAAACTTTTTGTTCAGGTAAATTCTGAAGGGCAAAGAGGTTTTAAGAAATCTCCAAGCTACTCACTGAAATTCCCTATTTCCTGCTTTTTTGAATGGAAACTTTCTGCATTGTTAGATAGTGAGCAAGCTGAAATTATAATGTACTGACTTGATCTTTACTATTCAACAATGCTTCCCACATAAGTTATGAGACTATGCAAAAAGGAGACATCAGATTTTTGTATGTTAGGCTTGATTTGCATTTATTTCTGCCATTAATATGTCTTAGTGCTGCCATTGCTCAATCTGTCTTCGAACTTGTACATTTACAGAAGAGTTAACTCAAGCTATAGCTTAGCTGTTGCCTGTAATATGAGACCTGTCCATGTACAGGAATCATAGCTAAGATCTACCTTTTTAAAATTGAATCAGCTGATGCCTGCAGGGTCAACTGGTGATGTATGTACACAATGCACCAGTTGAAGGAAAGAAGTTTAGAATGAGCCAGATCTAGTGAGGACATACAATTGGGAAGATTATTCCGGTACTTCTGCCTTCCTTCAAGTTAGGCAAATCTGACAAAATGAAACTAAATGTTAGCTGTGGAGCAGATTTGTAGTTAGATTTGGGGGCGTTACACGCTCAGATTCCTGCGTGGGAATGTCCTGTATTAGGTTACTGATTTCTATCTTTCACTCCTCTTATTTTTTGGCCCAACAGTGTGCTTTCAGACCATTTTCAATATTATTCATGAATATCTAGCGTGCACTTGTGGTTGTCATAAATTTGTCAGATTGAACATTCACGAGTATGAAAACAGTAGGCCTTGTAGGTATCTTCATGATCTGCACGCATAAATCTTCAGTATAGGTGTTGGTGGAATTATATTGTCTAATTTCAGATGCATATTTTAAAAATCAGTTTCAACGAGTTTCAATAATTAAGTGGATCTATGCATTTGTCATTAAATCAACGCTGAAGTAAGAGTGGTAAAATTCTGGGTAAACTGGGAAATTGTATTTCATTGACGTAATTTGATGTCTACATGAGCACACAAAGGTATTTGGGAGGATTCTGAGTGGGTTAACTTAGGTTAAAAACTCATTAAACTAATAAATACAACTTCTGATGCTAGCTTGCCAAAATTCACTGATAATTATGCTTACAAGAACAAGTGAGAAAAACCTGTATTATAAACTCTCTTGCTGTATAATCTCTTCTAACTTACTTCTTATTTTTGTTTGTTTTTGTTTGTTTGGAATTTTTTATAGTTTAAGCAGTCTTGTAAAATCTAATGAAAATGGCAATGGGGTAACTTTCCGACCTGGAGCTGATGTGACTATGGACATAGGAGTCTCTGGCTTTGGGGGAGATTCTGCTATAGACAGAGCAATGCAAATGGTAAGGTTTAGTTCTCAATTTTTTAAATTGTGTGCTTTTAATTTAATTAGTAGCTTATAAGGGAGCCTTTTATCTATAAAATGATAGCAAGATGATAAATGTGTTCTAGAAAAAGAAGTGAACAATGATTGATAGTTTTCTGAAAAAGCTTTTCAGGAAGGCAAGGACAAATTTAGGATGTTGTTTAAAATAATGTGAATTTTCACAAGATTTATATAACACAAATTAAGTCAATTACCCTCTTTCGTCTTTCAGCACGTTCATGGAATATAAAGGGAATGAGAAGACAAGTGACAATGTTGTAACAGGGAATGTTTTAGGAACTTTGTGTCCCATAGAACAGTTTAAAATTTGTAGTTTTCAAAACCAGATGGTATATTAGAGCATTCGGAGGTAAAACTCAAGCCTGATCACAGGATTCACTATTTTGTGCAATACAATACAGATTTGACAACTTCTTAATTTGTGAAGTTTCAACAAATCATGTTTAGCAGTTACAGGGGCATCATAAAATGTAACTCTACTTCATCCATGCTTTGTTACGCGTGTCTGAGAAATACCAGATCCCTGTGTTATTCCCATTTACCACAAGAGTTACAATGTACAAATAATCTTTACTTGTAGGAAACAGATCATTGATATATTTGAATAGTAAGCACTTGCTGCTAAGTATAAGGTGGAAACTTCCTAAACTGATGGTGAATAGATATGAAATTAAACAGCTAAAGAAGATACGCTCCTGGTATAAATATATGACCTTTGCCTAGATGAAGAAACACACTCTTTGTTAAAATTAGGCAGCTTGTCTAACAAAACATACTCATGAATATTTTGGTAATCACTGGAAAAATAGCTTTAGGCTTGTATATTTCCCCAAATCTTTTTCAAGCACAAAGAACTTCACCATACTTTGAATTTTCTGGCCCAACACCAACATACTGAAGTTCAAGCAATGCCGTTTATACATTGCCAATAACAGGTCAAGATCCAGATTATCTCTACTTATGTGGTGTTAGTTCTCTCTTTGTATTCAGAGTATAAACAAAAAATTGTCATGTTCACTGGGAAAGAATTCAAACGGTTTGTTGTATAGCAGTGAAGAACTGTGGGATGTGCCTCCTAAAATTTTAACATCAGATATATGAATGAGTAGATGTTGGATATTTTTCTGTGGTGCTATTCTTAGTCAATCTAGTTTGAGGAAGCTGACAAGAGTTTACTGTGTTACAAAGAAGCCATATTCTGGTAGCAAAAAGCATGAATCCATGTGGCATGAAGCAGTAGTTTGTGAAAATTAGGCAGGTTTAAGGAGCTAGCTGCTATATATTCTTGTGCTATTCCTTGCTAGTTCTGTCATGAGGCTTGTCAAAGAGCAGGACAAGTGAGTCTGGGTGGGGTTTTGTTTTCATTGTCCTCCTACCTGATGTAACTCATCTCACATAAATAAGGGGAGACATTCACTGCTTTGTCTCACAAAATACAGCAATCTCTTTGCTGAGACAAAATGAATGATCCCCATTCTTTTGCATATCAGCTACTGCTTATTAATTTGTGTGTTATTTTAAAGTCCCTAAAATAAAATATTTATTTGGATATTATTTTTCCTTTGATATCTCTTCTTCTATCTGTTGAAGGTATGATGTGTGAAAGTTGTCTTTCCTCATCATAAAATACTTTGAGTCAAGTATTGAAGTGTGTTGTGGGTTTTTGTCCATCTAGGAAATGAGGTAATGCAATAATCAGTAGTCCAGGCTGCTAAGTCAGGGAGTGAAAGTAAATTGATGTTGTGATTTTTAACAGATACTAGGTTTTGTCTAGGCCTATGTGAAAGTAAACATGTGCTGTTCCTCAAGATGAAGAGTTTGACTACACATTAATTCCTAGGAGTATGGAGATGTTTATTCCACTGCAGTTTTTTGTTTTTTTCCTCCATAGAATGAAAACTTTGCAGTTGAGTCGGGGAAGCAACCAATCACATTTGAAAATCCAATGTATACAACCAGAGATGGTGGAGCCAGCACAGCTGGTGCAGTTACGGTCATTCGGCCAACACTTGTAAGATAAATTTTGGCTTGACTTTCACCTTTCATTTTCCCTTATGACCACCTTTTCTTCTTTGAAGTATATTCATTTTATTTCTTCTCCTACAGGTAGCAGCAGCTGGTAGTGAGGAAAATGAAAATTTTGAAAATCCTGTGTATTCCTCTGTGATATCTGCTAGCCCAAAGGAAACCCCTCAGAGTACAGATGTACCTCCGGTAGGAAAAAAGAATACTCTAAGGATGCCTTGTTTGTTTTCTGCTCCAAATCAGAAAAATGGAATTTTTAGGGAAGCTGCAGTCAACTTATTATAGTTCCATGTCCCTCAATAATTGTGCTTGTGTTGTTTTCAAAACACTTTTTTCCTCTTTGATGTACTTGTCCGGAATGATAGGCCTCCATGAAATAATTTAGTAATTTTTGTTGCTTAGCCTTTTGTGAATACTTCTTTAGGTGAAATAATTTGGTTATCTAGCAAAAAAAGAAATTTGGGTTCCATGCTTAGAATTACAACACAGTGATGTAAAAACATCCATCTGAAGTCACTGAGGTAGCAATCAATGCAGGTGAAATCCAACACTGTTACTGGCAGTTTCCTGAGAAGTTTTGAGAAAAAGTATAAAGTTCTAATAATTTTTATGTTTCAGGAATCAAAGTGGAGTTTCTTCAAGAGAAAAAAGAAACAAAACACTAATTTTGAAAACCCAATATATGCAGAGGTATTGTTCATATTATATAATTCTATTCTTCAGCTAATATACTGTTGGATTTTGTTCCTGCTTTCATAGGATAAAGATTATTGGTAGATTCTGCTGCTGTTAGGAACAGCACAGAAATTCCAGTCCAGGTTAGGGACTGAAGTGGTGGTAAGCAGTTACCAAATGTCATGCACAATGAGATGTTGAGTAGGCTCAGCTCAGGCAGCACAGCTGCTCCTGACATTAAGCATTAAAGTGGAAGTTCCAGTGTATGGAATGAGTTTCTAGTATTGTTTTTACTCAGCTGTACTATCTGAGGTGAAATTAGTATTTAATTTTGTTACAGGTGGTGTTTTGCAGAAATAATTTACACCATGCAGTTTGACTTTAAGAATATTTATTTGCTGTTTCTCATAGTTAATGTCGGATGTATGGTGTATTAGAATATAAGGATTGATTTTATGATTATTGTTTCAGATGGAAAAGGAGCAGCAACAGGACACAGAAGATGTCCCTACCCATTCTCCTTCACTGCCTCCCAAGATTATTTTGAAGCGAGACCAACCACTAGCTTACACAGCAACAGAGGATACATTTAAAGACACCGCCAATCTTGTTAAAGAGGACTCTGTGGTATAACTAGGTAACTCATTTAGGGAAAATTAGACACATCCATTTGCACATATATTTTTTATAAACAGAGGAGTAAGGTTCACATTCAAATGCTTTATAAAAATATATCCATCTCTTAGCCAGTGGCTGGAGATGTATGTTGAAACTATGCCTTGTTTTTTTGACAAATGCCAATGTCTATTTTTATGAACAATTATCATGATGTACTATATGTATATCTTTGCACTGAAGCTGTCTGAAAGTAATGTTATAAATATATTGTACATTTGTAAATTTTTTTAAGATTATCATGTTCAGTGATGTTGCTAGTAGAAATTTGTATGGAATCGGTCATATATTTAGGGCTAAATTAATTATATAAATGTTTAAAACTAAAAAAAAAAAAAAAAGGACAAAAAAAACAAGGCAAATATAGGAACATTACTGATTTACAGGGTCTTTAGAGTGTATCTTTTATAACAGCACCTTTTAAAACTTCTACTGGTGCTCTGGGCATCTTTGCCACCTATTTTATATTGTACTGTATATAAAAATGGTTATCTCTTTATCTTGTGTTCAACAAAAGATGAAAGAGTCAATGCAGCATTATTGCGCTGAATAGTTGCCTGTGCAAAATGTTGTCCTTACAATGTGTTAATTGCCTGAGATAATTTCTGCTCAATCTGTAAGACACATAGTTTTCCTCTGGGTTCCAATTAACACAATTCTATTATTAGTATTCCTATGAAGACTGGATATATTTAGATTTTAGTGCCACAACTACTTAATGAGCTTTTCTCTTGCTCATCAATGGAATACCTCTGTTCTTGGCTGGAGTCTCTGGAACTAATTTGTACTATGAAGTAGCTAGGTTTCTGTAACAGCTAATATCCAAACAGCAAAATATGAAAGATATTGGTTCATTTCAGAAATTCTTCAGGTTTTTTTTAATGTGAAAATTTAATTTTATTGTCTATTTATTTCCTGAGGTGGATATTAATAGAAAGGGAAACAATTTCTACTAATGCAGTCTTTGTAGTTATCTGGTTGTTCCTATAACCTTCCATCAGAATATACCATTGATCTTTTTAGCTCTTCTATTAATTAGCCAAGATGGTTTTCACAACAGGAACCATTTGAGAAAACTCCAATTACAGGACCATGCTCTTCAGCATTCCCAACTAGCTACTTATATAAAAGATTCCTGGAGTTGTAATCGTTGAGACTTTTGCTATTTGATTGTTTTATATCTAAATTCTCAAAATATATACTATTTCTAATTAGAATGCTTGTAATTACATTGTAACATACTCTGATTAAAAAAGCCAACTGGAAAATGATGCTGCTGAATAAGTCTAATAAACATATTATTTTATCACATTCCTATTCCATGATTTGTGTCAAGGCTCTATGTACTTTTTTCAGTTGTGGAGACCTCAGTGCACTCTGACATGAAAACTACAATGCTTTAGATAAACATTTAGATAAAATGTTTCTGTCAACTAAAAACAGTGCTTACTGCTTCACACGACTGTCTAAAGTTCTTCATGTAAGAGGTTGTCTTGATACTGCTGTTGTATCTGTAAGTGTGAAGATGCCCTATTACACACATTCAATAGTCTGGCCATTGAAACAGGAAACTCTTACTATTGAGAGACTGACAATCAAGGTAGTATGGACATAAATGATTAAAACCTTATTTCAATTAACTTTCATATCTGATGTCAGAATGTGATGCTTTGGGTTTTTTGTTCTTTAAGCACATTATGTGTTTTTAAAAGCATTTTTTTCTGAGTGCATTAATGCAGAAAATTACTTAGATTCTGCAGAACAGCAGACACATCTGTAAGGATTTCTTTGCAATGCAAGGGACTGTTCTTCAGGAAAGGATTCACAAGGTTTTTTTAATGGGAGAAGGCAGGGCTCACCCTTCCAAAAGACTTGCCTGCAGTTGCATACCACAAGAAAAAGGAGTGTCAGTTTTGGGAATAGTCTTTGTCAACTCGAAGGTCTGGAACCAGCATTGCTGAAAACTGCTAATATATCAGCCAAGTATCAGAAATACCTTTGGTTTTTCTTTTTTTTCCTGTAATAATTTTAACTTTCCAGATATGGAAGAAAACCGTCCCTGGCTTACTCTGTAGATAGGTAATATGTAAAGTTTGGTTGTTTAGCATATCTTAGATTCCTAAGCTTCAACTGGGATTCCTCCTCTCAGTAGCATAAGTACTGTGTGCCCTTCTGATAATGTAAAATTTAGGGTTTGGTACTTTATACAACAGAAGTTTTAGATTATACACATAACTTCATTTTTTGCTTGTATTCTTTTTCCTTTATCAGGACAGTCCCTGCTTGAATTCTTAAATTTTGGACTCCTGTTTCAAAGAAAGCTGATTTTTAGAGATTTCAACAACTGTCTGTAATCTGCAACTGTAGAGCTGATAAATTATACCATTATTTTTTTCACGTACACTCTCTTTAGAGCTCCCAGGCCAGATAGAAAGATTCTCTCTCAGCAGGTATTTATTATGAAATGAAGTAAAATAAATTTATTCTTTAAGCCATTTGCTAAAGAATTGAACTTCAATGAAATACTCAAAGGTTACTAACACTTTTTACATACTGTCCTTTTTTTGCCCATTGCAAACACACACACATGCCCTCTTACACACAGTGATGAAACTTCTTTTCTTATGTTTGGAGTTCTGACCTGCACATGATATTTTTTTAAGCTTAATTGGATTTCACATTAATGATTAATCACCTTCACGGCACTTTAGCAAATAAAACCTTTACCCCTTCAATTTTAATATCTCTTGGAGCACCGATTTGTGAGCCTCTGCCCAACAGCTTGAGAGATATAGTGTACAAAAGGCATAGTAACCTCAACTTACATTTTGCCACTCTGAACACGCTCTGTACAACTGAAATAATTTGCTATAGCCTACACTAATGACCTATTTTATCTGATAAGTGAAATAATGTTCCTTTTAACAAAACACACTGAGGATGAAAGATACATGAATGCATATTGGTTTTGTATTTTCCCATAAACTATACTAATATTAGGAAAGTTAAAATATGCATTTTGATACTCTGGTTGCATAGAACTGTGGAGATTTGATTTTCCCTAGAATTGCATATCTGTAAAATTGCTTGTGGTTTTTTTTTCTGCAGAATTGAATAATCAAGTGTTCAGATACTATAATTGTAATTTCTGGAATATGCTGCAATGGCTGGACTTTGTCACTATTTGACTTTATGTCTTGCGTGAATAGTATTAACTAGCTTTGCAGCTGAAAATTTTATGAATGCAGATTCTATAGAGGCATAATTTTTGAGCAACAGCCTTCAAAAACATGCTGGATTTACAAGCCTTCCTGTGAACTCAGAATTTCAGGTAAGATGGGGTGAGGGATGGAGAAAATGTCTTCTAAAAAGGATTTTAACAGTCTAGTAACTGGTAGAGGACATCTAGTTTTGATAGGATAAATATTTATTTCTGCACAGATGATACTGTTTTAACACTAGACATTAATTAAAACTCCATGAACTGGTCTCCTGCTCTCTGCTGGAGCTGGAAATGTAATGCGCAGCAGCATATCAGACAAACAGCTTGGGGCATAGGAGAGAAGCAGCCAGAAGAACTTTGCATCCCATCCAGCTCTGTAACGTGTCCTGGGGTACTTTGCTACCAGGGCATGTTCCATGCATTTTATGACATTAGAAATATCATAGTCACACAGTCTTTTCACTGATGATCTTTGGGCTTTTATATCTGTAAACAAAAACATAATCCTGAAAGCATTTATATGCAGCATCTCTGTGAGAGTATTCTTTATATCCAAAAGTTTGGCTACAGCTTCAGGCTTGCTTTAAACTATTGTATCAAGTGCTGAGAGCAGTATAGCTTCAGCAAAGCAGTGACAATAAAGGCTGCAACACCCAGAAGTCCAATAAGCAAAAACCTCCCTGGCCCATACTGTGAACCAGATGTTCCATACAGCATGTGCTATGTCACACTGCACTGACTTTTCAGATATCACTAAGCAACTAATGTAGCACATAGTCATAGCAGCTCATTCCCTCTGGACATCCTACCTGCAAGTATTCAGGGACTAAGAAATGTAGCATGACCTCATATCTCACTAGTCTCATGTGTGAACTAATATCTCAGGCCTCATCTAACATACAAATAGTAAATAACAGTCAGTGATTGGTCCTTAATAAGCATGAACAATGTCAGTAAATGTTCACAGAATCACAGATAGGCTGATATTGAAAGAAACCTCTGGGACCAAGCCCCACTACTTGAGCTGGGTCACCTAGACCAGGCTGCCCAGGACATGTCCAGATGGTTTTGAATGTCTCCAAAGATGGCGACTCCACAACTGCCCTGGGCAACCTGTTCTAGTCCTCAGTCATCCTCACACTGAAATGTTCAGCAGGAACATCCTGGGTTTCAGTGTGTGCACATTGCCTTGAGTCCCATCCCTAGACAGCATTAAAAAGTGCTTGGTTCTGTTGTCTTTACAGCTTCAATTCAGATATTTATATATGCCCCCCTGAGCTTTCATACCATCCCTTTTCTACTTACATTCAACTAAATATTTTTCTCCATAGGAGTCCCTGATCTCAGGAGTCAATCTGTTCCAAAGTTTGAAGAGGTATTTCTCAATGATATGTGAATTAACTTCTTCTGCCTTAAAGAAACCATGCTCAACAATGCTTACTTTCACTCCAAAATGCTGCATTTCTATCCTAGGAGAAAAAAACCAAACAATAATCTCCCTGACCATCCAATAATGGCACAACTATGAATCATAAGTAATTTGAAAATCTGCCACATTAATATTTGTGACTTTGATTCTTATCTTTATATATCAGAATTATTTTGAAATGTTCAAATTAGCTTCATAGCTAATTTGTTACTTGTTCTGTAAAAGCAGAGCAGAAAACTGAGGGGAAAAAAAGGCATTGTCAAGCAGATTCACAACTCTCTGAGTTGTTTATGTTCGACTAATGCAAAGGATGTAGCAGCCAGGTGCATCTTAGTCGTGTTATCATACTAAAACTTTTGACAATTTCATATACTGTTGCATCATTTTAGTTCACAGCAACAGCAGATTATTAAAGTGTCTGAGAAAAAGTAAAAGTAAAAAAAAAAAATCATTTGGATTAGAACTTTATCCTATGGTTAAATGGCTATGATTAAATGTTAATGCAATAAAGGTTAATGGATTTCCTTGCAGTGTGGTTCTCTCTATGTAATTTCAAGTTGCAGTGCAACTCCTTTGGGGTGAAAATGGCATCTTTGTCTCACTGGGAAGCTCAAGAGACCCAGGCAGCCACGTTCTATAGTGTGTAAAGGAATGAACCACATGTACGTTAGCCATTAATTTATATTTCTTTGGGGTATATGCTTTCTTTAAGTAAGTACTCATAATGGTTTGAAATTAGCTTTCCTAGTTGTTCTGACTCATGAAGACTTGACTCACTGGGCTGGGCTTTAGCTTTCTTGAAGTAGTACAGTACAACTGGTTTCAGCAGAGGGTGCTCAGCTTAATTTTCTGAAGTTACAATTACCTTTGGTAGTGTGGTTGCTGTCTGGAATTGCCCAGCTCAGATTGTTGTGGAGAGATAGAGCAAAACATACAGGCAAGCATAACTTGCCCAAGAAACTGGATGTCTGACCAGGCTATATTGTTGGTTTACTTTCAGCTATGCACTGGATTCACATCCACGTGAAATCTGGAGACTGAAATCTTTGAAATGTGAAATCAGCCTTTTTATTTTCCTTTCCCCCTTTAGGTAAGATTTCCAGAGAAGAATCAAAGTGGGCAAACATACACTCACCCTTCCTCAACATGTCTGGAATCTGTTCTTGGATTCATACATGTGTTTCTGGCCACTCACCGTAAGGTGTCAGAGAAAGCTTCCATGCCCCATTTGGACAGACTGTAGCCACTGCCTACAAAAGCCATGAGGCCTTTGGCATTAATTAGATTGACAACTCTTCCCTCAGCTTTTTTCAGAAGTGGCAGAAGCTTGAGTGTGATTTCAATCAATCCCAGCAGGCTAACATTCAGGACTGAATGGAAGTCTTCAATCCTCAGCCAGTCAATGGGTCCTACAGGTGCTGTTCCTTCAGCATTGCTCACCAAGCCAAAAAGCCCTAGGAGAAATGCAGAACTATTTATTTCAGTGTATGGCAATATCTTACCCTGGAGTATCATGTGCATTGAGAACCAAGCACATAGTCTGCAAAAGCTTCAGTCGGATGAATACAGTTATCTGGGGTTTGTTTAGATGATCTACTTTCTATACCTGGTAAAATTTGCTGAAGAGCATGGGTAAAGTGTTAAAGGAAAACTATTTTGTTTGGAGATGTGGGCTGCCATACTGGACTTTATTATCCAGATCCACTGAAATATTTAGGCTCCTAATAGCACTTGTATTCTTGTGAAAATCAAATAGTCTGCATGGAAGTGGAGAGACTGATTTTTCTGGTTTGGGGTCTAAAGGTCTGAACCAAATGTATGGAATTAGTCAGTGCTTCTAAAGATACTAGCTTAGCCCTGTGTATTGATAATACTGCTTTACTACCTTTATAAATTACTCGAGGAACTTTAGATAAATAGTGACGTTTCCAAGAGTTTGCTGAGGACAGCCTGTGCCTGAGGGGAGAGGCCGAAAGTCCAGCACTCAGCCTCCATAAAGAGTCCCACACATTGAAGTGAAAGCATTAGCAGAGGCTATCCTGGCTGAGATCCTGTGACTTTCTACAAGTTGGAAGCAAGAGCCTACTGGAGGGGGTAAGTGCTAATAATTTTGTTAAACTTGCTCTCAATCTCTGCATTCAAGAATGGTCTGTAATACTCATGATAAGGCCAAAATCCTTTCACAAGCTTTGGGGAGAAAATCCTATGGTAGAAGATATGTTTTGCTGTTTTAGCATAAATAATAATAAGCCTATTGAATAGTTGGTATAACTGTGTGTTACAACTGGTAGTTGCAGTGCTGTGGTTCCCTTTGGTAGCCTTTAGTCTGAGCACTCAGTGCTGATAAATGTGTATTGCCACAGTTGAGTATATTTACCATGCAGATTTTTTTAGCACCCTTTGCCAAATCCATCACTGAAATCTCATAGGTATCCAAGGGTAAGTTCTTCCTCTTTACAAGAGTGCTCAGAGATGTATAAGGGGTAGTGAGAGCTACCTATGTAACAACTCCAAGAAAACTGCCTGAAATTGCAAGTGTATAACTGTTACAGTCAGTGCAATTGTTGAGTACAGTTCAAGTGTCAGACACACAAAAATATACTCTTCTCTTTACTAGATGAAGGCTGCAGAGGCCCTGAATTAACAATTTTTAATTGAGTGGGCTGAATTTGTCAAGAAAATTTTCTGGTACCAGTTAGTACCTTCCTTCCACTGACATTCTTCCACTACACCAGAAAGAGTTTAAAAAACAACTGGGAATAATCTGGTTTTAACAGACGGCGCAAGTAGATTTTTAGGCATCCTGTTGGTGAAAGCAATGGGCAGCATTGCTGGAGACAATATCTTTGAACTGAGAAACGACAGAACTGAGGAGTGAATGTGTTTCATCAGTAAGATTAAAAATGTTTCTGCAGTGAGTAGAGAGGCAACAGAACTTTTAGCTAGACCAGATTTGGTTATATTGAATCACCTTTCTGAGAAGTTGCCTTGTCACTTACCCTTGCCAGCTGTCTGTTCAGTCACAAACACCACAGCCCTGGCAATGCTGTTGGAGTCTGCTAAGTTCAGATTCACTGTCTTCAGTGAGAGTGAAGAGCAGGACTGCAGCTCTTGACTTCCTTTTTCGGTGGCACATGCAGCAATGACACAAAATCCCTTTTTGTCAAGCCATTTAGCCAGTGAGTTTCCAAGTCCAGCGTCACAGCCTGTTATGAAGACATGCTTTCCTCTCAGGTTTCTCACTCTGTATCTGTCTCTGATGATCCAGTAAATGGTAAGAGAAAGTATGGAAGCCAAAATTGCTATGTGCAGTGAGTCTGAAAATGAGAGCTACAAGCAAATAAGTTAATATAGAAGCACAATGAAGCAAATGTGCTCAGCCAACCCTCCAACTTCCTGAGACACAACTCCTGTAAGGGGCTTTGTTTCTGGTTGCAGCTCTTCCAGAACACTGTATGTCAGGAGAGAGCAGGAAGAAGAGCTTTGGCACAATCGAGATCCATGAATAATGTGCACCTTGACAAAACCTTCTGTATCTTTCTTTCCAATAGATTTTTGCTGTTTTCAAGCTTTGCTGACCAGACTTTCTAGTAATCTCTGTCCTTTAAGGACATTTCAGACAGAAAGGAATGACCTTTTCAGTTCTGAAAGTTCTTTTTTTGTGGACATTGGTCATTATTTATGCTGATACCAGATAGAGAAATTCCCTGGGAAAAAGAGTGATTCTCTTTGACCCACTTGCATGATGCTACCCAGGCTGCTTTTCTAATCTGTAACAGGGAAGCAGAGTGACCTCAGGTACAACCCAAGAGAAGTGTAAGCTGCAGTGGTGGATCTGATGACTAATTTATGTGGCTTGTGTTGTGTGAGTGATTTGCCCTCTGCTCCTTAGACAAGGTAGACTTTGGGGCAGTGCCTGAATCTTCTGTCACTTGTTGCCTGTTTACCAGTGATACACAGCACAACAGAACATACTATATGGGAAGCATGTTTGTATAAAGAAATGTGGAAATGCATGGAGATGTTGCCATCAAATAAAAAAAAGCCACTGAGGAAACTCAAGGTTTCCTAACTCTTTTGGGGAGGATAATGTTTGCTTATTACAAAATGTTTTGATAAGTGTAGAAAACAATTCTTGCATCTAAATCCTTCATAATTGATTACTAGGTTTCTGTTTGTATTTTTTTTTACAAGAATGAAACCAAATTACTTCATTAAAGCCAATATTTATTGGACCTTCAATAAGCACATTCAGACATCCTGTTAAGAGAAACTTTTTCACAGCAGTCACCCAGCTACCTACATATGTGTAGATGTGCAGACATCTCACCTTTAAAATGTGACAGTTTTAAGGGCCGTCTTCTGTGTAACATTATTTCTATCTCAAGACATGAATGTTAAAAGAAGCTCAATGTATTACCTACCCTCTTTGCTAGAGCCTGTCTGTTGTTCTAGTTCCTACTGAGCTCATGGACTGATTTGCATTTATTCTGATCCTAAATTTTGCTATCACCTCACCAAGCAGGTATGGAAGAAATCTCAGAATCTGATAGTGAATGAATATTGAACTCCTATTAAATAATTAAATCAATTACAAAGCTAATAAAGTATAATAAGTGACAACATTCATTACCACTTAATGATCTTGAATTGAGTGCCTCAGTAGCCATCAATATGACCTTCTGAGCTATTGACTAATGGTCTCTGATTTTGAAACATTAAGCAAATATATACAGGTAAGAATTTTCTTCTTCCACTGCAGTTTACTGGAGGGCTTTTGCTGAATTTTTGGGATGTTTGCACTGCTTATTTTTGTGGCCCATCTCACTGTTGTTTTGAGGTTAATGTAATCACCCTCTAGCTTAGGTACTTTGCCTAGACACCTGGCTTTCTTGCTGTGAATGTCCCTGTTAAATTTGACAAGGATTACAGTGTTCCTGAATGTGTGCACTTTGAAATCATCTTTATAATTTTTCACTTTGTTGGTGACATTTGTTTTCTGAGAGGACTCAGAGTGTGCTCTGACAAGTGCCACTACAACTATGTGGAAGCACTCAGCCTAATGAAGGCTTTTGTGATGTAAAATAAAGTCTGAAAACAGAATGTTGCAGCTGATCATCGATCGATGCAGTCCTTTTGCCATGATGTGGCAGACAGTGACATTTCCTTTGACTGCCCATTTAGAATTTGGAACAGAGCTAGACACAGAAAGAGAGAGGACAACGTCAGCAGGCTCTGGTAACCCCATGCCACTAAATTACAGCAAGGTATTTGGCTAGCTAAGTGCAGTGATATATATACATAACTTTAGGACTCAAAATTCCTTTTTTCCAATACAAAATAAAACAAAATAATCAGAGTTTTGGGCAAACAATTAACTTAATTGAAAACAGGACCTGTAAATCACATCTTCCTTTCTTGGCTCTGCTCTAGGGAGGAAGCAGTGGACTGTGAGCTTGCACTACTGGAAAGCAAGTCAAATTTGAAACTGGGCTCTATAGATAAGTCCTAAAGTGCTTGGCCAGGATGCCAACCTGGCTTCTGTAAGGAAAACACCTGGGATTGCTCTGGTTGGTGTTAGCCACTGTGTGTATGTAGCAATAATTGGCACAGAAGCTCTTTAAGACAAAAGGCTCTTGGGGAGACAGCTGAGAGGGCAGCACTGTGGAGTCTCCACTGCTCTTCTTTTCCCTGTCAGCCCTGGGCCAGTGTTACTAAATCTGTAAATCCTAACTGCCTAATTTTTGCCATGTGCTAGCGCTCTTCTCCAGTAACACACTGGCCTGAGCATCATGGTAGGTTTTGCTCTGCTGGAGCCTTCTGCCACTATGTGTTCTGCTGGATTGTCATTACTGCTGGAAGGAGCCTGGGGTAAGGACCGAGAGAAACAGTCTCAGTTAAAGCTTTCTTTCAAGAAAATCCTCTAATTCTGTGAATGTGCAATGTTGTCCAAAATATCTCTCTTTTGATTCTCTCTTCTACAAAAGCCAAGAAAAAGCCCAAACCTGGCTCCGTGATCATATAGATTTTGAAATAGCTGCACGGAGTGGCAAACAGTGCATTTCCAGAGAAAATGTCAGCATGATATTTCAAGAGTATTGATGTATCTTCATAAATATTACATTTGGATTAATAGTGTAGCCAGTAAATAGCTAAAGGCAAATTCTATTTTCCATCAAACTTTGATATTTGCCTGGCAAATTGAGAACTTGCATGTTAGAGCTTGGCTTTCGTGCCTACACATGTGCCATTATAAAAGCAATTGATTTTAGAAAAGCAGCATGACTGCATTGAGAGCCCTCTAACATCCCTAGATGACTGTTAAGTTCAGCATCCCTCTGCTTGTCTGCACTAAAGGAAAGAAGCACACAGACCCCATATCGAGGGAGGGTATTAATGATTTACTCCCACAGCAGTTTGCTTATGCCAAAGAATTTCAGACTGGGGTGAAATCTGGGGCCTGTGTGTGCTTTGGGTTCCTTCACCCCCCACTGTGCAGGCAGTGCAAAACTCTAGAAGTCAGGGCTCTGCAATGGGTAGAATGACCTGCCAGGCATCCTGAGGAACTACAAATGGGAAATTTAGGCACTGTGGTTCTTCAGAATGAGCATTCACATAGCACACAGTGGAAGATTTAGATATATCAGGCAGCACACAGAAAGACCATCCAACATCTCCAGAGTCACCCTTCCATAGCCACAAACCTCTAATTTTCAGTTAATTAATTGAACAAATTGGCAGGCACAAAACATCAGATCTCTTACTCTTAGGTGAGATATTCCTGCACATGCAGAACTTTTCACTTATGTTTTAAGGAAAAGGAGTGCTTTTTTGCATGCTGTGTAAATATATGATAATTTGTTTTGGTGGTCAACAGATAATTTGAGATCTTTAGTAATATGTTATCTGAAAAGAAATACATCTCCAAACTCTCCTGCACAACATTTTGTAGGGAGATGAATGTTGTCTGGTACAGTGAGTTTTCGGCATGATTGTATCTTCTTTGTACTTCATATTGCTTGCTCTTCATATTTTTTCCACAGCATCAAAAAAGCCCCAGGAAAACAAAACCATTTAAAATCTTAGGTCAGCAACCCAGTATTTGAAAATTGAAGCAGGGAAAGATTCCACATGTTGGGAAGAGCATTTCTGAGTTAGCATTTTATTCAGACCTTGTCGGTGCTAAGATAAACAACAATTGTTAACATTTCTAGAAAGGAAGGGACTGAATATTCTCTTGTCTGTGCATTAGAAAACAAATGCTTAGCTCTCTTAGATATCCTGCAAATGCATATAATAGGTACTGCTCACTGTAACAATAGACACAAGTTCTACTCACATTCTGGGGAGACATCTGCAAGCTCGGTCTTTATCTCCAGGTGCTCATGAGTTGCCTTCACCAGTTATTTATTTCCACTGTCAGAACATAGAAACAGCCCAATTTGCTCATAAAGTTGTGTGCCAAGACCTGCATGTTGGTTTAAATTCTGTGTCTAGTAGTACTCTCCTAACTGATGCACATCAGCAGGGCCCCTCTCCCTGCTATTGCTAATGACTTGTACTGTGATCTCTGTCTATTTTAGGGATGTACTTGGTATTAATCTTCTGGCTAGGCTCTATGCCTACCTCACCTACCTATGTTGTATAGGCATTGCTGGCTATATATAGTGATTTAAAGAGCCTAGGGGACTGTCAGGGCTGATGAAGAACTAATCTACTGATCTGAAAGAGCTGATCTGTGCTTTGTCTTGAAATCAGCAGGAGTCCTTCTGTTGATTTAATAGAGCTTGCTTCAGGCCTCACCCTTTTCTCTTTCATATGAATGATGCTACTGTTGATGTGACTTAATCTCTTAAGACACCTCTTTAAATTACTTTTACTGGTCTAGGGGAGGTTTTTTGATACTAAGAACAAACCAATTTCAACGTTTCTCGAATAAATGCTCAAATACTACAAACTTTACAAACACAATCTCTACAGTTTGAATGGCCACAGATGCTAACATATGATTGCTGAGTGTCTTGTTTGCTTTGTCTTTGGCCCTGTGTCTGGTGGGAACTTCTGATCCAGCTTTGAGTGCTACTGCATACACTTGGCAGCAGAATTTCTTTTCCCTTCACATATCTCTTCACTCACAGTGCTGTGCAGTGTCAGGTGTTGCAGTAAGAGAGCAAAGACTGTTCTCAACAGAAAAATGAGTGAACAGCAGCTTCATCACTGGGGCTAGCAGAAGATAGGGACTTGATTTCTGTTTGATTTCTAAATAAATAAACAATAATGACATGAAAACACATTGAGCACATTGAATACATCAGCAGATAAAAGTTTTTCTGTTTGGGAGTACACTCAAAACTACGTGCCAACATGAATAATTAATCTATAACTCAGATTTGAATAAACCTTTCTAGACCAAATATGTGTGGACAGTCATATTGTGGTGCAGATGCATTAGCCTTTCATATGACAGTATTTCCAAAAAGTCAGAATGATGAAGAGATATAATGCTACTTTGCAAGGCTTTCTCAGTGAGAAATTTATTGCTTCTTTTGACAAAAATGTCTGGAAATTCCCTCATATTTTTGAAAATACTCCTTTCCATATTGCATTCTATATCAGGGAGAAGCTTGCTCCAAAAAACCTCTTTCTCTTTTGTAATCTTTTCTGGATTACATAATGCTGTTTTGAACAGCCTGGGTTGAATGCAACAAACCTTTACTCCAAAAGCTTTCACATCTTTCCTGAAGGCAGCCCAATGATTTAATTGCTTTAGACATTATTATTATTATTATTATTATTATTATTATTATTATTATTATTATTATTAATAATAATAATATTTATTAATATTATTTATACTGTTGGATTTTTTGCTGTACTAACACTTCTATTTCTGTCTTTATACAGCACTCAGCCCACAGATATTACATCAAGGTTTATTCATGTTTGTGAACTTTCAGCTTGTTATCCATAAATGAAAGGGGCGTGAGCTATCTTATCTGCTTCCCAGAGTGAGAATATGCACATACAGTAGCTGACAGTGTATTTTAGATCCTAGTTCTCAATGCAGTAGATCATTAGTTATCTGACTTGTCTGAAGGACTGGCTGGCTGCCTAAATGCAAGCATGTAGAGCCAATTTGCATATCTTAGAAAATCTCTTCTTTAGAGAAGACCTCTGACTGGCAGTAGGGTTTCTTCTGGCCCCATTTGGTATCTATCAGTCTTAGGTAAGTGTTTTGATATCCAAAATTGTACTATATGTTTTTAGACACACAAATTACTCTTTGTGCTACAAGAATTCACCATGGTAGTCCCCAGAATTGGTTTGCTGTGTTCTCTATACATTTGTAACAATTGTGATAATTAAGAGAAAACACTTCAGAGAACAAAGCTCAGACAGAAGTTGTTATAATGCAATAACTCATGGCATGTATTTTTTCTGGATGGGTGGCTGTGAGAAATTTCTAGGTGAACTTTACACATTGTGAAGACATCTCAGTTTGGAATTGATTTGGAAAACATTTTTGAGCCCTCAGAAATTGGGGGAAGGGGAAAATACAAAAATGTAAACCAGGTTGTATTAGCTCTTAGAGTTCAGTAAATGAATACTTTTGCTGGTCTTTGTTCACATTTCTTTGAGGGAAAAATAAATCATTTTTGGCATGAAAACAAACATAGTTAAAAGCAATTTTTCAAGTTATAAGCAATTTATGAAGAGATCAAATGTCAAATGGAGATTGGAATTTAGCAATAAGTATAACTGGTACTATGGCACATCATAATAGAACAGATTTAAGACTTAAATTTAGTAGAATCCACCCAGTAGGATCTTGGGCCTTTGCAAGCTCTACTGCAGTACTGCTCCTGCTGAAATCAATTAGCACTGAGAACAGCAGCAGCATCTTATCTTTCACAACTTGTGTCAGATACATGGGATTTTTTGTTTTTCAGATGTTTTGCATGCAGTATTCCAAAACAGTTACATTTAGATTTGTTCAGTAGAGTGAATAAGTAATTTTTTCTTTTGATAGAATGAGTGATAACTTAGAAGTAATTTATTACATGTATTCAAATTTTAAAACAAAACTACACTTGTTAAGAGGAATTTATTTCATTTGTTCCCTAGCTGGATAACACAGCATGGGAGGTACTGAGCACTTGGGCCAAAACCCAGATAAGCATGTGAGTGCAAACAGTCCCAATGAAGATTCCAGGAATTGGATTTCTGTTCTGACAATGATGTGTTGATAACCCTGACTTTTTGAGCACATTCCCAAATATTTATCTACCACTAACTAGATGTATAAAACATCCCTCTAGTGAGATCTTCTTTCATGAAAGGTAACAAATACGTGCTTGTTAAATATCAAGTAAAATAAGCTGTGAATGTGGCATATTTTGAAGAAAACTCTCCTGCCTTTCTTTTCTTGAGCAGAAAATTGAGAATTGATGATGTAAGAGTGAGACTGAGGCTACAAACAGGCAACAAAAAGTCAAACAAAGCAAGCACGACCCAGAACTTTTGCTATTACAGTGGATGCTGAAGTAATGCTATTCAGAAAAATGTTTTACTTTACTAAAAGCTTTGGTTGCCAATGCTGAACCCTCAGGAAAGAATGGAGCAAGTATTGCCTCTTTTGCCTGTGAATCAATAAATTTGCACCACTAGGCTGTGGGAGTTTGCCTGTGGTCCCTGAGCACAGGAAGGAAGGTGCAGGTTGGAGCACTTCAGCTGCTGAACTGAAGCTGAGGCTGTGTGAAAACATCAATACTGCAAAATACATTTGGGAAGACCCTGCATATCTGGGATTATACTCCAATTGATTTAGTAGTGAATTTATAAGTAATTATTGATGATGGATTAAAGTCATAGAGAAATAGAGAAAAAGTTCAGTTATACTTCTCTATGAGCACTCTTGGCCCAGAAAACAGGTGATGTCTAATGCAATCAAATAAAAAATATATTAAAATAGATTTAAAGGAGTACAGAAGTTTTTACAGAAAAGCAGCAGTTTTTACAGCAGTTTTTTTACAGAAACTGCTTATGGACAATCCATCTCTTGCAGGACAAGGTGCAATGGAGTTGCACTACTATGGTCAAATTATCCTCTGGCTAAGCTTAATTTAAAAGGAAATGGCATGTTTTTAAGCATAGTAGGAGGAACAGGATCACTGCTTTTATTTTCTTCTCATACATCTGCTTTCTGCTCTGACATGACAGGTTCAAGATATCTCATTTTTACTGCAAGCCCTAGGGCTGCTCAAGGTGGTTTACATTAATATGCTGATGAAATGCATCTTCTTGTGCTGACTGGAAGTTACCCAGCATGTTGCAAAAGTTTGCTATTGAGGAATGCTAGTTTTTATTGCTTTACTTCCTCTGCAGCATCAGTAGTGAAGAAAGTATAAAAGTGAATAGGTAACTGTCTTCCCTGTATAGTATTTCGGGGTTCCTTTAAGTCAAGGAAATTTTTCTCTTGGCATATGTGTATGCATGCAGAAAAGATCCAGTACACAGGCTTGCTTTCCTTCTCTTGCAAACCTTATTAAAATTACCATTTTCCTTATAATAGCTCTTACTCTGCTTGGAGTTGCCATTTCCTTTGCTGAATCCTTCATTTGCCTGCAGCTGTCTGGGTAGTCCTTGGCTGCTGTTCTTCAGAGCCAGGGCCAGGCTTGCTTCTGGAAGCTGTGTAGAGACCTGCCTCCCTTGGCACAGAGGGATCCTTGTTCTCCTGACACTCTGCCCACCCACACCTACCTGTCCTGAGACTTTGGCCGTGCCAGAGAGCTACACCCTGTGTCTGCTAATGCTTGTGCAGGGCCATGGCACCAACCCAGGGTTAGAGACACACTGAGAATAGTCCCTCTAGAGAAGGAGGCAGAACTGTATTATTTCATCACACTCTACATCAGCTAGAATGTACATTAGTAAATCAATATAAAAAAACCAGAGTTTTGGCTAGATCTGTAATCTGTTCAATAAACAAAAATAAAAGCCAATTTAGCTAGACTGAAGGAAAGGGCCTATTTTTACCATGACAACAGACATGTCTACAACATGGGACTTAAACTGATCACTGTGGGCTTTAATCTGTGGGTGGAACTTTGCATCAAATTAACAAAAGTGCTGTAATTACAAGGTTTTCAGTTAGAGTGCTTTTCACAGTCTGTTTTATCTCCAGTGTGCCAGGGAGACTGACAGGTCCAGTCTGTCTGCAGTCTTCCAACTTTGCAATGATAAAGATCTACCTGCATTATTTTATAGAGGCCACAAACCAAAATGAAAAAACAAAACCAAAAGGCTCAAAAGTTAGAAAGCCATGTGGAGAGGGACAATCTTAGATAGAAAACAAAGCTTTTGAGCAAGTTTTTAATCTGAATTTAGCTTAATCTCTGAACCAATTATCATGTTATTCAGCTGATGTTGCTATGTATGGTGGGGATAAAAGCATACAAAATTATTGTCTGGCGAATAAAGTTGTTGATAAAATAATGCTATAATAATTCTTCCTGTGCATTCAACTGTGAGTTGTTTTGAAGAGAAATGTCTGGTCTCCTAATGTTTTCCAAGTGCCCTGACTTGGTGGTGAGATTGCATTAGTCAAATTTAAACACTCCATTAGATGTCAATGAACTGAAAAGATTGTGACCGCATGGTTATTGACCCAGGTGCAAATAGCCAATGCCCAATTGAAAGATTCAGTTCTGGCAAACAAGTTAAAATAATGAAAATATGCTGGAAAATGATTGGGAGCTTCACTGACTAATTGAATAGAGTCCTTGCAATTTATTTATGATCCTATGATTTTTCAAAACCACGGGTGAGTAACAATTTATCCTGTTTATTATTTCAGAGTTAACTGATGAACTGAAAGGTATTTGTATGTTTTCCTTTGGGACAATGTAAGCTAAGTGCTGCATTTCCTGTGCACAGTTAATGGGGTTTTTTTTGTTTTGTTTGTTTGTTTCTAGGGGTTTTTTAGGTTTTTTTAAATGAGGCTGTTTGAAGAACAAGATATTTAAGTTCCATTTTGAAGCAATATATGTCCTTCTGCACAAATGCTATCACTAATATATGAGGAACCTAACTTTTGAGAAACATGAAGGATAGTGCTTTCAGGGCCAATTTTGTTATTTTTCTCCACCCATCCACTCCCTTTTATGTTAAATAAAGATATGATCTGAATAAAGAGATGATTTGAAATAGATTTCTAAGGGCTTTGGATCAGGTCCTAATGTTACTCCATTTACAGGATGTGTTCCTTTGTTAGCATTTGTCAAGTATTATTTATTTAAATCTGGATTTTGAATTCCTCAAAATTTTTTTTTCTCAAAAATCCAGCAACTGCACTGTAACTGGCTAGAGTAAGATCCTATTTCATTTGTGTACAGTTTATTTTCTGCTACTAGTTTGAATTTTGCACACACATGGGTACTATTGCCTTCTATTTTCTCTAATTTCTATTATCTTGATTTTAAATGCAAACATCACTAACAGTATCTTTCAAGATGTTCTAAGTGATCCCAGTTAAACATCCAGACTCTGAGGAGGGTTATTTTAATAATCTAATATGGCATGTTAATATGCTGTACTAATCTGTTTAAGTAAGCTAATGAATGATGCCTATGGAAGAGGACAATATTTGGTGTGTTGAGCTTTAGAAAAAATAAGAAAAATGTTTCCATTCAGAAACATGGGACAGTCATAATTTTATTGGAAAAGTAGCATTATTCCAGAAAATTTATGTCTAGCAAATCTTTGCAACTAGAATTCTTATTCGAGTCTATCAATCATTGGGGTTTTTTCCACCTTTCCCATTACTTCAAACTGTATCAGCATTCAGGCTTAAAAAAAAGTTACAATTATCAATTACAAAATTTATAAAAGTTTGTTAAAATGACATAAGGACAGTTGAACTATACTATCTAAATGCTTAATATGCTTAAAATGAGAGGTTGTGAGTGTTTTATACAGATGTATAATCATGTAAATGTTGATACTTAAACTCTGGAAGAAGGTGTAATAACAATGCCTTGGGATACATTACATTAAAGATGGGGATGAGATTACATTAGTTATGAAAGGGTGTATTTTGGGGATGACTTCTGCAGCATTTTCCCCTGGGTGCATCCTGGATGCCAGGCTTTCCTGGCAGATTTTGCCTTAAAAAAGTGCTTTAACAAAAAGCTGTTAACTTTGTCCTCTTATTTCTTTTCATGTATCATATCTTCTCAGCATGTCAGTGTGACTATAGGACTGGAACTGTCCCAAGGAGCAGCTCTGGTAGCCAAGAGCTGTAGGAGTGAAGCTGGTGGTGATGATGCAGATGTTAATGTAGCCTTGGGTCTCCCACTCTTCTCCCTTCTTTTGTGCCTCAGTTGTCCCCTGTCATGGTCCTGCCAGCCATTGCCAGCTGGAATAGGACAAGGCAGGGGCAGGTCCTGCTGCTGCCTTGTAACAGGGATCTGTCCTGTTAATGTCTCTAACCAACCCTCCCAGATGCTACCCCACTTCAGCACAGCCATCCCTGGGGACAGGGCTGTTTTCCAGGAGCTGCCAAGCCCTGCAGGACACTGGAGGCACTGGAGCCTCAGAGGCCTTGTGCTCAGGGGTGAGCTGGGCACTCTCTGAGGTGGTTTTCTAATCTGAGCTTTCACTGAGTCCACAACATCTGTCCTGATATGACTTGTGCTGTAATCAGTGCTATTGTCCTGGGATCATGAGGGCAAAGGGGAAGTTTAACATAATGTTGTTTCATGTTCACACTCAAATGTATGCTGATACTCTTCTTCTCCCCATCCACACACCCCATCTCTTTTCAGGACTTTCGGTTGAAGTAAATAATCATCATGTCTGACCCAGTAGTTCTGCGTAGCATCAAGAGATTGGGAGAGGATAATTATGCTTTTGACTCGGATGGCAAACGTAAGAAGTTTATTCTTCAGTCACCTCCTTATGTTATAAAGCATGTAAAATAAGGGGTGGGTGGCCTAAGTGAAACAAGTAGTCTACAGAATTAAAAGCAAATTGTCTGTGGGATAAACAGTGTTATATGGTACCTGCTGTCATAGGTATGCTGCCCCCAAAACAACTTTTCTGTAAAAAATATAATAATCCTTACTCATGGACAATCTTTATAGGTAAATCAACAAGTTCAAGATATCTACGTAGGTTTTTATACTCAGTACTTTGTTGTATAAGTAAAAGGCTTCTATTGACGAAAAAAAGGTAAAAAATGCTGTCTTCCACAGTTTCTTCCAGCAACCACTCATATGTGCAGTCATGCATGTTTTAGGCAGAATTCTCATGAGCTAATTCTTAGATCTTAACTAATGCCAAGATCTGCATTCCTTCTTCTTATCAGAGCTTGTCCTTTTTCCATTTTTCCTTTGCAATATGCATTTTTCCATTTCGTCAGTCCAAATACAGAAAGAGTCAAGGAGAAACATGAAGAGAAACTGTTAAATTTTTTGAGTTCTCTTTGTAAGACCTGAGAAAAGCCAAAAAAAGAGAGGATGTTAAATATTTACATAAACCATAAAGTACAAAGGAAAGCAAAACAGTAGCCCTCAATGGAAGCTAAACTGCAATACAGATTAAGGGGATATGGCCAACTTCTGTGACAGAAAACAGTTCATCACTTCCAGACACTTACTTTGAACTCCCAGGTCACTAAGACTTATCTTGCTGGTTTGAGGAGTTGTTTTTTATCTGCCTGTTTGCTTTACACACTTGCTGCTTTTACTTGTTATGAGATTTTGGCAAAAGGATATCTACTGGCAAAAGACTATTCTTTTGACAATTGGCCAGCTTGGGCCAATCAAGTGAGGTTGTGTCCTGTTTCTTGGTTTCTTTGGAAATACACTCCCTTTTCTGCTTAATGTAAGAAGAAGGTTGTTTAAACTGCTAGAACACCTTTCCCAAAGCAGATAAAGCTTTAAAACCTCACTGGGATTCTGTGATTGATCTCATCTCCAGTGAGGTTTGCTTCAATAACCACCATTTGTACAAATTTGTTAGGATTAGCCCTCTCTGGATCAAGCCTTGAATACCATACCTGTAAGTGTAATTAAGAGACAGATTTATTTGGGAAATTTTTTGAGTACAATTTTTCATCACTTGACTCTCAAAAGGAACTTTTTCATTGTGTGTTATCACCTTAACAGTAAACACTCAAATTCTTCCCAATGTTTTTCAACTTTTCATTGACTCTCTGCTGCTTTTTTCTAAATTGAAAAATTTATTTCTTAAATCCCTTTATTCCTCTTTCAAAATTTTTTGGGGCATTCAAAGATAACTATAGCTTTTTTCCTTTTGGGTTAATAAATTCTTTTATATTCCCTACATTATTTTCTTTTCTATGAATATCATGTTCTGACCTCTTTTTTCTACTTTTTCAGTTCTCACAGTCTGAACTGTTGCTCATTGATTTTTTTTTTCTTTCAAATTAACATAATTCCAAATTCTTCTCCTGCCTAAAAACTGCTGGCCTACAGGAGCTGGCCTGCAATTCCTTGCACCGTTGAATAGCATTGGTATACTTGTTTGCCTCTTCAAATTCATAGATTAGGGATTTTTCACATTTGGAGAGTGCTTGTTTTGCTCTCTTAATGACTCAGAGAGCTTTTTCACTGGGCTCTTGTTTCTCGCATTTTCCTTCCAGTGGACATTTCCTTTATTTCCTGCAAAATGTTTTGCATTACCAGCCCATAGAAGAAGCTTTCTCTGAACCTTAGTTTTCTGATAAACCTTAAATAATCTTTCAGAAATGGTTTCAAACCACTACTGTTGTTACTTGCTGCCAAACTTAAATAACCAGATATATTCTTTCTTCACTAAAGAAAGGCTTTCTAACACCAAATGATCCTTTGTAATAACAGTTTTACAAATTAGAACTTTTCTGGAAAATGTCTGTAATTTTTGGGATACATGTACCCTTACTGAAATTATTTTTTTTTTACCATCCCAGAGAGTAACAGAGTAACAGAGAGCAAAATACAACCACTAGAGTAATTGTAAACTAGAGCCAAATAAAGTTATCTTATTAACCCCAAAAAGGAGATGCATCAGCTGTTCCCTCAGTCCCAAACTCAGACTGTTTCCATCTAACACTGGGTTCTTCAGAAATGCAAGACCCTGGAGGTAATGGAAAAAACCTTCTTCCCCTGGGTAGAAAAATTATAGAGGCAAAATTTGTGGTTACAACAACTTCTTTGTACCCTCTGTGAATAGTGAGGCAAACTTCCTCTGTGTCTGCTCTGTGAAGCAGCCCTGTGCATGCTCAGGGTTGAGTCTCTAGGTGTGAAGAAAGGAAGGCAGTGCTTGAAATGGAAACTATGGTTCTGAATTTAATGTTGAACTGCCAAGTGAATAATAATTGAACAAAGTGCATATGCTCAGTGCCCTTGGGTTATCCAAATTGTGTTGTAGGTATAAAAGTAACTCTTTATTCATTGTCATCTCAAGTGATATACTACAAATATTTTCTACATCAGACCTTCTGATAACACTTCTTTGGGGCCCCTGATAACACAAGCTGTGCTTTATTATGTCTTCCACAACATCTTTTGAAATGGGGCTAAATCCAGACCTTTTCTGAGGACTAAGGAATTGTCCTATGACTTAATTATATCTTGTAGTATTATTACATTTCTCTAAGCTATGGTTCCTTGGAAAATGTCTCAAGAGTAGACATCAGTGTGACAAGTTCATCCTACCCTCCAAGATACCACAACTGCTCATCTTCCACAGGATTTGCAGTCTTTAAGGAGTGAAGAGCTGCCACTCCTCCTTTCAGGGAGCTGCATAGAGTGAGCATTAGCTTAGTATCCTTAAGGAGGCAGTGTCCAAGTATTAGCAAACAGTTGGCAATGAAAATTACTTTTGGCAAACGTCCTGAATAATGTTCTTAATGTTCTTAATCCTGACTATATGTATTGCGGGAATAAGATGTTTATAACTCAGGAATGATCAGGTCCCATGGAATTCTAGAGTTGTGTTTCACATGTCTACAGAAGGTTATGTACTTTAACAATAATCATTAACTAGACGGTGCATTTCTTTTCCCTCACAGGTAACAGCTTCAAGAAACCAGAGTAAGTCATGTACATGACAGAACAATCAATATTTCTAGGAATCAAAGAAGTTAATGTCATCGGATCAAATTGATGGAATATTTACTTTTTAAAAAAAGAGCTACTATTTAGTGATTGAACTCCATTATTTGATACAACTGAAACAGGTAGACCAAAGCAGTCCCAGAAACTTTAAAAAACATAAATTCCAGCAATATGATCGTTCTTCTGAAAATGTTTTTGATATTCAAATTTATCTTCAGTTTGAGAAATCACTTTTTCAGGAATTTTAATCAAACTTTATTAATTTCTCTTAAAACTTAACTGTGAGATTTCAAAACAAAAGGAATTATCTCAGATACTAAGATTTAAATGTAGAATTCTGGACAGTTAAAAGCTGGGATGATTTAGATAATTTGACCTTCAGCTATTATCAGAGATCTGATTGGAATTAAGAGCCTCCTCCTTCCTAGACCTTTGGACAACTCCGTAACAGGCTGGACAATATGTTATAATTTGTGCCAGCTCTTCCTGACACAGTGTACCCAGTCTGGGAGCTGCCTCTAGAACAGGGAAACCAGAGTACCTCTTAATTTTTCCCGTTGTCAGGTTGCCCATCTAAGAGAAAGCCAGCCCAGTATTAGAAGTCAACCACATCTTTCAACCTTGAAATCCAAGTTCTGTTGGACTTTCACATGCAACACACATGTGATCTATACATACCTGAAGGAAAGCTTCCTTTAGGCTTTCTAGGATCTGGTGTCTGAAAACAGTTTATGACAAATATAGATTGAATAATTTCCTTTATTAAAAACCAAACCAACCCACCACAAATAGATTACCCCTACTCCTTCATCACTGAATGAACACAGCTGATGATGATTTCTTGCTATGGGAACAAGAATTTTCTCTGCCTTAAAGGAAGGATTGATAAACAATTTGGGCAGTAGATTTTTTTTTATCTGACCTCAAAGAACCCACAATCCACATTATAGGAACAGTGTATTGAGGAGCTGCTTATAGAACAAAGTATAAACCTTTAGAGAATTTTAACCTAGCCTCCATTCTAGTCTCTGTCTAAAATTTCAAAGAACCCTCAAATCACTGGTTCCAAAGAAATCTGAGAGAAACAGCTTTTCTCTTAAAATCCTGGGCAAAATGTCTCAAATAAAATGAGAAGTAACCAAGAGAGAAAAAGTAATAATGCAAAATCTTATCCTTTTTGCCAGAAATTTCTATGCATCTGAAGAACCTTTTATAGAGAAGAAAAGTGAAAAGTGAGTTAAGTTCAATTCTTTATACTCTGCACATAGAACAAAAGAAGTAATAAAATACAAGTTTATAATTTTATGTTTTCTATTGTTGAAGGTTGTCAAAGAAGAAAGAAAACAATGTTCGTGTTGGCTTCTTTCATCTGGTAATGAAAGCAGTTTCTATAAATATTTGATGTGTATTGTGTTGCAGAATAAGTGACAACAACCAATAAGGTTGTTTTGGGGCTTAGCTGTGACTAAGCTGAACTTTTAAGGATTAAATCTTTTGGCCTGAAATTCTACCAATAAATTTCAGTGGAAATTCAATAGAACCCTTTGTCATCTTGTCAGTTTGGTGTCAAAATTTTCCATTAAACACATTATATTTAAGCTACAGGTACATATGTGGAAATGAGCTAAAATGCATAGCAGGGATCTAGGTGACCTTGGTTCATTCGTATTTCTGTCAAAAATTTGCTGTGTGATATTTGGCAGATAATTTAGCTCCCTCACAATTGTTCCACGGCTTTTAGAAGATTTGGTTGCAATGGAAACTTGTGGATGCCATATAGTATGAGTTACATCTAGCCTTTGGTGTAATTTCATTGGATTCACCTAAATTTTAAAATGAATGTAGACAAGAAGTATCCAACCTAGCAGATGCAGCTAAGAGGTCTCATTACTTCTGTTTTGCACGTGGTCCAGGCAGTTAGCCTGTGATGTGTCCAAACCAGTGTGTTCCTGACTGTAGAAGCAGGCCAGCGCAGTAACATCCCTTGCAATGTACCTGGCTGAGTATCTCAACTCCTGGTTGGGTGGAGAGAACAATCTGTCCCCACAGAGGGCAAGCAGAGAGGCTTGAATCCTGTAGCTTCTTTTGCATAGATATTTAACTCCTAAAGTGCAATTGGTAAGCACAGTATATTTGCTTCAGATGTGCTGAGACATCGAATATTGCATACCTGTACATTTTCTCCATGCTTTTTTTTTTAAATCAAGGGAATTCCTAGGCTTCTTATGAACAAGGTTTGTAAAACAGTGGTAGAGTTACAGTTTTCTGACTTTTTTTTTTGTTTTGTTTTCTTCTTTTTAGAAAGAAGGACCTTTTTTTTAAATTTCTCTTTTGTGTTAACTGGTTTTCATTTTATTGTCTTTGCCCTAATGTCTCTTTCCATATATGCTGTAAATTCCCACACTTTCTTCTCTAAGGCACCTGCAGAACCTGGACAGGTACTTCAGAAGGCTATGATTCCTCTTGATACTCCTATTTTAAAACTTACAGCATTTGATACTGATATTCTATATGGACAGTTTAATCTATATATTTGCACCTGACTTCACTGAGATTCAGATTTCATACAGTCATTATAAAGGCAACTTAAATCACTGTATCTTTGCTGAGCTACCTGTGTGGAAACTCTTTTCTATACATTTCTCTCAGATTTAGAGCCAATTCATAACTGCCTGGCTCAGCCAACACATGTTAGAATTTTAACTATGACAACTTGCTCTGAGATGTTTAGTTGGTTTTCTACCACAGCACCTCAGACTTTTGAGAAATTGACTAACTCTATTCAGAGGCTCTACATAATGCCTTATGGCTTTTTCCTCCCTTCACTCTGTCTCCACTGGAAATCTGCAAAGCAGACTATATATATGAATTATAGTTACTATTTTTAATCTCTTACCTAGTTTCTGGAATGATGATAATGCAGAATGATATTGAGCTATTAATGTTATATGATAATACATTCATTCACATGTTAAAAGGAAGCTCGTAATAATTTATGAGGCTGTAATTACAGATGTAATTAGATTAGATTGGACAGAGAGATTTGTCTTTTTTCTATATTGAAGATAATTCTGAAATTTAAAGAGAATATTTTTTTATCTGATCCACCTAATTAATCATTACACAACCAGTATGAAGACTGCCTCTCAGCAGAGACCATTTTTTTTCTTCCCTCTAGTTTCGATTTTCGTCATCTATGGAGATTTTAATGATGGTTGCTGGTAGTTTGTGTGCTATTGCTCACGGAGTAGCCCAACCAGCTGTGTTGCTTGTGTTTGGTGCAATGGCAGATACATTTATTGAATATGACATTGAAATGCAAGAGCTTAAAGACCCAAACAAGACATGTGTAAATAACACCATAGTGTGGATTAATGGCACTATTCATCAGAATGAAAAGAACGCCACAATAAGATGTGGGTAAGTAATGGATGTATTTGTTTCTTTCCCATTGTTATCATAGCTTATCAGAGAATACATAGCTATTGAAGGTCCTGCTCAGCCTTTAAAACTTATATTTCTGTTCAGAAGGCAGAAAAGAGGCATGGTTCTTGTTACATAGTCCTGTTTCTGACCTGGCAATATTATCTGGAGGGACAGAAGGTCTTCCAGTTATAGTTGTCAGCAAGAATAATTCTTTGGTTATGATTGTTCTCATAACACATTTATATGTTACATATCTGAGTTCATTTAATTTCTCTGATTACATGTAGGTAGTAATGACTTCTGGTCATTCTGGTCAGGACTTAATTACCTGTAGGTTCCTGCTGACTTCCGAGCAAGTTAGCTGAATTTTTTTCACTGACAGAAATGAGCATTTCTGGAATGCAATTTATCTTACCTTATGGGGATGTTCGAGGCAGATGAAAAGAACTGCCCCATAAGACTGCCTGTTTCTTTCCATGAAATATAATAAATGGAGTCTAGATAATTCATTCAGATACAGATATCTATTAAGGCCAAATTTGAACCTGTAACCTTTCATAAGAATCATTTCTTGGTGCATCATTACAAGAGTTTTCTAATCTCTGAGTGACATTTCATTACATACTTAATTGGAATTAAAAGGTACTTGTTGAAAGGTCTCTGAAATTCAGGGCACACAGGAAGCTATTCATATTCTTAGATGTAGTTGACTGAGGCCAAATTATTTTGCTCCAGGCTGTCCTAGCCAGCCTTTGCAGATGGGCTGGCAGATAGAATACAGGATTTACTACTGACCTCTGTACTTCTGGAGCATCTACACACCAGGCAGGGCACATTCATAGAACTATAGAATAGTTTGAGTTAGAAGGGACTTTAAGGATCATCTAGTTTCAATCCCCTTGCTGTGGGCAGGGACACTTTCCACTAGATCAAGTTGCTCAAAACCTTATTCAAACTGGCCTTGAACTGTTCCATGGATGAAGAATCCACAACTTCTCTGGGTAACTTGCTTTAGTGTCTCACCATCCTTACCGTGAAGAATTTCTTGCTAACCTAAAGCTGCTCTTTTACAGTTTAAAGCCATCTCCCCTCTATGCTCTTGTAAAACGTCTCTCCTGATTTCTTGTAGACTTCCTTAATGTACTGGAAAGTGCTCTAAGGTCTCCCCACAGCATTCTCTTCTTTCTCTTCAGGCTGAACAAGCCCAACTCTCTCAGCCTGCTCCAGCCCTCTCATCATCTTCATGGCCTTCCTTTAGACTTGCTTCAGCAGATCCATGTCCTCGTTATGTTGGGGCCCCCAGAGCTGGATGCAGCTCTCCAGCTGTCACCAAAGCAGAGGCAAAGTCCCCTCCCTTGATCTGCTGGCCACACTGCTCTGGATGTAGCCCAGGACATGGCTGGTTTTCTAGGCTTAAGAGCACACATTGCTCATCAGACTTTGTCCACCAGCATCCTCCAGTCGTCTCCCCAGGGCTGCTCTCAACCCATTCTTCACCCAGCCTGTGCCTATGCTTGGCCTGACTCAGGTGCAGGACCTTGCACTTGGCACTTGGCCTTGTTGAATTTCATGAGGTCCACACAGTCCCACCTCTGAAGCCTGTCCAAGTCCCTCTGGATGGCACCCCTTCTCTCCAGGGTGTCAGCTGCACCACACAGCTTGGTGTCACCAGCAGACCTGCTGAGGGTGCACTCAATCCCACTGTCAATGACAGACAAAGATGTGAAACAGCACTGGTCCCAATACCAGCCCTGGAGAAACATCATCTGTCACTGGCCTCCACTTGGACATTGAAGCCTTGACTGCAACCCTTTGAGTGCAACCATCCAGTCAATTCCCTGTCCACTGAGTGGTCCATCCCATGGTCTCTCCAATTTATAGAAAAGGACGTCATGCAGGATAGTATCAAATGCTTTGCACAAATCCAGTTAGATGATGTTAATCACTCTTCACTCATCCATCAATGCTGTAGCCCTGTCATAGAAGGCCACCAAATTTGTCTGGCATGAGTTGCCCTTAGTGAAGTCACATTGGCTGTCACCAGTTACCTCCTTATTCATCATGTGCCTTGAAACAGTTTCTAGGAGGAACTGCTGCATGATCTTAGTTATCATGTAAAATTGTACTGGGTATGTGTCAGGCTCTTGAGTTGTTTCCATGACTGTTTTTTGTCAGAGATCAAGTCAGGCACATCGTGTTCCCTTTTGGCTTAAAATTTCAGGGTACAAAATTTTGGCTATATTAAATAAAATTTGCTGCTCTGCAGGTTTAAAAAAAAAAAAGTTATCTAAAGGCATAACCTGTAACAACCTATTTCAAAGTAGATTAAATGCAAAAGCAGCAATTCAGTGCCCTTCAGTGATACTAGGAATAATTTAGCACTCCTACTTGTGTAACAAAACAAATTATCATTTCAGATTACCAAGCTTATGGTATAAGGTAATATTTGATTTGATTTTAGCAGCCCTCACTTCCCCCTATAAAATGCAGTTGAAGTCTGAATGTTATTACTTGCTATAATGGTACAAAGCTATAATGGTACATTCAACATGTAATAAAAACTTGCTGGGCAGCTCTTCTCTGAAATGCCTTCTCACCTGTACTGTTTTGGACCAGGCACTCTGGGGGTGTTTCCTGGAGACTACAGGGGTGCACCACGATAGTGGAGGTTTTTTGGTACCTGCCAGCTCCTGACCCTTGTGCAACAGGCAGAAAAAGGAAACCAGCCACTAGCAATAGCCTCAGTATTGGGAGATAATGCCCCTGTTAGCAAAACAAGCTGACTTCCACCTGGTGTAAATCTAACTTGAGAAAACATGAGACTAGAAACCTGTGAGAAACTTATACCAGTATTACTCCTTTTTTTCTTTTTTTTTTCCTTTTACTTTTTTCAGGCTTCTGGATATTGAACAAGAAATGACCAGGTTTGCAGGATACTATGCAGGAATTGGTTGTGCCATACTTGTGTTAGGATACCTCCAAGTCAGTATTTTGTTTTCTATTTTGATTTGAAAATGTAAATCACTAAGTAATCTAGTTTATAATTATTATATTGGTTTTAATTGCTTATCTACTTATTTGAGCAAAACAGATGCTCTCATCCTATTTCTGAAATATGTTAGCTCTGGCAATCTGAGATCTCCTTGGATTTGCACATGCATAGCATTGTAAAAGGATGACTTTTACCCACACCACAAGCAATACTTGCTCAAGGGTGGCTACTATGGAATCCGCATGTCCTCCATAAATAACAGCTGAAGGGTGTGCAGATTCCCAGTAGGCATCTCAACTGTGTTGAGCCCTGTTTCTGTTACAGAGATATTACAGAGCAATATTAGTGTAAAACTAATGTTGGAGATGAATCATACCCTACATATTCTGTAGTAATTGTTCAGTCCTTATGACTGAAGTGAGTCAAAAGACTGGATGATTCCTCCATAGTCTGCTGAAGGGCCCATGGCTTTAGAAGCTTTTTATAATTGCAAAAATCACTTGTCAATCTCCTTTCTGAAAACTATCCAAGAATTTTGCTGTGATAGGATCACTGCCATCCATGTATAACTTGCAGTTGTAGATGCAAAAAAATTGTCCATATGGCATTCATGTAACTGTATAAGTAATTTAACTTGCCTCTCCTCCCATCCTATTAGAACTGAGACAAATGCTTGATCCAGAGGCTATATAAAATTGTTGGAATATTTAAAGATCAAAACAGCTATCATATCTATGTAGCCAGCATGTATTTTTACCTGAATAGTAATTTTTATCAATAGCCTTTCCCATTCTAGCCAAATTGCTTTTTCTGATTTGTTGGGAGTAGAAAGATTTTTACTGCAATTATCAGCTGTTTTGTGCTTTTCCCAGATCTGCTTTTGGGTTATGTCTGCAGCTCGTCAGATACAGAAAATCAGGAAAGCTTATTTCAGGAAAATAATGCGAATGGATATAGGCTGGTTTGACTGTACATCTGTTGGAGAACTGAACACCCGAATTTCTGAGTAAGTAATCTAAGAAACCCATATGCTACAGAAAACATTTTGTAATTCCTTCTAAACACATCAGGGTGCCAATAATCAGGCATGTGACAAACACCTTTTAGTAGAAATACAGCTATGTTCATGGGAGCATCAACCAGACTGATTTGTTCCCACATCTTTGAACTAAGTACCATAACTGTCGAACCACAATTATTTCCCTTTCATGCCTTGTCTGACAGCAAATGTGTATGTGTGTGGGTTGGATGGGTTTTGGGGTGGGTTTTATTCCCAGCTTGTCCTCTCCTCTCTTTTTCTTTTGTGCCCAGTTGTTTCAGAGTGATCTGTAATTTGGCTGCCAGTGCACACTCCCTGAATCAGCTGGGGCACGGTAGTAAGAGCCAGCTAGTGAATGAGCCTGCTGCCAGAACAACATTTCCTGGGAAAGGACAGTATCTTCTCTGCAGTATTCATGTCTAAAAGCCTTCTCCATTGCAAAGGCATCAGGTTTTCTCACTGTACTGCAGGGTCTTTGTATGGGGTGATGGTGAAAGAATAGGGATGAGGATGGGCCCTCTCCTGTGGAAAGCAACTCACCCAAATGTGGCCAAGACACAAACAAAGGTTATGCTCACCACTCTTTTGATTTTTGTTGCCATTGTTATTGTTTTCCAGTGATGTTAACAAAATTAATGAGGCTATTGCTGATCAAGTAGCAATCTTCATCCAGCGCATAACAACCTTTGTGTGTGGATTCCTACTGGGATTTGTCAGTGGCTGGAAATTGACCTTGGTTATCATTGCAGTCAGCCCTCTGCTTGGGGTTGGAGCAGCTCTCTATGGCTTGGTAAGTGAATTGTGAAAGGTTCATGTTGAGCAATAATGAACATGAAAGATCAGGCAGAAAGCTGTGAGGATTGGTGAAGTTGATCACACCCCTTTAAAGTCAAGAGAGGCAGATTATGGTCCCAGTAGCACTGAGGGAGGGGGGAGGAATGGAGGGAGGGGTGCAGTAGAGGGGAGGTGGGCTTTGCTGTCACTTTGTTTTCTGATTCCCAGAATAATAAATCCTGCTTCTAAGAGGGGAGTATAAGCATACCTTCTTGAGGGTCCTGTGGATGGGTATTAATGCTGAGATCAGAAGCTGGCCTTTACCTTTCTCAATTACTACACACCGGCTTTAGATGGCTACAAGATACAGGACTTGATTTCTCTACATAAATTAGTGACTTTTATGGGTGTTAAGTTTTAGAGACATAAAATGGTTGAAAACAACTACTCAAACTTAACTCAACTGTCCCTGCTCCCAGAAGCTGCTGCGCCTTCTCTGAGTTGCTCCTGTTCTGCTTCTCCATCCACTTTCTGTAAACTTCCTGTCCCTGGACAGGGAAGTACAGTGAAAAGGGAAACTGCAGGATCCTCTGCCCTCTCACCTTCTCTCTCATGCTCAGCAGGGCTGGGTAATTCCTGCTCATCCTCTTGATTTTTGTTGGGTTCAGCCCTCTGGCAATCTCATTTCTTTCACATCAGGAACAGCTTGCTATCATTTTGCTGTCTATCAAACATCTAATGTAACTGTGATTAATTTCTTGTCTTCGAGCTCCTTTAGCACCTTTTGCTGGCTGCAAGTAGCTGACATGAATAATGACTCATGTGAAGTGGGAGAGCAGAAGCTTGGCAAGGAATAAAATAAAACCTAAAATGTTTTTCCTTAATTTGTGATTTCTTTCTGATCTTATTCCCTCTATGTTTGTCATTTTCTCCCTTTCCATTCTTATTTCTCTGTACCCATCTCTTTCCAGTCACATATCTACTGTTAAGTTTTTCTCATTATGAGGCTTTCCAGCCCAAGTCTTAGTTTTAAACCATGAAGAAAATAGACCCAAGGTCAATCTGGTCTGGTTTCCTGTCTTCAAAAGGGACTAATAGATGCATGGGATGGGGTACTTGGAAAGAGAAAGCAAAGAATGACACATTACACTTTCTAATGATATCTCATTCCCAAGTCAATGTGGTATCTCTGTGTAGAATTGTAAATGACTACATTTTCTTCCATTAATCTGAGAAATTTTTTTGAGCCTAAGGAAGCTTTTGGTATCCAGTGAGTTCTTGGTTGCTGTGTAGGGACCTGTTTGCTATCAGCCCACAAAACAAAGCACAGTGGTGGGCAACAGCTGTTTTTATCCTCCCCCACCACTACAGTTCCCTCTTCCTGACACTGGGATCTGCCACAGTGGTTAAAAGGCTGCTCCTGGCACTTCAGCTCCCCCTTCCTCCCACTGTGCACAAACCCTCAGTCTGCATCTGCTTCAGCCTAGTTAGAGCAGAGAGAGGGTGGGAGGGAGGCAGGGAAAGCAGGAGTTGTCAGCTGCTCTTTCTAGCTACTTGGAGCAGAGATCTGTTGCAAAACATATGTTACAAAGGTGGATGCCCTCTTCGGGTGTGCAGCATGCCTAATAAAAGCCTGCTTGGAGTGCAGGAGGTGACCCAGTGCAGAGCAGCCAGCACAGAGTGATAGCCAGCATTGCCATCACTCTCCTTTTCTGTACCTGCAGTTCAGGTCTAACCAGCACTGCTTATGCTTTTGTAGGCTGTGGCAAAACTAACAGGCCGAGAATTAAAGGCTTATGCAAAAGCTGGAGCTGTGGCTGATGAAGTGCTCTCATCCATCAGAACAGTGGCTGCTTTTGGTGGAGAGAAGAAAGAAGTTGAAAGGTTTGTTTGAACTAAAGCTAAGGTCTCTGATTTCTTTTTCCTGAAGCAATGTAATGCTGTAATGCACATCACATTCATAGCAATTATACAATTATGATTTATTAACTTTGAAACTTATATGCTTGTTTGTTTCAGAAATTTAGGGTTCAAGTAATGTATGCAGAACTAGTTTTATTATTCAGTCTATCAGTGAAACAAAGCATCAGCAATACTATCTTCAATTCATGCTTACTTGTAGGAACATTCTGTTAAATTTCCCCTATAATATCTGCCTGATATATCACTTTTGCAGCCAATGAAAAACTTTGAGTACTTTCAAGCTAAGTAGGAGAATTAGTTTCATTAGGACACATTTTTTCTGCAAATTTCTCTTAAATTCTATGAAAATATAATATGGCTGTAGGATGTGCTCTGGCTCTGTTGGCCAAATTCTCAAATTCTGTGTTAATCTGCTAAAACCCAAATCCCATGGTGAGGTATCTGCAGTGAGTGTGGTTTTTCTTGGGCTTATTACACTAGAATGTACAAGAATTTCATGATCTGGGAGCATTGCTGGTTTCAGCAGCAATCTCTCACTTTAGAGTGATTCTGCATCAATCCTATGTGTGGACATTCTGCTTAGTCATCAAAGGTGCCTCATTTGGTCTTTGCTCATTTTGAAATTTCTGTCAAATTGATTTAATTCCATCTTCTTTTTCTCTCTTTCTACAGATATGATAAGAACTTGGTGTTTGCTCAGCACTGGGGAATTAGAAAAGGAATGATAATGGGATTATTCTCTGGTTACATGTGGTTTATTATTTTTCTAAGTTATGCATTAGCCTTTTGGTATGGCTCTAAACTTGTCCTTGAAGAAGATGAATATTCACCTGGCACTCTTCTGCAGGTACTCATTTTGGCTTGATGCAACTTTTCTGGACTGTTCTTTAAAATAATAATTCTGGAACACTATCTGTTCTGGTATCTGGTGGCTCCATGGTAACAAACATTATGTGTATCTTTTAAAGATTATTACTCACTATACGTATAAGACAACTGGATAAGATAAAAAAAAATCATTTTAAGTATTTTAAATATTACCTATGGTGATCAGAATAATGCTTTCATTTGACAGCCCACTACACAATTCAGAGGCCCCAAAGTAGCTTTTCAGGGGTCAGCATGGGGCTTCTGGGATGTTGGCTTTTCTGAAGAATTTTAGGATGAAAAATATTGTGGTAAACAGACACCTAACCAAACAATCTTGTCATGTCTAATCTCCCATGAACGCTTTGTGTTCCTTCTAGAAACCATTTCCTGTTTTGTTTTCACAAAGGCCATGTAAACACGTATGCAGACAGAAATACACCTGCTGTGGTTCCTGCAGTGGGTACAAAAACCACACTAACTTACATGGCACTCATGCATTCACTTCTGCACAGTAGGTGCTTTAGACACCACTGGCCTCAATGCAACAAAGCCAACATCTACAGGTATTTTGGCTAGTTGCTTAAGCCAGGACTGCTCAAATGGCAGACTCCAGTCCAAACCCAGAACAACTTTTCCTGAACCTTAGTGAGCTCTGGGTGTTCTGATGAGACATCTGCTTTTGCTCCTTCTCAGCCTGTTGCACATCATGAGAGTTCCCAGCCACCTGCAGCATGCAGTGCAAAGCTTGCTGCTAAATGGAGCTAGGAAATTATCCCGAGAACATTGTAAACCTGAGTCATTCTGTTCAAGGAGGAAATAATTTGCACCTGCTCTCAATACCTGTAGTTGATATGAGGTAGTGCTGTGAAAAACAAAGCGAGCAATTTCCTTGCCTTGCTCATGTAGTCCAGTGCTTCCAAAAGACAAATGGCAAACAGTGGGGAGCAACCCTGTAACTGAAAATCTGAAGCTGTCAACAGAGGGTCTCCCTTATGCTCCCCTTCCTTACAGCTTCCAGTCATCTTTCTCCTACTTCATATTTTCTACCATAAACTTCTAATTTGGCAGGGGGCAGGAGGGGGTATTTCTAGATACAAAACATTGAAATATGCTTTTTCTGCTCTCTCAAAAAGTCATATACCTGCCATACTGCATTGAGATGTACTAAGTATTGCCTTCCCTTCCTCTTCTGCCAGGTGCACAGAACATGCTCCTTCATGTTCATGATGGACTCTGACAGGCATAGAACCCCCTTGCTTTGAAACTCACAAGAAAAATAGCAGTAAAGCTGAGTGTAAATATATGGCATGATCTCTACATCCCAGCCTAGATATTTGTAGTGCACAGTATGTGTTCAATAGATTCCTCCACTTTAGCTATAGGGATGTTCCCAGTAAACATCATTATACTGCAAAGGAGAACTGAATCCTGTGTGCTATTATTTCTTTCTCAACAGAAGTGTTTCCTAGTACACTTTGCCCCATTCATCATGAGTTCTGTTTGTGTTGTATCCAAAAGCTTAGCTGGGTCCTTCATTGCTTCTTAGCAGAATTTTCAGACAAGCTAGAGCAAACGGTTACATACCAGACATAACATTTCATGTCTCCTCATGTGCGGGGTGAATGTTCAAACTAGCACCCACAACAAAGCAACAAAATGGACCAAAAGCCTACACCAAGGACATAATCCAACCCTTATAACCTGTTCTGGCAAAACACCTCTGTAACTAAAAAACTAAGGAGAAGTAAAACACAGTCTTTATCAGTGTTGATTGGCATCAACCCTTATAGTTAATTTCTCTGAGAGACAGAGAAAAAATATTCTCTATAGCTGGTACCTCCTTCAAAAGCAAGTTTTGTGAGTATTGGATGAGACAGGAACTGCAATATACAAAGGCTGTAATACAGTATTTTAAGCTTTTTTCTATTTTTGCTTACTGGTAAAAGGCATCCTTGAAATAATCTACTTCCCACCAATGTTTCCTTGTTTCAAGGAAAAGGCACCCAGTCAAACTGAGATGGCTTAAAAATACAACAGTGACATCTCAGTAAATACCTAGATGCATACTTTTTTAGGCAAAGACAAATACAAGCTGATTTACTTCAGCCTCAAGCAGAGCTGTGAAAGACAGTGAAAATACCTTCTGAATTGCATTTCCTTCTTGTTGGCTGACAATACTCATATAATGAATTGCTGCAGTTCAGCAGATGCATGAGAAGTCATAAAGCTACTGTAGTTTGGTTTACCTTTCTAAGGAGTAAGCAGTAATAAAATGTGATGTCATATTTTGTTAACTTTTTTTCTACCTCTTCAGGTTTTCTTTGGTGTTTTAGTAGGAGCGTTAAATCTTGGCCAGGCATCTCCCTGTCTGGAAGCCTTTGCCACTGGCCGTGGGGCTGCAACAAACATTTTTGAGACTATAGATAAAGTAAGTAATGCATTTCTAAGCTGTATTACTTTGTAGTGCAAAAATAATTAAATCAGCCCCAAGTGCTGGTACTAGTTTTATCTACTGTGTAAATGAGGAAAAGTGAGTCTGATTAAAGAAGAAGTGACTGTGCAATAGAAAAGTCTAACGGGATGCACATTGGCTCAAAGACCACATTAAACAGATTTCTTAAGTGGCCTCATTCTGAGCTCTGAAGCTTTACTTCAGCTGCTGCTGTTCTCTGTTCCCATTTCTCCTTAGATGCAATTACTTATCAGTGCTGGCCCATGGAAGGGGAACTGGCAGGCAGTAATAGTCTGCAATCAAACTTGCAGCAACCATCCCATAGCTCCCAGCCTCCAGATGGCATCAAAGGGCGTGGCTCCCTTGGCATTAGGGGTGAAGGTGGCCTCTGTCACCTGTCCCAGAGCTACCTTGAGCACAAATGGGACCAAATGAACACAGACACTGGTCATGCAGCTGTCATAAATGTTAATCACAATATTATCTAAACAAATACTTGAAATAAGGTTGTATGAGTGACCCTGAGGCACCACTGAAATTTACTGATTCCTTTCTTGAGGATTCCTTTCTATAGCTTTATAAATTTAGTGGTTAGAAAAGAACTGTTGATTTCTGAAAATATGTATTATCTCTATTCACTGACAAGCTTTAAATGCTGCTTGTCTTCTACAGAGCACATAAGGCTATGGTAATACTAACAGTTTTTAGTAACCCTTCAAACTTCTGTAATAATGATAAAACATACAGACTTCATAAGCTAAAGATCCAAAATGAACTGAAAATAGAGATGAATTAGGGACATGTTTTTCTGAGAAAAAAATTAAAATTGTATAGAGTTGCAACAGTAAGGATTTCATCTGTCTAGAGAAAGGGTGACAAAATTAGATTCATCTACTTGCCACATTTGTACATTTGTGATTAGACAGTTTAGATTAGACAGATTAGACAGATAGACAGATTAGACAGCTCTGCCCTGGCACTAACCCTAGTCATGTTGAGGTTCCCATTTGCAGGGTCAGTGAAACTTCTTTATAGATCTGAAGATCATGATCATGATCTTCATCTGAATTTAAGTAAGTTATATTCCTAAAGAGCAACCAATCTTGCAGCTGCTCTTAACATCTTAGAACATACATATTTCTCCTTTTAACTTTCCTTTCAATCTGTTAGGCTATATAAAAGACCATGAACATTTCAGTTATCAAATATTCATTGCTATAGTTTTAATTTACTGTCTGTATTCCATGCTCCAGAAATCTATCCTTAGAAAGTTTTAATTTTTTGTGATTCCTCAAATATCTCTTAGTTCTCTGCTCATGTCTAGCAGTCCACAATACCCAAGACCTGCCAAAAGTATGCAAGACCCAAAGCACTTCTTAGGAAAACTTCAGTATTTCAGCTCTTAGGACTGGGTGCACAAGGATGGGTGTTTTAATTGCCAAGTGGTGAGGCCTGAAGATTTCCAACAATTGGTTGTCCAGTGCTTTGAGAGAATGTTTTTGAGTGAGGTAGTGCCATTTTATCCCTGAGGAGCTGGCTAAATTAGCTTAGTCAAAATGCCTCAATCAGTCAGCTACTCAGTTCCAGCAAAAACTACCTGAGTGGTTGTCTGTGGCATTTGCAGTAAGCCTACAGTGAGAAGAGGGTGCATCCTTCTTGTCTGTGCTACCCACCAGTGACAACTCCCCCATCACTCTGGCCCTCAGTTCCATGTCCCTTGCCTGCTATCCCTGGGGCACAGCCTGCAGCTGGCTCCATGCTGCCAGGTGCTGTTCAAGCAGAAGTGCCATGACTTTGTATGTTATTGGGAATATTTACCTACTGCAGTACTGCTGACTGTTTAACAGCAAATAAATAACTCAATAAATTTCATCCTAGGAACCCACCATTGACTGCATGTCAGAAGATGGCTACAAGCTGGATAAAGTACGAGGTGAAATTGAATTTCATAATGTAACATTCAATTATCCATCCAGACCAGACGTAAAGGTAATTATTCATCACCCATTCTGTGAACACAATTATTGCAAACAAGTAAAATATTCTGGTTCTACCAGCAATTTCTAGATTTTCAGTAGATATTATTTTCCAGAAGCCCAGACTCTTTGTTTAAAAGTAGACAATAATCCTTCCATTGAAGTGTTCTTTTGCTTACCATTTGGCTTATTTTACCATTCTGACATATCCATTGCCACATCCACATATTCCTTGCTGCTGAGCATAAACTCCCAATAATTACAGGCAAATTCACCTGTGTACAGCTTCTCTTATAATCAGTGATGCCTTTGTATCAATGTATGAGATAGAACACAAAGTAATAAACTGAATGGTGCAAGGAGATTTTGTAAAACACTTCCATTGCCCTGGGGATGCACCATGTGACCCATTAAAATACTAGGAAAGGGACAGAGTGTAGGCTGTATATCCCACTATTTCTCTATTCCTGTATTTGCATTGACAAATTCTCCTTGGAAAAGAGTATTATTGGACAAGCATAATAGTGCCATCACTTCTAAAGATAGAAGCACATGTTGTATCAGATTTTTCTACAGAATTTCACTGTAACATTCTTAATATTTATGGTTTAACACACATTCACTATACACGCACAGTGCTCTTTAAAGGGAATATAATTTACTAAGTTCTCTAGTGTCATTAACTTGACTAGTTCTTAACAATTAACAACAGGAACAATGAAGGGTCACAATCTGATTGCCTATTGTAGAAATGAGTGCTCTGCATCTACAAAGTCTTCAAACAGTATAAAAATATGTGGCTTGCTTTATCCTCTTTTTTTGTAATACTTCTCTGAATTTTGTAAAATTGCTTTGAATCTTTACTTTAAGGTACAGAATATACTTACTTGGTTGTATGATTGTGAGAGAATTAAAATAGATAGACTTGTTTGGTTTTTTTTGGTTTTTTTTTCCTATCCAGATTTTGGATAACCTTAATATGGTGATTAATGCAGGGGAGACAACAGCTTTTGTTGGAGCTAGTGGAGCTGGAAAAAGTACAACAATACAGCTCATCCAGCGTTTCTATGACCCCACTGATGGCATGGTGAGTGTCCCAGCCAAGAATGTGTTTCTCTGGCCCCAGAAACTGAAAGAATTGTACAGTTTCTTCTCCAAGGTAGGAAGGAAAACTACTAATTTCCTTTTAATTTCTTCTTTTTTTTTCCCTTCCAATTATTTTATAAATTAGTGAAATATCTTCCTGCACATTTCTTTTATAAGCCTGTGCTCAGTAGTCTTCTAGAAACAATTATGTGAAAGAGCAAACTGTTAGGAGAAAATTAAAATTCAGTGATAAGTCTGTGTAAAAATTGTACCTATAGAAGTGATAATTCAGGAGTGGCAAATGTTTTCTGCAAACACATTATTGAACATTTAAACATTAACCCATAATATCACTCAAGTATATGCAATTACCACTTAGTAATGGCTTGACTAAGAATATGAATTAGATCTATTCAAAATTTAATTCCATTTATGTGTTCCTGTATCAAATAGGAACGCATAATCACATACATGTTGACCTGTATTTGAATATATAAAAAACCAAAGAAACAAATTACTGTAAATAACATAATCATCACTTTCATGATTACTTTTCACCTTTTTTTGTTGATTTTATTTCTGATGCCAAGCAGAAATGGGAGATAAAACCAAAGAGCCCAACTCTAAGAGCCAATATTACTGCCACTGCTTTCCTGCTTTCTGTATCTGGAAGCTGATTTTTATGCTGGTCATGGAAACACAGCAACACAGGCCCTTCACTTCCATTGTGTTTTTCTTTGCCTCTGAAGTGGAGGGGACAATGTCCCTGACTTTTTGCCTAATTTTGTGTCCATATTCTAATTGCAGATTACCCTGGATGGTCACGACATTCGCTCCCTGAATATCCAGTGGCTGCGCTCACAGATCGGCATTGTTGAACAAGAGCCAGTGCTCTTTGCCACCACGATTGCAGAGAACATTCGCTACGGGCGGGATGAGGCTACCATGGAGGACATAATCAAAGCAGCCAAACAGGCCAATGCCTACAATTTCATCATGGCTTTACCACAGGTACGCTCTGCCTTGGAAAGTGTTTGGCAGAATTTGATAAGAAAAAAGAATCTTTTTTTTTCCTTTTGTCACTCCTAGTGTGCAGCAATTTGTGCTCAAGTGGAAGAGCAGAAGATTAACACAGATAGGAGGCAACAATCTTTCCTTTGACTACAGTTATGTAGGTCTTACTACATTTATGACACCAAGTTACAAAAGCAAACACCCTCCCACCCCCACCCCAAAATACAACCCCGAGAAGAATTAGTTCCTCAGGAATCATTTACACAACATTTAATATCATGGTAACGATCACAGCATGATTTAAAAATTTGTATTTTTCATGCATTGGAGATCTTTTTCTCTTTGGGCCAAAAGCAATGTAGAGCCCAGCCTCTCACTAGCTAGCATTTGTTACTTCCCCTGTGTCTACTCCTGCTCACAAACTCTCCTCCTTGTACAAGCTCTGGAAGCCAGCTGGAGGTTCCTTCTTCTCTGGTTTCTTCCCTGATGATGACAGGTCTTCAATCATTCCTCCTTACAAAGCCCAAATTGTATAGTATTGAGCTCTGCTTTTCTAGAATGTTATTTTGCCAAGTAGCTTCTGAAAATGACATGTTACAATAGTGAATGCTATTGACATGATTCAAGTATCATTAACTAATATTAGTACATTGTCTTTATCCTCCATCTATGCATTTCTAGGCATCCAGGAAACTATTCACTGAAAGGCTGTTTAATGGCCCCTATTTATTTCATGGAAATGGAGGAATAAAAGAGACTTAGCTCTAAGTGAATATAATTATCCTGTCTCTCAATTGCCAGGCTTTATGTGTTTATTTAATTCTCTACCTGAACCCGATGCCAGCAGAGTATGGTATCCATGAATCACAGACACAGTGTTCATGAGTCACAGGGCGCCAGCAGACAAGATCAGCTCTGGGAAAAGTTTGCTTGTGAGTCATCTGATCGAGAGGGGGTGGGTGATCCAGTTCAGCTTTTGCTGATGTAGCTGTTTTGAGCTGAACCAGAACATTTCACCTTTTTAACCAGTGCATACTTTTGGTGTGGGGTTGAAAACCTGGTTCAGGCAAAATGATCTGGTACATTATGAAGAAAGTTATTTCAGCTGTTGCTCTTCGAATCTGCTGCACTCACAATGCTTTTGTTTAAAGTCTGCTCCAAGGACAAATCTGAGACATTTTACCAATACCTTCACCAGAAGCTTAACAGGCTTTTTTTCCTGATCTGTTTAATTTTCACTTTTTTCCTTCACACAGCAATTTGACACTCATGTTGGAGAGGGTGGAAGCCAGATGAGTGGAGGTCAAAAACAGAGGATAGCTATTGCTCGAGCTCTAGTGCGAAACCCCAAAATCCTGCTCCTGGATATGGCTACGTCAGCACTGGATAATGAAAGTGAAGCGATTGTCCAGGAAGCACTTCATAAGGTTTGCTACAGTATAGCAAAAATCAGACTCCAAAGGGCAGAAACTATTTATAATGCACTCTGCAGAGGGTGCTACTGCATTGCAACAAATCAGTGAGAAGCCTTTCTTAATAATTGTTTCACAAGCACAAGTAGAACCTTAGTATTATGGACTAAGAATAATTTTTTCTTACATTGGGACATCAACAGAAACCTATAGCTCCCTTTGCCCAGAAAGAGATGCTTCTCTGTAGGCTGTGGATGGAGCTGAAGTCAAAGTGAGCTGAGCCCACTAGAAGGACTCCAGTTAATTTGAGGAGCCTCTAGATTGCACAGCTCATTGGCAGCATTTGAGTGTGCTGTGCTGGCAGTGGGGCTGTTGTTGTCTCCCCCAGGCTCGCCTCGGCCGCACTGCGATCTCCATCGCTCACCGCCTGTCAGCCATCAAAGCTGCCGATGTCATCGTCGGGTTTGAGCACGGCAGGGCTGTGGAGAGAGGAACTCATGAGGAACTCCTGCAAAGGAAAGGGGTTTATTTCATGTTGGTGACCTTACAAAGCAAAGGAAATACAGCACCTAACAGAGAGGAAACAGAAAGTAAGTATTGTGTTTTCTTTTATAAAATCATGTAAAATACCACAGAATGCAGATTTTTTCCTTTTTTCTTTTTCTTTTCTTTTTCTTTTTCTTTTTCTTTTTCTTTTTCTTTTTCTTTTTCTTTTTCTTTTTCTTTTTCTTTTTCTTTTTCTTTTTCTTTTTCTTTTTTCCTTTTAATAAGGGCTAGTAGCTGCTTTTTTCTTCTGCTTTTGTGGCTGAATTTTCATAGAAGTAATACACTGATTGCCCTGGCCAAAGGGGTTTTGCTGCATATGCACTGAAAGACCTTCCTAATATAAGTCTGAAACATTAGTTCTGACCTGCAGTATCCATAATTTTATAGCTCCATTGAGTACCAAATTCCAGTTCTGCTGCATTTGGAATTCAGGTGTATTACAGACTATGCTGAAATCATCCTATTTGTTTTGCTAGAGACAGATTTGAATCAAAGCTTCTGGAAATTAAGGTCTAATAGAATGATCCATTGTAGTTTTGTGAAGCATACATCAGATATGATTATCTTGAAATAAGAGAGCAATTGCAGAGTTAAAATAGATAAAAAGGCTTTAGCAGTCACACCCAAAGTGAGATGGTCCTTGGGCTAACATTCAGTTAACTTCATCATGTCAAATACAAATACAAATACAAAACTTGTGAAATATGTAGGTTGAGTAGCAATGTTATATTGCACCCTTTGCCTTCTATGAAGTATTGAATTTATAACTTGGAGACTATGCACCTTTTTGCAGAGCCACGGTGTATTTAGGTTGTATTCAATTTTAGCACTACCTTCAGAGCTCTATATACTGTATTTTGCAGCAGCAGAGGATAATGTGGTTGAGCCAAATCTTGAGAATGTCCAGTCATTCAGCAGAGGAAGCTATCAGGCCAGTTTGCGGTAAGTCTTAAAAATGGTTGTAAATCTCAATGTTTCCAGACTACTCTCAATGTTTCTACTTCATCCCACTATTCCAAAATCCCAATGGTGCTAACAAATCACTTTTCTGTGTGCTGAGTAAAAGAGGGTTGAAGGGCTGCAAGCATTTTACTGAGATAGAGGTCTCTTGGAAAGAAATAGCTTGAGTAATAATGAAGTCCATGGTTAAATAGCAGGGCTCTTAATTTTGGTCCTTTCTACCCATAGTACCTTCTGCAATTTTGACCTACTCTGTTAATGTTCTGGTTTTGATATTACTAACATACAGCCTTAGTTATTAGTAATATCTAATGCACTTTCAGTTCAGCCATTTGAAAAATTACTTGCTTTGCAATTACTTGAGAAATCAATGCAATCTACAAGGACATTTTTATGGCTTGTACTTGATGAAAGTTAAAGCAATTTTCAGCCAGACAGTCTTGTAGCTAGACATTTACTATTTCTTCTAGGCAAGCCCATGTCAGGCATGTGCAAATGAATACATCTCCTACATTACAGAGTTATGTTTTGTCAGAGAGATAGGTGGTTTGTTTCAGCATCCTGTTTTGCTGGACTGAATTACTGGTAGTGATTTGTAAATCACTGGTAACAGTGATTTGGTGTCTTAATAACTTATGCAAAGGTAGTAGGACACACCACAGTTTTACTTAACAAATACAGAGTACATGGTCCATCTAAGACAATGTCTGAGTGGTGTAAGTGGAATATGATTTTGAAAAGTATTTGTCCCAGTTGGTGAGGTATTTTCTTCCCAAGAAGTTGAGAACATATTAAAGAAAGAAAAAGTCTGTGGGATTCCTATTCATTGCTTCAATACATTATGATTTAGTTGATATGAAAATTGTACCTGCTTTGCAAGGCAATTATTGTTTTTACTAAGCTTTAAAAAACAGGCCATTTCTGTTCTCTTTGCAGAGCTTCGCTTCGGCAGCGCTCAAAATCCCAGCTCTCTAATGTGGTCCCTGACCATCCACTGTCAATTGGAGGAGATCCTGCAGAGTCTTCCTATCTTACGCCTTCTTATGGAGATGATGATGGAGAAGCAAAAAAGGTCAGATCCAATAGTTTGTAATGAAATTTCCAACTGAACAGGTTATATTACTCATTAGTGATCACATGTAGTTATGCGCTTGTAGCTTAGGAGCTCTTGGCAGGCATATCTTGGCTTGATCCTTTTTTTCTCCTTAAACAAAACTACAGCTTCAATTTTTATCTCTGTATAAACCCGAGGCTGCATTTTGATGGCTGTTTTGATTACTGGTCCATATAAAACTTTTAGCAGAAAAATTCTGCTATTTGTTCTCTACCTGTTGGTAAATTGATATATGTTGTAGATGTAGTTGAAAAACAAACATTTATAGAAGCTGAATTAAGTGACAAAAAGCAAACTGTTCAGTCTGTGAAATGTAATTAATGGGCACTCAGTGATACAAATTGCTTCTTGTTCAGTAAAGAATAAATTCACTTTCACCTAAAAATCATCTGGAGACTTAAGGAGAGAGACACTCACTGCAACCTAACCCAGAATCCTTTTGCATTCAGTGTCCTCATGCAATCGACTGGCATAGAAAATAAAGGCCAGCATGCCTTAAAATTACACAGAATATGTAGAAATATGTACAGTATATTTCCAAAGTGCCTATGAAGCTCCCTGCATCAATTTTCATGGCTGCAGTTGTTCAGTGTAGAGAGCAGCAAATAGAAGTTGCCCTTCTTGCTATTGCCAAGCCTATTCTGTGGATCAAGAGAGGGCTTGAGTGCTGCCACTCTGGCACCAGCTCAGAAAAAAAGAGAAAATACAAGATGTTTCCAACCATTTCTCCCTGCATATTTCCAAAAGATAGATTTTCACAGTGTCTCTTTTGTCTGGCTGTTTCTAGTCATATGAATTGAGGGAGATGAGCAGAGCTGAGCACACTTAGTGTTATAAAAATTCTGCATAAATCAAACTGCAGGGTAAGTTATAATTTGGTGATGAATATTCTGCCCTTACTGGGCATAATTATGGGCATTCAGTCTGAGGATGTTTCATGGAAGGGAGGCATAATTACCATGTAAAAAGCCTGAATCCAGCTATCATTCTGTAATCTCTCTTGTTTTAATTATATCACATACCTGTTAATTTGATGCAGTCTGATCAGTCTGGTCACTTACAATCCTTAAAAATAATATTTAAGAGATTGAATGAGTGACAGAAAAATCTGCTTGTGAGGAGGGAATTTAAATTTTGGCACTGGGTATTTCATCACACTTTGTCTGGAGACAGCAGAAAAGGAATAGCCTGAGTTTCAGTGACAGGAAGTCTTAAACTGCTTGTAAATAACCTCTGCAGCTGGAACAATTAGAGCTGTAAAAGGTATGAATATCTCTCTTTTCCCCCAGAGATGGTAAAGTAGTTGTTTATTTAACCCTTTTGTTAAGTAAACTTGACTTATTAGGGCCACAAATGTCTCTGCCCCTCCCGTCCAAAGCTAGAGCAGCTGTTTGGGCCACTAGTTTAACACACCAGGCTAACTATTTTATCTCACTGTCAAAGGGAGAGCATCACTGATGGAATGCATTTACTTCAGAAAGCCAACCTGTTTTTTAGGAATCTTTTGTGGAAGAAGATGCCAATCCTGTACCATTCACCAGAATTTTGAAATACAATGCCTCAGAATGGCCGTACCTGGTGCTTGGGTCTCTGGCAGCAGCTGTGAATGGAGCCGTCAATCCACTCTATGCACTGTTATTCAGTCAGATTCTTGGGGTATGTTATGGTAACATGTTATTTTAAGATGTATTTTAGCTCTGAAACAGAGGAGACTGCATATATGATGCACAATTTGACATGTTTTGGCAAATCTTTAGATCTCATCAAGCAAATGGGGTTAACCTTGCCTATAAACAATTATTCAGTAGAGATATAAATATCACTGTCATCAAACTATCATTAGAGCTCTTTAAAGGGGTAAGCTTATCAGCATTTGCTATGTGTTCTTCATTATCTCTTTTGTTCATTTTCCAGGAACTGTTGGGAATGGGTTTCTATACTGCCATACAGTTTATTTTAGATGATACAAAATATACCTCACATGCAGATACACTGGAGAGAGACACATGCAAAGGTCATTCTCCGCAGAATTTTATTGCACAGACTTGGCAAGCCTTTGAGAAAGCTTTGGATCAGATCTAAAAAATACTTCACTTTTTTGTTTACATATTTCAGGCACCTTTTTGCTGCTGCTCCTTGCAGAATGCCAAGGGAGAGGTAGATAATTGTACCTGGGTTCACAGCCACCAGCAAAGCGTAGGCTTGCATCAACAGGTTTGGAAGCAGAAAGTAGGAATATGCTTTAAACCTTGACATTCACTAAAAGATACAATATTATCCAAATCCACTGCCTCTCAAACTTGTCAAGTTCAGCCATGAGTGTTGCGGAGATAGAAAAAGGATTCTTTGCCTTTTGTGTAAAAGCTTTCTGAGGAAATGCTTGCCAAGTTGGTGGGAAACTGGAAGGGCCTTCCTGAAGATACTGCTGTTCTGACTGGTGCATAGGAAAATGTCCTAAATTTTCAAGAATTAGGCTAGAGAAAACGGAGGTTGAGTTTGGGACCAAACATGAATTACTGAATGTAGGGTGGATTTCATTAAGGGGATAGGAGCAACTGCAGATCATTGTATGTTTTTTTTCTTATTATGACAGATTAAAAGAGACCTGGTGATTTTTTTTCTTTAAAACAAAGATTCATCTAAGACTGTAATATACATGCTACAGTTAAGACAGCCTAGTGTTGGAACAGCTCTTAGCTTGAAACACTAAGGGCTGCTATGGTATTATTATTTTGGTATCTGCAGGATTTAGTTGCCAAGGGACTGATGTACAAAGTTAAAATACTTAAAGTGAACTTCCTGTTAGAGAACAGCTATTTATTTTTCTTAGATTCATGCTCTATTTCCTTTCTATTACTTTGAGGTATGGCTTACTTTGAACAAAAAATAACATGGGTTGACCTTTTAAGACCAGTACTTAAGTTTATTTTAATGTAATTTTGTAGCTGTAAAGAAAATTCCTTCACTTTCTACTGCTAAATACTCACCTCGAAGAATTTAGGCTTGTTTTGTTACAGGCAACTGAATGCCTAAGTTATTTTTAATAATAAAATCTTACAGATAATAATAAAATAATAAGCTATCTTGCAGATAAGATTGAGAGATTAGACAATTTATAGTAATTTAATTCTAGCTGTGAAATCCAGTGAGCATTAATTTAAGATTAGTGGAGAAGTACAAATGTGAGCTTTGACCTCTATCTGGAAACAGCAGAAATAGTTCAGATAAAGAACATCAGATAGGTAATCTTCTCTGGTTGAACAGAAACGCTAAAGGATAAATTTGGACCACCTCTTCAGCAGCAGCCCACAACACTGGCAGGTATTAAAAAAGACTAGACATTAAAAAATGAAAATACCATAGAGATTGGTACTGAATGGGGTGGAAAGGCTTGCCTCTTAGCACTAATGCTTTTCCTCAAGTGCCCAGCAGTACCTTAACTTTGTATCCACACTCCCTCAGGATAACACTACGTTCCTCTTAGAGCCTACTCATGGCAGCTGCAGCATCTGTAATGTCTTGCAGGGAGTCATACTGGGGTATAATTATTTGCAGACTTTCTTTTGTACAGCCCAATAAAGTTGCAATTGGCCCAGAGCAAAGAGGAGGTAAGATGCTGCCGCATTGTTGCTTTGTTGCTATGCTGTTTATTACATTGCTATTCTCTGGTTATCATCGTTTACAGTGGAGGGTGAGTGGTTAATTATAACCAGGGATAGGGCACAAATAGGAGTAGCATGTGCAGACACAGTGTATACTGAACTTGTTGGTTAAAAGGAGCAAAACCCATTATGTTTTAATCCAGGCTTACCTTAGGAAAAATAACGAATTGATCCTTTGCAGGGGGTGAGGGACAACTCTGTGTTCTGCCTTTGGTTGCAGGATGGGTTTCTGCACTTGGGAGTCAAGAACAAACGTCACACACAGCAAAACTGATGTTTCTATTTATTTCTTTTCAAAGACCTTCTCCATTCTTGATGAAGAAAACCAAAGAAACCAGATCAATGGTGTCTGCGTGCTGTTTGTCTTAGTCGGAGTTGTTTCATTTTTCACACAGTTTCTACAGGTAATAGCAGTCCAATTTAGCAATACATATTTTTGGTTTTGCACCCTTTCTCGGTGGGTATCTCTCTCTGTACAGTCTTTATTTATTCTCATGTACTCCAGGGATACACCTTTGCCAAGTCTGGTGAGCTGCTTACAAGACGGTTAAGGAAAATTGGTTTCCAGGCTATGCTTGGGCAAGACATTGGTTGGTTTGATGACCGGAAGAACAGCCCCGGTGCTTTGACTACCAGACTTGCAACAGATGCCTCACAGGTCCAAGGGGTAAGACCTGGCACCTTATGAATCATTTTACTATAGGCACTGTTTGAAGGCCTATTTTGGCAGGTTGTCACAGAAATTAGCTACCATGCAACCAGCCAGATCAGCATAAATCAGGTTTTGGTAAGCCAATTAAGCTATTTCTGTTCATCACAGACTACCGCCATGGAACCAAGGGTAGTATAGGGTATATCCTAAAAGTACAAACAAGAACTCAAAAATCAATAAAATACCAACCAACAATGTAATGGGAAGGAACACCCAGTGCAGAAGTTTGATTTTCGGTTCCTTTCTGGAGATCACTTTTTGCCACAATGTTAAAGTGTTTATTTCAAAAACATGTCAAAATAGTATGTTAGTGACAGCTATTAATAACCATGCCTTCCAGTTTTCAGCATGATATTGTGCATGTTGTGGCAATTTGGATCTAAACTGATAACCCACTTGAAAAACCAATCTGCAGTACTGGCTGGTGCTCCAGCTGGGAATCCTGCAGCCAGTTTCAGTGTTCGGGAAAGCGAGACGCTAACTGCATGCATTGCGCTCCTTAGTGGCTGAGGGTTAAATCATGTGGAGCTATATATGTTCCTATTCGAACTGATCTTTTGGTAGAAGTGAGTCAGATGCCATTTTGCTGGGCTGCAATGCAAGCAATTTTCTAGGAACAAGGAAGCACATGTACAGATTTCTTTTATTGCAAAAATTGTCATGTTTCAGCTTGACTGAAGATTTTAAGTTAATTTTAAAAAACTGTTAACAGGGGTTTTGAGAAGGTTTCCAAAACCCCTGTCACCAGCAATGTCCACAGAATCAGAGAAACCTGCTGCAAACCTCACAGGCACTTACAGGGTATCTTTTAATTGAAATAAATAAACCTCTAAACCTCTGACTGAACCACTTAATAGCCTCCTAAGGGACATCTTTGTTTGAAGCACAACAGTGCCCTGCACCTTTCACTGCCTGACACAGATCTCGCTGCAGGTCAGAGGAGGAGGAGATGATGAGCATTTTGTACTGCCAAGTTCATACCCTGCAAATGAGTTTGACTAAAAATCATCAAGGATAACAAATGTACATTTTTATTCTATTACATAGCAATATAGTTCCTATTTAGGGTGCTGTTTACTGCTGTGAAAGAAATTACTTTTGAGTAAATAAGTCTACTAGAAAGGATAGTGTTGTCGAAGTACATAAGGAACAAATGCATTCAATAAAGATGATGTCAAAGCTGTATTTAATTTTTTTCCTTAATAAAGGGATAGGCAGAAATACAACTTTGTTTCATCCTTTTTCAGTGATGTTGCTTACTGATTTTAGCACAGTGAGGCTTTGTTGTTAATAACTAAGTTATAAAATGGTCCTGTTGATTATTTTTATCTACATGGATAAATGCAGAGGCTAAACAATGCATTCAGATGAGTCATTCTCCAGGGAACCAAGGCAACATATTTCAATAGTTCGATTCTTTTTCTTACAATCAGTAGAAACAATCTTCTGAATTCTCAACGGAAAATTTGTTGGATCGAAGGAATATTTGACATTTGCAGTTCTCCTCTTGATCCAATTAATTTGAAAGAGTATATGCCAGTGCAGTCAATAACTGTTATAGCCTTATGTTATTTTAATTTACAGTTTTCTGAAGTTTTATAGGAAGATTTGTTTAATTCATTTTTGACTTACAAATCAATCATGTCTGTTTCTTTCTTTCAAAGGCAACTGGATCGCAGATAGGAATGATTGTCAATTCCTTTACAAACATTGGAGTGGCCATGATCATTGCCTTCTACTTCAGCTGGAAACTGAGTTTGGTAATAATGTGTTTCCTGCCATTTTTGGCTTTATCTGGAGCTGTGCAGGCTAAAATGCTGACAGGATTTGCCTCGCAGGACAAGAAAGCACTGGAAGCTACTGGACGGGTAATGTTGTTTAAAGACTGATTTATATTTGCAGTCATGAGTAGATGAATAATCAGTCTTTAGGGACCATCAGTAATCCAAATGTCATGAAACTGGCAATGCTTTATGAATAAGTTGCAATATTTCAGCTTGTTAAACCATTGAAACAGCATTGGGAACTCCCCAACTACAAAAACACTTGCTGCATGGAATGTGACTAACCTTGCACAAGTTATTGGACTGAAGTTGTAGACACAGATCTCTTAGCAGTCCCATTCACCTTTGTTGGGTTTTATTTAAACACCCATTTGCTGATGCCCTGTGAATAAGCTGTCCTCAGAAAGCAGTGATACTTGTTCACCTAAAAATGCTAGCACCTGAGAATGTGGCACCAAACTACAAATCAGTATGTGGATTTTACAGAGGACAGTTGTTCCTTTGGTGGGTTGTTACCAGCTTAAGAATTAACTCTTAGCCCTTCCATCTTAAGAATTAGAACCTGACCAATTGCCCGCACCCAGAATAGTTAATTATTTACAAAAGTCTTAAAGCAAAATACTTCTTGACAAGGAGAGAAACTTCACTAATGAGTCAAGGCAACAGCTCTTAATAGAACAACCCAGAAGCTGTGATGAAGAAGACACTCAATGCTTCAGCAGTTTTGGTGATGATTGATTGTCTGGTGTTATTTTCTAATTTATTTGCCAGCACTGCATTGAAATGCTAAAAACACTGAATTCATCCAAAGTGATTGCTTATCAGCCATGATAAACATGGAAAAAGTCTGCACAATCCAATTCACAGTACCTATTATATGCTCCTTCATATTGAATGATAATGCAAGACGTTGACTCTCAGTTTTGGTTAGGAAAAAAATTAAACCCTGAAATTGGATTTCTGATTGTCTACATTCAGACCTTTTCCTACATGCTGAAAACATTCATAAGTTATAATACCACACTTCCTTCCCAAAGGAATGTGTTACATTATTAAGCTACTATCAAAGTCCAAGCAAACTACAGCATTTTAAAACAATTTCTCAATACAATTACTTGAGACTAAAAGGGTGAAATTAGGACAAAACAAGCCATCAACTTACTTCTGTACATGAAATTATGGCACTCTTTTTTTTGGGACATAAACCCAAATTCTGACTGGCAATAAATTACAATATGAAGCCTACAATTAATAAAAGTTCCACACAAGTTTTTGTGAGGATTATTTCATAATTTCCTGTATTGCGTTTTTCTGTGTGCATAGGCAAGCATTTGCTTACTCTTTGCCTATATACAAGGTAAAAATCTTGGAAATTGTGTCACTGAAGATTTATATGTTCCATTTCATCAGTCTTTTAGACATCTGAGAGGGAGGGAGGGTGAGCAGGTGAGGAAACCCAGTAAATTCGAGTGAGTTCAATTTATGAAACAGAAGTTGGGGAGGCTATCCCTTTTAACTCCTTCTCTGACTACTGCTAAAAGTAACACAAAACAATTGAAATAAACATATTTAATTAATAAATCCATGCAACCAAAAAGTTCCTAAAATAGTCTTTCCTTTTGTGGGTTTCACATTTATTCAAATTATGTGAAGTAAGTCACAAGAGAGACCATGTGCCTGATTCTCTAAGAGTACTTACAGTAACAGCTCCAGTGGAGCAGGCAGAGATTTGCTGTCAAGGAAATCAATAGGTGATTGATTGTAGGAAAGGTTCTCTCTAGGCTGTCTGATGTTTGGGCCAGTCTGTATCATGTCAGAATAAATGAATATATTGCATCAGTGTCCTGAGTTCATGAAGGAACCAGGCCCTTGTGAGACCACACTCTACATTTCCAAGTAAAAATTAAGAGCTTTTGCCCATTTTTTTTTCCTCTCCCAGATTGCCAGTGAAGCTCTCTCTAACATCAGAACAGTAGCTGGGATAGGAAAAGAGAAAATGTTTATCAACAATTTTGAGAAGCACCTGGATATGCCCTACAGAGCTGCAATCAAAAAAGCACATGTGTACGGAGTCTGCTTTGGCTTTGCCCAGAGCATTGTGTTCATTGCCAACTCCGTCTCTTACCGATATGGGGGATTTCTCGTTGACAATGAAGGACTCCATTACAGCTTTGTGTTCAGGTGAGAGCCTGCCCAGGGCCACAAACAGATCTCTAAAAGTTCTGGACTCAGTGTTGTGTTCAGTTTCCTGATGGCTTCCCCAGAATGACTGTGTCCCCCTCCCCGACAGGGTGATCTCTGCTATTGTCACCAGTGGAACTGCTTTGGGAGGGCTTCTTCCTATACCCCAAACTATGCCAAAGCCAAGACATCTGCTGCACGTTTCTTTCAACTGGTTGATCGGCTTCCTAAAATCAGTGTTTACAGTGAAAAAGGGGAAAAATGGGTAAGAGTGGTAATTTGTGATGTCAGTCAGCTCACTAGAGGCATGGATGTTGCACTAATGATTTAGGAGTCAATAAGGATCAATGCTTTACAAGAAGGTTATGCTGATTGTAAAATTTTTATTTGTCTTTGGTCTTTTGCAAGCAAGCTCTGTGCTAGACAGACTAATATAAAGTTGGCCATTAGGAATTTGACAGTGTAAAACTTCTGTAAATTGGAATGGAACTGATTTGGATGACTCACAGAACAGCAAGCTCTTATTCCTGCTGTACAGTTCATGACAAACCTGACTACTGCTGTTTTATAATGGAGGTTTTTCCATTCACATCGAACTGCTGGGGGGCGTGTTCATGAGGAGGCAAAGAACTGTTGAGTCAGACAAAATGAAAATGCTCCATTTTCTGGTGAATTGAAAATTCAGACCCAGAAAATTTAAATTATTTATTTTATACACAGTGTCTACATTAAAATGAAAAATGTGCCCATTTGCAAGGCAATACCATTTCCAATTTATGCCTCTGGCCAGTGCCATGCAGGGATTTGTAAGCAGAGAAATAGTGTTATGACTAACACCTTCACCTATAGGACAGCTACTCCAGTATGGTTTTTTCCCTTTTCCTGAGATAATTTCATTAAGTGCAAATGTCGTATTTTTAAGCCAAAGATGCAAGAATGGATCCGAAGAAGAGTTGTCTTATACTTTACAATTCAGGGATGAGCTCGAGTTCACTGTTACTTTCTCCTTTTTCTTTTCACCAGGATGATTTCAAGGGAAGCATTGAATTTCTCAGCTGTAAATTCACATACCCTTCTCGGCCTGATATTCAGGTCCTGAAAGGACTCTCTATATCTGTTAAACCTGGACAGACTTTGGCATTTGTTGGAAGTAGTGGCTGTGGTAAGAGCACCAGTGTCCAACTTCTGGAGCGTTTCTATGACCCTGAGAAAGGAAGTGTGGTAAGCAAAAAAATGTGGTTTCTGTGCTCTGGTTTTTAGCAATGCTCCAAGGGGCTTCTGCATGTGTCCTACTGTGTAGCCTAGAAGTGGTGACTCATACATGTGCAGTCTGAGGCTTCATCTCCTCCTCAAAAGGACAGATGTGGACTATTTGGACAGTTCCCAAATATTATCCCAGACATTCTTAGACAAGATCACAGAACTACATGCCTCACGTGCACTCTCATGCATTATGTAGGTCATAGGCATTTGTCTTGGTAGCTTCTGTAAGAGACATACAAATGTGTGCTGAGAGCACAAGCAAAATCAAGTCTGAATGGAGCAACAAAGAGCCTGGAACTTGTCTAGATTTAACTTCCAGTTATTCAGTTACTGATAGCTTAAAAAGCTTTTATATGTTTTCTTAATGTAAATACTTACCCATCAAGATTGATTTATCTTTTTTCTGGAAAAAAATCTGTATGGTCATCACTATGTCAGGAAGGCAATAAAACATGTGCCTAACCTTAAGCAATTAAATAGTTCACTAGGATTTCTGTTGAGCAAATGATCTAGTGTATTTTGTGGTATGGATCAAAATACAGATCATGCACAAAGAAGTCAGAAGATGAGCAATTCGACCAATCACTTTAAATCAGCTGTGTTTGTATTTTAATGATATCGTTAAATAATTTGGTTTTATTATACTTATTTGTATGTATATACATATTTATATATATACACAAATTTGTGTATATATATATATATATATATGCTTATATACTTATTTATTAACTATTTAGATATTTGAAGCTGTTGTTTTGTACTGATATTTCAAGTTTTCTCCCATTTCCTCACAGTTAATAGATGGACATGACTCTAAGAATGTAAATGTGCAGTTTCTTAGATCAAAAATTGGAATAGTGTCACAGGAGCCTGTGCTATTTGACTGCAGCATCGCTGATAATATAAAATACGGCAGTAACACAAAAGAGGCAACAATGGAAAAAGTCATAGAAGCAGCCCAGAAGGCTCAACTGCATGACTTTGTGATGTCTCTGCCTAACGTAAGTACCTGGGAGGCCTTGGCTGCTCAGTGTTCACTGCAGCAGGAGTTGATCTGAAACCAGTTACAATTGCTACACACATGCACCTTTTATATCCTTTTACAGCTGTGACAGTAGGATCAAAGATGGTGCTGTCACCATTTTTTGTGCTCCATAGAATCTAGGTGTGAGTTACTACTGAATTCTTACACAGTAGGCATAAATCATAAATCCTGTTCCCAGCTGTGGGAGATTTGCCTTGTGAGCAGGACATGATACTAAGACAAAAATATTTGAAGCTGGCTGCTTATGTACACTTAAGAAGTATTTAAATGCACTGAAATAAAGAACACATAAGGAATGGATACAATTTAGTTGTATCTTGCCTCTCTCCCACTCTTTCTTTAGGCTGTGTACTGGTGCACCTGAATAAAATACTCCTTTTGTGTATTTTTCAGAAATATGAAACTAATGTTGGGGCTCAGGGATCCCAGCTGTCTCGTGGGCAAAAGCAACGCATTGCCATAGCAAGGGCCATCATACGAGACCCCAAAATTTTATTGCTGGATGAAGCTACATCTGCCTTAGACACAGAAAGTGAAAAGGTAAATGCACAGTGATAATCAATAAGGGAAATTCAACACAATGGCCTACAACACATAATACCTTTTCTGTTCTATAGATATGCCAACATACCCTACTACATGATTGCACATTATTCCACATTGTGAATTCAGCACTTTCACCTTTAATGATCTTTCCAAGAAGTGCAGGAGGTGCAGCTGTAAGAAAAAGCAGCCAGCCCCAAGTGTTCTTAAACTATCTATGAGAGGCAACACTTTTTCAGAAATGTCTGAGTTGCCTGGATTTCAAAGCATTCCGTTGACATTTAGCATGTCAGCAGAGTAAAGGCTTAATTAAAGTATTACTTCCTACCTCTGTCTATGTTTGGCTGTCCCTTGTTTGTACTGCTGGTAAACAGAGTTCATGACCCAGCTAAGCACATCAATATCAGAACCTCTGATTTAGTCTCACTGTCCCTTTTACAAGTGTTGCACAATACGGTTAATTAATCTGAAGCAATTAGGTTCCTCCAGCTCAGAGCCCTGTTCAATTTGCACATTTTTATTCTGACACTTCGTCTGTTGCCTTTAGACTGTGCAGGCAGCGTTGGATAAAGCCAGAGAAGGGCGCACCTGCATCGTCATCGCGCACCGCTTGTCCACCATCCAGAATGCCGACATCATCGCTGTCATGTCACAAGGACTCATCATTGAAAGGGGCACTCACGATGAACTGATGGCCATGGAAGGAGCCTACTGGAAGCTTGTTACTACTGGAGCCCCAATCAGCTGAATTACTGTGATTCTAAATTCGAAAGATTTCTGTAAGCAGATACTTTGTGGCAGATATGTGTATACTGGTGCTCTATTGTGCTACAGAGTGAGTGCTCTACAATACAGTGAGATAGGTGGAACCCTGAATGTATGTAGCTGTCTGCATCAAGCACACTTGTCAAACATGTGCAAGGCACTAAGCATAGGCTGATGCATTCAGGAAGTAGCTTAGCCCATTGATAAGGGGAAAAAAAAAGCCTGAAACTGGGAAAGATCTTTTCTGGTGATCTGGGGAATTGCCACTATCTGCAGTGAGACTGCACAGTCCTGTTATGCCTCAATTAGCAATCAAGGAAGACTCTGGTGTGCTGGAAACTGCCCTTTCTCTAGGTAAGCTGAATGAGTGAAAACAACCCCTTGAATGATGCTGTACATCTGAAGGGATCAAATCTGTCCTAACATTTGGTCTGCAGACAATTACAGCAGAGGCCCTTCTTGTGCATACAGAAGCCCCACTCTTTCACCTACTGTACCACAAGTCAGTGGCGCTGTTGGGGAGGCTGGGCTTCCCTTGCATGCACCTGCAGCACTGACACAGCTGGGCCCCGTCAACAAACCAGTCAGTACTTACAAAGAACGCAGCTCCACAAAAGTAAGGAAAGCAACCAAGGTAAGGAACAGAAGCTGGTGAGGATAATTTCCTAGCCCAGCACTCTCCAGCTAACACTCATCACTCCAATTAGCTGTCAAAAAGATTTTTGAATAGGAATAAATGCCTTGGTTAAATTAATGTAAAATTATATTAATCATCAGTTATTTAAACCATTTCTATTGAAATGGTGATGGATATGTTCTTTTTTCCACAAAGTAACACAGTCATGAGTGAAGGTATTAAAAATAGGCATAATTAGCTCTTTGTATTAAATACAGTTGATAAACAGAGCAACATTATTATCAGAAATGACAAAGGTCAGGAAGGAGCTTCTTTTGGGAGAAGCTTGTCTCTGTCACAGTTTATTATTAGATTTACCACCATATATTTACTGAAATATGTTATTGGTTATTGTCTGCACCATAACAGGACTGTTTCCTTTAGTGACTGGGAGGAAAGCAGATAGAAAAAAAGTATAGATTACAGTTTCAATATTTAAATACTGATTTTAAAAAGCAGAGTATTAACTGGAAAAGTCGTTCTCCATGTCCTAGAATGTGCGGCTGGGTGGGAGAGTGGGCAGGCAAGTTTCCACTCACTTTATAAGAAGTCACACCACTTCTTATAAAATACTGCAACTGTACCAGTACTTAAATAGAGCTGTAAGGGTAAAAGGTTTATTAGGATACATCCCATAATTCCACGCAGCAAGACCCATTTTCAACTGTTATACAACTCCATTAACAGAATCACTGCCACATACCCTATTGAAATCTCACAGCCAGCACTAAAATTGCGGTTTCTCTAAGGAAGTCTGTATTTTAAATCTTACCTGAAAAGTAAAGAAAAAGCTGCATTATTTGCTTTAATCTTTTTAGTCTTTTTACATTTCAGAGCAATAAGTAGTTTGATGGCTCAGGACTGAAAATATTAAAAGACTATCAATAACCTGCAGACATATGTATATGATATTCAATTAATATTATTATTCAAGGCCACAGAAAAAGAATGACTGTTCATTAAAAATTACTATGTATACTTATTTCATAATTCTTTTTCCTAAAGGACAATATTTTTGTGACACAAATGAAACCAATAAATTGTATTTTTTTACTGGCTTTTGTGTTCTAGCATTTCTTCTCTTAGGCTTCAGCTAAGCATGAGTGCCTTGCATCACCAGCAAGTACCATGTCTGTGACAAAGGTCAGCTGTTCAGGATGGAGCTGCTGAGAAGGCCAACTCAAGGACATCAACCTCTGCCTGCACAGCTGCCTGCTGTCTCCCTACAGGAGCACGACCCAAGCTGGGTGGTAGTGCTGCTGCTCTTCAATGTAACACCATCCTCTTTTCAGGCAGCTGAGAAACACGGAGAATTAAATTTTGGGAAGGGCGCTACTCCAACAGAATGCACTCACTGTGGACATAAACACTTGCATGCTCTTTGATGCTACCTCCTGCCACTTTGTACCTACTTGCTGTTGACAACCAATGAATTAAAAATCCTCTGGTACCTGGGCAAAGGGATTGGATTGCAGGTGCAGGTACATGGTGTGTCTGGGCATGAGCAGAAAGCCTTGATGGAATGCTCAGTGCAGAGCAGGACTGGTCTTGCTGTTGCAGCTGCCTCACCAGTAAAATGTCCCAGTCCTGGGGCTTGGTGACAATATTCCCAAACCATTCCAAAGTAATTTACTTACATCTTTCAAGCCAGACCTGAGTTATTAGTCTTGACAGTAGTTGGTGTCATTTGTTGCCTCCTGCTGTATGCCTCTCTGCATGGTCCATGGCAGCTGCATTTTTCAACGCCTTATTCCTCTGGGCAGCTATAACCACAATACTGTTTTGGGATAGCACCTGATCTGCAAATACAGCTCCTGCTCCAGCTAGACTCCTCTGGGTAGGAACTGCATATCTGGGCCCAGAGTGCTTCCACCAGGAAGGTTAAACAGGGAATGGGGAGGATAAAAAGAAAAGCTGTGTGGTAGCAAGAGCTGTGAACTGAACATAATGACAACTTGTCAGCTAGTTTGTATGAAGAGCAAGGGACAGATTCATTTCATATAAGTCCTGGCTCATGAGAATGTTTCTGCAGAGAGGGGGAAGTACTCCTGGAATAGCATTATCCCAATGCCATTATGGGCATCTCTAAGCCAAGAATTATTTGGACATCTCTAAGTCAATAATAAAAGGTTCAATTTCTCCTGGGATCCTACTAGTCAGAGCAAGGGATCAGTCATACACTTTCCACCCTCTTTAATATATAGGAAAACCTTAATTCAAAAAGTTTGTGGCCCAAACTAAGCTCAGTCCTTAGCTTATCCTGCAAGTGTATATGTGCTGCATCTGTTCCATATATCAACAATTTAAACAACTGCAAAGGCCTGGTGAAATTACAGCTTAAATGTTTAACAATCTGAGCTCCTTATAAAGTCACATAGTCTATTTAAATAAGGGCTGAACTGTAATTTTCAGCTGCAATAAATTTACTGAAGCCTGAGTAAGGGACATGCAGCTTTTCACTGCAACAAGTACATGCCTGGCTCCTAATTTTCAATTCTAATTCTACCAAAATATCAAGATTATATCTTGATACTTTTCTATCCCACCACTTTGGAAAAGGCTAACTGAAGATTTGGGACCCCTCTCTGGAGATTCTTCAAGCAATTATATCTCCACAACACACTCAGCTGCTCAGAAAGTGTTTTATAGCCATTGCATTATCAGTCAGTTAATTTCTGAAGTTACTAGTAAAATTGCACTAAATTTTTTCAGATTTCCCACTATTATTTGATTTAGGAATGTTTTAATAGTTGAAGAAAAATTAAGAGGTGTATCGGACAGAAAGATGTTCTATGTCTTTTTTTCTCAAGAACTGAAATTACAGAATTAATTAATAGGACACTCCAGAAAGCAAGAGCCCACATCTTTCTGTGTCTGCAGAGAGCTTACAAGCAGAATGCCAGTTGTCATTCTACATTTACGGTTGTGTCTACCCCACGAGAAGCACCAAGATTCTTTAGCAGTGGTGGGAAACAGAGACTCTCACGTGATTAGAAGCCTAGAAATGTGATCTCTACCCATAACTCCCAGCTTAAAATTGTCACTAAATCCAAATGCTGCTGTGAGAACTTTGGACAGTTTTGCATGAAGACCCCCCCTACTGCTGGCTAGGAGAAGCCAGGAACAGAACAATAACTCGATGAATCTGCTACTGTTCTGTGATGCTTCTCTAGGTCATCTCACTGGTAGGGAATAACAAAGCACACAGCAACTTGAACACAGCTGAAATCTTTGTCATAGCTCTCTTTGCTCTTCATTGTTTGTGTCTAGTCCCATTAACTTAATAACTTTGCTTAAGGAGTCACAATTATAGAAAAGAGTGGTTTCAGGTCAGTTGCTGTGGGGAAAAAAGCTCAGAGAACCATTAGGGAAGGTATCAGGAGATGTACAAAGCAGAATGTCAAAAGCAGATGATTAATTTTCTTGTGTCATGGTTGTCTTAATAGGCTCTTAATTAAGGATGCCTGTTTCAGATCTGCTTCTATAATTTGTATCTTGTTCATTCCCAAAGGCCAACACCCAACGATTCATCTTGTTTACCTAAATAAATAAGATTCTTTCAATTGTCTCCTACCTAATTGGAAGTCTAGAAGCAATATCATGTTTATATATTCTAAGCCTTATTGCTTTCAGATCACACATATGCAGCCCTCACTACCAGTATTATAGCCTTGCATACTGAGGCTATATATATAGCTTATATATTGAATATTATGGGATGGTATCAGCAAAATATTGCTTAAAGATTCTGCACTGAAAGGGAATATACAATAGATGCCAAATAATGAATAAAATGGAAAGTATCCCCCTTTGCCTATTTAGAACATCCATTTATATAGGAAACATATTTAACATATTAGTTACTGGTATGCTTAGTTAAACAAAGCTGACAAGAATATAAACTTGAAGATGGTCTGCAACCAAATTTTCATGATTTACACAACTACTAACAGTGATTCAGGCTTGTGACTGTTGATCTGAGAGAATTAGCAGATAATTAATTAACTTTGCAATACAGGAGCATGAACAATATTCTTGAGGTCATATACTGAGATAATTTAATTATTGATAACATTTTTCATTTGTTGCTCTGTGCAGATGTACAGAATCCAAAGATTTTTACACCATTTAAGCATTTTCCCTATCAAAGGTGTGATCTATATCATTCATGATTCCTGTCACCACTTTACAAAAGTAAAAATGACAAAACCCACACAGTAATGCAAAAATATATTCTACAGAGTCCAATGGAAATAAACTTTTTTTTCTCATCTGACTTAATCAGAAGCTGGTTTGCTCAGGAAGCTCATTAAATTAAATCTAAAGCCTTGTTTATAACTATATTGGCCTTTTTCACAGTGCCTGGGTACAGCCCTACAGTCGTAGGGGTGTGATACTGTCACACCATCATGTAGAGGTTTAATACACAATATCTATATATAAAAACGAAGTATCGAGTATCACTATGTACAACTGATGCTTGAAGCTTTATCTAGCTAGAGATGGAAAGAACTAAAAGACCACCATATAGCTAAATAAAGATGGTTGATTATACTCTAAAACTTTGTTATAACCCAGAGTATTGGGCCATTTCTAACCATACTGCAGTGCGCTTGCAATATTTCTAGAAATAAAATCAGCAACTAATATTTCTGAGCTGCCAAAATCATTCTTGAGTGTACTGGTTTTGGATGTACTGGTTACTTACCAGGAGTACATCAAAGATGCAGTGGCATCCCCTTGGTTTAAATGAATTAGCAAAACTGTCTTTGCAGAGGGATCTTGAACAGCTCACATCCATCCCCACACTGCTAACCATTTTGAAACTTTAGCTAATTAAGTTTCTTTTCAGTTGTCCTCATTAGCGAGTGGACACAGTACGGAACCAAGGCAACCACAGTCAGAGGCATAGCTGCACTCTTACAAAAAGAGAGAATGTAGAACAAATACTCAGTATGAGTAGGTATCTTAACAAAATTATATAGCTGCAGTGTAGCTAAAGAAGCAGCTACACACAATATGCGAAAACTTATCCTGCAGCTATTTTTACCTTTGCAGCTCGTGATGAACATTTCAGAATTAATTCCAAGACCTAAACCAAAGAGTGCACCTAAGTTCCTCACCAGTCCAGCAAATGGAGTAGTGTCAATGTTTATCCAGTCTGGGTTGGCACACCACTTCTTGGCCTTTGGAACAGACCATAACAAGTCAATATCAAGAAGCTTGAGGGATAGATAAAAGCCAAGGGCAAAGATGAAAAGAAACAAGTTTGTCTTGATGTACATTCTCAAGCTTGCTGTTTGAATAGCAGGGGTATGCTCAAATGCTTCTGCCACAAGAATGCCTGTGGATTAGAAACTCAGTGTTACAGGGAACAACACACTTGTACTTTGAAGAAGCATTTTCTACAGTATCCCTGTAGGATTTGATTTTTGAAGACAAAAGAATATATCTATGTAATAAATACCTACGTGTGTGTCTATATCTCTCTCTATATATATATTTATACATACACATATACGCACACAATTTATCACTTTTGCAGTACACTACAAAACCTTTCCTCTCATTCAAAACTTCCACTTTGGAAAAAAAAAAAGCCAACAAAAAACCTAAATACCAAGCACTACATGGTTTTGAGATGAGGCATACCTTAAGGCCTGACTGCATCTCCCAGATGACAACCTATCAAATATTAGATATAACCTGGAACATTCCTTTTCCGAAAGAGTCCCTCACTCAAAGACTGTCTCCAGCAATTCAACACTAGCTCCCACACAGGCTTGCAGTATTGAAGGAAAAGACACAGAACACACACAGAACTTATCTTCTCTTGTACTCCTTTTATCCTGGTTGTGAAGAGGGAAAGCTGTTAGCCAGGGCTGCCCAGGCTGCACTGCATCCATGAAAGAGAACATGAGCAGGAAGCCCCTGCTCAATGCACTGGTCACCCTCCTTAAAATCAGATAGCTACCAGAGATACTGCTCATGGTTTGGACTGTGAATAACAATTTATAATATGCTTATAATGAAAAATGTACTTTAGCTTCTTAAATCACTCAGAGGAGTTTGTCCTGCTATTTACCTTTCTATTTTGCTCCAGGTCTCTGTGTTTGTCCACATTGCACACATGCTACTTTGCATCTGGACACCATTTGAAGTGACCCAAATAACTTTCTCCGGAGAGGACAGATCACAGACATGTAGGAGCAACTTCCTCTCTGATCTCTTCCACACAGGCAGCACAGTTAAAAATCAGGTGCAGCCAGTACAAAGCAGTCAGAGCTAGTCTGAGGCAGTGTGGACACAATACAGACAGCATCAACTAGCAGGTTGACAAGGGCTCACTCCCTTCACTGTGAATTACATAGGCAGCAGGTAACATTCTACCTCACAAATTTTACCTTCGGACTATTACCAAATCCCCAATTTTCCAGAGAGTGGAGAGCCCCACTGGGGCTGCAAGATGAGTCCAACTACTAAAAATCTCGTCTTCTCTCATTTTAAAAGTAATTTTGCACGTAAGTTAATAAGAAAACTAAAAACAGCAGCATTACCAGCAAATACTCCAAGAACAACTTGATGAGGGAAATGTGTTGCTATGAATACTCTTGAGATGCACACACTGATCTGGATAATCCAAAAAATACTCCAGAGGAATGACCATGTTAGCCTAAGAGGGAAAAGGAAGATGCTTAAAAATTAAGACAAGGTATTTCATCCACTTACTGACCCCAAGCCCCATCATGTAAGGCTCATGATTTTACCAGCAGAGGTTTACTAAGTAGGTAGAACAGTTTAGAATCAGATGATTAAAAACTAGAAGTCAGTACTAAAACATTATCAAGAATGGTTACAGGAACAGATCTCAGAAGTTTAAATCCAAGACATTTCTGTGGTTTAACTGATGAAAGTCATCAATGGCAGATTATATTGGGATTAATATCTTAAACATATCTCTCATCATGAAGTCATAGCTATATGCAAAAGCTCCATTCTTCCATGACTAAATTCACACAATGTGAAAACAACCTTGTTAGCCTTAAAAAGAGCAGCCACCAAAGCAATTGCAGGACTTTCCCACAGGGCTGAGCAACACATTACAGTGAATTTCATCAACATTACGTGCACTTGCTTTAAAATGGGCAAAGAATGACCATCAAAGCAGTAAATTTATGTACTAACCAAAAAAAATCCAATACATAGTGACAATTATATAATCAAAAATTTTCAGCAGTGAAGATTTAAGACTGATTCAGAGATATTGTATGCAATGTCTGTAAGTTGATAAATACCAGCCGGTACAAACAGATAAATCCTCGTAATATACTTCTTCTTCAGCTGAAGTAGATCATAATACAGGTTTGTTGGCATTTTTACAAAACAGACCAAACTGTGAATATTTGTTTAAATTAAGTCCATTCAAAACACAGCATATATATTAAAGAAATATCTGAATATAATGAGTTGGAATCATGGAAAGACACTGACCTGTGAAGGGTAACAGCTGATTTATCTTTCCATCTAACTGTGTAGCTAAGTGCTGCTGTGACCATTACATACCAGACGCAGGATGATCCCATGGCATGTCCAGATGGGCTTCCTAGTAAAAACAAAAAAGAAATATTCAATTGAAGAATGAAGACTGTGACATCTGTCATACATAAAATGTCTACTGGTTACAGTTACTTAAGCACCTAATAATTTAGAAGGGAAATGGCTAACAAAGGCTGAAAGAATGTGAACTGCTTCTCAAAAGTTATTTTTTGCCATATGAATTTTTCAGAAGGTTCATCTATAGGGAATCCATAATACTTGCCTGAAATAAAAAAGGTAACAGCTTCATTATTTTATATTGGTGTGAGGTGGAGTCTTGACAGGAAAACATAGTATTTTCCCATTACTTGGATTTAAAAATTTAAAAAAGCATCTAGGACTGTCTTAGAGATGTAGCATGGAATGTAGAAGTTATGTATGAGAATCACATGAGAAAAGTTTTGAATGAGCCTCCCCCTAATTAATGGGAGCAACAGAAATTTAGCTCTTTGTAACATTCTACACCAAAGTACCAGCATAACTTTAGATAATCCTTCCAAGCTGCCTTTTATCTGCTTCTGCAATTACCATTATGTTAACGATTGAGAGCTGTGTCTCATTAGCAATATTACAATCCAGGTAATTAACATTTTGGGTAGTTTTGTAATAATTTTAGAAATGTATCTGAAGCACAGAAAAACTGTGTCTTTATGCTTTACTTTGGTTAATTTTGTAAATTTTATGCTGCACAATATCAACCAGATTAAAAACAGATTGTCAGTGAAACTGGCACATGAAATGATGTTCTAATTGCTGTATCCACAGGTACAGCGCACAGTAGTCTACCTACAGTACTCTATAACATGTCTTATGTTCTCATAAAGACAACAATAGTGATTTCTTTTTAGTCCAGGTTATAATAATATATGTGTAATTTTTTAAATTTAAAAAATAAAATTTTAATTTTACTGGAGGCCATATGAAGCCACAAAGAAGTTCCTACAACTGTGAAAACCACCAAACAACAAGGTATGCTAGCATGATGCAAGGGAAGTGATTCCTAAAATTACTCTGTCACTTCCTTTCTCGTGTTCACCGGATTTACATTCAACAAATCAAAAGAGGGAAAGAGAAAATTAGGTAATTGAAATCTGTAAATCTGGGACCTTTACATCTTAGCTTTCTGTGGAGCAAAAGAGAAGGAACAAGGTTATTTCACCATCAGAAGAAATAATTTTGGCTTGAGAATGTGTTATGAACCAGCACTTTCTAGTAGTGTGTAGAGTAAAATAATATTTCAGTGAAGTAGCAAAGCAGTAATGTATAGGCAGGACAAGCACATTGATTTCTGACTCCCTGCATTCATTTTTGTTATTCTGCTTGGCAGTATGTTTAAAGTCACTCTACCAGCTCTTTTGTTAATTTCCTAAGAGGTGTGCACTCCTGAACCTCAAAATGGAACAAATATCACTGATTAGGAAACAGTAACATTGTATGTCAGCAGTGGAAATGCTTCTCTTTGTTATCATCTAGGAAAATGTCATCTAGGAAAAATCCTTCATAGTTCATCTGCGAATTACTTACTCAAAACACCATAATTCTACCTTAAGGTTTATGTTTCTAAAGTTTTAAGAAAACCAGAAAAAAATGGCTCCAGAGTTTTAGTTCAGTTAATTGAAGAAGCACAACCCCAAATTCAGGTCCTAAACAGTTTGCCATGTATCATATGAACAGTTTTCCCTTTTGCTGAGCCATGGAGTTTGGGGTTCAGGCTATCCTATCAGTATTTGGATCTGCTTTTCTCATGTCTGTGTCTGCTTCTCTAAACTTTTAATATAAACTGCTATTTAAAAAGTGTGTGAAGTACCATGTAGGCTCACACAATGATTGTGTGCACATAACAACTGCACTGACTGCACCTCCTCTTGCTAATGAGAAACAGGTCAGTGACAGTCTTAATGGTCCAGCATTAAGTCTGGAAGTGGGAAAAAAAGTGGCCATTATAAGTGCAAAGAATGAATCAATATGACAGTTGTACCCACTGGACAGAAATAGGAATGACCTTTCAGAAAGACAGTAACAAGAAGAAATGCCTTCTGGTTCAACGAATCAAAATGAAACATGCTGACTGTCCCCTGAGCCAGGGCTCAGATCTACAAAGCACTGAATGGGCTCAGTTCTGAAGGCTTTTGATAAGATCTGAAGGACTTTAATACTCTGTGTTAGGTCCCAAATGAAATAACTTGAAAGAGACTGCAGATCACAAAGACCAAGGCATTATTAAACCGTGCCTCTTACAAGGGCTTAAGCTTCTTGCTCCCAATTATGATGGGATGTAATGCAGGATATTGTTAACAAAATACAGCTACGCAAACTGCTTAAATGCTTTCAGTGGCATTGACAAGATGCAAAGCACAGAATTTCCAGAATCAGTATTTTCTTGCATAACAAATTAAAATAAATTCAGTTAGCTCAAAGCAAGTTCATCATATTGCACATATTAGGGTTGCACAAGTTCATTTGGCTTCATCGGTGTTGCATTTGATTTCCATAGAAAAGACAACGAGACATAAAAAATGAAAATATATTGAAAAGGTACATTTCAAAAGTAATTTTTCCACATATATTTGTACACATACTCCCACACGCACATTCAGCACCAGTGTCTGGTTCTGGTTTTTCCCCATTAGTGATACATTATGTAATTGATTGCTGAGACTAGTATACTGAACCACCTATTTTGTTTTTGGGGTTTGAATATTTATTACAACAGTGAACAAGCCCTGGGCTCTGTCTTGGAACACATTAAACAATATATTTCACAAGTTTTGTGAAAATTTCCTTCCAATACACCAATTCATTCTAGTAGTAGTTATTTTTAAAGCAAAACCCTCCCTTGCATCTTTTAGAGGCAACGAAGGAAATATTCTTGTCATACAGTAAATACCTACCTATTGTATTTCTTCCTTTTCCTCCACTTATTGTTTTTGTGCTATTTCATACATGAGCTCTCAGATTTGTGTATCATATAAGACCTTCCTAGGTCCCATTCTCTCCCCTTTGAAGCAGCTATCCCTATCATATGTACCAGGGTAATCTCCAGCATTTCTTACCTGGTCCAGTTTCGCACGTTATAGGAAACTGTTCAAGGCACGGGCTGGACTGATTAGGATAAATCATTGTTTCTTGCACCCACCAGTAAGGGCGATGGCCAAATAAAATCCTGACAAAAAATAAAATAAAATGAAGCAGAAATTAAATGAACATATTTTTACATAAGAAGGCCTCAGCAAAGCATGATAAATAACCTTACAAAGAATATAAAGAGCTATATTTCCAAAGCTATTCTATAATAGCTCTACAGGTTCTTCTCATCTTATTATAATGCTATTTCAAACATATCTTAAATATTTTCATTGTGAATCCCTATTTTATAATTACCAGGGAAAATCTACTAGTACATTATTCACATAAAGTTTTCTAAACTTGATGTACATAGAGTAACTATAATAAAAAACACCAAATTTTAAAACAAACCCAACTTCTTACCATTTAAATATGAGGTTGAACCAATCACCAATGACTGCCACCCATATCATTTTAGTACCAACCACTTGGTTGAGCTGAAACCAAAGAGGAAAATAAATTGAAAATATATTCCGGGGATCACCAACATGTGACATAAAATTAAGGAAATCCTGGTAAGCCCTGTAGTCCCTCTGTAAATGTTGAATGATAAGCACTCCATTGCTGTGAAGGAGATCCATATTAATGGATTAAACTGTACTTGAAATATAGTAAAGTTCCTTTAATATTAAGTTTCTAGTGACAGAGAATGAGAATCATGGAGGGGAGCTATTAAAAAAGTGAGAGAAGGTGATTGACCTTGCCTTTATATCATATTGGTGTGGTACACCCAGCCACTCCTGAAACACGTGGCTCCAAAGCTCCAGGAAAGCATGAGTCTGTTAGCACTGAAAGCTTTTTTGTTTGCAAATTTTAATTGTGGAAGCTAAGTGAAATACATGCTGAGCAGCAACAAATTGTGGGGAAAGTTTTGTTGAAACACGTGTGAGTCATGCAATCCTTTGTATGAACAGTTGGAACATGTTTGCTTAAATTTTTTCACAGTTCATTTCTCTGCAGGATGGACATTAGTAATGTGTGTACTTCATTAAGTGTTGCCTGTATGAAGGATAGAAAGAATACATAAATTACTGATCTTTGCAGAACTGCCACTGAAGCTGTACATCTCACTTTGAAACAGAGCTTGGCTGCACCTTATACTTAACACAACACATTTTTTTAGTCAGGGTAAATGCTACCAGCATCCATATATCAACCATGCTATAGAGCTCTAGATTTATTTTTAAAGCAACAATATTCTCGAAATACTGAAAAACAACTGTTTCCTTCCTACAAGACACCTGTTAATCCAGGGCCCAATGCAGATGATGCTCAGCCTCAGTCATGTTTCAGTACTGCCATTCTTGGGCATTCTTGGGCTTACATGATGCCAGTCCTATGCCCCTCTGCCAGGAGGAGCTGAAGCTGCCCAGCCTGACAGAAATGAGACCTGCTTTACAAACCAGAGCAAGGTGGGGAACAGATCATCAGGGTATTTCCCTGAACTATTCCCAAGTGAAGCACAGTGGCTCTCCAGAGCAAACAGCCAAGAGCAAACAGATTCTACCACACAGCAGGAGTTTAAAAGATTACAGCAGACAATATATTAGCATATCAGATTTATCAATATTAGTACTAATAACTGTAGCATAAAATATTATGTTCATTTGAGGTGGCTTAATGAAAAGAACATTTTTGACAAGAGATTAAATGGATACTAAAAGCCTGATGATACCAACCAACTTCTGATATTATCAGAGGAAAACTTCAAGCTCTTTATCAGGCTCTAATATTCTGATGTATTCATATCTTCTATCAAATAATTATCTGTGCATCTGCAGCAGTGTGAGTCAGAAGACAAAAGCAGCTCTATATATGTACTGCACACTTCCCTAATACTCTTTCCATGCACTTCAAGCTAAACTGCACAAGCTGTGGAGACAAAGATATGAACTAAACTGTTTTTGCTGAAAAGGGGCTTAATGGCTTAAGAGGGCTTCATGATGTGTGGTCAGGGAAGTCACATGGAAACATTAAGTAGATTCAACAAATGCAGCACGACAATTAAATGGACGTAGAATATTTCTCTTCCTGACACAATCTCACATTAACTACTCCCATTTACTTTAGCTATTAATAGTCTGGTTTCAGAAATTTTTACCAGATTTAAATCCTATATGTTTATTGTGACCAATTGCATTAAGCCATATACAAAACCTTAAAAGTTTCTATGCACTGCTTCTGAATAAATACAATATTTTTCTATATATTAACTGAATTATTTACTTCAACTAGTGTTATCTGACTTCAACGGAAACCCTTCCAAATTTAAAATTTCAGGATATTTAGTTTTTTAGCTGAAAATATTTGAGGAGGTTTGTTTCTTGCTAAGTTGTATACATTACTGTTTTTCAGTGTGCAGCAAGGCAACTCTCATAGAAATGAATGGATGGAATTAATTTCCTCTCTCCCCAAGACCATACTTGTTTAGAAATCTCTCTCCAATAACTCTTTATAACTTACTGCTAAAGACAATGTTCTTTTGCTACATTTTCTTACTGCAAAAGTATCTTGTCTTTAAAGATAAGCAAGACTTACCACAACAATAAAAAATCACTTTTAGACATGTCTGGGTTTAGTATGCAAAAACGTAAAACATCTTAGGTCTTCCTCTGTTTCTCACTCTAGTTTAGCAAGATCAGTTATCTTCAAACATGAATGCAAATGCCAAGTCAGTTGACAGCTGAGTAACAGACATCTTACTTCTAGTACTTAGTTAAAAGAGCAACAACTATAATGAGGCTAAGTCTAAACACCTATTGTTCTATTAGGAAAAAATATTTTGCAGTACATAAGTTTCCATCAAAGACACACATCCTCCTACCAAGTAATAAAATAGATCATTTTACAGTCCCTCTTTAACGGCATCACTGTTAGGCAATGGTATCAAAAAATTGCCTCTGACGCAGGATGTGCAGAAGCACTGCAATAATATTTTGCATGTTTGCTTTATTTATAAATTCAAACCACCCTCCCATATTACCTATGCACTAGGACAGCAATGCATCTGGCCAGGCTGAACTCTTCTTCAGACAGAACCCATCAGGCATACTTTGGCTCTCCAGATACTTTGTAAATTTAATGTTTGAAGATATGTCTTGGCAATGTTTCAATAAAGTAACCTCTTTTAGTATAAATGCTGAAGACCTCCTGATAATAATTTTCAAGATTTTGCTGCTGATTCTTATGTTTAGATAGAAAGATAGTCACCTTAGATATAATAAAGACTAACAGCAAGAGAAAAGGATTTCATTTTCTCCTACATTCTTTCTGAGTGTTTCAGAAGCTCCTACATCCTCAACTTAGAGATATCAGAGCAGTCATGCTTATAAAGGATGTTTAAAAAACCTCAGCAAATTCACAATCTACAAAACACACACCATGGAAGTTTTGGAACAGGTTAGCATGTTTCTGTGGGAGAAGCAGTTCTCACTGTGCCTGGAATCACCCATGATCCTGCTCCATCCAAGAGGAAATCAGTAACTGATATGCAGTAATCTCTTGTCCTGCCTGTCACATTACACAAACAATGAAAGTCTGAGACACTAAAGACTTTTCAAGCTGTAATAACCAGCCAAGATGGTGAAAAATGTCTTGAAATACTACATTTAATAACTTGTTTGACAAAGGAGAAACACTTCCTCAATAGACCTTCCTTCACTCCTCTATGCAAAGCACTGCAGAAAGCTTCTGTAATCCCCCAAGTGCTTTGAAGTCACTAGAGAAAATACATTAAATAAAACTATTTGCTGTATTTTAGTATGGGGAATTGCAGGGAAACCTAATGGTCTATAAAAATGGTCAGAAAGTGTAGGCAAGTAAGTTTTTAAATTGAAGCTTTCTCTTGTTTTGATATTGGAGAGCCAAGGTTTGGCCTTCACATAAATTACTTCTTAGTTCAAAGCAAAAACCTTTCAAATGCTATCTGTTCATACACTTTTTAATTTATTGATAATTTCTTGATTTATTATGTTTTCCATGACACACAAAATCACGGACTTTATATATATAAATGTACATAAAATGTAAAAACAAGTGTCATGCTGATGATCCACTGAGGGGAGGATAAAATGTTTACAGCCGCCTTGCACCTACATATTAGAGCAAATATTACATAACAGTCAACAGATGCTGTTAAGTAAGTGTTTGCAAGGGAGGGAAAAGCCATCAAAGCAAACATTTTTTGAAACACTGTTAATGGAGGCCTATGTACTGGGCCTAACTTTCTGGAACATTATGCTTCGTTAATTGAACAATAACATTAATTTCCACATCAGTATTTCCATTTACACTGGACCAACTACATGGATTAACAAGCAATTTACTAAATTCACCAGCAGACACTGTATACAACAGCTGACAGGTGTTTTCTCAGGTGTCAATGTTTTCCAAGTGGAACACTCAGAAGATACACCTTAATTTTTAATTAGGAAGAGAAGAATATTTCAAGAGGCTTGCACCTAATCTCTCACTCATTTTTTACTTTCCTTCTTATCCCATGCCCTCAAGCATTCCTCATAGGACCCAGGCTTTTTTAGGGTTGGACTGACCAACAGAAGTTCAGGAATAGTTAACATGACCCAGTCTCCTTCTCTTCATTCTGCCACCTTAATCTGATCTTTCCTAATTAGTATAGTCATTACTCTTTGCTATAAAGTTAAGCACACAAAGGCAACAAAACTAACATGTGCACTATAACAATAACCATATCTGCCAGATCTTAACACTTGTTTACATTAGTAATGTCAATTATTAATGCAATTATATTTCATTCCGTTTGTAAGTGCAACTGTATAAGTGATACAAATAATGCATGGAACACAATTCTGGCATGCCTATGAAAAGTCACATCTAAGGAATTTCACTTATTTTAAGTATGAAGAGCTACCTTTTAGAAATTAGAAGCAACATAGAGAGGATAAAATTCCTTCAAGTTCAATGAGCTGCAGGCAGAAATGGAACTGAACCCATTAGGGTAACAATCTCCAACCGATTTTTTAAATTCCCTTTCCAATAAGATTCCTGGCTAGAGGTATGGGGGGCTGGCTGCCAGTATTTCTATCTATGGAGCCTCTTGAATCAGACCCAGCAGAGGACTGAAGAAGCCTCTGACCTGCACTAGTTTGGGCTATGAGGCCACATTCCTGTTTGTAGCAGGCAAAAATAGTCAGTTTGAACTGAAAACTAGGGCTCGTTGACTTGACTGTGCTTCCCTGAAACACACACTTGGTAAACTGATGGTGGACAGTAGAGGGAAAGGTTGAGGATAGGTTATAGTACAGTGCATGTCTCTCAAAACCTCTAAACCAATCGGAAAAGAGATCAATTAAGGGACAGATTCTGCCAGTAAATGTCAATATTTAGTATTTGGTGGGTGAAAGTGTAAGGAAAGGAACAGGACTAATGAAATCTAGAAAAACTTCACTGATGACCTAGTATTTTTGCGCTAGTGCCAGCTACTGTGCAGTGAACCCATTATCTGTGTTAACAAAAGGATTCAGAAGAGACCAGCTGTAGAACCCACCAAAAGATTACGGATTAGAAAATAAAGACTTGTTTAGACTACTTTAACTTGTATTTACTAAACTCCAGGGCCTGGGAAAACTATTCAGAAAGTTACAAGCTCAAACAAGAAGGGCTAATGATGTCAGGGGCAACACTGAAACTTACATACTAACAGCATGCACTTGGCTAGGCAAGAAATGTTCCTAAATAAAAAAAAAGCCATAAGGTATAGGTCCAGTGCCCAAATTCACACATGGCTAGGTAATCATCCTTGGACCAGCCTGGCCTAGGTACATTTAAGTGTAAAGCAGGTAAGAAACAGGGGTCTATTAGCTCTAGGAACAATGCTGAAGAAACTGTGAAATCTGGAGAACAACATGTCCAAGTCAGATGATACAGGAATACAGTGGGGTAGAAGTGTTTATAGAAGAAATCTGTAGAAGAGTAATGGAACTAATAGTTGGTGGTTCCAGTGCAGACTTTGCTATGCATTGCACTGGTGGAAGGTAGTCATTAGTACTTTTAGACAACAATCCTCAAAGCCAGACTAAATATACCTGAATCTGGATTTATCTAAATAGCACTGGCACAAAGAAAAATTAGGAGTAATTCATTAGCTATGGTAAGAAAATTCTTAAAAGTAGCTTTCATAATAAACTGAAGGCTGCTACCTTGGATCACAAACTAGTGCTTATCAAGAGCTATACGGGAACATAAACAACTGGAGAAACGCCAGTCACCCTGTCATAAAGAGCAAACTCACTCTGACAGAGGTTTATGGCAAATGTTTGACTGGGCTACTGTATGGTGGTTTTGTTCACATCGAAAAGGACTGCAATTATCCCTGCAGGTCAGTCTCACGTCAGAACAAGCTTCATCCACATTCTTGAGAGAATTCAGGCCGGGGGAATTAAAAGGCAATTGGGAAACTCACAAAATGTAAGATCGGTTACCGCAAGCGTGTTCCGTGAGTAAACCAGACATTGGAAAGACGCTGGGGCTTCAGAGGAGCGTAAGTGAGCCGAGCTGTTTGTTCAGCACGGAGCGGGCTACCTCCTCTCACCAGCCCTGCAGGCAGGCCCACCGCACCAGCATACCACGGCAATGCATCCCCAAAAGCACTCTCGAGGGGAAGGGGCGGGACTCACGGCTGCCGTCCCCTCACGTTCCCGCCCGGCCCGCCCCTCCATGGCGGCCGCGCCCCTCACGGCGGCCCCGCCTCGCGCTCATTACCGCAGCAACGGCCCGGGCGGGCTCAGCCAATCAGCGGCGCGCTTGCTGCGGGCGGGCGGGAGCGGCCGTTGGTGGCGGGAAGCGGCGCGGCTCGGCTCGGACGCGGTGGGTGCGGGCAGGGGCGCAGCGCGGGGCGGCTCCGGGCCGGCGGGACCCGGCGGCGGCCGCGGGGCTGCCGGGACGCGGGGCCTCCCCTGGCGCAGTAGCCGAGCGCTGGGAGAGTCGCGAGAAACGCGGCTCCCGCTGAGCCAATAGTAACAACAAAAACAAATTGCGCGAAGAGGTTTGAACGACAGCGCGCGGCGGTGAGACCAGCCCTGAGCGCTTGTCGTGAGTTACGCCCGCTGCCATTGCCTCCCGTTCCTGACGCCGCGTCTGATCTCTTACAGGTTGGGTACAGCACTATGGGCAACGCACAGGCGGAAGATGAAGTAACACTTCTTGAAAGAGATATGAAAGAGTTTTGGATCCAGCTTAAAATCAGTCATGGCACTGAACAGAGCAATCAGACTACAGCGCTGAGAGAATTGTACAGGGAGACTGTAGAGGCTCTTTCAGGTAAAAAGGCTCTATGCTCCTATTAACTCTGCGTTCTGCAAATTGTCATCAGACTTCTTCAGATAACTGAAGTAACTTTCCCTTACAGAGAAATGGTCCAAGAAGCTGAAAGAAGAGGACCTGACCAAAGACAAAATTCGGGAGTATAAAAATGGTACAGTTATTTATTGTGTCCAACCTTTATAAAATTAATTTAAGACAGCTGAATAGTATGTTTAAGTTCACATTTTAAAAGGTAAATAATAACATCAGAATGAAGACAGAATGAAACCCAAACATAATCAGTTGGTTACAATGTAAATTTACAATGTAAGTTTCAAGTCAAAAGCAATTTGTTGAAAAAATTATTGATGTTGCAAAAATGTAAAAGTTTTCTGCATAGAGCATATTTAAAACAATAGAGTACCAGAATTTTCTGACTGGAGTAGGAAAAATAAATTAAATTGCTTAGTAAAGCTAAGTATTGTGAAGTTACTTATGCCTTTTCCATATTAGTAAGAGAACACAGTCATCAGTCTAGGGCTAGCTTGTCTGAATTTTGTAAACTTCAGAATATCAGGTAAAAATTATTGCAGCTGTTATATCAATCAGTGTTTCCATTCTTGGCTTTCTTCATTATCTGTGGTAGCCACCATCTTCATGCTTTGAAGATGTATATAGTGCTGGCCCCACAAACAAATTTCATCTGGCTTTTCTTGGTAGTAGCTTTCACCTTAAGCTTTCATTTGATGGTCTTGGTATAGTTAAGCTGACTTCTCTCTGCAGCTAAGGTAGCATTCAATCCACTGTGTTTTATTCATATAAATATTTTTAAACTACTTAAGTTCTAAATAGCAGAGACCTACTTAATCAACTGTATATGTTCGTACTTTCTTGCCTCCTTTCAGAGATTCTCCAGCAGAGCAAATATGTAGCAGAAAAGGAAGAGCAGCTGACAGAAATAAAATCAAAGCTAAATCAAGAAGAAGAGCAGCAGCAGAACTTGACTGACATCATCCAAGAGCTTAAAAAAGAGTTGATGAAGAAAATGGAAAGTAAGTGAGAAAGGGATATTAAGTAAATTTTCTTAATTGAAAGAGGGGTTGTTTTCATCATTTGCTCTTTATGGCTTTTCTGCTGTTCTAAATTATTTATGTGCTTGTTTTGCCTTTAATACTTATGATGGATTTTAAAATTCTAGTAAAATCTTCTAAAAATAAAGCTGCCAAGGAGAAAGTGGAACAAGTGAGCAAGATTACAACATTGTTTAAAGAACATCTTGGATTGGAGATGCGTAGAATACACGGTAGGTGTCTGTAGCTTCAGTAGTTTCTGTCTGCACTGATACAATGGGATTCATGTTGGATTGTGCACTGAAGAGCACATAGCTTACACACCTGATCAGTTGGCTTAGCCCAGCTACTACAATTGTCCTCCAAATGGCAAAATATACTAAAATGCATTTGCCTTGCAAAGAGACCAGGGTTGCTTAATTTGTCAGTGTTCTAAGAATATTAATTGAAACTAACTTTGTATTGTGATTTTTAGTCATCATTGTGACTCTGCAGCAGAGGTTAATGGTGCTAATTAATTCCATTTGTGTTTATTTTAGATGAGCAATTACAGTTTATATTCAGACACATTGACCACAAAGAACCTGACAAGCCATACATATGTACACTTTACATAAATGAACAAGGGGACTATGAAGGTATGTGAATTTTGAATACTTAAATAAGAGGAGTGAATCTGATGTGTGTGTTTGAAAAAAGGAGTGTAGTTTAGTTGTAATCTTTTATATTCCAATTTCTGAATGAAAATCTTGCAATGGTAATATTGTTTATTTAATTATGTTTGTCTTGTTAACTTACATGAAAATACAACTGCTTATCTTAACTGCCCTCAATTTGTGGAGATGCTGTTTACTTTGTATCAAGCAAAGCAGGAGAAGGAGGATATACAGAATAAGGATGCTTCATTTTGTAGTTTGTTTCTGCTACAGTGGATGTGTATGCTGGCAGGCATATTTCAGCTTGTTCCAGAAGCCTAGAGGGCAGAAAAAGGGTGACATAGGTGAAATAATAAAAGTTGAAATCCAGCATTCCCCTTCTGTAAGGGCACAGCCTTTTGGATCTCAAAGCGGGTTTGGCTATATGGATCTTACTTCAGTTATGGAATTTGAGTGCTGGATAGCTTCTAGACAGATGCTGCCAGGGCTCTGCCATACCTCTAGGTATGAACTGAACAGATTTCTGGTTTTACTAATTCAAATTTAAACTTTGAAGTTAAGTCTGTCACATGCTTGGCTACATCAGTTTACAATCTGCTTGCCTGCAGAGCAACAAAATGGTTTAGGAATGTGTTTCAGTTTTTGAGCAGGCTGTGAATTCCTGGGAATTGTTGTAACAACTCAGGTAGGAGCACAGCACTGAGTGGGAGGTCAGTAAATCAAAAAACCTGTTACGTGTTTTGAGGCTTTCTCTTTGCTGAAAGGAAATGAGACTACTCAAAAATAATGCTGGTGAAAGCTAAACATAAAAAGATAACAATCTACATTAGTATTTCATAGGTGTAGAAAAACACTAATGCTGATATTTTTTTTTTATAGTAGTCTAATCTTTTGTAAATTTGTGTCATTTTAGTGACTTCCTGTTCTCCTCCTCTGGACTGCATTGCAGATTTACAACTCAAACTGAGAGAAACTAACAATTTTTCTGCATTTGTTGCCAACATCAGAAAAGCTTTCACTGCTTTATCATATAAACAGTCTGCATGAAACTAGTTTGTACCTCTCTTTTTTGGCAGTAGAGCACTCTTATTTCCTTCCTGTGGGTGAAATGGTGCATTTATCCATGTCTGACTCTTAATTTCTAAATAAAGATAATGAAAGCAGTATTTTAGTCCACTGTTACCTAGATACATTTTGGATCATTCTTCAAATAACAGTATCACCAGCTACTGCCTTAACTGAATGTCTCTGGACATGTAAATTTTGATCCATTACATGCAATAATGAAGTAATGATTTGTGTTTTGCTATCCCAGGGGGATAATCAAAATAAAGTACCTTCTATAGTTTGTGTATCTTTTTCAAAAGCATTGATGTGTCTTTCAAGTATCTGTGTGGTTGAAATAGGCCTGAAACCTATTAAAAAAAGGTGTGCTGAAGCTTAGAACTTATTTCAGTTACTTGTGTCATAGGTCATTGTCTTTATTTTTACCACAACTTGTACTCTGCAGTATTAGACTTTCTATTCATGCATCTAAATGGTTGGTTTTTTTTTTAAACTTTAAACTTTGTCATTGGAAATCTTTTGACAAGGCAAAGCCTGAAGTATAATGTATTAAAGTATGAAGTAGAGTGGTGACAGATAAATCATGTGTGTATTTTGCATCTCATCAGGCAGACAAATACTACCCCAGGGCTCAGCTTTGATTTAAAATATTCTTTTTCTATCTTGTAAAGTGTTTTCATTTTTACAGAATATTTAAAAGGACTGTTTTAACAAGAAAGAAAATGCTTTATCTGATAATATACCATGGTTCAAATGAAGTCTTGACTAAGTTCAAGAAGACCTAGAAATTCTACTGAATCAAAAACTATGGTAAGACCTAGTCATTTAGGCATGTTTAAATCTGGTGCTCAGATCTTATCTGATCTGATCAGATATTCTTAGTACAGTTGGGAATGTTTCCCACTCAGATGTGGACTGTATTTTAAATCACTTTGTTTGTCTAAACTTAACCGTATAGCTTGATAGATGCACCACAGACTACACCCCTCATCTAGGAGTGCAACGTAACAAAAAAAAAAAAGAGATAATCTTCCATTTCTTCTTCCCTATAGGGAATAATTTGCTGTTTTCTAAGTAGTGTATGATTTTCCTTGGTGTGCCCTATTGATTTTTTTTTCTTGTGTTACAGCCAGTTATACACAAAGAGCAGTAAGAAGGGTAAAGGTACTAGCTGATTACACTGCAATTTTGGAATAGAACAGCAGCAGAGAATTACTAAGTACTATTATAATAACCTCTCAGATAAAACAAATCCACAGTTTCTGCTTTGTCCTTTAACCCTCTGTCCTCTGTAGGAATTCTGTAACTGGCACTGGGATGAAGAGGCAAGGGATGGGAACCTGATTTCAATGTCTCATTGTTCATTAGTGGATTTGCTTCCTTTTCAATCAGATTACAGGAATATTTAAGTTGCAGGTATTTCTTTCAAGTAATTGCCTCTACCACTAAAAGAATGCTGTAGGCATTTTTATGGATGTCAGTAGACTAGCCAGGAGTTTGAAAAAATGTATTGAGCCAGCTCTGCACTTCATACTTGTGTCATCTCTCCAAGGCATTATGGCTGCTGCTGGTGTCTCTTCCTTGTACAGAAGCCCTTCCCTTCTGGCTTTTCACTAATGGCATTGCCCTCATATCCAGAATGACTATTTATTTTGAAGCATACCCTCGCCCTACTTCTCCTGTCTGTGCCAAGCATCTCTGAGCTGCTCTGAAAGTAAGCTTCAGCATGCTCAACCAAATAGTTTATAGCTCTTGTATGAAAGCAAGAAGACAGGCAAAACACACCCACCTCATTTCCATGATTTCAAATGGAGCTGTTTAATCACTTAGGGTGTATGTGTTGCTTAGACACCCTCTGTAACACATGTGATTTGATCATCTTCACAGGAGAAACTGAAATGCCTTGAGTGACGAAGAAGGATATTCAAACTCAGTGCCATTTTCTTTTCTTGTTAATCCCAGGCATGAGTAGTTGGTGACAAAATGAATTTGTCACGATTACTATGCACAGAACATAAAATATGTGACAACTTCTTTATTGAAATATACATTCTTAGAAATCATTCGCTAGAGAATGTGATGTGCCTGGTTGTAAATGTCCTGTGCATATGCCTGAAGCAAGAAGTTTGAAATATTTATTGTGTGTAATATAAACCTTTACAACTCCTTTTGGAGCTAGAATAATGTACCTGCTTGTTTTTGCCCGAGCAAAGCAGACAGAGATATTATTTCCACTAAAACAGCCAGGCATTTCAAAAGTGGGTTAAAGCTAGGAAAGTGTATATAATAGATTTGCTTCTTTACTTATTCTAAAATACAAGTAAAACTGGCCTGTGAGTTCCATGAAACAGCCTCATTCTAGTGGAAGATCTGTATTGACATTTTAAAACCTTTGTTTTAAATGTGCATGTAGTGCCTATAGAACGCCACACACCTGGATAATTTGGAATTTTCTGTTTATTATGAAGCTGCACAATGCAGTGATACCAAATAATAGTAAAGACAACTAAGATAACACAATAGACTGACACAACAGATACTGTTATTGGGAACCTGGTGTGCTGCATAGTACACAGATACAGACTGAAATGTCCCAAAGAGCAGATGGGAAAGCTCTTGAGCTCAAAAACAATATGCAGCCTAGGGGCTGTGACACACAATCAGCTAATGCTGGTGCTCCATTTATTAGCAGGATCTTAAGGCAGGCATAGATTTTAATGAAGGTCAGTGAAGGCTTTTTTCATAAATCAGTTTGCTCAATGCTGAACATTGCTTTCCCTTTCAAAGTGCTGACCCATACTTAGCTACCAGTGGTCAAGTCTGAAATGCATGGGCCATGAATTAATGCTGACCATGCAACAAACTGCTGATGTACTGCTGCTCAGCAACTTATCAAATTTATCTCATGTTGTAAAAATCTGTCGGGAAAGCATTGAATTTATGTGATACTGGAAATACACTACAAATTTAAAGACTGCTGGGAAGACAAAGTAATACTAAATGCTAATGGCATGTGTATTAAACGTATTTAATCACTATTGTTTGTATGCTAGCTGGAGGTCAGATTTGTAGATCAATCCAATTACTGTGAGAGTCTTTCTGGCTAACAGAACATTTTTTTACACGCCTATTCAAACAAGAGTGGAGGTGGCTACTCTTGGATGTTGTTAGGTGTATTTTGAAAGGCAAACAAGTATTGGCTACACTTGTGAAACAAAAAGACATGGAAGTTATGCTATGCTTGTGTCATACTGTCTTCTATAATGTGTCAATAAACTGAATTTATTTAGTACCTTGAAATTGTCTAAATTAGTTTTGTCATTGTAATACTGTAACATTGCTGTGAACTCACTTGTGATTTATAACTTTTTAAAAGCCCTGTGGAACTTGACATAACAAACATGCACACATAAATCAGTCCCACAGGCAGAGTAAAAGTATGGTTTTTAACTTTGTGAATAAACTATACTAAATGATTGTTGTATTAGTCTTAACCTTTTTGAAAGCAATAGTTGCAATTCAGTTATATGAGGCATTACTGCTAAAACACGATTGTATGCCTGAAGGGTTGGGAGGAATGGCTCTGACTGCCAGACAGTGACACTCCATTCTTTTTATCCATATTATCCCTAATGACTCTGACAGCTCTACACACAGAGAACCCTTTAGAGTCTTGAGCTTATAAATAAGTTGTTGCAGCAGAAGCAGAGGCAATGAAGCCTGATTTTCTACAGATCTGTGGGTTTGTCCTTAAACAGTGCCATTCTCTTCAGTGCAATATCTCAGCTCTTCTTTACAGTCTAAGGATCAGAGCCATAGAACCACTCCTGAGTTATGCCAGTTTGGCTCCTGCTTTGCTGCTGCTAAAGGTGCAGGGCTCCAGTTGCACCCTGCCTACCCTTCGTCCAGTGGATTGATTGGTGGTTCTCCTCTTACCTGACTGCTGACTAAGGACAGGGACAACTGCAACACAGTATCTCCCTTTCAAATTTGGGCTAATTGAGCCACACGTTTAAAAGGTTTTGGGGAGACTGACAGAAGCTAAAAATAGTGTTTAGTCATGTGAGCATGAGGTGGCTTTTCATATTATGTTTTTTTAATATATATATATATATATATATATATAAATAGTTATGCACTGAAATGATTCATTGAAATAAGATACAATTAACATCAGTGTGATTTTCTTCCTGTTCAGCCATAGCATGTTTAACAATGCTAATTGCTGCTGACTCACCCGTTTTGTGACTGATGGATAACTCTCTAAATGGAAATACACTCTCTGACTGACTTGCCTCAATGGATTATTTTGCATTGGCTACATGGGCTCAATTCTTCATTATCCATTATCTTCTACACCACAGCTTCAGCTGGAATAACTGGCTGGGCAGAGAAACAGGTCTGTTAGAACACCAGTGATGTATCATTATTTTGATTTAGAAGCATGCTACACTTCATATTGATGGCAATTGCAATTCCCATAATAGAATCCAGGCTTTAAGAGAAGACTGTGTACATTAACCTTTTGGCTAAGCGAGGAACAACTCAAAGTGATAGGTGACCTTGTGGGTGGTTTACTAAGTTACCACACAATATAGTAATGTAAATGCTTACCTCATAGGTTAAAAACAGGCAAACAACTAATACTAAAATTCCCATGCAAAGCTAAGGAGAGAAATTTGCTTGTCTAACTCCATGTATGACACAACCTCACAATGGAAAGACAATGCAGTAATTGTATTTTTTTAGTATTGTGTCAGCATGACTTACTGGCCTGTATTTTCCTACACTTACTGCAAAGGTAGATAAGCCATCGGATAAACTCATGTTTCTAAAGGAAAGAGGAAAATCCTCTTCTGGCATGCAATTCTCAATGCTGTCAACTGCAACCCCACAGCAATTACCTGTCATTTTAGGCTACAGCCTTCTCTAAAGTTAGTCCACAATTCTGAAAGACTGCTTGGGACTGTAGTACACTAGGGATCACCTTTACTAAATGTTGTGCTAATGGCATCCCATTGAATCAAAACATAACATTCACAGTTGATGTGAATGCAATTTACATAAGATGGTTTACTGTTCCCAACTGCTCCTGCTGTTTCCCTTTACTGTTAGCAAACCATTCTTCTCCCACATAATACAGTTAGCAATCTATAATAGTTACCTGTCAAATCTTATAGAGGAGTTCTATGCTAAACAGCTCTCTTTGGGCTGGGTGCTTGGACAAGTTGCAAGAGTAGTGCAGACCAAGGAAAATATTGTCTGTATCTCATAGAAAAAATAAGAAAACAAAAACTACATTTCTAATACTTATGTTTATTATGAAAGTGTCTCCAAATTAAAATAGCCCACAATACTGATTGGTTCCAGAGATTTTATGAGGAATAATTGTTCTCTGTATTAGAAAAAACCCCAAACCCAGTCAAATAAAAGACAAAATAACTCCCAAAGTTCCACACAATAGCTGTACATTGAAAGGACTTCTAGCTAGTGCATCACTGTATCCAGAACAGTGGAGTTCCTACACATCACCACATTTCTGAAAGAGTTGCCCAAGCACAGGATTGTCATGAAAACACAGGTGAAAATGTGTCCTCTGCCTCACTCTGACTTGCAGCAGTCAACATGCACATTGTGGTATGAGAGCTTGTGTAAAGTTAAACCCCAGAACAGAAAAAAGCTGAAGCTCAGCAGAAACCAGAAAATGTGTTTTGTTGCACCCATTTAAACTCATGTAAGACAATATTTTTTGCCTTTTGTCTGTCATGTGTGATCACTGACATGACTCCCAAAACATCCTTTCATGGTATTTCCTCCAGTTTTTTAATTGAAAGAAATTTCAAAGATTGAGAATTCTGTAGATACACACTCAAACACTGTGTTTTCATTGCAACTACAATCAGAAATCTTTACAGTTTAAAGGCTATACATGTAAAACACCTTTCCAAACCTCCACTAGAGCTTTTTAAAAGAAAGAGAAAAAAAGAATAACATTGTCTTACTGAAGTTCCCATTAGGTCTCTGTTCCAAATCAAAACCAGTCAAAACAAGTAATACAAACTGGTTTCGCTTCATGGTTTAAAGGCAACTGTAGTTTGCAGAACACTGAAGTTAGGCCTAAGAGGATCTACATTACAGGAAGGGTAAAAAGTATTTAATACTCCTCTCCCACAAATGTCACAGGAAGTAGACAATAGGAGACATACAAAAATGAGTTGTAGCAAAGAGATTAAAAAAATACCAAAGCATCAGCTGTATAAAACCAATGGTAGCCCATATTCCTCTGAGATACAGAAGGCTGTGGTAATGAGAAAATGAATGAAATGGGCATTAGGCTTCCTACCAGAGCACTCTGTAAAACAGAGTTTCTCAATCAACCAGCATTAATCATCAGTGACATGTGCTGCAGGGTCACAGCTTTCACCCTCATGTCCTGTTCAGAACCCAAAAGTGATTTTCACCTGAATCAGATACAGATTTAAGATAAGAATCACTTAACTGTAAGCAAAGCTTTAGTGCATGTACTTGGGTCTCAGAAAAAGCATTTGGCATTGCAATCACATGGTCACAGAATGGTCACAGGCTGAGTCAGGAGATAAGAAGCTGTGACACCTGTACCAATTCTGCTGGAATCATTAAATAACAGATAGAAAAAACTACAAAAGGGCAAGAAGGAAACAGCATGGGGCACTTTGGTATTTTAAAACTAGCACTACTTAACATTGACCAAAACCCAAAAGACTCCAATGTCCACCCTTGTTGTTTGATCAGGTATTTTTACCATTTTCTGCAATGTTGTTTTTTATGAAAAACAACCAAACAAAACCAACAACCTACCATGTATTTTTCTTTTGGTACAAAATATGCCAATATAGGAAACAATACACAAAGGGTAACCTGAATCTTATTTTACAATAATCTGGGCTGTCTAGGAGAGAGGACAAATTTGTACTATTTACTAGTAAACTCTAATTTCCTTGTTTTTCTACTTCAACATCTCAACCACTGTGTCATGTACTGTACTATAAACAGGGAGCATAGAACTCAAAGACAGAGAGGTTATAGAGTACAAACTGTCATTTCTAGAATTACTAAATGACAATTCTACAAAAGGTATGAATATACAGAACCTTTTAAGGTCTCACATTTACCATGAACCATGCAAATAATTTCAGTTAATATTCTAAATATTTGCAATTAACCTCTAAATACTTGATGACCTCCAAATGCACCTTGCAAAGCTCTTCATCAGAAAAGCAAACAAGTTCAAATGAAAAAGGAAACAATTGCATGGCCTTTTCTCTTCAGAGTGGAAGATAAAGCCAAAGTTTTTGCACCCATTAGTTAAAATGATGAATTAAAGCACACTGCCATGTCTGATTACTAAATCACTTGGTTCTTCTTGCTAGAGACAGGAAAAAAAGAGTGAATTAATAATTTTTATGATAAACCTCTAGCTTGAAAGATCAGTCATTGTTTAGCAATGGTTGGTGAAGTTCTTAAGGGTTCCTCTTAGCCTATTTCCCCAAATGTGTCATTTGAATCTCTTACCTCACTTACTTTCCAGACATATCTGTATGAAGTTTATCCTAGACTGCTAAGAACAGACTCCATAAAGCCAGGATTTTAAGGAATAAGTATGTCATTGGGTGTTAGCTGAACCAAGGTAACTGCATACATGCTTTAGCATACCACAGATGCAACTGAAACCTCAAAGGAAGTTTCAATCCCAGATGCACCTTTTAACAGTAGGGATCAAGGGAACTTGACAGGCTTGCGAGGGGGGTTGATGGAAACCTTATGAAGTTCAAGCAAGCCAAGTGCAAAGTCCTACTCCTGGGTTGTACCAGTCCCAGGCACTCCTACAGGTTGGGTGGAGAAGTGGTTGAGAGCAGCCCTGTGGAGAGACTTGGGGGTGATGGTTGATGAAAAACTCAACGTGAGCCATCAGTGTGCACTCGCAGCCCAGAAAGCCAAATCTATCCTGGGCTGCATCCACAGGAGTGTGGACAGCAGGGCAGGGGAGGGGATTCTGTCCCTGTGCTCTCATGAGACTCCACCCAGAGTACTGCAGCCAGGCCTGGTGTCCCCAGCGTAAGAAGGACATGGAACTGTTGAAGCAAATCCAGAGAAGGGCCATGAAGTTGATAAGAGGATTGGAACAAAGAGGAGTAAAGTTTAGGTTAGCTATTAGAAAGAAATTCTTTACTTCAGGAGTGGTAAGATACTGAACAACTTGTCCACGGAAGCTGTGGATGCCCCAGCCCTGGCAGTGTTCAAGGCCAGGTTGGATAAGGTCTTGAGCAACCTGGTCTAGTGTGAAGTGTCCCTGCTCATGGCAGGGGGGTTGGGACTAGATGATTTTCAAGGTCACTTCCAACCCTTAACATTCTATGATTCTATGATACCCTAACAGCATATGTAATGATGGTAAATCATGTCAAGGGTTGTAGCCTTGACCCTACATCTGAATGAACATTACAGAGCATTGCTGGAGAGGACCAACAGGGACTAAAGGACTCTGGCACAGGGACTGTTGTTGGGGATTTCTCTATGCCCTGGTATCACCAACATTGCAGCATGTGGTCTATGCTGTGGATGTTGACAGTTCAGAGCAACACTCTGTTCTCATGTAAGATAAAATATTTTGCCAGAATGCCATTTTTGTAATCACCTTTGCAGAAGGGAAATGGTTCTGTGGAGGTAGTAATCAACACCATGAAAGAGGTATATTTAAACTGATGTTGTCCATTACCATTTTAGCAGGTCAGATTTCACAAATTATAATCTTAATTTAATATATCCCAGGATGTTTTTATTTTAAAATCTTGGCATCATCTTTACAGTAATTACTACACAGCTGCAAACACCACGGATAGGATACTTTCTATTGCAATCAGCACATGCATAATCTGCCCTGCAGATAACTATGAAATCAAATGCACAGGAGACAGATGAAAAAAATTAGAGGCAGAGAAACTTTCTGGGGAGAAGGAGATTTAAGTAAGGCTCCCTTGCTCCCTCAGATATACTCATGGACATATAAACTATGCAGTTGCTGTATTACAGGGTAATCTGGCTTTTTCAAAAGATTTTTTGTGGTAGTTTTGTAGTTTTGTGGGTAGTAGTACTGACAGATCTTTTCTGATTTACAATTTCTGAGTTTTCTTGCCTTTATTCTTTACTAAGTTGAGGTACTATTTCCACTGATGCCATTCCAACCTTGCTTTTAGCACACTTCCTTCCTAACACACAGACCTCCTTTTTCCCAACACACAGGAGTTTCTATAGATAATACAAGTTTTGAAAAGTGATCAGTAGAATAGGACAAATCTGTTTTCAAAAGAAAGAAGTGACAGCACAACTTTCTTCAATGAAGTCTGTATAAAATAGTCTTTAAACGTGTTTTATGGCATCAGAAACCATCTATATTTTACTATTTGCATAGGTGGAAGGAATCAGAACTGACCTCGGCTCAAGTTTCCAGCTGAACACAGCACTCCAATCCCTTTGTATATAGAAGACATGCTTAAGATTTTTTTCCTGGTTTGTTCCTTCCTTTATTTTTGTAACTGACATATATATATATTTATGTATGAAGGTATATGTGTATATATACATACACACCCACACACATATATATATTTATATGTATGTAAGTCTTTGGTCTATAAGCACATTGGTTCTGTGTGCACACACAATACTGTTGAACAGTAGGTTGCATAGAGTCTGTTACCCAAGAACCCTGCCTACTTTTGGCACTGCTGTTACAAATCAGAAGAGTGTCCTGCAAGAGCTGTATGATCCTTAGCATCCTACATCAAACTTTGATCTAGAGACTGGAAGAAGTATGCATATAATGCTCAAAAAGATGTTTACTTAGGGTGTTACTTTGTCTTCTTTGGGATCCTATTTGCAAATCTTGGATGAAAAAGAAATGCAAAATTATTTTACAGATGCCCCCTAATTTTATTTGTAGAGGTGATTAAATACTGCTGAGCATTCAAAGGTTGCTTTGAATTATGCAAAGTGAATTTTGCTCAAGTTTTCACACATTTAAAATAAACTAATTCTAGTAATGTATGACCTTCTGCATCCTCTCTTTTCACCTTGCCAAGGAAGTGGCAATAATTTTTATAGCAATACCTTGACTGACCTGTGTCTGAGGAAGAAACGAACTTTTCATCTTCTGTTTTTTCCATTACACGTCTGCTCTCAATCAGGTGAACATGCAAGAACAATTTCAGGAGTAAAGTCTGGATTCAGAATGGTGCATTTGAAGATACAACTTTTTACCTGGAATCTCTGCAAAAAACTAAAATCTGTAGAGGTCAAAAATTGAAAGGCTAAAAAAAAGGTAAGAATGAATTTATCCTAAGTGCTGACAACAATACTTTTGGGTATTTGCACGACAAATCAAGTCTACTTCTAATGCAATTAACCACCAAATTGAATTTTAAATTATGCTAAAATAATATCCCACAATTACCACCTTTTTTTTCCGAAATTATTTTGGAGGAACAGTAACTGTGATTTGATAAGCAATTTCAAAACCAGTATTTTAAAACACAAAGATAGCAAAAATATCTGAAGCAGATCTAAAATCTATAAAGCTATGTTCTATTTTACTGTAAGTAACAAATCAAGCAACTATTACTTATAGCAGATTCAGCAAAAGCAACAGGGATGGACAGAAGAGATCTGAGCATGATGCTCTCCATTACTGAGAATCCAAGACACAAAGTTTGAGAATGGATATTCCCTTTTGTCCAGAAGTTCCCAAAAGAATAAAAAATAAATAATATTTCAGACAGTACAAGTGAAAATACTGCTCCCATTGTGTCAGTTACATACACATACAGCATGCCTACGTATACAGAATGGTGTGCTGTCTTCATTCACAAACAGGAAATATGGCAGTGCGCTATCAGAATGCTTTGATACTCCTAATTTTTTCTGATGCTGAAATACATGAATAAACCGCATTCACAACTTATAATTTACTTCCAGTAGCAAACAGTTCATTCTGTTCGTGTCTGATGATTGAACTGCAGGATTAGTGCTCCTCTGAGGAAGTGGCAGCAGTGAGATACCCGTTTGTCCCATTGGCACCGCTGGTCCCATTGGTGGTGACAGTGCTGTGCGGGGCCTTGGAGCGAGGTACTGTTTCTTCCTCATCTGAGCTTGACTCAACATCACTTCGGGCATCCTTTGCTACCTGTAGAATGTGGAATGGAAGAAGGCAGAAGGTGACTGTAAGGAAATAACTCAGCTTTTTCGTTCAAGAGAATCAGAGAATTCACACATTTTTTCAATTTGAGCTTTGAAGGCGATCTCAGCTCTGGCACACTTCTCTGCCTTTGCCTGCCTGCACTCACTTCAAACACAGATGTCTGCACATATATGTGCCATGTGCAAAGGCACTGGTGTACTGGAGGTAGTATGGCAAAGTGCTCAAGGCAAAGGGTTTTGCAATAACTGAAGACAACAGTTATTGCAACATTAACAATCCAAGCTCCCAAATTCAACCTAGGCTCAGTCCCTCTGCCCTCCTACTAACTACAACTTTATTTCCTGTCCTTCATTTGGACTGCTGCTCTTTGACCTGGTAACACGAAATGTTCTACCCAACTTCCTTATCTCCCAACTCACTGGAGACCACATGGCTCCAGGCAACAGTGCTGTGTGTTTGCAGGAGGAGACACCAGTACTGCTTGAAATAAAACTTCAGTCTCTAACTTCAGACAAGTGGTGAGAATGGCACTTGCAAAATGTGGACATAGTCCAGTTCAGTCCCTAACAAAGAAGTCACAGTTCAACTCTGTGCCCCACTGTGTCACTGGAAAGGTGTTTCAGAAACAGATGGACCTTAGTTGCTAGGGATTTCCAGCTAATTTTCAGCTGACTTCTTTGAAAAGTCTTGAAAATCTCCAAAACTAGCAAGAATCCAACACATGTAGTACAAAAAACCAGTATCAGCAGAAAGAGGTCTGAAGTTTAACCTGCATGGAGTTCTAAGGATGCAATTTTCATGCCTGCTTCTACTCTGTTTGTATAGCTGAGCATCCCAATTTCTTCATGATCAATCCATGCTGTGCTGGTTGCCACAACTGGGCAATTACAGCTGACTTTACTACAGCAAACAGACATAAAAGGGGGAAAATGCATGATGAGTCTTTTCCCTGAAGAACTAAAAACACTTAAAAAACAGGGCCACTGTGTGGAATATTTTGCTTACAGTAATTCTCCTCTCCTCTGGAAAGTCTTCATGAGAATTCCACTCTCATCTCGGAAAAAGCCATTTGCCTTTGGGGCTCCCAGTGTTGTCCTTGCAATATCACAGTACCTGAGTGACACTATTCTGCTTGGAACCAGCAAAAAAAGAAAACACTTCCCATATAGCTCCCAATAAGTAAAGCTTTTAATGTCAATGTCTAGCAAGCCCACAGTTCTGACACCTGTGAAACTGGACTTCAGCTGAGGTCAGAAATTTGGTACCATAATTTACAGAGCTTCAATTAATAGGTTACTTCAATGTGTTTCATATAAAGGGACTTTTATATTGCACCTGGTAGAGGTACAGAAATACACTTAGAATTACACTTATCAGACAGAAGAGAATGGTCTCAGCACACAGTACTGAGCACCTGTGATCTATGTGATGGCAGACCAGATGATTGAACAATTTTGCATCAACTTAAATTCTCCTAATAGATTCACTGCCAATTCTTTTGCTAGGGTCCTGCCCCAAAGACAAAAATCAAAATAAGATTCTATGCTGTAGCCAGTTCTGCTAAACATAGGATCTGCTCTCCTTATTTTTAAAATGCAGCAAGAAAGCAGGGTCTTTGCACTTAAAACCTGATATGAATGCAACACATCTTGCAGTACTTAGTACTTATCTGTAGGATATGTGTAATGTGTTGTGAAAATAGTTCTTATTTATATTGCAGAAATAGAAAGAATGGCATTGCAAGTGAGGAAGTAAGTTAAGATGTGAAGGAAGATGAATCCTCTGTATATATGCCATACATATCCATCTCTAACCTGGTCACTGTGTTACTGCAAGTGTCTAATTCTGCTCTAACTCTGTACAATCTCAATTTTCTCCTGTGCAATTGCCAGAACTACAAGGTGAAGGATTTACAGTCTCAAGTGTGTGTCCTGAATGCTGACAGAGCAGATGCTTATCCTGCTGAGATATATATATATAAAAGTATATGTATACACACACACACATCCATCTATCTATCTATCTATCTATCTATCTATCTACCTATCTCTGTATGTAAAAAAGGTGCAGCATAATAGCACACAGATACTACAGATAGAAGTGAGTTTGAATGGTTTTAGGTGATGCATAGCCTAGAAGTAAAAACAGCCTTTAAAGATAGTCTTTACTTAAATGTATAAATACAAAAAATGGATAAATACCAAGCAGAAACTACAAATTAAAAGAATTAAACCAACCCAAACTACAAACACCAGTGTTGTGTACTTTTGCATAGTAAATTTAAAGAAACTTACGTGCAAGGGGTTCCACTTCCCAGTCTTCCAGCACAGCACAAGGGAAAGGATAAACAAGCAGAGTAAGAGAGAGTAGGAAGCAGTCTATGAAGTCACTTTGAAGGTATAATTCAGACAGGACAGGTGAGGCTAATAATTGCTAAAAGCAGAGGAGACTAAAGCATGGCTTCCAGGAAAAATACAGCTTGTAGTGCACTGTCTTTAATGCACAGATTGAGTGGCAGATTCTGGGCTCTGCCAGTGCATGGCTGAGCTCTCCAGTACATTCATAGAAAGCAATTTTCTGGAGAACAATCCCATTCACTTTGGGATCAGTCACCCCAATGCACTCTGCCCTTTAAGGGCAAAGTGTCCTGACTTTACATGATCTGTAAGGATTAGTTCTACCATCTGCACATAAGCCCTGTGTCTGCACAGCAGCTGTAATGGGGTTGGTATTTCTGGGAGCGACATCTTCCTGTCAAATGTATCACTGGCAGCAAGACAGTAAATTCTAGCCCAAACAGTCTTGGTCTGGGAATACTAGAAATAGCTTTTTTGCAATACCTCATTAATACCAAAACCCAGAAGAGGCTGTGATCTGTAACTTTGCTACTAGCAAACACAGCAGAATTTAATTTTGTATTTATTATTACTATCACTTCCAGCTGTGAAATGAACATTTTCCTTACAACTGTTATAAAGAAGAAAAACAGAACTGGCAGCCCCAAGAAAGTAGTTTACTTGTTGGGTTTCTTTCATCTGATTTCCCTAATGTAGTTTAGTTCAGTGTACCATGTTGTAAAAAAGAAGTGTGGAAGCACATATAAAAGGCAATCACTATACAGAGTATTATTAACTTATCTGACAATCATTAGGAGGGGGAAAAAGCGTCCCAGAAAGGAAAGAGTTTAAACACATCAAAAACAAGATGTATCTTCAGTAGCATGTTATGGATTAGGAAAAAAAAAAAAAAATCTAAACCAAACAAAAAGTGACCTGCATTGATAATAAAAAACTTAAATCATGAAACAGAGCCATGCTGTCTTACCTTGCCCTTTGAAATAGCTCTGTAGGCTGCCTTTATGATTAGGTAAGACCAAAAACAGTGCAGAATTTGAAGAACCATAAGCAGCACATTCAAGACCCATAAGGCAGGAAAATTTCCCAGAGCTTCATACAGTTCAAACAACGTTGTATTTAATATCCTAGGAAAAAAAGGGACAGAAAAGTAATAACACTTTCCTTAAGCCAACAATCTCAAAGAAATTATTTTTAAATTGAAATGACAAGTACTTGATTAGATGGGATCCACAGGGACAGTTGGTTTTCAAACTAATAGTGACTTGGACTGAATAATACAAGTGTCTCCAGAGAGAAATAACATCAAAATGTTGCTTTCAATATTTAACTTGATTTGTAAGCATTGCATACAGAAAACAAAGATCCTCAGTGTGCATTTCTTCTCTTCATCTATACAGCTAGCAGGTGTTGGCTGACCCAAGTAACTCCTTCCCTGATTGGTAACAAAAATTACTGTATTCCATGTTTTTGAAATAAAGTTATTCCATCTCAACTGTCTCCAGTAGGGGTTTGGTGCCCCCATTTTTAGCCACTTTTTGCACAAAATCCAATTTGCGTACCACTCATGTACAACCAAGAGAGAGGCTTAGCAGTTGCATATAGGACAGGTGGACAATGGACCAGTGCACTTATAAAAACTTATAAAACCACTAGGATAAACTTTTTTAGTAGGGCATAAGACAATGGCTAATGGTTTTAAGCTAAAAGGGGGTAGATTCAGGCTAGATCTAAAGAAAAGGATTTTTACAATAAGAGTGGTAAAACACTGAACAGATTGCTCAGAGATGTTGTAGAGTTCCCCATCCCTGCAAACATTCAAGGTCAGGCTGGACAGGGCTCTGAGCAACCGGATCTAGATGTCCCTTGCAACCCAAATCATTCTATGATTCTAAGAAAATCAGGCAGTTCTAGACATTTGAACTAAATTTTTGAGAATCAGAATTTCAGATGCAGGCAGCAAACTGATGTTACAATGATTTCTGAAGCTTTGTGAATCATCACTAACTTTCTGCCCAAACACTGCCACAGCAGGTGATTTCAATCTATCTTAGCAAACAGCCTGAGCAGCAGAGTGGAGAACAGACAATAGAAACAATGGCATTTTTAAAAACAAATAATGATCTAGGAATGGCTGTTAATCAGGGGGAGAAAAATAAATCAATACAAGGATTTTCCAACCTTCATCCATTTTCCCTGCTGATGCAGAAATTAATTAAAAACTCCACTGCTTTTCTGAGCTTTCCTGCTGTTTTAAATAACCCATGCCCGCCAGTCACTAGATGGCGCGTTCAGCCCGGCCAACATCCCGGGAAAGGGGACGGCACCGGGAACCTGCACCGGGACCCTACATCCCGGGAAAGGGGATGGCGGATGGCACCCTGCGGGACCCGGGAAGGGGATGGCACCGGGAACCTGCACCGGGCCCCTACATCCCGGGAAAGGGGATGGCACCGGGACCCTGCACCGGGACCCTACATCCCGGGAAAGGGGATGGCACTGGGACCCTGCACCGGGACCCTACATCCCGGGAAAGGAGATGGCACTGGGACCCTACATCCCGGGAAAGGGGATGGCACCGGGACCCTGCACCGGGACCCTACATCCCGGGAAAGGGGATGGCACCGGGACCCTGCACCGGGACCCTACATCCCGGGAAAGGGGATGGCACCGGGACCCTGCACCGGGACCCTACATCCCGGGAAAGGGGATGGCACCGGGACCCTGCACCGGGACCCTACATCCCGGGAAAGGGGATGGCACCGGGAACCTGCACGGGCATCCCGGAAAGGATGGCACACAGCTCATCCCGGGAAAGGATGGCATGGACCCTGGTCTCACCCTTTTAATAAAGGGGATGGCACCGGGACCCTGCACGGGACCCTACATCCCAGCAAGGGGATGGCATAAAACCAGCTCCACAGCAGCACACAGCTAACATGGAATGGACAGTGGTCTCAGCTTTTTAATAAACAACCACATTTGCCACAACCCTTTCCAGCAACATAAAACCAGTTCAAGTAGTACTAACATGGAATATGTACAGACAACAAATCCAGAATACAACATTTAATGGTAATGTTTGTGTGTGTAACACCATTGGTCAAAAATAGACCAGTGATTTCTAATACACTGACCTTAATACTGTAGGGGTATTTCATAGTACTTCTACCTTTTTATTTTTGCCTTCTTACACTGCAGAAGTTGATGTTTTATAACCTTCCTATACAGCTGTGTTTTTACATGGTCTTCTGTTTATGGCATGAACACCAGAAAAAGAAAATGTTTTCCAGTTTGCGAAACCCCATAATATTATTGCCTCTGTTGGGTAGAAGTCTTCAGTCTCAGCTTTGTGCAATTTGTTCTGCCAGCGGTAGCTCTATTTGTCAGAGTAACACCTCACTTTATAGTTCAAGGGGACACTCTCATCATACCAAAACAGAGGTGGAGTCAGCACCATTCTACTTCATCAGTGCTTACTGCAGTTCTAACCATTACATTAAATTCAAACTTGAAATCAACAACTCCTATATATGAAGTTACCACTGTTTACACTCAACTATCTTTATGTCTAGAATTTTAAATGCGACAGGATTGTAAATGAAGCTTCTGCAGATTTCTGTTTCTGTTTTTATTAACGGGACTAAATTATCTCTGGGGACTTCCACTGAAGTCAAGTAAAAAAAAACAGTCCACTCTTGCAGAAGTCAGGAAGGAAGCAAGGCCAAAAAGAGTGTTTTTCATACCAAAACCAGTTGTATGTGAAAATTACTCCTATGTTGTGTATTAGATAAGAAAATAAGCCTCAATGAAAAGCAGACTTCTTTCTAATCTGTTCATGTCTGGCAAACTAAGGACAGGACTGGAATTCTCCATTAAAGCTGCAAAAAGGATCTCATTAATTGCTCAGCAGTGCTAAGAGGGTTCAGTGGTCTGATGTGCAGGCTAGGTGTTCACATGGAGCTAAGTTTATGTGTAAGCACCTACAGAGCAGAAGCTGAGTGAACAATACAGAAAACGACAGAAAAAATGGAGGTAAGCAAATAAACTCTCAAAATAAATCAATCATTTCATATTAGAAGTCTGAAATGGGAAGAAAATTCATAAGGTTATGAGTCAGAGTATATAGAGAAATTCTACTTCTAGAGACTGAGGAAGAAGGGGAGGGAAGACAGGTTAGACCACGTTCCATCAATTTCGCTGCTACAAGTATTCAATGGAAGCATTTTAATCAGCTACACAGATAATAGGGACTGGAAATAGCAGCATGAAAACGGATTACATGGATGAGAAAGTGCCTATAAAATGTATATGCAAATAAATCTTAGATTCAAATACTCAGAAAAGCACTTAAATCTGTAAACACTCTTGCTAGGACTTTTCAAAGCTCTCCACTGGTTAAATCCCAGCTTTTCAAAATGAATGGTAGAAACTTTGATTCTTGGGCATCTGACTTGAAACAGCTGGACTTGATCTCATAGGGGAAAATAACTTTAAGCTGCAAGTGCTCTACCTTTCTGAAAACTTTTGTCAGCATTTCTCAGATCTTTGCAATTTGAAACCAAATGTTAGCTTCTGCTTTTGAAAATAATTTCTAGATTGCTTCTTTTTTGAGCCCCTGGAAGATTTTGGTAGCTGGAGAACAGAACACAATTTCATGGAAGGCATTCTTCCCTCGTTAAATGCATCCCAAGGAGGATTGTGCACCTGGCTGTGTAAAGAACTCAGTTTAGAATCTTGAATTAAGCAGTATGGCTGATGAAAGCAAATAAAAATAATTTCACCACTTAAGATCCAATCTACTCTTACAGAAATCTGTGGTATTTTTTCAGGAACGCTGCCACAGTATCTGAGCCACTGGGAGAGATAATTCTGTACTTACTGTACAACCACTCTAATTAAACACTCAGAATAAAATGAACACATTCTCAACAACTACTAAACAATCCCCTGCAACACATCAGCAGTAAGACAGGTTTTTCCTCTAGTCTCTAACTCTTTATCTAGGCAGTGAAGCAGTACTTGGGACACTAGAGGTAACATCCACACTGACTCATTAACTTTACACTCCCTTCTCACAACTTAGTGGGCCCAAATCCAGGCTCTTGGGTATCAGCTTCTAATTCTTGGCAAGTTGATCCCTTGTTTTGCACCAAGGATGAAATGAAAACCTGGAGATGAAGGGAGAGAAAGAAAGAGAGGAATGGGTGGAAGAGTAAAATCCTTATTGTCTGAGAACTGACAAAAATGTGATGTGTTTGCTTCTGAAAGGATCCTGAGAGGAATAAAAAGAGGTGAAAAGGAGGATCCTGTGGAAGGAGTATGTATTCTTCCAGACAAGCAAGAAATTAGTGATAAACTGCAGAATGATGTATAGCAGAATGATGGGCACTGTCATCAAATCCAATGGCAGCAGAAACTGTGCAGCTGAAATTACAGCTACTGAAAGTTGCCTTCCCTTCTGCAGCACTGTCCAGTGACCAACATATTCTGCTGCAACAATTCATGCTGAATTTAAAGTCACTTTGTTAACACAGCACAATAGACAGATGTCTTAGATATGACCAAGGACAGCACAATATGATACCAGCTTGTCTAAATAATTCAGATTAAATGTTTTTATCTCCATTATATGTACATTAGACAACGGTAGTCTATATTGCACCATAACACCTGTATTGGGACACCTTTCAATACTGCATACATTGCCAAGAAAATAGGTAATTACATTTATGTAATTATGTAGTTACATTAATTATCCCATTTAGTGCAAGTAACTCAACAGTACTCCTACCAGCAATGCTTTAAAGTTTCTGCCTTTTTTGGTAATTTTTCCTTTAAAAAACCAAACAATTGCACTTACTTCTGCCCCCAAAACATAGTAGGTTATTCTTCATTATACATGGAAAAAAGTGACTATGATCATAGAATAATGAATCAGGAGTTCTAAATTGTGGATTTAGCTGTTATATTAACTTACGTGATCTAAGAAGTTTTTTTAATTTCTTTACACAGTTCATTTTTTGTTAAAGATGGGCACAAAGTACTGGCCACATAACGATGCTGTGAGAAGTATTAGCTTGTTTATAAAACACTGTGGACTACTTCCTTAACAGATGCCATAAAACTGACTGGTAGAAAAAAATATCACTGAGATGCATAGATAAATTAAGAGCAGTAGAGTATGAGAGCACATGTGTGTGCACATGTTGATCAGCCACAGGATGATAAATCAGATACATTTTATCAGTGGTCAAGATTCATCTCTGGGATTTAGACCTTGATTGAAATTTAATAGGACTTCATATCCCAGGCTGTCCTAGTTACTTTTAATGACAGTGCTACACAACAGACCTTACACACAGATGTTTCTGCATGAGACTTCAAGTGAGTTAAACAGTTTTTTACCTAAGAGGTATATGGAATCACACACAAAACAGCCACCAAATTAAGGAAACTTTGGTTTATAGCACTCCATGTACTGGAGTCCTCAAGCTCCAGTGCAGCTAAATATTTAATTATAGCAAATCCAGTACATAAAGGGCTATACTGCCAAGTTTTTAATCTGAGTTTCAGCTTGGCCAGCTGCTGTGTCTATATCACTGTTCTGCTTCTTGGTTCTTGCTGAGTGGGAGAACAAGCTTGTTTCCCTTTTCAGATCCTGCTGTCTCTTACATTTTCAGCTCTCCAGAGTATCAGTGCATGGCAAATACAAGAGGAGTAGCAGGGACCCACTGTGAACAGAGAAGAGTCAGATGAACCAATCACCCACACAGAAGCAATGAAGCAGGGAAAGAAGGACTGAGTGGGGGGGGGAGAGAGAGAGAGAGAGATGATCTTTCAACAGCATCTCAGACTGATTCATCAGATTGTTTGGTTGGTGATGCTCATTACTCTTCTTCTTTTAAAGAGCTGATAAAAGATGTCTGCAAAATGCAGTGACAGAAAGAGTATAAGCTATTGACTCAGTATTCAGAGCAACGCTAAATCCACACACTTCGATTTTATCAATGAGGTCACCATCACACGGCATTCTGCTCACCCACAGCAGCCCTGCATCAGATGATTTCCTGACATGGTACTAATACATGCTCTGCTGCTGTGGAGATGGGTGGCTCCTGTTCTAATACTAATCAGGAACAGTATGTCTTTGCAGAAATTACAGCCCTGCCACTGAGACTGTGTTACTTTAAGCCCTGTGTGCAGATCAATAGGATTTCCAATTACTTAACTAAAATAATGGAGCAGGCAGGAAATTATTCATGTTTGATGTATGTAGAAGAGACCTGATCAAGCTGTCACTGTCCTGGTTTCAGCTCTGCTTTTCACTCAATTCCTTTTCATCAGCAGTTACTGCCCATTAGCTGATTTTGCAGCCACTGGTATGAATAGTAGCATTTACACTCTTGTGGATAGAAAAAAAATGAAGATACAAGGTCATAAACACTTTCACAATCCAAACTCAAACCTCAGAAGAGTCCTTCATAGACATCAGGATATGGAGAGAACTCAAATTTCCTAGCAGAATGTAATTATACTCAGTAAGATATTGTATCAGTAATGTGTTATGGCAAAATGTTTGTGTAAAGGCCCATGATAATAAATCGCAGGTACTGAAGAACTGTTTAAGCTAAGAATGACACTTCCAAATCTGAAAATCTTCAGGCATGTATAAGACTCATTGTTCCCAAAGAGGAAAAGCATTTGTTGTAAACTATAGTTTCCAATCTTTGCAATACAGAGTATCAGAGTATAAAAAAGCCATCCTTCTGCCCCTTTCTGTTGACTAAAAATAAGTGCAGTTGTGATTACCAATATGCCCCATCAATGTCTGTGAAATCATCCCTAAATAGTTTTCAGTTTAATCCAATTTTCTTAATAATTATTTATACTTTCAGAGACAATATGGGTCAAACTCTGCCATTGTGCAATACTGATGAAACCTACAGAATGTGCCCATTCACATGGGGGCTGGGTTCCTCCCAGGGTGTTCAGCCACAATGACCTCCTCCTAGCTGAACACAAATGGGATGCCAGCTCCATCATGGCTGTTGATCATAGTGTTCAAAAGTCTTTTACTATTTCAAGCTGCTAAGTTAACTTACTCTCCTGCTTTTGCAGAGCTATGATTTTTGCATCCCACACACGTCAGAAGCTTGCAGTAGCATTGTTCTGCTTTTGTATTGACTCTGTAGCACCACAAAATATGTGCCAGTAACAGCAAACCCTGGTGCTAAATATATCTCTAAGAGAAAAGGGGCTGAGAAGAGGCAGAATGTTTGCACAAGCTACCCAAGCTGATTTAAAAGTGGCTAAGATGTCTGGCCACAAGAAAAACACCCGTGCTCCTTCTCTTGCCCTGATGCATTTATGCTTGGCAGAATAATTCTGAGCAAGAGAAGTGCCACTGCACAGCTATCTGTCCTGTTTCCAACTGGAGCACTAAAAACTGGAGGTTTTAGACTGGACATTTTTCTTAATAAAAGGAGAAGTAAGAACACAAACTGAATAGGCTATCCTTGAAACAGAAAGCATTATTATAGCCACAAAGTACAGTCTGTAGAAACTAAAAATGAGGATAAGAATAGTTTTGGAAGTCTGATTAAATTTTTTTGATATATTTTTTTCCTGCTGTGATCACATGAAAATTTTTAAAACAGCAACACTGAGCAAATGCCACTTTTTGTTATTTACACTGCAAGTCCATACTGGTGAATGGCACCTCTAACCTTTCCATTTCTTACAGCTTCCCTGTAAATAGCTGGATCAGTATTAGCCTGGTACTCCAAAGATTTCATCCTTGTTTCTTGTAAAACTCCAGAGGTCTGAGTTCACAAATGCTGTAAAAAATTTGAGGAAATAAAGTAACTAGGCATTAGAAAGGATAACATCTGATAATGTTTTGTCAGAAGCAGATGGGATGACATTATATACGCTCTGCTAAAGAGCTAAGGCAAAAGTTGTGAGTAAATTTATAGAAACTTAGTTAATTAAACCTTCTTTTTAACCCATAAATTGAAGTCTGAGTTCTTTGAATACACTATAGTTAGTTTGCCAAAACCTTGTTATTAAATGCTCTTGATAAACTGATTGATTATAATTTGCCTGCTGAAACTACAGACTGAAATGTAAGCACATCAGATAATTTTTGCTAGTTCTATAGCATCCACTCAAAGACAGTATGAATAGCATTAGGAATCAAGTATGAAAATCATAATTTTATCTTTTGGTATCTGCTACCCACAAGCAACTTATGATTGTGCTCTGGTTTAGACAATATTCTGAGCAAAATGAGCTTGAGACAGTGTCAGAAGATATTATCTTATAAAAAAGTTATTTTATTATACTAGCTAGGCTAGAAAGGTTTACAATCTAACAAGAGTAACTAAAACAATTGCAAAACAATTGTGTTAATTCAGAGTGCAGCCAAGGTCTGGACAGCAAGGATTCATCTGGCTACCTGAATTGTTACTATGTGAAGTACCTGACCAGGACTCTTGCTTTAACTACTGCCTGCATATTGCTTTGGCACTGTAGGGTGATTCTAAGGGTAGGTTGGAGCTTTCTGTTTTACCAGTATGCTCAGAGGAGTGAAGCAGGGTGACTCTGCTGGGGTCCACGTGCTGTCTTCCCACCCTGTACGTGTACTCCAAGGGCCAATCAGGAGAAAATGTGCCAGGAAAGAAAACCAGCATGAAAGACAACTGTTCAACTTCACTGCTTGTTAAGAGCTATACAAAACCAGTCAATATCAGCTGAAGAACAAAACCAGGAAAAAGAGAGGGTCAGCAAATCTTTGTAGCAGCTGCTTCTCATGGGGGTTCTGCACTGCCCTATTTGCTCAGAGAGAGGCTGATTCCAGGATAAATGAAAGGAAAGAGCGGTCCAAACTGGCAATACTGTATCACTATTTGGAAACACAGCACATGCATTGGGAACAGGGCTATGCCCCACACTAGTGCTCAGCCCATGGTGGAACTCAGGGCAAGTCTGGTAATAAGTAACCAGGGTTCATTACAGCTCACCACGGTGAACAGAAGTTAATTGTAGAATCACACCAGGCTTGTCTGGTTCATGCAGATACTCACAGCCACTTAAAGGCAATTAGATATCAGCCATGAGCAAGACTGTGTGTACAGTCATGAACAAGCTTTAAAAATGAAAGAATAGCAAGGAACAAAGTTGTTTTTCTGAAGATTGGCTAACCCATACATACATAAGGTACACTGGCACCAAAATCTCATTTAGCAGCCATACACTGCTGTTGATGAGGAGACATACACCTGGAACAGCTTTGAATTTTAACAGAGAATTACTTTTTCCATGTTTTTTCCCCAGAATATTTCTAGACAGACTCACAAATAAAAGATCCAGCTACTGGCATCAAACAAGACTATACCAAAGCCAATACAAGACTATAATCAAAGTAGTTGACTGTCCATCTTCACAGCTTTTAATGTGATACAATACTCTGGATGCTGACAGTGTACAGAGATCAATAACAGAAGGGCATATATAACACAAACTACCTGGATTATACCAAATTTGCCTAGATGAGAACTTGGGGGACAGCATATGCAGAACATGACCTCTGCTCTTTGAAATCTGCTTCGGTCATTTAAACCTGCACTGTTAAGGCACTATTTTACATTTTTCAGAGCATTCATGTAATATGTGCATGCTGAGACCTCTCAAGTCACATGAATGCCAAGGCTGCTTGCTTGTGTCCTCACCTTTTGACAGCAGTATTTGTCAGCAACACTTCCCTGAAACAGGTTTTTACCTCCCAGACAATATAACTCATTATAAAATTAATCAAAAGAAGTGAAAAACTTAAGAAAACAGCATGCTAGGAACTTGTTAGAGCAATTTTAAAGAGCCTGAATTTAATTGGCTTGGTGTCTTAACCTGGTAAATAAATATAACTGAGAGCTTGAAGTAACTGCTTTATCTAGTCTGATTAGACTAGCCAAGGGCTTGCATATTTTATATTAATTTTTTGGTTGAGATTGCTTTCATTCTCCCCACAATCGTGTATCACCTGAGAAGGCAACATGTTCCCCCTGATTCATGGAGAGTTGTGTTCTATGTTGTAATTTGCTAGAACAGTGATTATGTGCAAGTGGGAGAATTTCACAAGCAAAATGTCTTGTCAGTGAAAATAGCAGCTTTACTCCTACATTCACTTAGCAGCAGGAGGCAGAAAGTATCCTGGGGTTTTTGAATTATTGCTGAAATGAACTCCAGATGCCTGCAGAAAGACTGCTAAATATGTACCTAATTGCCAGTTTCTTTTGTCCTAGCTCTGCTGTTAAACATCCTTCAAACAACAACATTTGATACATTCTGAATTCTTTTTTAGCACCTTTATGCAAAATTAACTGGCACTTGTGCAAAGTGGCAGCACAACAGCACACCAGTGCTTCAGAAGTGACATCTCTGGAAGCTTGTCTCGGGTATTCACCTTCCTGCATGGGGGAAGTTTTCTAATAAATTACATCCTTGCTTTTACAGTACATGCACACGATTTTATACCTCTCAGCTTGTATGCTAGAAAAATTTGCATATTTATGTAATATTAATCAGGCACCAAATTTTTCTGTTTTAAATTTTCAGCAAAGGAGAGCAAAGCTATACTTCCTGGCCTGCTGCCACTCCAGTGAGTCATCTTTGCTGACATGCAAACTTACAGGTTTGAAGATTCAGAATTGCTGTTTCATAGAGGAAAAGGATTTGGAAGACACAAGCTCATGCATCCCATGGTTCATCCCTGCTAAATCTGACTCCCACATGCATTGCCTACAGTACAGCTGAGAATGATGAAACTGCCTCTGGCTGTATCTAAGGGCAACCATTAGGAATACATATATCAAGGCTTTGGTCTGGAAATAAAATGGTCTGAAAAAATTAAAAATCATATATAACACACTAAACTATTTGCATATTCAAATAAATAAATGTATTTGTCATTGATTAAGGGATATGCTGGTTTGGGCTGGCACAGACTTAGTTTTCTTTAGTACAGGGCTATATCCTGGATTTGTGCTGGAAACAGTGTTGGTAATTCCAGGATGTTCATGCTGAGCAGTGCTCACACAGAGCAAAAGCATTTTCTGCTCCTCACACAGCACTTTGTGAGCAGAATGGAGGTGCACAAGGTGTTGGAAGGGGACACAGCTGGGACAGCTGCCCCCAGGGATACTCCACACCGTATGGTGTTTCCCAGGTCACCACTACACATAGAGCCCTGCTGTGCTGGAGATGGATGAGCACCTGCCAGCCCACAGGAAGTGGTGGATGAAAGCCTTGTTTGGATTTGCTTGTGTGCACAGCTCTTGCCTTAACCTACTGAACTGTTTTTATCTCAGCTCATGAGTTCTCTCACTTCTACCCTCCTGATTCTCTCCCCCATCTCACTGGTGGGAAGTGAGTGAGCAGCTTTGTGAGGCTTTGTTGGCAGCTGGGGTTGAACCATGACAAGGCAGAGGGATCACCAGTCACTCTGGTTGTGACAGGGAGTACACAGCACTGCCAGCTGCTGCATTCCTGTCAATGGAAAATCCCTGGCTCAGTTTTCTTTACACTCTCCCTTCATGTATTTCTATATTGGTAATACCCATGTTGAGTTTTCTCTTTCCTGTGCTAAAAAGTCCTGCCTGTCTCAGCCTTTCCTCATGTGAGAAGTGCTCCGGTCCCTAATCAATCTTGGTGACTATTTGCTGGACTGTCTCCAGTAGCTTTGTTCCTCCCTGATACCAGGGGGGCCAGAAGTGGACACAGTGCTCTGCACGTGGCCTCACCAGGCTGGTAGAAAGGAAGAGTCACCTGTCTCAGCCTGCTGCCCACACCCCCTAATGCAGCCCAGGGTACCAGCAGCCTTTGTTACCACAAGGCCACTGAACTGGCTCATGTTCACCGTGGTGTGCACTGGAACCCCAGTTCCTCGGGTGCAAGGCTGCTTTCCTGGTGGTCAGCCCCCAGAAAATACTGGTGTAGGGCTCTGCACTGCTTCTGCTGAACTTCTCAGGTTCCTGTTGGTTCTATCTCCAGCCTGTTGAGGTTCCTTCCCTTTGGATGGCAGCACATCCCTGTGGTGTATCAGCCATTCCTCACAGGTTGGAAACATGAACAAACTTGCTGAGCGTGCACTCTGCCCAATCATCCAATAATTAAGTAATTACAAGCCAGTAATTTCATCATAGAAGGTTATCAGGTTGGCCAAGTATGATTTCCCCTTTGAAAACCCATCCAGTCCTCATCTTACTGAGCTTTCCCTTAAGCATAGTCATGAACTGCAGTCTCCAGCAGCAGAAACACACAGCTGAAATTGGGTCCTCCCTCCATTCCTCCATATAAAACAGAAAACAAGGAAAAGGCGAAATCCTATGAGCAGAAATGCCATTTTTCCTATCTGAGATCATGGAAGTAGAAAAACTAGCATATTTCATTTACAGAAATTCAGTGAATGGCCCAGCTGGCTTCAAGGAAGGACTGAGGAAGGGAAGTAAAATTGCTTAAGAAAGAAAAAATTGCTCCTTAAAGAAAATAGTAAGTGTTTCTAAACATACAGTTTGTGTGTCTATCCATTTTCATGTTTTGTCATGTTTGTTCATCAACTCAAATCACAGTAGGGACCAGACATTATGATAACATCTTTGGAGTCATCAAATGCTAAATTAGACTTGTATGTTGTAGGGTTAAGAGGAGCTGATGACACAGCTCCCTAAGTGCATCTTGGTCTTTGCATTAACAAAACCTCAAAGAGATATCAATTCAAAGGTTTGAAAAGGAGGGAGGTTGACATTGGCATCTGTAAATCCTCTGCATATCTGAATAGGAAGTTCGGTGGTAATCTAAATAAACTCTGCAAAGGGTACAATTTCTGTCATTCTTGGTGCTTCCCAAAAACAAAACTGTCATTGTTATCTTCTGATGCAATTAAAGACCTCTTTTACTTTCCTAGAAATACAGATACCTGTGCTAGTTCTGTTTATAAGAAAGAAAGGAATAAGAATAGAAAAGAGCCAAAAAAAGCACCTTCCCTCAGCCCTCCTCATATACAGTGCACAGGCTGCAGAAAAACTTTAATGTGTTTTTACAATGAAGTACATCCATGTGTTTCCTAACTAGCCATCTGCCTGCTGGATGCAGAAGATCCTAGCAAAAGACTCAAACATCTATGTTCAGTCTGTGTGCATGCATGTCTGCGTAACTACAAGGCAGTGTGAGCACATGCAAGCAGCTGACTGTCTGGGAAGGCTTATGGATAGAGCTGTGTAACCACCTTCTAGACATGTGTTACACAGCTGCCCCAGGAACCCCAGCTCAAAGGAGAGGGGGAAAAGGAGTAGCCTGCAGTACTGCAATCTGTAATTGCATGGTAATAACATCCTTATACCAATTTCAGCAGGTCAGACTTTACTGATTCCATTGTGTTTTCCTTTAAGCTGAAAGTGTTCATGAAGCACGTACTGAAAGCTATTGAGAATATCCTAGCTTCAAGCTTAGCTGCTGGTCGGTTCTTCTGGTGACTAATAATTTTCATTTTCCTCTCATGTCTTGCCAACACAACCAGCCATCTGCTAGTCTGAAGCTATGCTGTCTCCAACCCACTTCTACCTTAAAACCAGCAGAAGCTCCAGATGTTTCTCATCTCGCACACAGTAAACAAAATGGCACTCTAGCAAATAGGCTATTTCAGCACCTGGTTATGTCTGAAACTCTCCCTGGTGCTTTGGGAAACAGAGTAATGGCAATGAATTGTGTTCAATTATAACACAGTTACTTCCAAATCTGTTTGGTCCCTAGTGCTTGAGGGAAACAATGTCCTTACTCACCATAGGGGATATATGCCAAGCCTACTGACAATGAAGACAACAGCAAATGTAAGGAACAGAAGGTCACTCAGTTTTTGAAACTTGCAATAGTTTGCCATTTTGGCAGCCTGCAAAAGAAAAAGATGTCTTTACTTCCATGAGGACAACTGAGTTCTCTTGTACAGTGTATAAGCTGTAAGAAAATGAAGAAATCAAATTTTTATGAAATGACTAGCATTTTCACTAGGCCACCTCACAGTGATCTTGGAACTCCCTCCACCAAGCAGCTGGAAAATATCCTCTTTGGAAAAAAATAAATCAGACTATATAAAACTAGAGTATGTATTTAATTTATTTATTTCCCATTCAATTTCATTTTTGAGATTCTACAATTTCAGATTTGCAAAACTCTTCTAAACTTTTTATTGAACCCCAGTGTGTTTACAGTGTCTTTATCCCCATCCTTTTTACCTGCTTATCTCTCACTTTTGCATTTTCAGCATCCATCTATCTTCCATGTAGCAGCTATATATAAACTCTGTCTCAATTCCTCCAGTACACCCCATATACTACATTTTTCTAAAGCATCTCTTCTTCCTTTTCTGCCTATACAGAATAGTTTCCACCTCAGAGATTATACTCCTCCCTTTCAAGTCTCTTTCCAAGGCTCTTTTCAGCTTCTGCTTTCTAACTTGTTGCCTTATGCTTATATTTCCATGCTTTTCTCACTTGCCTTCATGCAGTCTTCTGACTCTTTCCCAGTGAAGGACTGACTAATTCATTACTCTTCTCTGAAACTGCTCATTAAAACACTGATTTTCCCAGAAGTTTTTTTACCCTTTTCTCCCTGAAGAAAATGGTATATAGGGAAGGAAGCTTCTTTTAAGATGTGTGTGCTGCTTCCACAGTGTTAATGTGTGCAAGCAGTTAATTATGTTAAAATAACATCTGCTGTTAGATAGGCACAGTCTTTCTTCATGCTTTCTGTCAAATGTATCCAGAGAGTCCACTTAAGTCACTGGCTACCCTTTTGTGTCCAGTTAAGTCACTGGGAGCTCTGTTCTGAGGGGACCTGCATCCAGCTCCCAGTATGCCTGAAGATACTTGTGCAGGCTTTCCAGAGTGCTAAGAGGGAGCAAAATTACCACAACTGTGCATACAGAATATGATTCTGAATGCAGAATTCAAAACAGAGAAACAGATAATCTGGATGCCAAAACCAAACCCGCACTTTTGGATGTTACCCAATTTCTGAAACGTTCCCACTAAAAACCTGAACATAAAAAATATTTCTCACTAAAGAAACCAAGTTAGGAAGCTCCCAGAACATAAGGAAAGCCACCAGTGCTGTGAAGAAAACATAACCCTTCTGAGTCAACTCTGTTTTCTAGAGGACAGAAATGAATTTCCCAGCCGTTCATACTCGCAGCCTAGTTTCAAGGAAAAGAGAACACACTGGTCCCAACACACAAAGCAGAAGCATTACTAACTTCCTTGCTTTTCAGGTGACGGAAAAATCAGTCCAGGAATTCTGGATGCATTCCATGGTGGCAGTCTGAAAAACTGGTTTCATAGTGGACCAGGCTGATATTACAATAGCAACTTGTAGTTGTCATTTCTCAAAAACAGTACAACTATTGGGACATCGGTTCTCAAATAACAAATAATAATAATTCTACAAATTATAGTGCTAAAGAAAGACTACAAAAAAAGGGGAGTGAATATGTTGTTGTTGGATGGAATTTAGCCACCTAAGACAATAGAACACAATTTTCTGAGTTTAAAAACCACGACTACAACTGAGTAACAAAGCACTACATATTCCTGAAAATAGTACTGTGGTACTTCCATACTTCCACATACCTTAAGACCTGTGGAAAAAATCTTACCTCCAGTATTCCCACCAATGCACCAGATTTTGCAATGAGAAATAACAAAAAATGGTGCTTTCCAGCTTTCCAGTGAATGGGTTTCAATATGAAATGGTAGATGGAAAGAGTCTAGTGGCCTCCAGAAATAGCTTTTCATTTTTACAAGTATGTAATAGGTAACACAGGTCAGGTGCACAACTGACCCATCATGACAAGATATTTAACCAACTTCTTTTTTGAAGTTTGGCAGTTTTCTTCCTTTGCACTGACTTTCCCCTCAATAATGGCAGCAGTGTGCAAGAGTCCATCTCCTCTGATAAGGCACCAGTGTTGTGACCCACTGCCCTAGCAGAATTTCCAGTCAAATCAGATTGAAAGAGCTGACTAGAAAGACCACTTAAGTATGTACCCATGAGGAAGCATATCTGGTCAATGTTTGCAACTCCAGTGAGAATGCCAACAATTCCTCTTTGTCTTAGTGAATGGACAGAGGGTGAAATTTTAGTTAGCCTAGTACAGCTGCCCTCCACTGTTTTTATAGTTCCACAGACACTGGTCTGATCTAGAATAAACATCTTTAAGTACTTGTTTCTGATGGTGAGAAAAGAGGAATGAAGAAAGTTTAGGTGAAGTCACAGCTAGCTATACACATTGCTAAAACAGAAAAATAAACTTGCAAAGATGTGATTATTTTTATCACAAAAAATCTACATTCACTTTTGATTTTTATCTCAGGCAGCATGTGCCTTCTAGATTATAAAAGATTAAAAAATAAAACCATATTTACAGCACTACTGAATCAGAATGGCAGAATCTTGATTTTGAAATAGGTGACTCATGCAGAGAGTCTATATTCTTGCATAACAGGTATCCTTGCAGGTACTTGAATAAAAAATAATTTCAGACAAAATAGTTATTAACTTCGGAGGAGAGTTCAGAGACAGCCAAATTCCAGCATGACCCAGAGCTATCCAGTAACTGATGCAGATAAAGGATGACAACATCTCTAAGTTGCCACGATGGAAGTTACAGGCCATCATGACTTAAAAGAATTTCAATCATCATTTCTTCTCCAAATACAAGTGCCTAATGTTGTTACTGGGATCCAGAGGCATGGGAACCTGGAAAATCAGAGGTGAGCTCACTGGCCACGCCCAAATAAGCCACTAACTTGTCCAACATCCTCTGCCCAGCAAAGCAGAGCAGAAACACATCGTGACACCTTGACTCTTTTGGAGACAGGGTTATTGCTCCACACAACATGTCACGGTTTAAGACCCAGGTGACCCACTTTCACCACTCTCCAGATTTTGCAACTTCAGCTCTTGATTTTACTATGTTGTATTTAAAATCTGCAAGTAACCCTCCCTGGCATGCAATGCATTACCAGTCTCTGCTCTGTACAAGCAACATATCGAGGGATAAACCAGTCTGAAATCAAAAATGTGCTGCTACACACACAAGATATTTAAGCAAGGAAATACACCATATTAATCACCATTACCACCTTGAATTGGCTTAGGAAACACTTGTTCTGCATAGCAAAAAGATTCTACCTGCTGACAGGATGACATATGAATTATCTCACCTCTAGGACAATATCAGCCGCGTCATGGAGACATAAGGTCAAGGTTCCCACTCGTGTCAAATTGGTTATATATGAGAAGGTAATCAGGATGACTGTTACAATGTGATGTGTAAACATGATTCCAAAATCCTAGAGCAGCAGAAGCAAGGAAAAGACACAAAAACCAAAAAAACAATGAAGCAAACTGATATTCTGTACTCATATAAAAAAATGGATGGTTGTTTCTTAAATCCAGCATTATATTTATATCCATTTATATTATATCCAGCCCTCCAGAATTAAGGCCTCTGTCATCCACATTTGTTTAACATGTCACACTCACTGACTGAACTGCCAAGTGGCCATTGAGCATTAGTACCACTGAAGGGCAAAATATCATCTTCATGGCTTATATTACACATCAACAAGGAAAGGGAAACGTCTGCAAAATACATGCAATCTAAACTGCTTCCACTGGAACAAAAAAATCAGTTCTGTGTCTTTCTCTACCAAAAAAGTCTCTTTGAAGAAAGAAATCTAGTATCCAAATTCATCAAAATATAATGTAATTTTCTAGAATCAAAGCTCAGTATTCAAGAAAATTAGCAGCTACAGAACATTTTATTCTTGGAATGAGTGAACTGTCATTCAAAAAAAAACAACCAAAAACCAAAACCACAGAATCTCCAGGAATTGCCAAATGCTTGGAAATAAAAGGTGTGAGTGAACACACAGAAAGGTCTCCTAGACCTTCTACAAACCTGTTAAAACACTGTGTAGAAATTTTATACATTCCTTTAAATGTACCTGTCAAATTTTTCTATTAAAAATACATCAGATATCCAGGAAGCATGTAAATAAACCTTACTGCTTTTAAGGTTCATCAGGTGCTTGTGAAACTAATTTCCATATTTTGTTTAAGTGTTTTACAAAACAGGAGCATGGGAAACTGGAAAAAGATGATAAAACACTAATTCATACTAGGTTGCAGTCTTTGAAAATGAACACTCTTAAGGGAGAATATCACTACAGCAACATAGTAGGTATTTATGAAGCTAAAAGCATGACATTATAAAACTGTAGAAGTTGATACACAGTTCACTGACTTAATGCCAATAGTAAGTTTGTGCAACGGCCAAGTTTGCTCACACCTCCAGTCAGGCAAAGACAATCTGGTGGAATTTGTAACCCCTAAATAAAGATTAACAAGTGTTTGAAAGTCAAAAAAACCTGGAAGTCATTTTTGAAGTCATCAGTTTGCTATCAGAGAAGAATAAAATGGAGATGGAAAACAGCAAGTACATTCCTCTTGATCTACAGTAAGTAAAGAACAGTGCTGGAGTTAGGCCGGTGCTGAGGGCTGCTGCTTCCAGCAAGGACACACTGATCCTCTCCTTCAGAGAATCCCAACTACATGAAAAAAGCACTTGGCTGTATTCCTGCAGCACACAAGACTGTTTGGGCAGTTCTAACCATCCCAGAATACAATGCAGCCACTGCTGCTGAATTTAAAGTATCTAAAATGATAACCAAGACTTAGATAAAAATATTCCTTTCACTGTAACATGAAAACATCAACAACTTACTCAGGTTGAGAACTGTTAATCTACTCCATACATGCCATTTGTGAAATATTACAATAGCATCTGGTATTAGCTGGCATATTTCCTGCTTCCTGTTAAACAGATCTCTATTTCATATGGGCACCATTCCACACATTGCATATTGGCTGCATTAAAAGGTTTCCATATTTTTTTAAACTAAGCCCTCTTTTAAAAGAGTACTATTATGGTGTTGCAAGAACTGGTTTTGTCAAGGTTGTACTCCTTTTTGTCAACTATTGTAAGTCTTCAGTACTAACATTTTTCAGTTCAGTGGCTCTCCTTGGCAGCTTGCACTCCAAACAGTTTTACTGTGTGACACAGCGGCATTTCTCCAATCTGATCTTCTTCATTATCAGTTTCACTTACACTACAAAAAGAGCTGTCTCCACTGTCCAAGCCAGTGAGTAATCTAGAGGGTTATTTATAAATATGGCATCTCCACTGTTCCCTGCTGGGTGCTGATAATGAAAGGCTTTTGACTTGTTATCACTGCACTGCAAATGTTGTGCTCCTGCTCTCTGCTGGACACTGCACATTCTCAGACACAGCAGGTGCTTGGGACACCACTTGGTTCTGGTGCTCTGGACTCAAGCATTGCAAAGCTGTGCCTGGGGTGTTCTTGGCTGTTAGTGATCCACTTCCCACCTCCACGTCCCATCCTATTTCCACAGCAGGTTGCCCTAAAGTTTTTCGATAACAAGTCATTTATATATAACTAAGAAACAGATCTAGCCCCTGCAGTTTAATATATTAGTCAATATTACTCTTGATTTAAATCAATCTCCACATCACACAGCTCCCTTGAGCATTGTTCTCTCTATCTTGGTTTGTGAAACAGGGAAGTTATACCTATTTCAAGCTCAGAATTTTTAGCATCAACAGACAATGCAAGCAAGTGATTTATATTCATCATAAATATTCATCCTAAGTATTCATCATAAGTATTCATCATAAATGGGTTGTTTAATTTACAGTTTATCCTCTCATATGAATTTAAATTTTGTGGATGCTTTCTTGAGATTTCTACCTCTGGAATAACCTGGAAATCCAAATAGAGGAGTGTGTTTCTATAGAGATAGCTCTGGCATAGGACTCCCAGGAATACACTGTGGTTCTAATAACCACATAAGTTTATTCAGGTCATACTGCATCCTTCATTTACTCTTTTCAAAGTTATGCTCCTGTTAAAATTCTAATAAACAGGAATTTTTCCATTAGCATAGCCTACAATCATTTATTTAAATGACAGCTGAGGGAAGCCCATAAAGATATTACAAAATCCTTTCAAATTAAAAAAAAATATTTTGAAACATTAAAGCCCCTGCAAGAATAGCTCAATCGACTGTTATTACAGAGTAACTGTTGTGCTGCTTGTTCTACTATGAACTAAGATACTCCTCAGAGGAGAGAACTTGGAATATGGAGCAGGTTGCAACTAATTCTGGAAGAATATTTCTATTTGGACAGAGTCTTGTTTTTTTTCATTAACAACCCTCTAATAACAAAGCTCACTTGCATGTCTGCAAGAGTAAAAATTAAATATAACATCACTTTTTAATATTAAATGTTTTTACTGTCCTTTTGTAGAAAAAACTGAAAGTCCTCATTGATCTCACAAAGTGATACTGTGAATTTATACTGTGAACCCTTATGAGGCAGTCTTGCTCTTTTCTTGGTATTTCATTGTTTAACTCTTAGAAGAAACAGTACATCTACCAGACACTACCTGCTCAATTCCATTCAAGTCACTGCATGAAAGCAGAAAGTTCTTTTGGCTTCTGCTATTTGCCCTTCAGTATTTTCTCCAGGATCTTCTTTCCATGTGCAGCAAAACCTCTCATTATAGTAACAAGGAACAGAGGAAGACAATCCCAGTTTCTCAGTGATTAGTATCTGCAAGAGTGGAACACTGGAAACAACTGTACTTCCAGTTCACTGTACATTTAATACAGGTATTCCTCCAGTAAAGAATGATATGTTAAAGCTTAAAGCTTTTGGTGCTTTTAGTCTCATTGTTCTTACCTTTCTTTTGACGTCAATGAATTGAGAAAACATTAAGGACCAGTAGAATGACAATTCAACTACGTAGTAGTAATGAAGGTCAGGCATCAGTGGCTGAAAGATGGAGATGAGAAAATGTTAATAGAGTATAACTGACATTACAGGCAGCTGCAGTCTATAGGAGACATGTTTAATCACAGGGGATTATTGAATTATACATAAGCATCCTACGTAAAAAAAGAAAAAAATGATGGTTGCCTCTTTCAAACTTGAACTTTCACACTCTGAACTTCATATTAAGTGTTATGAAGTTCTCTTCACAGGGTAGTTAGACAAAACAATCCTTTTCCAACCCAAGAACCAGGGACAACCATTGCAGTCTTGGGCCAAAAAGCATAAACAACAGTGAGTTGAGGGGAGTGAGCCAGGAGGATGGGACTTCATAACCTGAAGCTGTAATTGGACAATTGACCCCAATGTGTGGATAGACCAAAATTTATAAAAGTGTGAAAATGTGATCAGGATCCACCTTGCATCCATCTTGGGTGTAGCCATGGCTCTGCTCTTGTACATCCCAAGGTGTATCCTTTGAAGGCCTTTCAATAAATACCTACTTTATTCCTTTAATTCTGTCTAGCCTCTGTTCCAGGTCAGTCTCTAAACACATCACCTTGGATCAACAGTGTGTTTAACTTAGTTCAAAAGTAAGATTCCAGTTCCCCATAGACTTAACCTCAATAGGTTAAACTGTGCTTATGGCTGTGTTGCCACCTAAATTATCTGTTTGACTGTATCTACAGTAAAGTCCAGCTGGATTTCTGCAGTATATTGTTGAGCAATTTACAGAGGAGCCATAGCAAACAAAAGGTTAGAAGTTTGATATAGTTATGGAAAAAAACAACAGAACAAATTGAAAACCCACTACTTAGGCCTGATTAGCATCCAGCAGACATTTTTATCTTTGAGACAATGATCTTCATAATTACTTTAATTTGGCAATTTGCTTTATGTTGGACCCTCACCACAGATATAGTAATTTTAGCTCCCACACTCTAGAAGTTGTAACTAACTTTCTAAAAGTCCTTGATCTTCTGCTAAGTCTGGCAAACATATTTCTTCAATCAGTAAGCTTCACGGTCTTCTGTTTTTCAACCTCTTACTGCATGTAATAACACCAAAAAAAAGTAGGAAATGGGGCTGAGAGGCACCAGTGACTGTAGCTATATCAATCTAAGAAACAGGTGTACCTAAAGTTTCGGACAGATTAAGTTTCAGTACTTCCCCCATTCAATTTCTGCTGCTGCTTCCCTAACGTTCAGTTCACCCTCCAGTCTCTGGGTGAAATTTAAGTCATAATTTCTTCTAAGGCTACATGACCAAATTCCCTCAACCTTTCTTGGACCAATATTTCTGCTGAACTGTCTCCACTGAAGTATTTCCAACAGAGACACAACCATCAAGAACCGAAGCATCCAAACAGAGTTCTGTTCAGTCTCCATTCTGTTAAGGGCTGTAACAAGGAATGTGTGTTTCAGACAATACTCTTCTTTACACTTTCCAGTCAGGCAATTGGCTTTTCCACCCCTCCCCTGCTCTTTAGGGAAGAAGAAAAAAAATACCCTAGACAGGTTAAATTTCTTAAACTGCAAACTCTTCTCTGGAGCTTTTGGACTCTAATGTGTGGAATTCATCTATGTTAATCTTTCTCATCTTGAACTCTAGCAAGATGAGAAGAATCTAGCAATGTTCTAAAATGCTAAGTAGCCCATTCACACAAACATACTGGCACAAAGCTCCACTATAACAAAAACAGAGCTCTGCAGAAGTGTCATGCTTGTTTTTAGACAGCACTGTAACTTTTACCTGATATGGATACCCGCTCCAGCACTGCCTGGTATTCCAGAGCCAGGGTGTCTGAAAGAAAGAAAAAGCAAAACAAAGGTCTGTACAGAGCAGTTTGTGCTATGTTAAGTGTATATATTTAATACTAATGAAAGAAAAAAATATAAGAACAGTTTAAAATTCGTGTAAGGCAGTGCACAGCATGCACTTACACCACTAAATGCTTCCCCTAGATCACAATTTTTCAAATAAATCATCACTGCCTGAGAGAAGGCACGTTCTTGTTTCCACCATCAGGCGGAGCCACTCAGCTCAGCCAAACCATCATACCAAACTCAACCAAAATACAGAGGGTGAGCGTCAAAGGAAGAAAATGGACACTAGGCAGAATGTTAAAGCCCCAGGCTGAGAATCAGACTAGGTAAAAATGATTTTTGAATATGCCCTTTAATGAAAAAGAAGATAAAATAAAATTTTCACACCCATATCCCCAGTGCTCCTGTAGTGTAAAGAATAATTCCTACAGTAACCTGAAAGGTATACTAACATTTGAAGCAACAGATCTCCTTGAGTTTCTGGTATGTCTCTCTCAAGGATGCTCAAGGATTACAGTCCACCCTAACTTATCCTTCCCTCCATGAGAAGTAATTTCTTCATGGAATCAATTACTGGTTCAAACATCTGCACAGTATTTACTGTGCTATATATGTTCTCCTCATTCAATGCAATTTTTAAAAAAAAATCTTTGGAAACAGTCACAGCACCTCTGCAAGTCAGTATAAAGAACCTGAAATATTTCTCCCTGACAGCTGCCTAAATTAGAACCATGCAAATATTCTAGGATAATTCATCGTTTTAGCCAGGTTTGAAAAGCTGTAACTGTCTTTCATACCATATTCAACAAAAGATAAGAGATGCTTCCTACCCAATTATTTTGCTGCCTAAATTACAGGTTCTAGCAAAAAATGCATATTTTTCTCTTTCAAATATTATGACATCTTAAGCTTCTTCATAGAGATGCTTGCTGCAGGTACTACAGATACAGAGATTTATGCACAATTAAAATGCTGATTGCTAAATAAAATAGGCCTTACTTGATGAACCTATAACCACAAAGCCCTAAAGGGTATCACAACTGACAAATGTGATGTATGCATTAAGCCTCAAAGACCAATACAGCCGAACATATAGGCTCAGAAAGCCATGCAGCCATCTCAAAGTGCTTCTGAGTAGCTGTTAGGAAACCTAATGGATCCTCTGTGGGCAAGAGTGCTTAAAATAGCAGGGCTCCTACACCACCTTCTTACCCTTCTTTCCTCCCCAGACTCACTCTCCCCCCTTCATGTGCCTTGGCATCTCTGAGTTGCTCTTAACAGCTTTAGCAGCAGGGCACTGTGGTTATGCTTGTCCTGGAGGGTTTTAGGGAAGAGGTAGAGGAAGAGCTTGGTTAAAGTACAGCCTTCCTCTCTGACCTCCACAATGAGCCCATGAGCCCTAGACTGCACTCAACATATACATGTAAACCACAATTAGAGTTGGACCAAGAAGCATCTTGTTTAGTCCTCTGTGAACCTCACACCTGTGGTATACTCTGTAGGCTTCAGCAGGGAGCAACAATCTTAAAAAAGCTCACACAGTCTGCAGTGTGAGACCTAAACCCTTCAGTGAAAGGTGGATTAATCATAAGGGACCTCAGACAAACATTCCAGAGCTCAAGGGAGTCCTGTGTGTGCTCACAGGACATGTCTCCAAACTTCCTCACAACGGGCAAGTTCACCATGAAATAGAGCACAGCTCTGCCTGAAAGGTCCATGAGGGATGAGAAGGAAAGGTCAGTGACTTGGCTCCACAACAGATTCTTTTTTGATGAATATAAAAGCATGCTTCTGTTTTTGCTGCCTGCTGAATACCCAGTTTTCATTTTACTTCTTATTCTTGGTATACAAAGTCTGAGGAAGGGAGGGACATGAGGGGATTGGAGAAGAGAGGAAATGCAAAGATCCTGATAATAAAAAGTCCCCCCCCTCCTTAAGCTGAAAACAGAATACTATAAACTTCAGTACCAATTATGCCAGGCACAGAGCAGCAGCCCTACAATGCTGACATCCTGCCTTACAGAACATAAACAAGTTCAGATGGAAACTGAAGCTTTGCCACACTTAGGTGCAGTGCCAAATGAATGCAGTAACAGTGAGAGAGGATGTAAACAGCTGTTCAATCTGTTGAGATTTACAGTATTAAGGAACAAATCACCATAATTCCCTTACAGGAATATCTGTTAAAAACTCCATCAAATCTCTCTCCAACTCTGTGATTAAATAGAGTAATTTTAAAGAATTCCTTCAGGAATAAACTTCTCTTGAGACAAGGGAATAACTGAGGACTTTGGATAAAAACCCAAAATAAACCCTTCCAAAATTATCTCATGCTTAGCTGGACGCTTTGGGCTGTTTTGTATCCATTGCCTCATTCACTTATCTCTAGACAAAGTATCTAATTGGCCCCTGGCTTTCTGAAAGCACTAAGAAGTGAAAATCTCCAGGTCTTGCTCAAAATGCTGCTAGTATCTAGTAGGTGAAAGGTCAATTTTGATAGTAAATGGGAAAAAAAAAAACAGTACAATAAATACCTTCCCATTTATGAGTATCACAAAGAGCTGCTATGCACCTGATTTAGTCATGACCATGAAGGCATGGTGTAGCTCCCAAAGGGGTTCTTCCAAAATTCTTAGGGAAGTAAGAAAATTTTTCTGACTTTTCCATCAAATACAGAAATCTGGCTGCTGGTTTTACCAGAATCCAGCATGTAAAAATCCACGAATATCATGATCGAATCCCACATTTCACTAGAGCCAACTTACGTTCAAAAAATATTTCAAATCAAAATAAGACATCCTTAGTCCAAAACCAGAAGATTTTAAGTTGCTTTTGAAATTAGAGAGCTTTTGAACCTGTAAAACAAAACCAGCACAGTACAGAGCATTCACTGTGTACACGTTCACTACTCTGCCAAGATTTTTATCTGGCTCGGTTAATGTGTTTGAATAGAATTTTGTATATCATTTGTCTCTGACAGTTACAAGCAATATTAAGTGGAAAGGAAATTAGCACTATTAATTACAGTTAAGATAACACATACTTTGAGCAAAGCTCTGCTGATCTCATTTTTTGGGGGCTGATATAGGCAAAGATGGCAAAGATGTCTCACGGCATTCGTACTTACATTCACCAAGTTAGAGCAGGTCCTTGCTCCTCACAGAAATGAGTGGTACAAAGTAAGGCCAGGAGATTTCCTCCTCATTAGCACTCACTTAGCCCCAAAAAAGCTGTGTGCAATTTGCTCTTACCCCAGAGCAAACATTCACTGCCTGATACACGTGTAGAGTGCATGACACAGCCATACTCTTTTCCTCAACAGCAGCTGCCTTCTCCCAGCACAGGCAGACCAGCAGCTCCTGCTCACAGGGACAGACCCCTTGGTGTATCCCAAGCTTTGCACTCATCTACCCAAGAGTGCAACTGCAACAGCAGAGGAGGAGACTACCAACTTTGTTAGGTTTTGTTTTGCTAGCTCGTTTAGTTTTGTGCATTTCTACTTGCTTAAATTAAATAGTATCTCAAAGCTCATTTTCCCCCAATTATGGCTAAGGAGTATAGCAATTTTTTTTCTTTTTCAATGTATTAATAAACATTCCTCTTGCACATCACTTGGCTGAATAAGCATTTGCTTAGAGGTGAATTGAATTGCTCATACTTTTTTTTTTTCTGCAACACCTTAATCCTCTTGGCATAGTATGCTGGATGGCTGCTGACATTAGAAAGAAAGTTAAGACTACTAGACAACACAAAAAGCATCCTTCCTTACTTTCCTCTGCCAAGGGCTCTATGTTCTACTATTAAAATTACTCCATCTATGTATGGTAGACTCAAGAGATTTTTCAGTGAGTTAGTCTCTTAGACACAAATTCCACAATGATCTGGGCTTCCTGCCCCGTCTTCTTACCTGGCTCAATGAAGATCAGCATAACTGTGGACTACTGCAGCCTTTCACTCCTAAGGAGCATACATATCTATGAAAATATTTGCTTCTGCATATAATGTACAAACAAATACATTGTTTTTCCTCTTAACTACAGAAAAACTCCTTGGTGTTAATTGTTGTAAAACAAGCCACCATTCTACAAGTTACAGAAAGTGACCTTTTTTTTCCCCCACAACTATAAATATTTTGCAGCTTCTTTCTCTCCAGCAGAAAGAAAATTAAATTCCTCCTCATTATTCTTGATTTTCAGAAAATTCGTAAAGCAACAACTAGAACTTTCTGAGTCAGCTTTTCAAAGTTTCTATCATCTTCCACTAAGTCTGCCTGGCCTCCAAGGACTTGAGATTTACAATGTCTTGGAAACTGTCTGACTTCCTAAAGATGTCTGCTTTTTCCTACTATCCTCTGAAAAGCTGCCCTGAATATAGCAACATCCCTTGCTGCTGTTGAATTTATTTTGCTACTACTTGAGAATTTCTCATACTAAAGTTTCAGTGACTCAGTTTCCAGTCTCACTGTTCATGCACAACAGGCTCAGGGCATAACCTCAGCAGCCAACGATGCCAAAGCACAGGCTGAGCTGTGCAATAAACTGACACTGCATCACCACTGCAGGTCACCTACACACCAGAATTATGTATGCTCCCCTCCATCCACAAAATCACCAGGTTCTGACAAAACACCATGCTGGGAACAAACAGAACTCAGCAAAACAACAAAATCCATGGCTACTGTTTTGCATCAATTCCTGCATGTTCTTCCTTCCAGTGACTGTTAATTCGGTTTAGGATGCAGTTGCTTCTCACACCAGGAATAGAATTTTCATAAATCCTTCACAGATCCAAGGAGTCATTGGTATTTCTTGGCATAGCTAACTACAGCTGTGAAGACAATATGATACATTGTCAATTAACCTCCTGAGGTTCTTTTTTCATATATTGTGACTAAGCAAGCTGTTTTAAGTTTCTTCAGAACTTTTTTTGTTTTTTTTTTCTCCAGAGTTTAATTCTTTGTGTCTGTAGAAAAAATGTTTCAGGGGAAAAAATGCTTCTGCAATGAAGAGTGCTCAGTGTTTCCTCTCAGCAATCTGCACTGTTGACTTCCAAACATAATTAAAAATTATACTCCTGCTAATGGGAAACTGTAAAATATGGAAAAGTTATAAAGGCTAAGACTAATAACAATCACTGGAAGATACACTTGACATTCAAATGCAAATACATGTGAGCCCAGAAAAAAAGGTTTTTTGAAAAAATATTAATCTGAGTTTTGATATATTTACATAAAGTGGTATTTGGAAAGGCAGAGTAAGCTCCATGCACACATCCACTTTTCTCTTTAAAAATATTATATATAGAGATCTGGAGCTTATGTCTTGTGTCAATAGAAATTTACTTTCAACTTACAGCTTATGTGAAAAATGAAGCTGGCAAAAGGAACTGATAATTAGAATCTGGAAGGGTCCTAATATTGATTAACACAATGCACTGAGCAGAACTGGAGAACACTCCAGACAGAGAAATTGGTGACTGCAGCATCTCCTCCCCCTCCTCTCCCAGACAGCCACCAGTCCCCTTACCAAGCCCAGCCATCAAAATATTTGCTGTCTTACATGTATCTTCTCCCTCTGACACTTGCTCTGCTTTGTAGTAAACAAAGTTCTGAAAACGTTTGCCTTCATGTATAATGGCCACATTTTCAAGGACTTGGTCATGAGCGAGCTGAGTGGCCAGTGGTGCTACGACATTTTAGAGCAGGTGGAGGTCTGCATAAATATTACAGGAGCTAGGATAAAGTTCTCAAAAACTCTTTGTATTTTGTAGTTCCTCAATCTACACTTCAATAATTGCGCATAAAAAGTAGTGGACACATTCACCCGAGCACTCCAGATGCCTGATAACCCTTTGATGAAGCAAAGCAGCTGAACACACCCATTAGTTTTACAGCTGCTTTCTATTTTTGATCACAATGCCAGACCACATCAATTAGCCTAGCATTTGCATCTAAGAGGATATTTATGGATTTACTTTATTTAAAAAGACAACACATAACTGCACATCCAGAATTAAAATTTGTTAGGAGAGAATACTGAAGTGTACACTTGGAAAACCTTATCTTCGTAGGAGGGACACCTGTATAAAATTAAACCTTTAAGAGACAAGGAAAAATCCCAAGAGGAAATCATTAAAAAAAAATAAAAATAAGGCACTTCAACTCTTATTGATCATTGCAGAGTACCATGATTTCAGACTACTCTTAATTTTCCTGCAGTGTGCAGCTTCAACAAAGCTCCAGGGTTTCCAGTACTATGATTACTCAAAGGCATACAGGAAAGTCGTTAATGATTAAACTCATCATTACATATCTTCTTTCTGTAATTATGTTTCCATCTGTGGCTGCTCTGCCGGAAGAGTGCATGTGTCTGATTCTGCCAGCCACTGCCTTCTAATAGCATGTGTCAATGGCAAGTGTTTACCAGATTTATTGTATCCTGATGCTGAGCTTTGGAAATCCTTAGGCAGCTGTTTTCCTTTGCAGGATTCACCGTGGTTTGTTTCACTGACATATAACATGTTCCACCACTGCATGCAGTCCACAAAGGGAGACAGAGTCAATTTTTAATAATAAAAGCAACTCCACACCGAGGTAAGCACCAAGTTAAAATTTCATGCCTAAACCCAGATGTTAAGATTGTGGTATTTATGAACCTACACTGCCTACTGGAAAAAGAGTGTATAAAGAAAAGCCAAACAAAAGCCCCAACTGATGTGTTTTGCTATACTTCCACATGGCCACATTGTAGCAAGATCTCAAAATAATCCCTGACAGTCTGAAAATTAGAAAGTTACTGCAACTGCGTAATTTTTAATAGAAAATACAATTTTCACTAGTTCACAGGGCCAATACTTACCCCTAGAGAGGCAAGAATGTTTTTGAATCACACGGTGCTATGATGGGCAGGTGGTGAAGACCTTTCATTAGTGAACTCCCCATTCTCAATACTGGCACTAAAACCCCTGGCAGGAGGAGCTGACTGCTTCAGCACAGAGACACCCCCAAGTCCACCCTGATGACCGAGAGAGCAGAGCTCTTTCAGACAGGTTGCTGGAACAGGCAAGCCAAAAGCCACACCAGTGTGGTCACTAGCCAGGAACACCTTTCTAAGCACTTCAGTCACTGAGCACAGCTAAAAAAGGCAGAACCCTAAGCAATAATGAGCAAGGAGAGATTGAAGTAGCTTCTTCCCCTTCCACTCCTGCAACCACTGCATTTTTTGAGGTGCAAATATACTGTACCAGGGCAATTCACCTGTGGGGCTGCAGGTGTCATTACAACTGAAATACTTAGAATCACAGAGTGAAAGAATATGCTGAGCTAGAAGGAAGACATAGGATTGTCAAGTCCAATTCCTGACTCTGCAGAGAACACGGCAAGAATCACACTTCTTGGTGTAGGTAATAATGCCACAAGTACTAAGTACTGAATGAATAAATCCCAGTGAGAGAATCTCTCTCATATTGTATTTTCCTTGAAAGACAGAAGGGGCAAATGTTAATTAATATAAATATAAAAACACAGTTTGCAAGGAATTTTTTCCTGCTCAGTTCTGAGTCAGTGACCACAATAACATTTCCTTCTCTAAAGCAAACAAGAAAGCAAAATAATTTCCAAAAATGTCTAAATCTACATAAAATATTAGTCATTTTCCCTCTGTTTTTCACCTTCCTCTCCTGCTGAGGAAGTGCAAAGACACACGACTTTTGTTGTTTCCATTTGTCATCTGCTGGTGGATCTATTCTGACATAACTAGCAGTTCTCTACAATTGATCTATCCAAACAACTAGCAATAAGACTGACTGGTAGAGATAGGAACAGGGCAACTATCATAAATTGCATTTGTTTTGTTTCATAAATTGCAAATTTGTATTAAGTTTTAGTATAAAGCCAAAAACAGTAAATTTGTGCCGCAGCAAAAAAACCTAAAGTAACAGCACAAGAGGAAAGAATTTTCTCCATCTGCTTCAGCCTACAATTCCTGGGGACAGGACAAAAATCTCTGCTGAAACTCCCTAAGTTACCTGTGAGATAACAGCAGTTAAAAAATAGAAGCAAAACTCTGAATTAGATTCAAATTTACAGCACTACTTTCCCATGCTAACCTGGCATTGTTCAATAGCCAGTAGCCAAGAGCATCAGTAGGCAGAAGTGAGAAAGCTCTGAAACGTGTGACAGGGTAACATTGGAAGGGAATATAACAGGAAAAAACCCAAAAGGTCATTGACAATGTATTTATTTATTGCCAAGATTTTTTTCTCTACTACTTAAAGATAGAATGAAGCAGCTTAATGGCTTTGAAGCACTTATGGTATAAAAATACACATTGTTCTACAGGTTTTATTAATTTAATTGAGAATACAGCTAACTCCCTCCAAGTCACTCCCCCAGTAGTGAGTTCAAATGAACAAGGCAATGCAAAACACCAGTTACATTAGCAGTAACCTGTTCTTATATCCAAACATGTAGTCTTTAGTCAGGTATAATTAGCTGTGAAAAACAGGACTACTTCATTAATTTGAATAGAAAAACATTAAAAGCTCATGGCAATAGAGTGCTGAGCTAATACTTTGCTACAAGTATGAATGAGCCACCGTAGTTTATAGATGAATTAAAACTATTTCTATTATAAAAATCGCCCAAATATAACACTTTGTGAAATATTTCTTCTAGATCTACCATTTTTATGATATAACCCTGAAAAAATTTCAGTCTTTCAGAAAGTTGGGCTGCCAAGAAAATGAATACTGTGCTGAAGGCAAAATTAGCAAGCAGTCCACAGGGGGACAGGAGGAGTGGCAGCCCCTCCTTCATGCCCGGAGCAGCAGAGCAGTGCACCCGCAGCAGAGATGCTGTCTATGGCTCAGTACCAGCTGAACTCACCAAATTGATGATTACATAGCATTTACTTACTACTCTGATGTTATTAAATACCCCCAGCTGGATTCAAAACAGATAAAGTGAAATTCAATTCTAGATGTATTTTTTAAATTAGTGTGTTGCTTTTCCTTCCCATGATTATGCAAAAATTTGTCCCTGCTGTCTACACTTCAATGTCCTGTTACCATCAGTGTCCTGTTACTGAATTAGAATACCACCAATATTCTCCTTTCTCTTTTTATTTCAAAAACCTTCAGCCACAAATAAATTCTGCCAGCTTGCTTAGCTTTGTTCTCTTTTGTCTGATCCAGGTATTATCTTAATTTCCAACAGCTTATACAGTGAATTACTTCCTATGCTAACGTGCTTTCTCTAACAAAGTCTCATTGTCCAAAATGCATTCATTTTCCAAAATGCATTCATTTTCCTTGTTGATGTACACCAAGGTGCTACAGTCATTTAAAACTAAGTTTCTACAATAGCTTTGATCTTTCTCACAGCACGACTCATGATTTATATCTCAAGCATCCAAAACACTCTTATAATCTCTCTTAAATGCCCTCAACAATTCTTATGCCCTTTTGAAGATATATCTAAAACAAACTCCTTTTCCATGAGATGGCATCTAACTATGGTCTTCCTGGAAACCTTTTCCACTTGTGATGCTGATTAAAAAATGTAATGGCATTTCCCCTTTCTCACAATAGCATTCTTTAAAAGACTCCAGAACATGGGTACTCTTTCTTGGTCACTCAGTGAGTTAGAAATTGTTTTATTTATCACCTAATGTTCACCTCTGCTTTCATGCAAAGGAAAAGGACTATAATTTGATTTTAACATCCAAAATTATTTTAGCTTAAAAATTTTCAGCACTTACAGAAACTCAGCAATTGGTTTTACGAGTAAAAAATAAAAAAGGTAATAAAATCCTCCAGAGAATCCAAATCAATTTTAAAGCAAGCGTAATCTGCCAAAGGCAGGCTTCATTTCCTCCCTTAGTTGCCTCGGTATCACATTATCCCTCTGTTAATAGCACAGTAAAATATCAAATATCAGCATTGTGTTAAAAGGGCTTCACAGCGGCCTCTGGCATTCTTCACTTAAATGAGAATATTTATCCAGCATTGGGCAAATAAGCTCACTGAACAAAATTAATTACAAGGCTTCAGTAACAGATAATATAAGAACCTTTTGAGAAGAACATGGGAAGGAAACATCACAACAGATGCAGACTAGAGCAGAAAAAGTGCCCAATAGAATGCCTGCCTCAACGGATTGAAGAAGACACCAAGGGCTCTGGAGGTAAACCCTCTGCTTCCCATCTGCCATGATGTTGTTTTCTAGAGTCAGTTCTGATTTAAACCAAGGTGGCAGGTATTTTCCAGATTCATGCTTTTGTATCTCAGTGTTAAAACCAGAAAAAATTAGCCTCCTTTAAAGAGTCTTATTCTATGAATCAGACTATCAGACATAATCCCAACAGTGGTATGAAATTTTCCAAGATGCTGCATTTCTTATAATTGTTCTGTTCCACAAAATATCCAGCAGCATTAGTTTCATGAAAAAGTAGATGCAGCAGGTATGGCAAGAGAAGATGGAAACAGTAAATTAAATACTGACTATTCTCATGCAGGTCATTTTTTCTGCTCCAAATGATGTAACATGCAGTGGGTTCTACAAATAGCTTTCCAACAGCTGAGGAACTGTTATGCCAAAATCAAGTCTGTCCTACTGCTACGAAAACTGAAAACTGTCTAGAGCACTGGACATTTTGAATACAGCCATTTAATTTTATGAAGTGGCCATGCATAACAATAATTTTTTGTCTAAGGTTAACAATCTCAATAATAGGTGAGCTGTAATACAGAAACCATGTCAATAACCAGCCACCACTTCATTGACAAGTTCTTTTTCTGTATTTCAAATTATGGTGGTCTGACCTTAGGCTCGAAAATTCTGGAGTAGAAGCAATCTGAAATGGCATTTACAAATTCTATATGACTCTCTCTGGGCTGTAACATGTGCATGTATCACTGCTGCTATTTTATCCCAAAAAGAGGCAAAGAAGAAGCCAACTCAGCCAAGCAGCAGAATGCAACATTCGCACAAAAATGCATGAAGCCAGTTTCTCTCTACGTGCACACAGAAACTGTGGGCCACTAACAGAATATCTCTTGCTGTCACACAGAAACTCATTGGCTCAGTGGTTAGTGCACACATGAGGATAAGCACTTCATTTTTCTCATTTGAAACATCAAGAAAGAGGAACTTTCATAACAGAGGAAGTGGAGCTCTACCTGTTAGGGTTTTTTTCCTTCATACTACCCTGCCATTTTCTATTTGTCTTCCATACATTTATGTCCCTTGAGTAGGCTTTTGGAGTCAAATTTACACTTCAACATGGCTTTCCCTGGTCTTTTGCAAGCTACATGTACCACTAGAAATTGTAACTACCCACCAGTAGACAGTTCCCAGTTCTTCAGTAGCGGATGACTCATTAGGAAGGACACTCAATCAGCTGCATACATACAGAAGCTTGTTGCACCCAGCATTTCTTAAATATAGCCACAGCATACTCATATCATCTTTCTTCAATGCTAAATTTGAAAAATAGCAAGATCTGTTTATCCAGGCAGACGATTCTTTTCCCAGTAGAATACCCACATGCAACCTCAGGTTTCCAAGTCTTAGCATAGACTTCAGAAGACTCACAGAAAATTCATCCTCTTCTGTAAGTTTGTAAAATTCTCATGGGCAATTAAAGGAAGGAAATTAAATGTAAAAGGCTATATATGTCACCTGGAAGCTTTGCTTCCATATGCTTGTAAAGATTTTTCATTTTACAGCATTATACATTATACAGGCACTGCTTAGCACTAAGGATGAGCCAGCAAGAAACAAGCCAATCCTGAATTCTTTGCTCTGTTTCTTTATCACCAAAGATAATGATATTTTTTCCATTTAATTGGAGCACAGTCAGATCATTAACTCCTAATGAGCAAAGCCACCATTTATTTAAGTACAAATATTACTGAGGAAAACAAAAACATCTCATTCCTATGTTAATGATAAGCAAAGCAGTCAGTTTAATGCCACTGGAACTTAATGTCTTGTTGTTGTCACTAGTGGTGTGGTGCTCTGCAAAGAAGTGTTTTGTAGACATGCAAATTAAACAAATGGTTGAGCTGAAAAATCTCAGTTTAATTCAGAAAGGGAACAATTTGCATATACATGATCAAAGTGGAAATATAATTGGTTACTTATCTTTTATGCTTCAACTATAAGTGATTTAAAAAGACAGAAAGAATGCTGTAGTGAATGCTGGCTTCGGTCCTTCAGTGCCAAAACATCTCATTCAGAACTCTGAAAACTAAGATGGGATGGTCACATCCAGCACTTGCCATTTTACCGAGAATGAGGCAATGAGGATTAGATGGAAAGGTGAATGCTTCACATTAAATGATTTTGTCAGCCACCCACTCACTCCACAGTCACAAATAATTTAAACCTGCTCTAGAAAATAGTGAAGACTGGAGCTGGCAGCTAGTAACAAAGAAAGCTTCATCTTCTCTTTCAAAGTTGATACCTGGCTCCACTTCCTCACACGGAAGAATACTCATTACCAAATCTGCTCTTGAAAATAACATTTGAGCTAGAAGTTGGACAACTTGAACTCTTAGCCTATAATTACACTGATTCTCTCTTCTCATAAAGTATCAGAAATGACACAGGTGACTTCAAATCCTGATTCTGATGACCTATTTCATCCCCTCAGTGCATTAGCCGTCACACTGCAGGGCATGTTCTGAAGCACACAGTGCTATGGGATCAAGCGATCACACACAATGTTAATGGATGAGGTGCACATAAAATGTAAGAGCTCAAGGAGGCAGTGGGAGAATGCAATGGCATGCTGCTCTGGCCCACACTTCCCCTGAGGCTGACTACAGCTAAATACCTGAGACAGCACTGATGTGTCCTCCCTACACATCATTATTCCTGCTCACACCAAGTTGCCTTGCACCTGGGACAGTCTCAAGAACTATAGACATAAAAAGGATAAGTACAACCTCTTTTACTTACAAAGCACCAGAGACATTAAGGATATATTTTCTTGTGTCAAATTTTTGACCAAAACAAAGATTATGTGAACACACTGAGTGCACACATTCCCCTAATTTCACCTCCTAAAATTACAGAAATATGGCCTGACTTGCACACAGGCTCTGAGAACTAGTCACACTGTAAAACTGCAAAAACAGTTTGCACCACAAATCCGAATTACTCTCTATGGCAGGGTTAACAGATCTGTGTCAGAGTGCTTAGGAGCTTTCAATATACTTCTCTTTTTAAATCACCTGAAACACAGCACTGATGGGAAACTCCACAGAAACTTCCTTCCTCAGTGCATTAGACAAAGAATAGGCAAAAAAAGGTTTGTTTTTTTTTTCTAAAACACTTAAGCATTTTGCTTGTCAGTAAAAAGTAACCTCTGTCAGAGGCATTTAAACAAGGATTATGGAGAAATTGAGATTAATATTTGGTAAGCCTTACTGCTGGCTTAATGCCTATAATGAAAAAGAATCAAGTGAACTAGGCATGTTGCTATGCCTTTTTTCTTTTAAAATCCCATTTAATATTGGTATGAACTTATATTCCTTACCAATGCTAGTAGCAAAGCATTTTATAAATGCAAATTAAATTTTAATTTTCACTCCTCATGAACATAGACTTTATGCTTGGGCTTTATATTATATCTGCACAAGGCTTCAAGTCTGTGATATGTTATGAAAGCATAATAATATAAGTGCCTACCTTTTTCAGGAACCGTACTCCATAGGTAAATATATAAAGGTAAAATGTAAATCTCCACCTGCAAAAGGTACAAGAGATTAACTCTAGGATACCAGGTTTACATATTTTACAATTCAACACATGATTTCTTATTTCACCAAAAAACCACCATACCCTGGTTACATTTACAGAATTTGAAACAAAATTTTGGTCTGGTTTTCTACAACTTTTGTTATCAAGCATTGTGCTCATTTGCCTGCTTTTCCTGGCCTCTCATTAGCTCTCTGAAAATACTTGCTAATTTTATCTAAACAGGAAGAAAAATCCTCACACATTTTCAGGAATAACTAAGTTTTTAAAAGTTTAATGAAAACTAGCAGGACAGTGGAGGAGAGAGGACAATTTATCCATCTGTTGCAGGAAAATTTATCTCTTATTAGACACTAGGAAAAAGATAATAAGAAATGTTATTAAGACTTCAACAGATGACTTTGGGAGTACTGCATGTCAAATAGACTCTTTAGTAAAGAAAAGCGTCATTCACAATGAGCTGGAAATTCACTTGGCAGATTCCAGCACTTCACATTTGGTTTTGGGGAGTGCATTTGCGTCAGATAGATATACTGGATACATTTACATCCACTTCTCATGCATCCCTTGGTAAGAATTATCTACATTTTCCCATATGCACTCAGAATAATTGCTGAGCTTCTGGATTTTCTTTTCAGATAGAGGCAAACTAGAAGCTAAGAACAGGAAATAAGAGAAATCACTAGGAGATTTAATACAAAATCATCCTCTCCTCTGTCTTTCTCAGTCTTCAAGAAAAGAAGACAGACACAGTAACTCACTTATAAAAGAGCTACTGGAAGTCTAAGGAAATAAAATCATAATGTTGTGCAGTATAAATTCTTAAGGGAATTCCTGTTGGGTATTTTTTTCCCCAAGGGTTGGACTGATTACACACACGCTTAATATAAACACCAGAGAAGTAATATTCATAACATTTATAGCAGGATGAGATCTAGCTACCTTAGCATGAAGCAATGCTGCAACGTGAATCATCTTCAATGACATATTTTACAGTGCTTACAACTTTCTCTCCACTGGCAAAACTACTAGCTTCCAGTTAATTGGCACTGGAGTGCTTTCAAACATTACTGGAATGGTCACAAAATGGAAAATGTTCCTACATAAAACAAGGTTAATCCAAACCTTTCTCTTCAAAGCTACTTTTACAAGTATTTAGAAAGACAGTTGTGTCATCCATAAACAACCCTCTGACAATTTGAGGAGAGTGTAAGAACTTCAGTGAGATTTGAAGTGTGATACTTCAGCTGAATAGAAACACTATTTTACCCTTTACACCTTGAAAGAACTAAGGTAGTTTAAATCCAGCAAACCTGGATGAAAGCACTTGAGGCCAAGTGTTCTGAAAGACATCATCTGCTGGCTTGCAATAAGGTTTAAGAGGTTCACTTTGGCCCTCCACCAAAAGACTTCCAAACTGAACCAGGCTTGCACCTGGTCTGCTCAAACTCTAAATAAGGGAGATCAAATGGTTTACATATAGACCTTCTGGCAAATTCTTCAGGTTGTGCTGCTGCTTACCAGGCCAGGGCTTCAAACATGAATGTGACACACTACAGCAAAAAAGTCAAGCTAAAAAGTGACTCTTCCACAAGAGAAAAATAAATTCTTTTCTAATGCGGTTTTAAAAGGAATGCTGTAGAATCCCACAAAGGTGCAGCAGCAGATCTGACTGCTCTTGTTCTACATTTGAATGCACTCCCAGTCCAGAGCACAGTCAGTTTCTTAACCTCTCAAGCCTTTTAACTTTGAGCTGCTAATGAAATTTTAAAGATGCTTCAGCACAACACAGAACATCTAAAAAGATGGAAAATGTTGGAGTGCCTCCACCAGCTAACTTGATATACCCCACGGTATGCTCAATTCAGCAAAAACTATTTAAGTGTCCACTTGAGTAAGCACTTCACTGATTTCATGCATATGTCTTGTCAGGTTCCCTTAATTGTACCAATGAAATTTTGTCCTTCAAATTTTCCTCTGAATTTTTGCTCTGAAATGTGAAATTAAACTTCAGCTAAAAAACAAAACACAACAAAAATTTAAAAAAATTGATCAAGCAGTCCTCAAGCAAAGCACCCTACTCCATATTTTTGCAGAGCTCACCACGTGGGGTTGACACTCTGTCAGGAAGACATCATCCTCCCCACAGACCTGCTATCCAGCTGAGTGAGCTCAGCATGGTGCTCCCACAGGAAAAATGGATACTTCTCCCTAGGGCAAGGGGCTTCTGCAGTTTTCCCTTTTTTCCACTTCTTTTGCAGGAAGGCTGAGTGGCCAGGCTGTGAACACTGGCACTCCTGCAGAGCTTTGGAACATGCACCTTGCAGTGCACAGTGCCTCTGGCTCTGATGCCAAACCAGGGTCTGCTGCTCAGCAATGGTGTGCAAGGATCCAAAGCTATCCAGCTGCTGACAACAAAATATTAAACATAGTAAATGCAAAATCTTACAAACATAAAAGCCATTATGCTTCCAGAATTGTAGCTGTTTTTCACAGAGATGCCATTGGTTTGCTACAGTCAGGGCCACAAACAGCAATGTAAGAATGCCACACTTCTAAACAGTTAACATAAAAAAAAACTCAGCATATTTAGCAACTAGTCATAGGCTCACCACATTGCCTGCAGTTGAAGAAACTGGCTCTCCGGCTCTGAAAACTGTTTGCAGAGAAACCGCAGATGCCTGAAGTTTTCAATGGAAATACACTTCAGTAAAATGTCAGATTTGCTGTTCTCCATCATCCACTGCTCAACTTTGGCAGTGGCTGACAGACCTCTGGGCTCAGGCTTTGGGCTGAAAGTCAAACAGCCTCATGCAAACTCCACAGTGGCAGGTCTTGGGTCTGAAAATGAGAGGGCTTGAGCTACCATGGCATAGCTTGTTCTCCATTTTAATCCCCACAGTCTGAATGGACAGCACAAACATGCAGCGGGCTACGGAATCATTAGCTGGGACTGAAATCTACTTTTTGCTGTAATTGCTTCCTTTGGCTGTGAGAAGTTCATTCACTGTGAGAGTCCTCAAAGAAGCATTTCTGGGGTTGAGTTTAAACAGTATTCAATGTTTATTTCTTTTAAATGGGAAGCATCGCTAAGTTCCACACATATTCACTGTGACTTAAAGCAGTCTATGCTTTATTCTCAAATTGCATTCTTCTGCTCCCCCAAGGACAGTACGACAGCCTCCAACTTTCTGATTCAGTCAAGAGGATTTAATCCAATTAATGTTGCTTCTGACATAGCCAGAGGTATACATTCCTTCTATATGACTACCTCTAAAGACAAATACTAGAGGATGATCCTAAAAACCAATAGTCTGAAATTCTAGATCAACTTACTAGTATTTCTGACATTGTCTACTCCAACTTCAAGTTAAAATCAAAACTAAACACAAGAAACAGCAATCCTTCTCCCCTAAACCAACAAAAAATTCCCCTAAATATATATATTTTTAGGCAATAAATCATGTAAAAATACAAGACGAAGCACTAAAAAATAATGCCTAATCTATCCAATAAATAGCAGCTCAACCAGTACACTCCACTAAATCTTTACTTATCTTCAATCCTGGTACCTAGTCTCATACAAGGCTGCATGTATGACTGTATGGTTGATGGAAGTAGCTCCACAGTTCCAATTTCCTGCCTCCCTAGATTTCTGTAATGATAATTTCCTGCACTTTCACAAAGCCTGACAGGGGAAAGCAGATACCAAAAAAATGTTAATTAAAAATACATAGGTAAATAAATAAATGAATGAATAAAATCTTCTTGCCTCTTTTGGCATGGTATTGCTGTTGAGTCAGTCTGGACCATATAAGTGGTAAATAGTTCCTGCACTATGGTTAAGCAGATGTTATATGAGGAAGAAGGCAGTTATGCACAACTCACTAAGATGTGCAAAATAGCAGGTATAATAAATTGAGAACACCATATTGCTTTCCTCGTCAATCTTCTGGATTAAGACTTGACTGTCATCTGATTTTCCTCTTGGTTGCAGTTTGAATCAGTTATTTAATATTTAGTATTACAATGCCACTTGAGGCCAGTCCTGTCCTAAATCTGTATGCTCAAAATGCAGCTCTGCAAATCTTAAGAGCAAAATTTAGTAGTGCAGAAAAGAGGAAAGAAAACATGGTACTAAATTTTGAAGTGATGCAGTTTTATAAATAATAAAGTGTGTTTATATAATTAAGCCAGAAAATACGCATAATACAAAAGGTGTTTTTGGTAACTCATTCTAGGTTACAGTTTCTGTTTAATGGTTATGCAACTGTTCTCTTTGAGGGCTACATAAAATAAAGTACTGATAAGACCTCAGAGATCTATGATCATTGCCAAATCCTGCCCTACAAAGAGATCTGGAAAGGTTCATGGGAAGCACACACAGAAAAGCCGCATGCACCATCCCTTGTGGTCTGATCAGCAGACCCGTTTTCCCATCAGTGATGTTCCATGCAAACAGCTGATGAGCCTTAGAGAGAGAAACCAACTCAAAAGCCTTTCTAACATGGACCTCTACTCTCCATTCTCACTAATGATCTCACAAGTCACCTGTTTTCAGACACAACAGCTGCTCACTGTCCCACTCTTTTACAGTTCTAGAGGAATTAAATCTTCCAGACTGCATTTGAATTTTACCTAGCAATGTTGTCCTAGCCATGATAGCCAACATATTTGTATGCATAAGGCACCTTTGTGGCAGTTAACCACCTTCTTAGACCAACTTGCATTACCTGTTTTCTTTTGTTCCTATGCTGAATGTTACTTTCCTGTAGCACTATGTGTGCCCCAGGGTGTTTTTCAGCCTTCTAAAGCTGAAGCTGAACCCTTAGGAGTATTGTTTTTGTGGAGGCAGGCTAGGTGTCAGTGTGGTTTCTTCATTTCCCCGAGGAAGCTGCCTGGCTGTGCTTTGATCCATTCAGCACACACCAAGTTTGTGCAAAGCAATCACTCACCCTCTGATTACATGGGTAGAGATCAGGCTGCCAGGGAGGGTCTGCTGTGCCTTCACATTCTGTACTTCCATCTCAGAAGATAATCTAAGTGGGAGCTGTAGGGCTATCATAATTAAGATTGGAGGATAAGCAACATTTTAAGCAGCGTATTCAAACCTCATCTTGTCAATTTTGTTTTCCCTTTTACAAACCAAAGAAGTATATTTACTTTGTCATTTATGTTCTGTTCCCTTCCATGTCTCCCATTCACTGCTTGTTGGATCACTGAAAACTTTAGAAAAACCTCTACAAGTTGCTTATTACAGTGAAGGCTTTTTTTGGTCTATTTTTCATTTTTAAAGATTTATTATCCCTCAGTATTCAAAGCACGATACAAAGAAACACGGACAGGAAATTTTTGTACTATTTTTCTTGCAAAGGTGCTTTTATCAGAGCAGCAGCAATGAAACTAAAGAAGACAGAAACCCAAATTTATCAAGAAGCACCATCTAACCAAAGTGTATTCATTAGTCTTAACGTATTGAAATAACTAACCATAAGGGATAGCATTAAGAATTTCAAGTACACTTTCTGCAGCACCTTATAGTCAATTTTTCCTGTCTGATAGTCATAATTTCAGGCTGTTTCAGGGCATGATCTTAGAAGATTTAACCTGCCAGTAACTGGGACTACATGAGCTGATGCATTACTTGAATCCTCTGAAAAAACTAGTGAAAAATTTAACTCTCACATACCCTTTTTTTTAAATCTGCTAGTTTCTTGAACTTCAGGGAAGTAAAAAATAAACACGGCTGTATGAGCAAATTCTGGTCACCAGACAATAAAGGCAGAAGGGCCTGCCACACTGATTGTACCAGTAAAATGTAATGAGCTCATGAAATGCATAAAAGAAGCATAGAGATGAAGTTACCAGGAAGGTCTCCATTGCAGCCTGGGCTCTGTGGGCTGTCACAGCAGGTCTATGGTGAGACACCAAAGCAGAAGACAGAAGCTGTATCAAACACTGGGTTGCCATATGTCTGTAGCTACATTACCTACCACAGCATCACCCCAAAAAGCATTCAATGAACTAGAAAGTTTCTCATCTCCATCAGCATCGTGTACATATTCTCACAGAGACCACTGCCACTACATCTATCCAGCTGCAGGCCACTGCAAGCCCCTTTCCACTGGCAGACAACTTACTCACACAGAAAACAGTGTAGGTTTATACCTACTCATACATAAGTGAAAAAAACAATGTGGAAGCTAATTCTCCTCTTAACTCTATGTCTCTGTGAAGAGGCATAGTCCATAGATATATAAAATGAAAGGCAATCAAATATGAAACAAAAATGTGTAACAACATTAATAGAAGGGAGAAGAGGGAAATAAGGATTTGCAGTGTATAAAATAAAATTCATTAACTGCTGTGTATAAAAATAACATCTTACATCCACTTAACTCTTCAGTGTTTCAAGCCACTTGTCTCCAGTGTTTGCCAACTTCATTTAAAGCTGAGGCTGACTGAAGACAGTAGCTTGTCTCTTCCACAATGAACTAGACAATTTAAGGTACACAGAACACAAGAAAGCAGTAGCTACTGCAGACTTTTCAGTTTTTTTCTAGGTGTCCTAAATTGTTATATTGTAACTATAATTTTGGATTTGTGTTCATATTAACTAGAACTTAGGGAAGAATTATTTAATTTCCATAATATAAGATAATGGCGAGCACATACCCACAAGAGAATGGGAACTTAGTTAATTATAACCTTGCTTAAAGTACAATGATAATGTTAAGTGATGGTGTCTTTGTAGGATGAGCACATGAGTTAATTTAAATTTATTAATTGTGTTAAAAACTGTGTCACAGAAGACAGTAAGGGCAGGGAATTCAGAGTTTTAAGTAATCCAATTTGAGGGAAGAGGGAATTTCATAAGATGCAAAATAATAAGTGCTTAAAGCACTAAAGTCTAAAAATACAGTGAGTATATTATGAGGACATGGCACGGAGATCTCTGCCTGTCTGCTCCAGCAGGATAGTAGTGAAAGAGGGCTGGCAACTCCTGACACAAACAATGCTGTAATTTCCCCCTAATGCCATGTTTGGGCAGTGAGAAGTCCTGAGGCCAAACTTAAGAAGAAAAAATGTTGATCACAGACCAAATTCATATGTGGGTATGGCAGACACAGGAGGAGAGGAATCATGAGGGAAACTGCCAGCCTTGCCCAATGCTGGGGGTCTGCTTCATATGAGCCCTGAGCTATCTGGAGCCTTTTGAGCAGCATATGGAGCTGCAAGAAGTCCACCTCCAGCTTCCCCTTCTCCAGATGATTCAACTTTTTAATGCAGCAGGCTAGGAGAGCAACAAGAGCAGACCCAGACCCAGTATTTTTCTATTCCAAATTAAAAAATTATAGGAAGAATGAGATAAAGGGCATAAACAGAGCCACAGGTGCAGGTGTTCAGTAGAAAAGCATTCATTCACTCACCTATGTTAATCTAAGCCCTTGTGTTAGAGCTGGCAGGAGGAAGGGATCCACTCAGAGACCACATGGCACAACATGCCCTGCTCCACCACACCATGTCCTCTCACATCAGGAGGGGCCAGGTGGCTGAAGCTGCTTCCCCCACTTCTCTCCTTCATCACATCAAAACCTGAGCTTTCACCATGGATACAAGTACTGCCCATGCTTCCCTGGTTTCCCTTCTGTTACTTGTCTGCATACACACCCTCCACAACCACAAGAAACAGAACTCCAGCAAGCTTATGACCCACAATGGGAAAATCTGAGTGATGAGGACCCTATGCAGGGTAACCTTTAACCCCAGAGAGAATGGTGGGTTACCCTATAAAACAGCTGTACAGCAGCTGTCTGGCAGGCAAATCAGAGGGCAAGGATGCAGAGCCCAGGAAGGTGGCCTTTACTGTTTGCTCATCTACAGTGGTAACCTGTGCTGCTGAACTCCAGCTTGAGCCAGCCTGTGCAATATGCCTAACACAGATGTTCCAAGAGGCAAAGCTGAAGGAATAAACCCACAGCAAACCACGCTGTAGGAGCTGGGCTTGACTGCCCAGAGTCTGCATAGGAAGTGTGAATGTTGGGCAAGCTGTGTGCTGGAGAGGAGGTACATGGAAGATGTTTACTATTGATTTATAAAAGTACAACTGTTAGAGAAGAATTAAAATTGCTGTGTTCTCACAACTTTAAAATTAGGACAATTTGCCAGTCATTGACTAATTTGTGTGGCCAGAGATTCAAGCTACAAATTGCTATGTATTATGTAACTCAAGGCAACCAGTACTGTCTTACTCTCTTTCTCTTGGAGCAGGGAGGCCATCAGTGAACCAGTGCTGAATGACATCATACAAAAACATATATTTACACACAAAATAAAAGGCTCCACCAATACTTTTCTGCACTGACTTCATATATGGCTTAGAGAGTAGCAGACAAAGGAATCAGTAACATGCAGAACTACTGAGTGCTACTCTTGTGGAATAACATTTCACCCTGATGTAAAACAGATCAGGATTTCTGTCTTGGTTTTCACATAGCCAAACATGATTCCATGCCTTTTTGCGTTGCTCTAGTTTCCCTGACATGAGTCTCAGTATAAATGCCTCATGCACTTTTACCTTCTACAGAGGCCTTGCATTCAAGTACATGTCTCTTCAGTGATCTTAACAGACATAATTCTCTTAAGGGAGTCATAGGTCCTTGAATGTATAAGCTCCAAAGTCTAAATGCAACTCTGACAATACTACTGTAAAATGGCAGTATTTTACATACCTACTATAGATAACAATTGCCAGATCATCTTTGTTACTCTGCACTTCAGTTACCACTTGCTAGCAATTAAGAGTGTCCTTTCTCAACTCTCCTACCACCTGAAGCTATATAAACACCTCTTGCACTCAGCAAAGTCACACTTCCCTGTTCTGGAACAATTTCACAGACTCCAACTTCCTTCACATTTCACTGAATACCTACTATGTCCTCCATCCACAAACCTGACTCTGCCAACACCTGAGCTCCCACTCCCTACTTGCCCTTCATGTCAGAATCCACTTATCAACACAATACCAAATATCTGATTGCCCAAGTAACAGCAATTTCTGTTCCATGGCAAACAGCAAAGGAGAACAGGGGATATAGTGCAATGCTGAGGCCACTGAAGAGTGACTATCACACTTGCCACAGACAATGTAGTGTGACTTCACAGACCCATCCCCACTTCGCTTTTCTGGTCATGAGCACTGGTTAGTCCTTCATTCCATGTAGTGCTGGAGCAGTGGACAAATCAGAATTAAATGGACCCAAAGTACCATCTCCCACATTTTTTCTGCTCAGAAGTGTGTTAGAAGCTCGTTTAAGAGAGCCTGATGTTATTTAAAATTCAGAGCTAAAAGCCTATTTATTTTCTGGTGCTTTACTGCTCAACACAAAGCACAGACTGATTCTTTCATGCATTTTTGTTGATTTGTATCAGCACAGTTCAGAATTTCAACAACCAAACAGCTGTCTTCATTTCTTTCCCTTGCACAGTTATTTTTCCAGTACAACTTTGTAGAATTACTCTGCTAGTTGAGAAAAACAGTATGCACAAGAAGTTGCAAACAGCCCATTAAATTTTCACATAAATGTGTGTAACAAGCAAAAAAAAACCCCAATCTGTATTTCTCTATATCTGTGCACATACATGTGCACACACACATATATACAGTCATAGATAGATAAAATCTTCCTCCAAAGCAACATGCATAAACAAAATTTCAATTCCTTAGGAAAAATAATGTCTAGCTAGGATATGAGACAGAGGCTCTTCTCTCCCTACATCAAAACTAAAAGACACCCTACTTACAGACACTTTAGTATCCAAGCTTCTTCCAGAGAATAAAGGGGGGAAAAAATAGATCTTTGGCTCTTCAGTCTGTACATTTCCATGTTTTCACACGCAGAATGTTGCATAAACTCAAAACATCTCTCTTGGCCATATGTTTCTTCCAGCCACTCCTTAGAAACCATATAAATGCATCTAATAAACAGCTTGCTTAAATGCAGATAGCTGTAGGACAGACAAGTCAACAGCGTGATGACATTCCAAAATCCCAGGCTAACAAGTTAATGGCATCACAGGTTTTTTCCCTTTGCTTTGGACAAGGGGGAGAACAGAATGCTACCTCTTTCTATATTAAGTCTTTGAGAAAACCAGACATGCCTACACACTGGTAGTCTGAGCAGAAACAACACACTGAAACTGGAAAGACACTGGAAGTGGTTTGGGAATCACTACTGCATTGGCTTTCTGACACATCAAACATTAACAAAGACATTCTTGGATCCTCTATTCTGTCTGGCAATAAGCAAAGTAATATTCCTGATGCTAGGCTGTGCCATAGGGACAGAGAGAAAAGAATAAAAAAACCCCAACAAAAACACATGGAAGTAGAAAAGTCCATTTTCACACTCAGTTGACCAATTTGTTTCCTCCTTTATGCATCTTGGATCTCTCAAATTGAAGAAAGGAGCACAAATTGTGTAAATTCACAAAACAGAAAAGCTATGGACAGATTATCCCCTATGCAGCTAATATAGCAGGCCAAGTGCCTGAGCTTTGCAATCTGAGGATATAATAGGTGCATATTTTTCCTAGTGACTATAAACTGTGACTTTAACTCCAGATTTCATGCCAGAACCACCAAATCCTTGGGGTACAAGGACTGACTTGCTAGTAACATAATACTCAGTGCTGCATTTATTACCTTCTGATTGGATCATTAATCACCACCTGGTGATAATGTACATTAATCATCACCTAGTGAAATTATCTATTTCATATTTCTTATAAATACTTATCACCATAACATCTGAAAGCTCAAGAAAGTATGTATGTAATACCACTGAAGTCTCATCATCAGGGTCTCTATGGCTCCAATAGTCAAATTTTATCTTCTCTTTCAGACTGACAGACATAACTCTATGGCATGAATACTGGTTAAGGTTCCTAAAAAAGTAATCTATTTTCACTATAATGCTGTGACACAAACAGTAGCTATAAACAGGAAATTTTATCACTGCCTTTTTCTTCATATAACCATCATCTGCCCATGGCCTGAATATCCGACAAAGACAGGCAGCAAAGGAATTATTCCATTTGGGAAAAACAACAAAACCAACAAAAAACCAGCTCCACAAACAAAAAAAACCCCTAAAAAAAACTCAAACATACAAAAGAAACCCATACAAAAATCAAAACAACAAGACCAAAAAACCACCAAACAAACAAAAAACAAAAACAAAATCCCAAATTACAAAACCAAACCAAACAAACCCACAAAACAACAAAAAAACCACAGAAAACAAAAACAAAACAAAATCCAAAAAACCGCAAGCATCTCCTCCCCCCTCAAGAAGCAGTGTAGATTTTGAAGTTTCTCTGCACTCTGTTTATGACCAGAATTGTAATTGCTTGAAAACCAGGGAAGGGTTAGAGAAAGTGAAAAGTCTGTGACAATAACAATCTAGTAATGAAGTTACTGGCATGTTTGGGGCTGGATCTTTGTTGTCATTCATCTCAGGCAAGTGTGTTTATCATTAAATTTCACTCTCAGCTTTTGTCACATTGAAACTACTCTACCTTAGATAGTGCCCACGCTATTCATTTGCAAGAAAGATAAAGCAGTCAAAAATGGCCTACAGCCCTTCTGGCACAGCTCCTCTTCCCTTTCATTATGGAAAAGCCACTCTGGGCCCAAGGAACGCTTTGTCTAGCAGTAAATTGAATTGTCTCCATGTAAAAAGAGTTGGAGTTCTTAAGCAGACCCACATTTGCTGTGGGCTCTTTCACTTTTCTTCCCAAGCCACAGTCAATCAGTGCTACTGCCAGCAAAACTGAAGCCTTCTCTGAAGGGACAACAGCAGCTCAGCAGTGTGAAGGTGTAGGCAGAGGTGACTGTCAATTTGTTTGCTCTGCTCTTGCTTATTACATAAGGGTGCGTTTCATTCTGTCGAAACTCTCCACTTGCACTTGAATTACTGGAGACTTGAGTGCTCCCCTTCCCATGACAGCTGTGAGAACACGTACTTTAGGTAGCTCAGAGCTTCAAAGCAGCTGCCACACACAGTCACAGTATCTGAAAAGCCACCCCATTAACTCAATAGCTATGAAAAGGCTACAGACCTCATACCAAAGGATTTCTTAATCAAAACTTTCTGAAGTAGCTCGCTTAGTGCTCTGATGGACAGATTTAACTAAACAACACTAACACCCACACTGAAGGGACAAAAGGGTAATCCTGTGTTCCCAGCAGTAGTCTGACTATGTGCCAACAACTCTGTCCAAGATGCATGAGGTCAGCTGGTGGCACAGAGTCCACCACTGGAAATGCTTCCAGGGTAAGGCACACAGAATTGTTTGGCTAACACCACATTCCCACAGCACTACATTAATGTAGAAATGGACAGGCAGCTCCCACTGCACCTCTTGCAAACCATGAACAGACAGAACCTGAAGTATCCACCTATTCTTTATGCCATCTTGCTTCTTTCTGGACAATTTTTATCATTACTGTTAAGCACACATATTGCAGAAATGCCAAACGCTCCCTCTAAACAAAGTTGGCACTATATTCTGTCAGCACTTTACTACAGCTTGACCTTACCTTCCAGTCTACATTCACAGCTGCCATTTGCACCCTATTTTGATAATGTATGCCACAAAGGGGCAAATTCAGCACTCATTACTATCCTATCCATGCCAGTATTTCATGGTATGCTTAAATTTTTCTACCTGTAGGTTCACCCAAATGTGCTGGCACCAGTGCAAGAGAGCGAGGTCCTTCAGCTGAGTTACAGAGGAAGCAAAATATACCACCCAAATAATGCTAGCTCTAAAGCTAATAGAGCAATAATTTTTCCCAAGACTCCACAACTGACAAGTTAACAACTACAATCCTTGGAGGAAAAAAAAGGTTGTTCCTCGCTGATCTCAAAAATTAGTAACTCTAAGGCCAGCAGCTGCTGGCAACAAAATTACCAGGTCTATCCATAATCTCATCATGCCTTGATTTATTAAACATTAAGCAAGGAGGATTTTAGCTGTAAATACCAAAGAAAGGACTTAAGCATTCTGATACTTAAGTTCTTCTGTTTAATAAAGGGCAATCATCTTTAGAAAATTCTTGTCAAATCTCTCGTCTTCTTTTTATTTGACTACTCCACTGCCTTTCATCTTTACTCTTCCAGCTCAGATCTCCATCAGATTGTATGGCTAAAGGCAGTGCTGTAAGGACAGCACACTAACCAGGTGATTTGTCTTAAAGGATCAGGCCTGTGCCCTGATAGTATAGAAACACAATGACAAGATTTCTGAGAAATTCTGACCAGTGAAAATACCAAAAAGTACAATCTGACTCCTTCAGGAGACTGAAGATAACTTTTCTCATTAGTTCAATTCTACTAATTTGTACAATTTTCTAATTGTCTACAAAAGTACCTGTGAAAAACAAAGGGGGAAACTGATGAGAACACAAGCTCAACAAGACTCAAGAAGAGAACATGCATCCTTACATGCTCTCACAGAATTTCCTAAGGGTGCTGGGTTTTTCCTGGTTGCGCCTTTGTCGAAACCAACGTTGAATGCTGCGTACATCCCAGTCCAGCTGCTTGGAGAGGCCTTCCAACCTCTTCTCATCTGGATGCTACAAAACAGAGAAGCAAAAAAATTATTTTCTTGCTCAACTGCATTAACACTTTAAATTCAAAACCACCGTAATTGACTCTTGCCTTCTTACCAAGACACATGGACACACAGAAATACGTTCACAGAAATCTCTACTGACAGATTCACATCAGAATACATTTACAATGGCAATTATTAATCTAGAAGAACAGATGCTGTAATATGACATGCAGGTCCATTGCTAATAAAAACTTTAAAGGGACAATGGGATCAAAACTTGCATGGAAGTGAAGCTTAGCAGCCATAAAATGCCATGCATTTCTGGAGCAGTGGCTCTTACAAACACCCTCCTGCCTGCCACAGACTAATACCTGTTCCACTCTCCTACATCAGGATCTTTGACCTATTGACTGTTGCACTAAGGAAGATGGTTTGACTGACACAGAAAGAAGACAAATCCCATGGTTGTGCATGACAATGTTAAAAAACAAGGATGTTAAACAAAATGACAACTTCAAAAGAAAAATCACCTTGACAACAGGGAGAGAGAATTGTTTTTTGTAAAACTAAATGCACACAAATATTGTGCAAAGCAGAAAATGTATGTCTCATACCATTAGGGTGGCTGCAAACCAGTACAGAGGTAAGGCAAAAGAAAATGAGTCTGTTCTTAATTTGAAGAGCAGTACAGATGAATCTCCAATCATATAGCAATTCTACATGCCCAGTAAAGCATATGTACTACTTATATATTTCTCCTGATCACATGGCTTTTTAAATAAACAGAAAAATGGACAATCTCTTTTCTGGAACTTTAGCTTTATTTCTGCAAGCCAGTTACATATATTGAATGAAGTACAAGAGCTCTTACAACAAAGAGCTTTAAATTTTTAATTGTTGCAAGATATAAACCAGCAAAACTCCTGTTAGGCTGAAGGTTTGTTTATCGGCCTCGAAGAAAACACAGGGAAGAGAGGGAAATGAAAGGGTGAAATGAGAAGGTTGAAGTATTTGCCATCCATCTCAATAAAGTTTTTCAGTTAACCAAAGCATCTACTAGTTTTTCAACGGAAGGTTAAAAAAAACAATTTCTGTAACCTTAGAAAAATGAAATGTTTGATGTAGCTCTTGGGAGTTTGACTAAAGAAGAGCTGCTGTATAGGATTCAAAAAAGGCAGGTAGCTAGATTGGTCAGTTTTTCTGAGAGCAGCTTCCAGATTCCTGCAGGAAATCAGATACTTTTGTTTGGAGGTCTTCACACTCACAGGTATTTCAGGCCCTGTGTCAGACTATCAGATTTTGCGAGGAAATATTAAAAACAAATAAACAAACAACACAACAAACAAAACCCAACCATTCTTCCTTCAGCTGAGTCTGTGTGAGAGTATATCCTGCAGCTTTCAGAAACAAGGCACATGCAATATCCTCCTTGAGAACAGGACAAAAGTCAAGCAAGTGCCATGGTGATATCTGGATAGCATAGGACACACAAGCAAGACAGATCCACAGCAGATTTCACTGCCTGTGACACTGAATCCAATTTTCCCCTATACGACTTTACTGGCGCAAAGCTGCAGCCTGGAGCCAAGCTGGGATTGGAAAGCTCCTGCAGAAAAATTTGGGATGCGTGAAAAGCATGGACAGAACAACAAACAGGTTGAGATGCCATATGGTGAGAGATGTAGAGATACATATGTAAGTTGTGGGGGAAAATCTTGTACAAAAAAGGTATGCAAGCTGTAAATAAAACATTATTCAGTCAATTTCTCCCACTTTTCTATGTTTTCTCCTGTAGCTGGGACACCAGCAAGGCCTTTCCCTAGAAGAAGCTTTGAAGTTTCATGGAAAACTCAGTATCAATATTACTGGCTCTCAATGAGCCCTTTTTGTTCTAAATACCCCAACCATTTTGCAAAAATTGATACAAAATAGATAAGGAGAAAAAAAAAAAAAAAAAGCTAGGTGGACATATGGCATCTACAAAGTGTTTCTGTGACAATTTCTTTTTGATTGAAAGCTTACAGGAGACTTCACAAAGGGATCCACAACTGCTCGAGCTGCCATATTAATGATATCCCTAATATTTGAATTTCTGTTTGAGGTGTAAAAATGCAGCACTGCATTTATCTGTCAGCTTTGCTTTGTTCAGACACAGTTTACAGTGCCACATCCCACTTCATAAAGTATTTTATTTAGACACACTACCTTTGTAATAGCTGTGAAAACCTTTTCCAGGATAGCATTAGGTTGAGCTTTCTGTGGTCCATTGGCTTGGACTTTAAGGCCTAAGGCACATGGTTTAGCAATGAACCTGAAAGAAACAGAAAAATGAGAGAAGAAAACAGGTGAAATCCTTCAGTTATTTACTTCATTACTGTTATCAATAAATGGCATGTGGTAAATGGGCAAACATTATAACCCTGCCAACAAAAACAATACTTAGTTTTACAGCTCAAAAGCAAGCTCCACATAGGCAATTACATCACAAAGTAAGGAACATCACTTTGAAGGATGAAAGGAACTGCATGGAACACATGAAACAGGATTTTCTTTTATGTTGTGAAGAAAGAGATTAGAACAAAAGCATGAGAGGAATGCCTCCTAGACAAGCACCAACTAAAGAAAAGAGCAGGGCAGCTTGTAGAGATGAGGAGCACACAGTATTATCCTCCAAACACAGCCTTTTTAAAAATCAGTTTCCAAAGTAGTTACTGCCTCAGGACTCCTTTGGCACAATGGAATTTCAGAATCCTGAAAGGCAGCAAGCACTTAAGCTGCCCAGTCAATACCATTTTCTAAAAGCATAAAATTTACATGTTAGAGGGACACAAGCAATACTCTTCTGCTAAAGTATGAGGCTGTCCAAAATCCTAACATCAATCCATAAGTTCTCTGAGACATTTTAGAGTTGAATTGCATATTTATATTTATATTTATATTACATATTTATATTCATATTACATATACTTAAAGACCACCACTCTACTCACGAAAACTTAAATTATTTGTAACTATGAGTTTAAATCTGGAATTCCCATGAGAGCTAAAAACTCTGTATAGGAATCACATTCACAGCTGAACACTATGAACTTCTGCCATCTTTGAACTATATAACTCGTGATTTCACTTAAAATACTTCTGTTTCCCAAAACTTCATTTGCCAACAAGGACCAAAACAACACTTGGTACAAGTAGTTCCACATTTATTCAGCTGAATGACCACAAGCTATAAAAAAATCTCAGAATTCTTACCCACACATAAGCCCCATTTTCAGCACTGTTATGAACTACAACTGCTATTTCTGACGTGTTTAAGACAGCACAGCTGATTAAAGGGAATTAAGTCCTAGGCAATGTTAGATGGTTACAGCAATAGCATTTGGTAAAGAAAGATGGATGATGCCAGACCACCCTGTTTTCCTGGAAAAGAATTCTTGATACATTGACACTATTTCCACATGAAAGGCAATTCTAAAGCCTGAAATAATGTTGGTGACTGACTGAGAACTGGAAGACAAATATTCAAAAACACATGCAATGTATCACTGATCTTACTATTTGTTCCTAGCGTGTTACAGAAGAAAAAACCCCTTGATGCTCTACAGCATCAACCAAATTAAAGGCACTGCATCAGGTGTAAATGCCCTGCCTCAGAGTTAAGGGCTTTGATGAATCCAGTTTCACTACTAAATTCAAGAAGGCAATCTAGTCTTCTGCTCATGTTAGATGTAAATAGTTTAATCAAGCCACATTGGAAACATGTTTGTTAGTTAAAGTATAAGCTGACAAAAGAAGTGAGAATCATATTCTTCAGTGCAATACAGACATAACCAAACCAGTGTTGGTCATTGCTGCTAGCTGATAACCAAAAAGATAGCTGAAGAAGCCAATGGCATTTGATTTCAGAAATTTACTTTATTAAGGAATTCTAAAACACTTCATCATGTAACAACAGGGCTTACATATTAGCATCTATGTCCTTGTTTTGTATCAAAGAGCTGAAAAACAGCCAGAAATTCAAGTCTTCATTATTAAAGACAATTTAAAGACAATAATAAGAATTTCCTGAAGAGTAAGCCATAGAGCCAGACAAGAGTTAATCCTTAAAGAGACAATAAAGGTGATGCCAATCAGTGTTAAAGCTTAAGTCATAAAAGGAAACATTTAAAAGTAGAGGGGCAGGGGAAGGCTATAGGAAGAGCAAAAGTAAATAAAAGAAATAAAAGACAACTGCAGCAGCTTTATGCATTCACAGAGGAATCCAAGCTCAGCCTCCACCATCAACAGCAAGATCAAGAACAGTCATTAAATAAATAAAAAATCAAAATACAAATTGTTTCAGATGGATTTTTTGTGCACTTGTTAAGTCAGTCTCCTCTGAAACAAGACATGATTTGGGAGTTTTTTGTTTATTTGAAAGGTATGGGGGCTTTGGTTGTATGTGGGATTTTGTTTGTTTGCTTGGGAGGTTTGCTGTTGTTTTGTTTGTTTGTTGTTCTTTTGATAAAATACGTCTTTCAACTTCTGTTTTGCTTTCTCCTTCTCTGGAGTGAAGGAACGTGATGGCCATGATATATCTACAATAGAAAGGCAGTTCCCTAAACATGCTAAATTAAAAGAAAAAAAGCAGATAAAAAGTCCCAGCTAGAAAAAAAATCAAAAAGAAGTAATTCCAAAAAGTTCCACACTGAGTTGATCTTCCTTTAAATCTAAGCAAACCAGCTGGGTTTGCTCAAATTACATTCTTAAAATGCAATGTTAATGAATAGCCTAGGTAAATCCAGGACAAAGCACTGACCCAGTGGGGTTTTTTTAACCTTAAAATTGTAATATAGATGTTATACCCATTACTCCAAAGAAAACAAATTTTCTAAACACAAACACGAGCTTTTCTGCCTTTGCTGCTTATGTTTTTCACATGCATGGGAGGAATGGCCATGTGACTTAGAGCTTGTCCATAGTACACAGCTGCAAGACACAGGATTATCTTGGCCAGCTATGTCAGTGATAAAGGGACAGGGAAAGCTACAAAATACCCACAAAAGTCCCACTAGGACACTCAAGAGAAAACAATTTTAACTGAAATATTTTATACACCTGCAATACTGAGCAGGTATGACCATTAATTCAATGTGGTAAAACATTCTTTCTTCATGTGATTACTTCTGGTGAAACTTGTAAAATGTCTTTTTTTTGTTGTTGTTTTTCATACAAAAACTTAACAAAATCAAGCTATACATTAGAGTATAAAAATTGTTTTTCAAGGCAACAGTAGTAGACTTCAAACTAGTTTAAAGCAGAGTTCATTTAATATGGTCCCAAATTTCACAGGTGTCATACAAAGCATCATTAACATGATACTCTTCTGTAATAATTTACACTGATGCATAAGTAAAAAACCAAAATTAATGTTTGATTCATGTACAAAATATGAGTGTTTTGTCAAATGCTGCAATTCTTAAAAGCATTGTTCATTTTTTTCATTTCTGCTAACACTGTGGTATTCAATTCTCTGAACAGTCTTAGTGAAACCCATGGGACTATTTACTGCATAAGGTACTGCAATTAAGTGGGAGTAACTATTGTGAAAGAGTAAGGAGAGTGGAATTGAGTATATTGCCAGCTTTTCTCTTTAAAACACGGAAATCTGAACAAACACCACACTAATATCTCTTTTTCAATGGATTTCAGTACAGCTGAATTAAAAGCTGGTATTCAGTTATGCAGAAACTAAAGGACAAACACATTTTGCTGAGCATAGCCCCATCTATTCTTACAACACTGCATTTACAACAGCAAGGCATCCTACCCCAGCCCAACCTTACGGGATCAGCTTTTCTCTAGAAATCTTTGCAAAATGACCCCCCACCTTTGCCAGGGTATGAAAAGAAACACCATTTTCACCAAAAATGTGTCAATTTAAACAAGCACCATTTTGGGTTTTCCCAAGCATGAACAATTACTTCATGAGGGAGACAATGACCCCACCTGATCACCAATGTTGGGGAAAACAAAACCCCAAACATGCCAGAATTAATTTGAAATGTTACCCCTCACAATCCTTGGAGGATGATGTGCATTTGCAATTGCAAAGTCTGTGCTAAATAAATGAGAATTTTTAAGTATCACATGAAAGATGAGAAGAAAAGACTTTTTTTTTTTTCTTGCTATAAATAATAAACATATAATATATAATAGACATATAATACATATAATCTTTGCCCTGAATCTGGCCAGACACAGATACATAACTCTTTAGTCATGTGGGGCATTGTGAATGTGCCTGTAGGGCCCTTTGGTAGCACATGAAATGCACTGTTTTCACACCAGCAGGTCATTTGCCATTTCAGAGCTGACCAGAGTAGCTGCCCTGTAGCAAATTTATGTCTGACATTTTCTCAGCAGCTTTGAAGATATTTAAACCATCATAGATCCCACAGCAGCTAAACAGGGACTACAGGTTCAGGATTTTTTAAAAAGCCTTAAAGGCCTGCAAGAATTAGATGAGCCAAAACCCAGAAAAGCCAACAAACAACCAAAAATTAAGCTAACAGGGTTAATGAATATTAGATTCATGTAACTCAAGCTCTTTTTAATCTATGGAAAGAAAATGATGGCTTCTTCTAAGCCATCAATTTAAGAAACACTAGTCTTAAAGTAATTGACAATGCAAGGTAATGTTAACCAATTATTTTTGCAAAAGGATAAGATTACCCATTCAACAGAACCAGAATCAAAACAAGGGTGGTTGATACAGAGGGAAGAAAAAGGGTGTTTCATACCTCTGCACTTAAAACTGGCATATCTAAAATAAGTGACCATCAGAGGAAAGGATCCTCAAAAATCATACCAGGTCCCAAACCCAGCAATAACTGGCAAAGTAAGTTTAGATTTTTTTTTTTTTTTTTTGGTACATTTAATCGCACAAATTAGTGAAACTTTTTTTTTTCCTTGCAGTATTTTAAGCACAGAAAGTTTCTTCCCTCATTTGAGCAACTTTTTTTTTTGTGGCCAACTTCAATACAGAAGCCCACTCAGAAATTTTCATTAGTGGAAGTGAGAAAAGATAAGCCAGAGCATATTTCACACTTTCCTAAAAAATCTTGGTTAATCACAGCTTAAATCAGTCCCTTTTGTCTTTCATTTTTATCAAAAGTAGGTCACATTATGGACCAACAGACACGACTAATGGCCTGTTATTACATACCATCCATCCCCTAATTAACAACCTATTTTCTGAGAAGATACCTCAGCATGGTACAAAGGATGTGCACAAAATCACCCTGGAGACTGCTCCTACATGACCTTTGCTAACAGATAAAAAATACCATGAAGCAAACAGGCAGGACCCTTGGCTATGGAGTCCCCATGTACCCTAAGAATATGCAGGGTTTTTTTAGCCTTTCATGTCCACAAAAACATTTGAGTTAATTACTTGTCAATGCACAATGAGATGAGTCTCCTCTTCCTGTGCTGAGGATGCATGTATGTAGAGTAATTAGAAAAAAACTGACGTGAATGTTAAGGTGCAGCACATCTCTGAGTCATCCCAAGTATACCCTAGAGGATCTCCAGAGGTCCCTTTCCACCACAACCATTCCATGATAAACTCCAGTTAAGGCTCTGATTACTTTACATTACACACAGTATCTCTGTGAAACAGCAAAAACTCTCAATACACTGGCATAGTTCAACTGGTGCTTGCATAGATGTCTGCTCATGTCGCTAACACCAGCCAGATATGAGCTCCAAAAAACCCTAAAAAACAAACAAGCCAACTATTCCTTGCCAATCAAATATGTCCATAAAATCTCATAGTTTCCTATCAGTATACTTACAAATGCCAGGGAAGGCAGTTAAAACAGCAAAAATTCCTCTCTGTGCTAAAGATGTACACAAATAATTTTTGAGGAGTCTGGCTCCTTTTTTGAAAGAGTGATGCAGAGCAAATTTTTCCAGCTCATCTACTTTATAACCACTAAACACAGATTATTCCAGGGATTTATGATTACAATTGTCTAACTTGTTGGACATTGCTTGCTTGTTTTAAACAGAAACAATCTAAATTTTCTCTAAGGATGAGTAAAAGCAGAAGAGGCTTGCTTCTGAGCAGATGCTCAACCAATTTACTGCCACAAAAACAATTACTGAATTTGTTTTGTTATTTTGGTATAGCTAACCTACGTAACTCAGAAGTTACTTGTACAAGTAATAATTAAAACAAAACAAACAAACCCCCTCCAAACTCGAAAAATCTTTATAGTCCTAGAACAAATAGAGTTGTCACTTCAGTATACATCTCCCAGCAGTGGTTTTGGCTTTCTCTTTCACAACAGCTTACATTGCAAAGGAGCCAATAGTATAAAATGTCTGAAGAACAGGTAGGGGTCTTAATGGAGGAAATCTCATCCAAAATGTATGTACACAGGAAAGTTAACTTCACTGAAATTTTTTGAATGTGCTGAGAAACAGGTCAGGACTCCCACAATGAAACCTTTTCAAAGGAAAGAACCTGTCTGCCCAAGCAAAAAGCCAAGCACACAACTCTATATGTCAGTAAGAGCCTTTTCACACAGAGCATCCTAAGCAGCATCTCAGAGGGGAGTGTGAGGACAGCAGAGCCAACCCTTCCAGGGGGACCTATTCCAATCCCTGCTGAAATGACATGAGAAAAGCACACATATGCACCTGCCCTTCATCTGACGTGTTCAAGGCTTTTCCTTCTTTCTTAGCTGTTACTCCCACACCAGCATCATCATCCCATACCTCACACTAAATTATAAAAACTAAATGCTACATGGTGCAATCCACATGTGTTTCCAAAAAAAACCAAAAGCTAAGGTAAAAAGTAGCTGTGTAAAAAAAAACAGATTTGGTATCTATATTTCAGCTTTCAGACTTACTGGTTAGAAGAGAGTGAAATCATATAATTTTAAGTAAATTCAACAAATTATCCTTATTACTCAACAGCAGTATTAGGAAATGCTTTGTCCTAACAGAGTTATTCTTAAGAAACACAACTGATATGACTTACCCATACCTTTCAATCACTGTAAGACTGTTTAATCTTTGCAGTGGATTTCTCACATTTACATTGTCCTGCCTTTTTGACTGAACATACACATCTAAAAACACATTTCCTCACAGTGCAAAGTTTAAAATACTCCCATTTTCTGGAGATTTTGATCCAATAACAAAAACCATGACCAATAACATTTGTCTTGAGTTACCTTTGCTTACCTGCTAGCTCCCATTACAAGCTGCACACCAGACCCCACTGATCATTGACCCAATTCCAGACCCTGATCCCACACTCTGCTAAACCTCTGTGCCCCACAGTGTTGGAATATCTATTTAATCCTTTCTCCAGGTTAGTTCATAATGGGACTGACTCATGCAGGGGTGTTTGGCCACCAATATAGGACCACCCCAGCCCAGTCTCTACCAGCCGTGCTCCAGTTGCTTTTCCAGTCAATATGTTACTATAAAAATGGGAGAAAAATAAGGCCAGCACTTTACAAACAGAAGTAGTCCTGTTTTCCAAATATGGAAGCATTTTTTTAAATATACGTATGCATAAAGTTATAAGCATTTCAGTTTCTCCTTAAACTCTAAGACTGAAGTCAGGGGGAACTACATGCTCCAGAATAGCAACAAGCACTGCACAAATGTAGACAAAGGTCATAAATAAATAATTTTGCAGCCAGCTGTCTAATGCTTTCTTTCTTTGTAATATCTAAAAATAAAGTTTAGTCACTCTGTAACTTTCCAAGCACAGATCAGGGAGAGGGAGAAGGAATGGAAGGGGAGATGGACTCCAGACCCTCCATCGCTCACACATGGTGCCTTCTCTCAGCTGCCCTCCACCAGCATCACCAAGGCTGTGGAAGGTATGGACAAGACAATTCTGAAGGTATCACTCACCCTTTTTGCACTAAAATCAGAACACACGAGTCAGGATAAATGGCAAAATTCAGTCTTCAAAATTGTAGCCCATTGCTAAAGGTCAGTGAAGACAAAAATATTCTCCCAACTTCTAGAAAGTTGTGGCTTAGGGATTTTTTAGACCAGAAAAGGCATCTTTGCACGTAGCAGTCCCCAAAGAGCTGACCCTTCTTCCCAAGCTGCACTAGTAGCTCATTGAGCCTGTGAAAACTTTCCACAGTCTATGGCAGAGCTCTCCAGTGTAAATTCAGACTCCATGAACCATCCCACTTCAATTTGAATTCATTGCTGGCCAGTTTTGGTTTTGCTTTTTTATTTCTTGCACTGAGTAAAAATGAACAATCAATCCCAAAGCATCCTTTGTCACTCCTGACACTATAGATATTGTACTCCCCTCTGCCACCTTCTAAAATACAGAGCTGATACATGGCTTCATTTCAGCAAGTGTGAGACAAACAAAGCAAAGAACCAACCATAAAGCATCTACCCATGCAAAGACACATGATCCAAATGGGATTTAATGCTGAACAGGGAAAAGGACAGGAAGACAGCACAGAAATAAATGAAAGACTGATAAATTAATTTTGAAATTGCAGTAGGTAACCCTAATACAATGATACTGTTCTACTCCAGACCCTGCAGCATTACTTTATCTTTTATTTATTTGCATTTATTTATTATCAATTAATGAATACTGTCATCACACTATCTGGAAGTAACACAAACTTAAGGTCCTGAAACAAAAGCACACACAACAAAGGATTTAAATATTTGTAAGCTTTCTCTTTGTCCTTGTGTGAGTTCAGCTTCTGTACTGCTGGTGGGCTGTCATGGCATATGATAGAGAGAATTTCAATATGTGCCTCAATCTTACAGGCAAACCACTACCTGTGGTGCAAATCCTATTCCTCCCCACCTCAGGAGCTAGGACATGTTTCAGGAACTTTCCTGCTCTGAGTAGAGTGCTCACACTAAATCTTTATTCTGTTCCCTTTGAAGAGGGAATAGGTCATGGATACCTCCCTGCAGGATGGTTGTACTTCTGTAAGTACTTGAAATAGAGATGGTTAGTTTGACTTAGAGGTTAAGCTTTGATTCCAAGGGCTAGGTCACAAAATCCTCAAATCTTTTGCAGGAGCTTCAAGAGGAACCAATTTTCATTCTGGTTGGCAGGTATTAATCACAAAAAATGATCACAATAGTATTTATTCACTGTATTTTCTGTATGTATATGAACATAAATACCTATGTACGTTGAAACAAGCATACATATATAAAACATATGTAATGGCATATATTTTTACATATTTATGTATGCCTACATTTAATATATATGTGTAAATACAGTCAAACTTCAGCATACTGTCTGACTACTAAAACACAAGAATTAGAGCTTTATTTCTTTCCAGACACTTTACAAAACTCAGAACAAAACCCAGTTCCTATCTGGTACAAAAACCTAGTTCCTCAGTTTATTTCTAATCAGCTACTAATACAGAAAGATAAGAGATAAATGTAGATAATCAGGAAACCTATTCCTAAAGAAGCATACAGCCAAAGAACACAATAAATTATTTTCCCTGTTTTATCCTTAAATTGGCATTACTTAAGAAAATAAGGACTGTTCAAAATTTGCAGATGGAATGAGGCTGGCTGGTTCAACTCATTCCTACCTGCCCAGGTACCACACCATAAGCACAGGCAGCCACCTGAGGTGCTTGGGCTTCCTCTCCCTCATTTGTCCCTTTCTGCCACTTCTACTGCAGCCACAGAAGAAGCAGATTTGGGCTTCAAGAAACTGAGACTATCACTGCACACTACCCCAGAAGAGTTTTCAGCTGGAATAGTGATCTAATCCAATTCACTCTATCAACACAGCATCACTAAACTGAGACACTGGCAAACTTGAAGGTGAACTCCCTAGATGCTCAAGCCAAGTCATCACAGGATTGTATTCAGATTCTGCTTTGGAAATCTGATTTTGTATTTCTTACAAAGCATTCTCTTTTGAGAAAAATGGTTAAAAAAACATATTACGATACTTATAATTCAAAAGATTTATTATATTTTTCCAAAATAAGTGCTTCAGCAAAAGATTTATTAAAATACCCATACATATACTCACATCTGAAATCTCAAAAACCAGCTCAGATTTTGAGAAGTAGTTTCCACCCGCATTGTATGATCATTAAACACCATATGGACTGATCAAAACATTCAACAAAGACAAAAAGCAACTAGGCCTCACTTGCTTTCAAGTCTTCCTGTACATTTTCATCTTTCTATTCTATTACTGAATATTCTTAAAGCTTTCTTGTTTGATTGCCAGCTCAGCAGGACACTCTTCCAGAAAGGCAGGGAAGCAATCTGGAAGGCAGCTGCAGCTCTGTATGCAGAAGTGCAGAACACCCAGCCCTCCAAATGAGTTTACTGACCCTCTGACCCTACCTTGGGAAGTTGGGGAAACTGCTGCCCACCACACTGCAGTGTTTGAAATGCAGAGCCTTATGTTTCCTGCCTTTAGCACTAAGGCTGTCCCAAAGCAAAACCTGCCATTACAGGCAAACAATGAGTCTTGCACACAAAAAGCTCAAAACACAGCTGACAGGCATCTCATTGTACTCCTAATGCATGATAAACAATTAGTGATCGGACAAAACAGTGCAAGAACAAATCCCATTAACAAATAATAGGATTTGTTAGCGGATCACCCAAACGACACTTTGGAAACAACTCCCTGGGCTGCTGCAGCCAGAAACCTCAGCCAGGGAAGGGAGCCATGCTGCAGGATGCACTGGCGAGCTGCATGCACAGCCACCAGCCATCCAGAGGAGCTCACTGTGCAGCAATGCTGGCCCACTGGTTTTGACAGCATTTGAACATGCTGCAGCATGTGTCAAGTGAAAGAAAAGAAGTAATTGCATATCTTGGGTATTTCTGAATGATTTATGCTTAGGATTCACAAGCAAGTCTATTTTTTATATCAAAACACACAAGAAATTGTTGCAATCATATTTTCTTTTAGCTCATTACAAGATTTTTGTCAGTAACTTGACACATTATGGTTTCAAATGACACCTGACTACAGGGCACCTGACTAAAACAGGTTCCCTAACAGTATTGTAATATAAACGCCCACCTCTACCAGCAGAAGGTGAAGAAAAAACAAATTGGGCAGGTGGGTACTTGAGGAAACCTGACTTGACACTGTAACATTGTCCCTCAGTGGTTGCTATTAGATGCCACAACTAAGTGATGCTAAGATAGTAAAAGAAAAAGTGGCTTTTTACTATTAAGAGTTTGAAAGAAAGAAGTAGGGTGCCTCATGCTGCAAACTAGACAGAGCACCTATCTGCCCTGGCTGGTCACAAACTACATGGAAGATAATAGTTACTCAAAACCTTCAAGTGGCAAGTATTTGTTATTCTTCGTATTCCTGTTTAGGGTGCCATAAGCCTTTGCATCTCCTTTGGATCATTAGAACTGTCTTGCTTATTTGTTTGTTTTTAAACACACCACATGCTGCTCGGGATGCAAACTAAAACTGGGAACCTATATGAGTTATATAATTATAGAAGATTTTTACACAATTGTAGATCATCAGTTATATTTTTTAATGGCAAGAAACATAATTTCTAAGGTTAGTCATCAAATAACTCTTGTTTTAGAGTTTAACTAAGAAGGAAAAAACCTGCCCTTACAACAAGCTCTGATGGCAATGTCTGGGTGCAGTTTGAGCAAAGAAGCAGTGTACATGCTTGTGAGGGCACAGAGGAAGCTTGCCCAACCACCAAAACTCTCCCAGCAGAACATAAGACACAAGCACTCTGCCTTGCTGGGGATCAGCTCTCCCACAGATCTTCAGAGCTCTTCCCACTGCTCTGGGTACTGCAGTAAACTGAGCATTCTGGTGTGCATGGACAATTATGAGGCAGTTCAGCCAAAAAAGCACAAAGCCTATTCAGAATGTTATCTAGTTTGTTCATCTGACAACTCAAATGGAAGCGACAGTCAGTCTCTCACCCAGCTGGGTTAGAGATTAGCCATGTGTAATATTGCTGCACCTGAACTGTGGAGTACTGTACACTTGGCAAGAGGACAAAGAAAGGAGGAGATGGAACAGGGAGGAGAAATAACCAGGCAGGAGTTACTGCAGGACTCATGTTGAAGTCTTGCCCATGACAGTCTATTTGCACAGGAAAATGCAGATGTTACAAACATAGCCCCTCATATAAACTTGGCCAGTGTGGTGCCAAGACCCTCACACTCCCCTGTTGCATACACTCCAAAACACTCAGCATGAACATCAGTTAAGTATCTGTACACTGCCTGAACTACAGCAAGGCTTTGCCAGCACTGAGCACATGGTAATTACCAACTTCACAGAGAATCACAGACCAAACTCTGTCTTCCCTTCCCTTGAGAACAAATCAGACATGCTGTCTACATCCAAGATACATGACCAAGTGCCTTAGCCCAAGACCATAGCTCAGAGCAGGACTGGGAATGTCAGGCCAGCAGACATGATGCCAAAGAAGGATACTTAGAGCAGCTCCTGTGAGCAGGCACCTCCTTTCAGCTCCTGGGGCTGACAGTCATTTTGCTGATGTGCATGTCAGTCATCATCCCCTATTGCCGACACAGCCTGGCTCCCAAAAAGCATGGCTGCTGACTCCACCAGCTACAGCCAGGCACACAAAGAAAAGCAAAAGTCTTCAGAATACTCTGGACTATGGCACAATCCCAAATTTTCCTTTAGAATAGGAAACAGTGATGAAATTATTCCATTGCAAGATCAGCTTCTACGTACAGGGATATCCTTCCAGGTTCAGAGAGAAGCACTTGCAAACCAAAGGGGGGAGGAAGAAGGAGGCTGATGAACAGTGTTTCACCAAGGTCACAGCAGCATGTATCCATTTCCAAGCCTAATGCAGGGCAATATTGTTGGCTGACACACAGGATGGCTAAGAGAGAGTTCCCATGAAGCCTACAGAACCTCCCCTGGCCCAAGCACCACCTCTGCTGTGCTCTCCCCATCACTGCAGTCCCCTCCTTGCCAGCTGAGAGCTGAAATTTTGCCCTTTTCAATAGTGTCTCCAGCTGGCACAAACCAACACCAGAGCCACAGCCAGTGCCACAAGGGAGCAGAGATCACAAGCAAACAACAAGAAACTGCAAAGCAGCATAAAGCCACATTCCAGGGCCATTGCCTACAGCACCATGAAAGAGAGCTCCAGGCAGAGAGAGAGGAAGCCAGGCTGTGACCAGCAAGGATGGGTTTATGCAATCTCCTGATACTGTTTCAGCTGTATCTCATGGCAGCTTCAGGAACACAAGTCAGTTTCCTGGTTTTCAGTTGGTTATGGTTTTCTTGCAGCAGATGCAAGAGGCTCAAGAACCAAACCAGTTATTAAGAAATGCAGAGCAGGTAAAAAATCCCTTGCTGGCCAACACCAGAGCCATGTGTTCAGTTAACCAAGCACTCTAGAAAGAATCTGTGATCAAAAGGAAGAAAAACATTATACATAAACCTTTCCAGCAACTGAATATCCCCCTTCAAATGTCTGTTGTAATGTTTATTCAGAGCATCTGGAGGATCAAAGCCCTGGTCAAAGCCTGTCATGAATCCCCATGCTGCTGCAGAATTTAGTACTAATCCCTGGTGCTTCACTGCTAAATAAGGAACCAAAAATAAACAAACAAGCAAACCAAGCAAAGGCCAGGGCAAGTGGTATAAATAGATATAAGAAGGCCAAATTATTAGTTTAGAGATACTACAAAAAAAACTTTAAAACAAAAGTCTTTCAGCCTCCTTGAGCTTTGTGTGCAAAGCAGTACCACATATCTCCTATGCAAAGAGTGAGTGTATTTCCCGTATGCAGTAATACTGCAGGCAGGACAAAAAACCCAAGCATGTAATGTCATGCAGGAGAAGATCAAGCAGCAGGGCAGAAAGCAGCAAACCCCACAGTAACCACCAGAAGTAGGTGCCTTCCCTTACTTCCTCACCACACATGCACATTTCATGACACTATATACAACCATGACAAAATTTTACATTTTAACGAACCAAACTGGAACATTCAAAATCAATGCAGCTGTTCACACAGGGAAAAAAAAATAAAAGCTCTTCTAAAGCAGCAGATTTATAATTGAGTCTGTCTGCACAACCATGCAGATAGAAAAAACTAGGTCAAATCTTTTGCTAGTCAACCTCACTGTCATTCCTCCCCAGCCCTCCTCCCCTTTAGATTTCAGCAGTTATTGAAGAAATCAATTAACAGACCTGTCATGCAGGTCTTGAGTTGCTTCTGCATGGTACATATCGGGGGGGTCATCTGTGCAACTACAGATGGAAGGGGGAAAAATTAAATCATTATAGTCTTTCCTATTCACAAATCCTAATCCTAGAGCACATGTACTCAATGCTACCAGGGTCCATTAGCAATCACATAAATGATGCATGTCAGAAAATAGATGTAGAAGGAAAGGGGCAAGAGACAGACAAATATAGGCTAGAAAGAGGCAAAAATAGAGGAATTGCTGTGCTTTCACTTTCGCTGTGCTTGCAGCAAAACCATAATAGCATCTGCTGCTTTTAATGACATCTTGCTAGCGTATTTTGTACAGCTTCATGGTGAACAGTTTTAGAAATCTCATAAATATCTCCATTTTGACACTAGAGAGTTCAAAGACAAACTATAATACCAGGTTTATATCTACTCATCACCCTCTGTATGTTTAAACAATTTTCATCTGGAAAGAAGGACTGTCACAAAGGCAGTTTTTAAATCTTCACAAAATGAAGGGATCAAGTCAGTCCAATTTCAGCTTACTCATTTTATTAATTTCTCTCCTGTAGCAGAGATAGAAAGGACTCTATTTCATTATCATAAAAAATAAGCCATTCTGTATCAGGCAAATACTAAAATCACTCTTGAACCCTATTTCCACCACATGCAATATGCTACCTGACAAGTTCTTGCAAGAAGGTGAAGAAATCAACTTCCTGACTTACTGCAGTGATGGCCAACCTAACTGGTTTGGCAAGCCACATGCCACAACTTCCACAGGGCCACAGGACATTGACTGACAGCTGAAGGCTGGGGTGGACCAGTCCCAACTTTTACTGGCAAGCACCTCCTCCAACCATGTGGTGACAGCAGCCTTGTGTGCTGTTGCTGCTGCTGCCTTCCATGTGAGGAGGATGGGACAGCAGCCAAGGGACTCCACTTGTGGGAAAGCAAGTGCTGGGGCAGAGGGGAGGGTGCTGCTGTTAGCCACAAGTGCCTCGCTCATTTGCTTTGATGGAAAAGAATGACCCTTGTGGAATGTGGCACATGCAGATCTGGGTGGCAAAATTCACAACAAGTCTTGAGCTATTTTAGTTCAAATCAATGGAAATCATAACTTCACTTTCCACACAGGTACTATGCAGAATTTCTACTGAGCTGCTAAAGCCTTTTTCTCTCACCAGGAAACCCAGGGCTATCATAGACCACCCAGAAAAGCCATTTGGAGCACAGTATACAGCTGAGTAGTAGGCTACACAGATTGCATCCTAAATTCTAGAATGTGCACAGGGAGCCTTTGTCTTTGATCTTTTTTTATTTTACTTTTACCATTCCTGCCCTTGGCTAAATTCCTTTGAAGCTAAGGCTAAGCTACACGTAACTCATCTAAACCAGCCCCATGTACCCTTTGTTTCTGAGCAGTATCTTATCTACAGCAGTTACAGCTGAATTTTCATTGTCTTGAATAATTTTTCACCCTTAGCTCAGCAAGCCATAAACAATTATTGCCTCACTTAGATAAACAACTATAAAAATCCTGAGGAAAACATTTGGGCTCTCTTTTTTGGGCTGATTGATTAATGTTTGTTTCATTAGGTTTTTTGACAGTGACACATTTAGAGGGGAGAAGCATTTTGGATCTGAACCCAGAAAGACATTAGGAATTTGAACCCTCTGTTGAATGTATACTGGATCAGAAGGTAAGCAAAGAAATGGCAGTGATGGAATTCTTGAGGTACATACAAGGAGCTGACCAAGTTAGATAGAAAAAACAAGCATTTGTAAGAGAATTGCCAAACTAAAAATATTCTGGAACCACTAAATTGTCAGGTAACATTTGGCATAGTTACTCAGTTTTGAAGCCTGTACTTTAATGCTCAGTATTTCTCCGTGAGCTGTGCTCATGCATGATGGTCTAAAACAGATCTTTTGCTTCTAGAAAAACACAAAGCCCATTTTGTGTAATTTTGTCATTTGTGGTAAGGTAGTATTACTGTATTTGCCTAAATTATACTTCCTTCATTTATCTTTCATTTTAAATACTGCCTCAGAATGAGAAACATTGAGATTCAAAAGGTGCTTTTTCACTATCCTATTCAATTGATAAATTCTAAAATAACTTGAGAAACTTCATTTGTATTAGTATTCCACAAATCAATCAGAAACTGGTGCTTCTCTTTAACAATATCTAGCACATCAACACTGTCAGCTAGGTTTGCTTCCTATATGATGCCAAGTTTATTTTTATTTCTAAAATACTGGCTGAAAGTACAAAACTTAAGATGGAAAATAATTTTTCCATAATTTATTTAAAAAGCTGCTCAAACTAATGTTTTATAGAATTTAAAAATAGCTCTCAAGAACATCCATGTTTTAAGTAAAGAAAGTGATTTTTTTCAATTGTTTAAATGCCTTCTGTTAGATAATTAATGTATCTTATGACTGATAGTCTACTGACAAACTTAACAGAAGATCTCCTTTAAGAAATAAGTGTTTCTCAATAAGAAAAAAAATTTGCAGATTTTTTTCCCCTAAGCCTGTTATTGAGAAAATATCTATGAGTCTTCCAGGGAACAGCTCTTGTCCTTTATTGGGTTGTTGCCATAATGAACATCTGCTCAGTCTATAAATTAATTGCTGAAAACATCTTGTGCTTCTAGAAGATCCAGGCAATCATAACTGTTCTGGGTTACTAGAGAACATTACCATTTTTCTCACACACACAGGCACACATCTCCCCTTACAACACACCATATAACAAGAACAATTATTTGGCATTATTCTCAATGCCATAAAAGAAACTTTTAGTGCTAATCAAGTCATGAGAGTAGCACACTAGTAGGTTCCCCAGCTGATTTAAGCAGTACTTTTGTACTGTGATAGCTTAAGAACATGAAGGATGTCTTGCCTAGTTGATCAGGAATGTTCTTTATCTTAAAATCAAGAATCCTTTTATCAGTCCTGGTCTGCCATCAGCAGAGTTTGTCAGGCAGTTGCAATGGGCAAAGTCCACTTTAGACAACTCATTACAAATAACAATATTTCACCAACTCGCTCCATGCTCAAAGTCTCCCATTGTTCTTGGCTGTATTGAGGTTTGTCACCTCAGCTGTAACTCCTCTATTCTTGCAACTCTCAGCTCACCAATCAGAAATTGTCTCATTTTTACACTATTTTTAACCTCTGCAGATGTAAATCACTTTCCCCAATGACATTAAACATAAGTGCCCTTTAGTTCCTTTCAGTTACCTTTCAGACCAGTTTCTGATCTCACTGACCATCCAGGTCATTCATTGGTTCTAAGATCCAATCTCTCACTATGATCTTCCAGAAATAACAGTACCTACTTTTTCCAACCAAACCTAGAAGGTTATTATTGACTTACTTTGGAAAGAGAAGGAAGGGTGCTGTCCCTCCCAAATAACAGATTTCTAGATGTCAGCAGAAGAGATAGTTACCAGTCCATAATCATTGTGGGTCACATGACCCAGCTGGCATCTCTGAGTTATCATCTGTCTTCATTAAAGATTTTGCAAGACAGTGGGGGTGGTGCCTGGGCAATGCTACACCTTTCCACGTGGGACAGGACTGCAATGATACAAACATTACACTTGCTTACTGCCAAAAAAAAAAAATAAAATAAAATAAAAAAAAAAAAAAGTAAAAATTTAATTCTTCAGAAGAATTTTCAGCTTTGTTTCATGAAAAACTTGAGGAAGACAAGACACATACACATCAAGCCATCAAGCCTCTTCCTTGCTTAGGATGCAAGTGTTCTCATGTATCTTTGAGTGTAGAAATGTATCTGAAGGGCAAAGTTGCAAACACATTGTTTCTGGTGAAACAAACAAACGGGCATGCCTGGTTACACCACATTCCGCAGACTTACACCACAACCATGTTTTCCCCACACACAATGTATCTTTAGTCCCACTCCCCTCTCCCACACTCCAGAAAACACCTGTGTGCTCCTTCCAATTCTACTTCTCTGCCCCATTCCCACCTCTGGTCCTCCACCTCTCCATTCAAGATTTTTACCTAGCAAGTACAGGAAGAGTTTGGTGAGTAATTAGTTCTCTAAACTTGAAATTCCAATAAACAACAGAAGTGTCAAGATACTGAAGAGCAGCAGATTGTCACACCACAAGTCATGTGGTTGCTGCACTGCATCTCCACAAAAATTATCTACATTACTCACACTCATGAGGGGGTTGACTTGTCGTGATCTGTCATCCGAGATGCAAATATTTATTGATATACAGAAGTATTCCAACTCCTGCTTTTATTACTCATTCTTTTAACACTGTTAATAGGCTTTGGAATGCCAAATTCACTGAGCTTGTTCTGCAGTAGGATTAAAACTTATATTTTATCATTATTTTGTTTATACTATAAATAATCCAGGTGCAGAACCAAAATCTAAACCTAGAACTACAAACTGAGAGCTGAAGCACACTCCACTAGTGTGCTACTGTCATAAATAAAGCCTAAGAGTGAAAAGTCCTTCATTAAAATTACAACGATTACAAGAGATTAACTTTGTAAGTACTTTTTATTTTGTGTTCTAGATACCATTCATGTGTTCAAAAGCATTATTAAAATCCATATTTTTAATGAGCTACAAAATTTATTTCTTTCTAGCCAAATAAAAGGATACATCTCTCTGGTACAGATCACTGCCACATACAGCAGCCCAGGTCTTCATGTCAAGCATTATCCCATGCTTAATGCAGAACAGCATCAGCATTTCCTTCTGCTGATTTTCCATTTTTATATAGCCTTATTAGACACAGGCAGGGATGCAGCCATTGTATTATTGTTCAGACCTTCCTCAACTGTTCATGTGCATTAAGTTCACTTTATAGATCTGCATCAGAAAACATCCTTTCAAAACAGGCAAATAATTAACTCCACTATTACTATTGTTGCTATTGCTATGCTTTCAATACAGTTTTTGAGGCAAGAAATGAGAAAGGAAAATGTGTATGACTTTCCTGGGCCCACTGTAAATGGACAGTAAAGCAAGGTGATACCATTAAAATTGTCTGACAGCTTGCATTTTGCTACCATGAAGAATTTCTTTTGTTTCTCTTAAGCAATAAACTAGAAAATAAACTAGAAAACTCAAGATCTGAGTTTTCCAAAACAGATTTCTGGTAAGGATTCCCACAAGCCCTGCATGTTTTGTAGTTAATTTCATCTTCTTCCAGATCTGCCCTTGTCAAACCAGGAATGGGACTGATTAATGCTACTCCTTTAGAAGTGGATGCTTCATACAGTTGCAGGCCACCAGCAATCACTGAGACTTACATGTAGAAAGTCTTATTTAAGAGAGGGGGAGAACATTATCCCATAAAACTGCAGTGGGAAGGTGAAATTTTCCATCTTCCTGCTTCTGCTCTATCCTCACATACTCCAGACACATTCTGAAATTATTCTAGGACACAAGCAACTGCACCTGTAAGACTAAACTGTCCAAGGGGAAAAGAGCTTAGGAGTTCAGCAGGATGGCACACTCTGCATTAAGTTCTAGAAACTTCTTGCTATCTGTGATAGTACTCACTATAAAATAAGAAAACTTTTTAGTAGCAATAAGCAGTTACTGTAGTTATGTTCATATGATAAAAAAAGGATCCCAGGCCACATAATAGATTACTCAAAATAATCAGCAGAAAACACAACACTAAGTTTTAGTCCTCTACTTGATTACAATATTCAAATTCAGACCTGAGGTCAGGGGTCTCACTCTTTCAACATCAACAGCAAAAAACAGACCAGTATACATTTTATTATGCCAGAAGTGTGGAGGGCCAGGAGGATGCAAGGCCCACTCCAGTGATAAAGTTTCCTGGTTGGTAACCACTCTTCTGTAGGCAAAGCTGAGAGGGAACATTTGCCAAGCCTTCAACTGAAGAAAGCCTAGAGAATGGAAGTTGGAAGAAAATACAGGGTGGATCCAATGAATGCACTGCTCATTATGCAAGTGTACTCATTCAGAGACCTCTTTATGTCATTCAGTGTAAACAAATACCTGCAGCACTACCAGGCAAGTCAAAAAAAGCCTTGTTGTGAAGCAGAGTGGCAGACTTGTTGAGACAGCCATGGACTGACTTGTAATGACAGTCATCATTACAAACTATTTTAATATCAACATGTACACACACCCCATTGTACTCTCTAAATCACAAAAGCATCACATGTGGAGCAAACACCATCATCAGGATGACACTTTTCTTTTTCTGTTTGTTTGTCCTCAGAGTTCTTAATAGCTGCTTATACTGTTACTCTGGAAATGACTACAATTTACATAGAACACCTGGGTTCACATTAAACTACCAGTCACATGGACTGACAGCAATGCAGTTGCAGCACACTGCCTGCTAGGACAACACCTGAATACTACTTCTAGGCCACTCTATACATATAGACAGGAGCTACAACCACTGCACAGATGTATCATACCTTCTTCTCCACTATAAAACATCTTTGTGGAAGAGCAGAACTGAGGCAGGACACAGGAAAGCTGTCCACACAAGGTGCATACCAGCAGCCTGTCACTGAGCAGCAGGCTCAGTCTTCAGTCACTATTAGAGATGTTCTCCTTAAAGGGATTGAGGGAAGGAGTAGCAAGGCTAGCATGTGATCCCTTTCACTGCTCCATCACCCTACAGCATGCAGGAGCACTTCTGACTCTGTGAAAAAAGAGCAAGTCATTCTAGTTGACATCCAATGTTAACCAACCTTTTGTGTGAGGATTTTCAGACAAAATTAATACTTTTTGGCTGTATACTACTAGTATACTACTAGTCCTGAAAAAATGGAAGAGGGGGGAAAATGTGGCACTTAGTCAAAGAAAGAAAAATGCAATGCAAAAAAATCATATATTTATATATACATGTATATATGGGTATAGAGATAGAATTGTTTCTGCTTCCTAATTACTAAAACAGCAACCTAATTACTAGGTAAGATTACCATATTACTGAAACTCCACGGGTACCCATGACCATGCATAATGTCATAAAATTTCTGGTCTTTTACAGAAGCTATATGCTGATAAAACACCAGAACTCAGCAAAAGTTGATTTCTAATTTATATTGGCAGAAGATCAGACTCAGGAAATTTGAGTAAATAAATAATATTTAAGCGTAATACAGACCCTCAAATCAGTTCAACCACCCTCAAAAAAATTGTAATTTACATCTCCTGCAGACTTTACTGTATGCAAATAATCTGATAAGACTGTGTGACAAAACTGTTTATGCTTGTAATACAGTTTCACAAAATTAATGCTCTTTTTACATCAAAAATTCATTTAGGAAAACAAATGCTAATGTTGGAAGACAAACAACTAGCCTGATGTACAGACTCCAGGATGTTTCACAGCAAACTCAATGAAGTCACTGGGATGGGAGCATGAAAACTCCTGACCCTTATTTTTTCATGTATGGCTTAGGATTTACCAGTCCATGTGCATCAGGCAGGCCTAAAGCTTTGCAAGAGATTCACAGGAGCCCCAAGTGAAGTTAATGTAAGTCTGAAAAAGAACACAAGATGTAAGTGGTAATACCTTGTTTCCAAAGACTGTTTTTATATATGAAGATGAACTAATCTCACTTTTTATTTGAAATTTCTACATGTGAACAAAAAGAAAAATTAAGATGTTGGATACTAATGCCTTGGCTCCTCATTCCAGCAAGCCTTCCCCCAGACAGAAACCCACCACCATTCATAAACAAAAAAGTGAAACAAAATCTAATAACAGCTTCCTATTGTGGTCAAGGCCCCAGGTCAGCCACGGGTATTCAAGGGAAGCAGAGGTTCTTTGCATATTGTACACAAAACAGTGGATATGCAGGACTGAAATAAAATAATCAAATTATGGACCACATAGCTGGCAACATCCTTGCTTTGACAGATAGCTCCTCTCCGTACATAGTTTCTCAATGTGCTGTACTCTAGTCTGAGAGCTGGAAGAGAATGACAAATTATTTAGCAGATGTCATTTTCTTAGTCAATGACCTTGGGTTATTTTCAAACCATTGAAAAAAAATTCCTGGTACAGACACAGAACTTTACAGAGAGAAAATGTGAAAGAAGCGATGGTTTGCTCCTGATAAACATGTGAAGCGTTTTGAAATGAGGATGACCAACACATAGTTTTCACACCAAACTGAGAAAGTCTTGATAAAATTAGGATCAGCTTGAAACCCTTGAGAACTCTTAAAAATAAGTGTAAAAGCAGATGTTTTAAGGTAAATTTGAAGTTTTCCTTCTTTTGAGGCAATTTACTTAAGAGATTTGTTATTAATATTTAAAGCTCTAAACCACTCTGGTGTTACACCTGAATTATTCTCATCAGGAAACAAGGCAAAACACAAGGAATACTTATGTGGTGGATACAAGTGGCTGGGTTCTCTTCAAACCTTGGAGCCAGCTCTCAATGGAAAAGCAAGCAAGATGAAGTAGTGTTCTATTTCTGCTAATGCACTTTTCATCTTGGCAACTGAAGGTAAATGTCAGGCTAGAGATTCAAACTCTTGCCATGACTCTAACAAACCATCAGACTTTTCAAGAAAATCAACCTGTTAAGAGGAAATTTTTTCCTCTGATAAAACACCAAACAAACAGAAAAACACAATTAAATTTCCTGTGTATCATGCATGATACAAACTGTTATCTCTGGTGAAGAATGTGTGATTCTGGAGGCTCTACAGAGATCTCATTTTTATCTCTAGATCCTTGTCTTGTAACCAAACCCATTTATCAGTGTTGGCTGAAAGTCAGGACATCTGTTCCTGACAAAATTTTGACATTTCTAACTTCCCATTTCATTCCAAACTGGAAGAAAACCAAGTATTTTTCATGTTTCCTATAAATGCTCTAGAAAATAACAATTCCAGATAAGCATCATGACAGTACCTCTAATTAGGAGAAAAGACATGTTTCTTGTGTCAAATATCAAACTGTTTCATTATCACCTCAAAAAGTGACATTTTGAAATATCTAATTTTCTAGAGCAGTCAATATTTTACATCCACTTCTTACAACTATTTTTTCATGAAATGATATTAAAAATAAAATAGAATAAAGCACTTTGCATCAGAGTGATATGATGCCACTGTGGCATATAAATTACCCTCTGTCACACACATAGAAAAATACATTTTCAACTGTGCATTTTATTACCAAAATAAAGAATTAGCAAATGTGAAACTAAAGACTGGCTTCTCTCTTTTTTCCCCCTAAGTCTGATTTACTCTTATTATCCTAAACAAAAAGGGAATAAAAGCTTTTCCAGTAAGGCATGAGATTTCTGCTTTCTGTCATCTAAGCACTTCTTTCCATGATTTTTTTCAAATCCAAAATTATCTTACAGATATTGCAGTGTTGAAAAGAAAGAACTTAAGTGGAACAAAACTAAAATTATCCTGAAAATGGCCTGTTATAATCAAATTTCATGCTGTAGGAGACTCAAAGCATTGATCCTAGAAGAGAATAGAATGTGTTTATTTCAAAGCAACTCAGACTTCTTTTTGGGTACCCATAAGATAATTCCTGCCTTGGGTAGAAGAGGTCCACATCTATTTCTCAATTTACATCTCATCTGCTCACACACCAGACTACAATAAAACCAAAAGATCCATCCTACAAAAAATGGAAAATCCATATGTCCACTCAATCAAATGTTATGTGCTCTGCCCTAATTTTCTTCTACAGGTTTTCACTGAATCCTCTCCTATTCAGTTTTCCAACACAGTTTACAAACTTCATGCAGACACAGATCTCAGGAGAGCCCTGGAGCCCTGCACTGATGTCATTCAGTAAGGTTTATGATTTCACACAATCACCAAAGTTGGAAGAGACCTCTGGAGATCACCAAGCCCACTGGATGGTCAATCAGTGCAGGACTACACCCATGTTTTTCAAGTACGTCCACAACTGGAGACTCCACAGCCTCTCTGGGTAACCTGTCACAGTGTTCCACCACCATCCCAAGTAAAAGTTTGTTTAAACAAAATTTCCTGCATATCAATTGCTTGCTGCCTCTTGTCCTTTCACTGTACACCACTAAGAATCTCTGCCCACCAGCACTCCCAGGACTCCGTCTACAGTTCAATTTGTCATCATAACAATGTAATCATTGTTAATTTAGTACAAGTGTTGTAAGACTGGGAAATGTTTGGCGCTGGAACTGTTCACATTTTCAGGCTACTCTCTTATCATATCAGTTCTCACCCTTCTCTCATACTACTGTGTGGGAAAACTTGACAGATAAGAATCAACCACTCAATTATTGCTTCAATATATACACAACACGTTTCTGCTTGTGGTCTAACCACCTGCTTTTCTTTTTCTCAACAATTTCTTTCCAACATGATGCCCATAACAGGAATTAATTATACCCTGCTGGACCAAATCATCTCATCCAGCAGCATGCTTTGGACAACCACAAGTATTGAAGCAGGAAGTTTGACAAAAGCCAATGGACAAATGCAGAAAAGCTTGTCAACAGGCACATATTCATGACCCACTCATTTCCTAGACCTTTGTTTTCAACAGAAACAACTGGTCTTACCAGTTCCAAAGGGGATTCTGGTCTTGACAAAGCACTGGTCTCATCTGCTATAACAGAGTTTAGGAGAGCCACAACCCTGATAGTCAACTGATGAGAGGCTAGAGCCCTCCAGCTCCCCAGCTGCACAGGTCTCCTCCTGGTTGAGAAGTGCTACCTGAGTTCACCCACCACCCCAAAATTTTCTGAGCTCACTTTCATTTCGTGCAGATTTAATTTTATCTGCTTTGTCACACTGCAATGCCCACTGGTTTAGACTAGCATTCCACATTTACGCTGCCCACTTATATGTTTCAGCAGTTGCCATATCAAGGCTAATTTCTATGCAAGTTAAGGAACATAACCTGTTTGAGCAGTCCCCTGAATAAAAGCACACCAAGCAGTTTGTCTCCAACTATGGAGGCAACTATTTCTCAGCAGTACAGACATCACACAGTCACAACAAGCACAAGGAAAAGCAAGCACAAGGGATATTACAACACACCACTCTGATCTCCCTTTCACATTACGTCTGTGATCAGGAACTCCTTTGAGTAAGCTCTTTACTTTGAGCTATAGAGAAGTCTTACTTCCAAATAAGCAATTCCCTGCCACTGCAGGAAAGCATCTCTCATTAGCCCAGGCAGTTTAGCTTGTTTGTACCATTTCAAGGGTAGACAGTATTGGTACAAAAGCAGTTTAAAGTTCTGTCAAACACCATAGGAAAGTAAAAACTGAGAATAGTCTTCATTTCCACTCACTTCTCAGTGAAAAGATAGGAGTCCCATGGACATAGTAACAGTCCCAATGAAAGTTCAGGTATCTGAACTTTCTCTATGCCCTATAGAACTGAATTCAGTCAGGCAAAAGCAGTGCAACGAGATCCTAATGCTGAAGTGAGGATTTCAGCATCATTTCTATTAAGCCTTTTTCTCTTTCTGCTTGTGAAACTAAAAATACTAAGTTTATCTCCATGAGGACGGCAAATGGGCAGTGAATAGATTTGATGACACCACATGTTACGTTATTTCACTACTGATAAAAATAGAGCTACTAGGTTTTGCAAATGATAGATAAACACTACTGCAAGTACAGATACTCAAATAGCCTCAAGAATGCAAGATTTTATGCCAATGAACACATTCCAAGCTCTAACCTCTGTTTCTGCGAAAAGGTTCACTGTCAGGTAGATTTATTTTTTTAATATAGTACTATAGGTTATTGCCCTCATCCATACAGAAGAAACCAATACAGCAAAGATATTATTAAAAGGAAGCTTCTACTGCACTTGAACTGAGAAAAAATGCAAGTGGTTTAGGGATCTTGCTTTAACTATCCAGTGTGACCTGTGAGTGTAAAGAAGGCTTTTCATCACTTCAGACCAAACTTTAATGTGCATCATTTATAATATTAAAATGAACTTTAGGTTAGTGAACCTGAAAGATACTTCATTAATACAAGGTAGTCTGGAGACCCTTAGCATTTCATTCCTCCCTGTGCAAAACATAACTTGGAATAATGGCCAATACACATAACATGGTTAACTGGATGTTACACTCCTTCACAATTCTTAAATTTTCTTAGTAATTGTACAATTATCTTAAGAGTTGAAATTTGATCGTGCTACATCAATAATAGATGAGGTTTTACAATTGCTTAGACATTTTAAAGCTTAACAACAGCAGAATTTGCTATTAAGAGAGGTATTAACTATGTAGGAAAAAAAATACAGTTTATTCTCTGGTTTTTGTGCAGAAGTCACAACTTTGTGTTACAGGTCCACTTAAAAACAATCTCCTAGATTACAACTCACAGTGCTAAATAGTCCAGTTCTCTCACCCTGGCTGCAACTTGACTACTTCAGAATAACCAGAAAGGCATCACCAGAAACTGTTGGATGCCATGGGGTGTAGAGTTAGTCTTCTGTAAGGACTATGTGCTAAGAACACTTCCTCCCAGAGGATCGAAGTTCTCAGGCCATCTGATTGTCAGAAACTTTGCTCACCTTACAGCAAGACATTAGTGATTCCTCCTGTTTCAAATTATCAGAGATCCACATGTTTCATGATCAGAGACCCTTCCTTTCCCTTTGACCTGGGTGTCCCCCAAAATCTGTAAGTGCCCAGCAAGTGAAGGATGTCACTCTGGCAAGAGACACAAAGCAATGCAGGTGTTAGATCAACAACTCCAAGGAATTGTTGATACACATTATATGCATGTGACTGTCCATAAGCCATCAACTACAGTCTTAAGCATACATCACTTACAAAAGTGACATAGTTTTATGCTGTAATTTTAACTTTCTTCTCAAAACTCCAAGACCAACTTGAGACAGGCACAGAAACACCAAATGCTAATAAACTGCCAACCTACTGCAGGCATCGGATATTTAACAACTTGAGAAAAAAGAACAAACCTCCCCTGACAAAATACGGTCAAATAAACATTGTTCAGCTCAAGGATCAACCCTGTTGACAGAAACAGAGATAGATTTAAGGGAACAGAATACCCCAAATATTAATTTACTCAATATTTTTTGTATAAGACACTGGTCTGCAGATGTGTAGAAAGGGGCAGCACACCAGAAACTCTTATTTTTCCAAGAACAAATCCTTGGCAAATGCCTGTTAATCAGTGACAGAGGCAGAAGTACAAACAGCAGAAACAGACACAGGTAATTTGGATCCAATTGCGTGGTTACAGGAATCAAGGCAGGAACCAAATTAGAATTGCTACCAGGAACTGGAACTGCATTGAGACAAAACCCCACCAACAGTGGCTCTGCCTCAGTAATAGGTTCCCAGCACCCATTAGTGACCTGTCACTGAAACCCCTCCATTGGCAGAGCTGTGGTTTAGCTGTCACACTTCTCTCACATGGATATTTCAGGAATCACTTTTAATGACATTGTCTTCTGGAGCTCAGCATGCATTTTCCATTTAACTCCTAATTTTAAGATCGACACCAATGCACATCTGTAAATGGCCCTACACGAAGGACATTCAAATAGTGTGGATTTTATCCACTCCACCTTTCAAAGGAACACTCTAAGCCTACGTGTGAGCACACAACTACATCACACAACAGATGTGCACCAGCCAGCACAGGACCAATGTGTGTGAGTGGACACTGCACTGCTCTGAGCTGGTAAGACAGACAGGCCAAGACAGACAACAGCTCTCCAGGAAAAACAATCATTTTTTTGGAAAGTGTTAGTCAGCAAGTGTTAGTGGCTGAAGCTCAACCCTGCAACCCTAGGAAACAAAAAGTGGTTATATAAACAAAAAAATAAATGACAGAAAATTAGTAACTTAAACACAGAGAAATGGATAGTACGATCAGCAAGATATAAATGCATTTTAAAGCTGCTTACTGCTATGGCTCTATTGTTACTTTTTAAAGCTAAATTGGTTTAAAGTTAAAAAGAAATAGGTTTTTTAGGTATTTTCTTTCCAGAGTCTGTCTTTTCATACAAGTTAGTAATTTCAACATCCTATTCAATTTTGCCAGAATTAAGCATTTAGTAAATAGCAGTCAAGCAAAAAGAAAAAGCCCTACATATCATCTTATGAAAAAAATTATAAAAAAAGTAAAGAAAGAACTAAGAAAGTTATTGTCAGAACTCACGCATCCACTTACAAATGAATTACACCTGCATGATCTGATTTTGCCTAACACACAGGGAAGTAAGCAAAAAATCTATACATATTACAGCCTAGGAAAAGGTTTTGACAGAAATAACCATCAATGCCCCACTCAACCTCTCCAGATGAGGTTTTGGGCTGTTGGAAGTACAGCAAGTTTGTACATTCGCTTCCAAAATTCGTATCCTGTCTAGCCTCTTTCTCGTTGTAAAAAAGCCCTACTGATACTAGATGTCCAAGGGAGTACAAAAATCAAATTTGTATGTATACACTACACACCAGAAACACTTGTAAGACTTGTATTGTCATCCAAGTGAATTTTTATAGTTAGCAAAAAAATATATATACACACATGGCCATACAGTCATTGCATCATGTCACCCAGATCTACTGTGTCATACTAAATTAAAATCAGCATAGGTTACCTTTGAGACTGAATTATCATTACAAAAATAAATTTTCATATAAAAGCCATGAATTTCCATATGCTCAATGTCTATACTATCTTGATCAGAGTAATAGTAAATAATGTGGCTGGCTCAGTTCAAGTCAGTGCAGCTGCTATATATAATCAAGTTCTCTCTGACCTTATGAGCCATTCCATCAACTGCAGAATATCAGCATCACCTTTGAGAACTGCTCCCCATCACAGCCAGATTACAATAAAAGCAGAATAAGCTTAGTTTGCTGATTCATGGCATGATTTCATTACATCTGAGCCCAAACGGCTGCTTACAAGATGAGGGAAATAAAATATAGTGCAACCACAGTGCAAAGATGAAATACTAGTAACTTCAATAGATGAGCCAAGTGTAAAGAAAGCAGTAATATCAGACTACTTGACACAGAAGATTGCTAGACCACATCAGAAATCTGTTTAGTCAGGAATCATTTTGGAGGATTCAGTCAACTTCTGCTTTGAGAGAAGTCTCTAAAACAGAAGTGTTATCCTCTTGCTTTGTGTCCAACAGAACGCTGCTGAGTGAATACTGCCCTTGTGTAAGCACACACTCCTCACAGAGGACATGCTTAGGAGTTCAGGAGAGGATGCTGCTTCTGAGCAGTGAGGTCTAGCACAGAGGGAGAAGAGCCATGTTATCCCACAAACAAAAGAAGAAAAATTGTATTTGCCCAGAATAACAGGTGTTTCTTTATTTTTTTAGGCCAAACAAAACTACAATACCCTGCTATTAGTAAGACCAGTTTCAATTCAGCTTTAACCTGTCTTTCTCACACTAGAGCTGGAAAGGATCCAGGAAGACAGAGACTTATACATTACCTGAAGGCATTGTACAGAACAGAGGGTGTCCTTAATTGCTTATATGCTTTTAAAAAAAGTAGTAAGACATACAAAACGGATACATACTATGGGGAGATATGTTCCCACACGACTCACTGCACCGCTAAACTTCCACCATCTTCCAAATTACTAGGTAATACTATCTTTGTGCTTAGCTATTGTAATTTTCTAAAATGCACTTTGTGTTTAAAGAAAGAGATGAATGAGAAGGAAGGGAAAAGAGAAAAGGCTGTTAAAGAATGTCAACATCTTTTTACATCTGTAACTATGATAATCTCAGCAGACACATCCACTAAATCTCACGGCTATGAGATTATACCTCAGACCAAACCTTATTTCAGAGCACTCATCATCATCAGACTCACTTGCTGAGGCAGCTGAACATACAAATACTATTCTAATCTACCTTCGCATTTCATTCAAGAGGGCTGGTCAGGCATAGCAGGACAAGGAAATGAATAAAAAGTAACTCACTTGAAAAGAGAAAAAAAATTAAGAAGTGTCTAGATTATTTTCTTGGCTTGGTTAGCTGATTCACCAAACCAGTAACAAACAACAACAACAACAACAAAAATTCCTGTAGGATTAATTCTGTACATAATACGTGTATATGTAAAGAACAAAATTTCCAAGTTCTATCATTTCAGTTCCACCTGCAAGTATGTACACACTAATACATATGTATATAGAATATAAACATATGTATCAACTTGCAGCATTGCAAGTAGTATCCCTCAAACACATCAAGAACTTTGTAAGCAAAGACAGGTGAAATCCAACTACCCCAAACTGTATTTCTTACTATTGTGAGGATTCATGAAGTTAGTAACCCTTCCTGTGAAGCAGAGGAATAAACTCCAGCAGCCTAGCAGTCAGCTGCTATGAAGCAGTCTGAAAATAATGGATATAAAACACAAAACCAGATTCTTAACACCTTGTGTCTGCTACCAGTGTATAGAATTACAAGAGCACCTGTATTAGAGTTAAGGTATTTTCCAAAAAAAAAATACATTGATGTCACAATACTACAGTACAGTCATAGATCTAAAATAAACCTGCAAGTTTTTAAAATGGGTTACAGAACCTATATTTATTTTTTCTTTAGCTGCTACCGCTGCAACTGCTAAGCATCCGCAAGAGCATGTTGCAGGATGCAGCACATTCATCAGTCATCCACAACTTGAGTTAAAAAAAAATCCCACGTTTTAATACGGAGAAGAAAGAAAAAAAATCAATTTTAAAGACATTCCTCTCTTCCCCCTTTTCAATCATGTATAACTGAAGACCTTTAATTGATGATGTGCATGAAGGATTTCTGTAGCTCCCAACAACCAAAGCATAGAAATCTGGAAAAACCAATTAACCATAGGCAATAATAAAACTTGTTCATTCCCCCATTCAAAGTCATACACAATCCCCCTGCTTTCATCAGATCCAGTTGCTTTCGCTCCGCCTGCTTTAATAAAATGCTATACATGAAAATCACTGTTGCACCATGATGCGTGGATTAATCCCACACAAAACAGCCTGATCCTACTCTCACAGCACAGTTTTGAAATTGATTTTGACTTTAAAAGGAAAAAACACACACCTAAGTAATTGTTAATAAAACATCTTTGGAGGTCTCTCACCTACAATCAGGTTAGCAGAACACATTTCTAGATATAAATTTCAAAATCAGTCTAATGAATACAAGAGAATTTTTTAAATACTGGTTTCCTCATCTGTATGTATAACGAACACTTAAAAATATAATTCATGGCAAAATTAAACATTATTTTAAATTCTGAAGAAAAATAACAAGAGTAAGTGCATACAAACTACTACACAATCAGAGTAGCTTCTACAATGCTAACAACAGCCACAACAGTATTAGCAGAAATGTGAGTTTAACTTGAGGCTGAAACTCTCTCTCGACTAACTGTTCCTCCATCAAAACACAGTCCTGCTGTGATGCATACTGCAGTTCGGATGACAAGAGATGCAATATCATGCACTCACTTTCAACACTCAAAAGTACACATCATACAGATTGTAAAAAATAAAAAAAAAAACATAATCTAAACACTTGTACTCATTACTCCAGTTGTAATTACACTGCAGTATTTAACTCAATTGTTTCAATTAACTTTTCACAACCTCAGATTTTCAGGCAGATGACAACTTTTGCTGTCTTGTTCACTAAATCTGTAAAGCAACACAGAAGATAACAACAGCCCATGACAGCTTATTTTTCAAAACAAGTATGGTCCTCTCAACAAATCTAGGAATACAGGCAAGTTCTAGCCAGGGAGAGGGAATACTTAGGAAATTTGAAGTGGTACCTGGCAGATGAGCTGTTTTATAATTTTTGAAGTATCTTTACAGCCCTTCTCTGGCATGTAGTAACTACCGGTCCTCCTGTAACTCCCTTCACTACCCTAATAGCATGCCTAAGAAGACAACGCTGAGAACACGTAGGTGTTGGCATAAGGAATCGTTCTTTTGTTCTCTGCTGCTGAGGGAGCAGCACCTTTGTCATGCGGCGCAGCAGCGTGCTCCAGCGAGCACCCGCCTGGCTTCAGCCTGACAGGCGGCCCCTGCCCAGCACCCGCACGGAAACACTCACAGAAAACACAGCCGCTGCTCACCTTGTGATTAAGTACACATACATACATGTTTATGTACTTGTGAAACGTGGTTTATGAGTTCAGCAGCCTCGGAGAACGGTGAGTTTGGTTCAGGGATGAACAGCGTCTGGCGCGTTTCATCCCTGAGCTTCCACATCCTGGCAGCCCCAGGAGTGCTCAGATGCTCGGCACGGACCGCTCACTGATACCATCTGCCCTGGCCACGCAGAGCTCTGCTCAGCCCGCTGCCCCGGGCTGTCCTCACCGAGAGCTGTCCCTTCCCACCTGAGCCCCCCGGCTGAACCCGCCGCCGCTCCCGGCCGCGCAGGGCACTCGGCGCGGGCTCCGCTGCGGAGAGCGGCCCTGCGCCGGGGCACGGCAAACTCTCCTGCCGGGACCGCTGCCCGCCGCGGCCCGTCGCACCGCTCTTCTCGCCGAGCTCCCGGGAGGGGGCGGACAGGACCCCGGCGGGTGGCGGGCAGGCGCCCCGGTCCGCACGGGTGCCGGAGGGCCCTTCTCCCCGCCCGCCGCGGCCGGCGCAGGTGGCGGGAGGGCTGCGCCCATTCCCGGGCAGACCTCGCCTCCTAGTGCCCGCGCCGGGCCGCGCTGCAGGCAGCGGGAATGGCGCGCCGGCTGCCTCTCGAACCCCTCCACCTTCCTGCATCGGGCCCGCTACGTGACCGAGCGAGGGACAGGGATAACGCAAGAGCCGGTGAGGCCGGCAGAAGCGGCGGCGGGGGAAGACGCTGGGCTGACACGGCTCCCCGGCTGCCCCTGGGCCCGCCCAGCCCAGCCAAGCCCGGGGCGGCGCGAGGGGCTCGGCGTTACCTTTCGAACAGCAGCCGGATCATGAAGATGCAGAAGGCCAGGGGGAAGACGAGGTAGAGGTCCTCCGCCTGTGGGAAGGCGGCTTCCTCCGTGCTCTGCAGGTCCGCCCAGGTGACGTTGTGCGGCAGCCAGAACCGCTCGTTCCAGAACCAGGCGAGGATCCCTGCCATCTTTGCTTTGTCTGCCGCGGCGCCCCTCGCTCCGCTCCGCTCCGCCCGCGGCGAGGCGCGTGTGAGCGGCTGCCGGGAGAGAGGAGGATGGAGGCGTGTGTCAGCCCCGCAGCCGCGGATGATGCTGCCGAGCGCCGCCGTGCAGGTTCCCCCGCCCGGCGGGGGCAGCGGCCGCCCCGCCTGTCGCACGGCCGCGCCGGCACCCATTGGCCCGCCGCCGCCCGGGGCCCGCCGGGCGGTCCGGAGCCGCCTTCCCCCGCCCTTTCCCAGCCGAAAGACCGCACCGTAGCCTGAAACCGAAGTGGCGCGACCCGAGCGACAGGGACCCTGTCGCGGGGGCACTCACCGCGGCCGAGGCCGGCGGCAGCAGCGCTGCGCCCACCGGGCACAGCCTCCGCCCCAGCGCCGGCCGGGGCCCGCCGCCTCGGCGGCTCCGCTCCGTGTCACCCACCCGCGCTTTCGCCGCCCGGCCGGGCCCCGGCAACCTGCAAGGGCTGTGGCCCGATTGGAGTAGGCGGGTGGCGGCAGTGAAAAGCCCTGTGTGAGTTCCGCACAGCCACACGGGCCGGGGTCAGCTCCCGCAGTCCGCTCCCCGAGAGTGACCCCTGCCCCGGCTGCTGCCGGCCCTCTCGGCTGAGGGAACGGGAACGGGACTGTCCCGCCTGGAAGGACCCTCGAACATTCAATGACTTTACTGTGAGCTTTGCGGGTACAGCCATCAGCTGTACATGTAGCATGTAAAAGCGTCAGAAAGCACACAACTCATCAGCAACGAGATTGAGGTTAGGACTTAAGTTTTGCACTCCTGGCTAAAGAAAACCTTTTTCGTTTTACATAATTCTTTACCTCTGATTCCTTATCTCATTGCCATGTCTTCCTAGAGATACATTGTGAGAGGAAAACTGCAATTGATTCCACTAAACTTTGCAGCAGGCTTTAGTATAGCTATAGCCACAGACTGCTCACGTGGTGGTCCCAGCACACACAAAATTGCTTGAAATAGTAGCCCCTGTAACATCACTGTTTTTCTGCCCTGCCTCAGTTTATTTTAGATGGCTTCTGTTTTCTTCACTGTGTCATCATTCTTTCCATCAGGCCATTGAATACTGACACACAGACCTCTGCACATGCCATACTTCAGAGTTTTATCATCATGCTTTTATGTTTTGTGCTAACTTGCTCTTTTCACCCCACTGGCTCTGTTTGCCCTTCCTGAAAAATTAATTGCACAGGTCCTCATGTCTGTGCTGACATTTCTGTGCTGAATAAAATCATAAATCAATCAAAATGCTGTGGAAAATGCCACATCAATTTAAAGGAAGCAAACAATTTCTGTATCTGGAGATAATTTCCATCTAGGACATTTCAGGGAAGTTTCAGGAAATACTTTGGCAGGATGGCTGATGAGCCATGCAGGTAAATCTGCCAGTGAATGTTTCTGTTTTATTGATGAGACAATTTCCTAAGTGTCTGTGTTATTATTCAAATTCAGTCCTTGTGGTTGCTTCTCGGGGAGAGAGTACAGACACCTAGTCCTTCAAATTGTCTGGAATAAAGTGTGAGTTCTAGCACCGTTGCCAGATCTGCCTGGCCCCATCTCTTCCTTCACTTTGTATCAAGATTCTTCTCTGACGTGAGCTGTCAAAATCCAGGGCTTTGCTGTAATTTCAGTTCAGAGGAAAGCAGACCATTAGTTCCACACCCCTAATGAAGCTTTCCTCACATAAAAATAAGATTTTCTGAGCATAAGGAAACATTTCTTCACTCAAATAGTCGACTCCTTTTATCCAGTACCAAAAACTGCCTATCCTTCTTCCTTCCAACTTCTCTGCCTTGTTCTCACAGTCAAACTTCACCCCTCTCCCAGCTGACCTAGAGCTCCCCTAGAATTTCCCCTGGGAGCATATCTTTCAGCACATTCTCACAAATACCTGAGCTGGCTCCTGCACATACTCCTATGCCTCTCAAATCAGCCAGATCATTCCATTTTCTGAGCGGACGTGCATATGTGAGTTTTAGATGGAGGCATGAGGGCCCCTCCTCAGAATGACCTCACAAGCATCATCTTTGAAATCTGATTGTAAGTTCTTTAGATATAATTTTAATATCTATAAATACACTGATAATCATTTACTTCATTATACTTGTGTTTAAGGCAGAGGTATTTTTAATCAGAAAATCGGTATCATTATCCCACAGCTGAAGGTGACCTGTCTCTTTGCAGCCTATTTCAATATTCCAATCAGTTTAGAAGTACATTCAATATTTATGTCTCATTCCAATAAAGTAGTTATTTCCCAGTCAGTACTGAGACTCACAGGTGCTGCTGCTTAGCTTTGCTTATGTACAGATAATTAAAGATCTTTGCAAAATGAACCTAGCAACAATAATAATGTGATGATGCATGAAGGGTTAATTCCTGCTGAACAATTAGTGTAATTGACTTTTGTGTCAGACTAAAATTATGTTAGGACAATAGATCTGTAGGCGTATCTGAAAATGAATGACAGTTTGGAAATGTTTGGAAGGATGACCAATTAAAAGCTTTTAATTGAATTCAAACTGTAGCTGTAGCCAAGATATGACTATGGAATAAGAATGCCTGAATATTGTGTTTGAAGGGAGATATTGCTACCGTGTTTTTCTTTCCTGTCCCCTAAAGTTGTAATATCACAAAATGGAGCCCAAAACTTTAAAAACTGTGGTCTCATATCTTGAAGGAACTTAATCCAAGATAGTGGTAAAACTTGGCTGTAAAAGAAGGTGAAGGGCTGAAACTAAGACTGGTTCCTCAAAAGCCCAGCCTGGGCACTTTGTACTTACTAGAAAGAGTTAGTAATAGCTAAACAGAAACAGACACACAGATTCCCCAGAAGTTACCGAATTTATGTTACCATTCCAAAAAGGAAAAGAGAAGACTGACAACCTACACACTGCTAGTTCAAGACCTTGAGCCATATTGCTGGCCACCTGGAGGGGTTTGCCTACCAAAACGGGAAAAAGCTGCAGAAAAAACCTCTTGATTTTAAAGGATTGCTGAAGATTTGAAAGCAATCAGCCAATTTATTTTTTAAAATCTCATTTAGTCTACTAAAGCATCAGGCTTGCACATAGACAACTGTGATAAGACTCTGGACGAGTCCTTTTAATGAACTGGGTAGTACAGGTGCCAATAACACAATCCACTGAGATTTCTTGTTATTCAAATCTGAACTGCATTGTTCCTAAGCAGAAGAGATGGCTACAGTTGATATTTATAAAAGCGTTGGTGCCAGTCCCATTTCCAGAGGTCAGTATCATCAGGCTGCTAATGATGTGCCAAGCAGAAAGGCCAAGAATTGCCTGGGTGTTGTATGACTGCTCTGTGCCCTCCTGGGGAAGATGAAGGACCATGGGCACAGGGGAAGTGGAAATACAAGTCGTGGCAATGAGCTGTGATTCTTCTAACATGTCTTCTACCTGCTGGTCCTGGCGGTTTTGTGGTCCCTTCTAGCTTCTTGGGCTACTAGTTTTGCCAGATTTTCTAATAATTTCACCTAAAAATCACACTAACAGAGCAGCAATCTTCATTACAAAAGCTGTGTCACATCAGTCCTGACTCCTGTGTGGGGTTGTATTAGCTTGAAGAGACCAGTCTGGCTTTACCCGATTGCCAAACAACATGCCCTGAATTCAAATCACTAGCAGAGCTCTGTGTAATAGCACTTTAAATACAGCAATACAGAGATGTCCCCAGGTTACATCAATTCTCAGCCTTCCAAAAGTTTTATCTTGGCAGACAAGCAAGTTTTGTCACTTGGGAAGACATGCCATGGTAATTAGTTTGGCTGCCTGGAAAGATATGTGGACAAATAGACCTAGCTGAAAGAAAGGTTTACAAGACTTGGGATGGTTTTACTTTGTGCTGGGCTCCAATTAAAGTCAAGAGCTGAAGCACAACTGCCCAATGAGGATGGTTCAGAAGGAGAGGAGGATGCAGGGATTGCCTGAGTCAGTATGTCTCTATGCTTCATTTGTCTTCATTATTCACTTTGATTTGGCTTCCTGCTCTAGATTTCTAAAGAAAGTGTGCCAAAATGTAAGTCCTAATTATGATACCATCATAGTTCATGTGAATGCAATGTTGCTTAACTGCCCAAATATATTCTACACTGAACTAGGCCCACTCAAACTATAGTAAGAATAGTCAGTCTTCCATACCAATTTTAAATAAATCATCCTGAAAAAAACCTTGTAATGAGGTTTGCACAACTCTGAGTAAAGACAGGCAGCTGGAAAAAGTGCCAGTTTTATCTTAAACTAGATACACTGCGTCACATTTCAACTGGCCCTTCAGAAACACCTACTTCATGCCTATTCATGTGGCCAGGTTTGGGCTATAGAGTCACATTAGAATTACCTTAGTAAGAGACCTCTAATTTTACTTAGAAAGGATCTTTCACACCTGCATGACATCAAAATTTACTGTATACTGTGGGCATCTTGTTTCCCCAGCATCCAGACACACTTTGCAGGATCACAGACTTTCAGTAGCCAGACCTTGCCTCCAATGCTCAGTGAAATCTGGGCTCTGACAAACCACGCTGCTGTGCCTGACTTGCCAGTGAGCATGCAATCTGGAGTCTGTGCCAGCTTTGTGTCAGCTCTGAGGGGACAGACAATACCTGACTCTCCATGCAATGAGAGCTCTAATCTAGCATAAAAAGTCAGCTACTACAGTGCTGACCTGTCATATCATTTACAGGGAATGTGCATTGTCAGTGTGAGCTTCTGTGAGATCAGTATCTCCCATCTCGTGGCTGCAAGCTGTGTTCCAGTCCTGGCAGCCTGGGAGTCATTTGCTGTCTTATTAAGCCACAGTCCTCAAAACTCCAGAAATTACTCTCACAACTAAATTTTCTTATTTTCTAGTCATTTTCAGACAGCTTCCAAGGGAATTACATCCTGCCCAGAGGAACATTCACCTAGTCATCTCAGATTTTTCTTCAAAGCTCATTTAACATCACTGTCACAATGTCATCTGGTAGTTACTCGGTAATAGTTTGTGTTCATATCTGGATGAAGCCAATGCTATTTAGTGTTTGGTTTTAAGACCCCATCTAGATATAAATTATATTTGCCTAGGAGCTAGGGGACAGTTAACAAGATGGCAATAAATCTGTATTTTCTTACCACAGATTTAAATATCTTCCTTATGAATTTCATTATACTTATGTCACAGCTGTACAGAATTTTATTTTCACCCAAAATATACATTTGGATTGACTGAAAATATTGCTAAATTAATGCTGAATTGATTAAATTAGCATTTTGTGTTCCACAAATTATCACATTTATTTTCTGATGTCTTTAAACCAAAGCATCCATTTTTTGTTTCATAATGACATTGCAAGAATAAGGTTATTTCATTTTTTATGTGACTTGGAAGTAAAATATAAATCAAAGGACTGGGTAAAATCAGAAACACCATAATTGATACAAGCTTATCTTTAAAGCTCTAGATAGTAATTAAAGATTTCCTTAGCTATACTGATTGTGTCAAAATTCTCAAGATTACAGGTCACACACTGTTGCACTTAAATCAGTTAAGTGGAAAAGATACCAGAAAGCTGAAGGGATAACTCAATGGGCCACACTCCCTGCTGGTGGCACTGTTTATGTTCTGTGGGGAGTGTGTCCTGTAAATACGGCCCCAACTCCACAAATGGAAGCTGACCATCTTATCTCCTCCCTCTGATACAGACCAGAGCTATTATGGGCACTGACACAGTAGATTAGCTAGGCATGGCTTAAGCATTTTCTGAGTTGGAAATATAATATAATATAATATAATATAATATAATATAATATAATATAATATAATATAATATAATATAATATAATATAATATAATATAATATAATATAATATAATATTCTGTTCTCTCTGGACTTGAGGAGCGGCAAAACCAGAGAAGAACACTTCTTTTCCCAACTTTGTTTTAACCCCAGCATGTGGGTTTTTTTTAGAAGTTCATGGGGGATAACTAATCAACAGAAAAATGAGAGTACCTTCATCCCAGCTTTATTCCTCCCATGAAAACAAAAAGCACCAAAACTGTCTGCTGGGTCATGTGTATAGGAACTATATTATTACACAAAACATTATATATACACCTTGATTTAAATGTTGCATGTAGTCTTCAACCAGTGTCATCATTTTATGTCTTCCTGTGGGAACACTCCTCCAATTAGAGTCTGCAGCCCATTTGTATTCTTCAGAGCCTTTGTCTCCCTCTTGATACACAAAGCTGCCATCCACCCTCCAAATGAGCTGGTCAACCCAGGCTAAATCTGCTTTGTGTCCAGGCACAGCAAAATGGACACAGAGGCAAAATCTGTTCAGGGATTTATCTTTCCTTCAATTTATTCTCATCCACAGTGCCATTTTTTGGATAAATAGTGGCTTAGCTGTTTAGTGTTTTTGACAAAAAAGGTGCAAAGATTTATAAATGTGAGTTCCAGTGTCCAGGAGGCAAGGTGAGGGGGTGGTTCACCCTCACATTTTCTTGCTGTGTACAGAAATAGGAAGAAATAGGAAGCCTTCATAATGTAATATAAATATGAGTAAAAATGAGAACATTGTGTTTTTGCAATAGCCCAGTAGATCTTCTCATCTGGAAGGATAGATCTAGAGGAATCCAAATGAATTTATCCTGAAATCCAAGACAGCTAAATTAAATAGGAGTACTCTGAACCAAGAAAATGAAGGTAGCTCAACATATCAATTAACACTGGGAGAGTTTCCTTTAAAAAATTCCCCAACGTTTCAGTCAATGCAATGACTTTTTCTTGGAAAGGATATTCCATAGGGAAAAATGGAATAACTTAATTTAAATCATAATCTTTGAACTAGCATTCTCATCACTGTCATTATTTGCTATTGTTTATCAATAAAAGAGACTTTCATTTACTAAAACCCTAATTAATTAAACCTCAGGAAGAAAATGCTGCTTCTAGAAATAAGAACTCATCACAGAAACAAATGAAATAATGCAAACCACAATGCATTCATTTCAAACAGTGCACTTGGGATATCAGCAGAGGATGAAGATGAAGCTGACTTGGCACCAAAATATTGGCAGGGGGAGTAGGAAAGGGAGTTACAGGGACAGTTTGAATAAGGTAAATACTATCTTTCTTTATCCTGTTGCACCTTCCAGTGGATTTGATCACCAAGTACAAGTTACTTTTGTTCTGCCCTCGGGAAGAGAAACACTGACATTATTACAGCTGAGCCCACATCTCTTCAACGAGGTCAGTGCTCTCCAGTCTTGCCACAACCAGTTCAGGTTCTTCAGTCTTCTTTTTTGGAGCTCAGTTTGGGCTGCTCGAGGTGTGCTGTGGCCCTTACAAATGAGGAACAGAGCTGCTGCTTCACTTGTGGAATAAGATGTGCCTGCACCATAGCAAACTTTTTCAGGAAATGACAGAGCAAGGCAGGCAGTGTCCCGTAGCTACATGATTTCAAACACAAAAACTCTTCGTATGAGCTGCAGTTAAGCAGAGTGAGACACACAGAGATGCAATGAATGCCAAAATATACCACCCCCACCCCCATCAATTTGCCTGTCTTTAAATGAACGCCACTTACTTAAAACACATTAATGTTGTATTATGCTTTTCAAGTGCTCTAGAGGACAGCTTGGGGTTCAGGCTACTGCACAGTGGGGAGAGGATGGGCACAGTTCTACCATTTTAATGAAAATATTGTGTAGTTTCTACCTTGATTTTTCACTGAAAAGCGAAATAAAAGCTCTCTGGCATGTTATTTTCTGTCAAATGCTGTGTCACATGAGTGTTTATGTCCTGTTTGAAGTCCGTCAGCAGGTACAGTCACAAGACAACTGCTATAATCCTCTGCTTGTTCCAGTATGTATGCAAGATTTTCCATGTGCCATAACAGCGTGTTTGATGCATTTATTTCACTACAATAATATTCCATAAATCAGTCTGAATGCAGAGTGTCCAGACAAACTCTTGGGATTAAACCCTCAACACACATCTTGCAAGGTTTATACGCTATAGGATATTGACTCAGGCTCTGTAGTGTTATAAAATGTACAAAAATCCCACTTCATAAAAACAAGTATTTTGTCAGTATGTAAATATTCAAGTTTTAATGACTTTTAAAATTAAAGGAAATATAGTAAACTAGGAAAGTCTTTCCTGCCTTTCTTTCGGTAAATTTAGTTTATTGTGTTGAATTGTGTTTCACCAAACTAATTACATGATATAGAACAAATTGAGGAGGAATCAAGGGATCATAACACTGAGCACTAAACAAAGTGCAAGCATCTTCAAGGATGGGCTGAGCTAATGACAGTGTGGATAGCCACCATGTGAGGGAGCACTTAATGTCAATTTGTCAACTCCTTTTAACCACACTTGGCAGTTACAATTTTTTCCTTTTATTTTACTCCACCAATCAGTAACTGTAAAAAGACCAGCTGCCAGTGCTTTGCAGGTGTTCTTTTGTAACAAGATAACATAAATTAGGTATTTAAATCTGTAATTGCTGTTTATTTCCTTGACTTTTTGTATCAACAATTTCTTAATGCTTTCTTTCTGCAGACTTTTTATTAGCTCCTAAGCCATTTGTTCTTTCTCACTTGTCTGCCTCTCTTCTGTTCTTTCCTGCGACATGGTCATCTTCCCACTCACTTGTTATTCAAACTCAATGTTCAGTAAATGTAAGCCATGAAAATATGTATCTTTTTACTGCAGTATTATTTGAATCAGTTACTGTGTTTATTAGTGCACTCACAAAATTATGATGTTCTGTTTGACTTCATGCTGATTTGATTACTAGATTATCCTAGGAACCAAAAGAAACCAGCAGAGTGTAGAGGTAGAGGCTGTTTTAAATAGGAATTAGGAGGGTACTAAAATATGTTTTTAAAATCTCTCACCAAGAAATATTGAAGATAGTTGTCATGTTTACCAAAACATTCTCAGTGTTTAGTCATCCCATAAGTCAGCAAGGCAAATATGAGCAAGGATACATCTAATACGGATTGGATGTGAAACAATATTACCAGATTTTCAATTTTAGGACGGGAAAATGTACCAAACATAAGGAATGCACATTGCCAAGAAGAAAAATTGATCTGTGTTTTTTAAAATCTCATCTTTAATTCTTTGTCTACCTCAGCATTTGCTGTCAATTCTGCAAAAAGCTGAGGTAACAGAGAAAAAGAGTGACTGAAAGGTGCATGAGAAACACCCTCAGCTGCAGAATTTTGTTGCCACTGACTTCAGGGGAGCAGGAAGCAGCACTAACAGAAGCCTGAACTCTGATGGTGAGTCTGCTTGACTCGAGGATCAGGTGAAGCAGACATAAAGGGAACTGCACCTGACAATAAATGATTTAAGGATGATAAGGCTCCTGTCTGCCTGGAAGGAGTAGAGAGCAGTGGCTTGTCTACAGCACAGCACTTACCTTAAGCAATACTTCATATGCTATTTCCCAACCTAGCAGCTAAAAGCACTATAAAAATGACTTGTGGAGCCATGACCCAAGAATGAGATTTGCTAGTAGAACAGCCACTGAATGCCCCACTTTGGGTTGGCCATGTCATAATACTGGGTGACAGCTGACAGTATGTCTGTGTTACCTGTACAGAAACACTGTAAATGGAAAGCAGATCCACCTTTTGCTAACAGTTAACTGTTCCACGGTCATTACAGAAATGACCATGAGTACCACGGTATTTTCCAACAATCTGTTAATAGCAAGTTTCTTTTCATCTTGTCTGCTGCTGTTGACACATATCAGGATGGATATTAAAGAAAAGATTCTTAACAATCTTTGCTTCCCAGGCTAGCCATTAAAGGCCTTTTTAAAAAAGTAACTTGAAGATACTTTGGTGGTTTTACAAGCAGGACAAATGCATCTCTGTATATGGCTCAAACTACATAGCTATGCCAATTAAATGCCACTATTCTTCCCCTGGTACAGGAACCAATCTATGCCAAAGACCAACTGTCTAGCAGCTTTGACTTCTGAGTTCACTATTTTCCTAAGCTTAATATTCCAAATCCTTAAATCCTGTGACTTTCTACTTTTTATATAATTCCATTTTATACATATGACTCTACAGCTGCTTCCCAGCACTGATCTAATCCTATCAATTTTGCCTATTAAGTCACTAGATGTATTTCCTTCTACAGACCTACTATAGTGAGATGGTGAATTACATCCTTTTGTCACCATGACTCTTGGCATATTTCCCAACACATTGATTCATGTCTTCTCCATCATTTAATTTAGCTGTAGGTTTCTAGTTCTCCTTGATTTCAGAGCTTCTTAAAGGAATATTTTATCAATTTTAAGACCCCTCCTTCTTTAAAAATGAGCTATACGTAAGGAGGTGCACAAAGGACTGTAATGTTATAAATAACTCAGCTGGTGGGACAAGATTTCTAAACCAAAACACAGCTTAGTCTTCCTGCAACTCTAAGCAGCATAAGCATCCCATTACTTCTGAAATTCTATTGTCTCAGTGAAGTCCTGCTACCTCCCTTAACCTTAATTTTTACATTTGTAAAATTGCAGAAACAGTATCTGAATTACCTCACAGCATTCACCACAGCTGGTCTCTCAGAGCCTCTGTTAGTTATGCCTTTTTGTGACATCCTTGAATTGTGTGGCTGATAGCCACATCAGGATTTGAGCAGTTTCAAATATTCTCCTAGTCAGCTAATCACATGCATCTACAGCTCTAGTCATTTCCCTGGTTCCAGTGACAGCTGTGTAGCTCTGAAATGCAAACCAGAAACAATATGTGAAAATGTTTGCAATCCACAGCAACTGGAGCCAGAAGAGTAGGATTTTACTTTCACCACATGCTTCTGGAAATAAGGGGGACAGCAGGGAAGCAGTAACTTCTGCTCCCTATTAAAATATTTTGGTTATCTGATCCTGATCCATGCCTTTGTGACTGCAGACAAGGTCATGAGTCCTTCATTTTCATCTTCTGCTCCAGGCCCAAAAGAACATCCTCCACAGTCCTGCACTGGTTCTTGTATTTGTGGGCTAACAGCTACTAACAAACAAGATTTAATGTGGAGGGGCTGACACTGGGTAAAGAGGAGGCACAGTGCATATTCAGAAATGTGCAAGGAAGACAAATGTGCAAGCAATCAGAGCTGGAGAGCTGGTTGGTTGCATGCCTTGGCATTTTCTGCATAATTGGAAATTTATTGCACATATCCAGGATGGTTGTATCCTGTTCCCAAGCCCTCAGCTTATCAAGCCTGGCTGGGCAGCCCTTGCAAGTCTGAAGTCGGATCAGAAGAATCAACATATGCCATCTGTCCTAATTGCTCAAACAACAGAGGTCCAGGACTGTAGAGAAGGGATTAATAAAAAGAGGAAAGGCACTTCACTGGTGAATTTATATTAATTACAGGCAAAGGAACTAAGGATACAATTTTCAGGTCATTGCATCTCTGCTATTCCAATGGCTGTAAGGACTTAATCCTCATCTATCTTGACTGCACACTGTGTGGGTTAATTGGCATTTCTGCACAAACTCTAATATATGAAGTGTGCTAGTAAATTTTAAGAGGCCTTTTAAAGTATTAACTCCTTAGAAAATTAGTAATATATTAATAACTTAGTTCTGAAAATTACGCTACATTTAAACATTCATTTTAAATCACTTCAAATTTCAGTGACAAACACCTACAAATCACCCTTTCTGAGAATCAGCAAAAAGACAGCCTAAAGCTAAGGAAGATTAGCAGTTGGAGGAAAAAATAATTGACTTGCCACTCCATTATACTTCAAGCTTCTAGACTGGGATTTACTCAGAGAAAAATCTGTTTAATTCACCTTTCGAATTCTTTGTCTTCTGATGCCATAACCTGGGAGAGAGCAGGCTGTGCCTCACCAGGCAGCTGGGAGGGCCGGAAATGATTGAATTCTTGATTGAATTCTGCCTGTCACTGCTACAAGGGTGCCTGGTGCCCCACCCCAGGGGTGGGCCTGGTGGAGCACCCAGCTTTGGTGCAGTGCAGCCCATGCTGCCCTGTCCTCCCACCTAACCCTGGGCTCCCACAGGTGCTGCCTTCCTGCTCCCCGTGCTAAAGGGCCAGCAGGGCAAGGTGCAGGGGTCCACTGTCTTTTGCAACTGATGATGAAAGAGGAATACACTAATTAAATGTAAACAAGTAGAGGCACACACTTCCAAAGAAAACTGCACACTGCAATGCCACCTGTGTGAACATGCCAGGAGGGAAACGTGCCACAGGGATGAGCAACAGCTGCAGCCCACATGCTGCCCACATGCCCTGGGTTCTGGAAGGCACAGTGGGATTGTGTCACAGACATTCACTTTGGTGGATGCTTGTAGATGTCACTACATGTCAAAGTTATTTTCGGTGAGAGATTTCCCCAGGGGAGAAGTCATTTTACTCCAATTGCTTTGCACACATTCCCATTGCAAATACACAGTCTTCTTCTGGGGTTATTCCTCCTGACGCCACCATAGCAGACAGTTCACTGAAGAATGTGCATCGTCTACCGTATGTTAAAGTTAACCCAAGAGCTAGGTGTCCACCAGCAACCCTAGGGAGTCTGGTGACCATGCTCTGGCAGGAAGGTAGGAGGTTGGTAATGGTGTTGTGTAACTCCCTGGAAGTCTCAGTGATGTGGCCCCACCTGTAAGGCAAACTGTGCCGTTTGGAAATCTGGCCTCCTTGTGTACATGCTGTGTGGAAATGGAGTGTTGCAAACCATCAGCTTTCCGGCATGCAAGAGTTTCAGGTGGTGGCATTTGCTGGCAGCCAGATCATATCCATCTTGCCAGGCTGGGAACAGGGAGAAAGGGATACCCCATAGTGAAAAATCCTTCCATTCACTCGGCAGCTGTTATCCTTATGTACCCTGTGGCTATGCTTACTCTACTGACACTCTGCTAGAGAAAGCTTCAGTTTAACATGCAGTGTTTATTAACACCTTTTCAAACCCTAGTGTAAACCAAGCTGTGAAAAGTTTGCAGCCATGAGCTGGTTAAAATTAACCCTAGCATAAGGTCCAGGGTTTAGCTTGAAAAGCTAACAGCATAGAAGTCACAGACTGTCATTGTACCAGAACAAAAGCAAATACTGGGTGATTGCTCACCATTTCAATACTGTGTTAAGAATAATAATATCTGGATGAAGTGTATTCATTTTTCTATAACTGCTTTGTTTTGAAATACTAATATAAGCAGTTTGTATTCTGATGTGTTTAATTGGAGACCTCTGAAACACAAATAATTCCAAACTACCTCCTTCTACTCACACCTAACCTGCTCCTCACCAAAGAGACTCCTCACTTAAAGGAAGACTGTCCCAACACCCCGCCCTTTTCCCAAATACCAAGCATCTCCCTGTGAAAAAAGAGCAAAGAAAACTCAAAAATTGAAGCAGCTACAGGCAGAGCACACTTCCCTTTGACACCATTTTACAGAGGCCTCTCCTGTTTGAGGCTTGGAGATACCTACTGCACAAAGAAATCCTGCTCTGCTGGGAGAACCTCTCGTAGTCCTTTGCCCTGCTCTACCATGAGACCTGCAGGAGGACAGAGCAGAGGCTCTGGGGCAGAGCCAAGCTGATGTCTGCAGTGGGCTGATGGAAAACACATCGTGTCAGAGAGAGCACATGGTGAGAATCCAGCCCAGGGAGCTCAGGGCAGATGCAGCCTTTGCAGGTGGCCTGGGAGGAGGCTCTGCAGCTCTTTTGACACTTAGTGCAAGCCATTGCAAACAGGCTTAAAGGTCCATTCCAGCATTCTAAATTAGAGTCTGAAATCCATCATCAGGCACATGCTACTTTAGTATTTTGTAACATGATGATCGATTGTCAGTGCAGTTAAAGCAATTAATACATTTCTGAAAAGTAAGGTCAAAAACTTAATATTTTGATGTGTCCCAGAAAAAAAATCAAGAACTTGGCAGCTGAATCAGACCAAGGATTCCTTTGGTCTGCCAGCAATCAGTACAAGGTGTTTCAGAAGAATACATAAGACCACTGTAGCCAGCATATGAGGGAAACATTTTGTCTTCCATTCTTACCCTATACATGCTTTAGATTTCTTCCAGATCTGATGGAGACTTTTAAAATATTTAAAAATACCCTTCAGAGAGCTTTGACCATAGTTAAAACTCTGACTATTTGTTATTTAGAGAAACTCTCACTATCATTTGTCAGTCTTCATCCTTTTCCTCATTCTGGAGCATACAAAGATTATATTAGCTGTCCAGTGTAGATCCTCAATTCTTTTGTATGCCTGTTCTGTGATTCAATGTTGCCTTGTTCTTTCCTGTGAAAGTACTGCAGGCAGAAAGCTTCAAGTGAGTTAATAATATTATTCTTATTTATCATGTACTTATTTATCTCCACATTAAAGCAAGCATATCTTGTACTTTTAACTTGTCTCCCTGTGTCATTTTTTCCATTCCCTTGATTCCACTTCCCTCTTTTTTTTATTTACCTTTTTTTTCTGTAACCACTCCAACTACCCCTGTGATATCCTTTTTGAAATGTTGTTACAAAGACTATGCAGGTGATGCTGCAGTGTCAATACAAATGATGACATGTTTTTTCCATCACAGTGTATTTGCTATCTTTCCTTCCTCTCTAGTGACTTGTTTGCTCTTCTGGCCACCAATGCCCATTAAGAAACATGCAATGACACTTCAGTAAGTTATAAATTAGTTTGGATTCTATGAGACACATGATTAGTTTACTTTTTCACTTTTAATCTACAGTAGATTGCATATCTCAGCACTGAAAAATCTATTCTGTCTCATCTGACAGACTTCAAAGAGACCATCTAAAAATATTCCACTATCTTTTTAAAAGCTGTGCTTTCTCCTAGATAATTTTCTAGATGATGGCCTCCTAGATAATTTCAGCATCTTTTCTGTTGTGGAAGTAAACTGGGGTGATAAAAAAAAATATTTTTTTGAAATACCTCTTTATTTACCTTTATATTTCAATTTCACAATATAAAAAGTGCAAGAAAATTATGAGGTTGGGAGGACTGTAGGGTAAGTTTTTAAAGCTAATTTAACACTAGTACTGTCTTTTTTGGCAACTATGGAACAAGCCTGTTTGCTGCAACATTTTTAAAGCCTTACTTAAAAATTTATTTAGGAACACCAGTAAGTTAAGGGTATTCAATTAATTAAACGTATTTTTTTAACCTTTAAAAATACAGCAAATAACTTCTTATTAGTTACCTAAATTAAACATAATGATGCTGTTTTATTAATATATTAATGGGAAAATTCTGATAGCTTCAGTGATACCAGAGCATATGTGCTTACCCTCCTTGTTTGATACTACCTGGCCATATCAGCCATGACAAGCCTTCAATAACACTTGTGTTAACAATCTGAGAATTGAAGCTGAGAATTAAGTGCTTTGCTCTACACAAAATGAATCATTCAGCAGCACTTCTCATCCTGAGTACACTGTGAAATACTTTTGTGAAACCAGTTTAGCAGAGCTACCTAACAACTGGCCACATAAGTACTTCTATCAGAAGAGTGAGCTCCTTCTATTTCTTCATTTCAGCTTTCAAAAATTGATTTTGGCCTTTATTTCAAGTACATTCCACTACTGTCTCAAAACAGAAAGTTAGCAAGCTACTTAAATGATTGCAACTATTTATCATTGTGTCAGGAGGAAAAATCTGTAAAAACATAGAAAAATGATCACTTGATTAAGATGTGAGAATAAGAATGGGAACCAGAACCAGCTTGAGAGCCAAGGAATATGAATTCATATTTTTATGTCCGTGAAAGGAACACAACATGGCCTAAGACGAATCACTTCATATCACTGTAGTTCTGCTTCCTCTCCAGCTGTCAAACAGGGATAATTTTAGTCTGCAGAAGAGGAAAAAGTGCAATCTCCACAGTAAATAGGTAGTGTGGTATTATATGATATTACTGGCAGAGTCCTCCTGTCACTGGGACTCCTGGTAATTTGGGTCTGATGTGCATCCAAATCTTCTTGGTCTGTGCTGAATTCAGACACCATTTCTAGCTTGATCTCTTGTGTTTTCAGTGGAGGCAGGATCTGGCAGCTCAGCTCTTCAGTGTTCTTAAACTATCCCTGGGACTGCCTGTATGGCCCTTAGAAATGTTTCACTGACTGGCAAGCTGCTTGGTGGACTCTACCTCCTGTGATATCAACTGCACATCCTGATTTATTACTCAGTTATAACCCTCAGTCATACCAGATTCCTTCCTAACTTGTTACTCAGTTATAAACCTCAGTCATACCAGATTCCTGGATCATGGAGAGCTGAGGCCCCCCGGGATACTTGTTAGAAGTACCATTAATTACACCAAGTGAAATCTATTCACACAAAGCCCCCATGCACCTCCAGAAGCATTTATTCTGGTCAGTCTCTGCCACCCCAAAAGTTTGTATTCCAAAACCAAAATGCAGACAAATGGCAAGAGAGGTTTTAAATAACCTTGGCCCAAATTACAGTAATACTAATTAAAATAAATATATGCCTTGGAATCATAGAAATGTTAAGGGTGGAAAAGACCTTTAAGATCATGGACTATTAACCATGGACCATAGTTAAGACCATTAACTATGATTTTGGAAAATGAAGTGATTTCCATTTTCTCTTCTTTTCCTGACTCTCTCCAACACTTGTGTCATTATAATGATGATTGGAACATAAAGGGAAGTATTCTTACTTTCAAATTTTATGATGGTCACTTAAGTTGCCATAATGGCACTGCAGAATGTCATTATTGCCTGTTTGATTCTAAGATTTGTGGCATATGAGAACTCTGTTGAGGTACCTCTTACAGTAAAAGCCATAAACAGACTTAAAACACACACCACAATGGAAAACTGGGGACAGAATTTTCAGAATTGGTAATTAATTAAAAATTGCTTCTTCTTTCTCAGCTCCTATATAAGTAATTTATCAGTTTAAGTGTTGCATGCCCCACAATTTCTGCTTTCTGATAGAAGACTTTATAAAATCAATATTTAAATAGATCTAAATTTCAGCTCCATAATCCCAACCTAATTTGGTCCAATCAGAGAAAAATGCAGTCCTGCTCTGTTCAAAGTGCCAGGCTGGAAGATCTCACAGCTCTCAGCAGTGCCTGGTGCAGTGCAGGTGCCCCTGTCTCAAGGAGACTGAATGAGCTCCTCTGAGCAAGGGCATTCAGTGGAAGCACAATGCAGCTCCCCCATGCCCTGGGCAGCTCCCACAGCCTTTGGCATATCTCAGCAAGCATACTGTAGCTTGGTGGCAATGGAAGGGCTTTGCTTTTTGTGAATCTGTTTTATGTTTGTCTCACTTGCCTGTGCCTAATCTTGCCCCTTCCCCACAGAGGCAGGAGGACTGGGCTCTTCTGGCAGAGCCCAGTGTCTCTGTTCTCTCATCCCTCTGGACTCAAGAGAGTGTTTGAAGTCCAATGGGAAACTCTAGACCGGGGTATCCTTTGAAGGAAAAATCAAAGCATTAGAAGTAGTTAAAAAAATCATTGAATGCCAAATACTGTATTTGAAGTAAGGTAAACTATGTAAGGATATATCTTTTTGGTATGCTGGCATGATAGTGGGATGGACTTTTACACACTTCCAAAGAGCTTTGCAAAACAATTATTTAACCCTCCAAAGAGAATGTCAGGAACAGAAGGTGGTAGGGTAGTTCCAGTAGCTTGCAACTTCTCTGAGTACCCTCACATTAGCAATCCATCTGGTTTTGTAGCTTTCTTACAAAGAGCTTTGGTAACTGCAACTAAATTATGTTGCATCTTCCTTATGCATGCATGTATCAACCAGGGAATAAAGCTGCTGCAAACAAACACTGAAAACTTTCTTAAACAAATAAACCTTCAGCAATTCTTTATCCCCCTATTATCTCAATACAAACTTTTATACAACTTGTTTCAGGCATGTCAATGCCCTTTCTGATTATAGGAATATACTTTAGATGGTAGTTCTCAGCATTCAAATTCTGTTGTTAATTTATAAATTTCTATCTTTTTTCTAAAGACCAGGAAAATGTAAGGAAGGGACAAGAAAAGATGTCTTAAAAATCAGGTAATATGATGAGAATAGGATAAAAAGTATTATTAAATAAATAAAACAATAGTGGACTGAATGTACATTGGAAGAAACATTATGTTGACACACGTTTTCTGACCAGTGTTAGGAAGTGCTAGAAAGAGCCAGGCACAGCTGTGAACTTTCTGGAATCCTATGTGTTAATGGCATTCGGAAAAATTTAACTGTAGTTACACAGATGGCCACTGAATTTTTTGGTTTGAATACCATTAAGCACAACAATGTAACTAGTACAGAGTGTTAACGTGTATCAGCTTCTCTTCAGCCTTACTGCACTTGTGAGGTCCTAAATTTTAGAGCTCTGTTAGACATGATGGACCCAAGCCAAGGGGCACTGCTTCTTCTTCGACTGTAAGTGCCACCAGCAGACCCTATCCTTTGAAAATTTGAACTATCCTTTGAACTCCCAATGGACAGAACTGAATTAAAACAAAGGCATGACTAAGACCTTGAGTCCATCCCCACTCAGTGCTGCCTTTCAGAGATTGCACTGCCCGTGCTCGAGGCCCACTGTGACACAGCATGGCTTGGGGACCTGAGCCAGCCTGCTGTGAGAGCTGTGAGCCTGCCCTCCTGCCCTGGCTGGGTCCTGCCAGACTGTCCCCTGCCACTGGCCCTGCTGGCACCCAGAGCTCCCTGTCCTTGCTGCACCCCGATTGACACAGATGTACAGTCACCTTCCAGAAACCTTCAGGCCTGGGAACACAGCCAATGCTAAGCAAAACTAGAAAATATATTCTCCCTTGTATGTATATTCTCACCTAAATGCATGTGTGCTTGCCCCACGGTCTGTGACAAGTTCCAGGAATAAGCCCATGGATGAAAGTAATCAAAGTTTATGGAAGAGTAAGGAATGGTATGGTAAAGCTATGGTGTGACAAATATGAGAGATTACATCTTTTATAGAGCATTGATCAACCTTCAAACCTAGAAACTGATTGTCTGCAAGTGAGGTACCTCTCTATTTGCCTCTAATTACAGAGTGTCCCTGGCCCTGTCACCTGGCTGAGAGAAATCAGTTTGTTCCCTCCTTGCAGTTTGAGGGCACTGTTAAATGATGCTGTGTGGCAGTCTCTGCAGAGACCTTGAAGATTGATGGGGTGGTGGAGCCTGGGACTGTGTTGATTCTGCAACTGCAGGAAGCCTGTCTGCCTGCCTTGCAGTATTGCCCTTCCTCCATTAAGTAAGTGGTTCTAGCATCCAGGCTAGCCAGCTTGGCAACTTCCAGGGTACAGGGCTAAAATACTTCAAAACCTGAGAAAACATTAGCTCTTTCTGTTTTGAAACCTCTAATTTGAAAGTGGTAGTTCTTTGTGTTTGTCTGACTTGTCTCTACAAGCAATATGAAATAATTCATCAAGAGAGAGGAAATGTGGCCTGAAACTTGCTGAGGAATATAAGATCAGCACTAATACAAATCAATACAGGTTACTTTCCTGATTCATAATGTGTGTCAGGTTACAATTCCCATGGCTGAAGGCAGCTTGCCCAATATATTTTAGTCTAGTACTTGAACCAATGCCCAGCCCTGCAGAATATAAGATTTTATGTGTAATAGTGAGTTTTGAGGCTTGTTGAGAGATCTCACACTGTCATTGGAGTACACAGGTTTTTAAATGTGTTTGGATGTGTGCTCTAAGAAAAGTCCCACAGGTGATGGTGAATGAGCAGCACTATTTCCAGCTCAGGGTCATTGTGGTCAGCAGGGAGAGTATCCTGAAGGGTGTCATCATTCATATGCTGGTGCATCACTTGTGCTGTATCCAGTGTGCCTTAGACAGCAGGACTGAGTCCTGCATCCTCATGAGTCACCTTTACATTCCCTGCAAATATAGCTGGCAATTTTTTTATTCAATTTCCTATTCTTTTTTTTTTTAAATCTGAAATATTGGAGGGTTTGGGATAAAAAATACTTAAACTGATTTAAGAGGTTCTTTCTGATTTTTGAATAGCTCATACATCTATGCTTCACATAAGTTATATAGTTGGATAAAGATTTTACCAGAATCTCCAGGCTGCTTTGAAGATAACTAGTACTATGTGCAGTTCAAATGTTAATTCAAGCAAACATAACCAAAACTATTTTATTCGTACTGTAGGAAAATACTGTGTAAACCTAGAGCAGTTAATTTTTTGTTATTTTTTTACTTTACTGCCCAGAATCTAAGACACTAATTAAAAGTGTAAGTCTTTATTATTTGATTTAAGGCATTTGGAGGACAAGATCTGAATCTAAAAAGCAAATATATTTTCTCAATATGCTCTTCTTCTAATTGTTCAATATAGAATTTTTATTGCATAATCTGTCAGGCAATATCAATACATATTCACACAATTTGTATGAAAATAAAGCTTTTGTATTGTCTATTTTATTAAAAATAGTAGCATTTTACTGCAGCAGAATAGAGAATTCTTGCAAATGTTATAACTCCTGCACATTTTGAGTTTACATATTGTACTGTTTTAAGCAGCAAAATATAACTTCAGAAGTACATCAAAGAGACAACATAAACTTGTCCCTTTAAGTGGGAGACAACAAAAGCCATTTATGTATTGTCACTTGCTGGAAGACTTGGAAGCATTAACAAAACCAAACTCATATTTTATTCTTTGTTTGACAAGGCAACAAAGGAAATATTAATTTCTTTTGCCATTATTAAAGGCTACCATGTTTCTGCCTATTAGAGAAAAACTATTCAATTTAAAAGCAAATACAAAACCCATTGAGCCTCCCTTAACTGCAGTATTAATACATTCTTGGAATACATTCAAACATCTGCTTGCTAAAAAGCTCGTGGCAGAGAAGGGAGTTTCTAGCCTTCAGTTGGGGTGGCATAATGACCATAGGAAAGGCCTTAGCTGTTTTTAATGCTTCAAATTCCTTTCTGGCCAGATTGAAAAAAAAAATTAATATTTTTAAAATTTTATGTGATAAATGGAATCTGCTTAGATGGCTAGCAACTTTAAAATGACAGAGATTCTTAGCTGAAATACCAGTGCCACTACTGATACAGAAAATTCATTTGTTCTGCTTGTTTTGTATCAGGAGATTAGGTGGTCTTGCCTCAGTTCTGCAGCAAGCCATTATTCTTACATCTCATTTTGTATGTGTTTGGTATCACACCTTTCTGGGAGAAGGGTAAGGTGCCATGTGTTCCTTTTTTCCTTTGACTGTCTCTGGTTGGAGATGATCTTACCTGTCCTCTCTGATACTTGTTCCCATCTCTTCTTGTGCCTCCAGCTTTCTCCATTGTAAGTATTCTAGTTGGGAATATTCTATCAAAAGTGTCCACAGGTTACCGCCAATGAGTCATTGTCAGAACTGTCAAATTATACTTTGTGCTATTAAATAACAGAATATGGCATCAATGAAACTGAATCTGACACTGTTTCTCTACAATCCTTTTCAATAGGGATGGTATTCCTTTCCAGGGACTTCTGGCAATCTACTAAATTAAGGGATAAAGACAACCAACTTTACTGTGATCTGCCCAAACTTGTACCAAGCAAACTGTAATTTAGAATATTTCTGTAGCTATAAAAGGCTGACTTTGTCAATCAGCTGTCTAGCTGAGATACTCCCTTAGCATATCTGTTCCAGAAAATTGAGAATATTAAATTGTATATTTTTTACCATCAACATAGACAGTTCTTTGAAAGATTTTACCCATGCCCTTTTTTCTTTTTCTTTTTTTTTTTTTTTTTTTTTTTTTTTTTGTCTACAGGAAATCCTTTTTTGTCCCTACTGAACTTGTGTTGGGCTGTATCTTGCTTGCTTTTTAAATCCACATATAGCCTATAATTTTTATTACATTTTGATCTTAAATATCAGTCCTCAGCTGTCTTAAAGAAAAAAAAAAATTAAAATTAACATATGAGTAAGATCTTGTTCCAGAATTGTTAGGTGGAGCTAGGCACCTCCTGTCCCAATTAGTGTTAATGGCTTTAGCTTTGTAAGGTGTGCCCTTAAGAATCTTATTTTTTAACAATCACAGCCCACATGTTGTTCAATAAGTTTTCTGGGTGTGGGTGGTGTTTGTTTGTTTGTTTGTTTTGTTTTGTTTTGTTTTGTTTTGTTTTGTTTTTTAATCATTATTTCCCTGCCTGCCTTTTGCTTATTTTCACTCATGGAGGCAAAGGTTTTCAGGGCTTTTGTGATGTTTAGTGCTACTGTCAGGACTACCTGCCAGTCCTCCTGGATTTAGAGCTCTGCCACATTTCCTCCCTCAAGATTGTGCTGTTTCTCAGTGCCATGTTCTCCATCCTCTGCAGATTTTCTCCTAGAGTGGATAACTTCAGTTGTCTCAGCATGTCAGCAGGCTAACCAAGATTCTGGATGATTGAAAGACTGGGAATGATGCTTCTGTTCACCCTTCCAGGTACAACCCAGTCAACTGTAAAAAAACAGAATAAGTTCATAAAAGCACATGGCTTAGACAGGTTTCATATTTCCTTAGAGTTTCTCTTTCCTTTAGTTAAAAGATATTGCACAAGTATGTTTCAAATATATGTGTAGTACACTGCTCAAGTGTATTTTCTAATAAAAATTCATAGTAAACTTATTCTAAATAAATAATGTCTGAAGAACTTTCAGCTACTGTAGGAAATAAGCTGATAGCCCAAGAGTTTTTTTCTTTGTTGTGGGTTTTTTTCACACTAGCAGTACAGATTCAGATGAAAGCCCTGTTTAAGTATCTTCCTGTTGTCATTTGTACTGCTGGATCACAGAATCAGAGAACACAGAACTGCTAAGGTTGGAAGGGACCACTGAAGATCATTATCTAGATATTCAATTCAGAGCTTCCAGAAACCCCATTCTTCCCATCAAATACCATTCTTACCTTTTGATTGTTACCCCTCAATATTCTCCCTGGACCTTACACATCCCAGAGCGAGCTGTGCCTGCTGCCCTGGCTTGTGGCATCCTCTTCCCAAACAGCTCTCTCTGGTGCCACTCAAAGATCACATCCCAGAACTACACCACTCCAGCTGATGCTCTGGCTGAGTGCTACGACTTATATCAGTGAATATTTTCATAACAGCACTAAGCCATGTGCTGGTGGTGTAATCACTGGTTCAAAAAAGCTGGGCCCATGCTAAGACGTGTTTACTAACAGAGATAATTTGCATTTTACTGGCACCATTTCCTAGTATGTTTTTTGATACATTGGCAAAATCAGGCTTTTATATCAATACAATAAGCATCCTTACACAAGCACACTAACAAAACTAGTCAAAGGGTGGCTTCTGCAGCTATGCCTAGTTTTGTAGGTGCAATTGTACTGGCCAGAATGCCAGGTCAGGGTGCAGACTTTGACTGCTGTATTTGCAGGGGATGCATTACAGCAATGTTTGTAACAGCAAAGTCTGCTTAAACTAGAGAAGCTGATATTTGTGCACAGTTGATTCTACTATTGGTAAAGCAGGAAATGAAAATAAGAGTTCTGTCTTGGCATGTTATACCTAGTTGTATATACTAAAAATAAGGCTTTTATAAGTACGTCATCTGTGGATAATGATGTCTGTTGAGAGTACTTTTAATATTCTAATGATATGCCAGTAAATAGTAAAAAAAAAAAATTAAAAAAATGCCTGAACTGTCTAATTTCTCTTTCTCATCTATTAAAAATTAGATTTTTAAAGAAATCATAAAAATAATAAAGGATGTGTTAGAAAAAATGTTATTTATAATTCTACATTTAAATTCCTTTTCTGAATGACACAAATTATGCAAGATCCAAAGGAATTGTTAAAGGTCTTTAAAAGAAGACTAACATCTAAATTTTTGAGTCAACAAATGTTTGGATTTTTTAATACTGTGAACGTCCTAGGAGATACAGAGAGGAGAGAAAGAAATGGTTAGGGATTTTAAAGAACCTCACTGTTTTGAGGAAGAGAGATTTTTCTTTAGTTTGAGTTCTATTTTTAGTGCCTTAACTAGTATTTTAATCTTCCTAGAGTAGAGGCTACTCATTTGCTGGATTTACTCCATGTTGCTGGGGTTTTGTTTCAGACATTATCCAAAATTTATCTTAATCCAGGAAGCTTTATGAGATTTAGCTGATACACAGGAAAAGATGGTAACTTCTATACTTTCCCCTTTGTGTAGTTTCTTGCAGTGTTTCAGCACTTTATTAAAGTAGAGGGAATTAGAGCAATAGGCAATTTTCTGAACTAAAAACTGAAGCTACACTGACAGTGCTTTTAATCTGTCACATGGCTCTGGAAACTGACGGTGGGTATGACAAACACTCCTAACAAGAGAGACACTCAGAGTTATTGATGCTAAGCCCATGTTGCCAGGGCTCTGAGCACACCAACTGGATTTGCAACCTCTTTCCTTGCACCTAGAGTGTTACTGTCTGTGCTCAAGGCCAGCTCAGACATGGTGCTGCTCTATAATCTCAGATCAAGGTGCTGTGAAAACAACCAAGTTTCAAGACAGAGGTATGAGTAGCCTTGCCTGAGTCTTCTGCTGGGTTCAAGCTCAGACCTTTGCCTGTGGTCCTTGCCTGGGCTGTGGCTATGGTCCTTGCCTGAGCCTACTTACACTGTAGTAAAGCCCAGTCTTGCCTCCTGATGATCCTATGATCCTGACCTTGCCTTGAGACTGAGCTCTCTAGCTGCAGCTTGGAGCTGGCCTGTCCCTAGACTCACCTGGCAGTCACTGCCAGCTGCCTCTGGCTGCCACCCCTGGGCTGTCCAGGCTCCTGACAGGATGTCTCCTGCTTGCTGTGGCCACTGGCCCTGCTGGTCACTGGTACTTGTGGCTCCTGGCTCACCTGCCCTCCAGGGCAGCCCAGCCCTTGCTGCTCCCTGACATGACTTGCCCAAGCAGAAGCTCTTCATTAAACAGTTTTCTTCCTCAAGGATGACCTGGACTGAGGAGCTCTGCCAGTCCTGTAAAAGCCAAGCAAACTGGCCTGAGAGATAGGAGCCTGATGTTGACTTACTTGAGGGGAAATTTTTCCAGCAGCATTGGACAATTTAATTTCTCATTTGTAAATCATAATGTTAGACAGAAATTATAAAATATGAACAAGGTTTATTTTGGTTTTAAGTGCTGTTTTGATTTCACATGAAGCATTGCTCATCAGACCCCAAATTTTCCCAGGACACAAAAAACCCCCCAAAACAAACAAACAAACAAATCTAAATGTAATCACAGTTTTTTGTTTAATAGTTGAGTTTCATATATAGGCACAATTACGACATTTAGATCAAAAAATTATTTCAACTTACACCCCTAAAACTAAAAGGAAAACCTGTAGAAATATTTAAATCCCAAGATCTCAAGCACATTATAAACATTGTTATATTGAAGCTTGTAGCTTTCCAGTAAAATATGAACAGTTTCTTCCCTGGTACTATAAAAAGAAAATGAACAAAGGCTAGGGTCATTTACTCGATTGATGAACAGCCTTTTGTAATTAAGGTATTGTTTTGGTCATTCCATGACCATCTAACAAAGCTGAAACTGCTCCTGCTTAAATGGTGGCATTTCCTATTCCCCATTACTGGCCACATATTTCTCAGGTCTCCCTTATTTATCCCATCTTTGGCTAACCAGTGACTAGCCAATATTTTCAGATGAGCCAAACCAGGAGCTAGCTGTCAACCAGGTTAGATCCCTGATCATGTGAAGTTGTGTGAAAATACATCTTACACTCCCAGTTTTGCTACAGAGTTCCTTTATGACCTTTAGCAAATCCCTTAAGCTTTTTCTGTTTCCACTTGTGAAACTGAGGTAATTATATTCTCCAGTCTTTTTGTATGTGAAGATTAATTTATTAATATGCATGAGATGTTCATCTCCTAGAGTGATGAAAGCCATGGAAGATCCTAGATCAAATCTTTTACATATTTGAATTTTATTAATTCACAGCTATGGAGAGCTTATTCCTGCTAAAAGCTTCAGTGAGCCAGACACCTCCACATCATCTTAATTACATTAAACTGTAGTTCAAAAGCAACAATTATATTTAGTTCACTGATGTTTTCATGGTGACCGTATCCTAAATTCATTCAAATAATGAAGAGTGGAAATTGTGATTCCTGCAGGTTCCATAAAGGCTATTGTTGCCAATACATTAATGACTAGAATGTAAATATTCTAAATGTATGAAAATTCTGAATTTTGAATATTTGAAATGTATAATGATTGATGTGCCATCATGGTTTAGGTAATTATCAACTGGGGCTAATGGTGCTGGAACGAGCTGGTAATATTTAGCTGGTGATTTAAAGTTTTGGGTGGTTTGTCAGCAAGAGCAAGTTAATAGCACAATGTGTTCCCATGGCCTTGCTTGGAAAGCTGGATGGGTGGATGTGAAGGCTGACCTGCTGTGACAGGGGTTCCCAGCATGCAAAGCCAGCTGTGACATTGAAGAACAAGCTCTGGTAACACTGAGGCTGCATCTGCTCTCCACCTCTGCAGAGAAGCTCATCCAGGCTCTGCTATTCTTTTTAAGTTATTTCTTCAATATGCCTGTCAGGGCTCCTCACCTTCAAAGGAATTGAGACAAAGATGTTAACATTTCCTTTATCTGTGGCCTGAAAACCAGGTTAACAAAAAATATCCATGAAAAGCTTTTTGCAAGGACTAGTAACAGCTTGGTGACATATAAGTAAATAATTTAAAAGGCCCATTTGACTACAGAGCAACAAACTTTAGCTGAATGGTTATTGGCTCAATAATCATTAATATCCAGAACACAGCCTTTTCCTAGGATCTTAAAAGGACTAATCTGCTGAATGGAACAGCTTGCAAAGGTTTACAAGAGTGAGGGAGGAGGAGAAGAAAAGAGATGAAGGCATCAAGGCCTTCAACCTAGGAAAAAAATAGAAATGGCTAATTTTGTAAGGTCACTATGCTTTGATGTACTTCAGAGAAACTTAATAAGAACTCAGTGTCACTGGAACTGAAGACTTTTCAGTGTAAATGTTCCAGTGTTTCCATCTCAACATGAGGAAGAACTTCTTTACATTAAGTATTGCAGAGCACTGGAACACACTGCCCAGGGAGATTGTGAAGTCTCCTTCTCTGAAGATATTTGAAATCCACCTGGACACAATCCTGTGTAACTTGCTCTACGTGACCCTGCCTTGGCTGGGACAGGGCTGGGCTGGATGATCTGAAGAGGTCTCATCTAACCCAAATGGTTCTGTACTAAGTACAATGTATTTTGTAATGTGAATTGCCAAGAAAGTACTCATGTGCTCTCTGTGAGCAAACTAACCTAAGGAAGCATCCCAGGTTGATGAAAGGAAGCATCCTACATAGAACAATAATGGGCATGTCACCTACTTAACTGTGCATTCAGAAGAGGAGAAAGAGAGGTTGACAGCATTTAGTCTGCTCCCCTCAGCACCAGCTGCTGTTGTGTCAACCTTCATGTCTCACGACATTGTTTAAAGCACAGCCATCCCTCAGTGCTACCAAATTAGAGGCTTTCAGACCTTACCCACATAATTGCAGAGAGCCGTGCTGCTGTATGTGATAGTCATAGCTGCATTTTTAGGCCGTTTTTGGAAGAGAGAGTAGTTTTACTTCACTCATTTCTCTGAGGTAGACTAAGTGACAGAATAGTTCCTTCTCACTCTGGGTTAGTCTGTGGTAGGTTATATCGCTGTTTTGGTTGCATCTTGCATGCTGCCTTTCTGTTTAGAAAAAAAAAATAGTTCGGGTGGATACTGTCCCTAGTCTATGCTATTGGCATACATACCATTGCTTATAAACCCCAGTTCTTATGCTTGTCTGTGATTTTATATAGGTATGCTTACATTTGAAATTAATTAGTTGGTCTGCACTGTTGTTGTAAGCACCAATGTTATTTTGCCTCAATTCTGCAAACCTAGACAACGAGTCTGAGTTACTTTCCTTTGAGCACTTCTATGTCTGCAGTACCCATCTGCAGAGGGTACTGCGGGGAACTTTCAAAAGGTCTGAGTGTGGTTTAACTCTTTTGCCATGGTGGCCTGTGTGGTTTTAAACATTGCCAGTTTTGATTGTAAACTGGCTATGTAAAGCCTTTATTCACTTTGGAATCAAGGATTCTGTGACTGGACTCAATGACCCAGGCAATCTCATGGAAACCTACGTTGTCAGGCACTCAGAAAGACCAAATCACTGGGACTGGATCGCTGTGAACTGCCATCGGTCCCGAGAGCAGTGATTTTCACACGGGTGCTGTCAGTTTCTCGGGAGCCGCAGGCTGCCGTTGATGCTGAGCCCGGCCAGCCCTGCGGGGAAGGCGCTGCCGCGGCCGGGCCGGGGCTGCGGGCGGGCGGCTCCCGGCCCCGCGCTGCCCCCGCGGCAGGCGGCGCCTCCCGAGCTGTGCCCTGAGGCTCGGACACGGCCACGGCTCCGGCTGCTTACAGAGCTGCTACCCGGGAAGGGCCTCCTGTAGAGACTGCCCGTTCCAGCGAATTACAGAGCCCAAGTGCACTCTAGAAACACCCACAATTATAGGGATTAGTTGGGCGAATTGGGGCAATAATCAGGGCAGAAATAACTATAATGGTATCAGATGTTAACCAGCAGTTTAGAGAGTGGGATGGCAGTAGCATCACAGAAATTCATGGCTCAGAAACTAACCACCTCCAACCTCCCCCCCAACAACTGAGTGCAGATGGAGAAGTTGGCTGTTTTCCATCAATAGTGAGTAACCCATTTTCTCTGCTGATTGATTTGGCCTGTGCTCTTGCTCTCTTACTATTTTTTTATGCTATTCCTGGCAGAAAGGTCTTGGCATTAAACTTAATGCTAAATGACAATTTAATACTTCCTCTTCCAAGTCTTGCTGACCTTTAGTTTTGTGGCAAATAATTTCTAATTTGTATATAGGAAAATACTTTAATCATCTAGCTTTTAAAAATGAGATTGAAAGGAATCATTAGTTTAGCACAAAAATGTGCAACATTTTTATTCTAATGCTAGAAGTCTCTATACTAAGCTGAACTGTTGCTTGTGAGAAAATGGAAGTGCAGCGTACAAATATTTGCAAGTTGCTGATACACCTGATGAATCATCAAGCAGTGGGGAGGACTTCCTTCAGCTTTCTCAGCAGCACAAGAAAATAGAAGTAACTTGCTTTCTTTTTTTGAATAACCTTGCATTACCTGAGTCCTCACTAAATTAACCACACACAAAAAAATTAGTTAGTAGAAGGGCATTATCTCGAAATGATCAAAGCAGCTAACAGGTGTTAGTTGTTACATATATCTTTTGACTTTAAAACACACTTCCTAACAATTCCTGAGGTTCCCTTCTTTTAGACAGTGCTATAGCTCTCCTAATCACATACTGTATTAGTTCTAATTACCTTAAATTCATTTTTGAACAGCAAAGTTTCGTTTAACCCCAGGTCGTTTTGTTTTTTAGTTTGTTTTTTTTTTGTTGTTGTTGTTTTTTGTTTTTTTTTTAACTTCTTTGCACTGTATAATGGGAAGTACTAGAGATGTTTAATCGTGATTCTTATTTGTTTAAATCATTGAGTTCTGGTTAGCCAAGGGAAGCATTTTCAAATGTCCTCAGTCCTTCTCAGGCATGAGCTAGGGCAGTGTCCGCACTGAAGTGACACCGTGCAGCTGTCCTAGCCCTCCTGGAGAGGGCTACTCATCATATGGGGCTTTAAACACTTTGCAAGACTGCAGTACGATCACCAATGAAAGCAAATGCTTTCTTCACGTCCTCAAATTCGAATACAAGTCATCTTGCAGCAGCAGCGCTCTCAGCAGTGACACTTTTATGTGAGCTGTGCTCCAGAGCAGCCTGGGTGCTCATGCTATCGGCCTAACAGGTGCTTTAGCATCCTCCACGCCAAGAGGCTTCCCTCCCTGCAGCCCAGCCCAGCCCGGCCCGGCCTGCACACGCTCAGCCCTCCGCCCTGGGCAGGACCTCGCAGTGCCTCCAGCCGCACAGAGCATCCCAGCGAGCCGCGGGATGAGCGGGGAAGGGCGATGGCCAGAGCGGCCGCCAGCCGGCGGGCAGGTGGGTTCCTGGGCGCTGGGGAAGCGGCGAGCGGCGGGTGCGCGGGGCGCTCGGCCGGAGGGAGAGCGCCGCTTCTCCCCCGGGCCGGGGCGTGTCAGGGGCCCCGCCCGGCTCTGCCGGCACCGACACCGGCACCGCTCGGGGCCGCCGGGCCCAGGCGCCGCGCTCGGCTCCGTCCTCCGCAGCGGCGCGGGGCGAGCGGCCGGGGCCGGCGGCGCCGCCCGCCTCTGCCTCCTCCCCCTCGGTGCCCTGCCTCCTCCCTCCGCCGGGCGGGCGGCCGGCTGCGCGGGCAGGGCGGGCGGGAGGCACGGCAGGGCTGGAAGGTGCTGCTGGAGGGGAACTTTGGAGAAGGTCGCCGGGTGCCTGGGCGCTCCGGCAGCATCATGGCGGAGCAGGGCGAGTCGCCGGTCCACGTCCAGCAGCCCCAGCCCGCACCCGCGCCCGCCGCCCCGGCCGCCGGCTGGCCCATCTGCAGGGACGCCTACGAGCTGCAGGAGGTGATCGGTCAGTGGAGCGGGGGCGCGGCGGGGCGGAGGTGGGGAGGGCAGGCAGGGATGCCGCGGCCGGCTCCGGGCCTACCGGCGCTCGCTCTCCCGCAGGCAGGGCTCGTTCACTGCGGCGGACGCACCCGGCACTGCAGCGGCGGCTGCTGCAAACTTTATCCGCCCGGAGCGGGCGGCCCCGGGGGGCGGCGGCTCCTGCTGGAACCCGCCGCGCCCCGCCCGGTGCGGCTCGGTGGAGGTGCCGCTGTCCTGCGGTGCATCGTCACTCCAGCCTTGACCTGCTGCTTTGCGCTGGGACTCCGGCAACTCTGCAGATGCGCTCTGTGTGCTTTGTGTGTCTGCTCTGTGTGTCCGTGGATGCGCACATGTGCGTGCGTCCGCTTACATTACTCTGCATTTTTTTCCGGTGCTTTCGTGGGGGAGGTAAATCTCAGCCGTAGATCTGATCCTCACGTGACGGCTCTCTCTTAATCAGTATATATACATATATACGCATATATATATATTTAAGTTACGTGCTCTTCTCCCTCACTGTTTCATCTTGTTCGCATCTTATTGTCCCTCTCGGCCCTGTGCCCGTGGGTGGCACGTAAGGGCAGCAGGGGATTACAGCTTTGTTTTCACCCCAGCCAACCTGCTTTTGACCCGGTTTGCCATGTGAAGTTTAACCCGTCTGCAGGCCTCCTCCAGTGTCCCTGTAGGAAGGGGACTTTCTTGGTTGTATGCTTCAGCACTTTGTTCACGTGTCCAGCTAATGCAGATCAGATGTGTTCAGTCTCCATTCCCTTTATTTAAATAAAGTCATCTTGAATTTTACTTTGTAAAATGCTAACTGCTCTTGAAAGCACGTGCGATGGAAAGTTTTTCATCTCTTGGCCTAGATGCTGCTTGTTGCTAATGAATTACTTTTGGAAAACTTGCTTTTATTTGTATGTAACATTTTAAACTTCTAGCAAATACTGCAGATAGCAAAGACCAGCTTTGATTGCTTTTTCTTACGAATAAAGCCACTTAAGTGAGAAAAGTCCAGGTAATTTGCCTGCTGATGACAACCAGATCTGAAAGTTGTGTGTACCCAGCTTTGTCATTAAGCTTTTTTATTTTCCACAGACAGAAACAAAATAGTTGAGAAAAGTACTTCTTCCTTAAAACGGGATGGCTTTTGTTGACCTTTGTGTTTCTGTTTGTACTTGCAGGCTGTGAATAGGAACTAAGGAGGGATAAGGGTTCAGGTGTTCTGATCCCTGGAGGTGGCTGACTCGTTTAGGTATTGAGCACGTGTTGCTGTGGAGGACCCCCAAAACTATGGGTTTACTGGACAAACGACTTTGTCTTCCTCAGTCTGGGAAATGCATCTAAGTTAACCAAGAGGAAATTATTCTACTAGCATAAAGGTGTATCTTTGCTGAGGAGTAGGTCTCTTTTCTAAGGTGAAAAAGGCCTCAAAGGTGTTGAATTAATCCTTGTCTAGGTCGTAATATGAGTCATATGAGTTACTTAAATTATAGTTGTTTTCTGTTACAGTACTTGTAGAATGCCTGTGTGAAAATTTCCTTTAGAAACTCCTTTCCATTTTTTTCTTTTAACTTAAAAGCTTGTATCTTTTGATCAGTAAACTGTAATCTTAACTGCTAATATGTATTTATATACATCCATTGAACAAGTGGATGCTAAATCGGTCTAGCAGATACCAATCTGTAGAGAAACTTTTTTGCTAGTTACCTATGGGTGCTGCTAATTATTGATATTATTTAAATGAGTGCCTAGGGAGTATATACAGGTCAGGGTATATTGAATCAGATTCTTGGGCGCACTGAACTTGCCTGCCGTAATTTCACTAAACTTAGGTTTCTTCATGACTTTCTTTGAAAGTCGCTGAGATTTGTTTTGTATCACTTAACTAAAAAATCTTCTGCTTAGTCAAAGATGTCTTTTTTCATTAATGCCTTTTATTTGTTCTCTTAATTTACGAGAGACTCACTATGACATTAAATTTAGTCTGGATACTATTAAAAATAGTAAAAAATCCCAACTGAACATGCCCCACCCCACTTTCTAAAAAAAACCCAACCAAACCGAGGCCCCTAGAAATTCCAAGTGTTTGACCACATGATAATGTAATTTTGGAGCTGTAGGATGAATGTCGTTGGTTTTAATGAACATGTAGGGGTAAGGCACTCTTAAAGAATCTTTTTTATATCTGAGGGAGAGGGGAGTGACATGGTCTGAACTAGGTTCAGCAGCAGCCCTTAGCATGCGCTCTGCCAGGGTTAATTGCGTTGTGAACAGGAATAGTTACCACTTGCTGAAACAGAGCTGATCACCTCTGGAAAGCGCTACATACTTCTTCTTGAGGAGCTGGGTAGTGTTAGCTGAGTTCAGTTACAACAGCCCTTTGCCACTTAAATGAGAAAAAAAACAGTGCAGTGAAGCACCATTGTGGGCTTTGCCATCATAATGGTTTATCACAATGCTTCCCGACAGAATGGACTTTAGATTCTTTGGGAACTAAAGCAGAGATGCAGGAATGGCTGTTTTAGGAATGTTTAAAAGTTTTGGTGGGATTATGAGATAAAAGTAATTTTTAGCCTTGTGGACCATCTCCATCCCTTGGATTTAGCAGTTGGAGAAGTTCTGTTCTTCTCTGTGAGAACCTGAACTTCTCTTATTGCTCATCTGTGTCTAGCCACATGCTATGTTGAAAACCAAGGACACGTGATATGGATTTCCAATGAAAAAGCTTTTTTTTTTTTCCAATTTTTGTCTGTTGTGTCTTTCCTGATGACTGGGAGATTCCAGTGTCTGCTAAGGAGAAAGTACTAGCTTTAAGGAGTGCTTCTTCTGCGATATTATTCCAAGTCTGCTTTGTTTTTTAGGTGGCTGGGCAGTTCTCTGTAAACTCTTTGTGTGCAGTTTCATGATACATTTAATCTGCTCTAACAGGCAGCTGCTGAAAGGATCACATTGATCTGACAGCGAACTAGTTCTTCTGCTAGGTCAGTTTTCTGCTGGATCAGATTCCCTGTTTGACTTGCTGCATGGCTTTGTGATTGATAGGTTTGATGCAAGGAAGAGGCTCTTCCGATTAATGCCTAGATGCTTATATTTTCTGGAGTGGGAGAAAAACGTTCTGATTGTATAGTGAAAAGAGGACATTTTTACATTAAGTCAGACTAATACAGGCTGTCCATATATAAAAGCACTTGGGCGTTAGAAGGGGATTCCTAATTGTTAGGAAAGGAGGATCCAACCTCCTCTGGCATTAGTTACAGAGATAACTGTAATTGCTATTAAGGTAGAGCCAGATTTAATTTAGTGAGGACCTGGGAGATCTCTAAGATTTTAATGCATTAAAATGCTCAGTGGATTTTAATACGAGTGGAGGGGATGTTGTTGGGTTTTTTTTGGGTTTTTTGGTTTTTTTGGTGAGATGACTATGACTTAGATGAAAAAAACAGCTAATAAAAACGATACTGTGGGAGATGTTCTTATGCAGTTTGGGTTTATAACCAAGTATTCAGAATAAAATAACTGAAATAGATATCTTTGAATTTGCCATGGACATAAATGAGGTTTTTTCCGTTGGAAGCTATATGGATCTTCACAGAACAAGCATTTAAATGGTAATCAACATTAACACTTTATCAAATTCTGTTTTTTAAAATTGTTGTTCTACTTTTCGAATCATAATGAGCACTACATCATCTGAATGAGACAAAGAAGCATTAAATTTTGGTTGGTTTTTTGTTTTATTTTGTTTTTGGTTTTTTTAATAATTTTATTTTTTTGTTCAGGTATGGTCAAGTAGCTTCATCTTTATTTTGAAAAACTACTTTGGAGTTGATACTTCCCTGCAAGATGTAACTTATTGTCATCCTGTATTGATGGAAGGTGGATTCTGTTATGGTGGATTCTGACGTGGGTTATTTTGTGATTAGGTTGGGTACTAGTTTCCATTATAAAATTATATTTTTCTCTCCCGCTGCTGCTGACTTGGAAAATTATTTTGGCTGGGAAACAGCCAGAATTAGATTGAAATAAAGGGTTACTATTATGAGACAGTTTATCTATATTGGCTGCAAATCATTAAAAAATTACCTTAGTTGAACTTGTTTGCCTATATTTTTTTTAACTCAAGCTTAAAAATATCTTGTGGTTTGTTGCCTCATAAGGTGCAGTGTTGCTAGGTCAAATGTGTTGGGATTTTGAATAGAACGAGTTACCATGTGAGACTGTTCTGCTGATTTTATGGTTCTTACTGTAAGCAGCCTGTGAACTGCTCTTGGTTAATGGCTCTGGGGTCTTTGGTGCCGTTTCCTGGTGTGTTAGTTACTTTTTTTTTCCCCCTGCTGCATGTATTACTAATGGGTCTTTGTCTCACAGAGAACGGACTCTCCTATATTTGTTGTTATCAGGGATCTTTGCGTGTCAGAGTGGTCTCTGTTTATGATGCTCAGGAGCCCATGTTCACATTGGTAGTGCTGTATGTGTTTTGAAAAGCCTCTTTATAGTTAGAGGTAAAACTATAGTTCTGTGTTGTTCTGTTAATCAGATGCTCATGTCTCATTCTCATTTTCCAAAATTTCTTATCCCTGTGCTGAATCAGGTTGTTTTTGGTTTTTTTTTGTTGAGATTTGAAGTTCTTTCTTTTGCAGCAATTTTTATGTGTATGCTGTAAATAAAATCACACTGTGCTGAATGAAATACCGCACTAGCAACTAAAGCTATGGCAAAATTTCATATTTGCTCTTACAAATAATTCTTGCATGAGAAGCTGCGTACTTTGATAAGTAGTACTTAATGCTACCTAAGGTCTTTGTACCAAACTTTTTGTAACAAAATATGCCTGCCTTAATTCTACCTCAAAGTAAATTCCATTCCTTACCAATAAATCTTAAAAGTTACTACAGCAGCTTAAGCATATTGTATATGCACATATTAAATAAAGTTTTTGTAATATTAATTGTAACTTAATACAACTGCAGCTTGACAGGAAGAGTTTAATTTTGTAAATTAAATTTTATGTTTTGGGAAATAATTGGTTGAGATTTTCTGTCTGCTAATACCCATCTGTAGAAACTCTGGAAATATTATATCCCCATTTAGTATTTTAATGAGGAATGGCTTTTAATTCAGTTGCCAGGGTAAAGGTGGTCATGGTGCAATTTAAAAACACCTTGTGGAACATTCACAGTACTGTGCTGCTAATGAGGCTGTGCAGAGCTTGAAGTTGTTGTTAATTATTTGCTTTGTTGCTACATGGTAGTGTTGGGGAAGGGACCTCTGTCTTGGTTTATTTTTTCTTTTTTTTTTAAATTTATTTTTTCTTTTTTTTTCCTTTTTTTTTTTTAAATGAAAATTTATTAGAAATACTCAGATTGGAGACATGGCTGTACATAGCTGTAGTTTTCATTGGTTCAAAGAGGTTAAACTTTAAGTGATTCAATATTCAAACTTTGTTGTATAATCTAGTGAATTTTAAAACAAAATTAACTCATGCAATTGGAATTCAGACTTGTCAGGAAAAAGATTAGAAGATTAATTGTAATTTATATGGCATTGGTGAGATGCTGAGAATGCTGAAGAAGACAGTAGGTTTTAAAGAGTGCCTCTGAACAATTCCTTGGTACATTCTTCCAGGGTTGCTGTTCATGACAGTCTTATGGCCTGCTTGCAAGAGGAGCTCAGTGAAAAGTTTGAACAGTGTTCTCCATTCGTTAGCTGAAGTAATAAGTTTGTGGCATTAGTGGAGTTAATATTTTCAGTCCTTTGCCCATGGTGTTTGACTAGGTATGTGGCTTTAGTCAATAGTTCAGTGAAACTTCAGTATGATAAATTAGCTGCCTCCATTAATCGTTTGTCTTTACAAATAACAATTTCTGAATCATTTTATTAGCTTAATTATTCCTGTGGATGTCTAAATGCCTCTGAGGTATTTTGATTGTGTTAAATATAGATGAAACTTGAGAATGTCCTATAGGCTGATGTAATGATTATGTTACATAGCTTTTGAGCTATGCTTCTGCACTTAAAGAAATTAGAATGAGAAGCAGACTGAAAATTTGAAGCTTTTCTGTGTTCCTAATCATGCTTTCAGAAGAATCGGTCTTGAAGGTCAGGATCCATGTTGAATGTCTATGTGCTAAGTACACCTGCTTCAGGGTAGTGGTACAAAAATAATTAATTTAACTGACCAGAAAAATACTGTGTATTTGTTAATTATGGTTTCTGTCTTTTAGGAGTAATATGAACAAGAGCATAAACTTGAGCTATTGCTTTAGACTTCTGAGAAGCAACATACTTGGATTCAGAAGCATAGCTATTTAATTATAAAGTTGCTTTTTCCTTCTCACTTTTTTGCTTTGAAGGTATTTTATTACAGAATTTAAGCTTATAATTTATTCCTCTTAGTGTCTTGTGCTTCCAGACTCTAAGTCACTTCAGGCTAATAATAGAAACTTCATTAGAATAAGATTAGAATCACCTAATGAAAATTTAATTACATGATCGTATTTATATTGCTCCAACGCTTCCATTGTTTCATGAGAAGCAATATATAAGAAATAAGTTTTCTGCTTGTAGTGTGTGGTCACAGTAGACTCGAATTCTAGGAGGCACATTTTGTTGGAGTGAACTAGCTGAAGATGATTTGTAGCTCAGCACTGCTGTACTAATTAGAGCTCGTTATGACACTACAGTAGCAATAATGCCTTTGTTTTCGTGGATTGCTGTTTTTCATTCTCGGAAGAGAATGATGCACTATGTGGTGACATCCGGAATACTTGGAAAATACTGCGTTCATGGTATTAGAATTGTTCCAAGTGTTTACTTTCAAACTAAATGAAAAACAATAAAATATGCTGATTAAATCAACACCAGAATTTGTTTATAGTGCTACTTCAGAAATGAATAGTAATTCTTTTTTAAGAGTTTTTTTCTAGGCAGGAGATCCAACTCAGCATAGCAAATCTTCAATATGCCCTATTTTTATAAGGGAGTTCTGTGGAGTTCTGATGGTACCCTGATAATGTAACTTTTGGTTCCACAGTGAATACCAGATACCGAGTTCTCCCGTAGTTATACAGAGGGAGAGTTATACATTTTCAGGGGGTTTTGCCTTCCAGATTTTAAGAGTTGTATGCATATTGAATAATGATTTCTATATCACTGATGAAACAACAGGGAGAATGGAATGATCAGAATCCATGTTTCTTTTCATGTGAGGATGAATGGATAATAACATAGCAGCATGGGCCAAAGAGCCTGCTGCAAGGTCTTTGGCTGATACTTCTTGTTTATTCTTCCCTTAGAATTTTGAAGTGTGAGTGAAGTTGGATTCTTTTTCATTTTGAAGGAAGCCAGGGTAGATCTGATTACAAAACAACATTTTTGTAAGAAGAAAAGCTTTCCTAATTTCTTCAGTTTATCCACAGTTTATCCACTGCCTCAAAGCTCTTGTTCCTCTCCTCTGTCCTTTGAGCTAGTTTACAGCAGGTTATTTTTCATTATGCTCAAAGATAAGTATTCCTTCAAATCTCTTCAAATAATGAACTGTTACATGTAATGTTACTCATTGTTCAATGGCTTGTGTATTTTCTAGTCCTGAAATTTGGTGAATTCACAAGTTGTGTTTATATGCTGATATGACAGTGAAGGCATTTTAGGTATTCATTAGGTGAGTACAGCTAAACACCCTCTTTGCTGTCTGATGTGATACATATGGTTTTTCAATGATATTGAATTCCCAATTCCTGCTCTGCAACTTCTGTAAATTGTTGTAAAATTAATATTGAAACAGTGCATAGTTTATTTTGCCCTTACACATACCATGTTTCCCTTTTTTCTTCTTAAATGGTAGCTTGTATGGAAAATAATGTGATTGAGAGGAGAGATCATTCCAGGTATGGAACTTGACTTTTCACTGCTCAGTTCAGTTTCATACCTTTTAGTTCATTAAGCTCTTAAAATGCTATACTTTTTGTTACTTCATAATCACAACTTTGGAAACATGATAGTGAAGGGAGTGTAAGCAGACTAGGTGTATAAAGTAGTTTTAAGATACCTCAAGCAGACCTGAAAGCCATGCATCTTCTGAGGAAAGCATTAGGTTTGCAAACTGGAGCAGATACTTTATTTGAATTTCACATGAGATGCCCATTAATGTATTGTATGTTTTAAGTAGCGTATTTTACAAGAGATTCAATGCTTTTGGGGGTCAGAACTAAATTTTTTTTTGCTAATTTGCTTGTTTGGTTTAGATTCAGCTGAATTTATTAAGTTGTTTCTGTGTATTGGTTGTTCCACCCATACCCTTCTTTTTTAGCATATGTAAGCAGAATAATTTTGCAGTGCATGAAATGCAAAGTCTGCACCAGAAAATAAGATCTATTTTCTCCAGAGAATCTGATAATCAAGCTTACCACTAAGACAACAGAGAGAGTCTTTCAGGGATCCTTGGCAGAATGATGATGGCATCAGAATGTAATTAAAATTTAAGTTTTATTTTCTTAAGAAGATATTATGTTTACTATAATACAGAAATTATGACTAGAATGGCACAAGATTTCTACAAACAGAATCAGTTTAGAACAATTTGTAACTAGCATAATAGAGAACTTATACGACAACTGAAGATTTGATATTGACTGCATCCTAAGTTATGATTTCTTATCAACTAAGTAATATAGAATTTATAACACAACTGAACTTACTATTTCCAATCACTGGAACGCTTGGCAGATCAGGTCAAAACCCAACACATTATTTGATGTCTCAATATAACAATCATAATCTAGACTGGAAGATGATATGGAAGAGATAAGTCTGTCCTCAGAGGTTGCAGATGATGATGGAAGCATCTCTGGCCACAAGGCTGATGGGTCTCACTGTCCACCAGCAGCTTGAGAACAAGTTCCCTGCTCAGGACTTGTAAGTGCCTGATGTTATGGGCAGTTCTGGTATTCCATATGCTGTTACGCTTCCCAGTGACAGGTTTGTCACCAGCACTGGGACCTGGGATGTTCAGTGCTGGTACTGAAGGGAGTAATCGCTGTGGTTTCCAGGAATCTTGAAGCCGGTAGGGAGAGGAAGGAGAAATCTGTTTGGTTTATCTGCTTGGTTCACAGAACCTTCAGTGCCCGAGAATAAGGGGGAAAGGAATGAATATGTGACCCATTCAGTCACAGAGAATACCTGCTTGCCATATAAAGTGGCATTAGTTATGCTAACCACATTACAAGGGGTCAGGAGCAGGGCCAGCGGGTCACACCAGACATTTCCACAAAGCAAATTCCAGTTCTGATAACTCTACAGTCTTAAATAGTGGTGATTGGGGATTTTTTAATATAGACATTTCTCACCTCTAAATAACACATCTTATGAAGATATTTGAGATGTGGAGCAGAGAAAAAGGAATTTAATCTTATGTAATGTTTATAATAAGGGGCTTTCCCTCGTTGTAAGTTCCCTTTCAACTTTATTTAGATGACTCACCTATTTTAAAGGACAAGCTAGGGAGAAAATAACACCTATTGAAAGTGGGCTGCTTTTGTTTAAGTTTTCCTTCCCAGCTGTGATGCTGACATTTCCATGACAGGTTTACTTGAATATCCCAAATGTAGTTAATGGTCATCGTTTGACTTTTCAGTCTAATCTTAGCGTGTTGATGGCATTGTATCAAGCTGACAAGTGCTGAGCTCTGTATGGTTCTAGGCAGAAGTCTCCTTAACAATAGTGTCTGAAAGCAAAACACTATCACTTAGGCTGATATTTAATTTTAAAGATGAAAACAGTTGTTTTAAATAAAGCTATCTCAGATCTAAATATATCTGTTTTTACTTTCTAGCCACAGATTTCTTGAATATCTTTGTCAGTGAGAGTAGAACTCTTAAAATTCTTTTAACCGTGGCTGGTGGTGATAGCTGATTGTTCTTCAGATAAGAAAGATGTTTCAGAAGAGACCCTGCAATATAGTGTGTCTGAGCTCTCTGATAGAGGGAAGTAAGACTTGTATTTTCCAGATCATTGGTATAGCTTCTCTACTTTCTTGTATGGTTTCAATTTGTCTTATTTCCTAAATAATTAGTTTGTGATTGGCACTTATTTGCTATACTCTGATGCTAAAATCCTCTGTGTTCAGGAAAGTGGTTCTATTTTCACGTGCTTTTGGCAGAAAAATTTATTCTGTTCTGCAGATTTGACAGGGAGCTATATTGTAGCAAACCTCAAAATATTTTCTGTAATTTATCTAGGCTAAACTTCTATTATAATCAGTTCTTTCACTATTTTAGTGAGAAAATAAAGATAATAGCTTGGAAAGCTACGTCATTCCCTCCTGTGGCTGTTTTTCATGCATGTGGGGTTTATTGCTGGTTGTGAATCCCCCTGCCTTTTTCCTTCCCTATGGAGAATCTGATATCTGGTTAATGCTGAAGCTTGCTTTATCTTAGCCTTAGCACAGGTTGTCTTAACACTTGCATAGAATTTTTCTATAAGGCATAATCGTTTTGACATCAACATTTAGGCTATTTATGACTTCACTGCAATCACAAAAATATTTGTATAGCATATTTGGAGAGGTTTTTCTGGATTGTGTATGCAATGGGCTTTTCAAAACTACTATGGGATAAGCTAATTTCCTACAAAAAGATAAACACAACAATTGAGTAACCCAGTGGTTCTGTAGCCATAATAGTGCTGTTTTTAAACATCCAACTGCAAAACAAATTCATTGAGGAGTTAAAGAGATTAATTGTTGAATGTTGAAAATGCAGAAGTAGCAGTTTTGTGAGACGGCATTGATTTCCAGTAACACTTAGTGTATTTAAGTGAATTATGTCATAATTGCTAGGATAAACAAAGTAGTATCGAAGTGAGTTGTAAGGAGAGAGATTTGATCCCAGCATGAATTCAGAATACAAAGTGGGCAGGAGTTGTTAGTAAATTTAATTTACATTGCTATTGTGAGGTTCTTAAGAACTCAAGTGTTTGTCATGTGAAGATGTAAAGGGAAATAGCAGCTCATTTTCTGTCAAGAAGCTAAGGTTCACAAAGATGTAGAGTTCAGTATGGAGGTGTAAATGAGCTTTAATCAGCTGATTTATAACTTAATCAGTGGAAGTAATATGAAAGAAAGTGAGTAATGTTAAAAGTTGTCTAGAGTATTGTGGGGTAAAATCTAGAAACCAAAAGGAATGAAACATTCTTTATTCTCTGTTTGTCAACCAAAAGTATTGCTTTGCCACCAACGGAATTAATTCTTTTGAAATTGAATAGACTAGTTTGGCCTAGTGCTGCTATGGGATATTTTGAAGGGCTGATTGGTTCGTAACACATTTAGTAATGTTGGAAATATGCTACACCATAGGGCATGTAACATACAGCATATACAACATAGCTTTCCGAACTCGTGTATAAGTACAGTTGCTTTGCATGTTACATACAAAAAAACTCTCATGTATTCATGAGTGGAAACCTCATCTAGATTTGTGCACAATTTTTGTGCACAAATGCATTCTGCTCCATGCAAAAAGAATCCTGCAGTTACACTATCTAGGAGTTACATTTAAGAATTACCTAGGGGACTCTTCTTCAGAACTAGGATGTCATGGGAGATAAAATAGAAATATTTCCATTGCTGCTTTATCTGTTTTCATAGCTTTTATTGTGTTTACTACTGGCTTTTTACAGATAGTTAAAATTTAGTCTTGGATTGGAGACTAATTTAACATTTGTGTCCACTGATCAGCTACATTTAAGAGGAGGTTTTTGTATGTTGAGGGAGCAGAAGTGTATAAAAATGCAGTTGGTACTCTCTAACCCTTCAGATACCTAGTCAACAAGAAAAATTACCATTATCAACAAGTTTTATCCTCCTCTTTAGAAATTAGAACCACTGTAGTATTGGGGAAGGTCTCTTCTTAGAGTGACCTAAACTGCAGAAATCTTTAAAAGAGGTTTGTGCTGAAATAATGTAGAGCCTAACAATGAGCCAGTAAAAGAGCGACTTGATGAATCATTATGGGCTAATGAGGTTACGGACTTTTGTTTTTAAGGAGAAGAAGAAAATTGAAAATAAATGCTTGTGATCTATTTCAAATACAGGTACTGTGCCATAAGTGGAAAGTATCAGACCTTTATCAGTAATGGTATAAATGAAGTGTCACATCCTTTTATGAAGGATGTGGGCATATGCAATATGCTGGTAATGTGGTCCAAACATCTCACCTCACTGTCTGTCTTTTTGAGATTTGACTAGTGGAGAGTAGTTAAAACTAAAATGTTAATGTAATTTGTTGATCACAGTTGTTCAAATATCCTTCTTCTCTTTGCCGAGTCAGGTTCTGCAAGGGTTAAAATCATGTTTAAAAAAAAATGGAGAGAGGAAAAAGTACCTTTATATCAAGTTTAGAACAACTTGAAGGAACTTGTTCAGGTAAGCTTAAATCCCAGAGGAGTATTTGTGGAGTTTTTATACGCTCTCTGTGAAGTATGTGCAAAGTAGAATGGAGAAAACTGCTTTTAGGTTGCACCCTTTTGGAAGAAGTGAAGTGTGGCCGTATGTAGTAGCTCTTGAGAAGGTTTCTATTGTGTGAACCCAGACGGTTAAAAGCAATTCTAACAGCTCTGTTGCATTGAGGACAGGATGGTAGGGCGTGCATGGTGTGTAGCATGAAGGGACAGGTTGGCTGTAAGGGCATGCTTACACTAGAGAGAATGGTAGCAAAAACACCAGGACAAGATGAAACTTTGACCTGTTGTCTGTTGTGAAATGGGAGTAGTAGACATCTTGATGTGGTCTGAAATTGCATTATTTCACTGCTAACTTTTGAAATTGGCAAAGAGAACTTGTCTGTAGCAGAATGACTTTTCCAGTAGTGGAAAAACCCCATTGTTCTTACAGAGCTGGTTTGTTTTCTTTTTGTTTTTGAGTCTGACTGTGAGCAACTCTTTTGTTTTGTTCTGCAGAAGACAACTGGATGTAAAGGCTTCATGATTTATGCAACCTGAGCTTTCATTATACTGTATCAGTTTCCTAAACAGAGACTGGGTGTTAAACCAGTCTGTATTTCGGTTATGGCGTAGTTGGTATTCTCTGCTTTGAGGGTTTTGGAAGACTTGTAAGGCTCAGTGTGTCTGAAGAAGCCCTACCTTCTGACAAGGAATAGTTGACTGTAATCTATTCTATTCAATCATTTTCTGTGATCCCAATTTGTAATGCTAAATGGTTGCCTGTGACAATTTAGTTTCACTGTGTATAATGCATTACTTCTGTAGTCTGTTACCTCTCAACTGAAATACTTATCTGTGTAATCTGGTCTATAATTGCTGCTCCTCTGGAACACTTCACTCTTCTACTTGTTTAGTAGATGAGACAAAAGTCTTCTGACCAGATATGAAAGCTGCAGGTTTTCCTTCTCTCTATCTCTGGTTGTTCACTTTGTGAGCCGGAGTAGGGGAGAACATCTTCAAGAGGAAGGAGGCATATAGCTGCTCAGTGTCTGACTCCTACTTAAGTATGTGAAACTGCTTTTTCAAACAGGTTTTATATGTACGTAGGTCCAACTGAGAATAACGACTTTCCTCTCAAACAAATTGAATTTACTCTCAAACTAGTGTATTATGTAGAGAATTAGAAAAGCAGGTGAAATAAGAAACTAAGTATATCAGTTTCTTTCTACACTTAAAAAGCTTTTTGTATTTTCAGCATATCTTAGTAATGTGATGAAGAATATCCCATTGCAAGTCATCTCTGTCTGAGAAGAAAACACAGACAAATATACTTTTTTTTTTTTTTTGGTAGTTTAATTTTTCCAAAATGTGTTGAAATGTTGCTTGCTGTCATTTGACTTGAGGAAGTAGTCAAGATTTTATCTTGGCATTGGGTAAATAAATTCTCTGTGTGCTTATTTTTTTTATCTTTTCTGAAGCCTTTGTATACAAATCTATTTTAAAAGCAGTGATCTCGGTTGTTTTCTATGAGTAGATAAAACTACTGGCATAGATAAAAAAGATACATTAGGAAAATCTTGGTCTTTTTCCCTATATACTTAATAGCTAAAATTACTCTCCTCTTTCAATGTACATTTGTGTAGTCAAAGTAATAAGAGGATTTGTGTCTTGATGCCTGCTGAATGACAAATGCATTAAAGTGATATACATGAGTCTTACCTTAGCTGAATTGTGCTGATTTGGTGATTTCTTCTTTGGGATGTCTTATTTAATTTTAAAAATCTCTTAATTGTTTTATTACCTACATTATTGGAATTTTTAAAGGCTTTGTTCTGTAAGCAGACAGAACAGGACATGTCAATATTTGTCTGTGACCACATCCTGCAGAAACATGACTAGTTAGTCCTGTTGAGAGGTTTTTTTAAAAGACTTTTTTTTTAAAAGATGAGCTCAGGGTTTTGACACTAAATTCATACACAGTTAAAAAGCTTTATGATTTGAGTGAAAACATCATGTGAACCAACAATACATGAAAATAGCTAAGCAAGTAGCAATTAAAACATGTACAATAACTTTCAGTCATGAGGTATTGTTGGTGCTGTTTTCAGATGTGCAGAGGGAAAAGCTCTCAATTGTTCTTAAGTCGGCTGGTAACTGAATCCATGTTTGTAGAGCTTGACAACAAAAGGCTTTTTGTTCAAAATCTGTATTCATCTAGGACATGCCAAATAAATAGAACATAGTTTATAAGCAGGCCAATATAACATGTTGCTCAAATAACTTAACAGAAATCTATAATTTATATTGAAATATTTAGAATTACAGGTAGAAGCTTGTTGGAAGCTTTTAGATTTCTGGATGGATGAACACAATGCAATTTTTTGAGGAAGCATACATTGCTGTATTTGATGTGGCAGCAAGATGTGCAACTTGAGCAAAACTCCTTCTGAATATTACTTGCAATAATTTCATTAATTTAGTGAGGCAATAGTGACTAGGCAATGCCAGTGGGTGCCTGATAACAGAGGCATCAATACCTTTTACTCCTGTGGTTCACAAATAAAGCATACTAGAGAAAATTATTCTATTTCTTTCCTGCACATTTGTTCAATTCCCCCGGGCTTTGTCATCAGAGTAGCTGTGTGACCATACGTGATTTGCATGCCAAGTAAACATGAGTGACTTTCTCTGCTGGGCCATTCAGTTACCTGCATCTTCTCACTGTTGGTGTGGCACTTGTGCCTCCTGTGCTCTTCACAAAGATCATCTTGCTCCTTGTAGGGTGTTACTCCAGTCATGATGAATGAGCAGGAACAGTGGTGGAACTGTAGAAGATTTGGCATGTACAGTTTATTGACTTTTTTCTGTTCATTGGATAGGGGAAGAAAGACCCTGGTTAAACAGGAACTGACCTAAAAGAACAGAAAGAAGTAACATTTGATAAAGCACAGTACCCACTCCTCCATGTATGAATTGAGCAGGTCACGTTTTAATCAAAATAGATGTATCCAAAGACAGAAGTGTAATGTTCCCAAACTATGAAATGCATTGAGGTGGTGCTTGTGTCTTGATAATTGAGCACATAATTTTAAGTTGTTGACTTTGGAATTTTTTGTGGCATACTGAAAAAAGCTTTCAGGTTTTTCTTTTCCGTCTGAGAAGTGTGAAAGGTGTCTGGCTAGTGGAAAGGTATGCATGTGGGGAACGCACTGAAAAAGAATAAACAGCAGATTTGAAGTTCTTTCTCAGTATGGGCTTCTCATGCTGGTCATTGGTTTAACTCATCTGAAGAATGTTCCTTTTCTGCCCTTTTTCAGGTAGTGGTGCTACAGCAGTTGTCCAGGCAGCGCTCTGCAAACCCAGGCAAGAACGTGTAGCAATAAAGAGGATCAACTTAGAAAAATGCCAAACCAGTATGGATGAATTACTTGTAAGTAAATAAGCGGGCAATATGTTACATGGAGACTTACCTTCTGTTTTGACTTTGTTTTTGGCTTGGTCCAAGGGTGAGGGTAGAATTTTATGCAGGATGTGAGAGAAGGATTTGAAAATAATCTGAAATATTTACACCATTCCCTAAAGATATAATTTTTTAATGTATATTTTCTCATGTCACAAAAATAAGAGATGCAAACTTGAGTCTTGGGATAATCAGCTTGGGATAACTGTGGGAAGACACTAAATTCTTGTTTTCTGGAAGCTCAGTTTTTAAGGGATTACTGTCTGTTGTCTGTCTTTTTTAATACTGAGGAAAGATACATTTTCCTTTGGCTAAACACTGATTAAGAATATGAAGAAAAAAATTAGTAGGTCTCTCTAAAATGTCTGAAGCACCAAAACATGTTGGATTATTTTGTAATGATAACTGTTAAGGAAAAAAGGAGGAATGGCTACACTGCCATCTACACAAGGAAACTCTTGTTAAAGCTAGTAACACACATTTATTGGATAGGCCATAACAGGAGTTTTTGAAGAATATTATTTGATTAGGCCACTGATGAGGGAAGAAAGGGACTGTAAGACGCCATTTGTAAACTGCAAGGGTTTTTCCTCTGCACTGGTTATGGCAATCCAGACAAAGTCACAAAGAACTATTGAAACCCAAAACCCATTGCTTTCTAATGCTCCTAGATAGGTGCTTATAAGACTAATGTGTGTTTATATATAGGCAGCATAACAAGATTTGAAGGACACAAAACCATTCTAAAAGTGAGAACACTCTCTTCTGTTCCACAGGTTATACTACAGCCTAGAGACTGTGGGCTTTTTCTAATGCAGAAATTCCTGCCTCTGAAGGAAATGAACTCCTCAGCAGGGAATTGCCAGTGCAAAAGATATCTTGAATTTGATACAGAGGGTATGGTCCATCCAGTTTCTTCAGATAAAATGGCTTTTTTACAGTGGAGGACCCAAAATGCTCTTCCCCTGGTGATTGATGGCATTCACCTTCAGTTTATGTGACTGCTTGTATGCAACATTGTTGTGCTGTTTACCAGGATTGTGATAGTGGAAGTTACTTCTGAGGTAGTGAGAATTCTGTCAACTGAAAACTCAAAAGATAAATTCTGAACTGTCTTTAAGCCCAAGGTGAGATGCTGTGCATGATGTATTAACAGCTACAGTCCCCAAAGAACATTTCTTTAAAAAGATAAATACTAATGATTGATTGTAAGATAAAGTAGTCGGAATTGGATCTTTTTGGTTAGAATTTGAACTAATACTGGGAATTAAGAATTAAAATGTCACAAACAAACAAGCAAACCCAGACAAAACAGCCAGAAATCTGCAAGAGAAATTCTTGTGGTCTGGAGAAATGATTGCAGTTAGTTATGAGCTTGTAAAAAGTTACCTTGCCAAATGCTTGTGTCTTTACTGTTGACATGTCTCCACTGTCTGTCAAATGAGGCAGTAGGTCTTGAATTTTTGGTCCTATATTGCCTTCTTTTAGTACAAACACAACTGTCCATACCATCTTTTTTGTTTTATAACATAAGTCAATTTCTGCTTTTCTGTGCTCAGATTTTTTGTTTCTTTTATTTGTAGATCCGTTTTGATCTGAACATGAATTCTGTTTTTCCTGGTTAGGAGAGTTAGGGAAGTGCATGCACATACATAATTAACTTTTTTCTGTGAGGTTCAGTATACTTATGACTCAGTTCTATTAGAGAAACTTTAAAATTTTGTTTGAAAAATAGAGACTTTTTCTGGAAAAAGGCATAACTGACCTTCAAAACTATTGTTACAACTGTACTAATATTTTCATTTCAGTTGATAGTACTTAGAATGTTCTTGCATTTGTAGCAGAATCTGAGTTTAAAATTTTTGTGTCTAATCGGCTTTTAGTCACTTATTTTTTGATGAAACAATTTTTTTTTTGGCACAGGGATGTTCTAAAACTGTTTGCTCTCTAAACACCCTGTTTGTTAAAATGCTGCTGCAGAGTGCTTATGGATGCTGTGCACAGGCACCCTTCACTAGCTCTCAGCTGTGTGGCCTTCAGAGAAGTGGAAATGCATCAAGCCTGGTGGCCATGCAAGCAAGCAGGCCTAGGATTTGGGCCAGTGTCAATTAAAATTGAAAGGCAGTGTGGGAGGGAGTTTAAATATTACTGAGGTTACACAAACTGCCAAACTCCTGAAATTCGATACTCTGTTTCCTGCAATGTCCTGTGTTCTCACTATTGTAACCTAAGTGTGACTTAACCCCCTGAGCCAAGGAAAACGTCCTGTGTTTACTGCTGTCCTCACTGGGTATCTTCCCTTTCCTTTGCCGCCGGTTTTTTTAAAACAATCAAAACCTCCAGTCTGCAAGCTGCAGAGCATTCTGTGGGATGGTTGTGTGATGGAGCAGGCCAGATTTTTAGGCCGTTGGCCTAAAGTCGGGTGTCTGTGGGGAGCCCCGCCGTGAGGCTGTGTCTGTGTCTGTGGGGAGGCTGTGTCTTGGGGAGCCCCGCCGTGGGGCCGTGTCTGTGGGGAGCCCCGCCGTGGGGCCGTGTCTGTGTCTGTGGGGAGGCCGTGTCTGTGGGGAGCCCCGCCGTGGGGCCGTGTCTGTGTCTGTGGGGAGGCCGTGTCTGTGGGGAGCCCCGCCGTGGGGCCGTGTCTGTGTCTGTGGGGAGGCGCGGGCAGCGCCCCCTGCCTGGGTCCGGCGCCGGCCCGGCCTGCGCGGAGCGCGGAATGGAGCCGCCAAAGGAGCTCTCGCAGTTGCTTATTAACTGTGTCACCCACCTGCCCTTAGGCTGAAAGACATTTTTATGCAGCTGCTCAGTGAAACTGGATCAGGAATAACCTGGCTGAAAGAGGTTAGCTTTTAACCTGGGCACATTGCCTGGTGCAGCACACAAATGCCTGTGCTGGTGCAAGGCAGGGCAAATAGAGGGATGAGGGAGAGATTTAAAATTGCTGTTACTTCTTTTCTACTGTTCAATGTCTAAGGTGACATAAATGTGAAGGCTTCAGCGTGTTCTCCTGGATGTTCTGCTGCAAGCTGTTTCCCTGGCAGTGTATTTGAAGTGAATACTTTTGTCTCTTCCCTCTGCATATTGTGGGCCACAGCCAAACAGATGAAGTCTGTGGAGACTTACTATTCTGTGTATGATAGGAGTTTTCTAGAACTGCAAGTCTGAAATTAATTCTTTCCTGACTAAAATTTCACCCTTATCTCTCATGAGGTGCTTTCTGTTTGTTTATTTTTGTTTTGCAAAGACTGAATAAAAAGTCATGAAATCTGAGACACAAGGTGCCTTTGGCAATGGTTACTGTGGTAGCTCAATTGTTGCCCATGAGTTGATGCAGGGAGGTAAAATATTCAAAGCACTTTTCAGTTAAAGATAGTGAAGCTTATCTCAGTCAATTAGTTACATTTCTGCATTATTAATGTCTGAGAAAAATAGATGAGGTGCATTTTTGCCTAGTGGTGTCATCTGGACTTTTTAAGTCACTGTTATATTACCAGCATAGGAAAATAATAAAACAGTGTAAGAAATGAAATAGTAACCAGGACTGGGAGAGTTACAGTTAAAGTTTGGAATGGGTAGCTGAATTAAGAACCTGAGGCAGTCATTTGACTTGTGTTTAAGATGACATGTCTTCTGGGAGAGGAAAATGTGCTCCACATGTCTGTCTTCTGTCTTCCACCTACTGTCTTCTGGGGGATGACAGGGAGCTGTCTTGCAAATTGCTCTTATTATTCAGGTTCATTGATTCATTATCCAGGCATTCTTCCTTCTGTGATTCAGAGTTCAGAAGTCTTCTAAGGAAGAGGACTTTGGACAGCAGAACAAGCTGCAATATGTGTCAAACTACAGCTTGACTTTAAAAGTCACCTACAAGCACCATGAGATTAAATCCCAGTCTGTAATACATATAATCAACTTTTTTATTAGAAAACAGCTGTGATTTTGAGTGCATTGCAAATAAAAAACCTCTTTCATACAATTACTAAAATGAAGTTAAAAGTTGAAAATGGTATTTGTGGCAGTTTTAATCAACTTAAGTGGGACCTGCTTAGTGCCTAACTTGCACAAGTGCTGTTGAGTCAGAGAGAAGCACGGTCCAGCTAAAAGCAGTTGCTTTTCAGGAAGGGAGGGAAGGAGGAAGAGTTATTTTAGCTGGATTGGCTTTTGGACTGGCTCACCCTCCAGGAGCGTGTCCTCTAGCACCAGGGATGGATCGGGATTTTGTGGCTGGAGATAGAGAGAGAGAAGTAGCGTGTGGCAGCTTAAATTGGTGTGAGACCAAACCCTCTGGTACAGGAGAGGCCTTGTGCTCCTCTGTAAAGGACTGGCAGGAGAATGAGAGTGGCCGGAAAGGTGTTACAGAACTGTTATGGGAAAGAGTGGATAGAAAAAGAACTCTGCTTGAATTGACAGATACAAGACAGTCATTCTTAATGTGTACAGCTGTGGCGTGTCATAGATGCTGTTACTTGGTAGTGCCGTGTTGTGCATCTGTTGGAGACTGTGTGTTCCTCTAGTCAATTGTTTCCTATGACTTTTAGCCTGTAATATTGCTTTTTCTGCATTTCTGTTTGGTTGTGTGGCTCTGGTATCCACCTGTCCATCCCACAGTAGCTGAGCCAGTGGTGCTGTGTTCAATGGCTTCCTTCCTCCTTTCCTACCTGTTCCCATTCTACTTTTTTAATACCTTTTGAACTGGAAGTGCAGTAGATTTTGATCTTTCCTTGCATTTTGTAGTCCAGCCTGTATCCACACCTTCAGCTCTTGGAGACTACTCATTCTTCATTGCTTACTGTGAATTTGAGACTTTAACAGTAATTTCTTTGCTGTTCTCGGAAGAAAAGTCATGCAGCTATGCCTGTATCTCCTGGCCAAACTTCCCTCCTGTTCTTAGCAATAATGTTTTTTCTTGCATGCAAATCTTTAGGTAAATTGAAATGTTTTAATGCCTTAATGCATACTCTGTACGTACTTTAATTCTGTTACAATATTTCACTTTGGAAATTAAACTTTTTATTAGCAAAACTGATAGCTGGCTTTGTTGTGTTGGGCTTTGTATTTCTTACAGAAAGAAATTCAAGCAATGAGTCAGTGCAATCACCCTAATGTGGTAACCTATTACACATCTTTTGTGGTGAAGGATGAACTTTGGCTGGTTATGAAGCTATTAAGTGGGGGTAAGTTACTGGTTTTACTTGTTTAGCTGCAAGGCAACTGTAGGACTTTTTTCTAATGTACCACCTTTCAGTTCATTGATCTAAACTAATGAGAAAGGGGTAGACACTACATAGGATGAACCTTGAGAGGTAGGCATGTTAAGGAGGAATGTGCAAACTTACAAAGTTTGTATATATGTATATATTGTATATATGTATATTGTATATAGGACAGGCTAAGAATTACTGAAATACATATATAAACAGAATTTAATTTCCATTCTGAACCAATTTATCAAAGTTCTCTATTAAGGCTGTGTAGGAGAAACTGATTAGAATTAAGTCAGTTCTGTCAGTGTGATCTTTCATGGAGTTTCTCTAGAACTCTCTGTATTTTTATAAAAATGCATATATTTCTGATTTCATAGTGAGTATTACTCATTCCTTATTCAAGCAAGATCCATCCTAGGCCACGTATTACACATATTGCATCCTTTTTATTGCTTAAGCTAATCAAACACTCATTGCATTTTTTTTATGATAGTTACTGGTATAAAATTCTTACTTAGTTCTGGAGGAGGAAAAGGGGCCTGAACTTAATGTGCTTGTACTTTAAAAAAGTGATGTCCCAGAATAAGATATGATGGTCCTGGTTGTAACACAAAGTTGTTCAAGGTTAGTCTTGATGGCAGCAAGCTCCTTCACTGTGATGCTGGGAAACAAGGATGGGAAGTGCTCATAACACTTGTTTCACATTTGGTTGAATTTGTCAGTTCAAGCAAAACTAACCATAGAGCATGAGAGAAACCAGTGATTCATGACAGGAATTTACTGTGAGCTGTCGAATAGTATTTGCATAAAAAAAAGTGTTTCCATTAAATGCCTTGAAAGTTATACTGAAGTTCAATGTCAAACTGTGTGTCACTGGGAATGTAATATGTTTGCGTTTGTCTCCTTCCAATCTTGCAGCTGCATGTTTACATCATGAACACGTGAACCATAATCTAAGCTGGATAATAAACCAAGACCTTTGCAGTACATATTTGTTTAAATATGGGGTACTCCTGAATTTTTAATTAGTGGTTGCTTTGCAAGCTGTTAGCAGATCTTTCCAATGGATCATCAAGTGTTAGGTATTTTTGACAAAAAGCAGTGCTCTCTATCTCGTTTGGATGGGTTAGTGGTGTGCTTTATTGTGAGAGCTAGTTACGTGAAGTGTTTACACATACATGCAAAGATTTAAATTGCGGTAGCATAGAAAGAATGAAGAAATACAGCTTTCTAAAGAATCTGATATCATAATGCTTTTTATATGTTTTTTTTTTTCTCTCCTGGGTCTGCAATACAGGTTCAATGCTTGATATAATAAAGTATATTGTCAACAGAGGAGAGCACAAAAATGGTGTGCTTGAAGAACCCATAATAGCAACAATTCTTAAAGAAGTTTTGGAGGGCTTAGACTATCTACACAGGAATGGGCAAATTCACAGGTAGGAGCATATACATAGTGAAACGTATCTTCAGAATTGACTGTAGCTTGTTGATTCTGGTCAGCTGCAGTGGATTGGCTAAGAAAGTTGTATTGCCTCTTTCACTTCTGTAAATATGATCAGTAATTATCAGGTGATAGTGCTTGGGCAGATGCTGTAATCTAGGTTGCAGTTCGTCACTAATATTTAGTATTTCCCTGGGTCTTTATCCTGTCTCTTTCTTCTAGTTTGGATAAGTTTGTGCTGTGATAAGCATGCCAGAACTGTAGTCCATAGTCCTGTGCCTGCTGGTGCTCCAGATACCTAATCTGATTCTAGTTTGTCGTATGTTTTGTGACTTGGTTATTGTGTTGCAGAGTAAACCAGTAATCTTGGGTGCTCAGACTCCTGAAAAAATGCAAAATTACTTTTTTTCCTGGTAATCAGTAAATATCTATTACAACTTACAGACTTTCTTTTTATGACCACATGGGAAGCTAGGATTGGAACTGTGGAACTGCATCTCAGTGTATATGCATCTAATAATTGCTGTGTTCTGTATATTCTCTCCTCCATGTAAATTGTGCAGATCCCCTGGGAGGGTATATATGTATCTGCTGTAGGAACCCAGAGGTTGTTCCCACTCTTTGATGGTTGGAAGTGTGTTCTGACCTTCCTATTAATTTTATTGAGGTGAATTTTTCTTTTGAGGAAGGTGTCTGCAGTAGATTCTCTGTTTCAAGCGTTAGCCTATAAGGTAATCTTTTACCCAAAACCCAGGTTTTCTGCAGACAGGACTGTGAGAACGGAGATGGTACTGATGTAGCACAGTAATTGTTCTTTATGTGTAGTATGTCTTACATCTCATCTTATAAATTAACTGTCTCTGATGTAAATCGAGCTATTTCCTCCCTTTGAAGAAAATAAATTGAGATAAATGGAGAAATAAAGAATAGCTATCTTGACTTCTCATCTGGAATGCCAAAGATCTGCCTCAGACCTTAATTCACAGTATTCTTTTAAGCTGATATTGTTGTGAAGGGCACATTCATGAGCTTTCAAAGATAACAGGACTTTTTGAGGTCAGATTTGTGAATTCCCCATGTCTATTCCTAAAGCACCTTAAGATAAAAAGAGAGATCTATATGGTACATCTGAGATTTCTCCTTTTTGAAACTGTGCAGAAGTCCTGTTGAAGTTGAAACACTGTGCCTTCAATTTTCCATGTACATTATAGGTGAATGTTGTGGTATAGTTAGGGAATACTGTGTCAGGTGGCACTTTTTAGTTGGAGATGTTTTCAAAATTATTCGGGGATCTTATTCTGTTGTTTTAATTAATTTTTTTTTATATATATATATATATATATATGAGGAAACAGGTTATGTTACCTTTCAGTAGTAATACAAATTCAATAAAACTTGGAAAGGTTCATTTTCTCAAGTCTCAATTGTTAGGATAGATTCTGTATGAGAGTTTTAAACTGTGCATTAAGAATGGGGTGCATGTTTCTGTGAAAAAAACCAAAAAACCAAACCAAAACAACCACAGAAGTTTTCTTCTGAACATTGCATGTGAATAGTGTGTTAAATAGATATTGTTAACTCTTAAGCATGTACTAAATTTTGAATACATTCAATGCCAAGTGACTTTTCACCACTGTACCTGATAGCAAAATATCTCTGCTATTCCTGAGCTTTAATACCTTAATTGGATAGAATGTACAGTACATTTGCCTCTTTTGAAGATATGTCTCTTCTCTGAAAAGATTGAAGAGGAAAGGTTTTTTTAAACTTCTTTTTCATTAGTGGCACAGTTGGATGTGAAAAAGCGCTAAGTGTTTCAGTTTGTGAGATTATATTTATAAAAGGTGGTAAACCAGACTTTGAACCTAAATATTTGTCTCTCAAAATCTATCCCCGATAGAGCTGAATTCTGGTCTTTTTATGTGTGAAAGTTTGTTAAGAGTTTGAGTTCTGCACTCTGTTTTAATGTTATTCAGTTACATTTTACACATCAGCTTCCTTTTTTGGTTTAAATTTGAAAATGCTACCTTATGAAACTGTTCAGTATGCAATATTTATTTGTTTGCATAAAATACGCAGTATGTGCTTTCATGCTAACCTCTGTTTGTACATTCTAGAGATTTGAAGGCTGGCAACATTCTTCTGGGTGAGGATGGCTCTGTACAAATAGCAGGTAATGGTGGTGGAAGAGTAATGGAGGAATAAAAGAAAAAGCTAATTGCAGCTGGATCAAGGGCAACTGATACCAAGGAGAATAGTTTTTCTGTTGGCCTTTAACTCTTCCTTTTGCTGTAGTCACAGGTTACCCAATTTCAGATTTCAGGATTCTTGATTAATGATATTTGACTCAGAAATTATTCAGTATTTCTCTTTGTCCCATCAAATATATAAGGAAGCTTTCTAATGTCTTAATGCTTCCATTTGGTTCAGCTATGCACTTTGAACAGCTTTTAAATGGTAGAAACTGATATTTCTCTTAATTTCATTTTTTTTCTGCAAGTAATTGTAGAAATTCTTGGGGATCCAACAATCTGTGTGTACTGTCCTTCATAAGGACTTAGAGTATAGGTTTACTAGTCACTGGGATGCAGGAGATATATCTCACTGAGAATTACTTTTGGCATATCTGCCATTTGTCTGGCAGTGGTATCTGTTGGATACAGTTTAGCATCTTAAACATCCTCTGAGTGCATTGATGTGCTTCTTGAGCTGTAGTCTGTAAGAATTAAATTATTTGGTATCATAAGAGCAAGGCTCATATCCCATCTCTTAGGCTGATATCAGATTATCTGGAAAACAGCGGGAGCAGGTGGTGATACCTGCCCCTTCCCCCAGCACACTGCCAGGCCTTCAATGGTCTACAGTGGGTGACCGAGCACTGAGAGCCCTCAGTAATAAAAGTGGCTGTAGACAGAAGTTGTAATTTTTATATAAATGGTGCTTTCAAAGTGCCATGTAAGCAAGTATTTTAAGGGCTTTAATATGCCAGTGTCAAAAAAATGATAAAACTGCATTTTTCTGTCATTACTGGAGGTGTTTTCAGCCTTAAAACCGGATAACAATAGGGAAGCAATAGGGAATAAATTGAAGTCTATAGTGAACTACTTTATTTCAGTATAAATGGATTGTAAACAGTTGAAAATACTCTTAATGTAGCTCCATTCAAAACTGACAGTATTTCTGCATACATTGGGAACCTGCTCTTTCTTCCGCTTACATGCCTACCTCTCCCATACAGCTGTCACTGATGTGATAATGGGTTAACAGAACACTGAGCCTTTTCTTTTTTTTTCCTTTTTCTATTTTAGAATTTGGAAAAAGCTATTAATGTCCTGGTCTACTAAGTACATATTAGTGATGACTTTTCTGATGTCTTTGGTTTGTCAAATTCCCATGAGAATTGAAATTGCATGTAGTATTCTCTCTTGTTCAAAACACATTCATATTTAGTTGCTATGCAGAAGAAGCTCCTTGTCTTTGAACAACAGCAGATGCAAACCTTGGCACAAAGTGCATATTTGAAAAATCCTAGCTGACAGATGTACTGGAGTCCTTTGCAACTTTATTCAGGAAGACACATACTGGCAGGTTAAACTTGAGGATGTTTTAGTGTTGATTTCCCTGATAGAACTATACCTTCTTTTAAATAGCATTTAATGAACAGTGTGTTGTGGAGCTAAGGTCAGCTCTGCAATGGAGAGTTTTGATAAGCATACCTTTGGGAACGAACTTTATTTTTAAAATAAACTTTTGAAACTTTTTTTGAAACTTTTGCTTTGTTGTTTATTAACAGATCTCAATTTTTCTCATCTTTCACAGATTTTGGTGTTAGTGCATTTTTAGCAACTGGAGGTGATGTTACCCGTAACAAAGTAAGGAAAACATTTGTTGGTACTCCCTGTTGGATGGCCCCTGAAGTAATGGAGCAGGTATTTGTCATGCTAATTAAAAATTTAGAACATTTTGTCTTTTAATTTTGGAACTTGAGACATTACCACCTTGGTTTTCCCTTCTGGTTCTGTTTCAGGTGCGAGGTTATGACTTCAAGGCCGATATGTGGAGTTTTGGGATAACAGCCATTGAGTTAGCAACAGGAGCAGCACCTTATCACAAATACCCTCCTATGAAAGTAACAATCACTTTGTAATTGTTAATGCTGTTAGCTGTATTATTAATGCTGCTAGATAGTTAGTGCTACTTCATTTTCAGTAGCAACTCAGGATATCTAAATTGATGAATTCCGTGGAGTATTTTTTCTTTTTTAATTTCTGAATTTCAAATTGGTTTTGCTTACGACACCTCATTTTTGGGTTTATTTTAGGTGTTAATGCTAACGCTTCAAAATGACCCTCCCACTTTAGAGACAGGTGTAGAGGACAAGGAGATGATGAAAAAGTATGGCAAATCCTTTAGAAAACTAATCTCATTATGCCTTCAAAAAGATCCTTCCAAAAGGTAGGTCACTATTGCCATGTAAAATAGAATTAGTTTTGAAAATATGTAGACTACTTTAAGCTGCAGTGACATAGTCTTTAAGTGTATAGTTTGAATTTTCTAAATAGCAGCCTTTTGTCACCTCCATCCAGGGAGAAGAAATTGCCTTTTTACTGTTCCTTAAGTTTACTTCTTTGGATTGTTAACCTAATGTATTTATACTTAAACACGGTTGAATTAAATGCCAATCAAACAAAAGTCCTTGTTCTACATATTAATTTCTCATCTGAAGCAAGATATCAATCTTGATACTCTGCACAAGTCTAACAAGACTGTTCAGACTGAGCAGCAGAACAGTTGTTAATGAAATATATCATTCTCTTGGCCTTTAAAACAGAATGAAAATAAATAATTTTATGTTGATTTTTCTTATTTTGTGATATAAACTCAGTGTTTTTTTAAACTGGGATATTTCCAGAGAAAATTACTTACTAAGATGTATTTTTTTTTTTTTTTACTATAAAGTTAGGGGCTCCAAGTTTGTTGAATTTTCCTCTTGTTTATGTAGGGAATTGCATGTCACAGTGTCTTTGCTGTTTGCTCTTTCTTGCTATGTTTTTTAAATAGCCAAGGTGATGAAAGTATTAAGCATCTATTCCAAAACCATTGTTGAGGTCCCAAGTTCCCTGAATGATTAGTTTATTTATTTGTTTCTGTGCAGACCCATTTTTGCAGGCTTTTTTTTGTTGAAGAGTTGTAGGAAGCACATTCTAATTAGCATTATTTCCTAAGGCGTTTAGTATACCACTGTTTTCTTGAGTTTCAGAGCTGCTATTTTTGGGGAAAGATTGTTCTGAGAGAGCAATCCGGGTTGTATGCTTCATTTATGGTGTGTAATGTTAGTCTAAGTCCAGGATATGATTGTAGGGAGTCAAATTGAAAAGGTGACAGCAGGAATACTAGAGAACAAGTATAATTAAGAAAAAGATTGTGGCCACGCCTTTATTCTTGAAATACTTGAAAAATGTTGTTTCACTCAAAGATCATTTGTGTACTGCTTTCAGATTCCCAAACCCCTTTCCCTTATTGGTCTTAGTAGCAAGTCCTGATGCTTTAGGCTTAGTGCTGCAGTTTGGCTGCTTGCAGATAGGAATAATAATATTAGTGGATAATCAAGCTCTTCATAATCAAGCTTCTTCTAGTTTCCCATATCTAGCAATTTTCAGGGCAAGATTAAAGTGGTGTGAAGTAATGAGAAGTAAATAAAATGAGTTTTCCTTGTCTCCTTGAATACTTAATGCTGAGCTACCTGATGTGTAGTAAAGGCATCGGTGTTGAAACATTGGTGTTTAAGATACTTACTTAAACTTATACATTTATTAAAACACATGCAATACCTTCAGGGAACAATTAGACCAGCAAATAGATGCTCAGATAGAAACAGGTATAGGGCAATTGTTTGGGGGATCATCATTGTTTTTCTTATTTCTTACAATCCAGGATGTAACTTTTCATGGAGATCCCTCCAGTAGCCATCATGTCAGTTGTGGGAGAAGTCTTTGCTCTTTGTGGCAAATTCCAGCATTGCACTGCTGTTGGCTCAGACTATGATGTTTTTCTTTTGGGGATCTCTGTGGGTGTTTCTCTCTCCCCAGTGCCAAGGATTCTGCTCACAGTCCTCAGCTACAATTCATTGCTGGAGCCTGTGTGGCAAAAAAGGGCCAGAAATCAGATCCAGACCTGTTCAGAAGTGTCTGGCATGACTAATGGTAGAGGAATGGAGAACACTAGTTTGGATAAAACTTTACTAAAACATAGTTTTAAGTGTGCATAGCCCCGTTATGAGATGTGATGGTACTGTACTTTGAGAACTTTAAAACTTTGGCACAGAAGCTGATTTTTCTTTTGAGTAATTTTCCCTTCCTTTTTGCTCATCCAAAATACATGTATGAATTACTACTGAATCTAGTGGTCTCCACAGGATCACTGATCAGAACTCCTTTATTGTAGAGCTTGGTGCTTTGGAGGTGAAGAAAAATACATGCTCTATGGAACCTACTGTGTGTGTCTAAATTGCATTATTTTTGTTAATGTCAAGAGTTGTTTCATTAATCCTTGCAGGTATGAACTTATACATACATACAATTTTCTACTCCTTTTATTCACTTACTTTACAGATTTTCTCCTTAAAGAAATAAACTAGGTCAGATATTCGGGGTTTTCTTGAGATGGAGATTTTCCAAATGGATGCTTTCTCACTGCTTTACCTAGTTTGTTCTATATTCAATCTCTTGCTGGAATTCAAAGGGAAAACTAGAGCAGATGTTGCTTCTGTTCATTTAGAAATTATGAGTCTTGAAGATTTTGACTTCCGTAAATTTGTGTCAAGCTGTGTCAAAATTAGTCCTGGATGGTGGTATAAGCTCCTAATGGAAATGATGGAGGATTTTATCTCATCCCAAGAGATGCTTTGCTTTCTCTCCAGAGGTTGCTTCAGTACCAGAGTCTAGCTTTGGCAAGATAAGTAGCTTTTTGGATCTCTGAAGCTAGGGAGACAAAACCGCCTGTTGGAATCACTTTGGTAGCTGTGACATTGTGGTTATCTCTTGGAAGTGCTGAAACAGACTTAAACAGAACTGCAAGTAAAAATGAAGTGTGTCAGTTTTTACCCTACAGCTGTTGTTTTGATTTGTATTAATCTGTTTGATTGGAAGATGATCCTGATGACTCTCTTTAGTTTATGCGTCAATTTAATAGTGTCAGTATAGTTTCTTGAGAATATCTGCTGACATCAATAAGGTAAAAGAATGCCAATAGGAGGTACTGATGCTGCTGTATGGAAAATGTAATTATGCTTTTATTGCTGTGGAGCAAAGTTTTAATTGTATTCATAGAGTCATTTGGGGAAGAAAGAAATACCTGCCTTTTTTGTGAGTTTTTTTTTTGTTTGTCTTATTTGGTTTTATAAAAGGTATTTGTATTGAACAAAAAAAGGGGAAAACTGGCAGCTTAAGAGATTGATTTTTTTTTTTCTCTCTTTTTTGGTATTTTTGCCATAGAGAGGCTTAATTTTTTTCATGTGTGGTAAGTGAGTTTGTGTGAATTAATTCAGTAGCTATTATCATTCATTCCCCATTCATACAGTACTAATTCAAAAGTTTTAGAGACGTGCCATTTAACTAACGTCTTGTACTGTATTCACTGAGAGGGGTCTTTGTTTTCTGTTCTAATTTATTATTGATCTTTCAGGCCCACAGCAGCAGAACTTTTAAAATGCAAATTTTTCCAGAAAGCCAAGGTAAAACGTTTAACCCTACGAGTAAATTTTGCTCTGCCTTAAAATCTATGTGAAATTTCTTCTTTCCTTGTATCGATTTTTAACTTAACAAATGTTGGTTTTGCAGAATAGAGAATACCTGATTGAAAAGCTTCTCACTAGAACACCTAATATAGCACAAAGAGCAAAAAAGGTGAGTGCATTCACGTATTTTTCTTGGCGGGTGTGGAAAATAAAGCAGGGACTCCTCAGTTGCCTTATATTTTTAGTTGACTTACCGAGCCATACTTTTAATGTAGTCCTTCAAAGATAGTGAGTTTGAATGAATGTTTTCTGCAGCCTTGGTTTCTCTAGGAAGCCCTGAGGCATTTTTACTTCCTTTCTAGCCTTGTCAAAATGATACATGATGTTTGTCATACTTGATAACATTTTTTTCTCGCTTCCTCTTAAAAGCTACAGGTGGAGTAGTTGTGGGGAAAAAAGTTGACTTGCAAATATGTAGGTTCATAAACTGCACAATTCATATCTTCATTGATCACCTAGGGAAGATACATTTAAATTGCATTTATTGACAACTGCCTGGTTCCTTGGATTATACAAAATGTTATTCCCAAAAAGACAGGTTGAAACTGCAAGAGTGCTGCTGAGTTTTTCAGACCAGTGGAGCCTTATTCCACAGGTGACAGAGTTAAACCCACAGCTATGGCATATGCTGGTATTTCTCTGGTGCCTTTGGCACTTGTATAAATGAGCTTACCAAGTCATGTGCAGCAGAATAAAAAAATAGTAACTCCTAACAGGTAAGTATTTAAAAACCTTTAAATCTGAAGCAAACTGCTGTTCATAAGAGCTAAGAAACAGGAATGAATGTATGCTCCTGTTTGTCATGTGGGAAAAATTATTGAACTCCCTTTTCCCTTTCAGTTGTGACTGAACTCACCATGTCTCTTCAGTATGAGGCACCTGCTCAGAGACCGCTGAGCCTCTGCTGGTGACACAGTAGTGTGCTGAGTGGCATTCTAAAAGCAGGCTTACTGGGGGGATATTTTGAGGAGGACATTTCAGAAGAGGAGCTGTGTCAACCTATGTTGGCATGTCAGTTAGGCTGCAGCTACCCTGACTGGCGCTCATATGATTTTCTGTTGTCTTTGGGAGTGTTGGATTGGTGTAATTCTGCGACACTGGAATGTTCTCACAGCTAGTGGCTCACATTTGGAAGAGACAGCAGGACCTGAGTGCTTCAAGTTCCTTCGAATATTATTTGTATGGCAGTAATTTTGGGAACTGGTTGATGTGGGCTCTGGGAGACTGGACAGGAAGGGCAAATGAGAGTGTTTGTGGCAGGGGTGCTGTGCTGAGCAGGTTCGCAGTGTGACGAGGGGAGGAGTTGTTCAGGGTTTGGCCGTGCGGTGGCAGCAATGCCCACATAAACCATGATCAGCTGGGGAAAGCCCGGCCTCTGGATTTCAGTTGGCACCTCGGGAGCAGGAGTGATTTAGATGAGCTGGCACCAGCCGGGGGCTGCTGGCAGAGCGTGGCCTCCGGAGGTTTCGTCTCCCAGGTGGATCCCCCGGTCATCTTTAGAGATTGCCTGTTAACTCATGCATGCATGCACCTGTATTTTATATTTCTTTAGATAACCTAGCACTTGGAATTGTGAAGGGAATGCAGGGTAGCCTCCCATACACCACCAGAAGTAATTTTCTGAATTACTTTTTTGACAATCCTTTCTAATTTGAAAGAGGTTTGAATCTTAAGAAATCAAAGCTACACAGTGGTGGAGACAAATTAATACGTCTTTAATTACATTGTAAATGGAAAAAATATTTGGGTTTTAGCTCCTGAAAATGCTAAATTATTTATATTTTAAAAGGACATAATATTAAAATTCATTGGAGATTTAAAGTTTAATTCACTTGTTAGAACTGTGCATGTAGCTGCTCTTTTAAGACACCATAAAATATAAATGTACTTTAATAATAAAACTTTGGGGTTTTGTTTAAAAAGCTTGTGTAAGTCGAGTTTGGTTGCTTAAACATTAACATGTAAAATGTGTAAGAGGTTGCTCTGGGAAGAAGTAACCCCTGTAATTGAAAAGCTAGTATCACTAGGGCAATAGATAGGAAGAAGCTGGTGTCATCACTGCTTAAATTATCTTCTGTGGCGCTTGGTGTAAAATGCCTATGACTAATGATCTGTAACACCACTGCTAGTACAGATGTCAGATCTGCCCTGCAGTAATCTAATTTTTCTTCCATTTACCACATGTATAATTGCATGCCTTGTTACCCAGAACTCCAGCCTCAGTTTAGTTTTAACTTTAAATTCTCCTCTCTTGACATAGTGTTCACATGTTTTGCTTTGGCCTTTATAGCTTATTCTTGGCATCTGTTTCTTTCTGAATATGACTTCTGGTCTGTTTGTGAAATCCTGAAAGCAGGTACATAGGTCTTCTATGTGTGAGGAAAATTTGTTGCTGTAAAGATGTCCTGCTTTAAACCTCAATTTGATAACTTAGAGCAACATCTTTCCATTTGAACAACGTCTTCATTGTGTGTTTAAAATGCTGTTTAACATTGGAGTTGTAAGTGACATGTTTGTGCACATGTTCCCTTGTTCCATTGTTTCGTTTGCTTTTAATTCTGCTAAATTTAAATTATGTCCTTCTTCCTTGCCCTAGCCTAGTAATTAAGGATAATGCTGAACCACTTAACCAGGAGGAGCATGTCCTGCCTCTTTCTGTGCAGGACCTGGTTAGATATATATTGGTACTGACCCACAGGAGTGAGTGTTACACCATGCAACTTCTTACTGGCAATTCTGGGTTTCACTAATGGGACTGCTCACCTGTGAGAGCATGAAGAAGAGCTGGAGAAAAGGCTGTGAGAAATGGTCCAAGCTCAGTGTGGTTAGGTAAGCAGGGACATGCTCTGAAACCACACTTTTGTCATTGATATAAATACAGGAGCCCTGACACCTTGTGCCTTTGCCTGATTAGATGGTGTGATGGTAGAGCAGCCTGTCCTGTCCTGCTTGAACGAGGGCTGTGTGCACTGCTGGCATAAAACAGCCCACCAAGAGTTTACATATACTATCTATAACACATGCTGAAGTAGTTTTGTTTTCGAGCTGAACACTAAATTGTTTCATTTGTGATTAGGATTGCTATATTGGAATAGAGCAATTTGAAATTTGAAACAGCTTGTAGAGTTCCACAGTCAGTTTTCAAATCTTGTCACACTAAAAAATTAATTATAACTGTAAGTACTCTGTATGCCCAAAGGCCCTGGGTCAATTTTATGGTTTTATAATCCTATTTTTTTAATTTTTAAAATCTCCTGCATGACTGCCACTTCTACAAAGTGAACAGGAAAAAAACATGTATCTGCATTTCATTTTATTGCTGTCTGAAGTGCTGCAAAAAAAAAAAAAAAAAAACCCTGAGCAATAATTGGGCTTGAATTCTATTTTTGGAATGATGGTATTGCATTGTGCTCTTAATAGAAGCTTTTTTTTAGAGCTGAGAGTTGTACGTTAGTGGGAAAAACCTGTGACAGCATGAAGAGATGATTAGTGTGAGTGATACCAGATTTTATTATACTTCACTAAAAATTCTCTTATGGATGGATTGGAATTCTAGCTCCTCAGTACAGCTATTTTAAGGTAATGGTCATGTTTCATTACATAAGATATCATCAATCCCCTGCATTTAATAAGAAAAATATCATTATATGTCAGATTTCTTGGACAGCTATAACAGCATGATTTCACCTCAGCAAGACATACATGTGCAGCCCTTCATTGCTTCAGTAATGGATTTAATCTGAGAGATACATCTCACCAGTGATGTATGTTAGTACAGCTGGACTCTGGCTGAGTTGAAAAGCAGAGAGCAACATGAACCCAAGCTCAGATTGTTAATATAATCATATATTAACTTTTTTTTACAGTTTAAGAAAAGCTTATTTAAATCATATTGACACATAAAGTGAAGGGACGTGCAATACTGGAACACTTTTTCTGGAAGGCAGTACCTGAAGTATAAATATTTGTTTGGCAAGGCTTTGTGTGGGGGGAGGGCCCTCCATTGCAGTGGATTAATTGTTCAGGTTATCCAGAAGAGTGGATTAAAAAAAAAAAGTGGAACTGTGTTTGTATAGTGGAATATTACTTAAAAAAAAAAAAAAAAAAAAAAAGGAGAAATTGCCATTCACACCATGTCAGGTAATTTTTTTATTTTCAAGAAGTTGTTGGAAGGGAAATTTAATAAAAACACTTTTTCCAAAAATGTAAATTTGACAGCAATTCTAATAATGAGAAAGCAGTGCCTGCATTAGTGGGTAGTAGAATTGTAAAGTGTTTTAAGAGGCAGACACATGCAGTTGTACCAGCTTTGTTTTAACATTTCTTATAAAGGAAGAAGACTGCTTAGTGTTTTTGCCACCCTGTAGTTGTGCCATTGGATGCAAGGAACTCCTTGCAGTATATGAGTTTGTCCATCTTTCCTTTTACAGAGTGCTTTTACCATCTGTGTGGTTGCTTGTGAAGTTGGATTTTGTGCCTTCTTAAACGGATTTAATTGTTACAGAAGAAGTGAGCTTTGAAACAAACCACGGCTTAGTTGAGTGCCTTTGTATTTCAAATAGCCATTTGCATATCTAAAATAACTTGGATTACTTATTATGGCAGAGTTTAAAAGCTCATACATGATTCATCTTAGCTGTTGAAAAGTAGCCCTGCTCCCTATTGGAAGATGTGTTCTAGTCCACGGGCTGTCATGAGTCCACTTCAGAATTCACTTTTTCAGTCAGTCCATGTCTCTTGTGTAACTGCATTGATCTGCTCCTTGGCTAATGTTGTGTTCATGACCTGTTGTCTTGTTCAAAAGCATCTTGAACATGGACTGACAGGGGGTCAGAGAGAACTTTTCTGATTAGACCAGTAGCTCCAAGTAGCTGGCATTTATTGAAGGTGTTGAAACTTGCAATACTGGAGGAGGATTTTCTTAGAAGTGCTGTTGAAGGAGTCGTGATTAAAGAATCAAGACAGGATAAAGGAAGTCCAAGTGTGTATGATGCTGGTGGTAGTCTTTGATCAGGGAGTAAGCCTTGTAAATAAGCAGAAGATAATCCTATTTTATTGCCATGTTTTGTAAGGATTTGGTTTTCTGTGACTGAAAATGTCCAGGAAGGTGCTGGTTTTACCTGTTTACTTTCTGAGAAATTAAACCTCCAACATTGCACTTGCATGACATCCAATACCAGATTGCTTCTCTTGGATTTGGAATGGCTTCCTAAGTGAAAGTGTCTCAATGGAATTAGTTTTTATTTTATAGTTTTCCCAGTTTATAGGCCAAATCAATATTGTGTCAATGCAGGCAGCAACAGCTGGCTAGCTTGGATCACCTTAGTGTCATGGAGTTTCCATTCTGGAAGAGACAGCCTTTCTGCCTTTGTTCATAAAGGTAACAATAATTTTGGGAGGATGTGGAAATGTGTATTACATGTGACTTTGTCAGGAAAGTCATGCAGGCAGATGAATTACAGAGAGGATTCTCTAAAAGCCAGGTGTTTCAGAAGCAGCATTCCCATCTGTTACCATTTGCTTAAAGACTGATGGAATAGGTATGTTAAAATTTTTGTTTTTATATGGATAAATTAAATATTTAGTCCTAGAGTTAGGAAAAAAAAAAGGGAGGGAAATTTAAAATGAAAAGAGCCCAAGCTCAAGAATCTGAAGAAAGTGTGAAGTAAATATGTTTTCCTTGTTAGACCCTGTAAAGCTTTTGCAAGTACAATACCAAAAATAATTGTGTGTCATTGGTTTTGACATTCCTTTTCCCCCTGCACTTGTGCTTGATACTGGTGATATTCTTGGAAGTTCCTAGGAAGAGCTGCAATGGAAGTACAGGTGAAACAGGATATCCTTGGGATGGTATTATGCAGTGATGCTATAGCAGACTTAATTTAGCTGAAAAGTGCTCTTGTCTCAAGGAATTAAAATTATGTCTGGATCTGGAAACTTCAAGGTTTTAATCAGAACAAGTAAATGAAGGCCAGCAGAGCAGAAAGAAGAGCTGGAACAGTAATAGTTTGCTTCTGTTTAGCTCTGAAAAATAGCTCCACAAGAAGGTTATCCAAACAGTGGACCTGCAGCTAAAGGTAAAGTCAGACAGTATGGGAAGAGAAAGGTAATGTCAGGGATGCACATCCCAGCAGGGCTGTGTAGGATTTCCTGGCAGCAGAGGGCAGCCACGTCCAGTGCCGTGGGCTGGCAGGATCCATCCTGCTGGAGCTGTGTCTGCACTCACAGGCTGGGAGTCTCACTCCAGCTCTGGGGTTTTAAATGCTGTAGGCTGGCTGAATGCATGCTGCTTCTTGATATCTGACTAGATCAGAAACACTGTGGTGTTTAGAAAATTGGATTTTATAAAAATTGCAGATCTCTGCTAATTATTTTCATGTTAATTTATGACTTTTTTTTGAGAACTGCACTTAAGTTTTAATTTGATCACCTTAATATTTGAGAGAGACCTTGAATAAATTCAGGTCTCTTTAAAATCTATATGGAATACAGAATGTGTATTACAGTAATTTCTCTTATGTACATAAGCAATTGGAAACCTTGGAGAAAATAGAAAAAAGGTAGAAATTAGATTTTCACCTTGACATGGTACTTTCAAGCCTCTGAGTTTCAAGTAAGTGAAAGTCATAGTAATTTCTTCTTTGATTTCTACAGTAATAGACTGTTTTCCTAAATATCCTTTACTGTGTCTCTAATGCTGACAATGAAACCCACCTTATAATGAGTTTTCAACTACTGAATAATGAAAACTCTACATGAGGCTGTATTTGTCTTCTTTCTTTTCACCTCTCGTTATTTTAAGATAGTAAACAGCTTGGATGATGGAAAAGCATGGTGGAATTGGGAAATTATGATTATCAAGGTGGATCTAGTGATCCTTCTGGTGGAAAGTCTTCTTGTAGTGATTCACCATCATGATGTGCATTCATCAGAGCAGCCAGGAAAGAAAATTCTAAAGATCTGGGTCTGTCTTCATCTTTCAGATTACTAAATTACTTCACCAATCTGCTGTATCTTTGATTTGCTTTCTTTGATTCTTGCCAGGTATCCTTGGCACCTTAATTTGATTGGAAGGGTAGAGGGAAGCAGGCAGGGAAAAGGAAGGGGATAGAAAAGAGCCTCATTCTGCATGTGAGAATTAGCCATCAGGTCATGCCTGATAGCCATTTGGGATTCCATGTGTTTGAGGCAAAATGACACTTTTGTGGAGCAGTGTATCTCCTCTGCTCAATTAATTGAAAACATCCTCCTGAGCACAGGTACATGTTCATGCCTGAAAGGACTATTGTTAAAATGTGAGTGAAAGAATTATTTGCGGCTAATAACATTCAGTAATGAAGTTTACTTAGTGGAACTAATAAATGGAGAAATAATGTCTGAAAACCAAAAATTATACTGAGTTACTAAATTTGCACATTTCCCATGTGACTGGAATTTTAGCAAAACTGCAATTTCTCAAAGCAAAATCAGATTCCAATTTTGTACTCAGGTTGAAAGCAGAGATAATAAGTATGTTGCAATATTTAGGTAAAACCTTGTGTTTAAGGAAAGCAGAATTAGGAGTTCAGGGAATACTTGCACTTGTAAACAAGGTGTTTTGGTAATGACCTCGTGTCTTACTCTGTGCTCCTATATTTTGCTGTCTCTGAGCAGCATTATCCCAGCAGTAGAAGAATTGGTGAAGAGTGGAAAGGGGGGGAGGGTGTTGGACAAGGAATCCCCTGGAGTGGGTGAGGACTTGGCACATGGATTCACTGGTACTTTTCTCATAATTTCCTCTAGAGGTGCAGGAATGTGCTCCCTCATTGTGTCTCTCTTCAGCTAATAATGGCTTTGTTTTCCTCTCACTGATAGCTGCACTGTATTCCATTTCCAAATTGGAGTGTAGCTGTCTTCTCAATTGATGGCCTTGCCCTTGGGTGTCACAGTTGTGGCCATGTAACCTGATACTCTTTGGCATATAAAAACAAACCAGTTCCATAAATATTTAAAGCAGATTATATTTTTTTTTTACAGAGATTTGTTTTTTGTTGACTTCTGCTGTGTTATCCCTTAGAAAAGATGCTCTTTCAGAACCGGTAGAAAGCTGAAGAGGTCCTGTTCAATGCAGAATTATAGGTCTCCTGTATTATTCTTTCATGAAGAAAGAGATAATGGTCTTATATTTTTTGACTTTAAGCTTCCAGTGTAATTGATTCCTCTAGGGAATATTCCAATAGTTTATGCATATGAGTATGAAACACTGCAAATTCTAACATTTTTTTCCAAGTAGGAGAAAAACAAAGACAGACTAAGGGTTTTTTCCATAATTATATTTTCAGCATTCAGAATGGTTTAAGAGGAGGAGACACACCAAATTACTGTGATATCTTAACACCTTTTGAGTTCTAGGAAGCAGATTTCCAGAGTGTTTTTTTCACAATGGTAGTGGTATAGCCCATTAATAACAATAGCCTCATAAATGCTGGTGATAAAAAACAAGGGTTTGAATTGCATAAAACACATTCAGGTTTGCAGAAGTTTTGTGGCTTCCATCAGAATAAAAATAAGACTTAACAATATAATGAATTTGGAGGAGTTTAAGAATAGTCAGCAGTGAAGGGATTAGGGTGTTTATGTCATCTGTGAGACTGGGTTGGATAAGGACCAGCCTTCTCCTGAGGTAGTGCTTCTACTCTTCAGCTAAGGATGATGTGAACATGTGGGAATTCATGTGCTGTCTTGGATCTCAGGGTTTTTGTTTTGTTTTGTTTTCCTCAAAAATGTGATTACAGTGTAGGTGTTCTTATCCAAAAAGAACACTGTTCTTTTGCTTTAATATATATTGTAGAAAGTGACTTCATGCCATTTAACCTCAGGAGCTGTGATTAAAGCTGTAACTGTTGTAAGCAAAATGCTTGTGCCAAAATCGAATACACAGTGACAAGCTGATTTTCTTTGTTGCATTGAAATAAAAATAAAGGGTGAAGATTGAAATTTGCTTTTTTTGTCTTAGGAAGTATTCAGGAGAGGTTTGTAAGATGGCGAAAGGTAAAAATTATAAAATCTGCTAGCTCTATAAGCTTAAGCTGTGTATGGAAGGATCTGGTCTACGGATTTTTTTTGAGAGAAAAATACACAGAGCAAAGTGTGGTACTAAAACCAAAACTATTCAGTAATGTCCTCTTCTTCATCATTGTTCTTTCCATAAAATAACTGGAACTGGTTTTATAAATACTTCTTATGAAGTTGTATGAGAAGTGCAGCTCTTGAAACTTGTGATTAAAAAAAAAAAAAAAGGAGAGAGAAGGGGAGCACTGGCTATGCAAAAACCCTGTCTTTATCAATTACCAAGTAAATATTCTTACTTTCAAGAGTATATTTTTTCTATAAGATCTTCTGGGGTATGTGTAACAGTGGGACTCCAGTGTCCTGTAAGAACCAGGGTGAGGAGAAGATATACAGCATCAGTTGACTGGTCTTACTTTTTTTCTGCCTGAAAGTCAAACTAGGCTTTTATGAGGACAGACTGCAGAAGATAAAAAGGTGAGGTTTTTAAATAACCACCTTGTCATTACCGCTCTCTGAGGCATGTGGGATTATATCTTCACTATTGTACTAGCATATGTAGCTGAAGGGCATCAGTGTTAAAATAAAAGACAATTTTATCTCCAGCTGCAGTATTTCTGGAAGAATATGTATTTAAAAACTAAAAATAAAAAAGTATAGCTTGCCCTCTGTGGAGATACACGAATGCAAAAAAAAGACAACAGCACTGACTATTCTCTAGTTAGAAATTAAAAGGAAGCATTGTCAGGATTCCACAAAGGCTTGTGAAGATATGCTTTAAATGTGTGGAATCTACACATTTGCTACTCTCCAGGAATAAATTAAATTTGGGCTGTCTGTTAGCTGCGTATGGAGGGGTGGCAAGGCACCTTTCATGATACTCAATGCTAATATTTATTAGTGCCATCAGTTTTACTTACACAAGTGCATCTTACTTTCCATGCTTACAGGTCACCATACTCTTTCTATAGAAAAAAGTTTAAAAATATTGGTTTAAATCAATCCAGGACTCCATTGCAAATATTCAGTTGCCAAAGCTTCAATAGAAATACCTTAAATATTTCAGATACTGGGTAAGTCAATGTTACTAGTTCAGTCATCTTCCTGCAGAAGGAGGAAAAATGCAGTAGATGCATAATATTGCTCTTACTGGCAGAATGGATCTGTAGTCTTAAGATCATGTGCTGTACCATGTATGAAATGCAGTAATGCTTTATATGTATGCACTGGTATCCTATAGTATATGCTTTTTATTTATTTATTACATTTAGACACTGAAATAAAATAATGAATCTGTAAGTGGGCCCAGTACTTGCTGTTTTGAGCAGTTGTGAATAAGGAAGTAGAAAATTCTTAGTGCTCAGAAAGTGTTCATTCTCTTTGCTGTCACTTTACAAAAATAAACTTGTAAAGAGATTGCAGCAGCTAAAGAATCAGTAAGAATAATAGATTCTTCTTTTCTCAGTCTCTAACATCCACATATAGCGAGCGAGTTGGTGCAACAACTATGCAAGACAACTATGTTCCGCTTCTCTACGTTGTAGTCTTCTTTCCATTAAGCCTTGGAAAATGTGGCAGCTTCTGCATTCTGCTGCTGGAGTTCTCTGTCAGGCTGATCAGCCTGACCTTCATTGCGTGGGATTTACGATTGCCCTGTTCAACTGTTTACACGTATTTTCCTGGAAAGCTAGTGCATGGTATTATTGGGAGGAAACGTTAAATTATATGTATCCTACTTTAAAAGGGTGGGGACAATACAGGAGCTTAGTTTATAATTAAATATTTGTAACTGTATTGTATTCTGCAATAAGCTTTAACCAGGAACAACATACATAGCAATAGTACTACTACTACTATTAATATAATTCTTACTATTCTGTGGTGGTCCTGGTTTTTTCACTCACTGATTTGTCCGAGCATTCTCTGCTTTAACTAATGTTCATAATGTCTTTCTTCCACAGCTGTGGTAATGTTGACAGTGCCTTATTAGGCTTTTCCTCCTAGAAACATCTTTTGGTTGTACATTTCAATGTTCCGAGCTGCTTTTGTGTTGGCTGTAGTTTACCTGCCAGTCATTCAAAGTAATTTTTTTGTTCTCTGGTGACTTCTGACTTATGTAAAATATATTTTCTAATATGTTTTAATTTGTCTTGTAAAACTGAACTGTCATTGTTTTCTTTATTAGCTCAAGTAATGATCAGTTTAGTTCGTATTTTGGAAGGATCATTTCGATTTTTAATCACTAAAATCCAAATCAGAATTTAGCATGTTTTACTTTGTTTTCCTTTCCCTCTGAAATACTTCCTGAGAGCTACAATTCTAGCGTAAGGAATGATCTATGTGTATTTTTGCCTGAAGCTGATAGGGAAATTATATTTGTATGGCTACTGCATGCAATGTAAAATGTAAACCAACTTACTTCTTATTTTTGTAGAAGTTTGTTTAGGTTCTGTGCTCTGTCCTGGATTTGTTTTGTGCCATTGTGTATAAATAGCTTCATTTGTTTGCTGCTTTATTTCTCTCTGTAAAATGGAAGATCTGTAGCAGGGTATCAGGAGAAATATATAGAATATTCTTGGTTGCCTTAATGCTGTTATTATTGGAGTGAAACACAAGCATGCTGCGTGTGGTATGAGTCTGCTATTAGTATCTCAAGTGATAGCTAGAACAGAAATTTAATATATTATATGAATTATGTATATTTCCATCCAATATCTGATACTAGAGTGAGATGTTTACAATGGACAGAGACAATTTATTTGCAGATGTGATGTGCCACTTGTGCCCTTTCCTTCACCTAGGCAGGGTACATGCCCTTCATATATGACTGATTCTTTAAGGCTTTAACCAGAAGTGAGTGATCAAAGCCAGGCCTATTAGTCTAAAAATTAGACTAACATTGCAAGTGTTAAGCATACACACTAATTTAAAAAATGTTCTAGACAACAACTTCACCTTTTTGAAAGTTGAATAGGTTGGGTACTTTGCTCTAGCTGAAATTTTAATTTCTTTCTTGTGAACATGTGTGCTGGTGGGAATCAGTCTGATTGAAACTGAGTACCAGTAAACTTGTTTTGCTGCTTTCAGAAACCTCTCAAGAAAATAATTTAATTTAACATGATATTTAGCTTTGTGCTAAGTTTCTTTTCTTTGAGCCATTTGTTTATTTTTTATTAAAAGGCAGTCTATTTAAAAACTTGAATTGCGCTCCTCTCTGCAAATGATGCAAGCATCATTAAGCCCCATTAAAATCATTCTGTTTAGAATAAGTCTTCAAAACAACTGAAAATGGAAGCAGAAGAGATACTGATTAGTGCATGATGCAATGTTTGAATGTGTCTGTAAACCAATATATCCCATTGTGCTGGAAAAATGGTTTTAGTTGTGGATGATGTCCTCTGCTAGGTTTGTGTGGAGCCATTTGAAAGATGCCAGTGCTATTAAACAAAAGTCTACCTTATCTCCTTGAAGGATAGTAAATTACATCCACAAACAGCAGGCAAATTGCCTGCTAGATTACCTTGTGCCTGTGCTGATCCCTGACAAAGTAGACAGTAAGAGCCCACTGGTTGTGCCTGGGCTGATTGCAGCTGAGTAAAGAATTGCTGTGCTACTGCTTGCTTTGATGTCTGCCTGGTCCTTCCTCCCAAACACACACAAGCTGCTTCTATCAAGCTTGGAGGTAGTTAGGCTAAAATTAGTCCAACAGGAGCTTGGTATGGAAATGGGGAAAATTGCACGGAATTTGTCCATCAAGAGATGGAGTAGGGTATTCCCTCAGCGTCCTGCATAGGTTTCCCCTCTTCTCAGTTAAAAATGAGAACAAAATATGGAGAAACTGAATAGGGCACTCTAATTCAGTTGTACAGGGAAGAAATGTAAGAGAGCAATATCATAAGGACTGAAGGAAGTGCCGAAGTGTGCTGAGGTCTGAAAATGTCACCCTCTTCTCTGGTTTAGTCTTATATGTGCAAAAGGGAAGGGAGAGGGAGCAGGTGAATATTTGGGAAGTAAAGGAAAGAAGAGTGGAAAAGAGTCCAGACAGACATCAAGGTACCTATTTGTGAATGGACAATGTTTTGGAAGAAGACCCCTATCACTCATGCTCTTGTAGTGTCAATCCAGCCAGCTCCAAATTATGCTTGGCCTAAGCCCAGTACAGAAATAGCATAAGTGCCCAGCTCTCTATGAAGATCTGCTTTGGAAAAATTGTATTAATGCCTGCATCACAGTTTCCTTGGAAGCTCATGGTCTCAGACTTGAAGTGGTCCATACTATTTTCATCTCATGCATCTTGCTGGTATGGTACCTGCAGGGATTTAGAAGCAGCTGGAATTTGTCACATGCTGCATCTCTCTGCACATTATGGTTTGCAGCAAACTATAGGGGTTTAGAGCAGGGCTAATACCAGTTTAGCCTTGTTTTAAAGTTTCATTATGTTGAAAAGCACTGTAATTTTTTAGTTGGATTTTTATATTTAGCTTTTCCCCTGTTTTGTGTTTTCCATCACTGCCACCAACCAACAGAATGTAGAACCAAGTTGATCACTGTTCATACGATGCAAGACATCGAAACACCACTGGCTTAAGGAGGTCAGATAGTAGAATCTGTTATTGGCTCCTGCCACTAAGCAAATTAATGAGAGCACATAGAATAAAAATTGCAAGTAATTGCTGATTAATCATAACACCAATAAAGACTAAAGATGTGTGTATATAATATTTTGATAGGTCAGACGAGTGCCAGGTTCCAGTGGTCACCTCCATAAAACAGAAGATGGGGACTGGGAATGGAGTGATGATGAAATGGATGAGAAGAGTGAGGAAGGCAAAGCTGCTATTTCTCAGGAAAAGGTATCTTCTGTTTGTGCCAAGACATTTATACTCTGAAAGACATTGTCTTTTATGTTAATTGCTAGTATTTCTGGATCTTTGTTGCATAAAGCTGCATAGCTCATATTTCACTGCATTTGTTTTCCAGTCACGAAGACTGAAAGAGGAGGAGAATGCAGAGGTAAAAATGTCTTTATCAATTTTTTTTTCTTCCAAGCATTTGAGTAAAGGGATTTCTTTTTCATGTCTGCTGTTAGAAATGAGAATTGAATTGGGAGTATTGTTCTGCAGCCTTGTATGACAAGTGCTTGTGAGGATAGAGCTGTATGTCATTGTGCCTGTAACAATGAACTTCAGCACACAGTGGACAAGATTGATAGGATTTTAAAAGTCATGATATGTTTGTGCCCAGGAGAATTCATGAAGATAAGTAATTTGGCTGTTTTAAATGAATCTTTGCAACTGGATCACACTAATTGCTGTCTGTAAGGGTAATGAAGGCTGCATTGGAGTAGCCAGAACATCTCCAAATAATTTTTTCTTCTTAGGATCTATATCATGACATGTAGTTTATAATTAAAATATTTCCTTCCGTACACAGTAAAATAGTTCAGTACTGAAGCATATTAGATTAATTCAGAGGAATAAAATACTATACAGAATTTCGTGGCCCTGTGCTAAGAGTGGGAAGTGTTGCTGCTATAATCAATTGTTTAATACGATTATGGCTTAAAGACTAAATGGTTTTTTAAAATGTCTGTTCCTTGGATGGGTGACCCTTGCCACTTCACCTGCAATTTTAGATTCTCTGATTTCCTTTGGTGTCAGAGAAATCTTCTAAAAGCCTAGCAGCTTCCTGCCAGATTTAGTCCCATTAGCTCCTGTGATGACCCCAGTGTCTCCATTGCAGACCCAATTTACACAGCTCCTCAGCATCTGAGATACTTTATGTGAGCTGGATACAAAAAAAGGACTTTCACTACACAGTCTTTCTGTCTTAAATATTGAGAGTTTTACTGCTTGTGACCCAGTTTATACATGTAACTCATAATAAAAAAAGTTGCTTAGTTTATGAAAGAGAAAAAAAAACCTCTGCTTGAAGTCTTCTGTTGATTTTTGTTTCCCAAGATGCTCTAGGAAGATGATTTGGAACTAAAACTAGAGCATCTTGTCACTGTTGGTGTGTGCCTGTCGGGTCTTTGGGATCCACATTCCTATATACTGGCATAATATGTCTGTTGAATATACAAAAATAAGAGTAGCTTATATGAATGGAAGGAATTTAATTGAAGCAGAAAAAACCCTGCTCTCATTTTAGCGATTATGAAAAATCATTTTCAAAAAATTTAATATTTGCGGAAAATACACAGATAATAAAATACGGATCTTGTGCACCTTTTTTTAAAGTACCTTTGATATAGGAAACTGTTAAAAAAACCTGTCATATGAAATTTGTGATGCAAGTCCTTATTTAGGAGGGCTTCTTAACCCTTTGTAACCTTTGAACAGGCTGTTCTGTGACTGGTGACTATGCCAAGTTGGGTATGAGATCATAGTAGGGTAGAGGCGCCTGGTGCATTCTGTGTATAGGATACACTTTTGCTTGAAACTTCATACAGATTTGAGTTGACAGCTGGGAGGATATTGTAGTGTGAGGGAGGAGTGATAATGAAAGATATCAGTGTTCCTGATTTTTCTGTGGAAAACATCCTCTGAGCTGTTATACCTGCTTTGATATGCTGCTAGTTCCTTGCATATGCGTAGATGTAATACTTCCTTAACAACCAAAACTGTTACACAAAAGTACTGTGAGTAGCAGCTTGGAATTCTCACTGTGTGCACATTATTTAATAGGTGATTGTTGTTTTGGTGCAAAGTGGATTATAAGCTCCCACACTCAGTGCTTTAATGCAGGCCTTATTTATTACTTGTTTCTCTGCAATTGGAATATGGGAGTTTTACTGGTATCAGCTATATTATAGGCTGTGTACTGAAAGTATTTCAAGGGTTTCTGAGAGTTAGAGAATGTGTTAAATATTCCGTGCCAACTTCAACCTGTTAGCATGGAAAGCTTTTGGTGTTTTTTTTTTTCCTTTGGCATTCTTTACAAGACTTTTTGCTTTTTACTCTAATAGTCTCAGCCTGCTGTTAGTGAGGAATACAGTGAAGTTCCATGTGCAGTGAATCTTGTCTTAAGATTAAGGTAAGAGATCCTTCTCTTTATTTAGCTGTATTATCTTGATCTTCCTCATTACTTTCATAATATTAACATAAAATCAGTGCTGAAGTGTATAATCTTCTAGTAAGACCAGTATGAATAGTGTTTCTGTGACTAATTGCGGTCTTTTAATTGCTTACTGAAATAGTGTAAAATGAAAACCAGAATATGAATGTGTCTTCAGGCTAAGTGTACCCTTCATTAAGTGTTTTCTTTCTTTTTTTTCCTTATAATGCAGAATCACAGTGAGAAGTTTTTAATGACTTTTCTTTCACACTTCAGCAGTCAGCCTCTGACAGAAATAAGCCATAGCTGTATTACAAGTTGCCTACTCAAAATGTTTTTCACTGGCAAGTTTGATCAGCCACTGTGGAGAAGAAATTTGTATTTTAGAAAATGGATACAAATATGTTGTCTGACTTAAATTTTTACTTAGTTGAAATGAGTCAGATTCCCTTTAATTAAAATCAATTTATAACTAAGATTTGAATTGCTTAATTATGCAGTCTAGTTCTTGGATAAAATTATTTTTTCATACAAAACTTTAATAGCTTTTTATGTGTATGATAGCTTTTTTATGTTTTTTTCTTAAAAAACTTAACTATCACTCAATTTAAAACTTGCTTACATCCAGTTTGTGTTGACAGGATATCTATGAGAGGTTGTAAATTCCTAATTATAGCTATGGAGAAGAGTTAAATGTTACAATTTTTAATGCTAACAAAAAGATAAGAAGTCAGAAATAATTAGAAAATTACAACCAGTATGTTAGAAACAAATAGCAGATTTGTGCATAAACAAATAGCTTCAAAAATTGTTAGCGTCCTGATTCCAACTGTTTGTAATCCGAAAAAAAAACCCAGTTACACAGAATGAGTGCCAACTTTCAAAATCTATTTTCTTCCCCTTTTATTGACTACTTCTCTGGTGACAGCTGCAAAAAAAATTGCTTGGCTGCCAAAGGTTGTGTACAAAAGAGAGGATTAATGAATTTTATTGTAGGGATAAGAAAGACCTAAAGATTATTTGGAATAATTTTAGTTGCCCAATTTACATAACTGCTCATTTATGCTATCAATATTCTTTTTCATCTCTCTGCTAGCAGGTAGATGTTATAAACAGACCAATTTGTACTGCTGTGTGGATGTACCAGTGAGGTGCTTTGGGTATCTATAAATTACCATGAAACCCAAAGAGTGATTAGCTTCTTACCCAGTTATTTGCAGTGTTGGCATATTCAGAGGGCAAACGTTTTAGACCTGCAAGTATCAGGGATTATGCTTTTAGTTTTCTGCAGCTTTTAATCCAGAAGTGAAGGAGGACTGGTCCTAGGAGACTTGAGTTGCTAAACTCTTACTTGCACAATGAACTTCTTTTTAAGGATCCTTTTTAATTCATGGCTGGAAAATATTCCCTGTCCCTGCCTTCTCTAAAAGCAAGTCTCTAGTAACGAGGTTAATTTCTTATATATATGAACATATAGGTGGTTATTAGAAGAGAGGGAAGAAACAAGAATTCCTATTTTAGGAATCAGAAAGTTTCCCTTAAACAGAAAAGAATAGTCTTGAAAAGCAGATATGCTCTGGAGCCTGGGAACACCGTTGGCAGCATCTTGAAAAAACCAAAAGTCTGATGTGTAATATTGCAGAGTTGTTAATTTAACTGTCCTGCTTTTAAAGGAAGAGTGCTCTATGATGCAAACCTCTGTCCTGTGTGAGCTCTGGCTGTGTCCTGTCTCAGTGGTAGGAGGTGGGCAGAGTTATAAATCTTTGCACAGGCTTTGTTTCCACTGGAAGCCTGAGAATGTGAGTAGGGTTGAAGCAAGCACATGAGCAGTGTGTGCGTGTGTGTGTGTGTTTGTGTTTGGGGGGAGTGGAGGGGTGGGGGCTTTGGAACTTTGTGAAGAGCTGATTTGACCATGAGCGCTACAAGCTGTCTATATCTCTGCCCAGCAGTGTAGATTCAGAGAGAGCATTTAGAATTTCTCTATATTTACTAGTTTAAGGGCAAGAGTTATTTTGCTTATGGAATATTGACCAAAGCTCAGGCAGCCACTGGCTGACTATAGATATTGTCTTTAGCAAGGTACCTTTGGTTGCACTTGAGTTGTGCTTCCCGTTCACTGTTGACCCTCTTCACTGTTGAGACTATCGTGGAAGTTGTCGCAAACATTTAGAGCTTTTTGAGCAGAAACAACTTGGTATGAGGCTTGGGAGTGTGAACCATAAGGTTTAAAGAGTAGTGCCTGGGGATTTGGACAGGGCAAAGGGTAAGGAGATGGGCAACCTTAAAAAGGAGCAAGAGGTGGGGCAGTGGGCAGGAAGAAAGTGCTTCTCTGCTTTGCTCCTTTTTCCTCTTCTACAGGGAGGCTACACTCTGAAAACCCCTTACATGTTAGATGATAGCTTGCATTTTTTTTTCGTACCATTATGTTCCAGAACAAGGTTTAAAGTACCCATAAAAATTAAAAATTACTTTCATGAAGAAGGAATTCTGTCAGAAGAATCAATGGATTTAAGTAATTCTTTACCTGGATGGTCAGGTTCTATTATCTTTTTTCCCAGTCAGAGCAGAGTTGGACTCATTCAGTTATTCAGTAGGGTGTGCTAAATTAGCATTATCCTCTGTTTACTGCAAATGCCTTGTTGTGGATCAGAAGCACAACTCACAGTCTGAAATAATCTTTAAAGAATCCCATGGTACTCTTTATACAAGTAGTGGTATTTAACTCCCTTTACTCAAGTTGAAAACCATCCAGACTAACTGATTTATCTGTCTTTAACTTGTATTTAATACCTTTCTGTTTTCATAGTTTTCTCAGTGTGAACTAACTGGTCAAAAATTTTTCTACGGTCAGGGTTCCTTCATCGGCTGTAGACAGCAATTGCCAATTTATTTTCTATCTTTTGCAGTGTTGTGTCTTGGAGTACATTGCCCCAAAAGGGAAATTATCAGCAGTCTATTTTAGGTAATTCCATGCAAAGCTTTTGAAAGGCTCTAGTATTAAATGCTTAATATGGGCCATTAGTGTTTTAAAGCTCAAGTGTAGTTAAGAGACTGTGCTTGAATTTTACAGTGAACTGAAAATACTGGTTCTCACTAGCTGTATCTGTTGCCACAGTGTTTAACTCTGACCCAGCCTGAGCAATTGTCACTTTGAAATGCCAATGCATCTGTATTCTCACCCTCAAGAGGAAGTGGTATTTGAGAGTAGGGAGGAATGAAATCCCTAATCCAAATTTTTTCCAGTAAGGCTGTAAATGTGTCTCAGCAGTGGACCCTGGCAGGAACTCTGCAAAGAGGGGCTGAAGACAATTGTCTGTCATTCCAAAAGGACTTTCACAGCACCAGGGAAAGGAACTGGGGAGGAATTACCACCCTGGATTTGAAATTTCCAATCTAACCACCAAGCTATTGCAGTTACAGATTTAGGAAGGTCACTGTTAGAGGGTTTGACTACTTGTATTAACAAAGATATTTTATGTTAAAGTAGGAGACTTGTTAATGGTTAATAGTTAAGAATTGCAAATTATCTGAAGCAATCTCAGATGGTTAAGTTAGCTCCTATGACAGGAAGATAATTTATTGACAGTAATTTGGAATGTCCCAGGACCTAATTTAATACAGTTCCTGCACACTAGATGAATTAAGCCTATGGAAGAATAAAAGGGGAAGTGGAAGTATTTTACTGGGAAGTTGGATATTTCTGTTATTGCACATCTTATTTTAAATAAAGTGTAGAGAAAATGCTAAGGCAGAATTGCCTGTAATGTCACTATTATTTACATGTAAATGTTTGTATGTATATATAATAGAAAAACATTTATTTTGCTAATGTAGCTGGAAACTACATTTGTAGCATTTGATGAGTTCTGAGAAATATACTTTCTGGGGATCTGAACAGACACAAGTCCAAGGAGTAGCTGGTAGCAGGTGCTTTGCCTGTTCAGTGCTGCAGCAGCAGAGCTGTTAGGACTTGAGTCAAATGTGATTTCCTGTGTGTACCAGAACACAGACGATGAGATATTGCTCACTAGTCTGAGCACGAGCTGAAGTGCTGATCTTCCTGCTTTTAGGTTGGCCTCTTTTTTTGACCTCTTTCTTAAAAAAAATTAATTACATGTAAAGTCATAGGAAAAATGTGCTTGGCTGGAGGTACCTAGTAGAGGTACTGCTGTGTTGGTTAATACCTAAGTTTGAAGCATACACTTACAGGAATAAAACCCCAAGAACTAAGAACAAGCAAATCCCAAAATCTGTTCTTGCTAGGGCCAGAATGAGTTTGGTAACTGGCTTAGTACCATGAATCAAAGTTCTCAATTCTCATTCTGTTTAAAATATTTTTATAGGTTTGTTTTGGTATGTTAAGCAAAAACTTCCATCATTTCAATCTCTCTTGTAAGATGTGGGGCTGGTATATATCTTTCCCCAGTAATATTTATATCAATATAAATATATATGTTTATATTGATATATATCTCAACATTTTTGCTATTCAAATGGCTTCTGTTGTCATATGTATTTATTGACTAAATCCACAAACACGCTCCCAGCTGTGGAGTAGATTTACAGCTGTAAAGTAACAGAATGTCTGTGTGGCCTGGGAATTGATCCAGTTACAAACATCATAAACATAACCATTTGTATGATTTTTGAAATAAATGTACCTGTGATTATAGCATCGAGCTTTATTTTGCCACCACTTCTAAGGGTTTGTCCTGAGAATCAGGGAGGTGTGAGGATATAGTTACTGAACTGAATTTTATTTCCACAGCATGGAGATTTTATTTAAATACCATGTATAACCATTATTAAATCATGACTGAAATCAGTAAGTAGGAACCCTTGATTAAACTATTGATTTTAATTCTGCTTTTTCTTTTTACATCTATTATTTCCTTCAAAGCTTGCTCTTTAAAAATGGTAAATTATGTATTTCTTATTCACTACTTCAGGATGTTTTTATGCCTTGCTGTATTTTTATTGAAAATAAATTAAAAATTGAAAAATTTACTTTCATTTTGAGCTAGATAATCCTGTATGCAATTGCTATACCATCACTCATTTATAGAGAAATGATATATTTTTAAATCAAAACAATGTGAAATTTATAATTATTGAATCAAGGAATCAATATATTTTTTCTGCTTATTAAATTTAGGTTATCAAGATGATTTTAATGTCTAAATATTTAGATGGAAAGGAATTAGGCTTTTAACCTGCACAGCTGAGTTTGTAAATTACGCAGGCAATTGCATTTGGGGATATTGCTGATACTGAAAATTTAAAATCACTAGAGCATTTTTGTTCCATTCTGCCTTTTTAAATAGTATTTATGAAAGAAAAAAAAAAAAGACGACAAATAAAAAATAACAACGATAAAAATTTAACATAGAAGCAGACTTTGCTGGTGAAGCTAATTTTCTGTAAAGAGAAAGTTTGGCAGGATGAACAGATGAAACCTTTGAAGATTTTCAAAACAAGGCTTAGACTTTTTTCCATACTTCCCACTCTTTTTGATAAACTAGTTGGGATCCATGACTTTTAGATGGATGATTACAGATAGTCATTTTTGTGGTGGCTCAGGTGTCTTTCTGGTTTACCTGAAAGTCTCCTTTTGTTTGACAGTAGTATACTGACAGATAGTCAGGACTGTAAAACTCTGAACTACTGGCATTAAAAGGATGCACACGTTCATGGAGTTTTTAATTCAACATGTTTAAAACTTCCTTTGATATGGATAAAGTCAAAAGTTTCTCTGTGCCTTCCCCTCAAAGCCTGTTTGTGCACAAGGGAATTACAAGGTTCTATTAAAAAAACTCCATGTACCTGCAGAACTTGTTGTAAGTCTTTTGTCTTGATTTCATAAATAAAATCACTTTTCCAGTGCTCTATTCTCAAACACCCCCAGCCTTCTGGCAATGATTGGCCTTTCATGCTTTCTGATTTAAGGAACTGAAATTTTGCTTCAAGCATTGTGGCTATTTTTCAACCCTGTACTTGAAGAATTTGTCACTGGAATAACAGGTTATAATCCCTCTTCTTGTGCACCAGGCATGCAGAGGCATACAAAGCAAGGCTTTGCGTGCTTAATCTCTAAGTTGCTCTGGTATTTCTTATCAGGAAGGCAGATGGTGTATCACTTCAGTCATGCAGCTAATACAGGTTTGACTTCCTTAAAGTGTGCACTGATCAATTATATTTGGTATCAAGACATACAGAGATCTTTCAGAGATACACCAAGAGTGGATAAGTTAAATTATAGGCAAATCTAGAAAGGCAACTACAACCACAATGTGCTGTGATGTTTAACAAAGTGATCAAATTATGTGCATATTTTCCTCTCTGTTACTGAAATGCTCTCTGAACACTCCCAGGAGATTTTTTATCATCACTAATGTTCTCTCTACTTAATTCCAGTTCTCTCTAGGAAAAATTGTTTTTTAGATCACTTCTGGTTTTTACCAAACATTAAGATTTTACCACATTAATAGATTCTAAGTAAAATTGTGTATGCCCTTCCTTGTATTTCAAGCACTTGTTAAAAACTTATGCTTTTCAGAAGTTAAATCTTTTCCACTGGTCTTCAAAAAATTAATGTGCTACTTCAGAGTAATTTCAGAGGAAAAAACTCATGATCAATATTGCCATCTCTGCTGCAAAAAACCTGATAGCTCTTTGCCAAAATTATTCCCACTGCTGATGTATGAGAGCGGTAGGAAGTGTGAACTTCAGAAAAGATGATGCAAGTGAATGCCTGTGCAGTGAAATGAGTCACTGATAACTGAGGCAAAAAATATTGTTTCAGAATTTGCTGCTTGACTTAGCTGGAAATGAACATTGCAAGTCAAAAAACTAAAGGGCTTTTAATGTTCCTCTGATTTAGCTTCTGGCATCAGCAACTGCAAAAAGAGAGAAGCAGCATATTTGGATATAGATATATTTAAAATGTCTCTAGTTCTAACACTTCTTTGTCATAATATGTAGACTTGGGGCTGTAAACCAGTGGATTGAGAGAAAGGCCTTATATATATATATATATATATATATATATATATATATATATATATATATATATGTCACTTCTAAAATGTGTCCGTTTTCTTGTGTTTCTTCTGTCACATGTTTTCTACATTTCATAGCCCATCCATTTCTACTAGACCAAAAGCATTCTAGTTTCTTTTGAGTCTTAAGCAATTTGGACCTATCAGCTATGGATAGAAGTGTTGCAAAGACTTCTGAGGGAGAAGCTATCAGCTGCCCTGGAGCCTTGGACAATGTTCCTAGCTGATCTGATTGTGGCAATAACAATTTTCTTGGTGACTGATTTTTTAATATGCACTTGCCTTTTCTGCATGGTAAGTGGCATAGAGACAGTAAATCTTTAACAGGTTACTGCTGCTGTCTCCTTGCAACAGCTTAACAGCCAAATGATAGTGTTTCATTTTGGCACTGGCTGTTTTCTACTCTTGAAAGCGTCATTTGGCTGTGCTCTGCTGTTTGTGTTGCTGCTACCTTTTGATGTGTACTGATTAACAAGTGTTTGCATCATCGGAGGCATCTGCTCTTTACCCAAGCTCATGTGATAGTAGTGGCATTTTTTTGTGTATTAGACTGTTGAGTCCTATAACTTCATTGTGAACATCATATACTAAACTTACTTCCTTCTATATAGAGGGAGCTAAGTTGTAAACTCATGGAATCTTTCCAGAACCACTGAAGTAAATGGTAAGGTTATAATGAACTTCAAATAGCTGTTTCTTTTGGGTCCACTATTCTTGGTGGCAATCTGGAAGCAAAAGAGAATTCAAACATCTCTTTTGCTCTTACCAAAAGTTAGCAGCAATGCCTTTTCATTTCATTTAGAAATGACCTGAAGTAATTAAAACTAAGTTGAGAAGAGCTGTCTCCATAGTAATTTGTAATGAAGGAGCCTGGATATTGATTAATAAATGACAACTGAGCATGAAAGTGTTAGAAATAAAAGGGTTTACATAAGCATGTGGCGAATCCTCAGGAGGCTAATGCTTCTTTACAAATGTTCTGTTCTGTTGTGTTTATGTGATCCCACAGGAGCCTTCGAGTTCTGATTCAGAAAATTACATTAATAAACAGACTTCCTCTTATTCCTGCTTTGGTTCATCTGTGTGCATAGTATCATGACTTCAAAATCAAGAAAGCGAGGGCAGGAGCAGAAAAAAAGTGAACTGTGATTTCTGTTGAGGTAGGAGAGGATTCTCACTTGCTCTGTCCTAGATTAATAGCTAGATTCCACAGCTGAAGCATAAGAAAATTGTAAGGCAGGGAACAATGTATAGAACATTGAGACCTGGCTAGATCTTGAATATGGGATGAATGAATATGTTTACTTGCTTATTCCAAGATTTTATTCCCTCATACTCTTTATAATATTGAAAGTAAAGTGCCAGTTTGTATTTCACTATTGTATGTATATTAACTATGTTCTGTAAATAAAGTTGAAATAAAGTTTTAATTAATCAAAACTAAGAGATAAGAAACAGATACTACAGATCATCAGTACAGGTATTTAATACTTAAGATTCCTCTGTTAATATAAAATACAACACCTGTGAAATAAGTCAACATTTGGAAAACAAGGCTACGCAAGCTACATGGGGAATCTTGAGCTTTCTGCCTTAAGCACATGAAAGAGAAAAATGGGTGACACGTTACTGAGAGAAAGCAGATGACCTTTTGAAATCTGAATGACATTTGGTGAGGCCAAGCATTTATCTCTCCAGCATTTTTTCCAGAAAGAAAAAAAATGCAAGTAAAATTTCTTTTAAACATACCTGCAAACCCCACTCTTCTGTGCTCTCCCCCCCACCAATATATTTCTTGCATTGTATGCACTAAGATCTTGCCCCAGAGATGTAGAATGAAAATTAAATGAGTACAGCTCTAGGATGTACAACCAACCTATCACCCTGATTAGTCCACTTCATTTTGATATGAACTTCTGCATTCTCTGCAGTCTAAATGAACAAGTAATGTGAATCCTTCTGTGGTTTTAATTACAGCAACAACAGCAGTGAGGTAGTGCAAATGCCAGACTGCTTGCCCTTGCTTCTTAGGCTTTGCTGTCTTGTTTTTTCCATTCTAACTTTGCTTCCATGGTAGTTTCAATGCAGTTCAGACTTTAGATGGTAGGAACATCTGTGGGGCTGAAATTTTGTATGAGTGAGACAATTTTTTGGGATGTGTTTTTTGTTAAAGCACACTGGCTTAGACTTGGTCAATGTCATTAGTCCCTTATGGTGGGGGAGCTTCTGTCCTGGTGGGAATAGGGCTTATTAGGAATATGAGGAGAGGAAAAGCTGACTGGTGAAGGTTGCCATGTGGCATTGTTATGATGCTTTTTATAATAAAGTTTCTACAGTTCTGCTTAAGATGAGTTTATTTCTGGTTCTAGAAAAGAATACACATTCTGCATTCTGCTGTTGTTTCTTCCAGTCATGAGTCAGCTCTGGTGGTTACCATTCTGTCAGCACCTGCATTCTTGGACACTTAGCTCCCTACATTAGCCTTTAGAAACCACATATGATGACTGAGTAGCTGAAGTCTGAAAACTAGGCAAGCAATGCAGAGACAAAATGTGGATGTTACACACATGCACTTCTTTTGGCTTACCTTGTCTGATAATTTTTTTCTTACATTGGGAAGGAAGAATATACAGTTACTTAGCTATGGTAGGATGCATCTCAGCCAGGAATACAGACTTCCCCGAGGGCTGTATGGATGATGCTGAAGCTTATGTGAAATGGAAGCTGATGTTTTAGATAACTCTGCATAAGAAATTATGGATAAATTTGTGAGGGTAAAAATGTTAGGAAAAATGAAAGAAAATCTACTGCTTGATTATGTAATCAAAGTATGCCAGCATGATTTAGTCCTAAAGTTTAATTTCCAACACATCTCATTTTCTTGAGTTGCACTTACATGACAGACATTCTTTTTTAAGGACAAAAGAAATAATGACATTTAATGTCTCTAATTTACAGTTGTATCATTACACAAACAATTTTCTATTTTAATTCAACAATGCTCATCTTTTGTCAATCATGTGGAACAGAGATAATTGACTGTAACAGAATTATGCTATCATTAGGTAATTATTTGAAGGCTTTATCTTTAAATGTAAATGCCTGAAATCTCTCTCTCATGTTTTATGATTTTGTCAGTAGAACCATGTCAATCTGAACAGCTGCATAATTGTTTATTCTCTACTCCTGATTTTGGTCAATATTAACATTGTTTTGCAAATAACTTCCTTTAAAACAGAATATCTTTTATATCCTAATGACAGGATTGCCAAAGTTTGTAGGTGAGGGGCTAAGTGGGTGGCCCTTGTGCTTTTTCTACTTCCACGAGGAAGCATTGTTCCCTTTAAAATCAGATCTAGAAGTCTTGGTGTGCACATCAAGTGGTTCCGATGAAAACAAAAATATAATGAAAGTTGCAGAATGTGCATTCACAAAATGTGAAGTTCTAGATTCTGAAATTACTTTGCCAGAAAGATGGCTGCCAGAATGTCTTAGTGTGGCATGCTTTGGTGTCCTTTATTCAAAACACTCAGAATTCTTCCTGTTGGAGGTGAGTAGATAATGAAAATCAACTTGCAGTGAATGAACAAAAAAAAATGAAAATGAACAAAAGTGCTTAAAATGTATTACTTTTAAAAAGAGATGTGGGGTGGGCTGGTTTTATCCATGATAATCAAGGTATATTGGTCTGTAATGGCACAGAGCTAGAAGCTCATAAGAGGTATTATAAGAGATGGTAAAAAGGCCTGAGTTGGCATTCTAAAACAGAAATAACTTTGTCACAAATGCATTTGAGAAAATAGGAACCATTAAGAAATGATGAAGAAGATAAAGTTATTAATCAAAAAGATACTAAATGCCTTTCTTCCAATCCTATTTCTATATAGCAGAAATAGTCTGTGTGCTGCTGCATGATGAGAGTGTAATGGATGTAAGTAAAAAAAAAGGAACAAAAAGAAACACTGCATGGAAACTCTGCCTCCAAATAAATCAACAAATCCAAACACAGTTGTCACCAAGGGAACTAGCAAACTAATTTGCAGTTACGGTGACATTAACTACAACCAGAGAAGTGTCTAAAGGCTGGAAAAGAGCATGAGGAGCTTTTAGGGGAGAACTGAAGTGCATCTTCTATTTGGTGGATTATATAACAGAATACATAATTTATGGAAATCAATAAATGTCTGGAAGGAAATGGAACAATAAGTAAAAGCACTTACAGGCTTCTAGCAAATTAATCTTGCAAAACTTCCATTGTTTTGCTTTCCTGAGTAGTTGTATACCATTACAGAGAAAGCAGCAGGGTCTTAAGTTCAAAATAGTTCAGTGTAACAATTCTCAGTAGCAAAGTTGGATTGCTGAATGCATACCAACCTTCAGTGAATTTTCACGTTGACTGAAATAAACCGATTTGACTCCTTAACTTTTTATCTGGGATACTTTGGAACTTGGAAACAAAGCAACATAAACCCCATGTGCATCTTGCTGGAGGAAAAGACTCTGTATCAGAAGCAGCTGGTCTTTCACACAGCTGTGAAAAGCTGGTAATTTTCATAAGAGTTCGTAATTACTTGGTGCTTTTTTATGTGGTAGATATTCTGCTTATGGGGGAGGTCTGTGGAAAAATATAATTGGAGAACTTAATGTATTAGGTTTCTTGGTCACAGAATCAGAATGGTTTGGGTTGAAAGAGACCTCAAAGATCATCTAGTTCCTTACTCCTGGTTTACCTCTGCAAAGGTATGAAAGTTTTATTTGCTTGATTTGTTTCTTCCAAAGTGTGGACAGGAAATAAGGGTTTGAGTTACATCACACATTCAGTCAGAACATTTCTTATTTAAGAATAATGCTAAATTTCTGTGCATTTTCTTTTTTTTTTTTTTTGTTTTTGTGGTTTTTTTTTTTTTGTTTTTTTTTGTTTGTTTGTTTGTTTGGTTGGTTTTTTTTGTTTTGAAAGAACTTTTTGTCAAAAGGGAACTTGGAGATGGGTCTTATGTTGATGTTTTTAAAATTTTATTATTGTTGCTTGTTTTAACATCCACGTTTTTCTAGGAGAGAGAGAAAGGGGGAAAAACTGTGGTTCATACTAATTCTCTGTTGAATAAAAATAGACAGTGCAATATTCCATATAATGGCAGCAGACTTCTAACAGCCGAAGTAAATGAGCCTTGTAAATTTGTACCTGGCTAGCTTCATTAACTGCAGCTTTGTGTTAGTGATCTTAAACTCCTATAGTTCTTTATTTAGAGTAGAATTTTGGGAACCTGAAACTCCTTCAGCTTTGAAGCATTTCGTTGATTCAGTAAATGAGTACTTTTCATTTTAAGCACTGCATGTGGCATACTCATTTTTCAGGGTTTGCTGTCTTGCTGTTGTGTGTGTTGCCAATCATTCTGGGTTTTGTGTTTCTGCATGTTGCTGGTTTTGGCTCTGTAATATTCTTAGAAGTATTTAGCAAGCAATAATAGATGTAAGTCACAGCTGAATATGCCTGCCTATTGGATTTAGTTTTCCCACAGCAAGACTTCATGGCCTGATATGCTGAAATATGAGCTTGCATACAGTTTCCTTGCTGAGGAGAATAAGGAACTGCAAAACACATTCTGTTGCTATTAGCTTTTCAAGTGGATTGAGCTATTCATTAGAAAAAGAGCGGGCTACAGCAGTTATGTTCCTCCCTGTGCTCAGTTGACTTCTCATTTCCAAAAATGAGATGGCTGTCTTTTTGCAGAGGCTAATGTTTTGTTGATGGAAGAAATTATTAACTAAACCTGAAGCTGTAAACATGCATGGGACGGAGGTTTGGGGCACAGTATTAGGCTGTAAAGGAATTTTTGACATTGCTATTCACTCCCTTATGACTGTGTCACACGCACTGAACTGGTTAAAACACACTTTGTGACAAGCAGGAAGACAGGAAACCTTGGGATTTAACATTTTACTGCTCATTTTATGTGTAGGTGAAATCTCACTGCTGATACAAGGATGGTCAATGAAAGATTTTTTTTTCATTTACGCCTTTTATAAACACTGTGCATCACCACACTTTTCAGCATATAACATTTGCTGGATACTTTGTCTCCTAAATATCTTTGTAGAAATGTGACCTCAAATGGGGAGCTTTTAGTCCAAGTGAATCTTCTGTTGTTCTTGGAAGATAAGGACTCAAACTGTGTTGAACTATTAGAGTCGATATGGCAGAGAATCTTTTGCAGATGAAAAGGAAAATATTTCTCAGAGGACTTTATCCTTTATGTTACTGAACGCATTTTTTAACTTAAACATATTTTTCCTCTACTTTTCCCAAAATATTGCCATGAAAATGCAGTGGAGTCTTTCCAGTCTGGGTGCTTTGGGAGAGCCATATTTTCAAGGAAATACATGCTACAAAAATGTGGTTGTCAATGCCAGAGGTATTCTTGGGTGTAGGAACTGAATAGTTGTTCTGTTCTTCATTACATTTTAATGTATGCACTGACTATTTTTCAGGAACTCCAGGAAAGAACTTAATGACATACGATTTGAGTTTACTCCAGGCAGAGGTAAGGCTCCTGCAACTGAATTATTCTCTTACTGCTTAAAAAGGCATTTCAGAAATGGATTACTGCTTATGGTTAATGCAAGCTGCCTCTCTGGAATGTTTCCTACTGTGCAGAACTTCATATTGAACCTCAGTTGAGTAAGAATTGTAAATGTATGCAAATTCTAGTGGCAAGGTTGCATAATATATGTATTAGAAGACTTTATTCACAGTATACTTTTGTCAATTTCATATGTTATTGAAATGATCTATATGGTATTTAAGATCTTGCCTAGCAATATTTCTATTTTCACATTTGGAAAACATCGTAGGAAATAGAATATAGTAGCCATAAAACTGTATGTGGTGATGGTAGTAATATTAAAGTTTCTTTCCCTTTTATAATAAAGGAAGATCTATTAACGAGTATAAAGTGCACACCATTTTTCAAATGCTATCTTCAGCTGAAAGTTGAGATGTATCTCTATCTTTGGTATTATCACCAGAAAGAAATTCTGGTATTGAAACTTTAAACTGTACTGTGTACTTACAGAATTGTAGGCTTTCCAGTGCTAAGAGCTGTAAGAACTTGTATAGTTGCCTCTGTTTGAAGAAAACCAAGTATTACTGGGGTGAAATGCACAGAAGGCTAATATTTTGAGTAAGAAGGTATCATCCTTGTTAAACTGCAACCCTTTGAACTATGAATCTATTTTATATTCCTTAGAAGTCAGTATTCACTTTATTTAGAGTAGTCTTCAAAGAGGTTTCACCTAAAATAAATCCCAGTTGGAAGAGGTGTCTCTTCCACAATAAATCATAGTATCTTTCATGTGCAGTAGTTCTGTGCATGAATATATTCTGTGTTGTCTACCTGCTTTTCTTGTTGATTTGGGCAATGAGTGAGAACAAAAGAGGCCTGTCACGTAATTGGGCACAGAACATCTCAGTTTGCCAAAAGAATTTCTTGGGAAGCAGTTACTTAAGCCATTTGAGAATTCCTTATTGGTCAAAAATAAGAGGATAGACCAGGACTGTTTTTATGGTCAGTCACTGAGGCAGCTGTGCTTCTCATCTCCAGAAACTGCAGCTGGCTCAGCTACCTTGCTTTTTACGTGTGTGTGAGGTTCTTGAGGAACTGATAAAACTTTGTGTAACAAAGCATGAGCTCCATTAGGGTGTTTGGTGTTGGAGCCACATTACAGTTGAGACTTAGCTAGAATTTAGGCTTGTTCCTGCTGTTTCTGCCTACTTACATCTAAACCTTCTAAGGTCTTTATCCAGGGCAAGTACTAGTCACAGGGACTTAGGAGTTAACCCACTCAGGTACAGCAGTTAATAGAAAATCCATCCAAAGCTTTGAATTTTCTGAGCCACAATACTTAAAAGCTATTTAAAACCTGGATCTCAAAATAATGACTGTTCATGTAAGTCCTTTACTCCACTTGTAACAAACAAGAGAGCCTATTCATCCTGTTTCTGTCTAGATATGCAGAACAATGGAAGGCATAAAGAAAACAGTGAAAACCACACTGAAGCATTGTTTATTTTCTTGGTTGTGAAGATACTGAACTTGTAAAATGTGTATGAGGATGTAGTTAGATAACAGAGGAGAAATGCTGGTGGCCAGGTGGGGTCTGCAGGGGGTTTGCAATGAATCAAGTCATTACCTTATGTGATTTGCTGTGCAGAGGCTGATAAGATAATTATCTTTTTTCTTCCTAATTAAAGATAATTTTGAATTCAATCCTGCCTTCATGTGTTTTGGAACTAAAATATATTTTTTTGTTAAATTGCATTGGATGACTGGTACTTTTTGTTGTTTTTGTGGACTCTTACATGTATTCCTTTCACCTTTTGGACAGACACAGCAGATGGCGTTTCTCAGGAGCTGTTCTCTGCAGGCCTGGTTGATGGCCACGATGTAGTTATAGGTAAATTGCATTTTTGTTTGCAATTATGCTCTTGTGACAAGTTTGTGTTAAATTGATGTGAAAAAAATGTTTTCTCTGATGCTGGTTTTCAGAAAATCTTTTTTGTCCTAATTTTGCTTTCATGTATGCATAGTTCAATCAACAAGGCAATTTTGATTCCAGTCCAAGGACTGCTTTTTGAAGTCAGATCACTTCAGTGGTTTGAGAGGAGTGATCTGATATAGTTCTCCTGAAGGATTATTGACAATTCTATGATTCAGAATTCTGATTTCAGAAATGATAACTTCATTTTTTTGTTAAACAATAAAATGATTTGTTGGATATTGCAGAGTGTGCTTTGGCAGCTCTGAAGTTAGTAAGTCTTCTATTTGGGTTCATAGAAGGAGGAGAAAGACAGTGTTCAGGACCTATGGAAATTGCATCTAGTGGTGTTATTTCTGTGGTGAAAAAGAAGATAATCAGAAATCTTTTCTAGTGGCTGCAACATGCTCCTTTATTTTTCTATTCCATGCTTAGTAATGCTTTATTTTTTTCCTTTTACTTGAAATTTACTTTGAAATTCAGTGCCTTATAAAGATAATTAATTTGGAAGTGCTTATTTCTCTGCATCTTCTTCCTTTCTTCTGGATGCTCAAGACCAGTCAGAAAAGTCAGAGGGAGATAGTATATGCTAGATGAGGGAGAACTGGATTGAGGAATACAACCAAGTCAATTTTTGTATTGTGGTCAAAACAGTTCTTATCAGTAGGTTATGATTTCCTTACCAAACTCCTCAGTGGTAGGGAGAGTGTTTTACAACTCCAGAAGTTCATGACTTGCCTGAAAGATGATCTAAAATACATTCTCACTGCATTTGTAGTTAAACTCCTTCTCAGAGAAACCAATACTTTTTGCTTTTGGATGATCATAATACAGATTAATTCTAGCTGATCTAAGAACTAAAATTCCTATCTGATCTTTTACCTTTATTTCTGAAGAAAAAGTATTTTAGGGAGGCTTGCAGATGGTACAATTTGTAGGCACTCTTAAAGTCACTTCTACTGCATGGTTATTTTAAGGGCTCAGGAAGAGGAGTTGCTTGGCCTTGGTTTATTGTCATTAAAACATTCAGTATGAAAAATGTCATTACCATACCACTGATAATATTTTTGGTAGAATTTTCGTTTAGAAAAAAGACATTTTTTCTGGCTAACAAAATAATTGTTATTTGTTGGCTATTCCACCTGCCTGGGCAATCAGGTGGCACTCTGAGTCACAGCTGGTGATGCTGCAGTGCAAGTCCTGCTGGGACCCAGTGAGAAATCTTTTCCCTTTTTCATTTTCCCTATGCTGCAAAATTCTCATTCAGTGCAAAATGCAAATACTTCTGTGAAAATGGCAGCATGAATAGGATTTGTTACCATTTTGCAAGGGCCATAATGGGGGAAAGGCAAATGAAAATAGATGTCCTTCACGTGACAAATTCCCATCCCATAGTGATAGCACTTTGGTCCTCAAAGAAGCACAAATATTTAACGATTTTCCCTAGCAGGCTTGGTTAGAGACACTGTCTGATTAGTGATAAAAGTTTACTTCTTTACTTAGTTAGTCCCTGTTTTGAATTGCATTAGACTTTAATTTTTAGGATTAGTGGTTCCTTCTTTATTTTCATTTTTTATCTTTTATTGTGGTATTAAAAAATCTAAGGAAATAAAATTTCTTGTATATGAAGAAAAAAATCAACTTATATTTAATTTCATTAATTTATTTTTAGTTTATGTTAATCTTTATTTTTTATATGGTGGATTTTTTTATTATATAACTTACCTCAAGCTCCACAGGCACAAATTCTTGAGTGAATTTGTGTTATAATCTTGTGTCTGCTTCATCTGTGAAGTTTCCAAATATGTTTGGACATTGTTACCTTCCTAGAAAATTACTTCAGATTCCATGTTTTACTGAAAGAAGAGTTCTGCAAAATGTGATTTTGCTTTTAATTAAGTAAAAAATTAAATTTACACTTTGTTAGAATATTTCACTGTAGCAGTGCAATCTTAAGCAGCATGTCAATTTGAAGCCAGAGGTCATATAAGAGAGCAGATGGTGCTTAAAATGTAAATCCGCTTACAAAACTAATTTTCTGTGTAAAATTATGTTAGCACCTTGTTCACTCAAAAGGTTTAAAATCTTTCCATATAGGAAGAAGGGAATACTATAGAAGAGCTTGGTTAACCTTCTTCACCAGAAGAACTGATTCCATTAGTTTCCAGATTGAAAGCAGGTGATAAATTACCTTTCATTTTTTAGCTGAAGCAGGCAGAAATTCAGCCTCTGTAACCTGAATGAAAACAAAGTTCTGAGACAGTCTCAGAATGTTGTTCCTGTAGATTCTTTTTATGGATATTGAAACATGTAGCAACTTGGAAAAAAGAGGAAAGTGAAAATACTTTGTTTGATGTTGAACTCAACAATTTGTTGGCATAATGTCTGATCCTCTGAAAAGACATTTAAATTGGAGTCAGTAAAAGCTGTTGGGGAAAGTATGGCCATGACATGTTTGAGCTGAAGTTGTTAGCATATAGAATTTACCAGCTGATACACTGAGTTCTATAGAACTTACTTCTAAACATCAACACGCTTCACCTTTTGAGTCTTGCTGGATTTGCTTCACTTAACACAGGCTGTCCAGGAAGATTTCCTTTCTGATGTACATTAAGTTCTGCACCTGTAGCTGTTCTGCAGAAAAGGAAAAATCCCAGCTTGCATGTTCTGTTTTGGCTCTGTTTGGCTGGTTTCTTTTCCTTTAGCACTGTTTCACAGAAGGCCCCCAGATCATGGGAATCAGTACAGAGAATTTGTTAAAAAGCAAACTAGAGTTCATGTTTCCAGAGGGGAATGAGCCTTGGAGCCAGTGGTATCTTGCTAATGAGGTATTTTTATGCAGTACTGAAATATCTATGTTAGATCTGGAATATTTTCAAAATTCCTTTTGAGATGCTGTGTCTCTGTATGCAATACATGTATATTAGCTGGTAAATGTTCATTGGGTAATGTTTCATTATGTTTTTGATACCATAAGGAAAACTCAAATCATATCAACAGTCAATTCTGTTGAAAATCACATAGTTGCAGTCCTACTCCACTGGTATATACAATGTGCATATAATTACAATGAAGCCTTAGACTACAGTTAAATTTCTGGAGTCCTTGCTTAAATTTCAGAACCTGAAGGTGTATTTACAATTATTAAATTGCAGTATATACATATCCAGCATCCCCTTCCCTTCCTGAATACTGCTTAAATAAAAGCCTTGATGTCTGTGCCATCAAGAAATGTACAGTTGACTTCTACTATATTAATGTACCTTTTTAAAGATGTTTTTGTCAAAAAAGTATCTCTGAATATGTTAAGCATCATGGAAGATACACCTTCACTTTGAAATGCATGTGACATAAACTACTGCCGAAAGTCTTTGATGTTGGAGATATCTACTTAGTAAACAAAGGAAAAGCTTTTAGTCAGTTAAGATAAAAACCAAAAACTTCCTGCTGAAAGGCCTAATATGTTAAGAAAAACCAGCTGAAAACCCAAGAGATTGTATTTTGTAATGAGGTCGTATTTTGAAAGTAGCAAGATTTTCATCAACATCTTGAATATTTTCTTAGAAATGTGAATACATGCCATAGTAGTTTGATACAATTACTTTGGTAAGTACACAGAACTTAAATTGGCATCTAGATTTACAAAGACAGCCCAGCCTGGGCTGGATAAGTTGTGGATAGGTTATTTGCCATGAGTTCAGAAAACATACATCTGACTGAATCCAGAAAAACATTATTTCAAGTGTTGTTAAACAGTAAGTAATATATATAACATAGTATTGCAATAATATGTAGTTACCAATTAATCCCAGTATTAAAGCATTTGAAATTAAAACTGCTGTCTTACAGTATGATGTCTACTGATGCTGAAGGTACTTTCATACTAAAATGGAATGATAAAAAAGCACCAGTCCAGTTTGTTAGTACACTTAGCTTATGGTGGCACTGATAATCCACATTCCTAGAAAAGTCATGGACTTACACAGTAAATATCCTTTGGCTTTCCTAGGTTTTGCTCTGCATTTGCTTATTCCTAGTTTTACTTTGTCTTGGTAGATTACTCATCTTTGAAACTGAATGAAGTGATGACTTCTGTTCAACTAATTCCAGCTCATCTTACTGCAGTTAGGAAATGGGATAGAGCTGCACGAGTGGAAAACATACTGCATATATTTTTGTGCTCAAAGAGCAGTATGGGTGGGTAACTGGAATGGCACTACCATTTGAAGGGACCTTAGGTTTGTCATTTAATATCAGTAATGTTTTGAGGTGCACTGATTTTTGTAATATTTAGGAAATTTTTTTGAAGTTTTGTTTTTTTTTTCTTGTGGTTTAAACTGAGTGAAATAACTGAATTTTTAGTTAAATGTATCACAGTTGTATTTATTCCAAAGCTCAGTGTACTCATAAACTTTCTAATGAGAAAATGCCTTTACAGATTCTTACCAATTAATTTCAACTAAATTACGTAGATGAAATAGTTTGTGCTTACTTTTAATATGTTATCCAGAAAGAAAACATAGATTTAATGAAAACCTTACTGTATTTTAAGGCATTTTGTAGAAGCCTATGTGCCTTCAATATGTTTACATAACTCAGTACCTCTTTAGCAAGATATGCAAATGCATTACAAGTGGAAGAATATCTCTAAAATCCCCAGAGGCTTAAATAAGGACTTAAATATTTCAACACATCTGGCTCATTTAGAGCTAATGCACTGAAGGGTGACTTACAATGATGAGACTGCCGGGAGTTCTGGAAGCTTGAGGTGCACCTGCAGCTAATGAATTTTTGTGTCTAATTGCACCTAAGTTATTTTAGACTTTCTATGTTGGACATAAAAGGTGCACTTGAGGAAGTGTATTGTGCGAAGCTGGCAGGTTTCACAGAAGTTCCCACCATGATGAATTTTCAGTGTGGTGAATATGCAAAGGTTCAAGGTGAAAAAAAATTGTGTTAGGTGAATAATCACTGTTGCTGTGGTTTATGGCAGAAATTCTCTGAGTGTGCAAATTATTCTTCACACATACATGTGTCATAGTGAATGTGCCTGTCTTAGAGCCATGATAAAGTAAGTAATAATTTTTAGTTATTTTAAATTTTTTAAAAAGGGTGGAATTGTCAACTGCTTTCAAAGAAAGTTCCTTTTTTCAACCTGCAGTCCACCAGTTCCTACCTAAGTGTGCAAATGAGGAATAAATCCATATGGTTCTTAGTAGGATCCGTTTGAGTTTTGCCTGATACAATAAGTGATAAACCCTCTGCCCCTCATAGATCTGAATCAAAGTTTCAAGGACTTTCCTTTCTAGTTAAGAAGAAAATAAAATAAACCAATTGTGAATCAGAAATTGCAAAAGCAACAATGTATGTCATGTTTCTGTTTTCTATAGTAATTTACTTGCTATTCTTTATTTCCTTGGCATTCACTTCTCTGCCAGGGGTTAGTATGTCAAAATAAGGATTTATTGAGGTTCTTCAAACTAGATGTATTCTATTTCAGAACCTAACTCCAGCACATCAGGGAGTCTTTTCTAAATATATTCTTCTTGTTTCAGACTTCAGATCCAAGGTATTGAAGTAGCCTTGCTGCTATTTCATCTTCTTAATAGTTTTGTCAGAACATTATCTATAATTCATAACTGAAGTTGGGACAGGAGGACTTGTGAAGATCCAATAGGGAAAGGAGATTGCAAAGTAATAATATGCATAGCAGAATATGACCTGCCTTATTTCTGCATAGACCTATATTTCAAATCTAATCCAGTGTGATGAAGTTACTTGTTAGAGCTGTCTTCAGTATCTTGATGATTATCAAACTATTGTCAAAATCTGTCTGAAAACCAGCACTTGATTTCTACACTCAGTCACAGGGAAATGATGTTTTCAACCTAGTACTCTCATTCTTTTGTATAGAGAATTTAAGAGAACAATTTACTGTAATATCTCAGGCTTGTTAAATAGCCCTACTAGCAGTGTTGGGCAGCAGGTCTAAATTTTTATTTTAAATGTTCATTTGAGAATAGACTGAGGTTTAGAATGCTCAGAATCATCAAAATTAAGGGGAAGTGATGAAATATGTATATTCTCATCCCTCACCTTCCTGAATGATTACTCCATTAGGCACATGAAGAATTAAGGTCTAAAATAGATAAGTATTTAAGTATCCAAATATATTCTATTTATCCTTTTATAAAGGAAAGTAGAATATCCTTTTACTTTGTTTACTTATCCTTTTAGTTTGTTTTAAACATGCAGTGGTTTCCCTAAGCATTTTTCACATCCTCTAGCGGAAGAAAAATCAATTTGAAATATCAACAACCTTTTTTTGTTTTGTTTTTTTTTTCCCATAAGTTTCTGGGAAAAGGTAAAATTTTCCAGTTATATTAATATTTTAATTTATGAATAAAACCAATTGTCACAGTTACTGTATTTTTCCTTTTTTTGATTTTTTTTTTTTTTTTTTTTACCCTTCTCACTGTGGAGTGTAGAATGTAAAATGTTTCCTGGGGGTCAGATATCCACACCAAGTAATTGAGAATTCAGGAGCTTAATAATGTGTTATTGGAGTTTATATAGGTAGATTTCTAGCACTAACTTATGTCACTTTCTATTTGGATGCAGTACTCGTGTTTCATAAAATATACTGCTTCTGTTGGGTGTGAATTTTCCCATCAGTTACCTAAAGAAAAATTGCAACTTGTGTATTACTTTTCCAATCCTCATTTTTCCAGTTTTTGCCTGTGACCCCTGGATATCAGTATTCCCTGTTAATTGATCTTAATGTGAAGACATTTGAGGTCTGCTATTATTTTGTAAACTTTTGTAAAAAGTTATTATTTTGTAAAATTTATTTTGTTGAGACCTTTTTTTCTTTTCAGTTTGAGCAAGAGTAAATATTTAAAGTCTTTATTTGTGGGTAAAAGTCAATCAGGAATATACTACCCTGATGTCTCTGCCATTTCTTTGAATAACCTAGTGTAATTGGTTTGTTGTTAAAGCTTTGGTCCGAGCCAAATCTCTCTTTGGTTTTTTAAAAATTTTGTTTGTGTTTGTTTGTTTGTTTGTTTTGTTTGTTTTTTTTTTTTTTTTTTTAACAAGATAGCCTGGTGCCAAATGCTAATTAATGTCCTTAATGTCTAAAATGACATGAACTAGTCTAAACCTAGGATGTCTGTATAGAATAAAGAATTAATACAGTATTGGGGCTCAGAACTCTTATGAACCACAGATCTCAAGTGGTGCTAATAATTGCTTTAAATTGAGGAAAGTGCAGGTGGAAATTGTTCACTAGGATCCCTGTTCACTGGGATGCTGTAGGAGACCATTTGCAGTCTTCAAAGCAGAACTGCTTTGGCCTTCTGTTGTCCTGTACCTGCTCCCTTTAATCTGTGTTTTCTGATGGTAAGCCTGCAAATTGAGCTGTTGGAAATTATCATAGTATCAAATGTTGAAATGGAGATAATTTTCACTGTTTTTGATCTATATCTACTGATTCAGCAACACACTTTAAGAATTCAGACAAATTTGTGAGCCTTAGTCTTCCTTTGATAAATTCCTAATGACAGACTCTTCGTAAATAATACATTTCTAAATGTTTTTAATGCTTCTGCCATATCAGTGTCCAATAGCCTCCTCAGAAGAGAAGCCAGGTTTGCTGTTGATCGTTTTGTTTTCTCTTATTTTTTGCTTACAAGAATGATGTCTAGGTCCTTGCAGTCCTCTAGCAATAAACACTTGCTGCTTAGCTGCCTTCAATTGCATTAATATTTCCCTTGCTACTGAACAACATAAACCAAAGGGAATTTTTCACAAGCATCCTGAATGGTTGAACTAATGGAATCACATTACACTTAGGTGACCTTTTTGATCTCTCTTTGAAGAGCCCTTTAATCTTTCAAGGCAGACAGTTGGTAAGCTCTTAGATAATAACAAGACAGACAGAGATCTGGAGGAATTGTTACCAATAGCTCTAACCACTGATACTTTTCATTGTTTGCATAATATACTATAGTCCAGTACTAGCTAGGTTCTAAAACTTAGTTTTGACTTCATTCTGAACTTGCAAATGCATGAAAAACACTGTGTAGTAGGAAATACAAATGAATGCATAGATTGCAATGAACCTCTTGCAATATGTGAAATGGCCTCAAGAGCGTGCATAATAAATTCAGCCCTTTGAAGGAAAACCCTATCAGTAGCTGAATTTTTAAGAGTGATTACTCCACTTAAAGAATTCCCTGCTACTCAGGCACCCTGCATTCTGAGACCCATACAGGAGACCACAGCATTAATCCTTAAACCAGAAGACTCCCAAGGCAGTTAATTATGGTGAGCTCTGTGTGTCAGATGGAAATGGTAAAATAACTGCCTACTGTTGGGGAAGAGGTAATATTTGAAACAATCAGCAGGAAAGCCAATAAATCTGTGGAGGTTTGAGTTTGTCTTCTCTATCAGCCGTACTGTTGATGAAGTAGGGAGCAGTTGAACGTAGCTATTTTTTATAGACTGAGTTTTAGACTACATAAATAATATTTCACTTTTAACTTATTAAAAATATTTACATTTTCTCCCAGGTTATTATTTTTCTCTTTTTTTTTTTTTTTTTTTTTTTTTTTTTTTTTTGGTGGCAGTAATTTTGTGCCTTAATAATACTTTCCTCATATCTGAATTTCAAGATTACAATATGCAATAGCTTTGCAAACTATTGAACCTAAGCATGAGTTCATGAGCTATTTCTGAGGTTGCCCATCCATTCTTTGCAAAATGGAAAAGCAGATGAATCATTATTCTTTTGAGAGCACCCCAGAAATATCATCTCAAGCTTTAGATTCTGCTTGTGTCTGTATTTATGCCAGATGGCTCTGACTTAGTCGGCTGGGTGGGCATTGTACTGGAAATAGTTTAACTGTACTTCATATAGCTTTATTTACTGTCTCATTAATTTTAGCTTTTCCAGAAGTTTTCCCTCTTCAGAAGCCATTAGGGTTAAGTTTCATGCCATGTTAAGAATTTTAAGTAACCAGAGAGAGGGCTTTGTCACATCACAGAAGCAAAACAACTTTTTGAGACTGCCCAAAGTGTGGTTATTCTCTTATATTTGTAAGATCTTGAAGGTGGCCTTTTTTTTGATCTGTTACCTCATATCAATCACTCATTTAAAAACTGTAATTTATGTGGTTGGCCAAAATTGTAATACAGCAAAGAGTAAGTAGTTTGCTTTATATACATGCCAAAGCCTCTAGTTATGTGGGTTTTTTTTAATTTATTCCATCTGCAATTAGCAGCCTGTGTTCTGTATATTTATATGCTGGATTTGACCTTTTCTCCTATTGCATGTTCTGCAAGTGCAGACACTTATTTTGTCGGTGGCACAACCATTTGTCATTGAGCAAAACCTGCAAAAGAACCTGGAATGATTTGTGGTGTGTAGGTTGATTACATGTCCTTCAGAAGCCTTCTGAAGAAAGCCAACAGCACCTCATTTATTGTTGTAAACAACAAAAAGCCTCTTGTCCTAACTGCTGCTAATGTTTGAAGAGAGCTTTTGCTCCAAGGCATGATCTGAAGTATACTCTATTTACCTAAAGGTTACTGCTGGCAAAGATTTTTCCATCACACTTAATTTTTTCTTGTTCATATTTCTTCCTCTGACTTTTATAGGTGCATGGCCATGACATATTGAGAAAACACTCTGCAAAATAAAGTTGAGTATAGAATATCCAAGTCTTACAGACACTGTGAATTCCAAACAGGATTTTAATTATCAATTAGTGCTGCTTGCAGGCAAGCTAATCTAGGAATTTCACAAATACAACATCCAAGGCATGACTTCAGAGCATTTCAAAGAAAAATGGCTTTGTCAATAGGAACTGCAGTGTACTTAACCTAGAGATAAACTATAAGGAGCCATATATTTTACAATGCTCTTCACTTTTCCAAATAATTTAAGTATCCATGGAGAAAACAATTCCCGCCTTTCTAGAAAGTGCTAGTGCAAAACTCCTTTTCACTTCAGGGAGAGTGTTTCTCTATTAAATTGACTTTGTTCACCAACTTACAATACAAGAATTGCTGAGACTATGGGGTGGTGAAAGGTGGTGACAATGGTATAGTTATTTTCCTCACTATTGTTTGCAGATGTGATTCATTTCATTTAAACACTGAGCATTTAGAAACTTTAGTCTCATTTGTTGTATTTAAGACTAATTAGAACTTTGCACATGGACTGTACTAGGAGGGTTAGTGAGCCTCAGCTGAGTAAATAATTTTCCAGAATGTCTAAATCCAGTAGCTGAGGGACGTTTTAATCAATAAAGCCTAATAGATCCACTTAAAAATAATAGAGTTTTTTTACTTGCCTGAAGTGACCAGTAATTCTGAATAGGGCTGAACAGTAATAGCAACTGCTTGTAAGTGAAAGCATTCTTTACTGTCATGAGTGTATGCCTGGCATGATTTTTTTTGGTGTCTTTGGGGGAAATTTGCATACCTAGTGGTCCAAGCTGTGTAGGTTTAGTTATAGTCCTAAATTTTTAGAAATATATTTATAGGAGTGGTGAGTCAGTTATATTTACTGCCAATGATAGCTTAGTTTAATTGCATTTAAAGTAGGATTAGTATTCAACTATAGAGTATGTTGTTGTATTTATAATTCTGAGGATGTCTTCACTGTGTGGGATCCCAAAACCTTCTGGAGGAATAATTGGAAGGGACTGCAGGCATTCAGGAAGGACTTTCACCTGCTTAGATGGCTTCTACTGCCTGTGCTGCTTGCTCTGTTTCCAGTGGAAGTTAGCTGAACTAGGGATGCCATGGACACCTGCAGTTTATGGGTTATGTTTTTCTTAAGTGACTTCATCAGGCTCCAAAGGATTTCAGTTACCACTTGAACCCAGATCTAAAACATTTTAGATGCAGGGGGACCCATCCAAAGCTATGCACTTACTGAGGTCCTAGGTTTGGCTTGCATTAAGGTGAAAAGAGTAATGATTGTCTCATCCCTAAAGCTAATGAACCGTATTTTAGAGTTTCTGAAATACTGATTTTAGGCATCCACATTCAGACAGTTGCCTTTAATTTTTGCCCTTGTGGTCTAAATAAGGGCAAGACCTAGCAAAACAAAAGCAAGGAGTTAGAAAACTGAAAAAAAAATTCCAGCAGGACAATATGGTTTTGCCACATAAGTATGTGCAAATACTTGGCTTTTAGTTGGAGATAATTACATATACTTTCAGATATTGCAGAAAGAGTAGGCTTTTGGGAGGATTTGCATTCATAGTGGCTTGATTGACTGTGATTAATGACATTATTTTGGTTAAATGAGTCCTGTTGCCTTTCTGTAAAGGCCAGAAAATATAAAATACAGTACCAAAGTCAGAGGTGAAATACTAGTTGTACTTGAAAATGCTGAATATGTATGATTAAAATTGAAAAGATCTCTAGGAAACTGCAGGTGTGACTATTCTTAACATAAACATGTATTCTAATATTATGGACTCTTTATAGATCTGCTCTCTCATTTTCAAGTATAGCCTGAAAATATGTGACATTTGTCCCTTAAATCCTCCTAATCTTCTGTTTGATTACACGTCTCACTCTAGTTATGATCCATCAGAAGAATGACAAAAAAAGCATATTTAATATGTAAAAGTTTCTGATTTGAGTTCATATTAAAAGTAAAGACAAATGAATAAATAAAACTGTGTCCCTGTGGCCTTTCCCTGAGCACTGTTCTTGGATTTATTAAGGGATGTTAACCATCTAAAATACCAGTCATTTCTGGTAAGTGTTTAACTAACAACAGCAACAACAAAGTAATTAACATTAACTATTTACATATATTGAAAATGGAATTTTGCTATTTTTACTCTCTGAAATTTTTAATCTCTTCCCTGGTAAAGAATAAATCAGCAGCAGGAAGGGTTTTTAAAGACTTTGATTCTATCTGTGACATCCTTGATGCCCCTCACCCGACTATATGCTAGTCTATTAAAACACTTGCTGCTCAAGGGCTGCTGTTTGCAGATGCAGTAATAATACTTTGCCAATAACTGCCTAAGGCAGCTGGAAGGTTTTGTTTTGGAGGAATAGCCTAGCAGCATGCTGACTTGCCTTAGTTGTTCCACAACTGGTCAACATTAAATGAAGGGCTGCCCCTCCTAAAGACATGCATGCACTTGAAGCTCATATTTTTGTAACATTTTATTTAGGTGAAGTTGGAAATCTTTGGATTTAGGACCCAATACCTATCTGGTTTTGTAGCACTGTCTTCATTTCAGTGAAGCCATCTAGGACTAGCTAGCGAATTTGTTCCTTTTTTTTTTTTATTATATGATTTACAGAAATTTGGATAAACCAGAATTGCTTTTGAGTACATGATCGTATTTTATAAATTTTAAAAGCATAAAAAGTTGAAGCTATTCTATCCTGGCTTCAGGAGATATGAGGCTGAATGTTCCTATGATTCTAAATATTAATTGTAATGAAAAGCATTATATGTATTTGCATATAATTTATCGGGTAGAAGGTATTGCAATAAAATTGACTTAAAGATTGTGGAAGTGAATTGTGTGACTAAAATAAAAACTGTTTGTCATTGCTAGAATAGAAGAGTTTATGAATAATGAAGCTTTGAAAATGGAAAGATTTCCTATTGTAGAGCCTGTAGTTGAGTTCATTTAACTGTGAAGGTTAATTCTTTTCTTTACAAAAAGTGTTCTCTACAAAATGTACCTTATGCTTGCTTTTAAGTCCTGTTTTTAGCTTAAAACACTTTTGTTTCCAGCTAAATTTATTACAAGTGTATGAACAACCTTGATGCCACTTTAATTGTATAAAGAAAATGAGACCCACAGAAAATTGATTTGCATTTAACAGTGGTAGATTGGCCTAATTGTTTACTTCTCTAAATTCCCTGGCTAGATACTGTACTTCCCCTGTGAGGTGATTTTCTGTTATTACACAGTGGATCATACATGATCAGGCACAGTGGGAGTGAAAATACTGTCTTCACAATGTTAGAAGATGGAGGAAGCAGAAACCTAAGTTTGTAGCAGTAGGACATGGAACGTGCAAATGTTTGGTGTATATCTTCCACCATATGAGTTATGTGGAGAGAGTTATTTATGGGCAGCATCTACTTTATTGCTTCTCTGCTTTATGGTACTCACTGAGTCAGTGCAGTAAGAAATGTCTGCTACTTAATACCTGTTCATTTCCTTTTTATAATCTTGTTTAAACAGCTCTGCCAGGTGTGAAGTATTTATCTGATGCTCATATCCTGTTGATGACATCTTGTGCTCATACACCACTCTTGAACAAAAGGCCTTAATGAGTTGGTCTGATTTAGTTCAGAATTCATGATTGTGCAAAGCTGGGGAGCCAGTTTAGTAAACATACAAAGCAGAAAGCAGCATTGGGGTTTTTTGGGTCAAGATTAATGGTAGCAATAATGTTAAAACAGACCAATTAAATATGTAACTTAGGTGTCTTGATAGAAAAAGTGTTTATTAATATAATTTCCTGCATTCTCCTCTGTTTTCAAAGAGCAAATTGTTTCCTTCCTGCTATTTCTGTTACAGCATAGACCTTCCTTTTCTGGACACTCAGTCTCTGTTCATCCAGTTAAAATGTTTATTGCTGTTACTTGACAAATCTTGATCATGTTTTCTGAGAGTAGTTTGAAGATCAGCTCTTTTTGTGTCACTCTCAAGTTTTAACTTTTTTTTTTTTTTCCTCTCCTAGCGAGCTGTAACATCTAGAGTCTGTATTAGTGGCAGCCCGAAAAAGGGAGAGAAGCACATGCATAAAACCAGTTAGAGGGGACAGTGAACTCAGTGTTCTGCCAGGAGCTGATGCTGATAGCGACCCTGCTATAGCAGAAACATTACATAAATCATGCCAGCCATCAACTTATACTTGGCTGCATGATTCTCCCAACTTCCTTGCACTTGCATTTGTGTGATTGTTAACTGTTTATGGAATAGACTAAACTGAAAATTAGTAGGCTTTTTTCTGTCATTTGGTTTTCAGGCAGATTATCCGCCTGAGTCAGTTCACATAGTCACAAAGTGTAAGTGACCACAAAAGAAAGGAAGTAGGATTTATGGCAGCCCAACTGCCCTTTGAAACAACAGCTAGAGAGTGATTAAATTATTCAAGTGGTAATTTACAGACATGTATATGTGTAGAATTAAGTACAAGATTCAACAAAAGGCTTGATGTCATTTGATGCAATTTTCTGTAAATCATACTTTCTGTCTTTTACAGTTGCTGCTAACTTACAGAAGATAGTAGATGATCCAAAGGCCTTGAAAACATTGACTTTTAAGTTGGTAAGTAAAAGCATCAATGGAAGAAACAAATTATCACAATATTCACATAGCATCTCAGTTCTATCTCAGTTACAGCTGTGTTGTTGAATAAATGTATTGACAGATAAAGTGACTGAAATTTCCATGTATTAGAGAAAAAGCTTAAACCCTGTTTTAAGAGGACAGCTCCATAACTGCATGGAGAAGAAGTCTCAGTCACAGAAGTTCTGAGGCAGTCTGAGGGTTTAGGTGAGAAACTGCAGTAAGAAATCCCCTGGGAAGAATCGCAGGAACAAGTAAAGCAGAGAAAGCTGTAATAGCTAGGTTAACATTCCTTCACCCCCACCCCCTTAGCTCTACCCTGGCTGAAATGTCCTCTGCTGATGGAAATGTTGTTCCACTCCCATTTTTTCAAACACCTGCCCCCATTTTTCTTGCATGCAGGTCACCTTCTCCACTACTTGCTTCTCCTTAGTTCTTTTCAACCTTCTTTCAGTTGACCATCCACACCTGCAAGTTGGTCTTTCTCCCACTGTATTTCATTGCTGTTTCTCCTTCTCCACCTCCTTCTATCTTCCGTATGTCATCAGACCCTAGGTTGAGGCTTGGGACACCTTTCTGTGATGCATTTTGTACACTGGACCATGGGTCCTTAATTTTGGTCAATTTTGACCACAGCATGATAGATTTAATATTAATAAATTTACATTGCAAAAACTTGAGTCAGAATTGATGTGCTTTGTGTTTGTTTTTATTTCATGTTAAAATTAAGTTGAAAAATGTATATACCTGAAGCCACTGAATTATTAGTTATGTAAATACCAATTAGCTTTCAGCACCTTTTGCTGAGAGTGACTCAGTCACATGAGAGACTAGACTGAATGTCTGTTAGATAAGTAGGTCTCCAGAATCACTCACAGCTTTGTTTCTAAAAGCAGCTGCTGTAGAAAGCCACTTTTAGACCTAATTGATGATGATGTATTAATTCAAGACTCTTCTTCCCATGTCATTCTTTATACAGATCTGAGGATATTTAGCTGACTCATTTGAACTCATTTTTCCTCTACAGTCTAGTAAAATCCCCAGAACTTCCACATTCCTTGTGAGAAGGGGTTGGGGTAGTGGCATAAAGACGTGTAACTCAAATTCTTTTCTTTCTCTGGCCTTTGCTATAAATATAGCTTAAAAGCTAATGCCTTTTTTTTTTTTCCAGCTGATCTGTACTCTTGCTGTCTAAACATCTGACTTGGCTTTATTGTATCGTAAATGGCATCTCACCAAGAGTATTTAGATAACAGATACTCCAGAGGCTCTGGAGTAAATGAGAAACCCGGGTTTCTCATTCCCATACTTGAAACAGAGGCTTGTGATTCCAAAATGTAATATCCCGTAGTATCTGGGTTATACATATTGTAAAAAAATCCACCTGAAAATTTAGGGATTTTTTTTTCTATTTTTTGGTGATTTATTGCTGGGGTTCAGTCGATGTCACATAGAATTTCAGGTTCCAGTGAGTGAATGCTGGTATCATCCTGCTCCTTACTATAATAAGAATCAATAGATTCTCTGCTGTAGGTAAGTTCCACTGGATAGGTAGGAATTCTGGAGGTTAATTTTCAACCTTAGTTTCTTCCTCATATTTTGACCTAGGTTTTCTGAACTAGTTCCTATTTTGATGGGAAAAGACCATAAAAATAAGTATCCTGATTTATTTTTCTCCTCAGATTAATTTAATATATGTTCTGCTTCTGCCTGTTCCTGTGTTGTATAGTGAAGTTGCTAAATGAATTGTTGCCTATTAGAACTCTTTCATATCTTTGTATGCCCTACTGGGTCTTTGTTACTTCTTAGCAAGATCTCACTGAATTTGAGAGTACTTGTATACAACTTGATTAAAGCACATTTTGTTGGTAAAGATTTAATGGGGCTTAAAGGTGTAAATGTAGCTAATCCTATATCCATTCAGAAAATTCAATTGAAAAAATGTTCCTTAGTCTGGGATGAGTTGCTAGTATTTCTGGACAAGGAGTCTAGTTAGTATATCACTGCTTAAAGGTTGCCGGTATTTTGCTGGTATATAATATTTCTATTCAAACAGCATGTTCATCTTTGGGGCAAAAAAGAAACAGTTTATGTTGTAACTAATTTTTTATTTAATTATTACTGAAATAGTAAAGAAAATTTTTAAGGAGAGGTGCCTGGATGGCAGGGATTGGGATCTCCCTCTTGCATATTTTTAAACAATATGTCTTTGCTCTTACAAGGATGTCATTCTGCAGAACATATAATATTAAATATCTCCTAGTTATCTTGTCTAACACAGAATGAAAACTTCCATGTCGGATCCAGCTGTCCACACTTTGAGAAGGAGGCTGCTTTAATACACAAATAATCTCGGAAACACTCAAGGAAACACAAAATTATTGCACAAAGCATAATTTGCTTTTTGCGTAAGGATCTTGCTTATGAAAGAGGATGGAAAAAAAACCCCATTAATGAAAGAGTGTGTTCAGTCTCTACTGAATACTTTTATGTTGCAGTTTGTGTATAGTATTTGTGTTTATGCTAAGCACGAAATCCAAGTTAATAGATTCCATGTGCATTAAATAGATATAAAATAATATTTATTGATAAGGAAGGCATTTAAAAATCTGTATGCATCTAGATATGTTACTTAGCATGGCTTTGAGGAGATTGATAGCTAGCGAGAGTATAGAACAATGTTAGGATTATTATCACTTTTTAGCATTAAATTTTAAGTGCAAAATTCAAACTCCATTTATTTGGTAAACTGCCAATCCTAGCGCCATTCAGATATCTGAATAGTAACCAGAAGTGATGATCTCAGACCTTTAACTTCCTGCTTCTGTGGAATAAGAGCTGTGAAATACTATCTGAAGAGAGAACTTGGGTTCTCTGTGTCTACTCAAAATAAATTTGAAGGAGGAGCCTGATGTAATGCTTCTATAAGTGCCAGCACAGTTTATTTCTGGTCATGAAAATTCAATGGATTGTGTCACTTAGTGCTCCTTGTATGCATAGTCTGAGAGCTCTTTACCTTACAGTGCATGAACCAGTTCTATTAAAGGGCTGCAACTGCTACTAACACAAAAAAGGATCAAAAGCATTTTCATAGGGTGAACTAATTGTTCTGTTGGGGATATTTTGTGTTATGCAAAAGCATCTGAAGGCATCTGTCATAAGTGAGTTAGCACTGCACACTTTTAATCCAGTTCTATTAATATTTTGACTTATCTACCATGCAGATAAAAATCTATAAACCCCTTTATTTAAAATGTCACTTTTGTCCTACAGAAGCAAATTTTGTTTGAAAATCAAAACATAAAAATATTTTGCCTCCAGTATGTCTTTTTCTAAAACAGATCTAAAGTAATAGTTTAGTCCTGAGCAAAGTGGTTTTATATTCTTACTGTTTTATATGAAAAATGAACTGATCACTTGTGCCAGGTTGTTTTGTGACAAGCTTTACTGAAGAATCTAAGCTGTACAGTTCAAAGTACTAAACTGTACTGTCAGGAGGGAGCTGTCATTTTGTAAATATTAGGATTTACTCTTTGTAGACTGCTTCAATTTCTTGTTTAAAAATTCAGCTGGTTGGTATTCTAAACTAACTTGCTGGCTGGACTCATGAGACATTTGCTGTGTACAGCAGAGTGGTAAAAAGTGGATTCTCTATATGTATATTAGATGCTCTTCATGAGTGAAAACTGTTCACTCCCATGAATAAGCAAATTTGGCTCCAGTCTGGAAAGTTTGGTTTAAAGATTTTGGGTATTTCAGTGTCCATTTTCCAGTATTTCTTTTGCATGATTTTTAATATTGACTACAAGAGTTTGCTAAAATTAAGGATAAAATTGGTTGACGCTGAACAGAGGCCACATGAAGCAGTCTGAGACCTTTCCTTCAATCAAGCTGTTTGCTGACTGGGCAATATGGGGAAACTTAATTTCCTGGCTGTCAAATGCTCTGTTGTAGCTTGATATACTAAACATTTCTGTTTGTACTTGCAGGCTTCTGGCTGTGATGGCACTGAGATTCCTGATGAAGTGAAACTCATTGGTTTTGCTCAGTTAAGTGTCAGCTGATGTCTATCCCTTGACCCCAAGCCGAATTGTGAGATTGCGAAAAAGCCAGCTTAGATGCAAAGGAAAATTAATGCACCACACACTGAGTTCTGCTTCATTATCTAGCAATTCACAAGGTCAGAACAAGCAAAGCCCACAGCTACACTGCTGCTGTTAACATTCAAAATGCTCCTAAATGTCTCTTAGCAGTTGATTTGGATTCCCCCTAAGTGAAAAGCCTGTGGAAATGCACTCAGGTGGCTGTATTTATTGGTTACAAAAGGAATTTTCTATCGAGCTTACTTCTTTCATAGACTTTGACTGATACTATTTTACCTGTACTTGTTGTTAATAATACTGCCTCTGTTCTGTTACATTTAGAAATTAACATACATATAAAAGTTTAGAAATATTAGCCAAACTTGAATTCTAGTTTTAAAAATGACTGTGAATTTTATTTTTCATATATTTATGCATTACACATACTAGTAATAAGAAAATTATTTGACTTGATTATGTGCTATTTGCAGTTGATCTCCCACTATTTAAAAAAGTTTCAGGTATGTCTTTGAAGTATTTAGTAACTTCTAGGAGTTTTCTGAAATAATTTGATTCGGCACTAGCAAGCTTTTGTTGGTTGTGTGTCAAAAAACAGTCCACAAACTGATCATCAAGGGAGTGGGAGGTGCCTTGCAGATATTGTTTTAAGAATGTGCCTGAGGCTGCTTATATAAATAATCTCCATTTTCTAGAAGTACCATACATATGGTACAATATATATAAATATATATAGTTATCTGAGCAAGGAGGGGATGTACAGTAGCAAAGATGTTAGAGTATTTTGACTATGCTTTATTGGGGAGTCTGTCAGCTGGAGCTACTGTAAACTGTCGTTAAGGTAGAACACTTACTGTGTCCATCTCTGATCTGACTTACCCTTAATGATAGAAACCGGTTTCATACTGTTGAATAAAAACTTGAAGAATGGAACTGAAGCTTTATTTGAAGTTCTGCAAAATACCAAGGTGGAGTGAAAATAATAGGGCTTTGTGCAATGATCAAGTAAAACTTTGTTACAAAGAAAACACTTCGACCTAAGTAGTCCTCTGCTTAACCTGTGACATAGATGTTGTGGAGCTAGGGAACCTTAGAAAGACTTCCACGATTGGAGATTTATTTCTCAGCGGTTACACTTTAAACTACTTCCTAGTTAATCCTAGATAAGTGGCAGCTCTTTAATGTACTGAAAACGGCAAATATATATTGTTAAGAGAAGATATTTATAATGCCTTGTCATAATCGTTGAGGTGTTCTAGAACTATTTGCATACGACTCAATGTAATCCCATCCCATCCTACTGTTTACATGATGATTACTCCAAGATGACTGCAAAGGTTAAAAAAATAAAATTAAAATAAAGATGTATTGCACAAACTGATTTGTATTTTGAATTTCCATGCTCTGAGTGGATTACAGAATTGTTATTACTTAGTTTGGGAGCAGCAGCTGGGGAGGAGAGGAGATGCTGCCCTCGGGGTAGAGGGTTGCTTTGGCTCCTTGTTCTCCAGGGCTTTGCAGGAGCCATTTTTAAGGGTATTTTTGATCCCAGAGCGTTACTGGAAGAAGTCAATGGTTTTGTGTGGGCGGGGAGCGGGAGGGTCCGGGTGGGCCCGGCGGCGCAGGTGAGGCGCGTTGGGGCGCTCGGGTCCCTTCGGGGCGCTCGGTGCCCGCAGAGCTCCTGGTGGGCGAGCCCCGGCCCAGCTCGGCTCCTGACACGCGTGTGGCTGGCGAACCACAGGGTAAGTGACCCTTCCCAGGGGCCCGGCACACTCTGGGCCCTGTGCTGGCCCCGGCGGGGCTCCGGGCCCTGGGCAACCTCGGCCGTGAGGGCTCAGAGCGCAGCCGCCCGTGCGTGGGGCGCGCTGCGGGATTTATCCACCTCTGTGCCGGAGCGTGAGGAAATAAAAAAGGTACCTGAAACGGGCACGTGCAGTGAGCCAGGTGATCACCTGCAGCACTGCGATGGGGAGGGGCTAAATTCTGAGCGTGGGATTATTTTTATATTTTTTAATGTATATTTCTCCAAGCATTGCACAATTAGTGACTAATCCACCTGCAAAGTAGTTAGCTGCTACAGTGCTTTCTCAGATGAAGTGAATGTTCAAGGAAGCTTATTTTTTTCACTGTTCTAGAAAAAGAAGTGAGATATATATATATAGAATATATATTTGGATGAAAGTAATGCTCCACTTGCTATACATCTCCCCAGACGCTGGGAAGAAGTGTTGGGATATGAGTAGCAACTGTCAAAAGTGCTCGTGTTCAGTGCTGGTTGGGCTGCAGGAGGTATCTAAATAAAGAATGTAGTGCTTTAATTGAGGCAGTCAGCAGAATTGTAGCAAGATAGAGCCCTAACAGTTGCTGCTTGCATGTGGTCTGATGCAGAAACATGGTGATGCTTCTGTGGTTCAGTGAGGCAGAAAATTCATGTGGCACTGTTATCACAGCTGTGTTGGGCTTTAAAACTTTTTTCTTGTATTTACTGCTAAGATATTGTGTATAAATACAATGTGAGCAAGATGCATTTTTAAAAAGGTAGAAAGAAAGGGTAATTAAAGCTTTGGTGTGTTAAATTGACATTTATAAGTAGTTTATACTTTTAGTATATACAGGTTAAAAAGAAGGTGAAAATAGATACACATTGCAGTAGAAAGTAGTGAGCCAGCTATGACAGAGTGTAAGTAAATAGCAAATATAACAGCAATTTGCTTCTTTATTATTATTATATACACATCTTCTGTTGAATAATAAGGGAAAAGGGAAAACTAGCAGCTATTCATTTGTTCACGTTTACATGAAAAATGTTTAGAAGCTGGGTGAAGTTCTTATATGTGTGACATGACTTGCCCCAAAATAGTTGTGGTGCTGGTGTTGCTGGCTATAGCACCTGTCTTGTTTGAAAGAAAAGGTTTCTAATTAATGAGGTGGAGCTGGAACAGGGGAGCTACCATGTAGCTGTCTCTAAGGCCGGGGAAAATAGGGCTTAATTAGATGGTGCTAAAAATATAATCATCTGTATGATGATTATATGCCAGTGCCTGCAGCTGGGCACTTGCAGGCTCTGTGGGCTGATTAATGTCAGTGTCCATGGACCCAGCCGTGCCAGTGTGCTGTGCTTTAGCTTGCTGAAAGCAGCTCTGTGGACTGAGATGAAAGCCAGTCAAAACACCGTTCTGCATTTATTAGTTTCAAAGTGTTTGGATGAATATAAACATAGACTTTAGCTCAGCACAAAACCAGGTCTGGAGACTAACTGCATGTGTAAAGGAGTGGGAGAGAAGGGACATTTCCAGCCTTTTATCTCGCGGGACTCCAGCGTGGGCTTTAGGCCAGGAAAGCTGTTTTCCCATGCTGGCAACATATGCTTTCTGTGCCAAGAGAATGGGAGCACATCTCTTCCTTCTGACAAGTGCTGACCTCAAATCTTCCCACCGTGTGCAGAATTGTGCATTCAAACTGTAATTCAGCTAGCTAGTTGTGATGAGTATTGTTTTCTAAAATACTATCCTATGTACTATCACAATTTCCTCTATTGCCCTAGAACACCCTTTGTGAGTGGGAGTGGAAGGAGGAGCAGGGAAATAAGTCAGGAAACATAACTGAATTTTCTCTTGCCCATGTTCTCTCCTGAGATAAAATGCGTGCCTTTTCACAGCTTGGTCCAGTGTCACATTTCCAGTTTTGAGGCTTCCAGAGCAGTCCTGTGAAATGTAGTTGTGAGGCACCTCTTCAGAATGTTTTTTAACACTGTTATTTCTCTGAGAGGGAATGCTGTGTGCAGCTTGTAAATGGTGTGCCTCCCCCTCATGCTTTTCTTTAATCAGAGATGTTTTCCTTTTCACCACCTACCTCTGCATAATGATGTTGAATGGTGAGATTGGCCTGTGCCTGAAATCAATTAACTCTGATGAGGAATCTGACACAGACCTAAAACACTGCTAATTGAGTGCATTGAAAATGCTGATTTCTGTTTAGCAGGGAGCAGAGGATGTTGCTGCCCCGTTCCCATCTTACCCTCCCACGTTTTATCAAGGCAGCAAAAAAAAAAAAAACAAATCCAAAAGAGAGACATTCTTGATAAGAAATAGCAGTTGGTCTATTTTTTCTCTGAATCAATTGTGATAGAACTTTATTCAGTCAATTGTGGGTTTTTCTGCTGCATCAAGTGGGCAGCCTTTCCACTCTCTTGCAATGTACTCGTGCATGTGCATGCACAAAGAATGCTAAATAGTTTTAAATGAAGAGTTGGAAAAGCATCAGGAACCTACATCTTTGAGTTCCCTGTGCATGAGCTCTGCTGATGAACAGCTAGGTTTACTCAAACCACAAAAACTCCAGGAAAGTCTGGTTTCATTGCATTGTATTGCACAGTGTCCCAGCTGATGAAATAATCCAGGCATATTAGTTGAGCATTGTGACATTTTAGGTATTCATTTTTCCTCAATGACTAAGAGTAACATTGCAATGCACATAAAAATGTGGTTTTATAGCTGCTTTATGATTGTTAGATTGATGCTCATCAAGCTGCTTTCATAGTTGTGCTCATCTGAGATGTTGAATCCAGCTCAGTAGTTGTGAAGTTGTCTGCTGCTAATAACATTGGGAATATGGGCCATGGTGGCTCAGTGAGCAATTACAGAGACATGGAAAAGTATGTGGTAAGAAGGAGAAATATAATTTTCCCTGCATAAACCAATAGGGAGGCAATCATCTTTTTTGGGACATGCATATTTTGCCATCTAATTTTCAAGTGTGAATTTCAAAGGCTGTGCTTGTTTATTGTCTTAGTAGGGTGTGGAAAATCACTTATGCAAGTGCATGTGTTTATGCAGAGGAACAGCTATATGAAATAGAATTGGAGTAGATGGAAAATATGTGCCTTTACTCAATTTTTCCCTGTAGGTACGCTTCTAAAAATTCATAAAAACCAGCTATGTTTCAAAGAGGGAGATTTATGTATTTATTTATTTATTCTTATGGAAAGAAACCAAATTGTTACCTGGTTCTTTTTAATCCATGTAATCATTCAGACTCCTTAATGAAAGATACTGTTCATGAGTAGGAGTGCCGGGGTTCTTTAGATTTACTTTGACCTAAAAGGTGTTTTGAGTTGTGTCATGTTTACTCTGTAGACCCCATTGATCTTTCCTTTAAGGACAATTGAGTTATGACATCTCAAAATGTATAGGAATGTGTGGTTATTCGGTAATACAATTGTCTTTTCACAGTGTGCATAGCTGTCATCAACAGGCAATTACAAATAATGAAGCAGAAGAACCAGCAAGTGTCAAGAGGATTTGAGTAGGTAGACTTTGTGCCACTCATGTCCTATAAAGATAAATCATAGGCAAAAAGACTTAGCCTCACAGTAGTAAAACTGCTGTGTTCTGGAAGACAGGCTGTGTAGTACTAAATTGCTGCTTTAAGGGAGAGCCTGCATTTCTGCCCGCATCTCTGTTTTTGAAAGCTTGGAATTGGTTTTGCGAAGCATTCTGATATTGGGCAGGGTGAAACCCACCAAACTGCTCCCCCCACCTGTACTGTACCTGTGATGGTTTATAATGTAGAGGGCAAGGAAAGCATTTGAAGAGTTTCCTTAACCTTCTGGTATTTGTACTAGGGTTGCTGAAAGTTTGGTTATTTTATTCTGGCAAATGAATATCTTTTGCCGATGCCCTGCATTGTGCTACTACTGTATTATTGACCAAGAAAGAGCAAAGTGCAAAATCAAATGGTCAGCAAAACCAAGTTTTTCAGAACAAGGGAGGTGTGGGTGTCAATGCTTCCTCTTCTCCCAGGCTTCCCTGGGGTTATTCAATCCTTCTGCCCACTGCTCCCCTCCTGTGCTGGCTGGTGGCAGGAGGCTCTTGTGCCATGGTGCAGCAGCAGCTTCCGGCCTGGCCTCGCTGACTCTGCACATGGCTCCCCCAGGGGAGAGCTGAGGCTGAGGTCTTTGGCTCTGAATGTGCTCGAAGCAGGACTTTGTACTTAGACAAAGAAATTGATTTTACAGTTTTCCAGGTTGCTTCTGTTGCAGAGATCTTATCACATAAACTGAAAGCTGCAGCTTTCTGACAGTGCAAGATGGGCAATTTATGAAATTAAAGAAAATTCCTAACCATTTTTTCAGCTCTGTGGAGAGGTTTTTGTGACGTGTTTATTTACAGTGAGGAAAAGTGCAATGGTTACCTGGTTGAGGTTGTTAAACCTGAAACTATTCCCATCATCTCGAAGAATCACCTAAGAATCCTGTTGCATTCAGGAATTGTTTCTCTTTCAGGATCTGATCCTCTTTCTTCTCTCTCCTTGTTAGATCTTCTCTGATTAAAACAAAGCACTGGAGCAATTTACTCTGTATTATGAGAAATAGGAAGAGGGTGGAGAAATCTGCCTTGAATTAGAACAGAGGATCCAGAGGGAAAGACCATTATTGGAATCTCGGCCCCGTGAATTAATGACACTTCACAACAGCTTCAGTGGGACTAAAATTTCACTCCCAATCTGTGTTGATTATGAGCTCCTCAGTTTACTCCCGGGGCTATAAAATGGAAAAGGATCCAATTGTGATTAAAGAGTAGGTGTGATTTGAATGGAAGGTGATTACTAAAACCTCTCTGAAGTCTTCTACCCTGCTTGTGCTGCAAGCTCTTCCTATTTATAATAGCAGAGCTATCTAAGCAGAAAATTACACCAGAGAGAAAGAGTTTTCTGATTATCTCTGATTAGGTTCAGTGCTAACCTTGTAAATTTGCCTGTCAGATGGGGCACTGCCAAATCACCCATAAACCTGATGTTTTACAAAAGACAGAAAGGGTGAGGAAACTCCTGCACTTTTGTATTGTTTGATTATTTTTTCTTCTCCAAAAGGATTTTTGCAAAGATGACTAGATGATTGGATGAGAGCTACTGAACTACAATTTATTGTTACATTAATTACTCATTTAAAAGTGCTTTGTGTTAATGGATTTCTGTGTATTTATGTGTATAGATTTATAAGGCCAACAAAGGTCCGAATCTCTGGGGTCTGTCCTGTTTGAAGGTAGTGTAGCTTGGATTGGTCTGTGGGAGTCAAAGCAGGGGTGTGTTTAGGCAAGTGTGTGTTACTCTTTCCCCTTTTTTATCACCTTCTTATTCTGTTGTCAGCTTAGTTGAGCTTTTTCATAGCCAAAGATTTTAATTTTTAATAAAGCAATTGCAGATGAAGCCTTACAGTAAGGCTATATGTATTTAAATCCAAAGATGGATTTTTTGGGGGGCTGTTGTATTTGCATATGCCCTATAAAATATTTAGGTAACATAAAGAGCTTATGCTAAAAGTAACAATACTGAAGTAAATTTAATATTCCTTCCCTTTTCTGGTATAAACCGAAGGCCTAGAAATACCCTTTGAAGAGTACTTGTGACATACCAAGTTGGTGTCAGTTTAAACTGAAGACAGCTGTTGGATACAATTATGGCAAAGTGAATCAAACATTCTTTCTCAGTTTAGGAGAGTAAACAGGTTTGCTTTCCAGATTAGGGTATGTTAGATGTGTGTCTTTAGTGTTAGAGAAAAGTCACGGTGTTTTACATGCAATGAAATTGGCATTTTGAAAGTGCTTGGTACCATTTTGGTTTAGCAAGGGAGATGTGATAGTGAGATAGTGAGATATGCAGATAATATGTCCTCAAAATGATTAGAGGCAAAGTATGTTCTTTAGCCTAATTTTGGCTGGTTAATAATTGTAAAAGGCCTGTTTTATTCCATATGTTAGGATATGTTAGGAGTGGGGCTACCACTTATCAAGTATACCTTCTTTCATCTTATTTATGTTAATTACTGCCAAGGCAATGCATAGAAGAAATTATTTTCTAACTGTAACTTTTATGTTGTATTTTTGTGGCTAGTGTAAGCATTCTCTGGAGCTGCTGCAGCTAGGTCTGCTCTGCTTTCTGGAGGTGGCTGAGCTCTTGCACTGCAGGTAGCCCAGAGGTTGCCCAGCAGGGCCATCTCTGGCTGTGCCGTGGGGCATTGGTTGCTGCAGATCACAGAGCCCTGTGTGCACAGAGTGCAGGTCTGGGGGCTGTGGATGCACCTCCAGAACACGGCCTGGATACAGCCCTGCTGCTCAGCCTGTGCTCATTATTTATTCAAAGAGGAGAGGAGAAAATTCTGTGGAGCAGGCAGGTAAGTGCAGCGTTGTCAGTAGATACAGGGAGTGTTGTTACCTCCTAGCTTGTATTTAGACTGTAAGTGCCTGAGAACAAATACCTGGGCTCTGATTCTCTCACCCTGCACCAGCACATTTCTCCTGTGCATTCCCTTATTTTCACTCAGGTTTCAGCACTTGCTTTGTAGGGAGGTGTGTAGCTGTAAAAACCTCAGGGTGACGACAGAGACCTCAATAAAGTATTAATACATCCTTGAGGTGTGTGCATCTTTTTGTGCTGCTCTTGCTTGTTTGTATGCTGTCCTTGCTTCCTATCTAGAAAGTACATGGCAGCAATTTCCTAAACAAACAAAACTCTACTGCTTCACATACCAATTTAATTAGTGACCTTTGATTTTTCCAAAAATTACATCAGTAGTTGTTCAGCTCTCCACAGTATTTCTTTTTCTGTCCCAATTTATAGATACATAAAACTGTTGTGAACCTTGCAGTTCACAAAATACTTTGTTTTCTTTTTCCTCTGTTCTGAAATGTTAATATTTTTACAAGTGGATTTATCTTTTTGTCTGGGGTCATGCATCCCATGTCACTTGATGTGGCATGAGAGAGATGTGAGGCATTGGGCCCCTTGTTCTGTTTCCCTAGTGCTCCCTTGGACAACTCGCTGTATAATGAGGAGATCTCCGGGACCCACAGATGCTGTGTTGTGGTTCATGCAGAGGTGTATGTGCTAACTCTTTTCAGAACTTGTAACTACTGTTGTTTGGAAACTGCCCCTTCTAGAAAACCATTTCGGAGCTTGCTCACAGCTTTATGTGATTTAGTTCTTGATAGTTCTTGATTTAGTTCTTCAGCTCTGGAGCCCAAGGTGCAGCTGCATTAAGTGTTGAGCAATTCCTAAATGTTCTGTACAACAGACTCCCCCAGGTCTGACTTACTCCAGCAGTCATTTGTGGGTTTTAAAGCTACCACCGTAACTGAAAGAAAATCTAGCAGGGCTTTGATATCTGAAGAGTTATGTGGTGTAAAAACCCAAACCCATTCTGTAGCTCTGGACCTGACTGGTTTTCTCTTACAATATTGAGCTTTTGGTATGTCTATGCTGTGTTTCTCTTTTATTGTCACCTCTGAACTTGCATTTTTCTAACTAGACCTGGTTTCTGTTTGTCTGTCAACACAAATTAAGCTAATGGAGCATTACTAATGCTTGACAAAGGCAATTTACAAGGAATTTACAATTTGTTACTACAAAGGCATTTGAAAAAACAAACCAAAATAATTTCAGTTCCGTACATACTCAGATCTCAATGAGATCCTTTCCAAAGCTTATGTTGGAGACAAGTATGCTTGCATGTTAACATTAGCTAATATAAATAGGTAACAAACTGTGAAAATTAGGGCTTCTACTGCTTATCTAACAATGGTCACAATCCACAAAAGAAATCTCTTAACTCTGAAAATAATTTTTTTATACTTAAATGCAAAATTATCGCCTTCTGGAGAGGATTTCAGAGCTGATTTGTTTTTATAGAACTGACTCGTATTACTCTCTGAATTTTTGGTAAGGTAACACTAAGATTATTTGTATATAATGTGGAGATACTGGCAAATCTAGGAGCAAGGTATAAATGCACTTCACAAGATAGAAAATGGTACCTATATCCATTTCATTGTAACAATCATGTAGGTAAGGCTAAATTATTAGTGTATGCTATTTACATTTCTATTTCGTCTTTCTGTTGTGGATGTTTTTTCAAGCTAGCATGAAAGAAGTTTTTCCAGAAAAAAAAATAATGTGAGCTTTAGTAATCTTACCTATTGATGATATATTATCTTGAAGAAATGTAATGTAGTTTATGGTCAAATTAGGTCTGTGTTATAATTTAAATTTTGTATATAAAGCATGTAATTTTGGCCTAAATGCAGTGATCTGAATTTATTGGAAGAGATGTTAGAGTTGCGGGAAGAAGACAGAATGTGTACTAGTCCTCTTGAAAATGCTGTTTTTCATCTTCGTGTGGGTCCTGATGTGATGAAAAGTGCAGTTGCACAAATATATTTCAGAACCGTTAAGATGAATCTGTTGCAAATTGTCTGATGTGTTCCAGGAAGCTGAAAATCCCACAGATGTTGATGTCTCACCCATTGTGAATTATTGCTTAAAGCAAATACATGCCTGGCATTACAGCAAACTGAGAATAAACATGCAGATTAGAAGCAGTGGTGCACATGAAATTTCAGAACATGTTTATTTTTCTGAAGCTTTGTTATCTGTAGTATATCCCTTCCACTAACATTTCTGCAGTTCCCAAGTTTCTAGTCTAGTCCTTGTACATGAGGCCCCTTTGTTCCTTTTTCTGTCCAGAGGTTCTTCACCTGTGTGTGGTGACAATGTGATGTTCTCTTTGCTTCTTGTCAGAATGGTTTGGGTTGCAAGGGACCTTAAAAAGGTCATCTAGTCCAACACCCTGCAAGGAGCAGTAACACAGAATCAGACTAGTTTGGATTGAAAAGGACCTTTAAAGGTCTTCTAGTCCAACACTCAGTCTTTGATTAGATCAGGTTTTCTCGCTCTCCAGCAACAGCACAACTAGTAACAGTAATACCTAGGAAAGGGCAGTGCTGTTTGCCTTAATCTCTCCTCATAAGCTGTCACCCATCCTCACAGTACTTGCTGAGGTAAAAGCAAATGTTTCTCATTTTATTTCTGTATTTCATGTCCATGTTGCCAGCCAGCCATGAGCGTGCAAGTACAGTTTTCCAGATGCATTTTTTCTGGTTTTTCTTTTAAATGTTTGCACTACATTAAGCTTTTTTTTTTTTTCATTTTAACAGAATGCAACTTTACAGAAATTTTGGTGCATTTAAAAATACTGAATTGTTAGGTGCAATTGAAATGAAAGGCATAGAAAAGAAAATAATAAAATTATTGCTGGAAAGGGCAAACATGGCCAGGTGGTAGTATTAACACTGGCAATTCATATGATTTAGTTTACTTACTGATGTGTGTGTCCCAGCATTCAAATACAATGTAATGTACTCCTTTGAAGTGGTATATCTCTGGTGTTTAGCAGGAGATAAAAGTGCAAGCTTGTTTTCCATGACATTTCACACACAGCAATTTCAAAACCATGAAAAAATAACTAAAGGCAATTCATTTGAAATGTTCAGGAAATAGATGATTTGTCACAAACGAGGTAACTTTGCTAAAGGTTCACTCTCCTTATTCTCCTTAGTTCATAGAAATCCTAAAATGTAACATTTCGGGCCACCATGATCTTTTCTCCAAGTTAAAATGTGCTCTTCCCCAGTGTAACCTTTGTACCAAGGTGTAACCAAGGATCCTACAAGGTTTTTTCTGCTAGTGCTAGAAAGCTTTCCTAATATTGCTGCTACAGAGACGACCATTACTGCTCTACAGATTTTGTTTGGCTGTCTAAAGCAGGTGTACTTAACAGGCTAGACATTTTTATACATGTTGACTTTAGGGGATTTTGGGTATTCCTGGAGTTCAAGACAAGAAGCAACATCCAGAGCTGAAACCTTAACTTGACTAGAGGCCTAGATATTTCAAAAGCTGTTACATGTGCTATTGCTTGTGGACCTTCTTCCCCATGTCTCATGTAAATGGCTTTGTCCTAAAGAGGGACAACAGAAATCATCCCGCACTAGATACATTGCACACAACCAGTGGGGTTGTTTTGGGAAAGTAAGGGTAATTCATTTACATTTACTTAGTCTGATCATTCTTCTTGGCATATGTTGTCTCCAGCATTCACCTGTCTCTGAGATACAATTATATCTATCATGTTAAGGACATTATCTTGTGTGAATAGTGGGATTTTTGATCTTGTTTGTGAATTGATAAAACAAACAGCCAATAACAATTTTGTCAAATACTTACTTGCAAGGCTCAGTTTTTTTTCCTATAGATACTACATGTTCAAAGTCCTTTTTAATGGAATCTGTGAACCATTGTGTAATTTATTGCACCAATTAACACAAGCCAATACCTTTGCAAGTAATTAAAATCAGTTTAAAAATGTTGCACAACTCACCCATCTGTTTGAAGTGACAGCTAAATTGCAGTATAATACAATTTTAAAAGTATACTTCCATAACCTCTACTTCTGTGAAAGCACCTGCACTGTGTGCATGTATATTCCCCTCTTAAAAATGTAGTTTTAATTACATGCTGTATATATTCTTTATTCTAGCCCATTAGTTTTATCCCCATGTGTAGAAATGCTGAATCCAAGAAACAAGGCAGTAAATAATACTGCCTTTTAATGACCAATTAAAGCAGCCTATCATCAACCTTGGCATCAGTTGTGTTACTAATTCAAAGTACAGCTATGCTTAGAATAAAACGGTGCTTGGGAAGTACAGCCAGCCTCATCCTTACAGGATCCCACTCTCCAGAGGCACCAGTTCTTCATTCACAGCCCATCCTGCCGCAGCGATGGTTAATGTAACACAAAGCATGAGCGCACCTTGTGAAGTGTGTCCCGAATGATCCGGGCCTTCACGAGGGGAAATGGTGTTGTGTATTAAACTGATTCCCTGCACAGCCGCAGGCGGCTGTTGAGGAGTGCCCGGGTGCAGGTGCCGGGGCTGGAGCTGCAGATGGAGCTCTGGAGGAGGAGAGGAGAGGCCGTGAGGTGCCAGCTCCGCACGCCGGGGCAGGAGAGGAGAGGAGAGGCCGTGAGGTGCCAGCTCCGCACGCCGGGGCAGGAGAGGAGAGGAGAGGCCGTGAGGCGCCAGCTCCGCACGCCGGGGCAGGAGGCGCGGATGCCGTGGGGATGGACACAGGGATACGGCAGGAGCCGAGGCTTGCCGCCGGGGCTGCCTTCGCTGGGGACACTGCTCGGAGGCACCGGCTCCCGCTGTTCCGTGTTACCCGGGCCCAGCTGTGCGGGGGTGGCCGTGGGAGGGCGACCGCCAGAGCCGCGGGAAGGGGCGCGCCGGGCAGTTTCCTTACGACATTACTGCAGCCTTGGAGACTTAGCGTCTGCTCCACAGTGCTCAGCCTTCATGCAAATATTCTTGTAATAGATTGAATACCAGATGTCTGACTGGACAGATATGAGGAGAGTGGAGACAACACAGAGAGCAGAAGCAGATAAAAAGGTTAAAACATTGAAATTGTGGAATAAATATACTGGATTAAGTGGGAGTTAAAGTGAAACATGAATAAATGCTGTTTTGGATTCTGATGAACTATCCAAGGTTGTGAGGAAAGGAATAAGGAAAAAAAGCCAAACAACCTTAGACTTGTGATAGTGATCTTTGCAGGCAGAGGCAAGATGAAAGATGATAGATTTTTTTTTTTCTCATATACTTGAACTAGGCAACATCAAAGAAAAGATTTTTGAAGGAACAACTTCAAGTGCTACTTGTCCCCTGAAACTTGTTGAAAACAGTTCTCCAGGTATTAGACAGTGTTGGACTGTAAACCTGTCAGGTAAGGGCCCTCTCTTAATAAAAACTCTGTGTTCTTATTTTTGTGGCTGGTTGGAATGGACACTTTTAGATGGCAGAATGCTGAGCTATGTGAAAGCACATAAAGAAAATGGAAAGAGTGACGGAAATAACAGAGAAATATACCAGACTGAAGCAGATTAAAAGTATAGAAGACCAGAGCAAGGCTAAGTGACTTTTGTAAATAAAGGAAAAGCTTGTAATGATGATGTAGGGTGTTCTCTGCTTCCCCCTTGCTTTTACTGCTCTCCTGAGGTACCTAGAGATCCCATTTCTCTCTGAAGAAAGATGTCATGTTAGAAAATAGGCCAGAGAAAGGAACTCTTAAAGAAAAAAGGGATGCTTGATAGATGCAGATATCTGCAGGTAGGTGTAAGCCAGCACACCTCAAGTTTGGGGTATTTGCTTCACCCAAATAAAAGTTGTCTGCATTACAAAACCACTGCACTTAATTCTGTCCAGCTTGTTATGTAATGCTGCCTTTGCAGAATAAGTGCTCAAGGATAAATCTTGCGTGACAAATAAATGCCTCTTGCTCTTGACTCTTTCAGGTGAGGCAGAGATATAATGCAGATTCAGCTAATATGCAAACCTAGCAGAAAAATGGATTTTTTCCCTGTGTTAGGCAAGTCATCAGAGGAGATACTTAACACAACTTAATTGCAGGTGCAGTTGAATAAATAAGATACATTCTTTCTTTTTTTTTCTCTCCAGATTACTCCTCTTCTTCCATATCATAAATTTGTATTGTTAACAAGAGAAAAGGAAGCAGATGCTATTGAATACAATGTTCCATGTCATGTAGATCTTTTTTTGGTGCATTGCTGCTGTAATAGGCCAGTGTCAGCACTTTTAAGAAGGTTTTCTAAATACTATTTTCACTTAGGGCAGTGCAAATTTCTCTGGAAAATCTAGAGAATCAATTAAGTAAATGAGAAAATAGAATGCTTGTAATTAAGATAATCAAGCTACATGAAATCTACCCTACTAGTGCTAATATATGTATCTCTCTAAGCTGCCTATTAATTAAACACTATGTAAGTGTTGCAATTAGACTCAGGCTGCTTTGGTGGAAACAAGAGAGATGAAAACGATTGGAGGGGTTTTACAGTATGTGAATCTCTTGGTTGGTTTAAAGCATCTTATTATGGTTTGTAAGGTTCCTGTGTTGCTGCAGACATTCCTAGGATGCCTGAGGACTCTGTTGCAGGCTTCAACTACTTCTGGAACAGGTGACCCAAGGAAATACACTTTGGTTTTCAAAAGCTGCCTTTCTACTCAAGGATGGGTATTTTCCCCTCCATTTCATGAATGAGTTTTGGATATTGAGCTCTAAAGCCAGTGGAAAAGAGGTTAGGTACTTTGTTCTATGTAGGAAACTGCAAAAGGGAGAATAGGGAGAGGCAAATTTTTTCTCACGTTCTTGAAAGAAAAGGGACTTCTTCCAACTTTTGTGTTATTTTGTTTTTTGCTGTTATTTTGGCTTGAGGACCCTGAAGTTGCCCAGACCTCCCTGAGAGACAAAACAGTATCTTAAGATATTTGTGTTGGGAGACAAAGGCTACATGAGATTTACTGTGTAATGTGAGTGTACTCAGACTGTGATTGTTCATTTATTTTCTGGTGCTTTGTGGTGTGGGGGGGAAGCAAAAAGCTCTGTCATGGTCACTGTGTGTCTGTGAGGGACTGGAGAGGACCCCATCCCTCTGTATGGGTGACCCAGGTGGTCACACAGCAACTTCAAACAACTTCATTGTGATTTTATGAGATGTGGGGTTTGGGACACTTCTCCTTTTCTCCTGTGTGGAGCTTTTGACAGCTGCAGGCCCACATAAGACACCATGCAAGTAGCAGAAGAGCCTGAGAGTGTCAAAAAGCTTTGCTGCTTTAGAACAGCCAAACCTGGGTCTCATTGGCTGGGGATGCCAAAGCACCTAAATAAGGCAGAGTGGAGGATGAACCCATCTGCTCCTTTGCCAGATATTGCCATGGCTGCATTAATACTTCTTTGAAGTTCAGAAGCTTCAGATAAAGCAGGACACCTGATCCGTGTGGACATCAATCAGCTTGATGTTGTTGTACAAATAAGGAATAAAAGTAATATTTAGTTTTATTTTTTTCAATTATTTAAAAAAAATCTCCTTTTTCAGCACAACATTCTTCCTCATGACAAATGAGCCAATTCACAGACACTGTGTTTTCAAGTAATACAGTTTACATTTCTAGAAGGAAGCGAAGAAGAAAACTTACAGGACACCTTCCATTTTTCACTTGATTTTTTTTTTTTTTTTTTTATTTGACATTGATACAAAAAAATAGTATCTTGATTAGCAGCTTTGCTGGCAATCCCACAAAACTGTAAATAATACATTAATCTAAAAGAATGCACTCCTACAGACATTAGCTAAAACAATATATACAATTTAGACAAATAGATACATAAGTACAGCCAGTCATATATAATGATACACGTAAATTTCAGTTACTGTTGACAAGCTTTTCTAGTTAATTACACTCTTCATTTACAAATTGCCATTGCCATCTACATTATAAAGACAAAAAAACCTCAAAGAATCAAAATTGATACTTAACATTATTATTAGGAAATGTGGAAAACGAACCTTGAGGCTTCTGTTTAAATATTCTCACGGCTTTAGCAAAATAAAAAAGAAAAAAATGCTTCTGTGAAAAAATTCCTCCTAAAGAGAGGCACTTACCCCCCAGCTGTTTCACTCAATGTGCTTTTTTCATATGCATTTTGGAATCAAAATGTGATTACAGTCGCACTTTTGAAGTGACTAGAAGCCAGCATGTTTAACCAAGTTGTCATTTGTCCCATGCCCAATGAAACAAAATGACCTTTAAGTAATGTAAATATTTTTTTGATTAAAGGAAGTCTGTTGAAAACATTTGTTTCTTAACAGTATCCCACATGGCACAAAATACTACTGAGTGGAAGGGAAAACTGTCCCTATGAGTAGATGTATTGCTACCTTTCCATATCCAGGTTCCAGTGGTGAAATTTATGAGCAAAGTGAAAACAGTAAATCTAAGTGTAATAAGCTAATGAAATCTAATACCAGAAAATTAAACGAAGAAGAAAATTAGGATTTTGTTGTGTTGTTTTAAATTCACTTGACAGCAAAAGAAAAAGTATCTTGTACATTCAAGAGTTAGGGCACACATGCTTAAGGCTCTTGAAACACTGGACAAATATAATGCCTCACTCAGCTCCATGCATAACAGAATGCTACATAGCAAGCAGACTGACACATATATACAGCTGAATACAGAAGAAAATGCCTTAGAACTATGTACATCAGTTTCAAGATGAACATTTACATTTCTGTTGGAGGTCTATCTATTTATAAATGGCAGGAAATACACTTTTTCAGATACTATTTTCAAGGTGTACCTTGCAAATGCAGTCTACTTTTACTAGGAGAAATTCAAGGCTACCATGCTACTTGAGCCCTGAGGTATCTGGATTGGGAGCCCTGCTGTCCTCCTGGTTACTAACCAAAGGCCACAGAAGCATCAGCAGAAATAAGGCAACCAAATCCATTTGTTTGTGATTCAGAACCCCAAAATTACTGCACAGTGCAGAGGGATAGCAGAAGTGATTGCAGCCTGCAGGTTCAAATTATTACACAATATGTTCTGGGCAGGATGGCATCTGTGCTCTCTGATTTACCTAAGGGCTGGGAATGAATTCCACCCTCATTCCCATTCATGAACAAGAATATTATGGAACTTCATTAAGGAACTTCACTCAGTCAACATGGTATATATTCACTTATGAAATTAGTTGTACCTTGGAAGTTCTGGATTTGATAGCACATAGCAGCTTTGACAAGGATTGGATCAACTGGGGAAGGATAACTCTTAGTTATTCTGCAAAAGATTTAGTGTTTTTTCTAAAAATTACTGGGGTTTGGGTTATTTTTATTTATGAAGAGTATGCAAGTTCCTGTTAATAGCAACTCTTAAGCTGTCTGTTGTGTAGCTTTATCTTTAGATCTGACATAGATTTGCTTGGGATGGTTCCTGCTAGTAACTTAAAAGGCAGGTACATGTTACCTTATTTACAAGTAGTTTCTTTTGAAATGATAGTGCTGCATCTGTGAACAAGACTAATAACTTCCCATGGAACTGCAAAGCTTTTAGGGAACCATTTTCATTCCTCTGTTTCTGTTGTAAAATGCTCTGTACAGTTATGGCAAAATCAGGTCAAAGTATTCCTTTAAATTCTTCAGTTCTTCTTCTGACAACTTTATAGACATTGTGAATAACATACCGACTTAACAGTTTTCATATGTTACACATAATGCCAGCTGCAATGGATGAGACTGTGTGTGCTGAGAACACTGTGAGGAATCTACAACTGATAATATATTTGGTGAGTTTTGGTTTTCTTTAACTTGTGTGTGAATTCTTCATTCAAGGTTATTTGCTGAGCAATATCATACTTCACCTCCTTGTTATGAGGTGGTACTGAATAGAAATGGCCTGAGTTTATCAAAGAGTTTTCATGACATTTCATAAACATTCATATTGAAAATACATATAAGCATGTTATGGAACTTGAATAAATCTTGTGTTCTTGATTTCTGTTGCATGTCTGGAGTATCTCCTGAGTGAGACCTCAGCGCATATGGGCTGTGATGAGCAAACTGAGAGCTTTAAAAGGTTTTTGAAAAGGATAGAATTTGGGTGGTTTTAATAGGTTTTTCTTTAAAAGCCCTCTATTTTTCTTTGAAATTTGTACATAACTGTTATGTACTCTGTTGTCAAATCAACAGAAAATTGATTGTATTCTTTTATAGGAATAAATTCCTCTTTTCTACACCATTAAAAATCTGCTAGAATCTCATTCCTGTATGTATTGCAGCAAAAAGTAAAGCTTCCCCTTAAAAAGCTGCTTTTGTGTTACTTGTTTTTAGGTAAATAGTGCACTGACTGATGTTGAAGAAATATGCTGCTTATTGACACTTTTAGCATTCAGTATAATTATATATTGCTATTCAAGAGGTTTAATGGAGAATCCATTGATACTAATGAGAGGCATTGCCTTGCTTTGAAATTAAAAGTTAAGATATTCATGCTTTTCTCATACATTTTTAAGATAGTTTTTCATACATTTCCCCTGTCTTATTTCACCTACAGATTCTACTTAATTTTTGAATTGTGTTACGTATTTTTTATGGGCTGTTTTAGGAAGTGTAATGAAGTGGGTTATTCTGAAATAATTTAAAGAAATACCATTTGGTTGATGAAAATATATTTCAGTATGTGGGTCTGTTTCTAAGGCCAGTGAAACTTTGATGATCTTACCTGTCTAAATTCTGCTATTACACCATTAGTAAGCTATTTGGGAATTGCACACATACTATAAAATACACACATCAAAGTAAGTACATAAGTTCAGTGCAAATGTATGCTGCTTAATTTATTAACAGGGCTCTAAATAGAGATGGTTGTAGGGTGTCAAAAGAAGAATAAAAGTATGTTTATAATTCTTCATTTCTTAGAGCCTGAGTCTTATCTCAGAGGCTGGGGTGTGAATTTTTAAGCAGCTCATAATAATTTGTTACTGTCCTTTTACACACAGATGCAAGAATGGATATGTGCAATAGATGATAATATACAAATTCTGAGACTTGATTCTAGATTCTTTCAATTGGCATAATGTCCTTATGAAAAAGAGCCTGAAGTTTGTAAACCAGTAGTCAAAGCGAGAATGAAAAATCAGTCATTAAAAATCCTCTCACAGTTAATATCCCACAGTTTAACCTGTAAATCAGCAGATCACTTTGTCAAAAAATAACCAAACCCAAGCAAATTTTTAAAAAAGGTATTTACATCTGTAAAAATCTTAACATCTAAGATGTTTCTTGCTGGACATGTCATTCCAAATTCTGTGCATTTCCTCTGGTGTTATCTGGTGCACTGTGATCACCCTGCGGTACCTGCACAAGCTGTAGGCCATTTTCCAGTGATTGAAGCCGCTGTTTTGGAAGGGGTGAATGCCCAGCTTCCGAAGGCAGAGTCCAACGTACACATCTTCTAGATGAAGAAGTCTGGTATGAAGGGAGGTTTTGTAAATCATTTCTGCTACATCAGCTGAAAAAATGTAGCCAGTGCCTGAACAGAAGGGTGGGTAATTGCTGTCGGGATACAAATCTCTGGGCATGTACCACTTACTGCGAACATCTCTTATTGGTCCTCCATTTATAACGTAACCTGTGAAGTACCTTCTCCTTGGCTTGGTGTTAGGTTTGAGCAGCTTATAAATAAGATTGTCCATATTTACAAAAATATCACTGTCTGTCTTCATAACATACTTTGCTTTTGAACAAAATGTTGCTACCCACCTCATTCCCATCAGCGTTTTCAGAGTGAGGTTATGGTAAGAGTCGATAAAATCTTCCACGATAATGTCATGAAAAATTTGGCTTTCTTGCTCTACCATTTGATTTAACACAGGATCTGCATTTTTTCCAAGAAGAAATAGTGTGGCGATTTTAATTCCTTTGAAGTTGTTTTCATCTCCCCATGTTTCTCGAATGGCTTGCCTTGCATCAAACTCTTTGTGAGTTGTACTGATAAGAATGACCAGAAATGGGGCACTCTTCTCACATTTGTTGGGTTCATTGATAAGAAAGTCAAAGGAATGCGGATTTATAGGTCGAGTTCTTATGTTGCCAAAGGAAACATTTTTTCTGGCTATGGATATGCTACTGACCTGTCTGTGGCCTGTGTAGGAAGAAGTAGGACGAGTTATACTTAAGTACCAAAGAGCGCTTGCCCAACAAACTACTGTCAAAATGTATAAACATGAGACCTTTGAAGCCATTGTTCCTCTAGCTCTTCTATTCCATGTGATGAACCAACAGCCTTTGTACTGTGAGTGCACCTGTGTCCTGGAGAGGCAGCATATTATTAATGAAACTTGAAAGTTCGATATAGAAAAGTAGCTCTGTAATCATTCATGGATCTCAAATAGGAGCTATTAACCCTGATGATAGTCAGCTTTTCTTCTTTTACTAGCAGCGGCTTCCATTTCTTGTAATTTTCTGTTATTTCTGAAAAATATGAAGAAAAATTTCCATTGCGAGACCATAAAAGCCTAGGGCACAAAAAATGAGCTTATATATGGTTGGCCATTAATAAGCTAAGTGTCTTAATGCATTTTCTCAGATATTCCTTTTTTTGTCATGAGGTACCAAAATGTAAGATAGTGTACTGGAATAGTGTACCTGAAGTAGCACCTTTATGATTGGTAATTTCTCACAGATGGTTTTATATAAAAGAAGATAAGCATGCATAATATGTTGACCATTTAGATAATTTTTAAAAGGTATATGAAAATAATTTTATATTTTTTAGCATTTTCTTGCTTCTTAGCGTTTCTTCTGGCCAATCTTCCAAAATGTGCTATGGAACATTTTAAAATTATTTAAAGAATGTAAAATAGTGTACTTTGTTCTAGGATTGACAGCATCTGTGGCAGCTATGCACACAAATACTTACAAATCTGATTTGGTCTAAATGCTAATGTGTGTCCTGCTAACAAGAACATGCTTTGATGGAAATCAGACAGAATGGAACTGATTGGGAAAGGTAGGTACAGAAGGGAGAGACATGTATGCTGTCTTACCCATGTAAAGATTAGCGCTCAAGTAGACTCCATAGAAATCTAAAAATTAATTAACACATTTCAGTTATTCTTGTTGGCTTCCTTCTCCTCTCCCTCCAAACCAGTCTTTCCATGAACAAACATCATTTGTGGACCATGTAAGATAAATCATGATGGCAGCCTAGTAATGGTGGTACTTCACTGGCTGGTGTGCAGAGTGTTGCCTGCCCTGACAGGGTTTTGGCAGCTCTATCCTGGGCTGTTCCAAACTTGCCTCCAGTATCAGGTAGTTTTGAGACTTTCCTGGCACAAGGGAATGTGGCAGCCCTGAACCTTCCATTGCTCTTGGCAATTTTGCTGGGAACCAGTTCTGTTTATCATAATTTTGTGGAAATGAGACAAGCTGCCTCCAGCCTGCCAGCTCAGTGCTGAGTCCTCCAAGGCACATCAGTTGCTGGACAGTGCCTGTAGGCTCCACCTTCCTGAGTTTTACTATTGTGTTACTTCAGAGCTAAAGGATGGTAGAAGCATGCAACAGAGGAGCTTTTTGCAAGAGTCTGAAATATTTAACGTTTACTTTGGATGGAACAAAATATGTGTTCAGATAAAGGATTGTCTTAGAAACGTCCTCTCTGATTTCACACCACTGACACATTGCAGTCAGACCACCCTCTAGGCAGGCCATCAGAACGAAAGGACTATTAGGTACCCTGTGTCATTATTTCACACTAAGTTTTAAGAACAAGAGAAACAACCTGAACATTTGCTAAATCTATACAGACTGTATTCTCCTTATAAATTCTTACAGCTAGCACTGTCCTGCTAATCTTCATTTCATGCACTTTTAATTATTTAATGACCAGAACTCACATGCTGCTCTTCCCTTTCACAAAATAGGGTAATGTGAGGTTTTTTTCCTGTTTCAGAGCTTCATCACTTTCAATTGGTTTTGTCCTATAACTGGGGCAATTTAATTAGGTAGAGGTGGGCTGTAATCTCCTTCATTACTTGTCACAGGACTCAGGGTTTGTAATCTTTTCCCACCAGGCAGTACCAACAAATGTCTGGGAGCAGTACATTTAAGCAGGACCTTTAATTGCTCCACAGGGCTGCAGAACACAGTGATCTTGGCAGGGCACATGTACATCCTTGTAAATAAATATGGTTGTGATAAATACATACACAGATGCTGCTGCAATGTCGGGAGAGGGGACATATCCAGCTTTAACAACCTGCTGTGATACAGTTCTGAGAAAGGCAAAACCCAGCCCTGGTCTGGTAGGTTGGTTTTGTTTCTGGCTTCATTGTGAAGCTCTGCTAATGCTCCCACTGGAAATGCCAGTGGGAAAATCACCAAGTGCAAAAAGCCATAATGTAATGAAGACACAAGAGTGTAAAGTCTAGAAAACTGTGTTAATAAAGAAAGAAATACAGCAATCATGGTTTGGAGCTGTAGAGTGAGACATACATCAGTGTGTTTAATGGACTACAGCATTAAGGTCTCACAAATAAGTGTAATATTCTGCATATGATGCATTATTTTAGGAAACAATATATTGCATTATCTAAAAGTGTATGATGTTCTACATCTTTTCTTTCATAAGGGTAGGTGCATTAGTTACCATAAGCACTGTGCAGATACCTGAGGGAAAGGAAAATTGTAACCAGTGCCTCTTACAAACTGCAAAATTACATAAAATAGCTTTTCAGTCCAGCAGTGTCATGGCTGTAATATCCAATCTTGTGTGCTCTGAAAGGATTAGAAGCAACAAAAACTCCATTTTGAAGAAAGATTTTGAGCTGTTTTAGGATTTTTTTTTCTCAGTTATGGAATCTATAGGTAGCTGTGTGGGATGAATGCTTCCTATATTGACCCTTGGATTGCTGTATCTTGAAACAAATTTATCTTTTTCTGTTGCGTATTTTGTGGTTTTTTTTTTGTTTGTTTACTTTGTCCTTTAAGAAGAAAAATAAGCCTTGAGATGATGTGCTTTGGAGTGAGTTTTACCCCACCCTGTAGATTTTTGAGCAAAGTGCAGGTGAAGTGGTTTAAGAGTGAGCAAGCTGTAGTTTTCCTGGTGAATGAAATTTGAAATTTACTTTTTTTTCTAGGAAGATTGAGGGGAAAACCAAAATGAGAGTTCTCTCCTATTTCAGCTCTTGTTAGGTGAAGATGTAAAAGATAAAGTTCATATTCCTTCTTTACTTGAGCTTTGTGCTATACATGGGAAAGAGATTTGAAAGAAAAGGATATAAACAAAATTGGCAAATAGTAAATGCAAATTCTCAAATTATCTGAGAAGTGTTGGTCTGTAATTTAGGTGGGATTATTTTTGCCTCCAGGACTGATCTTGCTGCTTCTTTGTAGTATCACAGAGGGGTTGCATAAGCAGCTGTGTTGTGTGGTTTTTTGGCCATAGGGCAGAAGCTCCTACAAATTATTTCTGGTAACAATGGTCCTGCCCAGTAGTTTCAATAATGTGTAACTTGCATGAGCAAGAAAATACACAGCTTGATTAGGCAGGGAAATATGAACTAAGCAGAGAAATACTTACTTTGTGATGTTTTAGCAGTCAAGAATTTCAGAGGTTGCCAAATTCTATTATTGGAAATGATGCTAATTAATCATAATCCTAAACAAGCACCTAACTCAGGCTTAGCTGCAACACAGGAATAATTCTAGGAATTTTGCAAAATTATTCACAGTATCAAAGTCTGTGACAGCAAGCCTTTTTGTTGTCATGTGTTGTGACCTGAAACAAATTTACAGCCTTGTGGGACTTGTATATCAAGGATGTGAATTATAAGGAATGAAATTAGAGTGTAAAATTAATGTACTAAAATTATAGTGAATTAAAAATTTTGTGTTAATTACTCATTTGGAAAAGAGGAGAAATAAAGTATGTAAATTAAGATCACTATGATCAGAAAGCACTTCAATGACCACATTACTGTACCTCCTTTAGCAGTTTGCCCAGAAGTTGTTCAGAATATTTTTAACCTCATCAATAGTTTCAATATTTCAAAAGTTGCCTCCAATATTTAAGTGTGTAGAAAATTCATTTATATGTTGTATTTTAGTCCTGATGTTGAATTCAGTAGATCATCACTATAGGGGTAACTTTATTTTTTTTCAGTTGTGCCATGATCTTCTGTAATTTGATGTTGAAATTCCAAGACCTTCTAACCAGGAGGATATGGGGTATCACAGGGAGAGTGGAAAGCTTTTATCAGCTTTGGACTTTGTTGGAATAGACTATATCACATTTGGGGACAATTACACAGGCAAAGGAAGGTGTTGCCTCTTTTTCTTTCTTCTTTGGAGTGGAAGAAAGCTTTCTAGCAGGGTACTAGCAATGTTTGAGCTCTTGGACCCTTTTTTTTAAGTTGTTTTAATTCAATCTGTCCCTTTTTCTAACCTGGTAGTCATACAATAAGTAATAAAAGGCTCAAGCATTGAGGATAGAGGATGGCAAAAAGCAAATGTTTAGCAAATGTGACATGAAGTTGTGCATTTAATTGCACTATTCACAGCTCAAGCTGTGCAAGCCAGAGAAGCCACCCAGTCAGAGCACAGAAAGCTGTAGTGTGTAACTTCTCTAAGTAATTGTCTTGATGAGGACTGTATTTGCAGCAAACCTTTTTATGAGCTGACTGCACATCAAGAATAATCCTCCAGATAATGAGCACATTTGAGAATCTTATTAACTGCTCATGGGCAATTTTCAGGCAGACACCAAATGAGTTCAGCAAATGTTACTCATCAGTGGCAATATTTTGCCAATATTTTGGAATGCTGCTGTCTGTGCTGAGAGGCTGGTGATCTTTCTTTCAGGAAAGCCTGTCCTATGTTAGTGCATTTGCATTAATATGTCTAGATCACAGTGGATGCCCGTGATCGAAGCCACAGCTCTTGAATTCTGGCTGGTTGTCACAGCTGTAATCCATGCCATGTCACTACTGCTGAGGGAGGTGCTGAGTCCTGGGGATGACCCTGGGTGAGAAGCCAAGGAGATCACAGCTGTTCATCCTGACACCCAGGAGTCTGTGAGGCAGAGCACAACTGAGTCAAATTAACACTGTGCATCTCTGCCACAGTGTACCTTTTCCTTTCCCTGGAAAAAAGAGGGAATGCAGCTGCTAAATTATTTAGTACATGTAGCAAACTCTTCTCATTTTCCCTGAAGAGACATTTTTGTAAGTTTTGTATGATCAGGGCTTTCATCTGTATGTAGACCAAGATGCTGAAATGTCTTCACCATTTATGAAAACCTTTAACTACCTAAGGAAAAGTCTGTGATTATTACTGAAACTTGTTGAGAAGATAATTATACTGAACATTAAGAACACATCTACATGGAAATCTGGGGATCTGCTATGTTTTAGGTTGTATGTTTTCACAGTAATTTCTGGAGGATGGCACAGGTGATTTAGCAGAAGATTGCAACCTCCTTTCTGGGAGCTTAATTTAAAGTTTCTTAAATATTCTCAATGCTTATACTGCTTGGATGTAATGGATCTGAAACCAAATCAGTGCTGCAAAGAAAGACCTTCTCTATAACATTGTGGAAAGGGGCTGTAACAGATGCAGAAGCCACAGTCTTGGGCTAAAGGGAGGAATGTGCAAACATTCATTTCAAGTCACGTTTTTAGAAAAATAAATTCTTCTGTTTAGAAGGTTCATAGCTGTCATATGTTAAAAGAGGCTGGCTTCCCTTCTCTTCCTCAAAGACAATGAGGACAAATATTTTCTGAATCATTCCTTGTTCCCAAAATACTGATGATAGGCTTTATCTTAGGCAGCACCTGAATGTGGAAGCAAGTATTTGCACAAATGCAAATTTCATACTAACAGTTCTCTTTTCATGAATGCTGATTTGCAGGTAGTTTTTATTGTAGTTCATCCTTAATTTGAAGAATTGATCTCTGGAAATAAATGCAGTATTTATAAATTATATTTTAATATTTACTGCCTGTTCCTAATATGAACAAAAGGGAAGAATATACTGTCCATTAGGGAATCTCACCAAAAGCTTCTATTTGGAAAATGAAAGTTACAGAATTTTCAGCAAATTGCCTGTGCTACTGAAACTTCCCTAATCTTTAAACAGCTACTGTAGTCTTTTAAGAGTTAAATGTTGTCTACATGAAAGCAAATCTGCCTGAGTGACTTCTCTGTATTTTCCTCTTTAGACTTTTTCAATGAATCTATCTCTATAAAAACAAGATTTTCTCTTTGTTTTGAAGAAGTGCTGAAACAGCCCACACAAAACAATTAAATAGCAGTTGCATTGCTTTCTTTCTCATGTTAAGAACAAATTACGCAACTATTTTTTCTCAGCAAAATAATTTGCAAGTTAAAAAGTATACAGTGCCCACCATGACTAAGCTGTGAAGTAAAATTTTCAATTGCAGACAATGAAACTGTTGAAAAAAATATTTAGGAATATTTTGATTAACAAAACTGCCATATTTACCATTACTGAGGGGAATGGGATACATTACTTGTTAGGAAAAGGACCATTCCTTGGCTGACATTGTATATCGGTGGGATCTCAGCGTTGGTTTGAGCAGCTTTTCTCACTGGCTTGGTTTATGCATTAGGAGCATTATAGCTATAATCTCCCATTCAAGTTTTGCAGCTCAGGAAATATTTTCTATGCTGAATTTTTTTCCCTGCTTCCTCTGAGCTAACTGGAGGGGGGGGGGGGGAAGTATGATTTTGTAAAATCTCATATTCACTTGACATTGAAATGGAGTTTTATCCCATTGGCACATCTCAACTTTACATTTTCAGTAGCCCTCTAACTGTTTTGGTCATATTTTAAAATAAAGTTTCTCTGTCAAGGGCTTACAATGACTGTGACCACTGAGTCATTGGTGGTGCCACACAGCTGATTCCATGTGGAGGGAGATGGAAGGACAGACCAGACAGACCCGAGGATGTCTGCACAATGGATTTCTAACGTTTCAGCAAATCAGCTGTGCTTGGCCAGACACTAATCTAGAATGGTTATAAGCTAGATTTTACTCAACTCAAAATAATACTAGAACTCAAGACATGCCAGTCAGATGTTCTGTCTTGCTGTAGAAAGTTTTTTCTTTAGTAGAAGATGTTTTAAGCATATATTGTTTGCACTAACTAAAAGGGAGAGAAAAGAAATTAGAAACAGAAAATGAAGCAGCAGAATATTTTAAAGCAGAAATCTTATTATTTTCTTTATCTTTTCTTTTAAATCACCCATGAGATATCAAGGGCCAGATCTGTTTCTGCATTTTTCCCCACAAATACCTTTTAGAAACAAAATTAAAAAACACTTTGTGACTTCATGTTGTGATAGGTGATTTGTGATTGCATCAATAATGTTGTGTTACATCAGTAATGTGTAAATTGCATCTCAGTATGCTGATAAACTGATGCAAATGACATATTTCACTTTGAGTTTCCATAGCCACAACTGTTATTTTTTTTAGCTATTGTGCTGTGTTCTAGTGTGAAATCTCACAGCAAGGTTCCTTAGCTCATGTTACCACCAAATTGTTTACATTTAGTGAAAGTTTAGGAAAGAAAAAAAGAAAACTAGCTTTCAGTTTTTAAAAAATTTCAAGAGGAAAGCCTTTAGAACTGCTTTAATACAGAATTTTTATTACTCATGAAGCAAGTGTACATAATTTAACGGAGTCCATATCTTAAGTTACCTTTAAGTAATAACATTTAAAATGAAGTGTGCTGCTGTTTTTGTCTCAACCGTCTTAAATGTCACTATCATGTTTGCTTTGCATTCACAGTGATACCTGTGAAACTGTGGTCTGAGTTATGACACCAAGAATAGATGACAGTGGCCTTGATTATATAAATGCCTACCCTAGTGGCACTGTTTTTCTCAATTAATCTTTGTCAAAAAAGAAGAGTAACAATTATATGAAGACCAGAACACCTGAAATCAGTGTCTGTGGTGGTGGTAACTCATCAAACTGGATAATGAACCTACTTGCCATAATTCACATGCTCTTGGGAGCATCAAAGGACAAATACAAACAATTAAAGCTTTTGGATTTACTGGGAAAAGTCCTAAAATAGTTTTGAGCCTGCCCATTAAGGTATCAGTCACGATGATTGAGGAACTTGGCCTTTACTTTCATCCAAACTGGAAACAGCTATATATAAATACATTGTTATAAACTCTTATTGACAGTCAGTAACTGGAAGGATTCCACAATATCTCAGGCATATCTGTACAATACCTATATTTATTGTAATTGCTATGTATCTTTACATGTGATTGTTGGAAAGATATTTCTTTTTGAGGCTGAAAAGTAGCTAAAACTCACGTTATTTTCCCATTTCTTCCACAGCTGTGAGGCTAGAGAATTTTGTAATTAGTGAATTTAGTTGATGATATAATAGCATAGATTCAACTTTTCTGTTTAAGGAAGAGGCTAGGTGTTATCAGATTTCCAATGAAATTGTTGGATAGACACACTGTGTCTATGTGGGCTTTTTTCTTTCTTTTTCCTGGAAATTTTCTTCATTTTGAAGAGGTCCCAGAGCCTTGACCTGTCCATACATGAACAGATTGCAGTACAATTTTTGTCATGTTTACGTTACAGTAATTAATGTGAAGCTATGTGGGGAAGCATTTGTCCCCATGAGCTATTTATAAGTCAAGCTTCATGTTTCTTATTCCCATTGCTAAGTTATGATAAATTGAACACAGGCTGTTGCTTTTAAAATTGCATGCTTCTCATAGAACTGTAACTTAATAACCCCACAACCAAACAAATTACTTTTATCTTCAGCAAACATATTCTCACATATGTGAAAAAGATTTCCTAGACATACACTTTTTTTCCCCCCCTTTTTGGCAGTTGGTCAGTCATGGCTGAGATCCCCCAGTTTATTAGCTGTCCTGGTCAGGGCTCTCTGAAAGCATTGCTGTGGTCTGGCAGAGACTCCCAGCTGGAGCTGTACCAGGCAGGGCTGTGTGTCCAGGGGCTCCAGCTGCCACACCGAGCACCTGCAGCTCTGCCTGGCCTTCCCAAGGCAGCCACCCTGCAGAGGAGGGATAGGCCTGCTGGGAAGGTGGGACTCGCTTGCTCTTTGACTGAAAAGAAGTGGAATTATTGTCTTGGATGCTTGCCTTAAATATCTGAGCGGCGCTTTTCTGCAGAAGCGTTGCTGGGGCCAGCAGCCAGTGTAGGTGCCCACTGACCTCAGGGCCAGCACTTCTGGCTCTTAGCTGTATATAATTGCCTTAGACCAAAGAAACAGGTTTCTTCTCACTGTCAGAACTAAACGATAGATGAGGTTTTTCTCAAGCCTAAATCAAAACCTGCTTTTATTGGGGATTGAACAAGAAAAATTTCTGCTGCAGAGGAGAGGGCATTCTTTTTGCAAAGCTGTTAACATTTGAGAGCAAGCTAGCATCAGACTCTTTCAGCTAGGACACAGGGAGCATTTCACAGACATGACCCCAGACTATTTGTCAGCATTTATTTTTCTGAAGCTTGCAGTTGAATAGATGGTTGGGCAATGTTACACTCACATTCACTCAACACAAGAGGCCATACCTCTTGTGGCATGATTTTAAAATGGGCTCATAATGACTGGAGTTTTTTGGATGAATCAAATAAAAGAGTGCATGCTGTTGTTATTGGGTAAAAATATATACTCTGGTGAATCCACAGGAGTAAAACTGTCCTCATTCTTCTATTATATTTCAAAAGTGCAGCAAATCGTGTCCTCAGCTGAGACACAAGTTTTAAAAATACTGCTTGGGATCATAAATGGGTTGCTGCCTCCTTAGATGAAGTGAAAACCCATTCTGGGTGATCAGCTATGCCTACCTAGTCCACCTCCTTGCTCGAAAAACTGTTTCATTATTTTTACACTCTATCTCCTTTGTGGAAATTCTGAAAACTGTGTATTAATATCAGTGAAAGAAACTTGGGTGTCTCTGTAGAAAGCAACCAGTTTACAGTTTGTCCATTTGTGCTCAGATCAGAATTTAACTTGACTCCTGTGAGAATTGTTAAAAGCAAAAATTGAGGAAGTTTTCTAGCAAAGTGTTATTGATTAATACTTTGTAAGAATTTATTTGTTAATTAATATTACTTCCCAGCTGGGCAGAATATGGCTGATAATCTTAGGTATCTGATAAAGCAGCAAGAATAATTGCATTTTCATAAAGAGTAAATCTGAATTCCTGTTTCAACTTACTTTTATCACTTATGTCATTAGAGATGTCCTTCATATGTACTTTAAAGCTTTCACTAGGGAACATAAATTTCAAATCCTTGATATCTCCGTGAGCAGTCAGGAATACTAACTGATTTCTTACATCTTTTGTCTGTGGGCATTGTTAATTAGGGGTATTTGCAGTGACTGGTAACTAGGAAAATAGCTCAACAAACTTCTTCCTAATGTTTATATGTATGTGTTTGTCTGTCTGTCACTAAATGTAACAGGGGCCATTTCTATGGGCTCATTATGCTGATAGCACATTTTGCTTTCTCTTTACCCTATTGTGACTAAGGAAGCGTGACCAGAACTTCCCAGAATAATTGGAAACCTCTCCAGTTGGCTTCTCCACCTGTAATTACATTGTCTGTAGTGAGCTGATGTAGGTGTAAATGTAGATTTATTTGTCCATACTGAAGGATTTCTCAAAACAAAGGAAAAGAACTGTTATATAAAAGATGACCTCAAGTATATTCAGGATTGAAAAGCAGGAAAAAGTCTTGCTCATCTGTATTGACTCTTACTGAAACTGCTGTGGCACAGGTAAAGTGTGTGATTGCAGGACTGGTCCTGTACAGGATCACCATTACAGGATTACAGGACTCCAGAGATGATTATGCAGCAACCTGTATGCAGTGCTGCTCAGTGTTTTCTGTTCCAAGTCCTGGCCCTGCACAGAACACCCCAAGAGTCACGCCATGTGCCTGACAGCATTGTCCAAATGTTTCTTGAACTTGTCAGGCTTGGTGCTGTGAACACTTCCCTGGGGAATCTGTTCCAGTGTTCAACCACCCTTTGGGTAAAAAACCTTTTCTTGATATCTAAACCTCCCCTGGTTCATCTTCATTCCATTCCCTTGGGTCCTGTCACTGGTCCCGAGAGTGAAGAGACTGATGTTTGTCCCTTCAGTTCCCCTTGTGAGAGTGCTGAAGACCACAGTGAGATTCCTCTGCTTTGGTGTCTTGTGCCTTCATTCTGCCTTGATTCCGGTGCAGCTCAACAGACAAAAATCTCTTTTTATCACCCACTTTTCTTTGGGATGTGTTGGCTCCTGCTAGGATAGGAATGTAGTGCGCTACTGATAGAAATCAACTTTGTGAAGCAATAAACAGTAAATATGTTCTGTCACTGTGCCCAAGGGAATCATATAAAACCTTAGTTATCCATGTGTTCGAGGCCAAGCCTTAAGGAAAAAGAGGGTACATGAATATACAGTGTAAAAATATAGATTGCTTTTCTTCACTCTCCATCTGTGGACCTTCAAGAGTTCTATAAAGACAAGCTCACTGAGCAGCTGTATACCCCAAGGAGGCAGATAATACAGTAATAAAATATGCCAAGCAATTTAAGGGTCCAAATCCTGATACATACCTCTGGGTTGTAAGAATTAAATAGAGTAATTTTAACAGAGAGACGTTATTCTGGGAGACTTTTTCTTATAGAAGCAGCACAAGATCAAACTCTCCTTTTGTTCATTTTCCAGACTTGGCGGGGGAGGCCTTAGTCTTTAAGGAGAATCAGAAGAGATTGCTATATCAATAATGTGAACCTAGCCCTCTGGAGGAAGGTGTTTGGCTCATAAGGTGGCTAGAAACAACAGGGATTCTCCTGAGCTTGTTTGAACTCTTGTGTAGGGCTCTCTCAACATCCTAAATCCTTTTCTCACTTTTAGCAGTCTCCTTTCAGCATTATTTTAATCTGAAAGATCTCTTGAACAAAAGAGATTTTAAAGTACCCTGCAATCTTTGGTTCCATTTATTTCCTGGCTACTCTGATATCAAAGGCAGCATGGAGCAGAAATGAAAAGAAATGCAGTAAAGCAGCTGTCAGGCCAACTATTGTGGGATCACACAGGCCACGGAAGGAGCCCTGCTTTGTGTGTGTGACGTGGGACTCTGTTCCATGGCACAGCCAGGGTCTGTCTCCACTGGCACTCTGCCCATCCAGGAAGAAGGTGTGCTCAGATTCATCCTCCACGTGTGGAAAAAGGCAGGAAACATGAAAATTGATGCAGACATCAGTAATACTTCATCCTGCTGCTTGGGAGAGAAGGATTGAATTGCTGGCACTCTCAGGAATGTGGGGCAAGAGCTGCTGGAGAGGCAGGTGGTGTCTGGCTAAACCCTCCTGGGTACACAGAGGAAGACAAGCAATCCTGCCTGGATTGCAGAGTGAAGCCTCCCCATAGGGAATGGTTCAAGGTGAGAGGAAGACAAATGATCTAAGTGCACAAAATTTCAATATATTTCTTAAAAACCTTTCTTGCTAGATGTAATGAAGAGTAATGCCACAAAAGAGATGTAAATAATTTCTTGGTTTTCTCTTGGCTATGTGGTAACAACGTAACCAAAAGCTACCCCAATACTTTTAATGAGAACTTCACTGCTTTGTTATTCTTTCTGACTCTTCCTTTGTGTTCTTCTTTGAAAGAAACAATTTCCCTGTCTGTATAGCTCAGAGTATGTGTACTTTGAAAAGATGCTGCATCTGCCATTTACTTTCCTTTCTGAGCTGTGATCTTAAACATATATTTCAGGGAGAATGAAGTCAAGTAGTTGAGTTTATTTTCCTTTTGTGTGAACAACAATACAAATAATTCCAGAGCCAGGCAGTAAGGCTGGCTGAAATGCCAACTGCAAATCACCTTTTCAGTGAGGCATTAATTCATTCTGTGAAAAATACGCTGGGTAAAAAACTCCATTTCAATTCTTCATCCTGTGCACTGGCTGGATCAATTAAACTCCATATAGCAAGTTTTTGAGATTAAGTCAAATGATTTTGTACTTTTGCTAACCCTTATTCCAGATCATTTTCCTCTCAGCCCCTTGCTACACATGCCTCTTGCAGCAGACAGGGGAGCTGTGGTGGATGCTGCTGGACACATGGCAGGGCCAAGGCTGCCTGTCCTTGGGTCACCCAAGGCTGCCACGAGGCAGCCTCTCACCTCCAGGCAGGACATGGCCCTCCCAGAACTCAGGAACCTCAGTGGGAGAGGGGGATTTTTGGTCTCCTCCTGAACAGGGAGAGCTCTCTTGCTCCTTCTCATCTGCTTGTGCCTTCTCTTTGGAGATGAGTGCTTCAGGAGCTGAGAAAATACTACATGAGATCAAGATGGAGAATGTTTGTTTGCATCTGGGAAACTAGAGCCAGTGTATCTGTAAGCCAGCACTACCACAAAAATATCCATGCATTCATTAGTATTTAATGATGATTTCTAGTCTGATCAGTTCCCTGGTCACATGTGCCTCATGATCACACAAAAGCTTGGATCAGCACAGCCCAAGGGCATCATCAGCTTGAAACAAGAGGATGAGGCAAAACGGGACAGACCTGTTTTCATGACCACCCTCCTGCCTTAAATGAGTACTAGAGAGCTGAGGGCTCCCCTTACTCCCTTGGGAACTGCAGCAATAGCCCCAAGATTTCCTTAGACAAGAGTGAGACAAAGCACATGGCTCCTTTACTCCTCTTGCATCAATCGGAATCAAGTAAAAAACAAGAAGCTTTTGCTTGCCTATTAAATATTTAGGTTTAAATTTCAGTGATTACTGGAAAGTTTTGGAAAACAATTCAAGGACTTGTTGAGAATTAAGAAAATACTCTTTTTAATTTATTTTTTTTTGTACACAATACCAAATGATCCCTTGGATCCTTTAAATCTCCTGAGATCACTCTGAAGTTAAACTGGAAACCTAACTGGATTTTAACAGGAAATCTGATCGTGCATCTAGCAGCTTTAAGAGGCATGAACAGAATAGCATTTGAGAATGTGCTGCTATTTTGAAGATTGATGTGATTTTCTGATTTTGACAGAAAATGAAAACATAGTGAGAGGCTGTCAAAAGCCTCTGAATCAGCCAGATTCTTCTTAGAAGCCAAAGACAGCTTGGCTCGGGTAGGCTATTCTCCCACACATGCCTTTGCCAAAACAGAGTGTGTGCTGAGGCTTTTTTGCTGTTGTTTTTTTCCTCCAGATGGTGTAACGAGGGATAGACTGCTGGTTGTTTGCCAAGGGTTGTACAATATTGTGGCAAAATGCAATCCCAAGCTGCAGTTTTGAAGGTAGCATATCAATCACTTACTCATCAGGTTCCTATACTTCTTGCATATGGGGTCAAACCTTTGTCATTGGGCCAAGCCTATTAACAAGTTTAGTCCAAATGTTTTGAGAGTGACAGAATTTGGTATGTTTTCTCTCCAAATGCTGATTAAAATGTCCACTGCTAGGAAAGTAAGAGCCAATATGCAGCTAATCCTTTTTAAAAATCTGTATCTCAAACCTAAAATGCTAAGTCCCTCAGGTCATCCAAAAAAAATAATGCTTGGGTTTGCCTGTGATTTTTCTCTCTATATATCCAAAGTAAATGCAAGAAGTTACTTGGTGTTACAAATTATTTACCTTTGTGGTTCAAGCAGATTGAGTTTTTTAAATTTTAAATTTTTTTTTTGCACTTCAGTGAAGTTATAATAATTAATAGAACTAAAGATGAGGATTTTTTACAAAAGGGTGTGCAGTTTTTCACCAGATTGGTATGTACACCCTTCTTTTGTTGACATGCGTTTTCAAAATAAGCCTGATATTAATTGCACCTTCACTGAGTAACACAGAATGAGCCACCTCTGTCTGTCAGGTCTTTGAGGGGGATTAAACACACCTAGGAACAAAGTTACCCCCTGAGAGTAGTGCATATACACTATTTAGTCACTGTAATTGAGAAAACTTCCAATCTTGATAGGGTTAGTGACCAAAACACTCAAGGAAGTCTATCTGCCTTGTCATCTTTCAGGTGTAATTTTGTTTTATATAAACTGTTCTTGTTCCAGGTGTTCACTCGACCTTGCAGCAATCCAAGATACCCAAAGTAATGGTGTCTTAAAATAAGTGCACTGGCATTTATGATAATAAAAGCAATTTTAATATGGCAATATGTTGCCATTTTAATAAACTACTTCAAGTAGTCTCTCCCTTGTAGCAGGAGAGGGCAGGGTTGGTATTGAATAAGAATTTTTTAAGACTTCAGAATGACAACCTGTATGAAAAACACACATAAGAAGATTGCTTTGCTATGAGTTATAAAATATAGTAAAAAGTTATCCAAAAACCAAGATCAGTTTTTAAAAGTGACTTGACAAGCTAAATATGAGTAAGCTTGCTCTCCAATTCAGGCTGTTTGGAAGAAGCATGGAAAAGATTTTTAGTATCTTAGTGATATGACAACAGACAAAATCTAATCACTCTTTAGGTGCCCAGTACACTGTATTTGGACCGCCAAAAGTATTTTCTTCCTCAAGCAATAACAGATTATTATCCTGGCTGGCAGGAAATAACTTTAAATTATATCTATATCTAACACACATGGAAGAAAAGCCATCAGATCGTATCATACATGAGAAATTTGTTGCCTTGCTCTGGTAACAAAAAGTTTAGGCATAACATCTTTTAATTTGAGAAATGATGAAACCAGCAGTGGCAAGAATAACATTGTTAGTTTCCAAAAGTAGATATATTAGATAGAGAGGTAGGTCATTTGTCAGCCACCCCTGCAGATAAAATGAAATGGAAGACGAAAACATTTGCTCAGTATCACAACGCCAGAGACTGCAGCACAGTATTGTGTGTCAGTATAGAAGATTATATATTCTGAGGTATCTACCTCTTTTTCTGTATGCCTCTAGGGACATTGAAGAAGCTCTCAAATTTCAGCATGCTCCAGTATTTCAGGTTCTGGAGGGAGGGAGAGATTGCAAGATGTCTCTATACAGCTGACATCTGTATCCTTGAATGCCATTCATAAATTAGACTCCTATCAAATAACAGTGCCCCTAGGCACCTCCAGCTTAAAAACTGCCCTTCAGAGGGACTGAGCCATCTTCTGCAGGATGGATTAAGCATTTTAAGGTGCTCATAAGAAACCAATCTGAAAAATAGGTACCAAACCAATTAAATAATCTCTGTTGGTGGATCTCCATTAAGTTTTTAAAAACCTGCTGTGTGAAGTTACTTTTGCAGTATTTTTTAGAAATTGTTTCACTATAACTTTAAGTGATAGGTGCAGAAAAGAAACAGTGGACCATTTCAATTCTGCCTTTCTTCTTTGTTTGGCAGTTGATCTTGAGTGCCCACAGAGCCCATTAAACTCATTTTGCTATAGCTTTACTATTGACATTTGAGATTAAATGCCAGGGTATGAAAGAATTTTTTTTAAGGACTATGATTTTTTGTTTCAATACAGCCTTGTCAGGACCATAGGACTGTAACAGCCTGCTATGGTGTGTTATTTCAATCATTTCTTCTTGCCTAGAGAAAATATTTCTGATTAGCGTAGTTACTGTCCCTTTGTTACAAGGTTTGTGCAAAATTCAGCAGTCTTACTGCAGTTGAACTTAACAGGAGCTGTGAATGCTTGGCCCTGGCTTTTTCCTGTTGGCAGTGCTCATTTATCTCCTCTTGTCTGATAAGCTACAAACCAGGATTACTCCTTTACCAGAGCAGTGGTGAATCTTGGTGCTACAGTGCTACAGTAAAAGATTTTTCAGTCCCAAAACAATGCTTTACACATGGTATTCTCACCCACCCAGTTGTCATGCAGTTGGAAAGAGATGGAGGCTGGAGACCTGGGGTGCTTTAGAGGCTGGTCCAAGGGTGCCCACCTGGACTGCCCTCCCCACAGCTGGCAGTGGGATTGGGTTCAAAAGGAGGTCCAGAGCCAGAGCCAGTGCCTCGTGGTTTTACCTCTTGTGTTGGTTCTGGGGCAGCATCCCAGCACATCTGTGTTAAGGCCTGGGAATCTAGTTCTGTGTCTTTCTACAAAATACCCTGGAGAGTCCACGAAAATGGACTTCTGCAAGTGTAGGACATGCATGTGTAAGTTAAACACATTTTTCATTGTTTTTTCATGCTCTGAAATGATCTGAAACTTCCAAGGGCAACGTGCGGTAGGTGAGGTCTCATAAGGTGTTTATATAATTATGATTGTATGGAGCCTAATAATACACCTTCTGCTCTCCTGCTGGATGGAAGCTTTTTCTTGATGTCCAATTTAATGACCTGATGACTAAGAACAAGGTGATTGCAGAAGTAGTCCTAGCCAGCTGAAAGTGATCATGCATCTCTTTTTGCTACTCTGCTTTCTGTTTAAATGGTGCATTTAGTTACAGGCATCCCATTGGGAAGAGTTGTTTGGTTTGCAGCAGATACCTGACAATGTCATCTGGAGTTTTCTGTTACAGATTTTGTAAAGACTTTGCCTGAGGGTTTGCCTGAGCAATGTTATATTTTGTATCCCATCCACTGCATAAGAAAAGACCTTCAGAGAGCAAACCCAGCCCAGGTTCAGCATCTATTGCTGAAGTCACCTAGCAGCTTGGAGTGCAGTTCTTTCTTAGTGGCTTAAGAGAGGGATTTTGGCCAAGACTGTGCTTGTCTTTCCTCTGACTTTTGTGAGGTTATTGCAGTCTGCCCGGGCCTTTCAGTGTAAATAGCATTTACACAAACCCTGTTGTCAGCTGTCTCTTGAGGAGAGATTCTTCCTTTTTACTGTTCTCTCATTCTCTCTGCTCCAAGATTATGTGCACATACAGATGCTTCCAGTTACAGTTTTGACTTCTAAATTTATAAATGAGTGTCAAGCTTCTTGTGCTTTTGCTCTTTCTTTCATCTCTAGTGAGATGGGTCTTGTGACATTTGCAAGCTTTTTGTTGCTTAATCTCCTCCTTGAAGTACACCCAAGATAGTATTGAATACTTTTGAAATGGCTCCACAGTGTGTTTTTAGTATGTTTTTAGGCCTCTGGTTTGGATTATTTTTTTTTTTTAAGTATTTTGAGTAGAGCCTAGATTTTTTTGATAGATACATTTGAAAGAAATAGAGTTGTTTACTGTGAACCCTGTCTTGCTCCATGGCAGCCTAGTTAATTACTGATCAGCAGCTACAGCTGTGGACTCCGAACATGAGAAATCCAGAATGTGTTCTGAGGAAAGGCTAATTTACCAAGGATCATTTCCAAGCCCTGCTGATGCCTGGTTTTCTGTCTCTGGTGTCTATAATTGGCCTGGGCAATGCATGACTGTTTGTATCTCACACCATGCACTGCTTTATTTCTCTGGTAAAGGTTAACTGTTTAACTGATTAATTATCCAAAGCCAAGAGACTAGATTTAGCAGTGGCAGCTCTTGGATTTTGAGATGCAGCACATTGACTTTATAAATGTAGCATCTGGCTTTTCCTATTTTAGCATGTGATAACATTTAAAGAGCTGGTCAGGCTTCTGCAATTTTAAATACCAGATGGGAATTTTATATTCCCTGTATACTTTATTATATCTAGTAAATACTGAAAGAAGTGGTGGCTGTCTCAAAAAGAGGACCTGAGCTTTTCAACTACCAAATGACTGGGTTGCTATTTTTAGAATGCTCATTATCACCTCTGTCCCTTCACCACCCTAAGTTCCCTGTCCAGCATGTCTGCTTATTGCTTCTGTAACACCTTTTTTAGGGGCAGGATGCTGCCTTCTTTTGTTGTCACAGGAGCTAAACTTAAGAGAAAATGGCAGATAGGAACTGGGCTGTGCCCAGATCAAGTTTCTATCTAATGCTCTCAAGCGTTTTAATATAAACACAATTATTTTCAAATTAAATAAAGCTTTTAGAATCCTTACTCTGCATTAGAAAAACAAGAAGAAAAAAACCAAGCAGACTAGCTTCATACAAACCACCACAAAGGCAAACAAAAATTCTAAAATGCCAGTGGGCTTCTGATGTTCTCACATTCTAGTCAACTGTTTTGTGTTCTTTGTTATGCTGTACAAGCAGCACAGAAATAAACTTTAAGTAGCCAAGATAAAGTGAGTCTCAGATTCTCCTGAGAGCATCTAAGCTGCAGCAGGCACTGCATCCACAGCTCCTGTGTTAACTGCTAGATCTAGTCTGCAATGGAAATAAAAATAATCTCTTTCTGATGGGATGGCTCTTTATGATGGGTGGTGTCAGCAGTGGAGATGCTGAGACATATATTTAAATAAGCATGAACAGTCCAATATAACAGCTCATTATATAGTTGCAATAGTTGTTGATCAGTGCAACTGCAATATTCTCTTTAAATTTTTAGCTAAAGATCTATATTTTCCTTAATGTGGGTATTGCTTAGAGAGAAAATTAATGATCATAATTTTGATATAAATGGATCCCCCAATATTATATTAATTTAGATTTGAATGTGTAGATGTGGAAAATGTTAGTTTAATTTTTAAAAATAATAATTTTAAAGGCTTTGAAATAAATATATTTTTTTTTTTCTTCTTGTAATTAGAAATGTAAACACCTCATAACTGGAGAAAAAGTACCTGTTCACTTGAAATTTACAGCCCACTATTGCATGCTCAGAAATAAGACCCTCATCTGACCTTCAAACTTTTAAATATTTGGTTTTGTCTTCTGACGTACAGGAATTCTTTTGAAAATATGAGATCACAAAAAGTGTATAATTAGCACCAAATTCCCTGTATAGAGAACAGTAATCTGGAATTGTCAGACTATAATGTCTGTTCCTCATGATAAATCTGCTGCATAGCCATTAACTTATTATAGCATTATATAGTTAAGCAATTAAAATAAAAATGAAACTTGTGTTATCTGAGATTTTCAAATTGTGGTTTTGATGAACAACACGAAAACAGGAATAGTGAAAGAAAAGATTTATATTCCTTACATTTTGCTGACTCTCATCCTTATTTTCAGCTTTTCTGCTAAATATAAAAAAATCTGGCATAATAGAGAATGATAGGAAGAGCATCTGACAAAACTCTCTCTTAAATCTTGTTGAATAAAACATTTGGTGGAAATGGTTCTTGGCACCATCAGGTTAGCATCAGAAGTGTAATGGCTTTAAAGCAAGCCCAAACACCCCTTGACAAATGACAGTTCCAGACTTTAAGATTACAGATGCTGCTGAAGATATCGAAAGAAATGTGCCCAGCAGTTGTCCAGTGCACTTGCTCATGACAATACTATTTGTCTGTCAGATCACCTGCATTGGTAATCTAACACTGATGATGCTGCCAATTTCTACATTTTGAAAAGTAGAAGCCTTGTTCATTTTGTCAGTCACACAGCCAAGGCTCTTGTCTTTCTCTTTTATACAAAAGGTTTCCCTTTCAGATTTCTCTAGCTTAGTTGGAGGGACCAGTTTGTATGAGTTCTGAATTAACAAATTATTTCAATTTACTTGAAAAGCAAATCAGAAAAAAAGCCTATAAAAGCTATTTTATTTTGCTTACTTGTTTTCAGTAATAACCATGCTAAATACTATATAGATTTTGAAAGATATAACCCTGGACAGAATTCTCAAACTACACTTGGTTGGATGGACCTAGATGATCTTAAGGTGTCTTCTAACCCAAAAACAACTCTTATGTTTCTATGTGTAAGAGAGTAAATTTCAGACAATTTGGACTTAGCTGCACATGTTCACGGGGGTTTTGCATATGGTTTGAAAAACTATAGACATGGTATGTGCTGAAGTGACTTCTGCTATGAACTAGTCAGTGTGTTTGCATGAATTTTCTAGCATTCTCCAGCCCCCATCAGAAGTGCCTGTTCATTATAGGTAATTCTGAATGCAGAATTCTTTTTCCATGTTTTTATGTAATATATTCAGTCATCTTGAATTACTATTAGTATTTTTTCTAATTGAATTGAGGAATACAGGCTTTTTTATTGCTATATCAAGACACTTAAAATGATAGACTCCTAATATGGTCTCCTTGGCATTGGTAAGCTCAGGAAGCCCTCAAGGAGGATCAGAGTCACTGGAATGAGAATAAAGGTCTTGTCATCACTTATTTTACATTTCTCTTGGGAAAGTTATCTTTCTGGGAATGATTTTCCCACCACTTTTCAAAAAAAAAAAAAATCAGTAAAACTTGGAAATTTGAATGTAGATTTCAAAGATAAGATGTTTAAAAATGTAAAATCAAGTTAATTGGGCAATTCTGACCAAAATTGTCTTTTGTTTTGTTTCTTGATAACACAGCTTGGAGATAAAATGAACAGAAGGTTGCTCAAGTTGATAGATATGGTTTTAGATTTAGAATTATTTCAAAACATCAAAAGAAAATACCTCATTTTGCTCTTATATGCTCTGATATCAGGCAATTATTTAAAAGTAGTGGTATTTCTTATTCAGAGACAGATATCCTTATTAGATACAACTCTCATTGGAATCATCCTGAACTTTGCTTCTGTGACTAGAATGGGTTCCAGTGAGACACTGACATTTTCAGGAGGCCCATTGTTACACTTCTTCTGCTTTGCTGTATCTTCTGTTCCACTCCTTTATTGTGGCAAACCTATTATCCAGTTTACTTTTGTTCCAAAAGTCTATTGATTCTTTTTTTCTAAGGGAAAAAAAAATAGGGGGAAGAAATCTCTGTATCAAAGGAAATGAATATTTGTGTCTCAGGGAATACTTAATTTTAAAAGTTCCATTAAAAACTTCAATACAATAAAACCTGAGATAAACTCTCAGTGGACTCTGGTGTATAAATATCTGTATTTTGACCCAGTCTGTTTCAAGCAAGTTCATTAATAAGAACATAATGTTGCAATTAGACAGTTCTTAGAGAAGAGAATTTAGGAATATAGCTTCATCTAACATCATCATTTCATGTAAAAAGAGTTTGGAGAAGAAATTTCTCAGTACTCTTAGATATAAATCATGTATTCAATAGATACTTTTAAAATTATATATTGCAGTTTTCTGTGTAGGACGCCCTCAGTGTTCCAAGGGTAATAATTAATTGGTTATCTGTCAAGCTTATCCCATAGGATCTAATCATCTTCATTTTTGCTAATATTTTCTTCTCTAAAGGTGCTTTTTCTTTCAAATTTAATAAATTATTACCATAATTAATTTAAATATGGAGATTTGTTTGCAAGCTGCCCTTAGGCTGAAGTTTTGCATACCTAAAATCATCTGTTCTTTTGTCTGCTATACAATATCATCTCACAAACGATGCTACCTCTCTCTACAAACTCAGGCTTACTTAGAAAATACACTAATTAGTTTCCATTATCCTTCTACTTTGCATATTTTCCTCTCTACTGATAGTTCTATGTAATTTGCTTTGCTGAGCTTTGGTTTTTATCATTATGCTGTGAGCTTTTAAGTTCAGGGATATAACTTAATAGGTTCTGATTTAATAAGATGCCAGCAGGTAGTACAGGACATAAATAGTTGAAATAATTGTTCATAAATGCTTTTAATGCAAATATATCTCCAGTACTTACTGTAGAGCATTTTATTTCAAATTTTCTTTTTTGATCTAAAAGTTCCCTTTGTATTAGACTCTTGCTCATCCAGCCCTGTGAAGTTAAGCGCTGAAAGTTCTGCTGCTGCCAGGAGGTCAAGGGGATATGTCACCATCTGAAAGTCTGACCGAGTGGTTTTAATTGCTGTGTGCTACTAATTTGGTGAACTGCCACATAGGACAGGTGTAATAGGACATTTATTCAATGTTCTCTAGCTTTCAGGTAGCCTTGTCATGTCTAAACAGAGTGCTGACATTTCTGTCATCAAGTTTTGGGCTAGAATCTCAAACTTAAGCTAGTTTGAAACAATTTTGTAAACTTTATGCTGATGATTAAAGAGAAAAGAAGTTCTGTCCTCTCCAGAACATTAATGACAAAACAGATAACATTCTCCATCCTAGAAATGAGGTTAAGTGCTTTGAAAGCCAGGGCATATCAACAGAAGTGAAATTGAGGTTTTCAGAGCAGACTATCCAGTCATCTCACACAGCAAGTGAATCATTCTGCACAATGATTTTATAATGTGGAATGTTTTTAGAGTGCTATTGCAAACTTCATATCATCATGAAGCATAAGCTACCATAGGCCAGCTATAGAAATGACCCTATTAGGGACAGCTGAAAAGTGACAAATCTGACACAGATTGCCAAATGAAGTAGTACAAATTCTATGAATAGCTGTGCTATTTAAACCTTTCAGTTTTGTGAAATACACTTCTCTGATGATGCTCATCTTGTTATTCCAATCATAGATTACATCCAATCACTTCAGGATTTTAAAGCTAGTTTAGGAAAACATCAAAAAAGTAATTTATCATGCATTTGTAGTCTGCTGCAGTGATTGAATTGACACACATTTCCTCCTCCTGCAATTTTTTGGATCACTTTTAAAATTTGGTTGTGAATTTGGGAAGAGCAATGTCAAACCATTCTACACTCTTCCCATAATTTTGCAGGTGATGTTTTGCTATCTTTGTCAAAGGGAGATAGATCAATATTTATTTTCCCAAAATTGGAGACCCGCTTTAACAAATCACAACCTGTTTTTGCACCTCAAACTAATCAGATCTATGCTGGAGCAAAATTCAGTGAGCAGTCCTTACCAATTATCTCAGGCCACTAAGCCACTGGGTACTTGGCTATTTTAAGCCTTCTGATAAAGAAATTGTGACATTTCAACATACAACATTATTTAAATCCATTATTTAAATCCTCATTATTTAAATGAGATGTAACTTCTCATGTTTTTAAAGTTTTCATATTTTTAAAACCTTTATCTTCCTCTTCATGGCCAGGTAATTTTGCAGAATGGAGTCAAAGGAGGATATGGCTATATAGTTACTTGTTTTTACTTTCTAACTTGCCAGTAAAAAAGTGTCATTGCTTTTCAGGATATAAAACTGTGCTGCAAAATTGGAGACTTGTGGAAGCTGTGGCATCTGTTTAGTGTTTCTCAGACAGATCTGGACTTCTGTTTCTACTTTGTGGCCAGCCACAACCATGTGGCTCCAGCACTGATGATGGACAGGGAAAGCTTAATGTTTGCCAGCAGAATACGGTTTTGCTTTAGCCAGTTGAGGTCGTGTCTGTGAGCTGACTTGTCCTTACCGTGACCTGCTTTATTCCTCTGAATTCTGTCTAAGGAAAATGGGTCTAAATTCTGCATTTATTATCTAAAGCACTTTGAATGTTTGTTTCACATTATTATTGGAGCCTTACTGGAGCTCTTTTTAATCCTTTGCAAACATGGTTAAATAGAAAGCATACAGAAGAGCACAAAGTAATCCAATCTCCATGAGGATTTGTATCAGTCATGTAGGATAGGCAAAGGACACATCCCCCAAAGCTGTAGTTCCCCAGTTACAGGACTTGCCTCATGCACAGTGGAGCAGCAGGAGCTGTCAAGCCTGCAGCTGCCCTCTACACCACTGCTGTTGGCTCACAGAGCAGAAGCTGTGTTTGCTTTCAGTCATGGTCCCGAGAGACAGGGTGGGTGGAGCAGCTACTTCCTTGCTTCTCCTCACTCTCAGGCTGTGCCTGTGCTGGAAAGCAGCAGTAAATACATGTCTGTGTGGAGAAGGCAAAGGGATGTTCCCTTTAAGTGTCTTTGAGTTTTCCCATCACTGAAGCCTGAGAGAACTTCATTATTTATAATTACTGTAATTTTCTGTTGTTGAGCTATAATGCAAAATGCCTATGTGGATATTTTTATACATTTATACTATTATCTGGCAGTTGGGGGCTTTACAAAGATGTAGCTTGTGAATTCTGGGTGATTTTATGAAGCCATTGTATCATGAACACTTTGATATGCATGTGACCATGATAAGCTGTTAAGGCAGAACAAGACTTAAGTCTGGGTAAGGAGAAGGTGAAGTGGCTCTTCAGGACATGGGTGTGGGGATGTGAAAATTCAGCCTTTAAAGATAGCCTGAAGAGCTTGGAGCAGTAATATCTAGTGACTGGAGTTGCAACTAAATTGTACTCATTATTTAGTATCCTAACGTTTGCCTTGAAACACTGTTTTATGGTTAATTATATAGCATGCCTTTGTGTGTTCTCTCTATATAGAAAATATTTCCAAGAAAGGACATAAGATTTCCTTTTCCATTCCCTGATTTAAATTAAACAGGAGAGCCTTAATGTGCTGTAGCCATCTTTTAACCTTGCAGCACAGCACTATGGTAGTGTTAATGTTTTTTGTGAACTCAATAGTTTTGTTCAGTACCAAATTAAAATGCTAACAAATGAAAAACAGCAAAACAGAACTCAGTTAACACATCGTGTTACTGCTGCTCCTTTGATGAAATTATCTTGTTGCTCTAATGTAGCAGGATCAGCTTTACCTTTCACTCCAAAGTGTCATCACATTGTAAATTGCACATACAGTGTTCTTTACATACTGTAATTGCATTTAGGCTTGACTTGTTCTCATGCTCCTTGTTTCACTGAAGTCAATGAGGTTATGTGGTTCAATGAGAGCAAAATGTACTCCTTTCATTTACACTAAAATGGCAAATGACAGCTGTGAGTGCTTCTGGGAACATAGTGAAAGTCAATAAAATTTAAATATAATTCATGCATTGATCTGAAATAGGAAACTTTGAGTGCTCAGGAATGTTACAGAAAATTGGACTGACTAGTGTGGAATTTTGGTCCTATTTCTTCATTGCATTTTCACCAGCTCTCTACAGCTCATTACAGAAATTGAGATCTGCTATTGCTTTTTACAAAAGAGGAAAGCAGTTTTTTTCTCATGACAAAAATAAAAGTGTTGGACTCACTCTTTACCAGAAATAATTTTTAAAAAATTGAAGAGAATAAAATTATTTTTGTAAGATCCTTTCTTTTGGAGCACAGATGTAGGCTGAAATTAACAACATTTCATAATAAAATATAAGAACAGTGACTTACTTTATCTTCATCATCATCAATCATCAATCATCATTATTTTAAATCTGAATGAAAAGGTGTTGATTTGCACAAGTCAGTACATGCTCATCTGCATCAGATGTGCAACCAAGACTTGGCTTTTTCCTATCTCAGTTTTTTCTGTTCATACTATGGTATTTTCTGCTGTGACACATTGAATAAAATGGAAGATTATATCCTCAAATTCTAACACTCAATCTAAGTGTGAAAAATCACCTACATGAAAGTTTTAAAGACCAGATTGTAGGATATCAACTAGCTTTTTTTCATCTAGAAGTGCAGAACACTATCAGCATTTGTGATTTATGAGGGACTGCAAAAAAGAGGCTGATTTCTTAAACACACCACAACACTTGTCTGTCCCAGGCCAGAGCTGGTTCTTGGACCACTGCTGAATTTTCAGATTAGTGGGATAGATGCTGCATCCTCTGCAGGGACAGTAAGATCAATGTCCTGATGATAAAGTCAGGAAGGCTTAGACAGCCTCTGAGAGGCAGTGCTTGGTATGATGGGACAGGTAATGCTCTGGGGCATGTGTGAAGGGAGGGAAGTGGTGCTACAAGGATTTTGTGTAAATCTCAGAAATGTGGGGAGTTTGGTTTAAGGTATAACTTACGGTAAACCAAACTGCAATGTGAAGGTGAATTGATGTGTCAAAAGTTACAGGGATTAATATTGATTCTCAATAGAAAGGCATGATTATCTCCTTTTCTTTATGTGTTTAGCTTTATGTAGAGAAAAAAATCTAGTTCTAAATATCAGTGTTATATTTCTTCAGTAGTGAATAGAAAAAACTGGACAGATGAACTGTACTGATTCACCTCTATGTAAGTAAATACTGTTAATACCACAGTGCAGGACATCCCAGTGAGTGGGTGGGTGGGTATGTAGCATTGACCTGGTTTTGCATGTGCAGAAGTGGAACATGGCACCCTTTGGGTCCCATTGTTTTCTCCTGCACTCTCAGAAGCTGTGTGGAGCTTTCTGAATGCATGCTAGGGAACAACAGGTTTATATAGGCAACTTAGTTCCTTTATAAAAGTCATAGAGCACATAACTGCCCCAAGCTATGGCTCTACTTTTCCCCTTATAGAGACTAAATGTAGGGTGGTTAAATGGATGAAAGGAAAATGTAGCTTTTTCTTGTAGCTTGGCCAAAAGAAAAATAAGTTCTGTAATTGATTGGGTCAAGAGGACCTCAGGGACCCCTGCTTGGATAAAAACGGAATGTCATTTACAGTAGAGACAGGAAATCTGATCTAACACAGCTAAAACAAATCAGGAACCTCAGAGATTCAAGTTAAAAATAAAGTTAGAGGCAAATATTAATAGCTTTAGCTGTGGAGAGCCAAACTTTGTATGCTCTGAGGCCATATTCATTCCCAAGCTGAGAGACAGGCCAAACCACTGTAGTTATGCTTCCCATGAAGAGAAGCTTTCTTAGGAAACTCTGCTCAATGCCACCAGAATCTCTAATTAGATTTTTTAGCAGATCCCTCCACCTAGCTGCCAAATATAGCAGGCAGATAGATAAAGTCAGGATCCTGAACTGATTTGTTGGCCATTGTTAGTTGAAATGAATTTGAATTGGTGAGGACAGGTGAAACAACAATAAAACCAGCCACATCTGGCTCTACAATGGAAATTGAAGAAGTCGTGGTTTAAAGTTACAGTTTTGAGGGAATGCTTTCTTTTAGAAAAAGAATTTAAAGAATGCAGAAATTGGATTCAAAGAATTGCATTTTTCAGCTGCGTTTGGCAGAGGAAATGGAACAATATATTCTTTATGCCCTGAGAGCAACCTGGAGTACTGTTGATAATATAAGCAAGAATCTAAAATCAGCTACTTTGTCCATAATACCAAGTGTTAAAGCCTTCTATGTCTCTCCTTCCCATACCAATGTTTATATCTTTTTCCACAAGTGTTCGAGTTCAAGCCCCCAGCAGGATTCTCCTGGCAGGCAGAAATGGATGCAGCTGCCTCTTGCAGATGCTTATAAACATCTTGTATTGGTCATGGGGCTGTGGCAGGTGAGCAGGGTGGTTCTGTACCAGGAGTTACAGTCTCCACTGATGACCTCATGGGAAATGCAAGGGAGGGAAAAACCAGCTACACTGACACCAGCTGTGTGACACTGGGTTGCACAACTAGAAAAGAGTAAATTATTAAAAGAGTAATTATTCATTATAAAAGAGTAATTATTCACACGTTTGTGTGGGACAATTTAAGCCACTAAACCTATGCGTAGTTGCTTATATAACATACTTGTATGTCTGTGTAGTTATAGAGAGAGCTCACTGTAAGTGTATAAATACTGATGGTTTGCTATGGCTGAATGATGGGACCCTTTATTTTGAACTTTGAAATGGATTTTTTTTTTTCCTAACTAGGATATTCATGAGCTCTCAGGAAATGCTTGCTTTTCAGAAAGTCTGGGATTTTTACAACAGTTTTCTCTGAATTAATTGGCAGACACTGATCTTGACCTCATTTTTCAGACCTTGGAAAAAATGAAACTGAAGCAGTTGACAGCTACATAAAAATGACAGCTTTGCACAATAATTTATTAGTTAATTTTTCCTACTTGGAGATGACTGTCCTTGTACGTGAGGGTTATTAGTATTTTTCTGTTATCTTCATTTTCCATTTGGTTATTATAAACATGCTATTAGTGTTTTATACATTGCTCTAGTCACATAAAGCTCATTTTGTTTTTGTAAAGCTGTTAATTATTTTTCTACACAAGTTTTTAGTGGACCTGCAGGAAAGAATGGTTCTGGTTTTGATTTATTTTGAAGTAAGATTCCTGAGGGGTGGATTCAATAATACAATGCATTTGTCTTAAGCACTGCAAAGGCTCATGGCAAAGCTCTAAAAATCAATTTTTTTGAGAGATAGAGAGAAGACATATAGCTATACAGCAGTTTTAGCAGTCCAGAACTGTGAGGTGTTTTATTTTTTTTAACTAGTCTTTAAATGCTTATAGATTTGTTTGTTTTATTGGGATTATAATCAAATATTTAAGTCTCAGAATATAGACCCTGCAGGCAGAAAAAAAGTGCACATCACTTATAAAAGCAAATAAGATATATTAATGAATTTAAAATGAAACGTCATTAAATCACATTGATTGATGTGTAAGATCTCTCCTACAGAAATGGACATAAACCCAGAACTGGAATGTGGCATTAACTAGAAATTATTTAATGCTGTGGTTCCATTCTGACTAAATACAAAATATGAGTGGCCTGGTCATCAAAAAGTGCACTTGGAAGCAAATTCTGGGATAATTTGAAAGGCTGGTGGCACAGAACACAGGCAGCAATGGGGAGAGGGAAGGAGATAATTTAGCCTTGATGGTGTTGCCTTGAATTCCAGTGTCTCCCCAGTGCAGAGCTGCTCTCAGTGAAAGCTCAGCTGGTGGCTGGGACAGAGGAACCTCTGCATCATCCCAGGGTCTCTGGCAGTGGGGCCCTGGCTGCCCCTCTGCTGGGAGCTGTGCCTGTGCATGTCCCCTCTCTGCAGCTCTGTCCCCTCTCTGGGGGTCTGTCCCTCTCTGCAGCTCTGTCACTCCACTGCCAGGGAGGAGGGAGCTGCTGGCCCCTTCTTGGGGACTTGCTTGGTCACTTGAGCCCCATCTCACAGGGTTAAATCAAATTATAGAGGTTTATAAAGTAAGTCACTTTGTGAAATGGTTTCCAAATTTGTGATGCAAGTTTGGGAATGAAAATGAGGGGTCCTTGGAGTTACTCAGCCCTTTCTGTAGGGAGAGAAGTTGTGGTGTGAGACAGGTTGAGAGTAGATTTGAATAAGGCTTGACTGTAATAATCCTGAAAAACAAATGGTGAAAGTGTTATGGATAATGTCATGCAAAAGAGAATGAAGGAACTGAAATATAATTCTGACTTGCAATATAGCAGGGGATATACCAGAAGATCCAAAAGATTCTGTTTTGCTTTGCCAGTGTGGGACAAGCACTGGATGTGCAGTATGTGTATTAGTGATATTTTACATAAATCCTTAAAATGTTAATATTGGAGTGGATTTGTTTGAACAGAACAGAGATATGTTCAGTTCATTGAAAGACTTCACAATATTCATTTATAACAAAGCTGAAAAATAATTTAAGAAGACTTTTTATTAAACATGAGAGACCTAATCCGTATTTGCATGGTTTGAGGGAACTTCTGGGACCGAAAGATGGTTAAAAAGAGGCTTAAAAGCAAAGAATTATATGGTAGTGAGACTTTTAAAATACACTGAATTTAATCTTATAAACCCTGTAGGAGTTACGAGACTGGACTTCAGCTGAAAAAGATTTTGTTGCCCCATTAAAGTAATTCTTGAGCATTTATGGAGGGGTCTGAAGGTGTATATTTTCAAATTGCATTCCTATGTTAAAAAAATCATCCCTGAATGGAAGTCTGTGATCAGGGATTTACCTCAATACAGGTTATGTGGCACTGCTGTCTTCTCTTCTTGCAGAGCTGCCCAGGGCTGAGGACAGGGGCTGGACAGAGCCAGTGCTGAAGAGCAGCTGAGGAGATCGACCTTAGTGCTATTTTAGGGCAGGGAAAAATCAGATTAATCTGAAGTCAACCAATTCAGGTACTGACTTTCTGCAGGGACTTCATAACTAAGGATAAGCACTTTTGTTTCCATATCACATTTTTTAAAGAGAGATGGATGCCATGTAAAAGTTGATATTTAGCAATATATTATTTACTAAACTATTAATGGGTTTGCACCCTGCTATCTTGTTAATTTTGAGGTGCTAACTGCTAGAAAATTCTCCCTTTTTAGTAGTGGTGACAACTTTTAAAGTTACAAAGATTTGTGGGTCGTAGCAATACATGGAATTACATGTAAATGATAAAACCTGACATTTTAGTTTGCCTAAAAATTATAAAAGCGAAATACCTGGATATATATCAACCTAGCTGTTCCTGTAACTCATAGAATGAATACTTTATCTGATTAATGTAGTCTTTTTCCTGTTTGTGTAATATCAATATTTAGGTAATGATTTCTTAAATGTTCATGTTTATTTGCCAAAATATATTTTGAGTTTTTATCCCAAAGAACGGCAGTTTTAAAAAAATTGTGCAGTGCTACTTAATTGTGCCTCTTTGGATAAGCAAAAGAATAGTGCTTTATTTTAATTACTGGATAAATTTGTGTTGTTTGTTTGTCTGAATTTACTATTTCTTCGAACTCCCATACATTCACTTTTGAAATTTTTTTCTGTTTGTGCCAACAAGTACCTGAATATTCTAAAAAGAAAATGCTAAGTGGATTGGAGAAAATCAAAAAGATGATTTAGACTTTGAAATAAAGAACTGGTACTTTTTTTTGAAAAATTACAGGGGAAACAAGTGGAGTAATAAACATAATATTGGAGGCTAAACATTTACTTAATCATCTCCTAAAAGTGAAGAAATTCTGGAAATAATTCAGAAAATGTGAGTTGAAAAAAGAATCAATTAATGTAACCCTTAAAAACTAAACAAAGTATTGAATGCTTTTTTTGCATTGATTATAAATTCTCTGTTGAGTACAGGGGTGATTCTATTGCTCTTAGTCCTTTAACTGTTGATTTTTCTTCTTTTTGGTGAAGAATTTTCATATATTCTTTTCTTATTATCTAATTTATTAGTTAGGTCTCTGAAAGATCCCTCATAAACTTGGACAACTTTACTTGAATGGTACCAATAATTACGCAGTTGCTGAAATAAAATGAGTTTGGGGGTTTTGTTTAATTGGAAATCTTCAGCCAAATTAGAGATGAAAATAAAAAAAAAGAGATCATTATAACCTATGCTGTATAAATATCTTTTATTTCATATATATGTTATTTCAAATATATATAGAAATATCTGTTATTTCAGATAAAAGGGTGGGGGTTTTTTACAGAGGGCCATCATATAAGCATTGCATTGATGCTTGACAACAGCTTGAAATGAGTTTGGATTTGCTGGGACAATTTGGATCTGTGCTGGCTTGTGGGTGTATTTGTAGGTGTCTTTCCTGTGGGATTCTACCCTGTGGTTTTTAAACCAATCAATTTTAGAAATTTCTGATTCTTGCATAAGAATTTATTTAAATATGTATTTACTATGCAAAAATTGAAGGAAGTTAACTTTTTTTTTTCCATTATCCACTCATATAGATTATACCTGTCTCACTTGGAACCATGGGACACAACGATCACTGACTGACGTCCTATTTTTTCTGTGAACATCATCTAAAGGACATCTAAAGGTGAGGAGAAGGACACTTCACAGACAAAACACCCTTCATGTCCTCAGATCCCACTTCAAATGGGAAAATCTAAAGCATCAGGAGAGTCTGAATGAATGGCTGTTATACTATCAGATATATATATCACAGTTAGGAAGCTAAGAACAAATGCAACTGTTTCCTGGGCAATGAGGCATGAGATTAAAGGCTGATGTCCAAATGTAAGAATCCAGTTAGCAAGTGACTTATGTCTGTGGTACAAAATCAAAATGCTCCTATTTCAGTTACATATTCCAGCACTGTGTGGGTTCCTCTCCTTGTAAGCTACAGAATAATTTTTTATGAGTCTCTGGAATATTTGTATCTGGAATAACAGTATGTGGTGTTAGAAAGAAATGGCATATGAGAAATAGCATACAAGTGGTGCTTTCTTCCACTTCATATTTTCCACACTGAACACTATACACCAGGACCTTTAGTGGTGCAAGTTATTAGGAGTACTGACTGCAGTTTCATAGCTTCTGGTAAGTTTGGGGATAAGCCAACTCAGTAGTTACACATTGGGTAGGAGAAGCATGTTCTTGAGAGGATGTTTGCAGTATCAGACTGCTGCATTTTGCAATGGTAACCAGTTCTCCACAGTCTAATAGTGCTTTGGACATTCCTATGATGTTTTTCTTAAACCTAAAGTAAATAGAGGGGAAATTGTACTGTTCCTTTGTGATCTGTTCCTTGAGAAGTGAACCTATGAAACTTAGAGATCGCTTTATGAGAGGATGTGGTCATGTTAAAGACTTGAGAGATTTTGGTGGGGCAAAGACTTGAAGGTTATAGCCTAATTTAGATAGAGGCTTATTTCACAGGTCATTTATTTGGATGATTGGGATTTTACAAAAGGAGTCTGGGGAAATACATTAATTTCTTTGAAGTAACTAAAATGTGAGGTTTTATGATCTCACTTTATTGGATAATGCACCTTTCTGATTTCCTTTTAACAGCTCCCCAGAAGGTATTTATAACTTATAGGATCATGCCTAAGCTCAGTATTTAAACATGCATGTTCATTGCCTGCATGTGATAATAAATGATAATGGCAGAAGAGTATTGAGCTGTTAGTTGTAGGGATTAGAAACCTCTTCTTTGATGACCAATAATAAATACAGCTGATGGAACATAACTAATTCACACATCTGTTTATCCTCACAGAAACACTGGGCACAGATTATGAGACACACATACATGTAGAGAGGGGAAAATTGAGGGCATATGCTGGCCTTTCAAACAATGTAGAGAATGTGCATTTAAATATACTAACATATAGGTCTGTAAAGATGACCTAAACACCAAATAAAAAGAGTCAACCAGATGTGACCCTGTATGCCTCGTAAACCCTACTGAATAACTGCTTTTATTGCTTTGCACACAGTGCCTTGCTAAATGTGATTATGGAGATCTTAAATCCACATTGGTTTAGGGTAATGTGAAAAAAGCTGTGTTTAAAATCAGCAAGTAAATACATCCCATGTTAATAGAATCTTCATCATCTAAGCATGGCCTTGTGATTTTTATTATCATGGTTGCCTCATCCTAAATTGTATAATTAAAATGTTCCTAATTACTAGCTTATAAGAAGGGACTCTGAATGAAGCAGTTGAGAAATTTGGATGAGAAAAACAGAACAATTCCATGCTTTCATTGTTCTTTATTCTTAGTGGTGCTTGGTTATCCTCACAAGCTCTCACTGTTTGTGGTCACTTTGCTTTGTTGTAAGGCTATGTTCTCATCTTGTCATGACATCTGCTCACAGTCTGTTACGGATTTCACTACAGTGTGATTTTTTCTGATGCTGTAAAAGTTTCATTTAAAAAAAATACAATTCAGAAGGTACCAAACGTGGGAGTTAGTGACCATAGTCTTTTATGTGAGTTTTGCTTTGCTAGATTTTCTGGGTTTATACCATGAAACTAAACTTCATTAGAGAGCATGTATTTACTGTTTCCTCTCCTGACACTGTTTGCTGTTTCAGAGTTTTGCTGCAAAAATCTACAGTGAATGAGAACCTCCTGAAGGTATTCAGTGTCAGTATTAGTCACCACTATTGGCTCTATGATGCTGCTGGACACTAAGCTCCATTTTTCTTTTCTGTTCCTTTCCTGCTGCAATCGCATTTTCTGAAATTAAGACCACTAAACTTTCTACGGAAAATGTAAGATTTCATGCTAAATTTTACCTTACATCCACTCTTCCTGTTATAACTTAGAGAAATATACTCAAGAGATTTAGAAAGTGGTTCAGATGAAGTGTCAGATGAAAATGAAAGCCAAAAATTTCAGCTCTGAACTCATGGATAAAATTGTCGAGCCTTATAGATAGACCCTGTTTTATTGGTGGCACTGCTTGTACTGTTCTTGTATGTACTGTACCTTTATGAAAAAGCATAGTACAGAGAATGACCTGATTATTTTTTAACCCTTTTTCATTCTTTATACCTGGTACTTCATTCTTTCAAACCCCTTCTGCTTAAACTTCAGCTTTTAAAATTCCCAATAGATAATTTTTTTCTGCTAATTAATGTACCAAAAGTAAATTGAGTTTGTCTTTTGATATGAACTACATGAATCCTTGTCTATGCAGAACAATTAATAAATTTCTCTGTAAAAGGAAGATGGATAAAAATGAAAGATGAGGGAAGGAGCACAAACTCATAGGGAAGAGAGAGGACAGACTTTCTTGATTTAACCATCCAAAGTATGGAAGGTTTTGCAATATTCTTTGTTCAAGAGATCCAGTTCATTGTTCCAAAATGCCTGGTGTTATAATATCTACGATAGAGTTAATTTTCTTAATTTCCTAAGATTTTTGCTGTTTCTTGAGATGCAGGAAAGAAAAGAATCAATGCATTTTAAAATTTATATTTTCTCCATTTATTGAATAAATCATCCTGACAGGAGAGGAAATAGCTATCTCCCTGCTGTGGATATAAAAGATACAATCATCTTTCTGCTGAACCTCTAGATCTCATGCATGTTATTGTAATAGTCTTTGTTACTGCTGAGACATGGAATAAAGCCTTCACCAAAAGTTTATTTTAAATGCACTGATTTTTGAAGCCTAAAGTAAGTGTTAAAGTAATGAAATGTTTTATATTCAGCTTTAACACTGGACAGTCATGGCAAAAAGGAAATACTGCTACATTCAGCCAGGTATTTTGTAATTCATATTACTTACGCTACACGGGGAGAATAAGAGATGCAGAGATAGCATAGAAATTTCTATCATTTTCCTAGAATTTTGTTTTTTGGTGATGGTTGTAGAAACTAATGTGGTTTTAAGATATTATTATTATTATTATTATTAACACTGCAAACTTTATTATTATTATTAATATTGCAACTTGTCATGGTAATAAATATAAACTGTGAAGCTCTGGTTCATTTCAGCTTTACTGTAACTTAGGCCCAGATTCCAGGCTCTGCATAAAGTGCACATCCTGCTGCTAAACTGGGCTCTCTCAGCCTTGAGAAGCCCTTAATGTCAAGGTAGCTTCTATAAATAGCAACAGTAGTAGTTTGAACAGATGGAAATGTCTGCTATTCCCTGGAAGTTCACAGTAATTTTCTTCATTTATTGAGATGTTTTACCACTTCTTTAGGGAGGTGTGCCTCTATTCAATCTGCTTGGCATCTAAAGGGTGTGATACTGGACCTTTGGTTTAAGGGGAGACATTAGGCAGACTGAAAAGTCACTCCCATTGGACCATCTGCTACATAAAAACAGAGCTAAATTAAAATAGACTTGATTAGTTGGACTGGCGAAAGCATAACTTATGAAAAATAAAATGGAAACATTTCATTTTAGGGGACTCTTACAACTGGAAGTGCAGAGAATACTGGGAAGTAATGGTGCCTGGAGGGGCTGGTACCGTGTAAGGATTGGAGATTCAGCGTAGCCATCACTGTATGACTTAAATTTTATTAAAATCAGCAGGCATTTTACCACTCATATTCACTGCACTTTTGCTTCTGGTATAAAAGCTCTCAGAAAAGTACAGGGCATTTGTCAAATCTCACCATAAATTGTACATTTCTGTGAGCTTGTTGCAGCACATAGTTCCTTTAAAATTTCAGTCATCCATAGCAAACCAAAGCATGTTATCAAACCTTTTGTCAAATGAGTATGCATGTATTTTAGATGCCGGATTGTTAGGAGATTATGTAGGCTTACATGGACTAATATGAAAGTAAGCTCTTCCACATCTGTCCAGAAACTCATGTTATTTTTAAGTAACACTTCAGGATTCTTGTATGTTTTTTGCTGGCAATGCTTTTCCTGCTGTTGCAGATATTTACAATCCAGTCTTTAGATGGCTGCAGCCACTGACTACTATAAAGTGTGAAAAGAGTTGGGTAAATCAGGTCTAGTAGGAAGAATACAGGTTACAGTACTAGAAGCATTATACTAAGGGAAGTAGAAGTTTAGAATTTGACATGCCGTTGTTCCTGGAAGTGTTTGATTTATGTAGACAAAAATTTAAAAGACAAAAAAAAAAAAAAATCAAAAAAGCAAGGAAAACAAGGAAGAAGGGAGTCCTAAATGTTTAGGTCCTGTGAGAAGCAAGCTAATTTCTGTTACACAATTTCAAAATAAATTTTAAAATTCCTAAATTCTCCTTTTCCAAGAACCTTGGAGGATTCTTTGGTCTCAGCTTTAACTGCAGTCCTGACTTTGACGCACAGTAAGTGGATTCAGTAAAGGGATGTAGTCAGCTACTAAAAAAGAAAGCCTCAGCCTGTTGGTGTGCAGTGTGGCATCCCAAACTGTGATCATCAGCTCATGTGCTGAATTCAGTACTTCACAGTGGTGGTCATGGTGTGTCCCAGACTGTAACACAGGAGACACTGCCCCAGCGGAAAGCTGCAGATCTCATCTGTCCTATGTTTGAGCCCTGCCAAGTTAAGATACTCATCTGATCCTTTGTATTCTAAATGTAAAAGAAATAAATTGTCCTGAAAGTAAAAATTAGAGCTCCCTGGTCTTAGACGACAGAGCTCGTGGGCTAAAAAACTCCATTGTTTCATATCCATAAATCTCTCTGGAGACTTCAAGAGTTATAACTGGCCAGGTGGGCAATGTGGTATCATGTGACATTGGGGACAGGCCTGGATTTAGGGTCGCTCTAATGCATTTCACTTTGGAAAAGCAGAAGCACACTTCTGGAGTGAATGGAATTCCCAGGCCGGACGAGCTGCTGGGCCAGACCCGAGCCGCGCTGGAAGAGCGCGGCCGAGCTGCGGCCTGCAGCGTCCCACCATGCCCGGGCACCTCGGGCCTGCCTGCGCCCTCAGCAGCCGCCTGCTCCCCACTGTGCCCAGGCACCTCTGGCCTGCCTGCGCCCTCAGCAGCCACCTTCACCCCGCCTGTGCCTGGGCTCCTCGGGCCTGCCTGCGCCCTCAGCAGCCGCCTGCTCCCCGCCGTGCCTGGGCTCCTCAGGCCTGCCTGCGCCCTCAGCAGCCGCCTGCTCCCCACTGTGCCCAGGCACCTCGGGCCTGCCTGCGCCCTCAGCAGCCACCTTCACCCCGCTGTGCCCGGGCACCTCGGGCCTGCCTGCGCCCTCAGGAGCTGCCTGCTCCCCGCCATGCCCGGGCACCTCGGGCCTGCCTGCGCCCTCAGGAGCTGCCTGCTCCCCGCTGCCGCTGGGGCTGTGAAGGGCAGTGAAGGTGCGGAGCAGGAGCAGAAGAGACTAGTCTGTGAGAGCCATGAAAGCGGAGTTGTGTGCCAGCGCCAGCTGGGTCTGTGGGCTCTGGGCTGAGCATCTGAGGTCGTGTCATGTCCTGCTGTTCATAGGTAATAAAGATTTTCTCTTAGTGGCTGAACCAAAACCCTTGTAAACACACACCCATACCAGGCTTTGTCAGGGCTGACACAGCTTTATTTAAAAAGAATCCAGATAGGTGCTGCTCATGCTGGTCTCACAAAAGGTCTTTATTAAACAGTGAACTGAACCCTTGGTAACCAGAATTGCCAGTGTCTGTCAGAAATAGTAATCTGAAAAATGGAGATAGCTGCTGTCTAATAAATATTATCTTCCAGTGAAACATTTCCTAGAAGCTAAAACAGGAACATATTTTAGGAGATATTAATTGTGCTGTAAGGTTTCCTGCTGATTTGGTTTATGGCCTCTGCTCTTCTCTATCTACAAAACTTAGGTGGTCTTACATCATTCAGTGGTTCAGTGATGCCTATGTCATTAATAATTCTCCAATGCTCCTTGGGAAAGTTGCACAGTAGGATAAATCTTACATGTGTTACTGTACTCTTTGTCAATAGGGAATTCCAGGCTTTTTAAAAAAAGTATTTCTCTATTAAAATGAAGATGGGTCAGGAACACTGATTTTATGATGATGGATGCCGAATGAAAAGCTTTAGAATAGCTAGAGATGTATGTAAGTTATGTGTTACCCATTTTCTCTTGAGTTTTTTTCCCCTTATAATTTCTGGATGGATCTCTTTCTTTGGCAGGCTCCCAAAACAGCAAGTAACATATGCTGTTAAAACTGATTGTCTATGGCAGTGTTCAGACAATTTATATATTCCCTAAAACTTACTTTACAAGGTCTTTTTGTTCACTCTCTATCTAAAAGCCAGTTTCAACAAGCATCACTGAGATTTTGATTTACTGTTATGAGTGATGTTTTAAATGTGCTGGTACTTTCATAGGAAGTTGAAAAATATACTCTTGTGCTATTTTTTTTCCAGTCCTGCCTGTGATTTCAGGTGCAAAAGGCAGATTGTGTTTTTGCTCTACAAAGGCTTCTCTGAAATTCCCAGTGACATTTAGGTATGGATTAATATTTTGTTGATTGTCTTTAGGCTAAGCGTTGCTAAATACAGAGTCTGAACGGGCTGCAAATCTTATTTGGAGATTATCCATTCTTATTATCTGTAAAAGTGTCTGTCACTCCATAATTTCATTACAGTAAAATAATCAGCATTTATATACCTGAATCGGATTATAAAATACTAAGAACCTATGAATACTACAAACAGGATTACTAAAACTCTGAAGATTCTGTCTATCAGTTGTTCTATAGAAAACAACAGAGGTGACAAATTTGGAGAAAGCTGAACCTAGTGCTGAAATACTTGCATTACAAATTTACAAATATTTTGTATTCATTAAGAATAAAGATATATGGGTATATCTTCAAATTTGGTATATAGAAAGATAATACTTTTAACCGATCACCATACAAAAGTGCTTCCTTCATCCTTTTATCCAGGCCTCTAAATTATGGTCCATCCTGTAATATGGAATTAGACAGTCCTGACCAGCTACCCTGTAAACTTATTATGCCTTTGTCATGTTTACTAAGTCAGGTAATGGTCTTTCAAATACCTTCTGCATTCTTTGATAGAGAAGAAAATACCTTTGTGGTTCAGTGGTGCAGACTTTGCGTAATGAAATTTCTAATCTGTGTGCATTTAGACAAACTTGATGATTGATAAAAGTAGGGAATACACAGAAATTACAGCCCATTGAGTTGCCTAAACATCCAGCCACTGGTGTTGGTGCCTTTTACTTTGTTGTTTAATTCTTCCAAATGCTATATTGCTCCTGAAATGCACACAGAAAGTTGAAATTCTGTATTCATTTTTATAGAATAAATGTATAATGGCTGATTCCTAGCACCTTGACTGACATAATCCTCTCATGCAGTGGGCAAAGTTTGATCCTTGGAATCACTGATTTGTATGACCTACTTATGCTCTAACATGTAGCTAGAGACACAATAGATGTGCTATGGGATGACATTATAATGACAATATAGGGTTCCAGGTGACCTCTTTAGACAAACAGAGCTTTCAAATTAATACCTTGATACTACATATGGAATTAAAAGAAAGACCTTTTCTCTAATAATGTGTACAAAACCTGATATTTTTAACTACGTACATGTGCAGTAAAATGAAATCTAATGTTGACATAGCTCTGAAGTAAATGAAAATATCATTATATCAATGCGGGTATTGACTAGGTATTGCATTTAAATGACTTGCAGAATACATTCCTCAACAATTCCAGTTGGTTTACATTCCTTTTGATTTAAAAAGAAATTTCCTCCATCTCTTTTCCTAGTCTGTTTGCAAAAATATAAATATACCTAAATGTGTAAAAATTAATTCTTTCCAGTAAACATGACCATGCTCTGCCAGAAGCTACCCTCAGGTAGGACATATATACATTATGGTTAACCACAATGGTACCAGGTGTTTTTAATCAATACTTTTGTTCTGAGTCACTGTTCTATTAGTGAATTGTGTGATATTAACTCAACTATTTAGGTTGAGGAGCCTGTGCAGACCTTAAAGTTTCCAAAACCTTTCTGAACAATTAATAATCTATCTGTGCAAACCAGGAGTTTTCCTTCTATGGAGACATGAAGTAGCATTGCTAGTTTGAAATTAGAAAATAGCAAACAAAAATTTTTATATCAAGGTAGTCAGGCAAGTCAAGACAGATGAAAGATGTTAAATGCTCCCCATTCCTAATCTTGGTGCTCACAATCTCAGCATCACCTTCAGCATGTTCAGTCACCGTAGTGGGAAATGTCTTCCTTCCTTGCCTATTGTGCCCTGATGTAATTTTGATTCTATAGTTATAGTCAGTCCCTCTAAAACTAATATGTCAGATTCTGTTTTCTTCTTCAGAAATATTAGACCTGGGAAATGTGCTTAAGCCATTTCCATGTAATGGTAAGCAGGGCTCATGGAGTCTGAAGTACTCGGTAGCTTGATTGAAACAACATAACTGTCACAGCAAGCTGGAAATAAGCAATGTTTGTGCATGGCATATTCCTTAAGTGAGGGTATAATTGGTGAATGGTAATGCCCATCCTTGGCTACTGTTCAGTGTTTGCTGCTCAGGTGGGAGCCTGAAGCCAGGTTCTGCGTGGGCAACTCTGTGAGTTTGTAATTGTTCTGCCCTTTGGTTATTTAATCCAGAGAGGCTGTAGATACTCTGCATTCAGAATTACCCCAGATGCACCAAGAATTAAAATGGAATTGTCAAACTTTTAATTTTTATTTATTTAATTATTTTTAATTGGATAACATTTCACTCTCCTGGAGCATTTGTTGATACTCTAGGGGAGGATATATCTTTTGATGGTGTTTCGTAAAGATTGTTCTGTAATTGGATAGGTATCAATCTCAATGCAATTTATTTTTGTGTTTCAGAATCATTGTCTTTCACTGTCCAAAATACTTAGGCTTTAGACTTCAGCTTTGAGCTTACATAGTAGGAAACACTGAGAACACTGTGATTAAGGTTCATTTCACACCTGTCATGAATATTCATTCATAAGTTATGGTCTTGTGCCTTTGCAATGCACCGAAAATTATGGAGTGAACTAAAGATCCAAGTTATATTAGACCATTTTTGTGCTTGCTTTACTGGAATAAAAATAACCATCTGCATAGAATTAAAAACATTCAGTTGCACTTTTATCCACAAAACTGAAAATGTTGAAGGAGATACAGTTATTACTACATCTGAAATGTGTCTTTAGTGTCAGTGTTGAATTGGTTCAAATTCTCTTGTTTTTTCTAGAATTTTTCTCTAAATAGGATTTCTGTTATGTGTGTAAGGAAATACTTGCTTTTCCTTGTGTTTGGATTTTGAAATATTTAGTGGTGGTGGTAGAAATGCTTATTATTTGCTGAATATTAACAGCAGCAGTAGCCCTGTGCAATTAATTTCACCATGGTATTTGGTTAAAGATTAAGTAAAAAGTGATTTAGTCACATGTCCAATTTTTGCTTCTGTTACTTTGCTTCAAATGCTTTATTTATCATATTTATCATTTATTGCTGATGCATATTCTCCTAAGTGAAAACAGTTAATAGTTCAACATACCTTAGCCTGAAAATATTCATCTGGGTATGAAGGATACACAATATACCTGGAAGGAATGTCAGCTAGTTTGTATCTGAGCTGATGCATAGATGACTTCTTTTTAACATAATATTTCTTTAGTGTCACTTTTCTTGGGCCAAAATCAATTTTGTATGGAAGCTCTTTTTACAGCTTGTGTGGAATGAACTTGTGCTTTTGATTTGTTTCCTAATAAGGTGGTCTAGGTTAGTGACTGTGAAAGCTGCCTTTACCTGGCACATTTTATGGTCCTTTTGTCAAGATTAAAGAGATAAGAAAGGCAAATCCTCAGGGAACTACTAAACATGCAGAGTTTTTAGATTACCAGTGAGAGATGAAGTGGATAAGTTTGATCCTCATGATGTAGTGTCTGTTCTGTAAACAAAGAAAATCTGTCATCCACAGATGTTTGTTTGGACATTTTCCCCAAAAGATGTTTTGATGTTTGAAAACCCAAAAATTTGAATGTATTTTGTACCTTGGCAGCCAGAAGATGTGCAGGCAGTGTCAGAGAAATGCTGATCCTACATTTCATTATTCTGTCTTCATTGCAGAGGACACAGCTATGCTGTGTTATATCTTTTATAGAGATATCAGGGTGCTTTTTACAACATGGGAAGTAGAAATAGAAGATGCAGCAGGACAGGAGCTTTTTTATTTTAGTGGCCAAAACAATAAAATCTGCCTTAAAATTACCACTTTCCATGGGCAGTAATTCCAACAAAAACATAGAAGTACTGTTGAGCAGCTTATACATGAATAGATAGGAGTAATGAATAGTCTCTTTTAAGGTGAAGGGTGGGCGAGTGGGGTAATGCTTAATGGCTGCTACAGCCTGGCAAAATGCTGTATATAAATGAATAGAAAGGATTAATCATTGGTTGAAGTGTTGCTAAGGGTTTTTGTTTTTTAATTTTTTAAATTTAATCTCATCAGTTTACTAAGTTTATTCTAAATGTGGAACCTTTTGAAATCCACTTTTAAGTGGTGTGTATACTTATTCTATAATTCATTAAAAGTATTATTGAGTGTACCTCTTGCTTTAAGCTTTGGAAATGTACCCTCTAGGTCCTAAGCCTCCTTATTTTTTGTGAATTGTCAAAGTCATCCAAATATATGCAATGAAATTCTGATATATGAACAGAGATGGCCTTATGCTGTCAACATTGCTCTGGCCACAAGTTCGGAATACAAACTGCTATGAAGAAAACCGGCTGTGTCCCAGCCAAAACCTGAACAGTGAACAGTGTCCTGTCCTTCTGAAAGGAAGGACAAAGCCAACAGACAAATAATAGGTTGCAGTATTAGCCTAACCAGAAGAGATCAGAAGTTCCCATGTGAGCTCCCAAGCAGTTGCACATTACCTGTGCTTTGGGACAATAAGGAAAGGAGCAGGCTGACCATTTAGCATGGTGTACAGTGTACCACCAGTGGATGTCATGGATGAATATGCAACCTTGACATTACTGAGAACTGAGCCTACCTGTGGTTCTGTCTTGCACATTTCTGCAGTTCTCCTTAACGTATAATAGCATTCAGTGCTCATTTTGTATGTATGGATGTCAGTATCCTCTGAACTTGTGTAAATAAACCAAGGAAATGCAGTTTGTTTCTAGGAGATAGGACACTTGAGTAAAGTGAGATGTCACCTCTTTGCAGTGGAGGCATCGCCATTATATTGAGCTGAAGATCAGTGCAGTTTGGTTGCCTGGCAAGCTGAAGAGCAGTTTCATGCCAGACCTGTGGCCCTGTGCAGAGGGCTAACCCCACCATATACGTACGTAATGGCAGTTTTAGTATAGCTCCTCAAGTTGCCATTATGAAAACTGTATTGGGTTTATTCTTTAATACCTTGATTACAATAGATTTTTCAGTAGCAGAGAGACCAGGCACAGCCAAGTAACTTTTGCCATGCTTGTGGCATCTGCACTGCTGTTTATAACTGAGAAGATACAAAATAACCTATTGATAATGTTGAACTTGATGGTGCAGAAGTAGGAAAGGGAGGAAAGAAAAAGACATATCCCTCTGATGACTGATAAATCCTACTCAGTCCTTTCAATTTATTTTCCTATATTTCAAAAGGCTGTGTGAACACATTGTCAACATTTTCCATTTTTTCTCTGAATTAATGCAAGTAGTTGGTGTGCTGCATCTCCTGCCTTGAGTCTCCTCTTTTTCCTTGCCAGGTTTTCCAAGTCATCATTTGCACAAGTTGCTTTATGTGATTACTGTTCTGTTCTCTCCTCCAAGGTGCCATTTAATTCAAAGACGGAATTTTGCTTTTGGTAATGTAAGCTAAGGTTGTTTAAGTTTATTTCCTTCTTGCCACTCCTTCCCTCCAAGGTTTGTATGTTTTTGAAATCAACCTTCTGGAAGAACATTAAACACCACTGACAATCACTGTGTAATGAAGTCATTTGTCAGTGAACTATAATTCTGAAGTTTTTAGTTAATTAGATACTAGAAAAATGCCAAAAACTGCAGCAAGCCCTGCTATTTTGAGATTAAGTTCCATCTATTTGAATCTCAGCTTTCAGTATTATGCAGATTTTATGCATTAACAATAACGTTTAAAAACCAGAAATGAATGAAAAGCATGTTCTGATCAGTTAACCAAGGAAAACTGAAATCTGGTAGTTTTGCACCTGTCTACAAATCAGAAGTCATAGAATAAATTTTCAGGTTGTGGTCTCATAGTGTTGAGTAGTTGGAAATTAAGTAATTGCTGGTGTAACTATTTAAATGCATTTTCTGTGATCTGATTTTAAAGCTTTAGCTTTAAATGATCATCTGCATTCCTCCTTTACCATGCCCAGTGCATCCACTTAGACTTAGTTATAAGGCAGTTCATTTTGCCGTTGCTTTGAGGTAGAGAAAAGTGATCATGGTGTTGCACTCAATCAGGACTAAAAATGAGTGATTTATTTGAAACTCAGGTAAAAGCTATTTAGGTTGAAGTCCAGCTGGTGTGAGATCAGTCTCTGAAGGCACAGACTAGGGCTGATCTAGGCTGCTAGTGCAGCCTCTTGCTGCCATTGAAGGTTCCCTGTTTTTGTGCAAATATTCTATCCTTCAGGGTAGCAGTATATAGCAAACAGAGCATGTGCACTGGGTTGTGTATTCCATCCTGGCTGTGCTTTTTTGCACATTGTTACATATTCAGTAGCTTCAGTTTATTTTTGCCACGGAAAGTGTATGACAAAATGGAAGGGATTTGGAGTAGTCCCTTTTTAGGTGAAGGGTAGGGGAAAGGGATAATGCTTACTGCTGCTACTGGCTGGCAAAAAGTTTTATCTAAATGAATGTGTTTTGCCTTTTTCTTTGGACAGATGGTAGTTTAAGGCAATCCTAAAGGTATTTCTTCCCATTATGATTTTTGTAAAGCAGCACAGCAAATTGTCACTTTGTACAGTGTTCTAATGGAACGTGGTTTTTGACTTTTTTGGGTTGCTGTGCAGCGCTAAAACAATGTGAATTATAGCTCAGTGCTGAATCCTGGTCAATCAATGTTTACAAGTGTCTGCAATCATACAGATTGGATTTCTGAGTGACTCTGCCTGTGAAGAATAATCATTTCAGGCATCTTAATCTCCCTTCCTTTAGCACAGGTGTCTAAAAATAAAGGCCATGGTTGTGCTTAATTTTGTGAAATCCAGCATGCAGCTTTTAACTTTGCTGACTTCCGTGGATCCATCCAACCACCTCTTTGTCCCAGCTCAGAATGAAAATAATTTTGCTGACTCAAGTCTGTTGCAGTCCTTCTAAGAGCGCTTTACAGCTCTGAGTGGCTGAAGGGTCTTCTGTTTTGTCCTTTGCCAGCCTCCTTTTGTTGATATATAAAGAGTTGCTATTTGCTCTGAGAAACAGCTTGATGTGCAGTTTTGCAGTGGGGAATGTCAGTGTCCAAATACAGCAGCTGAGGCACACTTTGAAACTGAGGAGCCTTAACACCCACCTTGGCAGGGTTGACTCAGCATATTTGAGATTTCAACCTCACTGCTGACCCCTAGTATTGTATCAATTTTGGGGTTTGAAATTTAACTTAGGATCAAACTTGTTTCTGAAATTGTAGTTCTAAGAGGAGAGGAAAGCAGGAGAATAAAATTATTTAAAAGAAAACGTATATAACATTCCTGGGAAGGAACGGATTAGGTTGCTAAGTACTCCCCAAGCCTCTGGTTTTTCAATTATGAATAAGAATGCAATATGAGCAGCAGCTGACTTACTGATCTCTGTCTTCACTTAAAAGTCAGAGCTCAGGCATTAATTTAGAGGCCTGAATGCTTTTTTTCACTATATAATTTTACCATTCACAGTTAATATTGATACTCTGCAGGACAGGAAGTTTTACTAGAGAAAGAATACATCAAGGCTCATTCTACTTTTAATGGAATTAGTAGAAGTTTAACTGTTTCTTGTAAAAGGAGGAAGATCAGACCAAAAAAGATCTATGTGTTAAATGTGAATCTGTATGATAGAGATTTACTCACACCATTTTGACTATATTTTAAAAAGGTTGCCTCTTATTTTCTAGGGCATTGTCTTGGTTTCAGTCTCTCCATAATGAGTTTCTATTTATGGAACAGATCAAGATAAGTAGCTTGCAGATGTCTAAAAGATACATGTTCGTGTGTTTTATTGCTTTATCTTTATGCAAATGCATAATTATTAATGCTTTTTAAAGGACCATGGGAGGTATACAGACATAATTTTTTTTTCTGTATTATTAATACCAGCAGTTTAGTTCTTTGCTTTCATTTGTAAGTACTTCAAACTCTGCCACAGAAAGGAAAATTTGGATTTTATATATTTAAATACACATAAAGATTAAAAGAATTGCAGTCCTTTTTTTTCAGTCACCTACATGGATCTGTAATATGAAATTTCTATTTGCACAGTGCCATTACAAGCACTTATTTCTATTTTTCATCTTGGAAAAACATTTTATTTCCAACCTAAATTCTTACTACATATTTTTAAGTTTCCTTGTGTTATAAACACTTCTGTATCTCAAGAGGTTATGTAGTTTATTGCTTTTGACTGAAAAAAATTCTTCCAGGCAGTTGTATGACTGAATTTTTAGTAAAATAATATGTGGAATTAGGCAGAAAAAGAAAAAAAAGGAAATTACAAATAGAGTTACTATCACCCAGATCACAAAGTTGTGTGTTTAAATGCATGTTCCTGTGCACTGCATTCTGTATACAAGCATTGAATATTCTATTCTGTATAAATTCAATATCAGTTAAAAGACTTTTGTAGTGCAAATCAAATGTAATTATTCCCTTTTAATTTGATGACAATAATGAAGTGGTAAATGCATAAACCAAAGTATTTAAGGCGTGTAGGTGTTCAAGGTACCACATTAGTAGAAATGAAAGGCACCATGAGCACTGAGGTACTTATATTTAAAGTGTGAGCCCTTTTATAGAGTAACAGCAACCTTCATTCTCAACCTTCGAGTGACCTTGTGTACCACACTGCCTAAAGATGGGATAATAATGAAAATAGCCTTTGCTTTTAGTTTCCTCTAGAACAAATGGGTTTTAGTAGTAGCTTTTGTATTTGTGCTATGCAAAATTTCCAGTAAATTCATTTTAGCCTTTATATTTTATCTTCCTTTTTGTATTGTAAGGAGGGAGTGCTTTCTTAGGTTTTCTTTTCCTGTTAAACACTTACACTTAGTGTAAAGAGTGAAATCCAAATCTTTAATCATTAACAGGCCAAAGAACTGTTGAAGAATAAAAAAAGTCAGTCAACACAGTTAAATAAAAACTGTATAATCAAATGACATTATATATTAGTGTGCATTTTTACTGTTGTATTGTCTATAAAATCTAAGCAATCTGCAAATCATAGAATTATGTAGGTACTTACCATTTTAAAAGCAGCATCTAGTGGAATTGGTGAAAAATCCCCAGGGTGTAATCAATAATTGTTTAAAATGATGAGCCTTTATGGTATTATTTTCAAGTGCACCATCTGAAATCAGAAGAAATTTACTGACAGTTGTATATTTTGTTGAAAAAAATGTTCAGACAACGATTAACCACAAAATCCATGTCTGTTGCCTCCTACAGAGTACAAGGACAGTGATTTATTCTGAAAATGTCTTTTAGCTGGGTAGCTAGGTAACTTACACTGTGCTACATGAAGGAGTTTGGACTGCATTTTGTGAAGCTGAATTCCAGTGCAATGAGTGAAGGAAACAGATGGACTAAGAGGAGGACAGATGGGTATCAAAAAACTACAGCTGCCGTTTTCAGTACCTGTGCATTAACTGCCATAAATCAATTTATTTTCATTTGCTGGAACAGAAAAGTCGTAGATTATTAAGTCAAAGCACTACAGGTCCCAGAATCACTGTATGTTGAAAGTTTCAATTTGTAGCAGTTAATAAGGGTCCTAAATGAACTACATCTGAGAATTAACTTTCTGTGGGTAAGAACATCACCACCAGTCCAGTCACTTCATTCTGCCAGGGAGGTTTAAACCTCTCTTATCTCATGGGGGTGGATTAGTTGGTTCTTAGTTACTGTGTTGGACAGCTTTAATATTTTCCTTGTTGCCAAGAGGTGGGCTACTGAAGTGATGCAGTGAGTGCCAAGGGACTGCTCTGCCACAAGGCAGCTGAATCTGCAGAGCCCAGAATCAAGACTAAGAGTGCAGGAGGCCACTTTCTCTTTCAGAAAATCAAAACACTATTACTATACATATCGATACCAGCAGCCCTTATTTGTGGCATGGCACAGCTGCTCTGTCACATATTTGACCTTGACCTGATTTGATCATCCCTGTGGTTAAACAGGAAGTTCAGCTGAGAGTCAAGTAATTTGTCTCTACCCTCACCCCACCAGTTACTGCTAGCTTGTCACTGATACTGTTGAATTTTTATGTGAACACCTGTCCATTAGAAATTGGATGGGGGCCATCCAGACAATTTACATTTATTTTAGAATGTCTTGCAATTAGCAGACTCAGAAAATTGTAAAATGCAAATAAATCACCCTTGTATTAGAAATACGTGAGAAATGAAGAAATTCAGGTCGGCATGTGTAATTGCTCTCTTTCTTGTTGAATTTATATCATGGAGTTTTATGCCTAGAGGCACTGCATGAAATTGCCACTCTATATTGGTGCAACAAAGGCAGAAGTATGAGAAGGTCTCTATCTTGGAACTGGTTTTCTGTGACATTTTTATTACAGTTCCTTTTAAATTTTTCCTATGAATAGTTTGAATTAAAAATAAACATTTTAAAAAATTTTTGCTGCTGAATTTTCTAATTGAAAAAAATATTAGGGGTTAGAATAACTACTTTTTGTAACAAAACGGAACTGAAATGTGTTATTTTCTGATCATATGTAAAAAGATTGCTAAGACTTTGGCCCTCAATCTGTTTAATGCAATTTAGAGCCTAATATGGTAAACCCTGAAGTTTTTACTTTTGTTAGCTGTTCATAGATTGCCTTCCCAATATTGTCTCATTCAAGGTGAGCATTGTAGTGTCAGCAGTTACCCGTGCTGAGGCTGGGTTACAGTCTTCAGCCATCTACAAACCCTTCAAGTGATGTTCAAAACGAATCATCTCCCATTGTTAAGCAAATTTCTGTTGGGTTGGGATGTAGCCTATGAATCGGGCTAATAGTTCAGAAGGGGTGTGATGGGATGAATAGGATGCAAGATGGTTTGCCTTGGTTTCATAACTGAAGTGGAAGAGAAATCAGTGGTTTGTTTCCTTCAATTAAGAAATATTAGCAATTTCAATCCATTTTCAAAATGGCTCTATTTATGCAGATTCAAGTATACTAGTTTTTTATTAATTTTTTGAGTTGAGAATCATAATAAACACAGTTGTCATTATTTTTTTTTCAGTGAGGCTTCTTAAAAAATTCTGTCTCTCCATAGTAATCAAGGTGCTTCTGCTTCACTGAATTCCAAATAAGTGTGAAGTATTTCCTTTAAGCAGGTAGGAGATAAACTGTAAACTACACAGCAGTTTTAAGCTATTGACCCAAAAGATACAGTTTAAAATCTTGACCAGAGTCAAAAAAGTGAGAAACAGTTTCTGATTTTTGTAATTCAAAGATGTGAAGAAATTATAACTTACTCATTTTAAAAACATAGAAATGCTTTGCAAATTAAACTTGGACTTGTATTTACAATTTGCTGCTATAATTCTTTAGAAAACAAACATCCTCACAACATACAAAGTGACTGTTGAATCTCTATTAAATATAATGGCCACTAATGAGTGTGCCCTAATAGATAACCCTTCAACCCATTGAAATCTGGCAGTGTGTAGGGTTAGGAGCATCTTGATACTGGTATGGAACAGCAGTGTAATTATTTTGGTGTATAAAGTTAGACTCGAAGAATACTGGGAAAGGGAAAAGGCCATGCTGCTGTCAATACCTCTCAGTGTAAGTGATGTGCAATTTCATTTGTATGTTTGATTTGTATTCAGCCCAGGCTGAGATTGCCTTTTCTGAAACTGCCTGATCATTTTGAATTCCCCAGAGGGAATGCTTTTAGAAAAGACAGCAATCTTGCACAATGCTCATGCTGATGACAAAATCTGGGGCTTCTTGGCCTGACACACAGACTGTAAGAATGTGCATGTACTGCAGAGCAGAGGGCTCTTCAAAAACCTCCTGGCAGACCTCAGCTATTATGTGCTGAAGACTGTTGCCCAAGGACTAAGGCTAATCTAAGTTGCAGCAGAGGAAAGCTCTCTTAGGTGGTCAAAACTCAAGTGCTTGGTCTTGTTTCTACCCCTATGAAAGATGGTGTGCTGGTTTAAATGTTTCCTGGAGCTCCCATCCCTGTGGGTTTGGTTACACTGTTCTGCTCAGGGAGAGTCCACACACTTTAGCTTGTCAAGGTAATACAAGGTAGCTGTGAAACAGCTGTGGGGCACACATGGCAGAAGAAAGGTCACAAGCTTCTTACAAGTACAAAGGGGAATAAATGCCCAGTATTCACTGGTTTTGGAGCATCTGTCAAGAGTTCAACACAATTCCTATACAGGAAAAAACTCTTCCCAAAGAGTTGTATCTTCCTGTATTTTTGTCAGGCATTGGATCATTTGTAGTTAAGTTGAGCTTCATCAGGTAGTCCAACAGCTGAAACAAATGTATTCTGTTCACCATATGTAAGCAATATGTATTAATTAGCCTAAGGGACTAGTTAGTAAGTTAACCAAACAGCAGATTCAATTCTGTGTATGAAATTAGAATTTTATATTTAAGCTGTAAGTATTACATTTTGAGATAATGAAAAACCTTTCAGATAAAATACTTTGGTCTGGTTCTGCTTTGTTATTTCACTGTTAAGTAAAAATGAAACTTAAATGTCAATGTATTTGTTGGTGTGAACACCATTTCTGTTGTATCTCTGGGATTTTCACTTACTATTCTCAGAAAATATTTGGAAAAAAAAACAAAAAACCCAAAAACGCCCCAGACAAGCACTTTTTCTCCTGAGACTGATTGTTCTTGTTGAGATTATTGAGATTCCAACTTGTTTATGAGGGGAAACATGGAAGTATAAAGGCTTGAGGCATGTTTTGAAATTTTTAAGCCATGTCTAAAGGTAGTTTAGATCACTTGGCATGGGCTTGAGTCAATGTAGGAACAAGCTGAGAGGAGGTGGTTAGGTCCATACAATGAAAAATAAGCATAGACAGACAGGAATATGATGAAGAAAAGTGTAAATAAAAGTATAAGGACACTGAGACTGAAGACAGAACAGTGATTGTTATAGATAGCATAGCAAAAACCCAAAGGAACACATAGGAAAAAAATTCAAATGGAAAAGGGTTGAGGGGTTTTCTGAAGATGACAGCTGCCTGACTTCTTTTGTTCCAAACTCTGATTCCATGATCCTCCACTTTTTTTTTTTTTTTTTTAATTTCTCACTAAGTAGTTGCATGAAAAAATTGCAGCAACTAATCAGAAAACATGGAATGTCAAGATTTTTCTGTGAAGATAGGGAATGTAGGGGCAGTATCCAGAAAGATTTTGTCAACCACTGAGGAAATGGGATGGAGAGTCTGAAGATATTTTAATATTAAGTCTGACAGTCAGGTGCTAATAATTTAGAGTGTTAGAAACAGGAATCAAAGCTCCTTGTTGTCTGTATATGGTTAGTAAGGACCACCTATGAATGAGATAATTTTTTAAATATTCAGTTCTGAATATCAGGCAATACTTCTTTCTGCCTTTAGACAACAATATTAGCAGAATAATAACTTATGTTGTTTTTCCTTGGATGCTTTAAAAATTATAAAATTTCCTACAAATACAAAATAATAGCTACAGACACAAATAAGAAAGTGTTAAGAAAAAAACTTTGTAAGGAACCTAATTTTCTGATGATGAATGTTCTGCAGAATGGCTATCATGATATGTCCTCCTACTTAGCAATAGGAGAGGGATGTATAACTAAACATCTCATCAGAATGATGAAGACCGTGTTTAAGGCACATTCATTTTCCCCAGCTCTTTTTTTTCCCCTTCAGTCATCCAGCTTGCTAAAGAATTTATCACTGCCAAGGATGTCTAGTGTATGACTTATTTCATCCTAGTTGTCTTTCACTGATATTTGTGTGACCTTATTCCCTCGATTCCATCCTAAAGGAAAGGTGGAAGATCATATGCCGTTGTTTGCCCTTGAACTGGAAAGTAGCTGTTCCAGTGCTTGTTTTTTGCCATGCATTTGCTCAAGCCAGAGTAGTTCAGTAAACTTCAGCAGCAGTATTTTTAAGCAAGTATAAACCTGTTACGACCACTATCATAATCTTAAAGCTAAGGACTGATGAACTGTTGATGAAGAACTGAAAACTAGCGGCTGTGCTTAAAAACTTTTAGAATGAAATGTTTTGTTGTTTCTACTTTCTGTAGCTGTTTCTGTAAACCTAGAATTGTAGCACAAGTGTTGGTTTGTTCTGATGGTATTTCCATTTGGAAATGTCAAGTATTTAAGGAGAAATTTATTCCTAGAAGATCTTGAATTGCAGCCTTTTTAAGCAAATATTTTCTTTGCGAAGCTGTATGGAATATTAAATATATGCCATTCTAAGGTTTAAATATTTTTTTAAAAGCTTCTATTAAAATATGGGCTCAGAGTTCCTAACTTAAGTTAATCTAAACTAATCTAATAGAGTATTATGTGTGTCTTTACATGATAATGTAAGTCTTAATAAATTGAATGATACATAACCATTTCTTTTGTAATGACTGTTACGTATTGCAAGTAGGGCATCTGTATGCTGCCTGAGATGAAGTGGTTGCTTCTTCATTGAGTAGCAGCAGCAGAATTTTGACTGCTTTTAAAATAGGTGCTCAAATTGCAAAGTTCATGGCATCCTCACTAAACTGAAAGTCTTCTGTGTTTAGATGAAATAATGACCAAGATCTAGTCCTGCAGCTACAATTATTTGAGTTATTTTTGCTTTGTGCTGAAGTCAGCAAAAACTTATCACAGGTCAGATACTTAAAACTGGCTTTTTATGTTTGTTGAGTACTGTAATTCCATGCCAGCTTGAATTAAAATCATGTTTCTGACATCTTGCTAAATTTCTATCTGTTTTATATGCAGTGACAAAGGCCGAGTATATTTTAAACAGAGACTTATCATAATATTTTACAGTCTCATTAAGACTTTTGGCCAGCTTGATCTACAGTTTCATCTTTTCCTTAATGCATTTCCATTTTCCCTATATTGCCTACACATACTGAATTTAGAGGTGACTTTGCTTCATGAAGTGTCTGCTTTTGTTATAGTCATTTTGCACTTCTTTCATCATTATTGCATGAGATTTGTATTGAGTATATAATTTAACTTGCTTCTTGCTCTGTGTTCAATCAAAACATGAATCTTCTACCATAACACTTTCACAAAAGGAAAAAAAAAGCACTTTAACAGGATAAGGGTGTTTCAGCATGGTGTGCCAATGTGAAATGTCATGCTTGTGTATTGAGGTTTGAATCCCCTGGAGCTTGGCAGTCTTAAATTTCTTAAATGGCTGATGAGTATTTGGTTGTTTATGTGAAGGATTTCCGGACTTCTGCCTGCAGTTCATAATACAAAAGCTTCTGGCACTGTTAAGACCCTTTTTGTGCTGGCTGGAAGTCCCAAGGCAGAACAGGCAGGGAGTTAAAATTACTGCAACTGACGTGAAATCCTGGCTGTGCTGACTTCAGTGGGAGTTTTGCCATAGTTGACAGCAGGCCAAAGCTTTAATCCAGAAGTAGTCCTCCCTTGTTGATAATCCTAGTGTATGCCCTAGGGAAGCTTTTGCTTCGTTGCTGCCACCCAGACTGTGTTTGTTTGTGCAGAGAAGATGTAAGTCTCTTCTGGTGTCACACTGTGCCTTTCACAATTGCAGCACTCCTGAGAATGAAATTGGGACAGAGGAGAAAGAAAACCTTAAGTGTGGACACATGGTGTCTTCTTGCTTATGCCTGAGTCATTCCCAGGAACATGGATCAAGCACTTTGACCTGAGCAAGATTAGCTTCTTGAGACTGCAGGAGGTAGTCATCAACAACTGCAGCCAGTGCGTCTCTCAGTCCCTGCTTCTGCATTTGCAGATTATCCTTTTAGCGACGCTTTTGGTATATGAAGCAACAGTACATTCCTTAATTCAGTCCTACTTAGCCATGCAGGCTGAGTTATCCATGTAAATGTGATCTATTCTCAGAGACTCTTCATCAGCAAATGGGAAGTGTTTGATGCTTTTTTAGTTACGAGGAAGGTGTGTGATTTAGAACATCAGAATTTGCGTTTAATCGGTGCTGATTGAAAAAGGAAATGGTCTCAAGTTGTGCCAGGGGAGGTTTAGATTGGAAATGAGGAAAAAGTTCTTCACCAAAAGAGTTATCTAGCACTGGAACAGGCTGGCCACTTAGGTAGTTGAGTCGCTATGCATGGAAATAAGTAAAATATGCAGATGTGGCACTTAAAGAAAAGGTTTAGTGGTGGACTTGGCAGTGATAGGTTGATGGTTAAACTTGATGATCTTAAAGTTTTGGGTTTTTTTATGATTCTGTAAGAAGAAAACCAGCTGAAAATAACTCCTTGTTATTTGGGAAAATACATGTTATTTCTGTCAGGAGAAAGTGTTCTCATTAGAAATATTCTCAAGTGGTTTTGAAAGTATTTATTCTCTTACACATCTGGTCTAAACCATCATTTTGCTGCTTTGTGAAATAGAGTCAGAGACTTTCAAAATTCAGAATCGTTTAGACTTGTAAATAATGCTCATCCTATCAAGTACAAAATAATAAACCATTACTGCTTCACAGTACTGGAAGTAAAAATAATCTTGGCTATGTGTTGCTGACTTAAGTCTTCATTAAAAAAAAAAAATAGAAAAGTAATTAAATACATTTTGGGGAGTTTTTTAAGAGTTGATGTTTGCTGCCTATCTTTATATATCTCAAATGTATGAAAAGAAATTGCTGTTGCTGCTTCCGTGGTACCAGAAATTAAGTTCAAAGCTTATTTACACCACTAACAGTTATTAATTTCATACTGAAGGTGGAACTCTGTATTTTTATCTGTAATGAACTGAGAAGGCTTGTTAACTTCAAAGCATTACTACAGTGACTTATCCCATATGAATGAGAATTTATAGGCACAATACACGTATCCACTATGCTTATACAAGCCATGTAATAATTTTGCACAAAAACAAAATAAACAAGTAATTTTGCTATAATTAACTTCACAGAAAATTGCCACACTCATTCTGTTACTTCAGTCTTCACAGAACTTATTTCCTTTCTAAAGAGATCATAAGTATTGGCAGCCCAAAGAGCACTTGCATGTTGGGTAATCGTAATCTTGGGGTCTGAATGTGAGGTGCTGTGCTAGCTGAGCATTATTCTAGATTTAGGTCTTAATCAGTCCCTTCAACTAGTCTTGAATCTTTGAATTCTTACAACATCCAATTTCTTTGTAAAATTCAAGTATTAATGAGGTAAATAAAATATTTTTGCATTATACAGAACAATTAACTGTGTAAAAACATGAAAGATGTTTTCTGAGATAATATTTCTGCATTCTGATATCTTTAGGATGTATTTTAGGAGCAGAAATTACCTGTTTTATCTCTTCTGTAGTTTATAGAAAAGGTTAGTCTTTGAGACAACATCCTCCAGGAAGTAGTTCTTGCTTAGGGTGTAAGACCTCTTCTTCGGATATGTCCTTGTGTGGCTTTTGCTATTATGTATTTTCTAATCTTTCCATTTCTTTTCCCCCAATACTTACCTGCTTATCACTAATTCCTATCTGAGCACCTTACATTGTATAATGACACTTTAAATCTCATTAGCAAGACACTGGATATTTCTTCAGAATAATTCATTGCATTTTTACTGTGATGACCAGAGGATAAAGTGGTTCTTATTCCAAAATAATTTAACTCATTCTACTTTTCTGGTCATGTCAATTCTGATTTCACATGCCTACTCCTTGAGTTACCTGCATCAATTTAATTTTTGTATGATAAAACACTGTATACTTCTATGCAGGTCTGTACATAGAAAGCAATAAGCTCACATCTTTCAACTGTATCAAATGTATTTCATACCCTTTTTTCTGGTATACTTGCTATTAAACTTCTGTCTCTTTATATGTATTGCCTGTCTGCGTTTCCCATGTCCCTCTGCCCCTTTTCTGTCAATTGACAGAATTTTCAGCTGCAGATGAAGTGTAATACCTCTTCTGTGTTTGTGCTGATGGGTTCATGCACGCATTGCAGACAATTTCTCTGCTATGGTATATAAAATAAACTGTCTGCAGCCACATATTTACTTTCACACATACACAGTACTGCTTCTTTCAAGCAATATGTCTATATATATATGGTGAAAGTTGAGGATCTGACTAAAATATGTCTCTGAAATGAAGACAAGGCTAAAAACCCATTAAACAATGGTGGGCTGAGATCACTGTCAACTCAAAGCTCTCAATAACCTAATCAGGTCACTTACTATACAGCAGTATCTAAGATATTCTAAGTGTCCATGTTATACTTATACATGGAAATTGTCCTATGTTTATAAAATTCAGATAGACATTCATGTAGTCTTTTTAAAATACTGAACTACAGAGGTCGCCTGCATGGAACTGGTCTCCTGGGATTGAAGATGGGTGTCAGATTGAGTAACAGCTGCCTGTCCATCAGAGCAAATTGCACTCATTGCTCTGGGACACTCAGCAAGCTGCTTTTGTTCTACTCACACATGTTACTGTATCTTGTCCTTGCGCCTTGGATATCATCCCTGATCTTTAGCCCTTGATTTAGCCCCAGATTCCTGCTCTTACTCCTAGAGCTCCCACTTGAGTGTAATCTTGCTCTGGGTTTTCTCACTTAGCTCCTTTGCTGGCAATACTCCTATTTCTCATCCTCTAGCATTCCATATTTGTCCAGTTCTTGACTTAAGATGATCTTAACTAGATATCTCATCTACTAAACAAAACAGGAAGTTGAGGAGATACTTTGATGAAATCTCTGTGTAAGTAATTAAACACTTCCTTCAGGTTATTGTAAGCTGTTCTGTCAATTCCTGTTAGTGGTGCCTAATCATTCAGGTTTGTTATAACTTTATGTATTTTGACCTTAAAAAAGTAATCTGTAAGCCCTGAAACACCTAAAAGTGCACTTTTAATTTACAACCAAAAAGAGAATTAAGACTTGCTTATAATCATGTTTTATTGAAGGATCTATAAACCTAAGACAAATACCTTGTAAGTAGTGTGAGATTTTTAGGGATAACAAATGATGGTGACAACACGGTCTGCTACACCAAAAAAAGTGACAGGATTTATAAATCCAAGTAAACAGTTACAGAGAAGTAAGGAAAGGAGTACATACTTTGAGTGTCAGCAGAAATAGCCAATGCATTTCAATTTGAATTTTATTCTCATTTAGCAATACATTTAAGTAAAGATGTGGCTCTGTGTTGTTTTAAAATGCATATGTGTCAATGTTAAAAACAGTTTATAACATATGAGAGGATGAAGAAAAAGACAACAAAGAAATGCTCAGTGACGAGGTAAATCAATATGCCCTCAAGTGGTAACAATCAGATATTTAGGGGTACTACATCACTTCCTGTGTATCTGTCCTTTTTTATTTCCTTTTTCACGTGTTAGGCAAAATCCTGTATAAGTTGGAAGCAAGAATACTCAACTGTAGAATCACTTTCTAATTTCAAACATCACTGTGGCTGCTTTTGATATCAATTTAATTCATGGCATTCTTCAGTATTACCAATGAAGGTAATAACACAGAGCATTGCAAAGCCTAGCAGCGTACAGTATTATCCTCAGAAACATATCTCTCTGAAGATTCTGATTCTTTAAATTTATCTGTGAGATTAGGGTCTCATGGGCACTACCACACTAACTTCTAATCTGTAGGACTGACATGTGAGATCATATATAAACCAAGAGGAAATATAAAACCTAACTCACCTTAGTTTAGGGTCTGCTTTTGCGTTACTACTTCAGTATTTTGATGACTGAGTTTTTGTGTGTGTCTTGATGAGATCTAGCATTTACTCTAGGCTTGTTTTGTGTAACAGCATGCTGTATTACTAATTGTTATTCTTGGTGGGTTTTTCACTTCCTATTTTTCAGAAGCTGTTTGAATGCCAAATAGTAACAATCATCTGTCAGATAACAGATAGGCATCTGGGATTGTAACTTAAGTGTAGCTGTAGTACATGCCCCTAAATACTAATTAAACCACACTGACTCCGAGGTCATCATCTGAGTGATTATACTAGATTTAAATTGTGAACAGATCTTTTCAATATATTTTTTTTTTCATTCCTGATTTTTATCTTGCACAGAAAATAACTAAGTAGCTCTTATTCAAAAGAGAATTTTTGTCTCAAAATTCTTACAACACGAACAAAGCCTTTTGAAAAAATTTGATCTTCCACCATTGGAATGGTATTTGAAATCGTTCTTGTGTTATTTTGCAAAGTCTTTCATTAGTTTTATGAGGATTTTTATAATAAGTGTATGTTAGATCTAACGCAGGAAACAAAGCTATATTTACAGTTCCCAGAACTTCGCATTGTAACAATTTTCATTCAGTTGCTAGGAGCTTAGCCAAACTTTTAAAGTATTTGGGCTGAAATGTGTTGTATTAGGATATGGACTTTAATTATGTGAGAGCAAACTATGCTTCTGCACCTCTTTCCCTGCCTGCCTCATTCAGGTCACAAGATGGATAATACTGATTTAAGAGACAGTTTGCAAATATGTAATTTAAAGATGTACTTCATTTGGTTTGTGGCCCTCTGGCTCATTGCAGCATTCAAATCTTGCTCTGAATATGACACTGCTGTTTTTCTCGTAAGACTGATGGGTCCATCAAAACTACAAATGTTATTGTCTACATTTTATAATACTCTTGTGGAATGAGTGTTTGCTATTATTTCTGTTTTACAGAGTGCTATGGCACAGTAATATATCCTCAAAGCACAGACCAGGTTGAATGACTAATGTGAAATACTCATTACCTAATTTCTCAAAGAACACAATTTTTAATAGTTGTCCAGAGCTGGAGTTTTTAATACTAGCAAGTCAATTCACTTAACTTGTACCTATGAATTCTTAAAAACTTCTGCATACCTAAGCCTTTGTGTGCCAGACTGTGTGCTCAGAATACACAGCAGTTTTGACTGCAGTGACAGGAAGCAGTGGCAAAAGTTAAAGAAATTCAGTTCTCTGCTCTACTTTCTTTAGCGTAAGACCTAGACCTTTTTCATTTCTGTAGCAAAAGAAAGTGGGATTACAAACATCAAGGTCATTCTCTACACAGCTGGCTTTCATCCTCGGAATCTCATCTTTCTGTTCACTTCAGTGACAAGATTTTTCTTTTTAAAATATAAAGTGCTGACTCTTGATATTTTGCAGATAAGTAGGAGTTGGCAAGATATGTTTAATTTTCAATCTTATGCCCCGTAGAAGAAGCCATTTTATTTAAGTAATGTGGAAATCTTTCTCATAATCTTTTTTCTGGAGTTCAGCATAAAACCCCCATAGGCATTTTTACTCCTGTCACTTGCAAAATGCTCATGCTTGAGATCTACATGAAGAGCAGGCCATACAATTTTTAAGGTTATGTCAGTATTTCAGGTCCACACTGAGATACACTGGATTGACCTAATGACCTAATTCCAGAGTTCTTATCTGGTGATAATCTTCAACACATCCTTACTAAAAAGTGATTTGATGATAGAAGCTGGAAATTTCTGAGTAAATTGACTTTTTTTTCCCTATTCTCATGAAAGCAGCCTACTTTGGAAAACTTTGAAATACAGAGCCAAGAGCTTCTTTTACAAGGTGGAAAAGTGGACAGGTAACACGTTCTGGGGCTGAAAATCTGGATATGAGGGACTCTGCTGCTGAGACTGTTTAACCACCCATGACCATGAGGTCCTGCCCTAATGTGGCAAAGGACAGCTCTCCCAACTGTGCTGCTGAAATGTATACTATACTGACATAGGCATACTGACTTGGGAAGCAGTTTTCTTCTGGAGAGTTATTTTTAACCTGGATCAGTTCATGACATAGTTTATAGCAGAATTTCACAAGCATTTACAGTGCTTCAAAGGAAAGGCAGGAACTTCTTAAGCCAGCTTTTCTCAGAAGTCCATTGAATGTGGAATTACGAGTTAAGCATTGCAATATGACACCCAATTAACATCCTAAATCCTGTCTATTTGTGTGGTTAGTTACAAATACTGTCAGTTCAGGTCAGGATTAACATATTGTCTTCTCCAAACCCACTTAGATGCAATCTGTTTTTATTGCAGAAAAACTGAGCTATCTTGCTCAGCTTTTATGTATAAAATGGAAAAGGATGGAGATCAGACATTGAATAAATCCACAGGCAGAATGCTACTGCTGCTGTTGCTTGGTTTGTTTTTCTGAACAGAACAGTACATTAAGGGACATAAAACCAGATACACAAGATAGTATAGTAACCTAAATTAAGCTTCAGGGAAATGAGTATCAAGAACAAAATGAATAGTTTTTTTGCCTTGTCATTGGGACAATATGAATATGTGATCAGCTGTGATCCAACTGAAAGGAAATCTGATCCATGAGATAAAAATTAGAAAATCAGTGTATTTTGGTTTTTAGAAATCTTCATAATATACCTAATTCATTTTTTAATGGCCCACAAGACTCAGTAATAAGGCTGCACCTTACACTTCATTATGAACTACAATGTAGGGAGGCGTGATTATGAACAGAATATTAGGTTCTTTTAAGTAAACTGAGCCCTTTCTCCTTAGAACCTGGCATTTCTATATTGATAGGTGGGCACAGTGGATGGATGAAAAGACTTCAGTTACCTTTTATTTTAGGAAATAATAAATTCTTTTGGTAAATCTGAATGGCTAATTTGTTTTGTTCATTTGTATCTCATATGGCTTTTGCCATCTTCTCTGCTTGATTAATGCATCTCTAGGTCACTGGGGAAAGGGACTACAAGTAAGTACAAAGGTTGTTCTAAACATTAAGTATCAGTAGGAAGCAAAGATTGGAGATCCTTCATGTGTTAGGCAGAATAAACAGTTTTCTTTTATTCTTTAGATGGCAGTGTGGAAAGATGGCTGATTGTAAAATTACAGGAAACAGATAAGTTATATTCCCATCCTAACAGAAGTTATAACAGTATGGAAACTATAGAGTAAAATACAGTTGCTCCCTGGATGCAATTGGTTGGCATGCTCAAGATCTACTCCACAATGATTCCCCACTCCCACAGAGTGCAACCATAGCATCTGCTAAAGGGGATGAAGTGGAGGGTGGAGCAGAGTGGGGGCACTGTGGCCAGGACTGTTGAAGTCTTTGCTGGGAAGGGAACTCAATGATACTTTGCAGCTGAGAAGGCACATAGCACCTGTCAGCCAGGAGAGAGAAGGGAGATGTCCTGCGCTGCTGAGCCAACAGCTGTGGTGAAATCCCTCTCCTTACATGAATTTGGTCATTACAGCCTAATTGTAATATCAACACACATCCACCCCAAAGTGCTCCCAAGGTACAACCACCCCTCTCCGGGAATGTGTTCTATATTTTTTTTCAAAGCGAAGTGAGAGAATTTTACACCAATCAGTAAAAAAAAGGCTAAATGGCTAAAGTCACTCAAGCACCATCTAAACAACAAGAAATTGTATCAAAGTAAGCCGAGAATGGGGGAAAAGGGAAAACTCCATCATAACTCTTGGCATCAGTCAACAGGCTGAATCTGTTTTCTCACCGCTAGGGATGCCTACTGGGTAAGAACCATGCTCTATATTTGCTATTAAAACTTGTCTGTATATTTCTTTGAATATGTTTTTTCAGTCAGATATTATCACTGAAAATCCTGGGACCTTAACCTGTCACAATTTTTATTAATGAAGAGTGTTATTCTTCAGCTGCTAGTGTGAGTCCTTCACAGGCACTGGAAGTTGCTGGCAGGGGGTAACATATTCAAATAAAGAGGAACACTCACTAAGGGGTCATAAAGTAGAAGGACCTGCTGAAGGGTTTCCCTGAATAAGTCAGTTGAGCTACCCTGCAATTCAGCAGGACTGCTCAGTGAAGGGTCTCCCAAACGGAACACTGACAGACTGGCTGGGCACAAGGATCACAGCTTTCCTGGGGTGCTGACAGACGAATACAAAGAGTGGAGTAAAGGAAAGGGTAAAGGAAATCTCCCCTTTTCATGTGACATAGTGCTATAATCTGTAGTTTATTGCAGCTAAATAGAGATGATGATACTAAATAATAAGTCAGCAAATCATACTGAACTGCACCCTGAAGCAACTGTTTTACTAACAATGTACTTTAAACTATGATTCAGAATTTTTGCTATTTTTCAATTTTATGCAACTGCTTAGTTTTGTAAAACTTCATGGTTTTGTTTCATGTTCATACCTAGTCAGTTTTTGTATGAATATAACCATACCCTTCATAAATCATAGAATAGTTCAGGTTAAAAGGGACCTCTAGTTTTAACCCCCCTCTATATATATATATATGTAGGTTAGAAACATTAAAGTAAGCTTCCTTGCACGTTTAGATAAACCCATTACTGAAGGTGAAAGAGAGGGAGAAGCTAATTACTCTTTCTTGGTAACAACTTTCATGAGACTGCCTGAAGACTCTAATCAAATGAAGAGATTTTGTCCTGCTGAGCAGCTGTCAGTAAGAAGGTTCTAAACTAATATTAAATGCCTTTCAGCAAAATATTGTCTGCATCTGAATAAGAATTTTTTTTCTGTACAATATTGTAATAAGAAGTATTTCTTTAGAAGTAATCCTTCAGCCGTGTTTGGAATTATTCAGTAGATTCCCAAAAGGAAAAAGAAATAATTTAGACAATATAGAGTTGCAAGGTGACACACAATTATAGACCTGCAGCGGTGTCAGCCAGTTAGATATTAATTTTTGTTAACTTCCTGGAGCTTGCTTTAATGCTCAGGAAAGAAGACTGCAAAATTGAAAACATGTAACTGGTTGCAAAACTACTTTTATAACCCAAGGAAAAATAACTCTATCCTGGAAGATAAAAATCCCAAATGTCTGAGATACATAATAAATAAAATACAACTCTTCTTTTTTCCAATGAAGCATGCACATTAATTCTGTGTGTATTCTTCACCAGCCATTGGAAGTAAGTGTGGTAGAATTTTCTTACTATAATCGATGTCACTTATCTACATCTCTATGGCAGTACTATTGCAGGCTTACTAAAAGCTTTTTGAGGAACTGCTGACAGATACAGATTGTTCTGATGAACCTATCCTGGCAACACAGAGAAAAACACACCTCAAGGAGGTTCAATTCACTGAACCACTAGAATTTATTTCAAAAATTGCAGTTTTCCGTGCTAACTCCTATATTTCTAAAGAGAACCATAAATAGGAACAAAGGGAAGAAATCCAGGATATGTGTTTTACTTTTAGTACTTTATCTCCACTGCCTGATGACCTAAAGTAGTCATCAAATGCACCTGAAGAAGTCTAAGCCAATAGACCATCAGGTACCCGTAGTGTATAAAGTATTTGGAAAGGAGATATAAGGTCTATCATCATGTGACCAAATAGCTATATTTGTACTTGAAATTACTGTGGTTATTTTTCTTTTAAAGAACAACCATATTAAAGTATTTTAAACATTTTCTTGATCTTACACAAGCACTCACTAAGGCTTTTTTTTTTGTTTTTGGCTTAAATAGTGAAATATGTGTCTTCATAGCATCTCGGAAATTCGTTGCAAGATCCACTGGCATTCACAGTGTCTTAAAAAATGCAGTATGAACATTAAATTCAATGACAGCACAATTGAAAGTGAAGTTGCTGTAGTGGTACCTTGGTATTGCTCAAGAGCTGACATAAAAATTGAGTTAAAGACACCTATGTTAGACAAGAAGCTTTCGTAATGAGGCTGCAAAAATTCTGAATTCTCAGAAATTGCAGCAAAATGCACAGAACATTATATGATGTAGCTTTCACTAGCAGCAAGTAGTTTCTTAACTGTGGCTAGCTCAATGACATGAAATGTATTACAGTTCTCTGTGGGATCCTGTGTGTGCTATTGTCTGTGGCTTCATCCTCTCCAAGATAAGACATAAGAAAGGGAAAAATCTCAGCTCCTAACCTGGAAGGAAAAAGACTCGGAAATTGTCTACATGCAATATACCTCTCAAGAGTTAATAAACAATGTAACTAGTGCATAGATTTCCAGCTGGAAAAAAGTGTCAACTGTTAGAAGATGTGAGGAGTGATGATACTAGAATAAATATTCATATTATTGGGGGAGAGATAATGGCTACAGAATGTGTAAAATGTGCAAAATAAATACAAAAATATCTCAAAATATTTTTCACAAAAAAAAACCACTAACAATTTTTTTCCTTTTTCCTCCTGTGTTTTTTTTCTCCCCTCTCATTAAAATGTATTCTAATTATGGTATTTTTCCACTATTCTGAATCAGTATTGTCCTTCAAATGCTTTTTCATTCTAAACTACTTTTCCCACTGCACCATTCCCGTTTTGTAAATAACAGTGGCACTAACACAAAGATCAAAAGACACTGTTTAGAGAATGAAACTAGCAATTCTATGAGTAAATGTGAGATCATTCCTGGAAAGGAAGACATGGCTAAGTTGTTGTAGTATCCACTAGTGAAAATGGAGCAAAATTTTTAAAAATTATTTTTCCTTTATACATTTTTAAAGAGTTGTTCCCCAAAGAGATGAAGTCTGAATAGTTTCTTTAAAATCCACTGGAACTATTAATTCTAGCAATCATTGAATTTTGAATCAGACCATTGTTAGTATTAATAGTATTATGCTTTTGAGTTCAGATTAAATAAACCATCAAGGGGTGAGTCAGTGTAAAATTCATCCCTCTGCAGAAGGGGTTTTGTGAGTTTATGTGTCATTTTGATATTGTTTCAGTTCTAATTTTTAGTGCTACAGTCCTGAGCAGTAATTTGATGTGTGTTGCTGGGTGACTGTGTGCAGCTGGGCAAATATTTTACCTCTCTTAAATTTGTAAAGGAGGTCTGAAACACTACTGCCTTTCAACAATGGCAGGTCTCGTATTCACTGCCTGTCTCTCAATACCTGGTGTTTACCTTTAAGTCCCAGCTGCTAAATGAGGGTTTTCAAAAAATTGTTGGGTCCTTCAGACTGCAGGAAATCGGAAGACATGAGCAAATGTATGCCAAGTCTCAAAAGTCTGTAATAAAATCAGAAAAACAAATGAAAAGGATTTAGGTTCTTGGCATGTGATGGGAATCTCTAGAAATGATTGGAGGTTGGTAACTGGAAAATTCTGGGGCTCTGGAAGAGGTGTGTGAAAGTGTAAAATGTGCACTTTCATTTTCTATATTTCCCTTTTCCTCTTCTCCTTCCCAGTAAAACTTCAGCAATTTTAGAGTCACCCTGCAATGATGTAGCAATTAAATAAATGATTGCCATATTGTTTCAAGCAGTGCTTGGAATACTTGGAAAAACTAAGTACAAGAAACATACAAAAAAAAGCATCTACTTTTGCTACTATGGTATTCCTTACTTTGATTAAGAGGAGAAAAATAGGATCTTCTTGTTTGGTCATTTTAGCAGGTCAGTAATTGAGATTGTACTGTCTTTTCTTGGTAGGCTTAGTTGGTCCTGAAGACAACCCCCAATATTTATACAGATTTAAAAATTTAGTTGTTTCATACTGTTTGCTTTTGATGAATTTTTGGCAAAGGAACTTTACAGCAGTGTTCATAGAATAATATAATTTTTAGTTCATACTTGAGATGAGGGTATTTGGAGAACTCTGGTTATAAAAATAATGTTCAGGCAAACACTGAATAAAGTCTAGTACATGGCTTAATTAGTTTCACAGACTAAATTTTGAATAATAAACATTCACAATGGGATTGAGCTACAAAAGAGGAACTGTTTGCTGAAATTATTCAGCAAACAGTTGTAATGAATAATAAATATGAGAAAATTGTGATCCACTCATAGAAATTCCATTAGTAAGTAAAAAAGGCAAAAAAATCTGAAGTAAATTATGAATGGTAAGTAAATTATTAATAATTTCCACTAATTTACTGTTGAGATCATGTGCTGACTTTAAATCAGTGTAGGTATGTGTTTTCTTCTCATTGGTTTTGTGTTATTTTAAGATGACAGGTTCCAAGTTCAAAATGCAGATACCGCTCACAAGAGTAATGAACTCTAGTAAATCTTAAATCCTAAGCACCATATTGTTCTAAAGGCATTTATCTAAAATAAATGAAAGGGTGTATCTGCCTTCAAACATATAAAAGTGCTGGTGATGTGCTGGACAATTTGTGTATCTGAAGGTAAGCATATCCCCAGGTGTATGCGGGATCCTGGGCTGGATTGCACACAGGCAGCTGGGACAGGCTGGGTAGTCACAGCTCATGTGTGAGAAGAGCATGGCCTGAGTTCTCATTTTTGAAGTACCACCTGAAGAGAGGTGCCGGTTTCTGGTAGTTAACAGCTGCATGTTTCACTGTGCTTAACAAGAGGGGTTTAGAGCTCCCATTTTCACAGAATCTCACAATAGTTGAAGCTGGAAGGGGTCTCTGGAGGTCAGCTGGTCCAACCTCAGGGCCACCTAGAGCTCTTTGCACTGACCACATCCAGACTGGTTTGGCTATTTCCAAGGATAGAAGGCCTATTTTCAGTGCAGTTGGGCTTTCATGCCAAAGAGGTGAATGCTGCTGCTGGATGACTATCCTTCTTGGATCCCTAACAATCATAAGTGGTTATATCCTACTTACATGCTACAGAGTGAATATGTTGATATTTATTGGTTGAAGATCATTCAAGGGAAAATGCAACTTCAGTACTATAGGAAGTTTCTTTAGGCTTTCTTGGCTTTTAATTAGTTACCTGTAAATGGAATGAGTACACACCTGTGATGCAATGATTTCTCATTATTTATAAATTTTTTTGGAGAAATCATTCTAAAAATTAGGAACATATATATATATATTAATATTTATTACACTAAAACACACTTTTAAGCAGAACAGTAGAAGAATTATTCCATTACTTGAGTCACGCTGCATGTAAGTAAATAAAAAAGATGTTTTTTCCCATGGCAACATTTATCAGTAAAAACTATTTCTAAGATGTCTTCCTGAATTAACTCTTCAGGAATTGGAGTTGTACAAAAATGAATAAATAGTAAAATAACATTCCTTGGGAAATTCATAGGACTTATAGTTTGTGAATCCATAAATTCATCTGTGATTATCAATAACTGGTAGATTTCTGTGCTTTTCTCACATTTTTATATGCAATAAAGCCAGTATGCGGTTTTGAGACAGTATTTCTTCCCACATGGTACAATGAGACATGCTGGTTTTGTAACTGACTGTATTACTTTCAGATCCCAATTTGTATACTATTGAGAGTAAAATGTATTATTAACCATACATCTATATTACACTCTTAGAGAGAATGATGAATGATGAAATTTACCACATGTCCTTTTTCTCAAATTCCAGAAGCATTTATTGCATTCCAGTCCCTGAAAAGCTTTTTGGAAAGGTTTACTTTCTTATGTTTATTTTTATCTTCCTATTTTTAAGATAGTTTCAATTTCTAGATTAATGTGTTCTGCGTCTAAGCTTTGTATTTCATGTTTCTACAGTGTTTAAGAAGGAAATAGCAGTATAACTTGAGATCTTACTGTGCATTCTTACTGCTGTTATGCCTGTGAATGTTATGCCAGGGCTGGATGAATTTGGTGTTTAATAGGAAGGACACATGTTGTTATTAGTGAACTAGAATTCTATCCCTGAAAAAACTGTCCCATTGCTTTTCATTTCTGGCAATAGACTGTGATCAAAATTCCTTTCTTCTAATGGCAAATCTTGTGCACAAAAACCTAGTTCACAATGTTAATTACAAGACTAGATTCTGAAATATACATAGAATGAGTGACCAGGCAACTGTAAACACTTTGCTTTTAAACATGTATGACCAGAAAAAGAAAAAGGCTTAAATTTAATATATTCCTGGATGCACTCCACTGTTAGGAGCATGAGAAACAATCAAACAGTCATCTCTTTTGACTGCAACAAAGAATGAGATAAAAGCTTTTCAATTCTGGGTAGCAGAAACTGATGTCTAGAGTGCCTGGTGAGTTTTCTCTTCTTATCTGCTAATTCCCAAGTGCTGATCTTTTCACTGTTGAACTATAAAATTCTTAGAACAGAAAGAAGATGGATGAATTTAACACCAATTTTGCCTCAGTCCACAACGATATCTGATGGTGTTTTTTCAGAAAATCTTAAGATAACATCTTAAATTTCTTGGCAGTTAGAGAACTGTTTCTGTTATTCTTTGAGACAGTCATCCTTGCTTCTGAATAAATGGAACAGTTTACCCACCTTTGCAGATAATAGTAAGCATTGATTAAGACCAGCAGTAACACAGTTTCTCATACAGAAGACCAAAATGCCAAGTTATATTGAATTGTAAGGTTATAGCAAAACTCTTACCTTCAGATATCAGTAATTACCTTTGTTTCTGTTATTATGTTTCTATACACAAGACCCTAATAGCACTTACTTGACAAGTGAAATGGTGATGCTGCTCCCAGTTATTTAGCCAATGAAACTGTAATAATGTATGACAATTTTAAGTCTGGAAAAGGTTTCCAGTGGCCTAATTCATATTAAATCTAGCCTGATGGATGATGTCAGAAATCAACTAAGAGCTTCTTTGATTTTTGGAAATATTACCCTATTATAATAAATATTGAGTATTTTTAATTGTCATGACATTTAAGTTATTCAGTCTTATGCTTGATACATTGTGTGAAGAGATGGTAAATGGAACACCTGCATGTTTCAGACTGAGCTAATTTCTATGTTTTAGCCTTCAGCAAGTTGCTGGCTAAGTGAGTAAATGTGCTGACAGAAAACGAGGTGAACTTCTTTGTGAGAAGCTGGTTCTCTCAGCTTCCACTGAAGATCTGCTTTTGAATTCTGCTATAATTTTATTGGAATTATTCTGTTCTCTACATAATGGTTTGATTTTGACAAATTGCCAGATTCTCATTAAAACCCCCCAATTTCTTGTGCTCTTTCTCTATGCTTTCTTTGATGCAGTTCTGAAGGACAGCATGATCTAGAGATAGTGCTGCTTTCCACTACCTCTGCTGTAAGCAGGAGTAAATATTTAGGTGGTAGTTCTTTTCATCAGTGCACACCTGCTAAGACTTTTTCTTTTTAAACAGTTCTCAGAAATACATATTTTGAATATACACTGAAAAGTATAAAATTTCTAGCCATAAAAGGTGTCAATCTGATGAATAATATATGGGATATATTTGACATGTTTTCAAGGTTCCATTAAAAGGAGAAATGCTGGACTTCATGGCATATTATGTTTAATGTTATGACTATGTGCTTATATACTTGATCTGGTAATTTAATAACATATCTAATATAAGTTCTTGGGAACATTTTTCATCCTAACATAATCAATTTTTAGTCTAGCTCTTCATGTTCATGAATGACTGCGTTAGATTCCTGCTGTCAGACTGTGAGAACAGCCAGGGAAGGAATTGTCTCGACACTAGCCTTTAATTCTGAACCATGTACAAAGGATGAGGGTTTAGTTATCTTTTGCAAATAGTTTTGTAATGCAGACCTGATCTCAAAAGGTTACTGTTATAAGTTTCTTGCTCTTGCATCTCTCTGCTTTAATTTAAGGCATTTCCTTTGGGATGCAGCAGTCAGCTTTTCTCATTTGATATTTACTTTATTTCCACTGTGATTTAAACCTGCCTACATGTCAATTTTCTTACCTCTTTAGAAAATTCAGTGATTGCCTTTTCCCTTTCACTAAAATGTCTTGTTTCTCTTGTATAAGTTGCCATGTTTCTAGTGAACTTCTTGGAAGTTTCATTGCTTCTTCAGTCCTTAAAAATCTCTTCAAAGTTTGAATGCAGGACTGACTTGTCACAGTTCTTATGTGCTGAGAGATTAATCAACACTGAAGTGATATTTACTGTAAACTCCCAGATTTCTTTTTAATGCATATCTGGGGAATATTAAATAAAGGAGAGTCATAAGAGTTGCAGTAAATAATATGGAAGCAGTAAAATAACTAAAAATGAAATACAGGCTTTTGTGTCAGAAGGTTAAGCTACAGTATTATCCATTCAGCTTGCTTTAAGAGAGAATGAGCTGTTCTCAGATTCCAAGGAATCAGTTGAAATAATAATGTTATTAATCAAAAGATATCTGTATATTCTACTTTCTTAACATGGCTACATACACTGGTTGTGGTTTAAAATGGATTTTGTTGTTACTGTCAGTGTTGGTGCATTGCAGTTGCTGAGTTACTCTATCTAGCAGTTGGCTTATGAAGCTTTTTTTTTTTGTCTTACTTTGCTTAAGTTGTTTAATTTGCATTCTTTTTAAACATTTCACAGCAATTCTCTGTGAGCTTCCGCCCCTCTTGCAGTTTTTGCCTCCCTTACATACAGGTCCTTGACTTATTTATTATTGGTTAAATAATTAAAACTGCCTGTACCAAAATGCTTCATTGTTGCAAACTGCTACATGTCATCGTGATGGATTGCCAAAAAAATGCTTTCAATCGTGTAGTAATAATTTTAAAAATTACAAATGGGCATTAAATGAATAGCTAGCAAAGTTAAAAGATTGTACAGTCAAAGGTCAGAATAATTGTGGTGCTGTGAGTACTTTTCAAAAGGTTAACTCATCCATTTTAACTTCAGTGGCATTTTGGTGGCCTTTTAGAGAAGCAAGCAGGTCTGTACCAGTGCAAGATTAAAACATGCTTGACTTGGATTTTAGAATACTTTTCTAATCATGAAGAAGATCATGAAGAAATTTTTATATTCAGATTTCTGTCTAATTTAACAGAAATGTACCTATATATTTCTGAAATTAATTTAACTTTCTTGGCAAGCTTTTTGTGGAAAAGGGAGAAATTATAATTTTCATAATTGCAACTTGAGATTTATTTTCCTCTCAAGGTCAGGCCTTCTGTTCTTTAGGAAACAGATTTTGGTCTAACAGATGCTAAATCTTGTAATTATGATAAAAATCATTAATTGATTGCTCAACAGGTGCTCCTGATCCTTAAGGAAGCTATTGAGACACATTTTTTAAAATAAAGCAACATGAATAGGTAATCTCAAGCTGACTCATTAAAAATGTTTGTAGATGCTTCTGTTTTGGCATCAATTAAATTATAAGCAAATTATCATATTAAGCAATATATGCATTCTATGAGATCTTAAAAGTGTACATATGTATCTGTTTATAATGAACAAATGAAGCAACAGGACCAAGAAAAGTAAGCCCTTTAAAATATATATGTTCTCCTTTACAGTAGAGCAAATGAATTAGGTTTCTACAAACACACAAGTCCTGGTCTGGACTATAGGCAGGCACAAAGAATCTTTATTGTTAAGATAGAAATAATTATAGCAGTTATGTTGACACTTTTCCTTACTGGGCATATCTTGTTAAAAAGGAACAAGTACAGCACCCAGCTGCAGATTTCAATTAGGCCTGAAGGAGAACTAGAGAGTTTTCTGAGGTCACAGAATTTCTTGTAATCTTGCTATTGTTTTGGATGATATTTAAAGACCTTTCTAAATTTTCTTTCTGTGCTGTCCTCATTACTTGTGTAATTCTACTTCTGGTCTGCATTGATGTTGCTGATATTGCAAGCATTGGAATGGATTAGCACTGATTACACATTGAATTCAGTATGCATGTCACAATATCAGTGGCAAATAAATTTCAGTGCTTGCTGAGACATTTTAATTATAATTTTGTGTATCATCAAGAACATCTTTGTTTTTGCTCCTGTTTTTCCTAGCTGGTATTATCTCTGCCTCATGTATCACTAGAGACACAAAACTGGAATAGTTTTTCCTGGAAAAATTTTACACTTACCTATTCTTAAGGCATTTATTGAAAGACTGTTCTTATTCCTTGGATGAATGCTCTATCCACACTGCATGGCAGCAAAAGGTAGTGAGTGCAGCCTGTGTAAATCTGCTGTTGGCACTCTCTGATCTCATTTGTCCCCCTCCCTGGCCTGACAATGGATGAAGTTACAGACCATTGGGAGGCTGAGAGTGGTATTAGCTCTTCTGTGTGTCTGATGACTTCCCCCCATATCTAGCTAGGATTTTAGGGATTTGAGTTTGCCTGGGTTGTTTACTGTAAGTGGAAATGTATCTCAGTCTCTTGGTGCAAGACTAAGACTCTTGTGTTTGTTGTAGAATATGTGGATGTAGCTTGCTGTGGCAATTGCTTAATTGGAAAATCAGCTCTTAAGAAATGATATAGACCAAAGATTTGGTCAGTTTTTATATCTGATACACTTAATGCAGTAAATTTGAATTGTAGATGACAAATAAATACATCTTTTGTTTTGCTGTGAGCTAAAAAAAGCAATGAAATAGTTGAAAACTAAAACTATATAAAAAATAAATTTTCACATCTCTAAGTGGACATCTGAAGGAGAGAACATGTTTAGATTAAGTGCTTTTATTTCCAAGAAAATAGAAAATTATAACTTTTGATATAGGACTGGTATTTGTTAGAGAGGGCATTTAGGCATGACAGACTGGATTTTAAAAATACTTGCATCCCTCCTTTAGAATTTTGCTTTTAAATAATGGCACAGTCACAAAGGGCAGAAGGTGGAGGATGACTCTGATCTGGGAACTGGAATATGGTGTGGTCATGAAGTTACCCCTTCCAAGTGAAATGAGTATTAACAGACAGAAGGAGAGATACTGATTTAAAATAGCCATTACCATAGTAGCTAAGGTGATGTCTGGAAGGGGAGGAGATGAGGTCAAATAAAAGTAATGGAGAGAAGTGAAAATATTGTTCCAACAGTTTGTCTGACATCCAACTAGGGAGTTGCCCCATTCAAAGATCTATAGATGTTTGTTCTGGGGAAGCTTTGGGTAAGGGGGTTGACAGTCATGAAGCTGACATATCAGCAGTTCTGATTTACTTGCAAAAACAATTAGATGATTTTTATCTTACAGTCCAGGTGTGGACACAGAGTTAGAATGAAGTTTCTAATTTGTCTGAAACTTCTTGCTCAGCTTTACTGAGGATCACTGAGCAACACACCTGTGTTTTTCATAGTTTGTCAGTATAGATCCTTTCAAAATTTTCTTTACCTTAATGTGATTTTTTTTTTACATTCTTTTAACAAATAATGCCAAGTTTCTTCTTTCTGAATGTAAAACACTTTATCCGTGTTAATAATGTATTTTAGCCTGGACTTCCTAGTTAAATCTGTTTCTTGAAAGACTACTAGCATTAAATCTTATTAGAGCATATTGTAAAAATAGACATTAGTGAAATTAGATGGTGTTTTGAATGTGTTACATATTTTCAGAAATCCTAGTTGGCCTAAAAGCATACGTTCTGCTACTGATTAATTACAGTCATGGAACTACAGTAGCTGTCATGGAGACAGTATTTAGTCTTGAAGAATCATCAGCTTTCAGGACCTAAAATCTTCCTGTCTGTAAATATTACGCTGAAATTTTTAATTTTCCATCTTTCACCTCAAAAGCAAGGTTCTTTATGGTTTTCGAGCCGTTGAAATCTTCTTTACTGTATCTGTTTCCCTCAACATAGAAATAGCCAAAATTCGCTTCTCCTAGTTCTGTTCCCTGCACATGCTTCCAGGCTCTCAGATAAAAGAAAACAGATTTTACAGAAGAACAAGAGGTTATTTTATGCATCTGAAGAAATGCACTTTAGTATAAAAGTTGGAAAATTCAGCATAGCACTCGAGAGGTGGGTTAGGCCAATTATTCAATGGATAGACAGTCTAAGTGACAGAATGGGTTTTCTGTGACCATGTGGCTCTGTTAAATTGAATGTTTGGAATATAGCTTCAAATAACTGTGTACATGCTGCAGGCTAATTTAGAACAACATATAAAAAGTTTTACATTTTAATGCAGCATTCCAGGCAGTGAGCAAATGGAGATGATCTATAGAGACAAATTATTTCCTCAGCTCTCAATTCTTAACTTGGAAGTCCAGTTAGAAAAGCCAAGATAGCACTACAGTTGCATCCTAGAAAAGGTTTCTTAATGAGATATTCTGCAGGGCCATCCTTTTTCAAACTTTTCTCTGGAGGACCCTGAATGCAAAGGAATTCTAAAATAGCTACTTTCCTTCAGTACAAGGTCTGTCTTACACTGCTGGAGCTTGTAGGAGGCCAAGATGTCATTAATTACTGATTTACTTGTGATCTATGTAGCTTTTTATACGTTAATTGCTACATTTATGTAAATTTTTACTTAGTTCTCAGCAAATTCTATCAGATCCTCCAGCTGACTGTGCTGTTGGATTTTTAGGAGTTGGATTTGTTAATTCTGTCCTTGCAGAGACAAAAAATTAATGGTATTTAAAGGTACAGAACTGCTGTATGATCACCATTTTTGTGTTGGCATCTCTTGCCTCCTTTCTTCTCAGTTAATCAGTTCCCTGCAAGGTACAGTTCACTGGTCCTTCAATTCCTCTGCCCATTTAATCACAAGAAACTCTTATAAAGATGAACAGTCCTTGTGCTGCATTTGCACAAATTACCTGCAGCCACATTAACCGGACAATGTCGGCATTTAGGGGCTCGGCAGAGTTGGTCCCTCTGGGCTGAAGGATGTTTGTGGCTGGTGAGAGACTTTGGAGAGACTCTCACATTGCAGGAAGGTCCAACTGCTGGCAGGAATATGATTCACTTTCAGAAGTGGGGGCAGTTTTTGAAGTTAATTGTGTTTAATTGGATCTGACTGCATTTTCAGATAAACCAAATAATATGTTCATTTAAAAAGTCAAAGAAATTGCATGAGACAAAGTCCTGCATTGTAATTACTGCTGGCATTTAAGTAGAGTAAGGAAATTCAATTCCTGTTTCACAGATAAGTTAGGCATTTTTTTACAGAAAAAAACCTTGGCCATAATGTATATGTAAATTTAACTCATAGCAGAAATAGGAGAGCTTGAAGACATTTCTAGACATAAAAGAAAGCTTATGGGAAACATGAAGACACTATATTAAAAATACTGTAAGAAGATAAGAACAAAAATTAGACAAAGGACAAAATTATTACCTTTTTTTTCAAATACATTGACTTTGGAAAAAAGGAATGTATTGAGATATAATATCTGTGTGTTTAATAATTCATGCAGCCATACATATGAATTACTTTTGCCTTCCCTGGTAAATATGTTTTTATGAACTGTTACCATGCAAGTTAGGGGTGGAACTCCAATCAGCTTTAATAGCACTGAATCAGACCTTAGTTGTACTTCATCATAAATATTTTCCAACTTCAGGCATTAGGATCAGGGATGTATGTTTATATTGAATTATTTCTGTATCATCATAGTCTCAGAACTCAGTTTAGCATTATTGTGAAGCATTTGATAATTATTATTGCGATTTCCTCATTTGAAGCTTTAAGGAACATGTTTTCAAAGGATAAAGTCAGTGGGACTTCCAACACTTGTAGCTGCCTGCCAGTTCCACCCAAGCAGGTCTTCCTGCATGTGATAAATAATGTGTTTTGCACAGCTGAAGGCTTTTGGAAAGGAGGCACTTGTACCTTCCTCTGTCAGTGAAAAAACACTTATCAAAGTTTATGGAAACAGTAAGCCCATGGCAAGTCCTACTGCTGTGGAAAGGAAACAGTAAAACTATGGGAAAAGGCTATAGAAACTTGCACTGGAGTACTTTCAAGAGTCTGTTTTACTATCTAGGTATTCAAGGAAAATACAAATTTAAAATAAGGCTTGAAATGTGTACTCTTGCTGTATACAAGTCTAGCCTTTTCCAGTCTGTTTCCTTGTATTGTTCATACCACCTTCACACAGGGAAATTTCATATTCTGGTCACCATCTAGAACTAGAATAGCTGAATGGGGTCAAAGTGAGTTTGTTTTCTGCAAGCACTCAACAGCACTTAGAGTACCTTATGTCCAGTTTTCTGTATGCTGTATGGTGGTAGGAAATTTTGCAGGGGGACTAGTATTTGCCACAAATGATTTTCTTGCACAGTATTCTCTCTAAAATTTCTCAATAAATGTATGTTACCTCAATACATGCAAAAACTAATATTTGTGTGTGTAACCCTGGCATCATCACTACTTGAAAATGTTTGTAATGGTTGTTTTTTGTCTGTGGCAATCCAGAAGGTGGGGTTTCAGGAAGAGAGGGTATATTTTGTTAAAAGTAACTGATATGGCTGGCTAAAACAGATGTGCTTTTGGGAACATCATATTTTCTAGGTTTGTTGATTTTTTTTCCCCAGCTATGTCAGTTGGTCCAATAAATCTATTCACTCTGCCTTATAACTTTGCCTCACATGTAATGGTTACATCATTTACAACTCAGTGTTTGGTAAGGGAAATCCCAGTGGTGTATGTTAATTTAGGCTAAGGGTAGTGTTTTGACTTTCTGAGCATGCCCTGTGTCATGTTATTAGATTGATAATATTAGGGATATATTAGAAGCTGCTGTGCTAGATATCAAGAGAGAAGTTTCCTAGAGATTAGAATTTAAGTGAAAGCTGACAGGCTGTCATAGCCTATGTGTAAAGCAAAACCCCATAACATCCGTTAATGTAATTCAACTACAGTGATGAGAAAACTGACTTACTTCAAGTTTTTTGTCAGTAATTAGGTTTCAGTGAAGAGTATTGTGAGACTACTCCAAGTAATTACAATTATTTCCTTACGCAGACCTGTAATTTTGTTTTGTGCATGCCGTAGGGATTTCTTTATGGCACCTACCTCAAAGGTACTATTCTTCTGCTCCAGCACAAATTACAGTAAATTTTGCATTTGCAGGTCAGTGCAAGGTAGAGATGGAATTTCTTCTCTATCCACAGGTAATCATCATCCCTTTAAAAATAGCATTGTTGATTTGTACACACCAAGGACATTTCATTGCTAGCTCCCAGTCATGTGGATAGTTAAGGCAATTCATCACCACCATGCTTATGCATTTTTCAAATTAAACAATCTGTTACATTAATTTTCCTGCAGAACAGGAAAAATGACAGATTGTGTTTTCAAACTTCGCAAATTATTCTGAGATCCTGGTGTAGAAGGCATTTATGATCGCAGTGGAAGAAGAAGTTTTTACAAGAAAGCAGAATTTTAAAATGTTGCAGCTAGAGAGTTCTGTTATACTTCTGGAATATAATTAATGAGCTGTTCTTGGACATGTAGGAGCCAAAACAGAAATCAGAGTTATAATTGCAAAACATAAAATAATGTGGGGAAATTTCCCAGAACCTTATAGAGAGGTAGAATTAAATCTTGAATTCTCATTGTTGTTCAATACTTGCTCAATGTGCATTCAAAAATAAAAATATTTTTCTGGCCCTTGTTCAAAAGCCATAGTAACAACAGCCCACCAACTGAAGCCCCTTAATATGAGCATTTATTTTTCTCAGAAATAGTTGCTGATATCTGGTAGAGATTTAAATACCACAATGCCAAAATAGGCTTTGGAATATTCTTCTTCCTTCTTTCCTGTCCTTAGAGTTACCACAATTAGCAGTCAGACCTTAACTAAAATGTTTTGGTGTTTCCCCTTAATTTTCATTACTTATATTAATGTGGTTTCCTGGTTATGGTTTTATTTGTTGCTGCCACATGTGTGGATCCTTTATAGAGATATTGCACAAAAAGGTACATGAAATCCAATACTGGCATGGCCATCTCCACTGAAAGCACTGTTTTCTATAGTGCATGTTTTCAGATTTTTTTGTACAATCCTTACTTCTGCACAGGCATTTTCTACTGAAAAACAATAATTTGTAACTCGGTACCAAAAATAACTATAATTTCCAAGAAGGGTGAAGACCATAGCTCAATGGTTCATTCATTTATCCATCCTGCACAGGAGTTTTGTGACATTCCCTGAAGCTGGAGCATCTGGATTAAATTTTGCCAATATACATAAAGGCACATGCCATTCTCTTCACCTAAAAATTTGTAAAAGCATGTGATTTTCATAGAATGCAGTATTTAAAATTTAGCTCCTTTTTTCTTTTCCTTTGAAAAGATTGACAAAATGTAGCATATGTTTTGCTTGGTTTTTTTCTTATACTTTGTGTTGTAACGTCAGTGAAAAACTGCAGAATAGCTATTGGTGGGTAAAACAGACCCATAGGGAAAAACCTAAACATTTATACCATGAGCATGAAACTGAATTAGTTTACCAGTCCTAATACGTAGGATGTGATCCTTTACTTCTTGTAACTTTCACAGAGGTTTTACCTGCTGCAAACAGCCTGCTCTTCAATGCTTGGATACCTGATTTGAAATATCTGTCCTACTTAAACACTACACCAGATATGCCATGTTACCATGAAATTCTGTTTCATAACGGAGTAAAATTAATTCCTGTAAGAACTCAGATAATTTTTTTAAAGCCAAGCCATCTCAAGAAATGTGTGACCCCATAGTTACAGGAAAAGATGAAAATTATAGTCTATATACACCCGACTTAATATACTTGTTTATTTAGAAGCAGAAGATAATTGAAATGGTTTGAGCATTGTTTTACAAACATGCAGTGGAACTTGCTGCAAAAATCCTCAAGACAATCCTCAAGTTAGCTGATGCATTAATGTATTTTTACTTGGTCCAGCACAGAGTTTCTAATCCAAACCCTGAAGGAGATTGCTCTTCAGCAAGGCTAATTATTTCAGACCAAGCTAAGCATCTTCCACTTTTGGAGCCAGATGAGCTGCTAGCTGAGGTTTCTTTACCTATAGTCTGTGAGGACTGTGCTTGTTGTCCTGGAAAGAATCTTTAGCTGGTCTTAAATCTTGTCACTCAGTCCTGCCTTGAGGAAGACAACACTGGGTTTACTCCACAGGCTTATTTAGTAGTGTCACTAAATTTTTGTTTAATGGCAGGTTTTTGAAAAGTATTGAAGATATTTAAATCTATAAATTCATATTTTAAAAAATGTGAAAGACTATAAAGAAATAAGAGACATGTACATGCAAATATTTTATTTTGTACCTTGTTTCTTCCTTATTTTGGTCCATTAGCAGTATAGCAGTTGCAAATAAAAAAGTATGCCAGCTCTTTAAGCCCTCTTTCTTTAGTCAAAGGCATGAGGTAAGTGTAAGATGACCAATTTTACATACTTTGCTACATCTTATTTAATTTACATGGGCAGTTAGACATATCAGCATGTGAGAAGGCCAGCCTCTTTTAGAACAGTTTCTTAGGAGGGGACACTGTTCATAAATTGTCTGCAGTTGAGGCAGCCATGGGTGAAATGGCCTTTCTTATTAAATGTCACAAGATTTAATGTCACAGTATAATTGGGATGGAGGGATAACTGAGTGAGGCTCAACATGTCTTTCTCTGCTAACACATTATTAATCTACAGGAGTGTTAAAATATGTCTTATAAAGGCCCTATTCTATGGAAAATTGTTGGCTCATAACAAAAAAAAAACCCAATCTATTTTATTGCAGAGCTCATGAACAACAATTACAGACTTCCTTCACTGAGAATTTAATTTGTGAATAAAGTATACAGCAGAATGGGGTACAATAAGGAATTTATGAAACAGCCTTAAATATTTTTTTAAGCAGAATAAACCTACATATATAGCACCCAAACATCATAAAACAGGTAACAACTGAAAACTGATTTATTTGGAAGTCTCAGCATTTAACCCTCATTTGAGAATTTTTTTCAGTAATTTGACTTGATTTAATTTAACAAATAGTTTATTGATATAATGAATTCCTAGAGAGTTATTAGTTAAATACCACTAACCAATTTGCTGATAAAGACTCTTCTGTCTGAATAAAACAGCAGTGCAAAACACTAAAGACACTGTTTTATCTTGAAATTTTAGATTTTTCCATTGTTTTTCAAGTAAAATACAATACCAATAGAGAAACCTTCTGCAGATATCATTATATTTCTGATGGTTACTTTTTGAAATATAAAATTTTTTTTATGGCAAGGGTGATACCATAGAATCATGGATTTAGGTTGGGAAAGACCTCTAAGATATTAAATCCAGCCATTAACCAGCACTGCCAAGTCCACCAATAAACTCTGTCCCAAAGAGCATCTCTTTTGGAGAAGCACTGTCTTACATCATATAGCTTTTGCCACTAACAATCACTTTGAAAGAAAGTTGAAAAAAACCCAAAATTCCTATATCCCTTTGTTACTGTTTCTCATTTGAAAAAAAAATATTGACAAGGAGTTAAAGTACATTTATTTTATTTTCTCTCAGAAAACATTCTTACCAAATAACGAGTTTGCAACGCAAATGCTACATTTCTACACTAAAAGTCAGAAATGTTTCTAACCAGAAATATTTTGTGAAGAAATTTATACTCTAAAGAAAACAAAACTATGACTTTCACTGAAAATTTGAGTGCCACTTTGCTGTAATTCAGAGGGATATGGAATCTGCATTTGTTGAGATTTTCTTTCATGATGGGAATATAGGCAGTTTTTTATAGCCAATAACTTGAAGTACTTAGGAAGCTAAATCTTTACACATGTTCTAAAAAAGCCAGTCCTGTAATTTAAGAGTAGAGACTAATTTTAAGTGAGAAATAAAAGAAGGTTAACCAGGCAATATAATCTGTGTCTTCTTCCCTTCAAAGAAATAAAAGATACAAAGAGTGCCTATACTGATTAATCAAAATTACAGTAAAAATGCTTAGAATTTAATGGAAATTCACTCACTTTCCAGTTATTTTTGCCCATTTAACGATTTCCTCATTAATTATGCATAATTTATCACATTAGCTTAATCTATATTTACACTCTGAGTTTACAAAATGTCTTAGTCATGCAGAATGGCTGAAATAAATAGTAGAGAATGTCAGAGTACTGCCTTTTCTAAAATAGCTGCAGTAGAAAAATATTTAAAAAATAGGTCCATCTGATAGTATTTACAGGAGAGGTTTATCATGAGGAATCCTTCTTACAAAGTAAATGTTTGTCTTAAGGGAAATAAAGGACTTTTCTAAATCTTGCTTCCAAGAGAAAATAATCAGATACCACCAGCCAATGTGATAGCACCTAACACTGTACTTTTTAATACGGTATCAGTTCAAATGTATTCAGGTCTCCAAGGCAGTGGGATGCCAGGCAGAGCATGTAGGTAGAAGAATTCTAGAAGCTAATGTGTTACTCTGTTGAACTGTAGTGCAGCTTCCCCATCTGTCAGTTTTGTATAGGATGAAAGAACTGAATACAGCCAGCCTTAAATGACTAATTTCAAAGTGGTGATTCTGAGTAATGAACATTTAACAGGTACTTTGTCTTTCTTGTTGAACTGCCAGACAGTTGCCCAAAGTTTACACATACTTTGCCTAGGATGCCTATTTCTGCAAAAAGCAGCTGAGGGGAAATCTCCTCTGTAGGACATCTTCCACTGATGTAGTTCACTCTGAAATATTGCATAGTTGAAACTCAGAAGAGTAACTCCCTACAGAAGAACTATATGGCAAACTCAGTTGTTTCCAGATACTCATAAATTACTGTGCAGTTCTCCTCCTGGTATTTGCAGCTCAGCATTAGAGAAGATGAAGAACTTTGCTTCAAAAAAAAAAGGGGAAAATATGAAAAATCAGCTCTTTTATTCCAGCTGGCTAAAAAATCCCTTAAAATTTTTGGACCAGCTTGTGTCCTTGTGAATTCAACTGGAAGAACCTCCATCAAAGTCAAATCCCAATAAATTATAGACAAGGTTCTGGTGGTTTAGTTTGTTTTTATAGTTTTTTTGTTTTTTGTTTGGATTTTCTCTCTCTCTTTTTTTTTTTCTTTTGGTTTTTTTTTAAATTTTTTTGTTGTTGTTGTTGTTTTTTGTTTTTTTTGTTTTTTTGTTTTGTTTTAATCTTGGAACAGTATAAATACTTAATACAAATTCTTTGTACTAAAAAAAGAGAGGAGGAAGAGCTCAAAGTGCATTTTTCATATAGGAAGGAAGAATACGGCAAAGTATCTCAGCAGTAGCTCTTCTGTGAAATAAGGGAGACAAAGTGAGAGTTGTTCTCAAAATTAAATTACTGCTAATTAAGCTCCCTATCTTGAATGAGAAAAAAAGCCTTTTATTTCCCTGGATTCTTATCTCTACTGATAGCCATACAAATCATAATATAAAATCTTCTCTTGTAGAAACAATTTGTAACTGACATAGGCATATCAGGTAAACTTAACAAAGCTGACAGAAAATTCTGGCAAAAATTATTTCTTGGAAATTGCTCTAGTTCTGTATCTGAAAAACCATCTGTAACTTCTTTTGTTTGGGATGGGTTTTTTCCTTTAGTTTGTATGATGGCATAGTGCAGTTACATGCAGAATTATAAAGGCTTTAAGTGGCCATCACCAGCTTCAAAAATTTAAAGTACCTCTTAGAAGTCATTCTCAATATTACTTCGGCAACCAGATGTGAAAAGTGGGAATAGCATGCCTTAGAAAGCTTATTAAAAGAGAATTTGCGTTTTGCATGAATTAATCCCAGTTTTTCTCAAAACATCATATTTGCTTAGAACTAAAAAAATCTGCAACATTTCTGGATCTCCTGGGGCAACCTGTCAGAAGTCCAGACATGGACTATCAATGTGGCTTCCATTCAGTGAAAATTCATAAAATCGAAAACACTTCAGGAAAATACTTCTGGTTTAATGAAAACATCTTGAAAAAATCTGTTTGCTGGAGTATTTCCAAACAGTTCTGTTTATCGTGGTTTCCATGATATCTGGGCATAATTTGCTTAATGCACATAGGTGTCAGCAATATTTCTAGTGAAAATGGTGAAACCACAATAGTTCTTTTCAGTGTATGCTATTGAATTAAATCTGGGTGAATGGTGACAATGTAGTCTCTAGCTTTCCAGGATAAATGAATTCAAACTCCTAGCACTGAGAGTGTTCCAAGGCTGGTTAGTTGTCTCTCACGAAGACTGTCAGTTTCAGGCAAATGTAAGCAAAATGTAAGCATCTGCAATCAGATGAGTGATTGATTAATTACTGGCTCAGTTATAGTCATAGGTACAGCCTGTTGTAGGAGTGGATAAGTAGTTTTTCCATGAGAGGAGGGGACATACTTGCCAGTGTTTGGTGCAAAGAAATTGTTCTGATCATTGGTACAATCAGTGAACACCAAGTCAAGTGCCACCTGCAATAAAAGTCAAGTCTGCAACTCTCTCTCCCATGTGCCAAGGAAATAATTTGACCTATTTAAGTATATGTGTGTTTTGAGTCCATGTTGTTCTAGCTAAAGCCACAAAATTTAATTTCACTCTTTAAGAGGCTGAACTGCAAGTGCACTAATAAATTAACTGTTAGCAGCTGATGTATGTTATAGTGCTGGAGATGAAACTGCAGAGAGTATAGAACAATTACCTCCTGCTAGGATAGCTCAGAGAAACTTTTGTCTGCCTATTAAACATAAGTTATAGAAAGTAAGAAGGACGGATCAGAGAAGGCATATGTGTGAAACCCATGCAACTGATAAGCATAGCAATGTTGTCAATATAGATGTTGTGATACAGACATCTGTTGAAAACTTCTTAGTGTAATAGTGTGGTCTTTCCTGCAGTGAGATTACAGCAAATAGGGATGAGCCCTCTATTGAAAATTGTAGCCAAACTCTTTTTGGTTTTTTTAAAATTATGGATTATATGATGTTACCAGAGGTTCTTAAGTCATAAAATAAGGAAGGCCCACCCCATAAATTCAGTGTTGGATATGGGACACATGTTATAGGACTCTCTTTGTTGATATTGTCAAACCTGAGAGTTACTGACCAGTGAAAATGATTTGTCTGAAGAAGACATTTGAATTATATCTACAGGATTTGCAATGCCTGAATTTGTGTTTTACAATAGAAAGATTAGTTTCATTAAATTGGAACAAAGAATAAAACTGAATTGTTTTTTTTTAACTCCCTTGTCCTTTTCCATCAGGTTACTGATATATGTTCCGTGTACTTTGTTCTTAGTCACAATGTTTTGCATCATAATTGTGAATTTAATTTAATGACTTCCTTCTTTTTTTCTTTCCCAAATTTCATTTTCCAAAAAACATTGGGAATTGAAAAGAAATTATAAGAAAAAACAACTGGTCTAAAAAGCCACCTAATCTACACTTAGCCAAAATTTACTTTGGGAATTGCAAAGCTGGTTAAATTTTATTTTAGTCCCAACTTATTTTGCGCTTGGTTTCACCTGGTCCCTGTGGTCCCTGCCACAGTAGAACAAATGCTAATTTGTGCTGTGAAGTGCTAATATACAACAAATAACTAATAGTAATATTATGAAAGCATAAGAAAAAATATTTCTGAACAGATGGTCTGAAGGCCACAAGAAAAGTAAGTCAGAGAGGTTTTACATATATCTGTATAATCAAACCAAACTTTCATATTGTGATTTTTCCAATGAAACAAACAAGTTCATATTTGGAGGTTCCCCTATCACCAGCAGTAATTTTCTGGTTTGCAAACCTGCACAAACTAATCAAATAGTAATAAGAAAGGTCTTGATCCTGTTCTCATTGACTTCATTCTGAGTTTAGCATTGACTTGGAAATGATCACTGCTGGATGGAGAATTACTACATAAAATAGAATGTGTATACAAGTGGCAGTTTTGACTTGGAATTTTGCTGGAGTTATCAGTAGTTTTTATTGTTGACTCTTTCCTTAATTTAGTTTGCTAAAATAATTCAGTGCTTTGTGAGATAAGTTCTCATCTTACCTTGTATTACTCTAGGATAACTTCCTTGTTTGGAAGAAAATTACAGGATTTAATTAGTAGAATATTCTTCACTTGGGAGATATGTTAGATAAATTGTCTAAAAGTAGATTTTAATCAGTAGATTTTAAGACCATGTTGAAATAAGAGACAGAGGAAAAATTTATATATAGTATTCTCTGCAACAGAAAATTGAAGTCAAGGAGTGTCCTAGGCAAAAGCACTTATGCAAGTGAAATCAGTAGGTGCCTTCCTAATTAAGTTAACTTTATAAAGCTCTTTCTCCACTTTGTTTCTTTTTCCACTTTGTTAAACTTTATTGAATGATCTGTGACTTAGATCCTGGCAATATAGATGTCTGTGTTAGAAATGCACGCGCTTCCTGGGTGGCAGAATTTTTATTAGTATACTTACATTTTCAAGATTTATCTTATGAGCATGTTAAACTTCAGAGCCTGCTGCTTTCTCAGTTAAGAAACTTGAAAAATTGTTCTATTAGGTTTTATGTTGTCACATAAAAAAATATACTCTTTCCAGTGTCTCACATCAAATTATGCACCATTTTGTCCTGATGCAAACAACATTTTCATTCAACTTTATTTTATGTAGCTCTTTCTCTGTTATGGGGCTTCTCTCTGCCAGTCATGATTCTTTCTCCCTTCCTGTTGTGGTGCTTTGTGGGTTTTGGTTTTTTTTTCCTTCCCCAGACTGCAGGAAGTTTTTTTTACTGGAGAAAAAGCCAAAGGTGATGATATTTCTCAAGTCTGGAGGTGATTCTCCAAAAAGCTGTATCTTTCCCTTTACTGAAGATTTTCCCTTGTCTCTTCCTACCATTCTGGGGAATGATTAGATGAGACAGTTACTGCCTGCTGTGTGCTGCCCAGCCAGCTGCAGCAGGACACTTGGAGCTGGGTGGCCATCCCACGTGTCATTCCAAGTGGTGCTTGGTACCAAAAGCAGCATGACCTGCTTTTGTATCCCTTAAACATCACACCTTGCCCATCAAATACTGAGACAGAACCAATGTAACTGTCATTAAAATCCATCTTTAGTGATAAAGACCAAAGCACTCCGTACTTTTAAAGAAATGTTAACATGTAATTGAGTAATTTTAATGAGTACAGAAATTGTAATTCTCCAGATATACATACATGTAATGAGAGTGATTATCATGCAACAATAAGCCATCACTGCTATTATAAAACCATAAACTGTTATTCAATATACTATAAAATTCAAAATCTAATTGAATGTGCTAGTTTAGCATAATTCCCACAAGCCATTATTCTTTAATATTGTGAAATGAATGGGGGGGTTGTGGAGGTATTAATTGTTACTGACAAGCAATAACCACTGGAATGAAACTACAATTATCAGCAACCATTAATCACATTTACTGTCATCTGCAATGTCAAAAAAAGTAACATTTTAAGCAGCTAAAAGGAATTTATATCTCTTATGTTTTAACTCACTTTATAGAAATCAGAAGATGTTTTGTTGGGATAAGCAGGGAATTACAAAAGGGTATTTTCAGTCCTGCTCAGTATTGTATTTTCCAGTTTAAAAAACCCTCCCACTTCATTGCATTTTGATGGAGGCTTAGGTGCAGGTTTATTTCTATACAGTTATGTATGATTTATACTATAATTGTTGCCAGCATGATGTTATTGCAGTCACTGGCTTTAAAAATAAGATATTATAGAGACCATCTGAGCATGCAGATCACTAGTCTGTTCCAGGAAAGCAATTAATGTTGCTTTTAGGATGCAGCTTGATCAGGTGTAGTGTTCTTAGAGATCAGGATGTAAACAAGGGCGGCAGAGTCTTGCTCTGAAAACACTGTTCTGTACTTTTCATCTTGTTCATGTTTCAGATTCTGTTGTTTACTTCAAGTAATTGTTTTCCTTTGAACTTACACAGTATATCAAAAACACGGATGTACATCTCTGGAAATAAGGGGATAGAAGCTGTTCAGTACTAGAGGGTGGATTGCCATTTGAGCAGTGTAGACACAGCAGTTAAAAGGCCTTGCTTGCAAAATGGGATCTGCTTAATGAAAATTTCCCCTAAAAATAACATATAACATTGCTGGACCGATAAGGGCATATTGTGGCCCTTACTCTCAAATGCTACTGAGGTTTCTTCTGAAGGACAGAAAATCATTCTGAGGATTTGAGACTTTGCCAGTTGTTTACCTTGAGAGTCTTGTCAGCTTTTGCTGGAATAAAAAGACTTAGAAATCCTCATTTAGAATGAGGAAGTGTTTTAGAAGCAGAATAAGGAAGACTAAGAAAGAATTTGGAAGCACCAGTCCAAAATATGCTGTGAATACCTTAATTTAGAAAAAGCACTGAAATAGTAAATATTTTCTTTACTATATTCTTGTTTCATGGTTTCAACACGTCATAATCCAGTAAAGATATGAGTACTCTAACACAAATCAGAGCGAGTATAACATCTGTTCATAATGTACTGCAAATATCCAGCAGTGTCTTTGTAGAAGAAACATATGAGACTTGAGGACTGAATATTTATCAAAAGAAGCCCTAAAATAGATGCAAATTGTACGTACGTAGGTCTGAGGCACCTCTAAGGCACAGAGCAGTTGCTTATTTTTCAAGTTTTTGAACAGAGGTGTACTTACAAAAGTGCCTCTGGAAGTGAAAATCAGAGGTTAATGGCACTAGCAGTTTTATTATTCCAGTTATTATTTATATAACTAGTTTATTATTTACATAACCAGTTTTCCAAATTTTCAAATACTGCATTTTCAGTAAAACCAACATGTGTGTAATTGACAGGATGGTTTTATAGTGTTCAATGTACTCTTGAATAGGCTACTCTCTGAAATCCTCTTAAGATACTTCATTCATCAACCTTGCTTACTTAAACACTGTGTTTGGACAAAAATACCTTATTTCTGATTTTCTTGCTGATTGTAATTGAATGTTCTTCCTCTGAAACACAGCAAATCTTGGCCTACCAGCATTTTCTTTAACTGACAACATTGAAAGTGAACACAACTAAAATAACCAGTTATACTATAGTACTGTCACGATCACTTAATAAAAAAATTAAGTGCCAAAATGAATTGAACTAGCAGAAAAAATGTCATCATGAGAAAACTTTGGATCATGATTCTTTCCTTGACTTCAACTCCCAAACTCTCTCATTTATTATTTTCTTGTTTTTCTGAGTTGTTCAATGTGAAACTTTTTTTTTAATTTGTAAAATTAGTAAAAAATAGCAGTAGAAATAATAACTATGCTATGATAAGATTTTGGTCTGAAGAATTCATACTGACATTCTATTTCCTATATTTAATTAAACATTTCTATCTTTTCAGAAGAAATTACTAAGTATTTAAAAAAGTTATTTTCCATTCCCAATTTAAAACTGCTGCACTGAAAATTTATCATAACTAAAGCATTCATTTATGCTTGTTGTCAAGGTGACAGTTTATCAGAATAGCAGAAATCAAATTATTTAAAATGTAGTTTAAAATTCTTGATATAGTAGGGTAAGGTAAACAGTAATTCTGTCTAACACTAGTTATCTTTCATTAGTGTGGAATTGAATTCATTCTTAGAAGAAAAAATATACAAATATTACTCTGTCATGTAATAAACAGATTTTCTTTAAAGAAGATAATAATAGACAAATGTTTGGTAATTTAGCAAGTCTGTTTACAACACTGGGTCTTTAAACTTGAGCTGTCAGTTAACTCATATTCAAGATTCCTGCTCATTTAAAAGGGAAGAACACCCTAGTAGTAAGAACTGGCTTTCTCGCTCCCTTTCTCCCTCCCTTTCTTTCCTTGTCTTTCACTGAATAATAACCCTCATTTAGTGACATCAGTCACTTCTGCCATCTGCCTTTTTTATGGCTGGAACAGAAGCATGAATGGCACACACACTGAAATGTGTGAAAACTTCATAGATTTTGGTAAGACACTGGAGAACGTGTCATGAGTTGGTGTTATCATTGGCTGAGAAATGAAAATGGATGCAGTAATTTGCACAGCAATTACAGCTTGGCCCCTCCTATCATTACTGGGCAGCAATATTTACACATGTTAACCAGTGTAGTGGCAAACCTTGAGACTGGTACACTGCACCCAGTGGGATTTGGTAGTGAGTACAAGCTACCAGGGGCCATACAGCCATGATCCTCTATTCACTTTCCTGTAAGCTTGTTTTCTTCAAATGACATTGAGAAACTTAAATTACTTATATGTATTAAAAAAAAATCTTCCTAATAGCTGGTAAAAACTAACAGGAAAGCACAGGAGTGCTTAACTCACAACAGGAAATATTTGGAGTTACTAGGATTTATCTGATTTAATCCTGCTAGAGGTCTGGCTAAATGGACCAATCAATCTATGTTTTTGGCTGCTCAAACTGAACTTGAATAGATGACAGATTTGAAGATGTCATCTGAAATATTGCGCAATTATCATGAATAATTTGAAAATATTCTGTTCTTTTAACAGATCTTAAAATGTTGGATTCAATAGACTATGGCATTTAGAGTCAAACTACTCCTAAAACCATCAGGACTGTATGTTTCTGGTATTTGGTATCACAATATTTCTCATTTAAAATTTCAGTGGTGATTGGATAATAGCTACCAAAGAATGATCTTGGCTGCATTTTGTTTCAGTCAGAAAATTCTGCTTGTGAATTCTGATATATTGTAAAGAGAAGGCCTTTTTAAATTTGGAATTGTTGTTAGTTTTCAAATTTCATACGTCCTAGGACGACTCACTTACCTGATACCAAACGAACACAATTAATTATTATTGGTTTACTTTAACTGTTTTCAGGAAATACCCTCCCACTTTATTGTTTTAATAATTCATTTAATGGTTTTATTATAGCTGTCCCTATGGAATCTCATTTAGAGATTATTGATTAAATGCTTTCTCCAGCCTACCCCATGTATAATTATCTTTGATGTAAAACCATATTTTGGGAATATGTGTAGCATTGCACATAGCATTTGCTGACTTTTGAGTCAAATCTGCTTTAATGTTGTCTGTAGGCCTCTACATATCGTGGCTGGCAATTTCTTCGTGCTAAAATATTCCTGATATAGTTTTTTACTTTTCAGTAGCTGGAAAGTAATGTATTGCACTTTCAACTCTTTATTTAGTTTCATCTCTGTTTCAGTTACAGACCTTACTGATATAATTAAGAACTATGCAATCTTCCCTCATTTCTGTATATGCCTTGAGTGTGTTCTGTTCTTTCACTTTTAATGCCCTCCCCAAGGTAATACGAAATAATAACATACCATGTGGCAAATGGAATCAGCTGTTACACCATGCAGTGTCTTTTATCATGTAGTTTTTACAGTATGACATTCCCAAGTTTGTAGCTGATGAATATTGCATGTTGCAGAGAAACTGTAGCTGCATGAGGCTGCTTCTCCCATTAGAGGCATCCTTGCTGATACTCTGCAAGCATGCAGCAACTATCAATCAACAGCACACCAGGAACTGGCAGAATGTTTCAATGTGTGACAGTCCTACCAAACTGCAAAAAGTTACCATGAGCAGGGTATTGTGTTATCATGAATTGTGCAACACATAATCGATACGTTAACAGTAATAATGAGTTTTGTATAGTTTGTGAGGCTTGGCTAAGGATTTTTTGTATGTTTTAATGTCTTTAGAACTCTTGGGAATTCATAGAATGTGTTTTTTGAGTCATGAATTCCCATAGGTTTGGAGTCAGTCTTCTGAAACATGGTGTCTGGAAGCATTTGCTGCTGTTCTATGAAAACTAAATATTAGCATAAATAAGGATTTTGTAGATGAGTTAAGGTACTTCTACAAGGCCAAACTCTAAAGAAATTTCTGTTTTGTCAATATACTAAATGGGTGTGATGAGCTGATGATGTTACTTAGGAATGCAAAAACCTGAAAGTAACCATTTCTTAATACTTCACATGTGTTGCTACACCAGCATCTTAGGTTAGCTTTAGTTTTGTGAGTGGAAGGAAGAGGTATTGATTAAGTAATTGATCTGTGATGTTTAGCTGTGGTTTTCTTTCCATCTTCTGTTTGTGGCAAAAATATAAAAGTAAGTATCACTAAAAAGTTTATAGGATGTTTCTGTCATGAACAGCTCCATCAGGTAGCACGCCGTTAACCTAGTGTCCAGTTTGTTTTAGGCAATAGAGATTATACAGTCTCCACCACGTTTATGCTCCCACTCATTGCAAGTGATGCAGCAACTTTTCTCCAAAGCAGGAGAGCAGAAGAGGAAGGGATGAATTGTTCTTCCCTGTTAATCTTAGGTAAATACATTTCTACTCCTCTCTGGTCATGCTTAGGAAATGTAAGTGTGCCCAAGTTCTAAACAAACTTTCCATCTGTCACCTGTAGGAAGGGTGGGGTGATAACAGATGGTGCTTTGCTTTGCTGCAAAGTGCTTGTAATGCCTCAAGAGATCAGTTTGAGGACAGGACATTGTAAGGATTGAGAACTTGGGGCTGTTGAGAAGGAACAGGAGCACACATAGCACAACTCACTTTTACTCCTCTGTCAAACCCCTACTCAGTTGGCTTCCTCTAGCAACTGGTACAATGGTTTATTTAAAGGAAATAAAACTAAATACAGGAAATGGATTTTATTAAAGGAAATGTAGGCTACCTGTATAATAAATATTTGCACTGAGGGTAACAGCAATTTTGCTCAAAAAGTAAATTCATTGTGTAAGTGGGGGTTAGTAGGGTATATGTATTGTGTATGTACATATGTCCTAGACACATATGGAAGAAATTTTCAGAAATACTAGGAAGGACAGGGTAAACTATTTGGCACAATTCTTTGTACATTTTACACTTTATATATAGAGAATCACCTGAATTCCTTACCTGATGTTTTAGAAACAGCTCCATCTTTTTGTCCTTAATTTTTCTTTCATGCTTATCTGCATTGTATCTACTGCTGTTCTCCACTGTTTGCTTTTCTCCTCATCACATATGAAACCAGTGTGGACTCTGTGTTGAAAAACCTGCATTGAAAAAAATGCACGAGTTACATATGTATAAATGATAGACTTCTTTTTTCATTACTTTTTTTTCTGTCTTCCATGAAAACAGAGATAGAACAATTAGAGACTTGGGGTCAAGTACTAAAGTAATAAGTTTGCAGATTTTAATATTGACCTAATTTTATACTGCTAACCACTTAAATCCATGCACAAAACCCATTTATATACATTTGTTGTACAAATATGTCAACACAAGCATGTAGAAATTATGTGTGTCTTGGAACAGAAAATGCATGGTTATGAGAAACAGAGAATACAAGTGTTTGTCAGGTTGTCCTCTGGAAGACCAAACAACACCTTTAGAGTGACCACTCATGCTTAGAGGTGTCACAGACCAGTTTACTTGCAGCACTGACCTGATTTCCTTTAGGCCTGGTCTTGAAGTTGTCTATGTGAGACACCACTGCAAAATTCCGTGATTTTCCCAGAATTCTGATCAGGTTTGGAAGAATTATCCCTAGATTGCAAATGGCAATTTTGTAAACTGTGGTTTTAAAATTTGTCTGTTCTATCTTCTGGTTTATCACTCTGGTGGTTTTTTTTGGTGGTATGTTTTGTTTTGTTCTGGTTTTCGGGGGGTTTGGGGGTTTTGTTTGATTGGGGGGGGGGGGTTGTTTCTTTTTGTTGTGGTTGTTTTCTTTCCCACAGAACTTATATCTTGGCTTTTTCCTCCCTCCTCCATCTCTTATGCATCTTTTCCTCACCTTTGCTTTTGAATAATCATGCCTTTACGTGAGAATTTCTAAATTCAAATTGTACTGTCCTGTGTTATGACCTTAACTATTACCAACATTCTTATTTCTAAATCTCTGACTTCCTTAATTAAATCTGAGATAAGCACCTCTTTGTGGAATCTGGTGATGATTATTTGAAACAACACATTTCTGTTGTACAACCGGATATGAAAAGTAATTTGGAATGTACAATAGTGCCAAGGAATTTCAATTGTATTAAACTGTTGACTATTGGGATACTATTTCTAGAATTACAAACATATTTTGAAATAATTTTTATGTTCATGGGGAATTTATTTGCTTGAGAAGTACAGCAGCTGTATTTTTGGACCCTTTTCCAGTGGGATTTGTGTCAGAGTGAAGACAAAAAGCATAGAAATACTTAAAATGGCTTCCTTTAAATGGTTCTACCTTAAATGCAAGGAGTCCTTGAGTGTCCAGTCTCACAAACCTCTGCATATGTGTGCCTGGCAACCTAGCCTGGACTGGCAGCTTTCTGTGGCTTGGAGACACCCAAATATTATATGGTGGACAGAATAAAAGATGTAAATAGCTTAAAAAAATTAGGATTCATGTTTCCCTTTGTCACATTGCCAAAAAGCTTTACATATAATAAACACAGTAATCAAAACTCATTTATGGAAAGTAAAAGTTGGCTTGTGCATCACTAATCACAGAGTTCTGCCACTAGTCTCATCTTCACACACTTCAACATGTAAGATATGCCTCAGAGCATGCCACGTTTTATTAAGTGTCCAACTTTTCATGGGGATAGTATTAAATGAAAAGCATTCTTATTTGCCTGGAAATTTATTCCATACATCAAATACCATTTTATCAGTGACTACTTAGTAGGAGCCATCTGTCACGTCCCCGCCCCCTCAGTGCTGAGAAAGGCAGAGACTGAAGGTGAGAAATATATTTACTTCTGACAACAAAAGCAGCTGCTGCTGTTACTTTTAGCTGTAAGGCAAACATGCTGGAAAAGGTGACTATCTGTTGTAGTTCTAGTGTACTGGGACCAAACATGTCTGTTGATGACAGCAAACCTCTTAAAATTTGGAAGAAAATTGCTTTATGGATTGTGTCAGGAGGGCATGTACAACCACAGCTCCAGCTGGGAGGGAGAACCAAGAAGAAGAAACTTTGGGCTAGAAAAGTATCAGGACAAAATCAAGAATTTCCCCCTTCTCCTGCCTTCCTTTTGGTAGAATATTGTATTGCAAAAGACATTATTTTTCTCTAATGATAACACAAGATTCGGAAATTAAGCACAGCAGGTAGAAACACTCAGCACAGAATTTAAAAAAAAATTGCATATTCATATGCTGAAATCTTTTCCAGTACTGACAGCTAACTATTCCAAGTGGAAAAGGTACAATCTCTGCTGTTCATTCTGCCAATTTCCCTTCTTAAAACTCTGGCACTGTGTTTTGAGGGCTGGATACGCTAATCTCTTTTATTCTTACCATCATCCAACAGGCTAAGAAAGATATTTACTGAGAAAAATAATTTTGTAAAAATAGGATTACAGAAAATAAGTATACTTTTAAATTTATGGAAAAGGGAAAAGGGGTATTTCTTCAGTAAAATAATTTAATTCCTGTTACTTTCTTTAATAGTGCACAAGGGGAGCACTGTGCTAGGATGTAAATGTACCTAGAGCATATTTCAAGACCAAAATACAAACACTGGTGGGAAAGGGCACTTTATGCAAATATGTTTCCTGAGTGATGGCTCTCCCTCCCTGATGGTTCTAAGTAAGACAGAATAGATGGGGAAAATAAGTGGGGTGCCCTGTCCTTTAGCTCTTTTCTCTTTTCATATATATCCCCTTGCAGATATGATTATGACAAAATAAAAGGTTTGTTTAGGTGGGAGCTTCTAAAATATTTTCAATATAGCACCATGGAAAATGTAGAGATAAAGCAGAGCTATAAATGACAACACTTACAGGAGGGGGAAACAGATGACATGCCTTACTCTGTATTGCACTTATTTTCCTTTTACAGCCCACCTGTCAGTCCTGTTATCATTGTCTAGAAAAGAATTTACAGTAAGTCTTAGCTTCAATCAGTTTCCATGGTTACTTCATTCTGTTTTAAAACCTTTACATAAAGATGGCTTGGTTAAAATGATAATGAGCTGCAGTGCTCATCCATACCTGAACTACTTTTCCTATTGCTCAAAAATAATCAGATAGGGGTGTCACTCCATCTATTCTAGTTCCTTTGGTATCTACAACACTGTTTCAGCAACCAAGTTAGATCAGCTTGCATCTGGAAAACTCAGTTTTCAGAAATATAGGGGTTCAGGCTACTGGCTAGTGTTTGTACATGACATGCTGTGAAGCAGAGAAAATTATGGTGGGGTCTGGAGTCTTGAGTTCAGTGGGGAAGGATCCCTGTGCATGTCCAGTGGGGCTGAAAGCTCCAAGACCATGGTGTCTTTTAACACATGAACCAGAAAAGGCAGACTGTCTCCCTTGCAGAAAACACTTTTCTCAAAAGTATGAAAACCAAATTCCTTTCAGACCACATCAAGGAGAAGAAAAGTTCAGGTAAAAAGACCAAATGAAAGTTTGAATTGATTCTAAGAATATTGTGATAATACCCGATCATTGTGGATATGTATGTTTTATCCAGCCTTTAGCTATCCCTTATCCTAGTTTCAAGCTTATCTCTTGCACTCATAATTTCTGATTCTCTGGCCAATTTGACTTTGTCTTTGACAGTCTTGTTTTTAATTCTGATTACTTTATACCAATTCTCTTCTAGGAAAAAAAATCATAATTTTAAAATGTAAATTAATAACACAAGTTTCAATTACAGGGAACAAAGAACATTTAATGTGTATCTGATAAAGCTTTTCAGCAATTACTCTGAAAACTTGCAGCATTTCATAGAAGATGACACCTTCCATGTGCTATCTGAAATTCTTAAGATTCTGTACTAGATCTGCTCTTGTTGTATTGGGTAGCTTAATATTTATATAAGAAGTTTTTGTTCCATTAGAGGCACTGATAGAATTTATGAAAAAATGTGACACGTCTGTACCTTCCAGGCAGGCACTGAACAAGCTGCTGAATGTAGATATGCACCAGTTAATTTATACTTGAGTTTTTCCAAAGACTCAGGAAAGATCTGATGTGTCAGCATGGGACAGCACACTATTTTTCCATGGTAAGTGGTTGTCCAGCTGCTCCGTATTAAGCATCTTAAAAAACAGAGTCCACCTGGTCATCTACTGATTCCTTTAGGTAATGTAATCTCCCTGTAAGTTAGCTGCCCTTTAAAAGGAGTCAGTATCCTTGTCCCAAATCAAATAATATGGATATGCTAGAAGTTTGATTTAAGCCTACATAATTCATCCCCAAAACCTTGAAAAAAAATCTTTCATATGTATTTTCTCCAGCTCTTATTTTTAACTAACAGTTTCATTTACTCCTGATGTGCTAGCACTGTCCTGTAGTCATTAATTTCTGAGAGAAGGGCACTGTCAAATCAGGGTATCATAAATCTACTGAATTCCTTTCATCAGTCATGGCAGTAATGTCTTCACAGTACTCCTGTGTGTCAGTAAAGCATGACCTTCTCTGACTGATCTGTGCAGACTGTGCTTAATTGAACTGTGCTTTTCCAGTGAGCATTTTAACTTTCACACAATAATTTTTTTCAACAGCTGACATCCAAACAACTGGACTCCATTTGCTAGGTGAAAGAATAAATAACATCTGATGTTTTGTCAGTTGGAAAAAAAAAGTACTTCTTATTTTTAGTACTTTTAATATCTTTTATCTCAATGGAACAATTAAATCTGCTTAAAATGTCCATGTTTTTAAATTCCTTTTATAATCCTTTGCATAAAAAAGATTCTGTGCCTCTTCACTTTTGTAGCATTATGGATTCAATCCTGATGAAAAATCAGTGCTCCAGAAATACTGTACCTTGATAGGAAAACTGAGCATACCAGTTGGCTGCCTGAGATGGGAAATTCCTTGTTATACATGCACTTTAGTACAGTTCTTACTTCATTTAATTAATCTGCTCATTACAGTGTAATGCACTTTCTTTTGCCCTGGAATTTTTTCATATACACAGCAGATCAATTGCTAAATGTAAAATTTTCTCAGTTATATTATTTGGTATTTCACCCTCTGATTAAAAATTCCTGTTCAATTTAGAGGGTCTTATTCCTTAATTTTTAGCTCATTATGCTGACTTACTTTTTCAGAAAAGATTTTCCTGATTCATTTTTATTTTGCAAATTCTTTTACTATCTTATATTAATTATTACCAAGTATTTGAAACTACCAGTATCTATTATTAATTTAATTGTCTGCTGGTAGGATTCTAAATAGTTAATCTCTGCGCTTTAAATAATTATATGATTTCCCCCCTTTTTTCCCCTACCCTCATGTGCTGCTCTATACAGTTGGGTTTTTTATTTTGTATACAATTAATAAGATTTCATTTGGTATCTATTTTCTACCTCAGTGCTTACTAAAGACATGTATTTTGAAACCTAGTTATACTGTGATTAAAGTAGAACAAACCTATTTAGATAAAATAATTACAGCACAAATATTCATGCATCCATGAAACGTTCCATTACAAATTTCAGACAGCTCTGCTGCTGAAGGCTGAATGGGCTATGTATAAACAACTATGTAAAATGAGAATTAGTGGGGTAAGGAGTTAATTTCCAGTTGCTGCTGGTATATGCTTTTGATCTGGATGAACTTCACAATGGTAATAGAAGCCTATGCCTCTCTCTTTCCTGGTTCCCTTGGTCTTCCTATGTCCTATGTAATGCGTCGTCCAAACTTTCACATTATGTCCAAAACTTACTTTCAAGACACTGCTTTCTCTGATTTCATTCTCCTTATGCAGAGTATCTCCTCTCCCTGGTTCTATGTGAGAAATCCTGTTCTGAAGTGTGTTACACAGGAAGAGATTTGCAGAGGAATACAACCGTGAATGTTACTGGAGAGGAACTGGAGGTGCAGAGAGAGTTTGGAGAGTGTGAAGACAGGCAAAAGCAGTGCTGTTTCTCCTCTGTGCTTGCTCCTTTTTAAGTAGCACAGCCAAGACAGGAGTTTGAAAGCAAGTTTATCAGGATCACAAAGTTTTTTGCTGCTGAATTATCAAAGTAGAAGGGCCCACAGAACGGAATCAGACACACTTTCCCTTTGGCATGCAGCACATGGATAATCTCACACTCTTTCCTTCTGCTGTTCTCTTACCTCCAGTCCTCCTCCTTATAGAGGCACTGGCCTAAATGTTACTGACCTGCATGGTTGTGAGCAGTAAGCTAAATTAATAATAGTAATAATAGTAATAATAACAACAATAATAAATATTATTATAATAATAAATGACAATAAAATAATAATAATAATTTTATAATGGTGCACAATAGGACAGAGCAAATAGTTGCAAGCGACAGAAGAGTTAAGAACTCAGACCAAACCTCTAGGCATAGTTGAGAGACCATCAAACCCTTTTCTGGGGGTCTTTGGAAGACCAAAAAAATACTGTAAAGAAGCTTAATTTAATTTAATTTAGTTTAATTAAGCTTAGTTAAGAGATTCTTGTCTCTAGAAGCTCTTTTTGATGACTATTGACACGTAACTATTGGATCTTTAAACAGAACTGTTTTAAAAAGACACCCATTCCAGTCGCACTAAAATTTTAAAAGTTCTACCTTATTTGGAAGATAACTGGTTATAACAAACACAATGTTTTCATGTCCCCTAACAGCACTGAATAGGTAGATAATGTATAGTTTCAAACTGAGTTTGCTGTCCCAAGGTGACAAAGACATGGTTAACTATTAGGTCTGGAATGTAACAGAGGTAGGCTATTGAAGAGGACTCAGGGAAATTCAGATTCCTTTCATGACTTCTAGGTTTTTCTTCCTCTTCTATAAAAGGTATTAAACCTTATCCTCTCTGAACTTGTGTCTGTACTGAGAAGAAGACACAAGGTATTTATTGCCGGAATCTGAGAACTGCATATGCCTTCGTGGGAACTTCACCGCTGCCTTCTCTGGAGCTAGCAGGAAATATTCACATTACTAAATTTTAAGCTACTAGCTCCGATCAGATGATTACACAGAAATTTAGAAAAAGTAAAGTTGATTTTTTTATGGTCCAAATCCCTATTTAACAAAAAAGAAAGAACAATATTCTGTTAAGCTCTTTTTTGAAATTCAAATTATGTTGATACCTTAAGGAAATGTCTGACTAGAGGCTAACAGGGTTTGCATGAGCTCTAGATGATTAACCTACTTTATATTGCTCTCACCACCCTGCATTAGTTAATCATTATCTTCAGCAGTGTCTTCAACAATTAGATAAAACATCATTTATTTCTTTTCTATATTTAGAAAACCTTAAACTAATCCCATTTTTCCTTTATTTCCATCATGCTTGGCATATGATGGAACATGTATAGTAGAATTAATGTAAGACAAAACCCCCAGTCTCTATCCTTGACTAGATTCAGATGAGTTAATTCTTTAGTGTCCCTCCAGGCCCAGTATCCATTACTGTTGAATCAGATACTATGAGTTTCTAACTGGCAATGAACAAATTTTAAAATTCAGTCAGGCATTTTCTCACTCAGAATCTGGTTTACCAGCTGTTTTGTTTTTTTTTTTCCTGAAGCATTAGACAACTGATTGGGAAGTCTGGTAAAAAGAAGCCAGTCTCTTGTTACGGTAGTTTTGTGATGCAGTTCTGAGTATGTGTGATAATCAGATGGTGTGTTTCCACTCAGAAAACAATTACACTAATGTAGGATGACTATTGGGTTGCCAGTTATTATAGATGGGCTTTCTAATGGTGACACAATATCATGGAGGTGAAAAAGTTTTTCAGGTTCATTTCCAGGCCTACCGTCTGCAACCCTGCAGTCATAAGACAACTGGAAATATGTAATCTGTATCCTCTTCCATTCCTCTATTTCAGAAATATAAATTTTGGTCTTCAGCTTTTCAAGGCGTTGTTTCAGAATGTTGTCAATTACTGATGTTACACTGACTCTTTCAAATTACATGAGATTTTGCAATGGCCTGTTCTGCTGCATGTGCAATATATTTGCAATTCACAGAGGAATCTGACAAAAGGACTTTCACTGGATCGCTAGAAAATTTTCTTTCTGTATCCTCACATTCTCCCATAAAGTTTCTAGTTTTTTTCTAAGAAAAATACACTAGCTGGTTCTTACAATACTGCATGCTTGAACCATAATGTCACATGTAATATTTTTAACTTTTCTTAGGATGCTAAATTAATGAGAATTCAAAAGTATATTCATTAACACATTTGCAAAAAGGCCATATGTAAGAAAGAAATATACAGCTGTGCTTATTAGTGTGTCTCATCATTCTTTTTTTTTTTTTCTTTCTGGTAGAAAACTGTGTCAGCTTATTATTAAGTAGAAATACATTTAAGCATTGCTGAAGAAATCTTCTGGAGGAAAATAAATATAAGCAGTTCATAAAATTGTTATATATAAACCAAATATTTGAAAAGAAGTTTTATCTCTTCCCATAAGGAATGCCATCATACTACCAGAACATGTAATTTCTTTTGAGAGAAAGTACTTATCTATGCCCAGTATTGGGGTAGAGTCAGCCTTTATGGCCTCAAATTAAGAAACCAATTATGAAAGGAAAAGAGAAAATAGTTTCCCTCCCAGCATATTCTCAGTGTATATTCCATGATTTCTAGTGAGAATAATCACATAAATAAACTATGTTTTTTGTTTGAAAAGATAGAAAGCTAGATTTATTTCCAAAGTGTTATCAAAATAAAATAAAAAATTTTCACCAGCAAAAGTCCTACATGAATACTAAGCACATACTGTATATTCTGCATGCAAGCAGTTTGTGTTTGAAAAGGTTCAAAGCTATGGGGTTTTAGAAAGAAATTCTGAGGAGCTTTTGTAAAATCTTGAACATAAAAGATTTTCTAATGTGCCATGGTAAATACCTTATGATCCTGTGAAATTTTTTTTCTATTTCTACACACACTGTGTACTAAGATAAATTTCCTTTTTAATCCATCCATTCTACTTCATTTTACTTTGATTAGATTGCCTGCTAGCTCTCATCCATTTAGTACAGACTCAAGTTTTCTAGTTCCCACCCAGTTCCATGTTCCTTGATGGTAGCATGTCATGTGCTTGCTGGGCAGATCCTCTCCTGGTCCTGGACCATGCATGCTGGAGGTACAGATCTACATGGGACAAATAGTTTTGCCTGCAGTTTATAGTCCTGGAACAGAACAGAGGCACCAGTATTGCATTTAATTAGAATTTTTTTGCTGGCTCTTTGTTTGTGCCACCACCCTTTCAACCATGAATTCTCTCCAGGCAGAGAGGTATTATTTCCCTGGTGTTACTAACTCATCTGGTCAGATGTGCAAAATAAAGGAGATCACTGTGCTGGATTTAAACATAGCCTTTTAAGCCATGCCAATATTGTTTTAAAATTACATGCTTACTATATAACAATTAAGATAATGTAAAGCTATCTACATGCGAGCTATTTAATTTTATCCTGCCCATGACCTCTTGTGTCTATCTTGTGTACTTTGAATTGCAGCTAAAGTAACTTTATTTTTGACAACTCAAACACTGATGGTGCATCTGCTGCAGAAATGAACTTTATGTGGGATAAGAATCTGTGTGGAAGCCCATAATGCAGGTGGTCAGATCACAATGAACCTGCCTGAACTACTGCCTTTCCCTTGGTGAATTGATGCAAGCTGCAGCCTACTTTTAACTAGTAGACCTTTCACAACAAAACTCAAAACCTGAAAATCTACATGGTCATATTTCTTTTGTGCTTCAGATGCTACCATTACATAGTCATAGAAAGTACCTTCACTGGTAGTTTTCAGCTCTATAATGCTGTAGTAATTCCTGTTGGAAGAATCCACATAATCCTGTGGGGTTTTGTTGTGTTTACAGTGTGTGATGTAGCTCTCTCAGTAGTTTTGATGTGTTTATCAAAGGTGATTAAATACTAGAAAATTTTCCAGCTCGATTCAGCTCGATTCGATTCTTCAGGTGGGAGAAACAATCCAAACAAGTATACTCTAAAATTGGAAGTGGCAATGCAAACTTGTATTGGCAAAATGGGGAACTTTTAGCTAGCTAAGATGGTGTACCACAGTTGCAGCTATTATGTTGACCAGAATTTAGTTTGTGTATCCCGCTGCCAATGTCTGTTGATCAGATCCAGAAGAAAGTACACGTTGACTTTTTTGACATTTCATTCCTTTCTATGAAACAGAGATTCCATTACAACTGTAAGAAACCGAAACTTCAGCAGTGAATTTGGAGTATGTTTTAGGGGTTCTGTAGGTATGAAGTGTAAAAAAACCTAAGGTTAGTAAATGCTAGTTGTAATTCAGCAGTGGGTACAGTGTGTGACCCAATACTCTAGGTGTGATCTGTTAAGGCTAAGTTGTCCTTCAAGCCAAGAAAGTGAAAAGTTAATAGGACATTTTGGATAGCCTTTGAAGACCTAACTGTTGGCATGGCCGTGCCCTCATACTCTAATCATAAAGTATTTTTTCCACTGTTTCAAGCCAAAATACAAGTTTTATAGGGTATTTTCAATCTCATAGTATTTTTCTTTCAAATTTTATGACAATATAATATCAACATGGTGAAACTATGACATTTCCTGGAATGCTGTGACTGTATTAAACCTTGTCCTCTCTGAACTTGTGTCTGTACTGAGTAGAAGACACAAGGTATTTATTGCTGGAATCTGAGAACTGCATATGCCTTTACCAAATACCATTTAATCTCTTGCAAGTATTTGAGTATCATCATGTTACAACACAGAGTTTAAGCTTACATGATCTGGGAAAGCTGCTGTATACTCTTCTTCGCTTAATTTCCCTGGCACAGATGTCAGCTGATGCATATCTTTATATTCTCCCAAGTACAGGTTTATTGGTGAACTTCAAAGATTTCACATCTTGTCCATAAAATTTTTGCAGCAGCAAGGTAACAACAGTGTGTACAGATAATTGACTTTTTGTTACTACAAATATTTAATTGGCTTGATAGCAAAAGATTTACAGACAGCTAGAAAAAGCAAAACAATAATTTGATTTAATACACAATTCAAATGACTTCAGTATTGGACCGTTTCTGACACAGGTGTGAATTGAGAAAGAAATTTAAACATACATATTTGCTATATAATACTAAATATTGAAACCGAGAACATGCTATAGCATCATTCTTATTGTACTGCATAATGAGTGGAAGGGGTAATTGGCACTGGCTGTGACTTCGGATCATTGCTAGCCACAGCCATTACTGTCCAAAGTTGCATTTTGGGCTGAATGCTGACTATTCTGTCTGTGGAGAAACTTTCTCTTCCCTCTAATTAAACTGGATAATGCAATTCATGAACTGTTTCTGGATCAGTGCTCTCCCTACTTTAATGGAAATCAATGAAAAATAAGCAGGCTTCCTGAGGAGGAAATAAAAGTACAAATTCAATCTCAGAAAAACAGCCCATGAAGATTTGTCAAAAGTAAAGCACATTGGTGACCTACAGCCTTTCCTGGGCTTAATGTGCTGTGCTTGCCTTGGAAATGCTGAGGGCCAGGTGGAACTATTTCATGCTACTTTGAAATGAGTTAGCAAATCCTGCTGCTAGTACATAGCCAAATAGGCCAGAGTTTTGAAATAAGTTATCAAATCTTGGCACCAATGCACCACCAACCAGTGGTTTTGCAGTAGACTGCTGTGGAATGACCAAAACAAATCTCAGTAAAGGGGAAGCCAGAACACTTCTGCAATTACAATAAAAAAGGCTACAGCTTGCCCAGTGCAGCAAATCCACTACCTCTAGAAAACTCTTCTTCAGCAGGTTTTGCTTCTTCAGCTTCTCTTGAAAACTGACAGTCCCTACTAAGAACATAAATGCAGCACCAATTTAGATTTTCCTAGCCCTTCTCCAGTTTCTTTCCCTTCGCCTGTGCAGAGGGAGCTTCAAATGATTTGCATTTCTTCTGTGGCCTAAAGCATTCTTCCTTAAACAGACAGAACAGCTCCCTGTGTTAATCTGGAGAGACATCACTTGGGTAATAGTGCATGATGTGTTGCTCTTATAGGAAACCAAGTGGGATTTTTGGACAGTAAAGCAGAAATTGAGTTGCTTTTCTACTTTTAATAATGTACTTGTCCAGATATAAATCTCTTTTTTTGTTGGCAGAGGGTGTGTAGGTCTTTTAAAAATACTGTCAAAAGATGCAGTAGAGGTGGTTTCCAATTTCTAACGTGATGTAATTTGGAGAAAAGTATTAATAGGTTTTGGTGTGAACTGACATTTTCATAACCTTGTAGTTGCTATGATAAGACAACTTTGTTGTCTGGAAAGCTAGAAAAGCCAAACTTTGTGACAATGTTCCAAATCTGTACTGACAAAAGTCTGTCAAAATTCTAGTTTTAAAATTCTCCAAGAATCTTTCATATGCAGGTTATCTTAGAAATCTGAGTATTTATATCTCATTTAATGCATGTAGTTTATAACTATTTAGGATGTTTAACAATGATACTTAGGTTTCTGTGGAGATTTAAGCATATTCTAGACCAGCAGCAGAAGCCCTTCAGTTCTGCAGGGGCAGCAAGGTGGATGACACCAGTGCATGGGAATGATGCACACCATTGTAAGGGGTTGGCAGGGAAGATGGCCAGGTCTCTATCTTTAGCTACACAGCACAAGCAGAGGGCATCTTTAAAAAGCTGCTTATCATCATGTTTTAGATTCTCAATCATCCCTCTATCCATTGCTGGTTTTGTCAGTTCCAACTGTTTTCCCCAAACTGTTTTTCTTCTGTGTACTTTTTCTTGACTCCTAAGCCTCAGTGAAATTAAAATGTTTAAAACTATTACTAGCAAGGGCTTAATTTGTTTTCCATGATGTGAAATGAATTCTTCCAAACATGGACTGTCTAGATGGAAAAAAAAGTCAAAATTATCTATTAAAATGTTGAAAACAGTAAGTCAACCTTAATATTGTACATGATAACATATTGTTCCTCAGTATTTTTTAAATTTTCATTTTTTAATAACTGGGGTTTCATCCACTTGAGGTAACTCCTATCTCTTCTGTGTAGCAGTGGTATTTGTTGCCATCTAAGAACCCTCTTAAAAGAGGAAGGAACTACTGTTTAGTGTCGAATTGTAGGGAATTAAGAAATTCCCATGAAAACCTTTTTTAAATTATGATGACAGGATACAGGTGAAATAATGATAAAAGGATTTCTTTCATGAGACTAAAACTTGCCTTGCATGAAGAGCTACACTGGACTATGCCTAAAATGGATGTCTGTGACTGTATCTGCCAGAAGTTACCAGCAGTTCCTGGTAAGAGAAGTAAGAGGCTTCTTGGTGCTTCTCTTAGCATGGATTTAACAGTTTTGTCAGAATCTAGGCTCAACAGTCATTATCTACCTTAGTTTTGTGACCTCCAAATGATCCTTTAAATATTTATACATAAAACATTTAAACATGACAAATGCAAGCAAAATCCTGGGGGGGGAAGACATTAGAGCTAGACTGCAGATTCCATAACAGTGTGTAACTGATTGTCCCAATGAGAGATTACTTAGTATACCTTAATATCAGACTCAAGATGGTTTCCTGAACTTACTCACTTTTGAATGAAAAAAACCCCAGAAACCCAAATTGAATGTAGAATATGCAGAATATAGATCTCTGAAACCTTACTCGTCTCTGCCCCTGTGTTTGTCATCCTCCTACCAGAAATAATTACAGCCATCTCAAATTCTGCCTCTTAAGCTGACTAAATAATTTCCATGTATATTTCCCTTCCAGGGGTCTGTTTATGATCTTCAAAGCTATTTCATCTTAAGAAACCCTGTATCTTTGATCATTTGTTTCAAAATTTATCCTATCATTCCAGTAAAAGGAAATTAACATTTAGAGGACACCTTCAGGTAATTCAGAATCCTAAAACAATGTAATCATAATTACTTGGAAAAATACAAATACTTGGAGATCAAAACAGGGATCTAGTCCTTTCTTATTATGGGAAGATTTTACAAAGAGAAGAGCCCTTTCTGAGATTTCACATCTATCAGTAAACTATGTGGTCTCATCTTTCTTTGCCAGCACACAGAGATTGTAGATTTTGGAGAATCAGGAAAAAAAATCAAGGACATTCTCACAGATAATTTCAACCGTGTCTTTTGTCCTGCATAATTGCACCTTTCTTTTTGTTCTATCCATAAGTTTGAACAAGACTTCTAATGCTCAGGGAAAAGCCAGTGTGAGCAATGGGAACATGCTGTGTGTCATCCCCACTGTGCCCCTGCCTGTGACTTTGCTCCCTGAATCCATAGTGTTGTGGCCTACAAGGAAATTTCCATCTATGACAACGGTTTTATGCCAAGAAAGTGACAGCGAATAGTTGTGGTGACAGCTTGCTTTACTCCAACAGCCAGGTATTTCCTTCTCTTACAAAGCACAAATCTCTTGTGTCTATTCAGGGAGAGTGAAGCACTAAATTATGGGATTCAGTGTGGCCACATCAATGCAGCCTGCAGTAATAAGGTAACCAAAATGCAGATACCTTCATTACAGCTAATAAAATCTGACTAATACTTCAAAATCTAGGAGCAAACAGAATCAGAGTATATGCCAAGTTGCTGCTTTGCTCCTGTATTTTTTATAAGAATGATATTCACCTGCCCACTGAAACTCATTAAGGTACAAATTACTCACAAGTTGTGAAGGAAAGTCATCCTTTATTGACCATTCATGCTATGTTGTTGAAAGTATTTTTATTTATGATGTTTCACTGCTTTTTCAATCTACCATATATCAGACAATTTATCAGAAAGTTGTAATGAACTCATGATTTGATTCTATTAACAGCTGCACAAATAACACAAGCTGTAGATCTTAAGTTTTGAAAATTCAATTTCATGTCAAGTCACAGATTATCTGGAGTTTAGACTTTAAGTCACCCTACCAAAGGCTATTTCCTTGTGTGATATCTCTAGCTCATTCCTAGGGTACTTTCTAAAATTAAAAATATGAGACTTCTGAAATATTTTAAAACTTGATGCCTCTCCCATTAGTACAATTATTCTGATACAAGGAATTTCTGAAAAAAATCTTTGGTTGATTCTTGGGGAGACAAAGTTCCAGCTCCCTCTAAACTCAGTTAACCAAAATTGTACAATCTATATATACATACCAAATAGGAATGGGAGGAATACCTGTTCTGTTCTCTCCTTTACTGCTGGACAGTACTAAAACTTATTCTATATTCATGCTAGCAAAGGCAAAAAGACTTGAAGTACTCTTTTGTAAATCTCACTTATTTCTCCCTAGCTTAACATTTGAAACAGAATCTTTTTATCAAAGCCATTCATTTTGTTTCACAGATACACTGCAAATAAAGACTCAATTTTAGCCAGTAATGAAGTTTTTGTGTGAACTAAAAGCAAAGGCTGCAACTATTTTGAAAAATTCAAAGGATTGGAATGGACATCACTTCAAAATGTAGAAAGTAGCAGTGGAAAGTATTTGAGATAATATTGTAAATTGAAATGACCCCAATGCTATTGGGTGAATAACTATTCATAGATAAATAATGACTATTCCCATAGTGCCTTACAGAATTTTAAAAATACTTTATGCCTTCCAATGAGTAAACAATAATTCTTTGGAAACAATGTGATGGTATTGCTTTTTGTTCTGAACAGTCAGCCTTTTTTATGCATACTTTTGAATAAGATGTTCCAAGGATAATACTTTTTGAAATGCTGTATGCACGTGCCAGAGAATCCATTTGAAAGCAGTGCTCTTTGTGATTTTACACTGCCAGTAAGACATAGTACTTTAAACTCACTCTGTCAAATACACCATTTGTCTCAGAGATTACACAGCACAACCTTTCTTTTTAAGCTTGTTAGTACTAAGTATCCTTCAACACACTGGGGATGGTATTTAACACTTTGCCTTGTACCACGAAACCACTCTCTGAAGAGGAAATTGCTTTGTCAAAGATAATTCACAGTAGATCCACATACTTTAATTTTAAAGTATGGTAATTTACAAGACAGAATTACCAGTACCATCAAATATTTCCTGTAAGGATAACTACAGTGTTTGAAGAGTACATATTTGCTAAAAACTCAAGAAAACTTGTATTTTAAAATAAAGGAAAGATTAATTATAAGAAGCTATCCTTATATCATGGTTCAATGAGAGGAATAAGAAATTCCCTTTAATGAAAATGAAAAGCAAATGTGAAAGTGCAGCTGTGAAGGGCCACAATACTTGCTGTCCCTATAGGAAAGAAGGGCAAACTGAGAACTGACAATTTCTGCTGAGAGGCTGTCATGAGACTGGCCACGGATTTCAGTCCATGGTAGTCTTTTCAGGTACCTCAGTCACCTCACTGTGGCTTTCTTCATTCCTGTGGTAGCACAGCTTAACATCATTTCAAAGCCTTATTTCAGTATTCTCACTTGAGAGTACACAGTTGAGTATGCAGTTCATCTGATAAGGGTGCTGCTACAGGAGTCTGCAAAGCCACAAAACTGATAAGTAATATAGTAAGGGAGAGAATTATTTTTTCCCCCCCCAACATATTTGTAACCTAAATTCCACAAAAGAATTACACACATAGACAATATTTTTATTCTCCATCTCATGTTGATAAATGCGGGAGAAAATTAGGAGCTTGATCCAGTATCAGATGAAATCCAGGTTGTAATTTGCAGTCTTCCTTTTTTCTTTTGCTCTCTATTCTCAAACAGACAAAATGCTGGCAACTAGAAATGAAGTTGAAACTCTGAAACTTTAACTTTATACTTAATCATATTAAAAATTTAAAGGTTATGGGCAGGTCCTTGTAATTTTGTTATCTGGGTGCTTAATTCCTTACTCTCCAGTCCTAAGTATTTGATGTAGCTCTCTTGCCTGTTTTTTTCAGTTTTTCCTTTTGTCTCTTTGACTGTGATAGTGAGAGAATAATCATTGTATTTTGTTCAGAATGTATTTTTGGTGAGGTAACTCTGTTTTCCAAGATTTCTTGCATCTCTGTGTGTTTTTCTGTTGGGAAAGAACCCATCACCAAAGCAACTAGATTTCAAAGAAAAACATTTTAGCTAAGAGTTATTTTATTATGCTGAGTTCCAACTGTGTAGTATTCTGTTTTTCTTAGCAAGAATAGCGAGCTGTTAATTGCATCCTTCTCTTTTGACTCATAATCCCTATTGTTTTTGAAAACTGTGGGCAAGTTAAATTGCAGAGAAGAAGAGAAATATTACAAGAAGAAATATAAAAGGTGGTAGAGGAAAAGAAACTAACAAAACTAGGAAATGAGAGAAAGAATAAAGAAAAAACTACAGGAAAATAGAAATTACTGCTCTTTTCTTGAGACTTATATGAAGTGCAATTTTGCAGCCACAGGTACTCCTCCAAACATTGCCTTGCTGAGAAGCACAATCCTAATGATGTCAGCCCTTCTTTCTCACGTGACAAGGCAGTCACAGCACTTCTGATTCGTAGGATTGAATGCCTGCATCCAACATGGATGAAAGCTAACAGATAACCAATTTTGTTGTGAGAGCCAGTGCTGAAATTCAGTTCACTGAAGGAAGTTGAGAATTCAAACCTTCTCTAAGGTCACAAAATTCTCAAATAGGGATTATGCCTCACTGAATGTTTGGGGCAGGATTTTCCCATGCACTGTTGGCTCAGTGCCACTTCCATATGGAATGAACCTCTTCCTGCTTTCATTTGCAGCAGCAAGTATCTGATACTGAATGTTTTGGGAAGCTCACCTGAAAAAAAAATTCTTCATGCTCATACTGATATCTGAAGTGAAATGCAGGCAGCATTGGCAGACTTTAAAGATGACTGTGTTTGGCTGAACTGCAGAGCATTTCACATCCTGAGAATTAGACTCCAAATGCTCTTCTCAGTAGAAGAACAGCTAGGCAGCTAACAGGTTTGGGGCTTTTTGAATCTGCCACATTCCTAGCTGGACACAGGGCAACCAGGTTGTCAGTCTCAGCAGATTCAACAAGGACTTCTCTTGCAGGGAAACCCTATCCTCATTTGCATAAGAATTAATTCCTCCAGCTCCAGATTTTCAGCATGCTGGTACAGAGTGCTGGGTCCTTCAGTTAATAAACAGCACACTGCTCTCATATTAGTGCCTTGTGAAGAACACAAAATTCACTAGGGAGAAAAAGAAAACATTGATGTGTTTGAGTTCTAACAGACACACATCTGATAAATCCCATAGGTGTGGGGGATTTTTAAAATTACAAAATACAGTAATTTCAGTGTTCTGCAAATGGCTGTGGGAGACATGTTACAGAGTGCTGGAAACTTTATGCAGTATAGGACAAAGGCTGAGGTTTTCTTCTGTAGTGAAGTCAAGGCTTTTGGTATATTTTCAATCTTTCTACAGATTCTATGCAAAATTTGTGTTCTGCCATTACACTGGTGTGATATTTGGCTCTCTTTCCTTTATTTCTTTAGTTGTGCATGTAGTGCTCAGTGTTACTGCCTCTCTTTTCTTTTGTCTTTCTTATTTATTTTCTCTCTTATGATTCATGTTGTACAGTATTCTGGTAGAGATAGGAATTTCCATTTGTTCTGTCATGTGAAGCCTGACTGTACGATATTTCTTTGTTCTGTCCTCCTACTGATTCATTCCCAAATTGCAGAAACAGTGGGTTTCACAGGTATTCAGCTATCTTCTTGTCTAAAGTATCAATACAAATGCATTATATTTAGTTGTTAAAGCCAGTAATTAATTCTAGTTTAAACTGCAACTTAACTACATTTAACGCTAAGCTAAATTTTAAATGAAGAGTTTTTGCGATCCAGTATGGAAAACAAAGTGTTCTGAAATTTGTCATGGAATGAATCCTTACCCCTTCTAAAATCAGTTGGGTTTCATCAAAGCATTTTCTGTCAATAAATCCAAAAGGATTTTCACCCTTCAAATGATATTTTATTTGCAAATTTCTTTCCAAAAAAGCTGTTTCAAAACAAAGAATGCACAGCGTTTTGTTTGGATTTTTTTTAAATGTCAAATTAAGGCATATTCCTAGCTGAACTAGTTAAATCATAAAGTCTAATTTCAAGAGACATCAGTTTTTTTTATAAACCATATTTTGCAAGTATTTATTATTTACAGATTATGATGAGAATGTATTTTCTTCCTGAAAAAACATTTTGACAGAATGCTTTTCTCAGCTCTGTGGAGAACCTAAATGATTAAGATGTTGCCTAACACACCCCTAAGCTAGACCAGCTCTCACAGGGCCATAGTCCATATCAAGAGGACAGGTAACATCCTCACTGAGACAAGGACAATTTCTCTAGAATTCACTTTCATATTTTTCTAGCATTCAGGCTCTGCAAAGTAACTGTGCCAAGAAGCAACATCAGAAATATTTTTTTGGAGTTACACTGTCAAAGAGATGATAGGCTGTGTGTCCCAACCTTCTAACCAGGTTATATTTATGGCTCCTCACATTAGGCTGCCTGCTGGTAGAAGCTGCTTTTCTTATGTTGCCTCCAGGAAACAAAAAAATCAGAACACGATTTTTTTTATAATGGGGGGTGCTGAATTGCATGCAAATATATATAGTCTTTAATATATAATATATTTGCATATCTGTTATATATTTAATATTTTAATCTATTTATAATTTATTATATATATTTATATGAAGTTTTTCAATTTTATACTGTAAATAACAAGACTTTATCATAATTGAATAAATTAAAGTTGTTTGGTACTTTTGGAATAAGTTATAAACCCTGTAAGGATTGTGTATACTTTTGTTGCTTATTTCAGGTACTGAATTGGCAGAAGGGTTGTGTTCCACCACTGGGGTTGCACCTTCTAGAAACTTTAGCATAGCAAGAAACCTCACCATACTCTTAAATGTTCTGGTGTTCTTATTTATGTTGCAATATTGTAAACCCTGTAAGAGTTGAGCACATGTGTCTTTACAGTGCTGTGTCATGGCTTCACCAAGGCAATGAAGAATAGAACTGTACTCTCAGCTACCTCTTCAAAGTGTGACATTTCCTTCTACACAGCTTAGTTTGGCTAAGGAGAAAACCAGTTTATCCACAGTGTATCAGGAAGCCTCTATACAACTATGCAATGATGCCAGCAGAGAGATACTTGCATCTGCCTAGACATTTTCTGTCTCTATAGTGATAGTTTAAATGTAGTTTGAATCAAATAATTACAGCACACTGCTGTGATTAATGTCTTGAAACTATTTTGATATGAAGGCAGAATAAGCCACCTATTAGAATTTACTCTTCCCTTAAAAAATGTGAAATATTTTCATGTTGGACTAATTGGCAAGTGAGGACCCATGTTTCCATGAATGGCTGCACCCTCTACAGCCTCCCATCACAGAACCATGAAAAAAATGATAATAATTGTGTTCCAAGTATGAGCTCATGGTATTTTAAACACTGCACAGCATGTTTTCAAGTTTTCTCTTTCATCCAGTCCTCCATGTTTTGATACATTATTTATTGAGAAATCCTTTTTTCAGTAATGTTGGAATTCAGAGTAGATTTTCTACCCTGCTCCTGCTGCTGCAGCATCATAATAAAAGACAGACTCAAGCTTTTAAGGGAGTCAAACTGAAATGGTAGTGTTCTAAAACATAAGCTCTGCACAAGGAGCAAACAGTCTCCTGTAAACAGCAGGATTCTGCTACTGCTTCAGATTTTGTCTCTCATTTCTGAGTGTTCAGGCTATGGGAAAGCTGGAAGTTTGTGTGTCTCAGCCAAGATCTGCAAGTTTTCTAAATATTGATATCATTAACTTTTTTTTTTCTTTTTAAATTTTTTTTTTGTTGTTTTTAGGTTGTTGTTGTGTTATTAAGTCATTCTTCATTTGTTGAGGAGTTAAGAAACATCACCCTAGTACTTAACTGTCATATAGGGAGGGACAATAGCAGGAACTCTGGAAAGGCACATTGGAGTAGTTTGAACTAGAGCACCAAACTAGGTTAGGAATTGACTAAGAAAGGAACAAACCCTGGAGGCTTATTCATGTCTCACTTTTGCATATCTTCACTGGAGTACTCCATGAAGTTACATAGGCTGTGCTCACAAGGGCCTGTACCTTACAAAAGATAAATGTTTCCAAAAGAACGACAAATGCTCAGCACTTCTGCAAATTGTGATGTATATATGCTGTAGATGTGAAATCAATATTAATTACATTAAAACACATGTATTACAAAACAGTCATATTTATTGAATCATAGAATAAGATGAGTTGGAAGGGACCCATCAGGATGATCCAAGTTCAGCTCCTGGCCCTGCACAGGACCAACCCCAAGAGTCACAGCATGTGCCTGAGAGCATTGTCCAAATGCTTCTTGAACTCTGTCAGGCTTGGTGCTGTGACCAGTTCAGCAGGGAGCCTGTTTCAGTGCCTGACCATCCTTTGATGAAGAACTTTTTCCTGATATCCAACCTCAACTTCCCCAGACAAAGCCTTAGGCCATTCCCTTGGGTCCTGTCACTGGTCACCAGAATCAGTCCTGCCCCTCCTCTTCCCCTCCCAGGAAGTTGTGACTGCAGTGAGGTCTCTCCTCAGTCTCCTCCAGACTGAAAGACCAAGTGACCTCAGCTGCTCCTCACACAGCTCCCCTTCAAGGTCTTCACCATCTTTATTCTGCTTCTTTGGATGCCCTCCAATAGCTTAATGCCCTTTCTATATTGTGGTGCCTAAAACTGCATGTAATATTCAAGGTGAGGCTACACCAGTGCAGAGCAGGAAAATCACCTCCTTTGGCTGGCTGGTGATATACTATTTATTCAAAATAAAAACAATTTTTACTTTGAAAAGAAAAATAAAAAATATTATTTCAAAATGTAATTTAAAAATGTGATTTAGCATTTTTTAAATGTCCTGGATATTTATAAGGCCTTTTGAATCATTACTAGGTAAGAAAAATAGATTAAACCATCCTCTGGTGGATTTAAATATAGATGCTTGCAGAATGTAGTAAATCATTAGGTTTAAAAAAAAAATTGTTGACAAACATTAATATCCATATCTCAATGGCTGCAAAAGTAGTATTTTTAATGTGCTGTTTTTTCTTTAGCTTTTAGTATTGACATTATACTCTATAACTTACATTAATAATTCACAATAGAGCTTAACCTACAACATACATACTATGGATTTACTTTGGGACTATTCCTCTTACAATTTCCTTAATGCTCTTTTCTCCATGTCTGATTGTATTCTTTTTTTTCTGAGGTTGTTGTTCTTTTTAACCATCCCTTCAGATTTCTGTATTCCTTTTTGATGCTTTTTTTGTCAACTTTAAAAGTTTATAGAGATGCAGATTTTAAGAACTCCATCACCAGCAGTTTACTAGAAACCCTGACCTGAAATATTGAGTGTTTGTTAGCTGAGTGCTTGTTCTGCCTAGAGGATATGTTAGAAGCTCTGCATGAGCAAAAATGTTTTCATATGATCCATACACTGCATACTCACTTGGAAGTTATTTATAGATGTGCTGTGTGGTTTCCATTTTCTATCCTTTTATCTCTCTCTCAAGATTACTATTGCTTTCTGCCTCCATCTAAATGTGAGCATTTCTGTCATTGTATTTCTGCTACTCTGATCATTATTGTTCTACCTCCTTTATTTAATACAAGTCATTAATCGAACTTCATATGTTTGGACAAAAGGAAGAAACATGATACAAATGGATTCAGCTGCTGTCATGTCAGAAGCAGGACAGATAGTGTGTTACAGTTTTTGCCAGGCCAGTAAAAATTTGAATTCATGGTGCACTGCCAAGTGTTTGGGGAACACATGGGATTAACTTTGTGGTGAGTTAACATCAGATCATCTCCCTTCTTCCTTTTCTCTATCAAGGCATGATGCTGTACTTCAGTTGTAGCTGAACAGTCACCTGAACCTGTTTTGAGTGCAGACCCTCACTGGAGATGTGATTCCTATTGCTCCCTTTTGTCATGGCCAGCCCTACATCACCCCACTGTCATTTGCACAGCCACGTGATGAACCAGATCATGGACTAATATAGCTAAAAAAACAATCAAAAAAAGCAAAAACCAGTTGGCTCAGTCAGACTCACAACACTGCCATGCAAATCTGGGAAAAGGAAGTGCAATCCTACTTAGCAGCAGCTGCCCATATATCTTGCAGTAAAGCAGCCATGGAATTTTGTCAATCAGGCAGTAGTCCTGGGGGATGGGAGGGTAAAACCCTATTGACTGTTTGAGGTAGAGATCAGGGCTCCCTTTTTCACAAGTTTAGGGGTCTCAAAATTAAATCAAGGTCAAGAAACATTGGACTTGCATAAAAAAGGTTTTTGCATTACAGTAGTCAAAAACCCTTTTTCAGGACAATACTGTGAAGATCACCTTTTTTTTTTTTTTTTTTTTCACTTACTTAAGCCCTTACTGCTTAGCCCTTACTAAGGTTAACAGAGAAATACTAGCATTATATAAAAGAAAATCTCTCCCAAAAGATTTAGTATGTGAGAGAGGGGGAAGTGACATAGTACTAAGTTCATCTTAGCTTACAGTAACAAATTGTTTCAGCAAAACTACATGGAGGAAGGAATTTGGCTGAGTTCTTGAAGCAGTGGGAGGGGAAATGAGCTGCTGGAGGTTGAAACGAATTGGTTTCTGAGGCTCTTGGGATGTCATGCCAGCCCTGTGAGCAGTACACTGTGCATTGCTTTGATATTAGATAGTCTGTTTGTAAAGAAAATAAAATACCCAATGCCTTTATCTACTCATTTTCTTCCAAACAATAAATAATGCTTGCTAGAGCCCAAATTGTCCATGGAATGAGAAAGTGATGACAATATGGAGTGCATTAGTATAACCAAATAATCATAAATAAAGCATTTATGATTTTCAGCTGAATGCTTTCAAAAAAGTTGGACACAACTTTTCCAACACTCTGCTTTCAGAAAAAAAAAAAAAAAGAAACCCATTTGAACTTGGCCAGTTCAAAATGTACTCTTTGCAACTTTGAAAGATGCAGGATATTTGGCATCATTTGTATCTGCTGGCTTATATTACTTCTAATATAAGCATTTCAAACAAAGATAGGATGTTTTCTTAGCTCTCTTGGAATGTTGACATTAAATCATCCATACCACAGGGATACTTGTCTTAGCAGCCCACAGTTTATTATGCACTTCTTTTGAAGAAAGAACAAAGATAACACTAAATCTGGTCACTATATAGTTTAACTTAGACACAGCAGCAAAAGATTAAATCTGGTTTTCAAACCAAAAAGCAATCTTTAGTCAGAAAAAAAGATTAATATCTAGATAACTAGAAGGGTAAAAGGACCAGGAAAAATGAGAAATGTTAAGGAATAGTAATGCAATATTATTTTGGGGGAAAGAATTTCAGAATGGGATCCGATGGAATATTTCTGGATATCAATCTTAGCCTTGTAAAATATTTGGGCATTTTAGTTAATTAGTTACATTTTATAGTTATACATCAGTTATTTTCTAGTTACATATATAAGTCAAGCCTATATAATGAATCCTAATAGCATTAAATACTTCTATTAATATTTTTAAATTCTTGTGTGCATTGAAATACTTCATTACATTAATATTAACAGAAGCACAAGTGCCAGAGTCTGTTCCCAGTCATGCTGGAATCGTGCAGTTCACTGGATGGAAATACCCAGTTGCAACAGGATTACTGAAAGTAAAACTGCATGATGCTTTCTTGCCATAGTCAGTTAAAAATTAACTCAAATATTACATAGTATGGATTCTTTTCCATCATAACAAAGATTAGGCTTCCATACAAATGCTCAGGTTCCAAGGGAGAAAAATTCAAAATTGTGTAAATTTTTTGTTGAGGAAAAAATTAAAGAATAAATAGGGGGGGAATTTTTTCTCCTACTATTGATACATTTTTCATCAATAACTTATCCTTGATAGAACTTCTACAGTTAAGGAAATGTCAGGATTTGCTCATACACCTTTTGAACATAATACTGTATTAGCCAAATATAATAGAAGATGATACAATATTAAAAATGAAATACAGTAAAATATATATCATCAAAATATATATAATAAAAGAAATATTGTAAACCCCCTAATAATTGCAACCCTCCCCTCCTTCCCTTGCTATTACAGAATGTAGTGTCATTTAAAAACACTGAAGGATTTTTGCATGATAGAGGCATTTGAGAGAAAGTCTCACCTTTGTTCTTGGTGTAATTTACTTAGATTGAAATGTCAGGTTAAAGTTGCACAAAAGAGAAAAAGCCCAGCTGCTGTCAAAGCATGGAGAGGCAGGGTCTGCTTCACACCTCAACCTGGCAGCCTCCTCCTTAGGATAAATGGGGAAAAGAACTGAAAGCCAAGACTTGTATAGGAACATTTTACAGGTTTTGCTCTATGTGCTTTTTGTGCAAGTTTTCATAGTCAGAAATGCAAATTTCTCTTCAGAATATGTTTTCAAGCACCTTTAAATATACTGGTAATTTGATACACATACAGTTTCCATTATTGAAACAATTTCATATGATTTGGTTTTCAGATTTATAGCAGATAGCATTATATATTTCCACACGATCAGACTAGAAAAATAGGGAAATGCAGAGAGCTCTTCTCAGTGACAGAAAAGGCATACACTTCTTCAGTTAATTTACAAGATTCCCTTGTTTGCCAACATATTGATGCATATATTTGTATTTTTAAATTAATACTGTATTTAATTTTGACATAAAAAATAGTCTTTTCTCTAAATATATTGCTTAGGATAAAACAGTGCATCCAAATAATTTTTGCTCTTTGTCCTTTTTCAGTGCTTTATTAACATGTCTAGAAATGTTCTCACTGTTTTCCTAGAAGTATTGCATTCTGGTAATTTTAATAACTACTTAAGAGGAGCTTTCAATAAAAACCTCCTAGTATGATTGTTTTGAAAGTAGGAAATATCCTTGCTATCTGCATGAAGAGCTTTGGGACTCCCTGTCTCGTCATTCATCTTCCGAACCAAAGGTATTAGTTTTCTTGGGCTAAGACTTGTTGTTCTGGTTGTTTCCTCAGCTTTGTTAGTAATACCTTGGGGAAAAAAAATCGTGATTTTAGCTCTGTTCCATTAATCAAATAAAAAAATTACTCCCTGCCTTTATGCAATGGCAGAATGATTACAGCCATTTCCAGCAGCTTACCTGGTAACAAGATTATCTATATATGGCACAAACCCACATTTCTGTAATAACTGGAAAAACAGAGGAGGGTAGGATTTATGCCTAAGTTTATTTCCTCCAGTATTTCTGAGTTTGCTCTGTAAAGCTGGTTAACTGATCTGTTTTCTGCTGCTGATGCTAACATTTTGAGGTGTCTACCAAAAGGAGAAAAAAGAGCAAAGAAAACTTTGAAGGACAGAGAATCTAGAACCAAACCTCAATAAATCCATTACCTAACCATAAATATAAGGGGGCTTACACATCCAGCCTATCCTACGTAGAAAAGCTAAATTCTGTTACAGTACCTTGATTTGTTCTTGTAAGTCCTCCCTTAAGTCAGTGTATTTGCATTTAAATTTGAGAACCTTTGCATAACGTGCTGCAATAATTTGCTGCCTATTAAAAAGTAGTTCTATCTATAAATATTTTCCAAGTAATACTGTCCTTCCCAGCCATAAAAAACTGATGTAAGCTTCTTTAGAGAGAAAGTAGTCATAAAATGAAAAATTAACAATTTTCTTTAAAAAAATCATACTGGAATGTCTGTTCACTTAAGAGGTGCCCCTGTGAGTTCATCATCATCCTTTTTCTTCTTTCCTTTTAATCTCATTATTGAAACTGGAAGCTGTGCATTGATCATCTTGAAAGATCACTCATTAGAAGGTGCTAATGAATTTTCAAAAAGGTATTTTTTTCATATACCTCATACCTGTAAGCTTTGTTTTGAACAGACGGACATAATCCGGATTTACTGTTGTCCACAAAACATCCTTGTGGATTTTCATTTTAGCTCTGCAAGTAATGCCCTTGGTCACAGGGTTAATCAGACTTTACCATATATTTTGTTTCACAATAGCACTCTGCCTTTTACAGTCACAAATACTGTAACTGTAGTTTTAGTCTCATTTCACTTGAACTTAATTTTAAAAAAGAAAATATAAACAATGAAATGTACAACTGAGCTACTGGTCTCCTTAGGAAAACTTAATACAGTCAATGTTTTCTGAAAGTTGTACCTTAATTACTCCTAGAGGTCTATAAGAAAACAAATGTTTTAGCAATTAATATGGTCTTAGATACGCCTGGCATATACTTAACTATTTTTTTTCAAAGTGGGGCTATTACTATTCTTACTTTACTATCAAGATTATGCAAACATCATTGCACCACCCTTCAGAGGTTTTTTTCTGCAAAAGGTCTTTGCTATTCAAAATTATTCTGGCAAAGCAACTAAAATCTGAAACCCATCCACTGTTTTTCTCTATACTTGGGATCCTTCAGTAATAACAGATCAAACACAAAATTAAGTTTGTAGGTGCATTTCCTTTGCCTTCTCCTAATGGTAAATGGTTAGATGCTGTGTTTGCCTTGGCTATTGCAGATAATGTTTAATAGTCTGTTTCCCTCTTGAAAATATTGCCTCATACTCCTCATTTTTTATCAACATTTGCATTCTGAAAGTTACAGTGGCTTAAGGTCTTGCTGTCAATATGATTTCCACTATGTAGGATCTCTGTCCCTCTTCTGAGCAAGTTTGGAGATCCCAGAGCAGCAGCTTAGGCACATGAAAGTACCTTATGCCAATTTCTGCTTCTATGAAAAGATACAGAAGTCTGGAAAGCCAAAATCTTCCAGGTTTCCCCTACCATCTATATCCTAGTGAACCGGGGAGCAGATTCTGGCATCTATTCTAAGTGTAACAACTCAAAGAACAATTACTGTTGGAGTATCTTTATCTCCTCTTTTCCCATGTGGTATTGAATCCTCTTGTAAGTAACTGAGTAGCAGAGAGCTGATGTTCCCTTCAGAGAGTGGTATCCATCAAACTGTGATGCTAGGCGTTCTCTCCAAAATGGACTTTGGAGCCCAAGGCACCTTTGAATTCAAAAATTTTTCTCCTTCTGGATTCTTCAAGTATTCTGATCAGACCTGCTGCTTTTATGGGGTCTTGCAGTGTCATGAAGGACAAAAAGAGTACACGAAGTCACCCCAAAGCTCACGATGCCTCTTTAACAGCGCGTACTCCAGCTGTCACCACTGCTAGATAGCAGGTATTTAAATGACTGCAGTGTTACTGCAGAGTCTTAGGGGAGTAAATGTCTTCTTTGAGTTGCTAACAGTTTAATATTCATGGTATTTTTTTACTTCTTTTGTAATGTCTGGTGCTTGACACACATAACAGGCCTCCAATGCTAATATAAGTTACCAAGCTGCTCCTTCTTTTACAGGTTCTGTTGCAAGGCAGGACCCAGATGTTCTTCTCTGCAGACTTACTGTTAGGTTCTTATCTGGAATAATGTTTGTCATGTGTCTATATTATTTCAGGCTCTTCTTCTTATTATTGATCTTCAGGATCAAACTTTTCAGTGTTAGGGTTGATGTGATGTTGCTGCTGCCTTTCCTATCATCTTCTCACTCTTGAGTCCTGTCTATGTATGTTTGTCTGAGAAAACTTGGTTCAAATGTCACCACATTGAGCAATGGCACAGTACAGCTTGAGGCAACTATTTCTGCACATGGGATTGTGAGAAAAGAAAATTGAGCATATATATTAAATATGTCTGTTCTCCAATCTGAATAAATTTTTTTAAAAACCTTTTTTTGATACATGTGGGTCACATCTAAACTGTCCAGGGTTACTGCAGCAGTCAGAGCAAGCCAACTGCATTATCGTATTTCACTTCTTTTAGTGCAGGTCATTTATAAATAGTAGTATGATTGGTAAAGTTGTCAGCAAGATTAGACAAGCATTCAGTGGAGTTGTGGGTTACATATTACTGGGTTCAGTCAAACTGAGTTTGGTAGTAGGTGATTTACTTAAAATATTGTGACCTTGTATTCATGAAAACAACAAACATCTTCATCTCCAGACTCACGCATGACCTTGGAACTAATTTTATTTGGTATTAGATATGCCCAGACTGCCCCAAAAATGTGTATGTACAAATATCCCAACTCTTGTATTTCCAGCATTTGCAATTGCTAAATCCTAGCCAAACAACATGGAAAATCTCTAATTTTACTCTCAACTAGCACCTCAGATAAAACGGCATATAGGAAAAATACACTTCTGGAGATCATGCATATTTGGCATATTATATGACTGGTTTATATTCTCTTTTTCCATCCTAGAAATGATTCCTTCAGCCTGACAACCCAAAAAAGAATATATATCCCTATATCTGTCATACTTGATTCTCAATTTTGAGCTGCAGTGATCTGATAAATCACTTTTGTGCAACTGATGTTTTTATATTTTTTACTAGCATGCTTCAAGTATACATTTTGAATCTGATATACATCAGCTGTAAACCTTTTAATTTTTAATTTTGTTGTTTCAGTACTCTAGTAATTTTAAGATTTAGGAATAATCTCTGCCAAAGTTTTGCCATATTTGGCACAGCTCAAAACTGCAGTTTGTGTAAGTTTTGAAGATTTCTTCCCTACATTCAAAACTATCCTACTGAGCAGGCAGGAAACTAGTGAGGATTAAGATGAAGAATTATACAGAAGACTGTAAATCTTGACCCAGCCACCTTCCTTTAATTTCCATCCTCTGTTTCTCTGTCACATTGCTGGCATTACTGATAAGGTCTGTGCACCATGGCCTTCTTCCCAGTTCTTCAGTGAGCCACAGCATTGCAGTGGGAACTTGAGTGTCCCTTAGCAGGAGCAGCAAATGGAAATGGAGTTGCTAAAGACTCTTCCAACAAAATCCTCATACCTATGGGCCCTCCCTGCCTTTGTGAGGGTATAGGAAACCACACATGCATACCCATTAGCTTGGGTAACAAAACCATTTGTTTGCCATCCTGATGTATACCAGCAGTCCTTGGGACAGCTGATGCCCAACTTGCTTCTCTCTTAAGCCAACTTTGCCCAATCCAGCAGTTGATAAGGAACAAACTGTGTAGGAGCATGTAAGCATAAATATATACTGTTACTAGTGAGTACCAGGCTCACTTTGTTTGACAAATTTCTTCATCAAGTTGCCAGGATTTTTGAAGAAGACTAGGTCCCATTATATTACTGTGCTAATGTACTTAAATTTTCATTAATAATCTGAAGCTAATGGTATGCTGGGCCAGCAACTTAATTTTACAAGATAAAGACTTGACTGTTTCAAAACACTAAAGTTTTTCACTGGATATGGAACTAATCAAATTCTCTTAAATCAGAATTTACATGAAATTAAATATATTCTGACAGCACAGTGATAAAGAAGATTAAAAGAAAATAGTGTGCAGAGCTGTACTGGCTGCATCCATCTTCGTATTACTTTGGGGAAGATTTTTTCCCTCTTAAACTTTGTGTTTAAAGAACCTCCCACAAAATGCAAGCACAATGAGAGGGGTTCAAATCTAACAGCTCATGTTTGTTACTGTTAACAAGCCTATGATGTCATTGGTCATAGCAAGTGGTTTGGATCTATTATGAATCATCAGATAATAATTCAGGCATAACTTTCCGAAAAAACAGATTCAATTAGTAGCTGGAATAATTTAAATTAATAGACATGGATAAAAAATGTTTTTGTACAGTAGATCTTCATACAGCATAATATTGACTTATTAATATGAATAAAATACCATGCTCTGATCCCCAAAATATACAGCAAGTTTAGCCAAGTGCCCTTATAAACAGCAAAGATGTCAGACACCAGTGTGAAATAGCATTGCCAAATTCCTGGGTATCTTCTGTCTTTGGCTGACTTTTGACTATGGGCTGTTATTTACTGCACAGGCCAAGGACAGATAGTTGTGATCTGTGCTTCTTCATAAAGCTACCCACAGCTTTCTGAACTGGAAAATTGCTGACTGGACAGCATCCAGCAACCGCCCAGAGCTGTGCTGGAATGGCCAGGACGTGGGAAGGTAATCACTAATCTGTGCCCGTGCTGCTTGGGCAGATACCAGGCTCGCTCATGACCTGCCTAGGGCATTGAAGAAGCAGGGATTCTGACAGAGGCTCAGTGTTGCTCCCTCACAGATCTGAATGTGCTGGCAGGGCTGATGCCAAGCACTCAGCCATCAGCAAAGGACACAGTAAAGAATCCTGAATAGAAGTGAATGTATGAACAAAAGAAAAGAGTTGGCACAAGTCATTGTTTAGGCCTGATAGTTTTGTTTCGTTGCCCCAGCTTCCTACAGACAATAATTTTTTTAAACCCTTATTATGCTTTTGAATGCTTTTCTTGTGCATGTTGTCAGTGTTATAAAGGTTTATTTTATGTACTTCTGTCCCTTTTGTTCATGTTCCAGCCTACTATAGGGAACACCAAGTTTTCTTCCTGGTCTTTGGGCTAGAGAAAGCTGCAGATGCCTCAGATGCAGTGTCCTTAGCCCTCCTACTAAGAACACTGTTGTGCTTCTCTGTAGCATTCCAGCACTTCAAGGGATTTAGGCCAAGTGAAAAGGCACAGAGCTGAAACTCTGTTTCTTTTGAGGCTGGACCACTGTCACCTCATGAACTTGTCCTGAAGCTTATTTATAGCATTAAACATGTATGAGCTTGCAATAGACTGTTGTATCTGAGCAACTGATTAACTGGATTCCACAGGGAAAATCTGGAGATTCAGGCACTTTGGACTTGAAGCAATTGTATGTGTATAGCAGGAGTTGTAATTCCTTCTGTTAGGCATAAGATTTGAAAATTCTTCACAAATAAAGCTCACAAAGGGGAACACGGGATTTTTTTTTTTCTTGCATGTTTATTAAATTTCTTTTTTAAGCAGTTGTTTTAATAAAGGATCATTAGAGACATTTGCTGTCTTTAAGTCTCTAGTTGTAGGAAGCTGTTCATCTGATCTCATAAAACATTAAGCATTACTTCTGATGTTTGATCACTGTATTGTAATAAAACAGCACAACCCTTCTTTCTTCTATCCTCTACTTCCCTGCTCCTGGAGTTGTTTTTCTAGTTCACCTTTTCTTCTAGTGTTACATTATTTATATCAATAATATCCATTGTCCAGGTTCATGGAGCTTTTCTTCCAGTTTGACTTCCCGGGAAGTTACATTCCATATTAAGTAAGGACTAAATTCAGTTCATTCAGCAATCTCCACAAGGCAGAACATGTAAAAGTGCAGACAAGCCATGAAATCTCCCTGATCTCCTCTCTCCAGGTTACCTTGTACCTTACAACCAAGTTGTGGTGTTGGGGTCTCTGTTGTTTCCTGCACACAGACCCTCTCAGTAAGGACTAAGATCTCCCTGGAAAACCCAGGCTGATGTAAAACCTGTATGTGTTTGCGTAGGATAGAAATGTGAGTTCAAACTCAGGGAATGTCTTTACCCAATCCTCTAACAAATCTGGTTAGATTTAAATAAAATTTGATTAGATTAATTTTGAACTGTAATTTCTGATTCGTGTTCCTGACTCATGAAAAGGTATATATGAAAAAATCTAACAGATTTTTTCTGTTCTGTCCATTCAGAAATTAGGTTTTACTGTCATTATTTATACATGGAGCATCACTGGCAATAGAATACATTTCCTTATCATATTTTTAAAATTCTCCTTACTGCACAAAATTTGCTTTTTAAAAATGTTATTTGAGCTTTCCTAGTGTAAAGCGTTATGAGTAAATTTATGCTTAAAAATATCATTTGAGCTGATACCATTATATCCATACCTTGTACAAGTAGTATTTAGCAAATTATATTACATAAATCCAGTATAATATAAATAACTCTGTAGGGTAGGTTATTCTGTTGGAAGTACTCAGAAATCTGATTTCAACATGCATGAAAAGATGAACACTTCTATTTTTAAAAATTATCTTTCTGTTTCAGAACAAATACCATATTACATCACAGTTAAGACTTTTTGAGGTAAAGTCCATGAAAAATAATCTGCTTAAAACCAAACACTGTCCAAAACCTACAGGCATCAGTAAATCTATGTAAGAAAATGTACTTATACACACTATTCTGACAATAGCATGGGGTATTTTCAGACTCCTTTAACACATGAAAAACAGTAATTGGAAAATTTAATCATATAATTACATATATTTAATCACTTTATATAACAGAATGACTTTACTGAAATGTTATTAAAGCTTTTAACTTTAAATTGCTCATTGAATGAACTAATTTTGACCTTTAGCCAAAGATAAAACTAGCCATAAAAGCAAAAGAATAAGATCTTCAGGTACTGCAATTTGTGATAGCTACTACAAGGTCAGCAGAGCTTTGAAAGTTTATCACTCCTGTCTACTCAATTAATTTATGACATCTGTTTGGATTCTAGATGTGCCAAGAGACTTAGTGTAAATGAAGTAATAACTTCACAGAGATAATATTTTTTATTATTTTTCGAAGCACTGAAGTTACTCTTGAGTTTTGTATTATAAACACATTATCTGTTGTTCTTAAATTCTGTCTATATGGTAAACCAATTATAAGCTAAATTTTTAATATATTATATTTTGCATATCTCACTTCAATAAAAAGAACTTCCAGAAAACTGCAAATAATTTTTACTTTATCATTTTAAAGCATCCTACTGGAATGGCCAATAGACAATTTTTTTTCTTGTGGTTTTCTGCTTGTTACAGAAAAGCTCTCTCAGGACTTGCTTTTGTGAGGGTTCAGTATCATTCAGTAAATGCAGTGAGTAAAGGTAATAGTGCTGTGGAACTACAGATATTATTAGCTATAAGAAGTCATTATGTTGGTGATCCAACATATGCATGCAGATCCAACATGCATATCAGTCCCTTGGGATTTACAGCTCAGTCCTTCATTGATCAGCCAACTCAAGAGCAAGTAACACACAAACATGAGAACGTGCTCTGTGTCTTCTCAGTGGAGGTGCATCCAATTTGATTTAGTCTTGCTGCCCAGGGAATGACTTACCATGTTCTCTTTGTGCATAATTTTTTAGTGACTTTCAGTCTTTGTGATGATACAGGTCTCTTTAAAGACTATTTTTCTTCATTTATTCTCACTTTAGGCATAAAATACCCACAGCACAGTTTTCACTAAATGATCTCAATTCCATGCCTAATTTATAGTATAAAACCTGTTCCATTCCCTGTAATTTCCAAACTCTGCAGTTTAGACTCTAACTCCCAATGATGACCACAGTTTTTGCAAACCCAGATATTCCTGCCTTTCAAAGTTTACAAGAAAAAAATTATTAGATAAAGCCGTGTGCCATTTTGTTTATAAGCTTTCATAAACTGAAGATGTCTGCACATTCCATTTGTTTTTCAGGATTATAGTTCTTTAATCATATCTGTGTTTCTAATGAGGCATGTTTCATTAAATGACTAAAACACATGTTCCATACATGCAATTAGAGAGTTAATTTCATTTTTATATTTTCTACTTGATTGTTATTTTATGTGTGGAAGATTTGACAAAATGACTACCTGTAAATGCTTAGTAAGGGAGATGATACCTGCTTATGCAGTGCTCTTGCCCATGGTATCTCTATATTTAGTCCTATGAAGTCTTTAGTCAATACTAACTGAAATTAATCACTTTTAAAATGAATAGCTGTGTCACACTGGAGACCATAATGAATTTCACAGCTGAGCACCATTTCTGTATTTCAAAGAAAGGTCAAAACTACATATTGTATTCTCAAATAGACTGCAATCTCATATATATATAACGAGTCTCAAAAGGTTATGACTTTACATTCATTATGCTGTCATTACAATCTGTATATTCTTCCTCTAGATCCCAAGACCTATACATTCTCCTGATTGAGTCAGTATACATTTATTAGTTAGAAAATAATCTAAATTCCTATTGTGTTTGACAAGTAGTATAAGCTGTAGGTGTTAACAACTCCCTGTCTCTTTCCTCTTGGTTACATTTGTCAGTAGTGTACAAGCAGAATGCACAGGCCTGCTGTTCACATTAGAGGAAAGTATTCCCAGACCTAGAAACCATCAATAGGAAATTCTGAGATGAGGGTGTACCTTCATGCTGCTATTCATTCATCACCTTTGTCACCTAGATAATATTCAAAGGCAAATTCAGGTGTATTTCCAGTTCTAAAGTTCTGTCTTAGTTCAGACACAAGCTGCATTTGTAATGTCTTTACCTTTCAAATTTCCTGCTCATGAAAAATTTACACATTGTGGGAAATTCATAATTTGTGAGGCACTCTATCCTCACTGTAATGTTGTGCCATCAGAGACTTCTTATTTTAACTTTGAGTGCCAAGATAGGCTGAACTGTCCAGACTATGGATCTCAGCTACATCTTCCATGTTACCTGCCTCTCACAAGAGACTGACCTTGTAGGCTGCTCCAGGATGTTTTCCCTGTGTCTGAGAGAATCCTGCATTACCACGCTCTGTACAATTAGGATGGCTCTTTTCACATACACTATTTTTCACCCTGATAATTCAAATACCTGCATGCTGGCCAGTCAGGCCTGAAACAGATGTTCACTAAAATAAATGCTAGGTTCCAATTCTTGAAAAGTCACAGAGCACTTTCCTACCTTGAACCACTGATTAGTTTTCAGATTACTTTTCCTAAACCTCTTTTTTTGCTTTAGCTCTTCATCATCAAACAGGGCAATACAAAACAGATAAATCAATGTTGATATACCTTAGTTGCATCTTATACTGCATGGTATAGCTGTATCTTAGTAGAAAAGAAGGAATAAAAACTGTATTTTGAGGACATTACTATCTTCACAGACTATTGTGAGGAAAGAGATTAAAAGCTATTAAATTATTCATTCAGTTGTGTGAAATATTTGCACAGCCCTATTAAATGTCTATAAGAAATATTTCTTGTTTTTTACTTAGCTATTTCACATAGTGGATGTTAGAGTTGATGGACAGACAAGAAGAAAATCTGGCAAGCAAAATATCTTTTGAAAAATACAGGGAAGTGAAATGTAGTCTTGTTTTGGTATCACTAAAACACAGATGAAGTTTCAGGGAGCATATATTTATTTTTTCCCTTATCCCTAGTGGAAATCACAGTCCTGAAATAGTTGCAAAATTTCTTCTGTGGTATCCACAGTGATTGCAAGATGTTAAAAAATGACTGCTATAGTAACTGGTCTGCAGGTAACCGCTTTCATTTGCAGGAAGGAAATGGGGACCGAAGTCTATCCTATCCTAGGCACGCTGATACTTAACTCTAGGCTGAGGAAAAGTGCTTATTTCCACCAAGCACTAAGACAGCTGAGTATTCACCCCCAAGCTGGTATAATACAGATGTTATACCCTCTCAAGAAACAGCTGAGAAGCTTCCTATCAATTAATCCAATGATAACACCGGTTAAGGGGTTAGAAAAAATTGGTCCAAATTTAGGATTTAGCTCCCTGCCTAATCTTGAGGAGGCTTGAAATCTACGTTTTGCATCTGCTGGCATATCAGATTCTTACCAGGGCATGATAGTGTCAGTATTCTGAAATGGACCTCTGGAAGCTGGTGGACTTTGCATTAATGGCAAAATACCAACTGATACCAGAAGCAGAGACTGGTTTAATCCCCCAAACTTTAGGATATTTCGTATTCACAGCTTCCTTCTGCAAAATACTCAAGCATTAAGGAATTTATTAGTAGGCAGTAGGGCAAAGAAACATTTTAGATGTCAGTGTGGCAGGGACACTGGTGAATCCAGCCCCTCTCTAATGCTGAGGCTGTGATATGCACCCAGGTGTGCCCTGCAGCCCCATCGGGAGCAACTCCCTCTCACCTGCTCTCCAACAGCCTCCTCTGGTATCAAAATCCACCTTGTATCAAACTGCCTGGTGATGCATATTCAAGCAATGCACAGCTGAGGATTACTTTGGTACTTAGTTAATCCTGACACACAGCTGACATGCACCTACCCCATAGGGAAATTGTAGCCTCATTTGGTACCATTTTTGGTGTCTCCTGTGAAGCATCTCTAAACATGAAAAGCCACCAAACATTGGTATTTTAAAGAAACATAAGCTACTGGCTTTGGAATTGAGACAGGTCCAATGGTTAAAGCAAGAGTCAGGGTGTTAAAATAAAGACTTGGAATAATTTCTCTGGAAAGGTAAAAGTACAGTAATTGTTAGTAAAAAGAAGCAGAGGAAGGCATGTAGGTATAAAGACAGAGCTTAACAGGTAAATGTTTTCAGACTTGGTCTTGTTTTACAGCTAGCACCAGGGAGGTTTTCCAATTAGGAAATACATTGCAGTCTATTTTTTGGATAAAAGTTGTGGAAAGTAGACTGGTAGCAGAGCTGACAGTATTATTTCTGCCAGGTGAATCTTGAGACTGCAGGCTTTCTACAGTGATATTTATTTGTTTTTCAGTCCACAGACAAAGCAAGGCTGTGCTAAATAAAATAAGGTGTAATTACGTGAAAAATTAAGATGAAGGACACTCGGAAATACACATACTATAAAATGTAGATATTATCAGAAAATTACTACCTCACTAGAAAAATCCTCTATGAATTCTGAGCACGTGTTCTTATTTTACTGGCAAAGATTTTTTTAGCATTCTCACTACTTTTAAATATCATGTTTATTGCAAAACCTGTAGTTGCTGGGTTAATATAAAGGATTACAGTAATCAGTTATATTTAAATGGCATGTTAGTTTTCTAAGCAGCAGTTTATCACAAATTACTTCTAGAAAATGTAATTTAAATGAGTAATCTCTTTCTCTCATGTCAAAAAGAAATTCAGACTAAATCCATGTTTTGCGTTTTAGATTTTCTACAATTATTTTCATGAAGAAAACCTCAGACCCCTACAACCCAATATAAAAAGACAGCACTTATCAATTAGATCTCTGTGTACATTACCTAAAACTTGAGTGTTAGCAAAACGTCAAAAAATAGTAAAGTTTTAAGTCCTGTATCTCTCTCAAGAATAATGACATGGACAAATATTTCAGACTTCAGACTGGTCAGTATGAAGTTACTTGGAACTATTATTAACTCTTCTCCCTGAGGTTATCCTTCCCTCTGTGGCCTCATTGAACTGTTCTTCTCTAAAACACTCCAGCTTTTTTCTTAATTAATACTCTGTTGCATTCATTAAGTGAAATCATGGCACACTTATGACAGTAACAATTTTTTTTCAGAAAGTCCAAATTAAAACCAGACATCTGGGCAACTACCAAGATTTTTGTTTCATTGATTATCTCGAAATCTGTGCATCTGAATTGTCAAACCAGTTTTCATTTTTCAAGCAACTAAATACATACCACGCTACATAACTTATCACCTGGCTTCCTTGCTGCAGAACAAGCAATTTTTCACTTAGCAACCATCTTGTACCTTGCTGGCATATACAGCACTGTATTATGTCTGGATAGCCAATGCTGTCTCAGTTCAGAAACAGGAAAAAAAGTCTTCACAGCTACTACATCCATCAGAGTTTTTTATTGATTTCAAATTATTCTCTTTTAATTAAGTAAATTTGCATCATGACATGAATATGGATTGTTATCTCATGTTCACTGCATTGCTCTACTTTTTATATAGCATTTGACAAAATCGCTGCTATGTGTATTGTAGGGTTGCTCTTCCTCAAGCCAGTCTGCTGGCCAGTTCTAACTTAACACTGTCACCTTGCTTTATGTGCTAGTGTAAAGGAAATGAAAGAAAGGCTGGTCATCATCAGAGTCTGGAGAAATCTCTACATGGCTAGGAATTTATATTTTTAGGGTCTCTTTTAGAGCAAATGAATGACACAAAAGTTGTTGTCAACAGTGTAAAGGCAGACCCAAGATTAATCCCCAGGAAGGTATCTCTGAAGAGAGAGAGGGAGTTTGGGTCATGTACAGCATTAGAGAAGATGGAGGGCCATCATATTTGGATTCCAAGAATCACTCTCATATGAAAACAGCATAATTATAGGGCCAAATTTCTTAAAGGCCCAAGCTCAGCTACTGAAAGTCTAGAGTAGATACAAAGATTACTACCGTAAGAGGTATTATGAGTATTAATTGTAGATGTAGCCATTGGATGGTGCTGAGAACTTCCAACTATAAACAGAGAAAGCTAGAATTACCTTTCCTTCTGGTAAAGGCTCATGAATGTCAGCTTAAGGCTTCTGACATTCTGTCTAATGCTATTTCCTTTCTAAAAGTAACTTCTTCTAAAAAATAATTTATTTTAGACTGTCATATCTAAATAGGAAGAAACTATACTTGCTTTTCCTCTTCTGGTATTACACAACTGGAGCATTTGCCTTATGTTAAAAGAAAATGTGAAACTTGAATCAATACTTTCTCTTGTTACTAATTCTTTAGTATTTTTGTTGCTTACTGTGAGACACAGGAGCATGGAAATGAAATCTTGCTTACAATGTATTTGCCAGCACTTTCTGCCTTTGTCTATGTAAAAGACACTTGTGGAAATAACACTGTTTAATTCAGCACAGAAAAAAATCATCAATTTGTTCAGCTGATATCCCTGACAAAAGGCAGTTACATATGCAATCTTGTCTTGAGTCTCCTAGTAGGAAACTACAAGAGAAGTAACAATCTCTTTGTCATACAGTCTTTTTGTGTGTGTATGAATCATAGCACAAATCTGAATAATACCACCAGCTGGTGCAAATGTATGGACAATGGCAGGGAGCACTACATTGTTCAGGTTTAGGATGTAGAAGAAAGATTGATGCTGCTTTCATTTTCTCTTTGTCCCCATTTTTCAGATATTTCACAGAACTATGTTCATGCTTTTAAAAAACTAATTCCAAAATGTTCAGGAACTCCATTAATGATTTATTTTAGTACCTTAAAAGGAGCACAAATGTTGACAATATACTGAATATTAAAATTCCTCAAGCATTTCCGTATTTATATTATTTAAATAGCTATTTTACAAGTTGTGTTGTATTCTGATCCTCCTATCTCTTGAGAGCATATTTACCTAAATAAGTTTATTCAGCTTGCCAACTATTTCAAAATTGAGTAATTTCATCAACTCTTCATTAATCCATATAATAATTTTCTCCTTGTATTTCTATCCCCCCTGCAATCCATTTATAAGAGCTTTTACCCCTGTACTGCCAACTGGGAAAACCTTTAATGAGTTGAAAGCTGTAGTAAGAGATTTCCTGTTTTGTATCAATGCCTGCAGGAATGTTCCTTGTTTGATGAGTACAAGGGCAGACGTAAAGAACAGTGACTTGAATATGTGTCACTAAACTTTCAAGGTTTACAATTGAATTTTACAAAACCCAGAACCACTTATTAGGCTTGAATGATGCTGTAGCTTTCGCTCTGAGAAATTTAGAGTCGATGCAGAGGATTTTAAACAATAAAGACTGGACATACATTCTCCAAATATCCATAATTAGGACACTGTAACTCAGTGGTCTTCAAGTTTCCTGGTGGTCTCTAGTCTATTCTAGCCCAGTACTGCAGCACCACAAAATCAAATTGAAGAGAGTTTATTTGAGAGGAAATACATGCATAAGGGAATTCAGCATTTTTTCTTAGTAAGTCTAGTGATTTGTTCTGCAGAACTTTTGCCTTTTATTACATATTTTCTCTTTCACATGCCTTTCTCCATCACCCAGTTTTCCTCATCCTGAAATAACAAACAGTCTAAATGAATCATAGAGTTAAAAAATTATATGAAAAACAACGACCTAAGGAGAGCATTTCTCTTTGTTTTTTAAATTATGGGAAATAACTTTCTTGCAGCAGAATAATCTTGATAATAACTTTCTTGCAGCAGAATAATCTTGATTTTTCTAGTAGTCTCTACCTTTCCATGGAGGAATTTGATAGCTCAGTTAAACTCTAGCACAGTCAAAAACATCTCTTCTCTGATGGCACCAGTTTTACATCTGAATTCTTATCAATCATCCTAAGAGCCATCCTGCAATTATCTTATAGAGAGCAAACTATTAATACTAATGAAATACTAATTAAAATCACTTCTGTTACACTTGAAGACAGAGGAAACACCCCTGTGAATGGCAAAGAAAATGCCAATAGGTCAATGAAATTTTGTAATCCCTATTTTAAATATTATCTTACCAGAGAAAAGTTAATCTAACACCAGTTACATATTGCAAATGAGGGTTGGGGGTTTTAGGCATAACTTTTATCTTTAACATGAAAACTTATTATGATAACAAACGTGCTTATACAGTTCATTTGTACTGAAGTCTTCAAAGCAGAAAGGTCAAATAACAATGAACTTCTATTACTTCTTTTATGAAAAAATAAATTTGTTGAACAATTTTTGCAAGGTATGTGAAATAGTAAAAACTTATGACTAGATATACCATTTAAATTCCCCAGGACTCTAAACGAAAATCAAAACGGTGATAGGAAAATAACAGTTTGAAAAAAATACCTTTTCCCCTCCCTTTTTGGAGCAATGACTATTCAAAAGCAGAAAAAGGCCATTTTCAATAATTAAACTAGAATATATATTGTGTCTAATATGACCTACTCTTTGCACAAAAAAAATCAATAGTATTAAGAAACACCATAAATCTCATTATTGATTATTTTATATTTCTTTAATAGCTCTATAAAATGCATGGTGAATTTTTTTTTTCTTTAAGTCATGTTCAGCATAGTTTGGTCATCGGATTCCCTCTTCATTTTATCTGAAACACATGGTCAGTATTTCACCTATACTGTAATAGTTATAAATAGAGACAAGCAGGGATGCCTAGAGATTTAACCTCAATGCTATTAGCATACATTCTTATTAGTGAATGGTAGCTCTTATGTTCTTTCTAGCGATATGAGCCTGCACGTTTTATGCGTGACCTAATTTAATAGTATTCCATGAAATTAATCTTAAAAAAAAGTAACTATTTTTGTAAATTTGCTGCTCATGTTAGAAATCTCAAGAGTTCTCATTTACAGAAAATTACATTCATGTGATCAAGAAAGCTTTTGTCATCCTGCAGATGAAATAAGCCTGTATGGAGTCATGGACTAAATTGAAATGATTTGAAAAAGCAGGTGAAACAAAGAGGTTTCTTCTGATGATCTTACTAAAAGGAAAAAGGAATATCACTATGAAAACAGATTTTTTATGTGAATGGATAGGTTCTATGAAAAAAATGAAGCTAACAGGGAAGTCCAGACTTAGCATTGAATGTGTCCATAGGTGCCTGAAGCAGAACTAGTCCCCTTCCTGCATGGTCTTTGTTTGACACAAAGGCCAGTGGCTCTTACAGCAGTCACTTGAACACTTCCAGATGCAGCTAAGTCCTCTGAATTTGTACACAAATGGAAGCCTACATGTTTTTGTATTATTAAAAGAAGGCTGGCATATCATGAGGTGTTGCAGAGTCCAGTTGGCTTCTTGAAATGCTTAGCAGTTAGCTACCATTAGTAACATATAAAATACAAATGTATATAATTGTATATATTTTTGTTTATGTATATATATTTGAAAATATGTGATTTTTAATGTATACACATTGTTTATCTATAAAGAAGAGATGAGAGACTTCTGCATAAGGATAGCTCTTTCTCCATATTTATGGTTGGCATAGAAATCTGTAACTGTGTCTACTTGATCAAGGCCTTTGAGAAAAGGCATTAAGGCTGTTAACTGCTGGTGAGGTCTGCTACACACACATTTCAAGTTAAAAGAAGGCCAAAGAGAGGGAGAGGAGATGGTTTTTTGGCTTGTTGGTTTTAATTTTGTGATATTTTTAAGAAGGTAAACCCTTCAAACTGTATCACAAGCTATTCTGGACAGCAAAATTAGTTTTAAATCGTACATCTCAAACTGCCATCTTCTCAAAAAAGTCATGATTTTATATAATGATGAAACAGCAATCAATATGCTTCCCATCAGCTTATTTGCACTAGGAATATATTAGTTACTGTCTCCCTTATGGACACTTGCTGGAAAATATGTCCAGTATATTCTGAATCAGTGGTAGAACTGCTACCTTCCCAGCAGGCTTTGCACCAATTTATTCTCCCATAAGTTAAACATTCCTTCAGTGTGTGTACTTTACTAATATGTTAATCCTGTGCTTTTTCCAGAAAGCTGCATATTGGCATGAGCCATTGTATTCTTTTACTTTTCCAGATCATTCCATGCATTTACTCTTCTGTGAGACTCAAGACAAATCCTATAGTAACTTTTAAGGAAAAACACCTACAGTCTGCATTTAATAAGGACTGCAGAGTCAAATGTCATATTTGATTAATCGTAGTACTTCCAAAACTGGAAGCAGTCTGGCATGCCTGTTGTGCTTAACATCCCTGTTTAAATTATCAGGTTGTAAATATTCCATTTTTGCCTATGATTACTTCTAATGATAAAAACCACCCCAGGGCTGCAGAGAGCACTAGCAATGGTTTTGGGGCTCCTCCCTGGCTCCAAGCTCACCTAAGGTCCTTGCTCTGCCAGGACATGAAGTTATCACCACTGCTGCTCCTAAATACAAAAACAGTGGCCTATCTACTTCACACAAAATTTGCAGCTCCTCTAACAGATGGTGACCTAGTAAAAAGGCTAGAAGAAAAAATCCAAAACAATGATGTTGGGTGCAAAAGATACTACTCACATCAAGAGAACTGGAACTGCTTTCTAAAGGCAGTCTGAGTTTCTGAGTGATCATCAGAAATACCAGCAGAAGTCAAGGCAAATGGCTACTTAATGTTAAGTACAGCAAAATTAGTATCTGTGCATTTAAAAAAATTATTCTTCGGTAACATCGGTGCTAGTCTAGCCTCTAGACAGTGATGTATCCAATTTACATTCATCTAACAAGGATGTTGATGTCACTAAGTACAATTTTTCCTCCCTGAAGACAGGGAGTAGTATCTCTGTGTGCCTTTTGATGCCAGAAAATACCAATAGAATTAAATTTTCTTAATGAATTTTTGGTGCTATCTATATGTTTACTTTTTGTAAGGCCTTCTATTTCACATTCAGCCTGTCACCTAAGACTAACAGGTTTGCACAAAGGAATTAAGATTCCAGCTATTCAGATTTGCAACAGTTTCCCAGTGGTTATTCTCAGGTATTGCTTCCTGGCATAATTCCCCTTTATGTTTGTGTAGAATAGGATTTTTTTTTTCTTTTTGCAGGATTGGGCTTTTTCCTTTTAGCATGTTCTGAAGCTTATTTCAATGATTAGTGACTAAGCTTCTCCTTTCAGAGGAACTAAATACTTACTTAAGACAATACCCCTGAAGTCACTTGCTGAACATCTCTGTAAAAAAGAACTGTCCATGCATTGTGTGCAGCCTCATTTGGTATGGGTACCAAGAGCAGAGAAAAAAAAAATTATACAGACCAGGCCAGCTCAGGTCAGCAAGGTGATACCAGCTTTGGAGTCCTCCAGAATGTGACTTCTGGGCAAGCCAAACAAGACAAACTTCTGTGGTAGTGTGCTGAAGCCAGTTTTGGCTTGCCTACCATGCTCTGCTGCCACACTTCTGGTTCCAAAGTGTGTCTCTGGGTAAGGCAGACCCAGCTGCAGCACCTGAACTGGCTCCAGGTGTTTGCACAGTGCCCACATTGAGCAGTCCTGGGACAGAGGTGGCCCACCAAGCTTCAGCAGTGGAATTAAATTCTTCCTCAGTCTGGGAAAGAGACCTTCTGTTTTTGTTATAGATAATGGAGTCCTGACTTGATTTTAATGCTTCAGAATTTTTTATTTACTCTTACTGGAAACCCTGTAAATATTATTCTGTTGTACAATGTTGAGCAAATTTGAATGTGCAAATCCTGCCAGTTCCAAAATCAGATCATACGTGCACAGTAAACATCAAAAACTTTTCCCAAAAAGTTTCCATAAAAGTAATAATACAGACATTCGTAACTTTCTTGGAAAAACAAATTTATCTTTGAAAATGATACTGTACTACTTATTGGCTCTGTGGTACTGAGATGCACTTTAGACAAATGTTCTCTACTATTCTTCTTTCTTTAGATTGACGTGGGCTTTACAGAAACACTTATTTTACCAAACTGATATGAAACTCTGAAATGCCTTATGATTTGCTTATACAACATTTACATTCTTAGTGAATACTCAGGTTTTACCTTTTAAAAAACTTTTTTTTTCTTTGCCTGCATTAGAAAGATTCGGTGTTTGTTTTCTGTATGAAAAATACTTGACTACATCACCTTCATACCTGTGTTTCCTAAAGACAGACTTGCAGTTTCTATGTTTTGGTTTGTTTTGAGAGAGAAGATGTTTGATCTTTAAATGGAGGTTGACTGCAGGTTACTGAAAGCTCTGTGTGGGCACTATGGAAAAAATATGTCCCACATGCTTTTAAAAATTTATCACATTCCATATGCCTAGTTCAGATTCATATTCAATTCTTCATCTTCTCACTGTCATTCATTCTTCCTGCGTAAAAGATCTGATGGTTTCATTCCTTATTCTTCCAACTTTTTAAATTACTCTGATAACTTTAGCATCAATTGCAAACATGTATTTCTTGTCTTGCACTAATTTGAATTCCCTTTTTATCTCTTTATTCATGCTTTCTTCTTCAGAAGATGCCATCTAGTATTAAAAAAAATATATAAATTACACATATTCTATTTTTATAAATGTGTATGTATTAATTAAGAGTGGTAATTAACATGTAGCTTGTACAACTTTTTCATACTATTAAATGTCCAGGTGCTACAGAAATCAATGTGGAAACTCACATTAATGAGCTAGGATTTAATTGTTGTTAAGTTGTTCTAGAAGAAAAATGCCAGGCTTCTGTACAGTGCAGTGTCCAAAGATCAATATACCAAGCCTCTGGAAGAAAAACTCATTGCCATTTTATATGGAGCAAGGTTGAGACAATGGGTTTCATAGAACAAACCAGATTTTGCACACTTTCTCACAAGAGTGAGCTCAGTATTTATGAAGACTGAATTTCACTGGTTCAAAATGCCTGCAGGCTGTCCTGATGAGCCTTGTCAAGTCCAGACTTGCAGGTTTCATTGGTCTCTTTAGGTCAGAGACATTATGCAAAGCTGAGAAGGAAATGAAACTAGACAGGAGCCCTCTTACAAATTACCTTGGAACATCTGCAGAAATTGCTAGTAGACTGCTAAGCCACTGTCTCAGCAGAGGTGCTTTGTCTTCTTCCTCAGCCATGGCTCCCCACCTAGACCTTCACCTGACCACCACAGTAAATGGCAATGGTCCTGTGCAGCACCTACTTGAAACTGGACATAATTAGCAGGGAATTAAGAAATATAAATCTAGTTCTTATAAGTTTCTTCAAAATACTTTCTTGCACAAGGATCAGTACTGCATAGCCATGTAGAGAATACCTCAATAAATTGTGAGAGCTACTTTATATCCTTAAAATATAAAAATACGCTTTTGTGTTATTCTGATTTTACATAATTGAGCACAGCCTGTTCTGACAGAAAAGAACAGCTGTCTGAAGTAACTTCTTGTTACATCTCCAATAGTACATATTTTTCTATCTAGTTACAGATAATTATATACAACTACAACATCTTAGTAATCTTTATGAAACAGCTAATTTAATTGTCTCTTTTTTTATCTTTTTTTTTTTTTTTTGTTAATTAATTCTCTCCCTTCACATTCTGAAGAGTAATCTGAAATGCAGAATGGATAAGAGAAGGATTGCACAACAATTTTTAATAATCTTAAATGTGGACCACCTCCAAATCCCATCTTTTTTGCTACAAATTTTATCCAGGCATTAGAATACATTGAGTACAGCTCTCCTGTATCTTCTAAAGAGTTTTCAAACTTTTCTACTGGAACCAGATGGAGTCTGCATGGTCCAGCTAAATTGACTGTTCATTTAAAACTCCAAAGAGCCAAAGGTCCCTTCTAACTCTTCTCAGGACTTTCCCTTCTGGAGTGCCAGTGGAGCAAGTCCTTGCCCATAAGTTGCTGCATGTGCACTACTGCACCAAAAAGAGGCCAGTGCCAAAGCTGCAAGGTGACTGCTGTCCCCAAGTACTAAAATACTTCTACACTGCAAGTCTAAGTGGTCTTTTAACAAGTAGGCATTACAGATTATAAAAAGGATTGCTTCATTAAAAAAAAAAAAAAAAGAGTGTAATTTATTAGTAAATTTTTATACCTTAATTAGACTAGCTAATTAGTTCTTCTGGAGCATGTGAATTCTGCCTTTCTCAAGCAGGGAAAATTAGAGAAGTGTAGATCTCTTTGAAAATCTTGGCCATTACTCAAATGACTTTAATTACTGTGAGATTTCTTCTTGAAACACAGAATTTCATTTTCCTCCAAAACCTGCAGTGAATCTCATAACATAGGTACACAGAATCATACAAAAACAAACTAGCTTTGATTTTTCAGTGCTCAGCAACCAGAAAGAAAATCAAGGTTAAATGGAGATGGAAATATTGTATAGTTCTTACTATCAAGGTATTTCACTAAAGCCAACCAGTTCTGTAATCTTATATAACATTCTTGCACTTCCAAATAGTGGGGTATGTGTCATCTTTGAGTATTTAATTTTGGTAAAGGTTTGCTAATCTCTGGACAAACCCATGCAGGTCAGTTTTCACTAGAGCTGGTAAAACAAAACTTCTGGACACAAGCTATGGAACAGACAAAAACACATCTCCAGGATTTCTGCAACTGTGTGTTTATATAGTGAGTGAGGAAGGAAGTAGTAAATAAGGAAGCTTGTTTCAAGCAGGAGCTGTATGAACAATTTTGTACATTTCCACCATTTTAAAGGCAACTGCAATATAGAGACAAGCATAAATGTAGGGCTGTAGAAGGACATCACCTGTTTCATCTGCTGACCACTGTTCAAAAAATGCAGATTTCTACTGTTCTTTCAGTACATGGGAAAGTGTTTTCTTGATAACAGTAGACTTCTAAGTTTCAGTGCCAAAAATCTTTAGTAGATTGTCAGCCTTTGCTACAAACACCATTCAAGCAAACCAACTTTCCATTTGTGGTTTAAATTACCCATCAAACACAATGGAAAATGAAAACAACCTAGTCTTGTAATACACCCAAAATGCTTCTTAGGTAGACTTCACACACTTTTTAAAGACATGATTAATGAATGACTATCCTTGTATAACCAAGCATTTATAAGAAAACTTTCTGAAATAAACTGTTTAGTAAAAAATTAAAACATTGTACCAGTCAGCTGTGAAGAATTCAAAAGGGTTTCTATGTATGCAAGTATAATGCCTTATTTTTTATATTGTCATATGCTATAAATTTAAGTGCTCAATATTGGACCAACCAGGTGTCAAGAACCCACCAGAAGAGATCTTTTCCATTTCTTAAGCATCATCCTGGTCTGTGACAGAACTGTTTGGCTTTGTCACGTATACTGATACTACTAGCAGAGATAAAATAGTATCTCTCTTTAAATAACTATCTTTAGATCAAATCTGTTCACTTCAAGTGAGTTCAGGATGATAAATATTTTGATTTCTAAAATGATAAATGAAATAATCTAAACAGTACTATTAAGTTATTTTTTGAGAATAGTAGAATAAATTTCTAACAAAGGGTTTGCTTTATAATTTAAGCCTAATGTAAGCACAGCATGCAGAAGTTTTTCTCTTTTCTCAGTTACTTGACCTTTTACTGAACGGCTATCTTAACCTGTTAGGCACTGTAGACTGTTTCCTATGGGAATTTGAGTTCTCAGTCAGAGTTGACTGCTTTCCATTATAGTTTGAGGTGTTAGGAGACTCAACAAGACTGTTCCACTGTCAGAAAAAAAGAACTCATGAGTGACTGGTCACCCTTTAGCAGTGTGTTGCATTATGTAGCATTTCCTATGATCTGTGAATTATGTGATCAATTTGCATCACAAATTTGAATCACATTCCAGTCATTTTTTCCCTCTGTTGTGTTTCTCCCTGCTGGCCAGCCTGTCTTGATCCCAGCATGAGACTCCCATAAAAAGGTCAGCATTTCTAGGTGAATCATCTGCCATTATGCAGAGAAAAATTTGATTGATCAGTCATCCAGGTCAAAGGGAGTGCTTTTCATTATTTTAATAGATCTTAGTAAGGTTTGTAATTGAGAATAAGTTGTCTCAGGATTGTTCTCAGGAGTGAACTTGTTAAAATCTTTAAAGGATGAGTTTCTCCTTTGACATGTATCCAGTTTTTTAATTAATTCATTTAGAATGTGCCTGCCTAATTTGGTCATATGTTGGCACTGAATTGTTGTAATTTTTCTCCTCCTCTACTCTATCACTATAATAATAACATAAAAAAACTGTATGACTGATCCAAAGTCATCCATCTCTGTGTCTTTTGTAGCCTTGCAATGAGTAAGCAATTTCACTGCTTTCATTGCAAAAAGCCACATTGTGATCAGCAAGCCTTTGGAAATTCTTCTGAACTCCAAGTTCAAGTTTTAAACCCTGCAAGTTGCATTTGAACCAAAGATAAATCAGTGAATAATAGAGGAAAACACTACTGCTAGGATACTCAAGTTTGCCATGGTTGTGGTTCCTTCTTTCATGACCTCAGTGTCCACTTCAGGTACTAAGGTTGTACATTAGTATGAAAGAAGCATTATACTGACTGTAACAAAATTAAAATTACAAGTTACAAGAGGATTTTTCTATACATCTTGACAGATATTTTAAAACAATAACAGAGGACTACCACTGATTTTTCTGGATAAAAAGATTTCCATCACCCTTACAACATTTTCTCATCTTTCATTATGATGCTTTCCACAGTGAGCTGGCAAGATAAAGGCATAATTATGCAAACATGAGAAACTGTACAGTTCTCTTTAAACAGTAAGTTACCTTCTTAATAAAGAGGATTTAAAATCTGTTTCCAAAAGCATATCACTCCTGGGGAAGGTTATAGTTCCCTAATTACTCTCAACAGCTCCATCTCAGGATTCTCAGCACATAAAATAGTTTTTATTTGGAGAATACCTATGAAAAGCCAGCTGCAACTCTACCAATGCTGCATATTGTCAGATTATGTAAATTTAACTCCCTAAGTCCCGACACCCAGAGAAATAAAGGGGTTCAGTGGCTTCAAAATCTCAGATGAGGACTTAGTGATACAGTCATTTGTTTTAATACACTGTTGTGAGGTCTTTATATTCTGTACACTTCAGTGATTTCTTACGAGTTTCATACAGTACTGATGCAAATAGTCCAGCCCTGGAATGAGAAGAGAAAGGCACAAGTGCACCAGCACAGAGCCTGCTCACATCTGGCAGTAATAGAGCACTGGCAGCATGAGGCAGATGGGACTGGTGATGACAGGGAGGTCCATGGTACACACAGGGGATGCTTTGGGGCCCCACTGCTCTCTCCAGCAGTGCACAAGTACAATGTCCTGCCTCAGCCTGTGCTCAGCTTCTGATTTATTGAATTGCAGTTATTTATTCTGCCCACCAAAATAATAAATTGTGTTTTTATGTTGTGCTGCAAATAAAGCCACTGAAAGAGCTGAGTGGCCATTTCAAATTATTTCTCTGACAAATGTGCTACAGGCTCCATCCTTAGCAAGATATCACTATATTCTTGCTAAAGAAACAAAATATAAAAGGACAGAATGGGTTGTCAATGTTTGCATCTGTTCAAGCTAACAAAGCTACTATTCAGACATGTACATCTACCATGAATAGTGTTAGGACCATAAACAGTGATTAACAGGAGTATGCAAGTATAAAACATTTGTATTGTGAAAGTCAACTGTATTGCTTATATGCCTGCAGGGCTCACTTTGGTTCAGTTGAAATGCTGATTGTGAAACAGACATTTAAAAATTCAAGTTATTGATTATATTGATACAACAGGAAAGTTAAAAGCTTAATGCCGCATTTCTGGGATCTTTAGGAGTGTATATTTACATAATTGAGAATGCTGACTCAGCTTGCAAACCTTGACTTTTGTTCTTTTCAAAAATAACCTGTTTTTATGGGCTACCTGCCCACTTCTTGGTTTCCTCCTTGTCCTCATTCCCATCTCATCATAGCTGCACAGCTCTTGCCTGCAAAGTATGAGTTTTGCTTAGGAAATACACCCCAACTCCTCCAAGTTTCATTCTTAACCTCCTTGCTGAGTTATTCTGTTCTCTAGACACTTGTTTTTCTTCAGTCTTTTGATGACCTCTTGCCACCCTCTCCTGTTTCTCCTTCCTTCAGAGTACTTGCATGTACACACACACACACACACACACACACACACACACACACACACACATTTCCTGGAGTTGCAACCCTCCTGTGCACTCCTACCCTCCATCCCTCTGGTGTCAGCTTAATGTACCAGGATCCTCATTCAATCTCAAACTCAATTTCATTGATTTGTTTATACTTATGAAGGGAAGATGCTCTAGTTCTCTACTAGGAATGAAACACTTATTAAAGGGAAGTTGAAAAGAATTTAATTTTCCTTTTTTACCTTTATTTCCATGTGTTTTGATTTGCATTGTGCAGAATTCAGTTGATAATATGACATAACTCAGAACAAACTCATTTCCAGTGATGTCAATTTATATTTGATAATATTCCCATTCTTTCAAGTAATCTGTTCCCTATTCAAAAGATTAGAAGGCTGAATATACATTGGCTTTTTCACCAAAACTCATGAGAGGCTCACAAAAGTCAGTAACAAAAAGTCAGTTGAAGGAGAGAGAGCACAGCAAACAAAGAAAACTGAAAATGAGTCTATTTGAATTCACTATTATAGGAAGTGACACAGATGAGGATCCCACAGATGAGGGTTGAGTGCCAAGTGAGTACACTGGAAAATCACTGAGCTTTCCTTTTGTTTCACAGTGCAAAAGGTTATATACTTGTTACAGTATGATGTGGATTTTTTTTTTTTTTTTGCTATGGCTAGATTTCTTCCTTAGTGTGTTCTACTTTTTATTCAGGCATTTTATTCAAATTCTGCTTGTCAAAGGCACAACAGGGATGCCTTGACAAAGTCCTAGATTAGTGCAAAAACTGAATAAGTACTAAAAATGTGTGGTTCAATTGGTGCCCATAAAATGAATGGATATAAAGTTATTTCTAAAAGTAAATATTAAATACATTCTTTTCTTATTCCTATCTCTAAAATCCCTGCTTTCTTTGTTATCATTTGAGGCGTATAGTTAGAGCACCTGGACCCAATCAGTCCATTGAACTTCATTCTTACACATGTATTATTAATAAGAAAAGTATAGTACATTAAAGGTACAGTGAGAACTTTCACTATCTCCCTGCATTCTTGGGATGTTCATTGATGCTTTCAGAAAGAAAAAAAGGCAGACTGAATTAAAATTCTGCCATGTTTCACTCTTCAGAGTATAACTGGAATTAAAAGGTATAGAAATGTTTCCTTTATGTGAATCAGGTGATAGTTTTGTAAGAGTAGAGTAAAAGGAGTGCCATTTTTATGTCACGAGTACAGCGAGTTTGGGTTGTTACATACCCAAAGAGGTTATGGCATTTTACTGCAGATCATCTCAAGTGATACTAGAGAGGTTTGAAGAGTAAGTACCATGCTGCTTTAGCCAGACAATTCAAAGCTGAAAAGGAGCATCAAATCCTCATGTCTTTTTTTTAGAAATTAATGCCAAGAAATCCATGAGCTTCTTCCATGCCTCCTCTGAGAAGAATATCCTTGGGGTGTGCATAACACAAGCTGTTGTCAGTGTAACACAGCCTGACTTTCACCTGGGATCAGTGACCTGTAGTAAATTCATGATGGATGGGATGATTCTGGAAGAGCATAAAAGTAAACCAAGAATAAACCCTAGAGAGTGATGTAAGTCTTCTAGATTTTAATATAGAACCTTCCTTGGCAAAATGTCTGTGAATATAGTCAAGAATAAGATATTTAATTACGAGAACACTTTATGAGAAAACTAAGGAACTTGCTGCTTTATTTAAATGTTGATTCAGATAATAGAAGCCTGTATTTCCACCCTTTCTTTACCTTCTTTGCCCAGGATACACAGGTCTATAGTTAGCAGACATGCTTCAAGAATAAAAAAGTCAGGGTTGTATCTGGAAAAAATGTTAAAGACAGATTTGAGTGACAAGACCAATTGCCCAGGGGGAAAGTAGTAACTTTTTGTAGCTGATGATGACTTGGATACAAAACATCCTCTGTCTGACCTTATCTGCTAACTGCAAGTCATTCCCACTGCAAACAAGGATTTGCCCTGTCAGATTGTCAATACCATCTATCTCATATTTATTACAAATTATCCCATTTTTCACTGTGCTGGCTTTGGTCGGGACTTTCTCACCACAGTGTAAGAATGTAGCTGAATGCTTCTGTGTCTCTGACACTGAACCTCAGCACGCCTGGGGTGGGGGCTGATGAGGAAAAATGACATAATAGATGTTGACTGTCTCCCTTCCCTACGTAAATAATGTCAGGAAGGTTGTTGTGGCAGTGCTTTTGGCATTAGATTATCTAATGGTAGAAGGGTCCTGATTTTTCCTCTTATTGTTAACATTCAAGTAATTCCTTTTACATGGAAATTAGAATAAAGCAAATATAGTATCAGGAGAAAGCATGTGCAACACAGCTTTCCTCATTTCTGTGCACCAGTATTACCATTTGGGAAATAATAAAGTGTGATTATTTTTCTTAAAAGGCATTACATGATTTATTTCTTCATCCAGATGACAAAGCAAAACAAACTAGTTTCACTTTTCCCACAGGCTTTCAAACCAGAAAACTGTCTGTCTTCCTGGTAGATTTCCCATTTTCTGATGTAGACAAATAATTTTTTAGAAAGCTAAAGAGCTAAGGAATCCTTATTCTCAGAAGCTACCTAGAACCAGACAGAGCTTCAACTTGGTGTCCTGGATTTACCCAAACACACTACAGTGTTACAAGAGGTTTTTTCCAGAGGTGCTAGAACATCATTTGTTCCCAACAGTGAGTTAATTTGTCCCAACAATTACCTAGCACAACTAAAATTCAAAGACTTTCAGTGCCAAACATGGCTTTGAAACAAAAGAGTATTTGTGGATGTATTGAGCAGACAGGCAGGTGATGGCAGGGGTGTACAGGACAGGAGGCTCTGCAGGCAGGGCCAGTCACTCAGCCAGAGCTGCAGGGAGTCCTGCCACAACTACACAGCTCCTGCTTGAGTGGAAAAGGGCCACTGCTGGATTAGACCAGCCACTGAAGATGGCTTTCTGATTGGGACCACAAAAAATGCTGTACTTTATTCTTAGTGACTGGAAAACCTTACTCAGGAGAGAAGAAGAAATCCTACTGTCAGACAAGCAAAAACTACTGGGAAAATTTGACTTTCACATTCTTCTATTCCTGTATTTTCCCTTACTGAAAAACCCCAAATAGCCTTTTCCACACACTGGGCAGAATTTTTAGCAGTTATCTCCTTGTAAATACTTCTTAGAAATGTAAGCTTCAATGTATTTCTAGTTATTGAATAAGATGCTACTAAATGTATCAGTATATAATGTCCTTCTTGATGTTCTGGTGTAAACCAGAATAATGTAACTGTCAGAAATAACATGAATATAATTCCAGTCCTTTTAATTTAGTGAATTGGCTCAAATTTAATACATAGATCTGAGATTACTTCTAGGTCTTATTTGATGATAGTTTCTTTGAATTTCATCTTCACTTGGAGATATTTTATTTCTCTTTTTTGATCATGTACATTTGTCCATAAGTCTCCCTGTCTTCAAGATAGGGAGATTATAATTCTTTCCCATGGTAAATAAGCCCCATAACTTTTTATAAAGTTGTAGGAGTACTAGTATTATTCCCATCTAGAAATCTATGAGCATGCAAGCATCTCAGTTTAAAACAAACCAAACACACCCCCCAAATTTAAGCATGTTTTTAATAAGCAAAATCTGAACAGTTTTTCCTTCCTACATTACATGAATTTTTTTGAGCTAAAACATGTATTAGTGAACATGAGCTATCTTACAAGCATATTTGTTAGAATTCCGTATGGATATTTTTCTATTTTTGTAAGACTTTGATGACATTCCATCACTTCAGAGAGTGAGAGCAAAGCTTTATTAGAAATACCCAAAATGCAAACACGATTTTAGTTTTCAAGGACTCATATAATAAATCTTTTTATCTTTGATAATTTAAAATAACTTTATTTGTTAATTCAAATAAAAAAAGGTTAATGTTTATGAACATTAAACAGAGATTTGTTTCTAGTACCACAGTTTTCATTGCTTTTAATACTAATTTGGTTTTAGTTCTTATCTTTAAGAAAGGTGACAAAAAATGCTGTATTTAAAAAATGAATGCTCATAAGAAATGCTTTAGCTGGAGGAGAAGCTTTATTGATTTTTAGGGGTGGGATTTGGGAATTGAATTTTTCTGGTGCATAACATTTTATTTACTGGTGGTTGATAAACTGCAGTGTCACCTGCCAGCTGGCTTCAGTTAAAGAAAGCTGATTGATAGCCCAGGACATACATATGAAGAGCAAAATTATAAAAATGGTAGAAACTTCTTTCCCCCTGCCACAATTAGTCAGCCTAAGCATTCCTTTGGCTTGAACAGGATCATTCTTATTATTTATTGCCTGCATTATTCTAACTCTTATAGGTACCAATTGCCATTAAAGCTTCTGTCTACTAGGCTCTTAACATTCTGTGAAAAAAATTGGTTTGGACACACTATACAGTCCCTGAATGCATATCATCATACAGTGGAATTTAGACATTTATCCAGGTGTCACCTGCTATTTCTTGCCCTTTGTGTGAAGATGCCTGTGTTAGAAAAACTACTCCAGTGTTCAGAAGCAAATTGAAAAAAACTAACATTAAAGTAATTTGCATGTTAAATGCAGAGGTAGAAAGCAATAGCTTTTCCTCAGTGAGTTGTTTGGTTAGGGCTTTTTTTGTTTCTTTTGGTTTGGTTTTGCTTGTTGTTGTTGTTGGCTTTTTTGTTTGTGAGTTTGATTTTTTTTGAGGTTTCCAAAATAACTTCATAACTAATTCCTTTAGTTTTCTATATGAGGACTAGTTTTAGATGTGGTCACCAGTAAACAGAGTAACAGTGGCATAACCACGTGGCTCTTTCTTCATTTCTCTGCTTTGCTGTTTGTCTGAATCCTGCCTTAACCTTTTTCCTGCTGGCTGTGGTCTGCACACAACTGCTTTTCACACCTATCAATCCTGTTTCTTGACTTGTGGTTTGAAACACGTACTTCTGTCAAAGGAAGATGCCCTTCTCCAAGGGTCAGAAGCCCAGCTCCACCTGCCAAGTTTTCTACTTGAATTAATAAAGGATTGGCAGCAAGGCCAAGGAGGCCTGTACCATCATACCAGTATTTCATACCCACCTTTTCTGTCATCAGATGTGTAACAAAGAATGCAAGTGGCAGACAGTAATCTTCATTTTAATTGATATTAACAGTGATTTATAATTGAAATTATATGTAATTTTCTGGACCACCAATTTTGGTTAAAAACAATGTTTAATTAAACTGCTATTATCAGAAAAGTGTATCGTTATCAGATACACTTTTAAAAATAATTTCAGGGAGCTGAAAGCAAAAAAGCAAACCTAAACAGCTAAATGAAAAACATGTGAATGTATATAATAATAATTAATTTATAAAAATATAATCAATTATATACAAAACATAAAATCTACAGAAGGAAGTTACTGTATTTTATTTAAAAATGAGCAATTGGATCTTATGGAAAAGGAGCTAAACTGTTGAGAGCTAAACCGTTGGAAGAGCCAAACACCTAAAGGTTGATTAGAGAAGGAAAAAAACCAACCCTCTAACATTTAGAGAAGTCAGTAATCTGCAAAAGCAGATTATGAAAGGGTTTTTAAAAATCTTTGGCTAGTGTAGCTAGTGTACATAACTTCATTAACTTCAGCTGCATTTTGATACTATCTGTTCACAAAGTTTTATGAAGGCCAAGTCCAGTGGGTTTCAAATTGTTGTTAGGAATAACATCATGTTTTCAGACAGCTTACTGTGAAATTGCTTATTGAAAGTATCTTTCAAGGTGAGGCAGCTGAGCCTGGAAAGATAAAATTGCCTGAAAACTATAAATATATGCCATACAGTATTTCAAGAAATGCCAGATCCTTTTATGGCACTTTAACTGCACAGTACAACTCATATCCTGTCTGAATTCCACCATGGCCTAAAAATAGAATACCTTTTGTTTTTATCTGAACATCACACTACTTACTTGGTTCTTTAATCATCTAATGAAAGAGCATTCCTAACATTTTTGATTTTCTAATTCACTTTGAACAAATGCAGTAATTGCTGAGGAAAACACACTCCATCTCTGTGTACAGTATGTGAGACAAACTTGTACCAGTGCTCAAATGAGTGAAGCAATTAACTTAAAGACAGAATCAACTGTATTGATGCAGTAAGGAGAAATATTGGAGAGGTTTTAACTATTATATTAAAATGGAAATCTATAGCAATATTTTGATATTTTTTGGAAATGCTTAATGCTATAAAAACAAATAATGAGTGTTATAGCTCTGTAATTTATGTATTGCATTTAAAATGTTAATAATATTGGACTATTAAATCTGTGTTTTCAACCAAAATAATTCTAATTTGACAGATTCTGAAATAAAATTACAAAGACCTATAACAAAGTAATTATAAAGGTTTATATTACAGATGTTGACATTTCATAGCTAAACAGTTTTGCTTCCAAATGCAGTGAAGCATTTTCATTTTAGAGCAGAGCTAGTCAGATCACCCTCCCCGATTCACCCATCCTCATTTTGTTAAACAACATACAAGTGGTAGCACAGACTTCCAGTCAAGTGAGCTGGTCTTAAAAAGAACAACACTATTTGGGATTCTTTGGACTTAGTCCAATCCAAAGATCTGTCAAATACATGAAAATACAGGTTTTACTTCTTCTCCTCTGCTGTGTTCTTTCCTCCCACCTAGCCCATGCATTAATTTTCTGCTCACCTGATCAGAGCCCCACCTAAGGAACGTGCAGCACTGACATGCTCCTGTCAGCCGACTGACACGTGTACTGTGCCTTGTATACCACAGTGCCTCTGTCACCTAACATTACTAAGAACATCTATCTCATCTTCATTTTTTGTACAATGAGATGTGCTCTGTGAATGTAATATTCAGCTCTAACCACTCTGAGGTAAATTATCAGCATAGTGCATTTTACACGACTCACATTATATCCCACAGATGCGGTGTAAGCTGCTCCCTAGCAACTGCAGCAAAAATATACCCCGTTAGGCATTTTTCCAGCTAAAGAAACCAACTTTCTGTTTGATGAACTTCATATATAAAACAATCTTGCCTATTGTCCCCTCAAATTGTTCTGACTAATGGTCCTTAAGATGCATTTTTAGCCCTTTGCCTTGTTTGGGTCCTGATAGTGAAGCTTCTTTTGCAAACCTTCCACCTCAATGATTTTAGCACTAAGGGAAAAATAGTATTTTTCTAAACCAAGAAATATCTTCCCAATAAAAACTAACCATTTGTACAAGAATTATAATCATGAGCTAGAAATCCATTTTAGATGGAAAATCTAACTCCCAGCATGCTGGCAAGAGTGAAGACCCTGGATTTATTTTCTGGAATGCCAAAGTCTTTTGGTTGGACTTCATTCACATACTGAATGGAATTGCAAGTATTTTCAAAGAACTATAAGCTTTTAAGTAGACTATTGCTTCTTGTGTCATCCAAAATCTATTTAAGTGAACTTAGAAAGACAGAAATTAGTTCTTGTTTAAAAACAACTATCCTCATGCTCATGCATCACACCTTGTGAATCACATGTGTCTGCTGTGACATTGTTATTCATTTTAGCACACCATAAAATATTTTAAAGGTAATACCAGAATAATAACAGCTCATTAATACTTCACAAATGAACAGAACCATCCACCAACATTTAGGAATTTCCTCCCCTCTGCTAGGGGAAGGGTGTTACAGCAGACAGTTAACTTCCCCAATGGAGTCAAGCCTTCAAGTGTAATGCTATGAGGCTGGCCAGGTTAGCACGTTTAGGCAGAGGCTAGTTTGCTGTTTTTGGACTGATCTACATCAGCCTCCACTGGCATGCAGCCTGTGCAGGGGCAAAAAGACAGCAGTTCAGGATAGAAGAGCAAACAGCACCTGTTAGCTAGCCACAGAAAATAGCAAAAGCAAAACAGCATTATCCTTTCCCTTCAGGAAATTCTGTCTTGGCAACTGTTACAGACCTCTGAAGGAATCTGTCCTTTCAGTGGAACAGGACAAGCACCTCTGCTCTGATGACTGATACCTCTGATTAAAAGCAAAGCATGTGCTGTGTGACTGCACTTCAAACATCTTCCTTGGTGCCCTTTAGTGAAACTGACTCTGAAAAAGTGTAAATGAAATTCACATACACAGTTTATGGCAATTTTTGACATGACCTTAGAACAGGGCCCTGGACAGCATCTCACATGGTGAAGCAGAAGTGCATTTTCTAAGTCCTGTGTCACCACCACCTGAAGTCAAATACTGTACAGAAATTGGCATATTTAATAAATTGCCACTGAAACAAATCCTAGTTAGAACAGTGCTAACAGACATGCCCAATTCCTGAACTGAAGTACTCATCTTCAGTCACTTACAGCGATGTATTCATCACTTCCATATTGAATAAACTTTGGAGTTCAAACTGCATTTCCATCCAAGAGCTCAATGCAGTATAGCTAGTAGTGTGTTATGAATTCAACCTTGATGCAAAGTTTTCTTAGTACTAGCACAGTCTTTTGTTCAGTGTGATTGACATTTCACAAACAAACATCCTATTGACTTTTCTGTGACATTTATGTAGTTTAGGTCTGCCAACTCAGATCTGTGTATGTCTTAATGACCTAATTAAAAGAACTATTGTCATACCACTATATAATGTAGCAAGAAGAGGAGGCAGGCTCTTCCCCTTTTAAGCTAACAGGCACAAAAATCTGTACGTACCAGCTTTTAGTTCAGTTCTGAATTTCCTCAGAACAAGAAATAACTGGGGCATTTGCATGATGCCCTAAATGATGAAAGAGTTACATATTTTAAATTAACAAAAAACATATGGATGTGGCATGCCTTCCTATGTATGAAAATCTAGCTGGATCAGAAGAGAAAAAAATAAAAAGTTTTGCAAATGTTGCTCTCAGAGAAAACAAAAAAAAATATACAAGCTTTCTAGCAATGCTCAAACCATCCTTATAAAACAGAGCATACCATTTTATTTCAAATCTCCTTTAAAACCTTCAAATGCATGTCAACTTTAATATTAACTGTATTGCCAAATTTAATTTTTCACCCAAACTCACAGTTTCACTCTTTTATTTCTCTCATTATTTCCAGAAAAAATATAGTGCAAAAATTGAGCAAGGTGTTCCTGACAGTAAACAAATAATAAGAGCTAATTCAGTACAGATACTATTCTGATGAAGCCCCAAGCTACAGTTTTTGTGGAAAAGGAAAGTATAAATCTTTGCAACAATGTGTTCCAGAGAAAGCTGTTAAATACACTGAAGCTACTTAAATCCTGAAATCTGGATTCAGTAAAATTCAGGGAAGTCCTGGCTTTTCATTCTTATGGAAGAGGGGAAGGAACTTAAGTCTGATGGAATTTAACTGAGGTGCTAGAGATCACTTTTAGCTAGTCCAGTGGGCTTTGGATAAGGATGTTAATGTGAAACCCACTTGGCAATCAACTAACTTTTAACTTTTGAAAAAATATTTTATTTCTGTCTGCATAGTTATATATTAGCCCACCTTTTATGCATTTGTTAACAATTATTATGGTCATTTCTTTCTTATGGTTCTGTTTATTGTAACTTTTCTTTGCATAAAAATGATTTTAGCAGGATAAAGTCTGAAGAATAACTCCAGAGAGCTGTAGTTGAGGTTCTTCTTTAAAGGTGTGCAAGGTTATTACAATATTTCACTACCACAAAACAATGCATCTTCAGATAGAGGCAGTATTAGTTTGTAAAGTTTCTTGTTACTATGCTACCAACCTTTGCTTCTAAAGCAATTTAATCACTTCCATATTGGTTATACATGAAATATTAGTAATGTGCTTCACAGGGAACACCTCCTGCATTTTCATTACAATATAACTATATTGCTTACAGAATCAGAAAATCTATTTGACTTTAAGCATGTCATTGCATCTCATTAAAAAATTTCTAACCTAAGTTTTACTAGTTAAAGAAAAAAACAGTCTTCCAGTTTTAAGTCCTCAATTCAACCAATCTGGGTTTCATTATTTTCCAGACTTCACATGTCATCTCCATGGCTCTTTTAGTTCTTTCACATTACCATGTATTTGAACTGCTAAAATACTGTAAGTCTTTGTTTTCTGAGACAGAAAACAACTCAAAAATTTTAATATCCCATGAGATAGCGTGGTACTTATATATCTAATATAACTTTCTTATCTAGCTACTGTATAGCAAAAGAAGCTAAGACTACAATAATCTTTATGGTTTTACATATGAGAGACATGGTCATCATCTTCAAAAGATCAACACTTTATTTTTCAACAATGAAAATATATGAGAGTCAAAAAATTGTTTTTATTTTCCTCCATTAAAATAGTCTATCAGATAACAAAGAAGAGACACTGTTATTAATACCATGCCCTTCTTGACAAATCAGGAAAAAGTGCCATCCAGTGAGTTATGAAATCCTGGTGCATAAGAACAAGTACAAAGTGGAAGCAATTACAGGATTCTGAGGTAGTACACAAGAAAACATAACAGATTAACAATGTAGGCATGCATATATATATATACATACAGGACATTTAAATTATTTTTTAATTGAGAAATGTTGAAATTAAACTTCTGATCAGCATTTTTGTCATCACTTTGGAACTGCTAGGCGAGGCTCCTGAGTGTGTGAGATTCTACAAAGGGAGTAGGTTGTCACAAAGCCAGTTAACAGCCACTTGAGTCTCTAGTGTCCCCACACAATTGTGGTGCCACCAGCAAAGGCTCAACCAGGGGACCAAGCTGTAGTGTCCTTGAACTTCACCCATCCAGGCAAGTGCAAGTGCCACCAGGTACCCATGCATGTCCCTAAAAATACTTCTCAACCCAGCAGATCTCATCCTGCTCTCCCAGTTGCTCTCTAGTGGCTGGGACCAACTAGTTCTGGCCATGCCATGTCCATAATGTGACTGAAACACATCCACCACACCCAGCCAGAACTGCTCCTTTGATTATCTCTGGCCTGAGCAAATCTGCTCTGGTGTTCACAGCAGCAGGGAATCCAGGAGCCAAACCTGGCCCCATGTGTGTGCTGCACTGTGTACAATCTTCTTAACACATTCTACAGATAACTCAGTCTCAAAGACTATTTCTTTACTAAAAGCATTTGTACTATAGCTGATACCAAAACTGATTTCTGGTGTTAACCATCATAGTTTTTGTTCAGAGAATGTTTCAACATACAAGATAGTAATTGCTTCGTTCTACCTGACACACATGCTTTGTCTATAAGAGAATTATGAAATGCTTTTTAAAATGTAAAATCAGGTAATATTGTTAATACAGCCACTTGAAGTCATGTTGTTAAAACGATTACTAAAAATTATTTTCAAACAACTTCATGTTGTGTAAGTGGAACCTTGTCCCATTAACATAAAAATGGATAGTCTGAAAGATGGGAAAACCCCATCTTAATTTTAAAAAGTTTGGGTAGATCTATAAAAGTTGGAAAAAACACATAGAACCTTTACTGGTATCTTGACAGAACTGCATTAACAATAATTCTGAATAGTTCCATAATATCAGGTCACATGCAGTCAAAACAGCCTGAGCCCAAAAGGTCTTACACAAAAATTACAACAGGTCAGAGTCTTCATTTCACCAACAACTGTACAAAGTGCATAGGAATTCTCAAACATAAGTGACTTGTTTGCTCATGCCAGAAGTCTCAGTACAGAGCAATCACCACTAACTCATCTCTAGCAGCAAAAGGAAAGCATGTAGTAACTCAGCTGAGTGACCACTCAGAAAATAGGGACATAGTTTACAAAAGACAAGATTGATTAGCACTTGTAGGTTGCTTACTTTTATGGGTCATAAAGAAATTTTCCTTTCTCACTGTTTTCAAATGATGGAGGAGATGATTTCCAGGTGACCTCAGCTGGGATACATTAACCAATACATGACTTCCCCAGACTTTGGAGTAAATATAGTAATATATCATTTACAATTATATAAAATTAGATAAAATTATATAAAATCAGGCCAAGGCTCAAGCTCCTATGCCTTGGTGCCTGCCTCTAAGTGGATCTATGATCCCATGACACCCAGCCAGAGTGATCTGCAATAACCTAGCAATAGTCAATGCCTCAGTCAAAAGCCACTGACAAAATGCAACAGCAGGCAGAGGTTCAGGGAAGTTTTCCATCTCCAGGTGGGCTGTCTTTGTTCTGACAAGTCCTTGCAGGGAAAACAAAACCTAGCAGAAGCCTACTGTGACAGATTGGTTGTTGGATGATCCACCACTTCTGCTGCATATCCACATTCATTTACACATTTTACTATGACTTGATGCATGGCCTGATACTCAGTACAAGTGTAGCACCTTCAGAGGAAAATCTCTTACTTTTTCAATTATTTTCTGTAAATTTTTATTGAACTGTTTTGCAGTGTCATTTTATGTTTCATGTTCTCAAAAGAATTAATGAATTTTGTTTCAGAAAACTGAAATGAAGAACAAGTCTGCCAGTGGACAGCTGATGACTTGTGACAGCGTGACTTTCCTCTCCCCAAACCTGCAGGTGAGCTTTTCTGCTTTTACTAGAAATTCTCTTGCTACCTACTATTGTCATGATGGTTCATAAGATTAAAGCTCTCATTGTATCAGATGATAAAGAGCAATTTTAGAATGTGAGCTGCAGCACCGAAATCAGTTTGCGTGAGACTTCAGCTGATATCAATATCAAATCTTAAAGACAAAGAATTACTGTTAGCTCATAGTAAACATCTTACTTTGGAACTTCTCAACAGAATTGAGTCTGTCTATGTTTGGAATCAGCAGCAATAACAGAAGTATTTAATTTATTTAATTTCCTTATTACAAATTAATAAACAGTACAGAACTTCTACAAATTAGTTCATAGTTTAACTAGTATTTTGTTTGATGCCTCTATGTTCATGGACACACCTATCAAGAATTTTTATTTTCTCCTGAGAAACATTCAGAACAAGATACCTATAAAATGGTATTCAGTATCTCTTCCTCACTTGTAACTAAGACACAATGTGTTGAATTCTACTTCCATTGACTTCTAACTTCATGAACAAGATAGAATACATGTGTAAAAACTTTTTTTCCCAGTAGCAGCTTATCTTCCATGTGAAATGTTTAATATGATCAAACTTAGAGAATCAGTAGCAGACTGGATGCTCAAATTCTGTTCCAGATTTTTCTGGCCCATTTCAATGTCTGATTAATCAATGGGAATGTTTGACTTTGTACAGTAATCTGAAATCTGCACATGAAAATCTCCAGCAAGGATGCCAGTCTCTTCAGGGTTTATAAAACATTTTCTCACCTTAGCTGCAACACAGCAAAATATTTGTGTAAAAGTATTTCAGAGCAGAAGAAGTAATGTGCTCTTTAACAAACTGATTGGGCAGAGGTGAATCCTGAGCAAGTAAATTAAAGACATCAGACTCAATATGACCTAGTTGCCACTAACTTGGTGAGAAACTTCCATTTGAAGTTTAATTCTTGTCATGAAAACCTCATATATTTGAATCTTTTATCCAACTTTTAGCAATGCTCTGTTACTGCCTACCTTATTTTAAGCAAATACAGTATAAACTATATATAACAGAATTTGGTTTATTATTATATTTGAGCTAAGGTGCATTTTCTGTGGCCTTTAAACAAAAATCTAGCATACTCAAAAGCTTGGCAAAAAGAAGAATGAGTGGCTTTACTACAAAGTCTGAAATCCAAGTTAAATGTATTATTTTTCTATGTGGAAAAATCTTGCAAATGCTAAAAGCTTTAGGTAAAGATTAATATAATAGATTTTTACAGTAAAATACTATCACTGTACTAATGCCACTCAAACTAGCTGCCTCACAGACCTTATAAATTGCTGAGATTTAATGTATGTTCTTAAAAAGTATACATGAAAAAATTAACTTGTTAGAGTATTTTTTAGATGCCCACAATGGTGTGGCTTCATTTACATGTACCATTGTACCTACATCTGAGTATTTTTTCTAGAGAAGAACATAGTAAAATTTGGCTAATGATTCTGAAGATCTTATTAAAGTGTTAGATGAATGATTGCACACATCTTAACAGAAGATATTGTCACAATTGAACAATGGAACACGAGTTCCATTTTTTACAGTGATAGTCTGTTTAAGGCAGATAAGCAGCACATGTGGCACTGCTCTATCACTGCTGCCAAATGTATTCAGCACAGATTCAGCAATTATCACTACTGTGGCCTGTAAGTACTGGGGAAAAAACTCTGCAGGCTGACAGTGTTCATGTCCATCCATGACATCCTTACAGGCTACCATGGGCTTGCTGTGCCACACTAAGCTAATTTTGAGCTGCATCAGCCAACAGAAAGCTGTTTTGACATTGCAGCTACTTGTACACATGGACATGCTTGTCATGAAGTAGCACTGGGTGGGTTTCAAGCACACCATGCAAATGGAATACACCAAAACCTTTTTCTTTGGCAAACTGCCTTGGTTTTGGTTGTTACAGATTCCAGCAAACAATACCCATCTAATAGATCAGGAATATAACTTTAAACCACCCATGACAAAAATCAAGTAGTAGAAATACATTTGTTATGTACTTGAGTACATGCTAATTTGAAAAAAAGCTGTTCTGATGAACTGTATTATAGTGCAAAACAAAATGAAAGAAGAATCCTATTGCTGCAACCAACTACAATTGGTAACAGTCTTTCAGGCAACCAGATTTACACAGCAGATGACCTCATAAATAGGTAGCAGAACAGCTGGGGCCTTTTTCAAAGGAAATAAAATGTAATTCTTTAAGTTAAATATTTAAATTAACAAAGCAATAGGCTGCCTACTAAAATAGTCCTGTACTTCTGCCAAGTATTCAAACAACAATAAATTAAGAAACAGAACAGCACTTCAGTCTGGGGTTTGACGAGCACATAAGGCAATTATTAACTGCTGCTGTTCAACCATCTTGCTCTCCTCTTGCATTTACCTTCATAGTTCTATGTCCTCCCTTGCACAGCCTTCGTAAGGTCGTCTGTGAAGCAGATTCAAGCTGGCAGAAAGTGGGTTTCTGTTTTGTTTTGGCTTTTTAAGTCAGTGGCCAGGGCGGAGGAGTGGTCTTCTACCAGACTTATGTGCTGAAGCAGTTCTGCAAAGGGTTAGGAAGGATGGTGTTACTGTGACTGGGGGAATGGAAAACAGGAACATCACAGACACTCTGCTGGAGTTACTTGTCCTGCTGTGAAACCACATTTATTACTAAGTAACACTAAGTAGTAACACAGCACACTTGTAATACATTTCTGGTGTTTCTTCAAACCTCATTCTTAGTGCTGCAGCTTTCCTAAGTGACATGCTTTGGGTATGGAATGACAAGCCTGGCTTTGAACAAGGAACATGAAGAGATGCTTTTTATATGGCGGGCTTCCAGCCTAACCTCTAATACAACTGGGAGGGAGGAGAAGAAAAGCTTCAGTTATTATTTTCATCTTACTATGAAATGTAGCTCACAAATGAAAGGTGATTAATTAGATAGCATTGGAGTTAAGGCTGTTGTGTACTGAATCCGTAGAGGCTGGGAAAGCATTAAAGGTATTTGAGTAAATATTGCTTTGCACTCCAATATTTTTAAAAGCTTCTTTGGTTTTAATTAAAAATAATTTTAACAGCAATCAACATGGATCAAATACCGTATACTGCTATTCTCAATTCCCTGTTCATTGCAGTTGGAATAAGTGCTAGGAATGGCATTTTTGGAGTTTTCTTTCTGTTTCATGTGGTCTGGATTTCTGAGCACAGCATTAACCTGAGTTTATTGAAGTGCAAAAAAACAACAACAAAAACCCAACAAAAAACCAAAGCCTGTGTTATATTTAAATGATTTTTAAATCTATGAACACCCTTGTCTGATATGCCATGACACTTTTATTCCTTGCAGACATACATGCAAAAAAACTCACAAGGTATGATACTGTTGGCGAAATTGAGACAAAGACAAGAAGTTGTCTTTGAGCACAGAACTAATGCCACTGTGATGGCAAAGAGCTCCAGAAGAACTGTGCAGGACTCAGAATGGACAAAAAGATGACAAATGAGCTTCAGTGTAGATAGTAGATATATGTAGGCTAATACATCTCATGGGAAATATTCTCAGTCATATACACACCATGCTGGCAAATGACTGAAGAAAAAAAATCCAGCAGTCATTATTGACAGATCCTTATATACAACAGCAAGAAAAACCCTAGCAAATCATTGGGTGTCATGAGGAAAGGCATCGAGAAGACAGTGCACATTTATACAACCTTGGTCCATCCACGTCTCAAGTACTTCTGATCTCTGCATCTCAAGAACAGACTCCAGTCAGAGAGTAAAATATCAAAAGGATGGAGTGCCTGCCTTAGAAAATGAGACTTGAGGCTTTTTAGTTAGAAAAGATTGATCAGCTGTTTCATTGAAACTGTAGCCACCTGCTGAGGGACAAAAGAAACAAATATCAGCCCCTCAAAGAGCTGAGCTGCCGAACTCAGCTCAAAGGGAAGCAAGGTTAGCCATGTAAGTCATTCACATTTTTACTGAAGTCTCAAAAGACAGAGTTAAAGCCTAGTGGTACTCAGATGGCAATCTTTAAAAATTGAATGCAAAGGCCAGTATCTATTGGTTGTTTTCTGCCTTCCTCTAGAGAAACTGTTTATACATGAAATAGGTGTATTACAATTGCAATAGTTTGAGACTACTGATAATACAGAACACCTGCAAAGGGAAAAGGTATGCTGGCAACACTCCACAGAAATGAATAAACGTAGCTCAACAGTATTCTCACAAGTTTTCAGTTATGTACCATTTTCTTCATTCACTGCACTCTTCACCATTAGCTCCCTCACCAGTAACTACTTCTTCAGATGCAAAAAATGCATATTTATGTATTTCATAAATATTTGTAGTGATACATTAAATTATACACTCATATATGCATTAAATTATGCATTTATTCCTTAAGGGAATTATAGAGTTTTGATGAGAAACTGTTGCAGGTATCTAGATTATTCCCACTAGTTTGGGACTTTGAATTGAGAGCTACAAAAATCAGAATGCAAGAGGGTTAAAAAGTGTCAACTCCCCACTACACATGCAATACCTGGCAATTTTACATTTTAGGTAGTGATACAAGAAGAGGGATGTCTTGTAATTGAGATCTGTAATTCATTCATTATCACCTTGATTCATCTCTCTATTAACAGGCTCTCAATTAACAAACTTATACATCTTTTCTCCTGGTTGTGCTGGGGAAAGTTGATCTCTTCCACCAACACATCTGCAGTCTGTCAGTCAAAGAACAACCTGCCCATCTTTGCTTCTCTCCCTCTGTTGAAGAGCTGTGTTCTCAGCGTTGGGAGCTGAATTCCGGTTTAAGAGTATCTTTTCTAAGTTCCTGGAAGAGACAGAGGTGCTCAAGCAGAGCACTCTTAGTCACTGTGCCCATGGCACTGCAAGGCAGCAGCAGATACTGTCACTGTTTGGAAACATCTGAGGCCTGTGGATAAGCAGCAAAGGGAACACTTGGATGCTAAGGCATTTTACTTGTGTGTATCTGGAGTTCTGCAGAGCTGCCATACATCAGCATTTAGAGTTTCTGTGTTTGATAGAAACACAGCTAACAGCTATGAGTCTGTTTTTTAACTGCAGTTCAAAAACAGCATTAGCTTTTCCAAAAAATCAGTGTACCATTTGCACAATCTAATACAACTAGGATATATATCATTCATTCATCTTTTCCATGAGCTTCTGCAACTCTTCATTGGTTCAACAGACTGTACATATGTAGCTATTTCTAAAATGCACTTAGTTCTAAAAAGCATACCACTTGTTTTCTCTAGCTGTATCAAAAGAAATAATTTTCCTACTAGTCATGACAAATTACACCAATAATATTTTAGTATCCATCTTTATCTATTTAACTAAATAAGCAACAGGGTGGAGAACATGACTGAATTGGCTGCTTCAGTTCCAGATTTCTTATTATGTTACATATATAGTGAAACTACCCTGTAAAACTTACTACTACAAAAAAGCAGTTTAGGAAAATTCAGGATACCTCTGAGTGTTGGGAAGCATACAGATGGACTCATTTTCTTTTATATAGAAGGAAACTATGAAAAGCAAGCTAAAAATTTCTGAAATTTGGCATTCTCTTCTGACTTTTAAATAGGTATGAGCATTATGTAATTATAGTACTTATGAATATTAATACGTTTACAGCTGATTAATATTTTTTAACAAGTAAATATTTAATACAATTAACATTGACTTCAGTGGTGGAATGATTGCTGCTCAAAAAATTTCATTACTTACTAACAGACAAAGAAGATTAATACACACAAAATTGAGCATCCTTCTGAAATTACAGCATTGAAATATTTTGATGTTTTAGAAAAGGTTTCCTCAGAACTGTGCATGAAAGAAAAGTATTTATGACAAAGATTGGCTATGTAGTAAATACACTGGCATACATTCTCCTGCATGCATGTTCTCTTGGGAATAGCCCCACTGAAACGACTGTCACAAATAAAGTCTTCTCATGTGCTGAAGGTTCTACAGTTTATCCACTCACAAACTAAATTTTTAGATTAAAATTTGGTGTCACTCACAAGGGAGAGCAGGGGGAAAGCTTAGTGTTTTCAGCCTGTCATCTACAGATTTCACTGATCTCTTCCACAAAACAACCACAAAAATTTGGGATTTTCTTTCCTAAAAAAGCACATAATGAAAACACGGGTGATGTTATGACGCAGATGAGCAAAACTGAGTGCATCTCAGATATTGCATCATGGCTATGTGCGACATACTCGGATGAGGATTGGTCTCTACATTAATATAAAATACTCTGACGACACTGAATCAGGTTAACTAAATGAGGTTTCAGAAAAACTCGTTTGACAATATGAGATTTGCTGGACCTGTATAGATATTTACAGAATTAGAGAATTAGAGAACTGAAATTTCATTAGCCATTTATATTCTGCCGGAAAAATGTTATTTAGTGGATAACTATGCAGGGAGGGAACAATATTTAACCTTTTTGCTCTAAATTCCACACCTCAAATCCTTTACACTTACTTGTGCCTTCCCCACACCTGTAAAAATGGGCTTCAGCTCCCCAAAGCAGAGCATGTATGTGTTACAGTGGTGTTTGCTTGCATCTATGATGATTTAAAACATTTCTGAAAATACATTATGCATCACGTGACTGAACACGTCCTTATGACTAACTAATCAGAATACTCTATCTAAGAAAGAGTGAACAAGATCAATATACTCCTAGAAAGTAGAAAAGGAAGCTTAAAGGTACAGAGGAGCCAAAAAAAAAAAAAAACCCAACTAAATCAAACCAAATGCTCTTTACATTTTCTGCAGTGTTTAAATATTTAAAATACCCAAGAGATGCAAAATGACCAGCAGATAACACAAACTATTTTCTCTTCGTCTGTTAATTGTGGATGCTATCCTGCTTCCTACTGAATCAATGTCAAAACTCCTCTTTATTTCCATGACTGGAAGATCAGGTTCTTCATCACAAAGTCCGGCAACATCCTGGCAGACTCCTTGAAATGTTATATAATCAAGATACTTAATGTTTACAACGACATCTTTAAAGAGCATCTAAAGGCTGTTTTTATCTAAATTAACAAGATTTGACAACACTTCAAAGCCTTCCAATATCGTCTTTATCATTAAAAGTACAGTAGGTTGAAGAACAATGGAAAGGAGTGCATAGGGATAATGCACTTAATGCACAGGATTTCCTCCGTCTCAACAGCCAGTGGTCATGTATCAACCGTCACCGATACGCATACTTTAAAATAACTTTTCTTTGAGCTAACTGTGTTAACAACTTTAAGATCCAGTCTGCGGCCACACCACCACCGCTGCCGCCTTCGGTTGGGTGACTCTCCCCGCTGGGCGCCCGGGAGGATCAAGTAAAACCCTCCCTTGAAGGAAAGGAAGTTGAACCCGCCGCCCCAAGAAACGCGCTGACCGCCCCATCGCGGGCCCGGGGCACGTCCGCGCTGCCGCTGCCGAGCGGGCACAGCCGGGACCCGCGACACCGCCTTTCCAGCCACCACCCCCGGCGGCCCCGCACGGCAACGCCGGGGACACCGCTCGGCGGCCCCGCTCGGGGCCCTCCCGAGGCGGCGGAGCGGAGGGGCAGCGCCGCAGCCCCGGCTGGAGGGCTGATGTCGCCCTCCGCCGCGGCAGCCGCAGGCACCGCCGGCCGGGCGGGGGCAGACGAAGTTCCCACCGCACCGCCGGTCCCGCCTGGGGACCTCCGCGCCGAAGGGCACGGCAAGGGGCGGTGGGGACCGCGCCCGCCCGCGACCCCTGCCCGCCGCGGCCCTGCGCCGCCGCCGCCCCGGCATCCCGGCATCCCGGCATCCCGCCCGCTCGCCGCTCCGCCCGTGCCGGCACCGCTGCCCGCCGCTGGCAGCGGCCCCTTCAGCACCGCACGCAAGGGATGCGCACACCGACGAGCACCCGCTCTCCCCGGCCGGACCTTACCGGCCGCGCTCGCCGCCCTCGGCCACCCGGGCTGCCGCCGCTCCGCGCCGCGCTCCCGCAGCCGGGGCGCATCCCTGCTCCGCCCGCAGCCGCACCAGCCGGCAGAGCGCGCGCCGCGCGGAGCGCAGCGCGGGCACGGGCGGAGCTCGCCCTCGCCGACTGGCACCGCCGGCAGCCAATGGCCGCTCGCGCTGCGCCGAGGGGGCGGGACGGCGTGACGGGAACGGGCCAATGGGCGCCGCTCCGCGCGGCAGCGCCGCTTCCGGGCGGCGGGAGCCACGCCGGGGCCGTGCCGGCCGTGTGCCCGCGGTCGGTGTCCCCGTGCCCGGTGTCCCCGCCGGGCAGCACCCCGCGGGCTCTCCAGCACGGGCTCCAGCCCCAGCAGAGGGTGCCGGTGGTGGCAATGCGCGCGGCTGGGCCAACCTCGGCCATCCCCAGCCGCTCTGGAAAACGAGAGCGGGCTGAGGGCCGGCCGTGCAGCTGGGGAGCGTGTGCTGCCCCCTCCCCGCGTGCACACGAATATGGAGCTTCGCGCCAGGGCGCTTTGTTTAAAATAAATAAAATTTAGTGGAAGAAGATGTATTCTCTCCAGGGGAATCCCACTGAGCTGAAACCGTGTCCGCAGGCAACATCCGTGCGGCTGCTGCCGGCTGCCGCCGACCTTGGCGCGGCCGCGGCGGGCGCAGGACCCGTCCCCGGCGGCCGCTGCGCTGTGCGGGACTCTCCGTCGGGGCGGCTGTCACTGCGCTGCGGGGTTCGCAGGGCCTCAGAACTTACCCCACTGGCGGTGCCGCACCCGCCCGCAGCTGTGTGTAAATTGGTTCAGCTGTAGCAGAGGTTTTAGCCAGTGCCTGTTTTTAACTTTCATGTATATGGTCTTTTGCGTGCTAATCCCAAGTGATGTATCGTAGAGGTGTACGGGTCTGGTAGGGTACCACAGGCCCTGGAGAAGTGAAGATCGAGGATGACCCGTAGGGGATTATTGGTATAAGGCGCTAAGGAAAGGTACTGGAGGTCTGAGGTGATAAATGGCTCACCTGCGGTCACTTAAAGAAAAGCAAGTCTGGAGCTGGACAAAAATGGGTTTGCAGCCTTGCAAAGAAACAATACCTGACATGTCTAAGAGGTAACATGCTAAATTCAGGTGTAGAATTAGAGCTGCAAACCCGTGAAGAATGAAAAAGGTAGAAAAGTGTGCTTGCAAAGATAAAAATTATCTTAAGGGGAAACTGGAGGAGGGGGAAGACATAATAAACCTGAATATTCTACTCCTCCTGGCGAAGGACTCTGAATTCTCACGAAGCCACTGTTCTCACTCCTTCACACTAGGGTGGAGTGAAACTGATCAAGAGATCCAGGGGTGCAGTGGAAGGGGAAATGTAACAGCAGGAGAGGAGTACAACAACTTCAACTACATTATTACTACTCTTTTTCTAGAACTAATAATTATTAGACTCTTAAGGTCTCACTTATACTAAGAAAAAATGTCTCTGCCCTCTTTTCCAGTCTGTCTAAAAAGCCAGGTAAAATGCTTGAAAACATTTCAGAAATATATTTTACTGCTGGGTTCCTTTCAGTGTTGATGGTCTTTACCCACTGTTTTGGAATTGCTTGTCAAGTAGAACCCCTTGAGAAAGTCCATTTTTAATAAGAGCATTATATACTTGAAAAAGGTTATCAGGTTTTTATTCCGTGTTAAAGTAGGGTTTTTTTAACTTTCGATATCAACCATATCATTATCTTGAAAGAAAACCAAAATTCAACACTATTTACTGTTGACCGTTTTATAAATTTTACAGAACTGATGAGAGCATTGCACAGTTATAACTTTATAACTCCTGCAAAGAAGGAGAAAATATTAAAAATAATTCTTGTAAAGGACTCTCTTTGTAGTAAGCAAAACATACATGTGATTAGTTTTAATACTTTAAACTTACTCAGAAATGTAAACAGAAATTCAGATAATCCTGTCTGAATTTTATGTTCATGTTAAAGAGTAGGCTTTAAGGTTCTACTGCAGCTTTTAGCAATCATATGCACAGTTCAGTGTGTAAGTTAGCTAAATGCTTAAAAAGAACGACAAAATACCACCTTTCATCTAAATATCCTATTTATGAGACCAAATAACACAGAGGATGATGTTGCTGTAGACGTAGAAGCACCAAATAATTAAAAGCGGAAAAGAAGTGAGAATAAAAAGCAGCACACCTGAAATATAGGTCTGTTAATTAAAGTGCTTTACAGTATACGTAATATATTCTAAAATTTAGCAGTCCCCCTGATAAACTAAGGTTTGTGGGGTTTTTTTCTTTTGTATCTCAGCCAACAAAACTGTTATTTAGCCTTCAGTCCCATAAGAGAGAAAAGTTCAGCAGTTCTTTCTGAAAAACAATATCATATCCTGGAAAGTGCTAAAGGACATGTCCGAGCTGACCTGCTCTTATTCATAGCAGAAACAGTATAAGAAATGTAATTTCCGAACAGCTGTGTCAGCAGGAGTCCTTTCTGTCCTGGATCAACAGGGGTGACTGAAGTTAGGAGTCACGCCTCCTAAAATCATTGTTTTAGCTGTTAGGACAGCCAACAAGATGTGAACTGTAAGCTAAATGCTGGTATTGGAGATTCTGGCAGATGGTAGGAACTATCCTGAAATTCCTTTATGAAGAAAAGAAACACAATTGCTGTATATCCTTTAGACTTTTACCTCAGGTTGTAGGAACGCTGTACTGTAGAACTGAAGTGTGCTATAACTGGCAGATCTTTTACATTAAACTGAAAAATAACCTCTTAAATATTATTTCAGTCCTCCCTTCTGATAGGGTTTGAATACTTAACTGATGCATGGATGCAGCACTGCCTTTGTAGATCCGGGGGAGAAGTATTTAACTATTTATTTTTAACTGTGTTACAATTTGCTAGCATTATTCAGCCTTATTTGGTAACTCTTTTGTTAATATCATGTAGATGTATGCTGTGAGATGCAAATCACAGTAATGTGCTGGGTGCTTTATAGACAAGTGAGGAGACAAAGGGTACTTGCCCCCACAAACTCACCCCTTCATGCACTCTTCGGAAGTGCATTGGGATCTGATTTCACACTGCATGACAAAATGTTTCCTTTTGTTATTTTATCTCCCGTGTATTATGTCAGCTGGAGGCAGCTAATCTCCCCATAAACAAAGCAAGGCAACTTCTTTTGTGTGCAGAGTGAGTCCTTCAAGATCTTTGTTTATCTACAGTGATCACTTGTAAGCACCGCTTCCATTTATATAGCGTCCTTCAGAGCAATGTCACCGTGAACATAATGAATATATTTAGAAGCGTTTAAAGATTCTATAAACATATATTTAATTGCAACTGCCTTGAACAGTAATGTAAGATAGGCCTTTTGTGTAGAGGAATGGATGGGTAGTGGACCATTTTTCAGATCCAAATAATTCTGTTTTCCATGAGTGACCTGTTCATATAAAGAACATTTTTTCCTCCCTCCATTGATCTAGTCAGTTTGGGTATTTTACCTTGTTTTAAATATATTAGTTTTCATTGTTCCCCACCCCATATTTAATTTGTGGTGGATCGACTGTTTTGACAAATATTTGCACTATTACCTAAGAAATTAATTATAAAGAATCAATCCAGCTCTCAGCAGGGTTAACCAAGAGAAGAGCCTTCCCATCACAGTCAGTGGCTGAATCCAGCTGGCAAAAATCAATGTGGTTCTGTTTAATTATGATTAATGTTTTCACTTATTTTATAATTTTGCACGCAATTTTCTTTTTTTTTCAAATTTTCATGCTCTTGGAGGATTACAATTGCTACTCGTAAAGCAGAGAGCTTGGTTCTGTGTCATCTGATTGCTTATCAGCAAGAAGATGTGACCAGTAGTGGAATGGTACTGGTCCTTAATTTCTATTTTCTTGAAGTATACAGCTAACCAAATACAGGAGCTGTGTTCCCTGGTACTAACACTGCAAAGCTTGAAATTGCCATCACTGGGACTATTTTATGATTGACACACTGGACAGTTTCTGTTATCCTTATTTTCATTGAAGAGCATTTTAAGAAAAATTACTCATATGTTTCTGTTGCTGGAGTGGCATCCTCAAAGATAAGGATGTCTGCCCACTAAGGGACTGAGGATATTGGTACCAAAATTTATTCAGAGATAAAAGAACTATGTCAGGAATATTTGGCTGTGTGCTTTTTCTTATCATCTGGAAGAAAAAAGTTGTCTAAAGTTTCAGTACCAAAGAGCTTTAATGATAGTAGAAGAGCAACCAAAGAAACACAGAATATATGGTGGAAAGAGAGAGAGAGAAAGCAGTGAAGCCACCACATTGTGAAGCAGTTTAGTGGCAATGAGCTTCCTAGTTCCATATATACACCACTGGTGTTACAGTAATTTGCTGATTGCTTGTGGTTCTACTTATGTATACATGAGTGTCTATATATTTATATGCTTACAGTCATGATACTCATGTATTACATTAAAAGATCATCAAGTTTGAAAGTGCAAATGCCTGAACTCAAAAGCTATCTGATATAGTCTTTAATTATGTTATCACACAGCATTTTTCTTGGGACTTTTTACTTGTTCAGAACATAGAAGGGATGAATCCTGCTACTTGTACAATTATTTAATAATTTGATTTATTGAATTATTAAAAATATTACCTCAGGCTTTATTGATTACAGTCTCCAATTTATCTTCTAGCTGCTGCACCAGTTCAGAAAGAAGTCCTAATGAAAATATTCTCCTGGCTGTATATCAAGAGGACATCTGTACCATAAAAAAATAATGTTACATGTTGAAATGGAAAGCTATATTGCAAATCTGGTCAGAGTAGAACTAGTTCGAAGTTGAAACAATAGATTGATTTAATTTTTTTCAGCTGAAAGGTATTCTTTTAGCATGGGCAAAAATCTGTGCTCATAGCAGATATTTTTCCTGGAAATGAAAGAAGACTTTTGGTAAAGCTTTAAAAGTAAATCAGTCTGTCTGTCCTTTCCTCTGTGCAGAAAGCTTCTCCCCAAATACATAACATGAGACAAAATTATAAGCAATCAAAAGTCACATTTTTTAAATTTCAAGTATGCAAAACCATTACTAGTATGACATTACCTTTTCCTGTGTAGGATAGAGTAAAACTTTAACATTACAGCTTAGCTTGAGTAAGTGTGTGTCATTTACAGAAACCACCCCAGACAGGTATAGGTGGGGTTTCGTTCTTCTGCTCCACCAAGCATTCAATGTGTGTTAGAGAAGAATCATTCTAGAAAGTTCTTAAACTTCTGAGATGTAATTTTTTATCATTCAAATACTTGAAAAGGGGGAGGAATTACCTCTAATATTTTACAAGTCCAGAAATCCATAAAGCGTGATACCTGGATGCTGGTCTTTAACAGTTTTCGTAACTTTCAAGTTGATCCAGATTTTGAATTTCCAAAACTCAACCATTTGAATTGTATTTGGTGCATATGTATGTCTTCAGGAAATATATTAAAGAAACATTGAAGTTTCAAATTCAAGCACTCAGATGTTGGGCACTGGTAGAATCAATGTTGTCTGTTTGACCTTATTTCCTGACCCTGTGAATTATGATTAATTTTTAGGAATTCCAGTCAGTAACGAATAAATTAGTAAAATAGTTGGTATTAATAAATACAGTAATGCATGTACACACATTTGAACAAGCTCAGTAAAGGTACAGGAGATGCAGAATTTAATTTGCTAGTCATCTCTCTGTAGCTGGGTCTTCATGTCAAAAAAAGCAATGCTATGTCACTTCTGTCTCTTGTAGGTGATGATGAAATTTGTCACCAGTTAAAGAAAATGATTTGTTTTCTGGAGTGCTGCAGTACTCTTGAAATGTCATCACAGAGCATAAATGTCTGGACACTTAATCCAAACCTCACCTAATTGGTTGGAAGCTATTTGGAAGAAGTTTATAAAGCTGAGTTTTCTTACACAGGTACCCAAAAATAAGGTAAATTAGCTGTATTTTTTCCTTGTTTCCTTCTCTTTCCTATGGTGCACATATGCTTTCTCTAAAAACAAAAAAATTAGGATAATGGTGCACTCTGCAGTATGTCAGTTTATAACATTAGTATTTTCAGATATAGTTTGCCATACATTATTAGCCAAATGTTTATATCATGATGCCTTCAGAAATATATAAAGGTGGTGTTGGTTATTGTCTTAATGCTTTATTTTGAAAAAAAACCCAAAAAACGGTTTGGGCTTCCTATTCTGGCCAAGAAGCTGAGTCCATGCTGTTGCTGGTTTATGGCATGCTGTCAGCATGGACAGCTGCCAGTGCCTGGTAATGCAACTTCTCATTACCTTCTCTCTGGGCACATCAGAAACACTGCTGGCAAAATAGTTTTCTCAGCCAAAGCTATCCAGACCCAATCTGTAGCCTTCAGTATAGCAGTACTGTCCTACCAAAGCAGAAAAGCAGTTTCTGGGAGACAACAAAGATGAAGGTATTCTAAACACTGTTTAGAACAGTATATGACACTGTTTATGTGCTATTTCCACTCTAATACTGCTTTCTGAAAATCTGTACAAAAGCTCTTAAGATTGGAACTGCAGAATTATTTTTCTGTGTCCATCTGCATAAACTGACTTTATAGCTATTGATTTCTTCCTTCTTATCTAATGTCCTGTAAAGGTCTTAACTGTGATTACAGAGAGAAACTGGAAGCATATTTTAAGTGATAAGAGGATAATTCATTGTTTCATACAGATTGGTTTTTATTTTTATTTTATTGTGATATGTGCACCAGGATTACAATTAGGATGACAATCTAATTATCAAGCAGTATATTGAAGTACTTTGTTTAGTACTTTGTTCCATCCCCTCATGGTACAGCTTTATTCCTCCTCAAAGTTTTTAACCATTTCATCTCATTTACTGAAATTTCATCTCTATTTTTGTTGAGAGATGACTTCTTGATAAGAAATTTTGTGTTTGGTCAAATTTTTTTTGCTAGTAAGGTTGACTGGAAAAACAGGCTGCTCTTCGATTTGGAATACACAGTTTCTGTGGGGGAGGAATGACTCCTTCATAGGTGTTGGTTCTGATAGGACATTATTCCTTGGCAGCATCTGTTACAGGTATCATTTCATCAGACTAAAAGTAATCTTATATGGATACTGATAGTGATAGCTACAGTGTCAAGAGCCAAAAGGTAAAATGGGTTCAAACACTGAGGTTTTCCTAGGGTTTTTTTAAAATTTATTTAAAAATATTAAAAAGTTTATTTAAACAGATCATGTGATTTTGAAAATCACCTATTGAAATGTGTACTAGATTTTTCATGTCTCTTTTTAGTGAAATTACAATGCACTTAGTTAATAAAATTCAGATTAAAAATTAATTTTATTTTTAATCGACCTTATTCTTTCTTTCTCTCTCATACCCTACCCTAAGAGGGGAGGTGAGGGAGCAATGGGAAACAGGATTTTTTCTCCTCTTTTCCCAAACTAGTACACTGCAGAGCTGCCTTATTTTTTTGTTTAAGGACTATACTGAAAAATTCAGATCTTTCATGGCTGAGTTGTAATTTCCTGCTTTAGAAAGCCCAAAAGCAAGGTCAATTTAATTATATTTCTAAGCCAAATTTAATGCAGATCCTCTCTTTAAAACATTTTAAAATGCTTTTCATGTCAAAATCATCGAATGTAACCCACATACAAGGTGAAATGCTGTTTGTGAAAGGCAGTCAAATTTAACCAAAGAATTTAACTTACCTTCCTCTTAATGGATGAAAGCATGAAAAGAGACAAAGGCTTTAATCTGTGTTTTTGTCTTCGTGTTTTTCTGTTTTTGTGAGTGCACCCAGTGTAGTTAATGTTTTTACAATTATACCTACCAGTTGGAGGTATACTTGACTGAAGTGACCCAAATATTTTATAAGTAATTCTGATAATTATCCTGCACTTGCAAATAAGGTCTGAACTATAATTATTTACGGAGGGATATTTCAAGACATACTGTGTTAGAACAAGGCAGATCCTTAGCATGGATTAGCTGTCCATCCTGAGCACTGTTAGTCATTTAAGATAACTGCTGAAGGTCTGCCTGTTGATATGCATGAAGGAGATAAATGCTTAACAGAAGACAGACAAGGTATTTACACTTTTCAAAGTAATCCAGCATTTGTGTTCAGCAAGTCCTTCACTTAGGAGGAGTCCACTTCAGCTGTATCTATCAAAGTGTTGCTTAGGTCTCTTTGAAGAGTTTTCAGGATGCCCCTGACTCTACAAAGGCTCCAAAGGGATTAGTTGATATGCTGCACCTATAAAAACAATTTAAGTTACTCTAAGTAAATTTTTGTGCCAATTATGTTAATGAAGTTGCAAATGGACTGCAAATTTAGAAGTCCTCTAAAATGCAGCTCTGGCCCAGCCATTAAATCAGGCTCTTTAATCTCTCTAATTGGTGCTTTTCAGTGTAGAAGAATACACGAACCCTGCTGTGTTCTAAAAGCTGTAGAACATCTTCACTAGCCAATAATAACCAGTGAAAATATACTTCTCTGACTGCAAGTCTCCTGTAAATAATGATGTGGAAAAGTTTCATTTTACTGTTACTTGTCAGTGCAGCTTTACTATTGAACAGTACTTGGCTGCAGCTGTGCTGGAAATGGATCAGCTCTGCCCTCCATGACTGTAAGGTCCCTTTTTTATAAAATAGTAAATATCATGTCCATGGGATGAAACTTAGGCCAGAGATTATCCTGCTGAGAGAATAGGAGGTTCAGTACCAGAATTCTTCCCAGGAGTCATCAAGCTTCTTCTCACAGAATGAGACTTTTACAGACTGATGACTGATTACTTAAATTCGGGTTGCAAAACTTAGAAAGCCTAGAGGATAATTTGAACATACTTAAACTTAGGATAGAAACTTCCCCTCACAGAAAAACAGCTCTATATGTATGCTAGTTCTTTTTAAACCAGTATAGAGCAGCTCCTTGGCTGTAATAAATCTGTATGGGTTCACTAAAATGCATGAGTTTTTTTAGCAGCTTAGGAGTTAATATCCATTTAGTATTTCATTTACAGAAAACCTATAAGGTTTCTACTTTCTCCACACTTTATCTTAATCTTGCTTTCAGCTGCTATATGCATTCTCTCCACAGTGTGACCTCTGTGGTGGCAATGTATGTATACATCAGGGTGACATCTCCCATCCTTTTGCCTTGGAAGGAAAAGGGTGTAAGGCTCAGTGAGTTCCAGCCTTATCTCATCTTTGATTACTTCTACACTAGCCTTTTGGCTGAAGTGCTACAGAAGTCTTCTACATCAATTTTTTTCCAGATTATTTACATTTTTCTACAATAATTTATTGCCCATGGCTGTTAGTTTTCTAGAACAGGTTTAGAGAGTGTCATCCTTATGATTTGTATAAGAATCCCAGAATGATATCATAGGGCTTGTGCTTCAAATAAATAATTCAGCAATATTATTTAATTTCATTAACATTCATCCCACTACTGGTGGAAGTAAAAAAGGCCACTCACTAAGAGAAGAGAATGCAAAGCTGGTTAATCCACTAGAGGAAGTCTCTGCACTTCTGTGTCTTCCCATTCTAAGCAGAATCTTAGTCATGGAGTATCCAGAGAGAGTTACCCCATATGGTATGTAATTTTTGTATGTTGACTTTACACAGTATTCTCTCTGGGAGTAAAAATTTCTGTGTAATCTTGCTTTTTTATACTATTTCAACAAAGCCTTTGTTTTAGTCATATATAGCTGGCCATAAGGAACAAACTTTTTCTGTGACTCATTTTTTATTTTGTTTGGGGGAAGCTGAAAGGTCTGTAGTTTGCAAGGATAGTTTCAGAGGTGCTAATTTCTTGGTGTGAATTTTTATTATCATAATTGACATCTGTCACTCCTCTAGATTGTAGTATACAAGGTTAAATTCATCAGAATATTCAGGAGGATAACAAATGGCACAGGACTGTACTTCAGGTACAAATATTGCAGCCATGTTAGCTTTCCCCTGAATTACTAACTTGCATCACACCTACACATGTGCACATGAACACCACCATTTCACCTTTGAGATGATTCCTCTTTCCTAACTAATACAGCCAAAACTAGTCCTCTGTTCAATAAGAAATTTTGAGAAATGGGGGAGATTTAAAATTTTGATTAATGTAGAAGTCTAAACTTGCCAGTCAAATTCCTTTTATTTTCTTCAGGCATGCATTTCGGGTGGGGTTTTTTTGTTGTTTTGTTTTTTTTTTCATCTTAGGAGGAATTTTGTTGATGTTATTTTTAGTTGTGTTATCTACTCATAAAAGAAAGCGAAGTCATTTAGTGCTATGTGGTAACCTCTTGGGTTTTTAAAAACAAATTATGATGGTTACACCCAAAAGGAGGGAGCAATAAAGAGAAGAGCAATCTTGCTGAAATAATTCTAAGATGTTCAAAAGCAGCTGTAAGCTGATGCTTTTTAATAAAATTCTCAAATATAGTGGTATTGGAGTGTCTTGTGCAAAGGCTGCTCTGGTAATATTCATTTAAAGACATATTTCTACATTTACTGAGAATACTTTGGAGCAATAAAGTTCTGAAGTATGCTTGTGGTAAAAATGCTATTCATGGTTTTCTGATGTGTATGTATGGTTTAAGGTTGTTTCTGTATAGGTATGGAAGAGTCACGTGGATTTCCCACTTACCCACAACCCTGTTGCTTTGGGCAATGAGTTGTAGTGCAGATGATGTTTTGTTCTGGAAGTCTAAGGCACATCTTTTAAATGTTTTATCATCAGCTTGTCTTTCCTGTAAATTATTTCAGATGCCTGTCTCTGTTGGCTCCTTCAGGAATTATTTTGATAAATGTATCTTGATTATGATTGCCTTTCTCTCTGACACTTTGGTTTAAACTAGTCATTGCAGGAAGAATTTCACAAACTATTTAAGGAAAATAGTATGTATAAATTCAAATTTAAAAAAAAATCACAAAGTGTTTTTTTGTAAAGTGCTTTTTTATTAAGGATTTTCAACATTTAAACGATGTGTTGCTCTTTCATACAAGATGGAACAGTGTTAAGTGAGCAAATGTTAATCCATAAGCATAGGTTTTAAGGAAAAAAGTGCTAGATCTTCATGATTTTGTACAGCTTTAAGTATGACACTGTAGAGCTGCTTCAGCTAAAATGACTTTGAATTAGTTGCTGAAACAACCACTGTTCTTCACTACCCAGTCTCCCCAAATCCTGTTTCAGTTCTATTTAGGATGTTTGGTTTTATCCAGTGTTAAAATTTACACTCTTTTTTCTCCCCTGTTACTCAGTATAACTTAATAGCAGCTCTAGGAATGTAGCAAAACAGTGCTATTCACCAACCAGCTGTGGTTACTATTCAATAACAATCCATTACAAACTAAGTATTACATGATACTGCAAAAACAGAAACAAAAAAGATTAATCCCCCCAAAATTTCAACCAAACCCCAGATTTTCTAGCATGAGCTAACACAACCAATGTACATAATACATCATGGAGCAACAGCTCAGTTACAGTAATAATACATTAGAAAAAACAGTGGAAGTATTTTTTTTTCCTTTGTGCACACCAGGTGCTTCACATCTCAAGTTGTTACAAATAATAAATATTGAAATGGATTATGTTTCTGCAGGACAGGGTAATAAAATATTCCTTGGAATGTTCAGAAACATAGAAAAACAAGGGGTGTTGTATAATTACAGATGGAAAAAAAAATCTACATCTCGTTGTCTTAAATATAAACTAACTGAATAAAGTCTGGGTAATTGACAGTATAACTGTATTCTTTTATGTTATCTCTGGATATTAAATTCTTCATGAAAGACTAAAATAAGTAGACTGAAGAAATACCTATTTATGACATATTTTTAATGAGTGACAGACATAGCTGTCCACTTGGATGTTTTATTAATTTTCATAATAAAACTTATTTTTTAAAATTTGTTCATCTGCAGCGAGCCATTTGAACTTGACTTTCTTGCCTTGAAAGGATGAAACACCAGTATGTCTTGAACTCAGTAAATCTAAGCTTGTATTTATGTCACTCTTTGCCAGTTGGATTATTTAACTTTCTTGACAAGCATTAATATAACTCAGTTCTGTATCATAATTTCCACGTTCTTTTGAATATGGACTGCAGGATTTTTTTACTTTCATCTACACAGTCTATTAGACCACAGTTTAAAACCAGGTTGTCTTTTTTAAGAGAAGGTTATCTTCAGAGTGTCAGATAAAATAGTATTTAGCTTTTTGTCTTTTTTGTCATATTCTGATTGCATAACAACTCAGTATCAACAGACAATATTGTTTTAGTTGCCTTCTTCAAAACTAACGTTCTGCTAGTACGAGACTTCTGACAAGTGGCATCATTATTAAATTGAGCAAGATTCTTAGAAGTAACAGCATCTTCATCTTTTGAGTTCTGTTCATCCTGTGCAAGTACAGTATCTCTAGAATAGCTCTCATGAGCTTCGTACATGTCATATATTTTTTCATTTCCAGACTGACTGTCCAGCTTTGCAAAGGCGTGCTGTGATCCAGTGCAAATAGCATGGTTTAATGCTGTCTTTGGGGTAGACATAGCTGAGAGGGTTGTTTTCTGGGTATAAATATTTCGCTGTGAAAAAGTGGCATAATTATTGTTGTTGTTGTTATTCAAGCTGTATTCTTTGTGATTCTTTTGTACTGTTACATCATCAATGTTAGTAACCAGAACAACGTCTGAATTACCAGTTTCATTAATTTGTTTCTCTTGCTTCTTTCCAGTACTATCCACAATTACATTATCACCCTCATTAATATCCTTTCGACTTTGCTCCCTGTTCTCTGATGCTTCTAGTTTATTCACCTTATCTTGCACATTCCCAGCTTCCTCATCCTTTCCCTTATTGCCTGCTTCATTTTTCTTTGCTTTAGAGGTATTTGTACCTTCTTTTTCAGACAAAGAGCAAAAGGATGAGTGTTGATTTTGTTGTGAACTTGTGGTGGTGTTTTCATTTTGGTCCATCACAGTGGGATTTTTCTGAGATTCCTTTTTGTTGCCCAGAGGTTTATTTGTGTATAAACTAGAATCTTCTTGAGCAAAACCTTCTGGGGGCCACTTTGACTTATTTAGTTTAGCTGATTCTTCAATAGAAAATGTTTTCTTAGATGTTGCATCATCTTTTGAAGGAGGCCATGTCATTTTTAATTTACCTCTTTCTGTGGATTTTTTCAAATTATTATCCAAAATATCATGATGAGCACCTTCAGTACCTGAGTACAAGTCTTTAGCAACTTCTGTAATTGGTTTAGGATCAACAGGTACACTATTAATGGGATTTGTTTCTCCAGCTTGAGCTTTGTTAATTGAACTAAGTTGATCTTTAGAATTCCATAATTCCTTATGCTGTTTGTGTCCAAAACCTTCGTCATAATTTCCTTTTGATTTAAAAAGTTGCTTAAAATGGGGTTTACAATATATTTTTCCGTGGAGAGATGCATAATTTCCCAAGCTGCCAAATGGAAGAAAATTTACTTTATGCTTTACATATCATAAATTACCATATACCTCCCCCTTTCTCCTCCCCCCCACCAAAAAAAAAGTATCTAAAATCTTTACTTGCAAATTCCCATACAATTTCAAAGTCAAAATGAAGGAGAAGAGTCATGTTTGCTGATTTAAGAAAGAACATAAACTCATTCACTTGTTGCACAGAATAAGCTTCAAATAGAAATGTTCCACAGCACTTCCGGGCTTTTTGCGCCATTTTTCTTCATCCAAAGAAGAAAAGTCCAAATCCTCAGTTTTTCTACAAAGTAGCAGCAGAATTTAATCTTTGTGCAAATTATAGAAATTTATATTTGATTATATTTGGATTCTTCTCCCAAATGAAGTAAAGGAAATGTGTGTAACTAAACCAGAATGTGTTAAAATCAAAAATGTTGGTCTTTGCAGCCAGATAGTGCAATAAATCCTACATTTTATATAAAGGTTACAGAGTGATTTGCTAATGTAGAGAACTGTCATAATTCATTTTATGAATGAGGAAAATTAAGAGAAAATTTGGTGTGTTTCGGATGTCTTAAATTCCACCCAAATTCCTGTGTCTACTGTTTCATGCAGTCCTGGAGGTCTGCAACAGTCAGTAGGAAGAAATATGGGGAAGAATTTGGAAGGTGCTGAGATGGAGCAGTTCTATAAGGAATTTAAAGGTTTAATTCCATGTCACAGTGCAGCTGTTAGGAGTAGAGAAGAAAAGGAGAACTCAGGATATCACCCTGTCCGCACAGCATCCTACAGGCTGAATAATCCTACAGCTGAAAATAATTTCACCTTCTGTATTTATATTCAAAAGCAGGGTTGTGTGAGTGAACATGCAGTTACTTCTTACCTTAATTGACTGCCACAGTGGTGACATCGGAAACATGATTTATGAAAATTCTGCTTATCGGCAACAAGACATTCCATGGGGTAAACTCTCTGCTGACAGAGCTTGCACGTTTCATTTTCCTGAATCTGCAGTTTCTACAACCACATATTAAAAGGTTACAAATTAGTCTAAGCCGCACGTTATGGTTTGGTTTGAACAGTATCAGTTCATATATTTTTTTAGAACATTTTCCATTTTCTGTTAACTGGTATCTCAGCTGTTTATGAAGGGTTTCTTTTTGTTCAACTAACAGTCATACTTCAAAAGTTAAAAACTACTTATCTTTTCCTTTGCAGGAATCCATGCATTTGAAAGGACTATTCACTTCACCAGGTACAATATCTTCCATTTATTTGTAATAATTAATTATTTTATGAAATGTGGCAGGATAATAAAAGGTTTTCTAGTATAAGGGGAATTGAGTGTAATGTATATATGTATAATCTTTGAATACACAATGTGATTTAAAGATCAATAAGTAGGGATGGATATTTGAAATTCTGATGAGGACTTTTTGCTTAGCCATGCCAAATGCATGGTAGGGATTACCCCTTTTGTGGTAACCTTCAGATTGTGCACTCATATGGTCCAAATGTGCTATGGACATAATTATTTGTGACTTTTACAATTTTAGTTGTCAGACATGATACTTTTTTCAGTTAGATTTTAATACTAAGGTAGCTACATTTATATTAACAACTTTATAAAGTCTTTTTCTTATGTTCATTGTAAAGAAAAGGATTTCTCTATAAAGTACAAAACATGAATAGAAAGTTTTATACCAGTAAGGAGCAGAAGAATGGTGTTAGGTTTGGAAAAATGCCTGCTGCTCTTCTGTCTTGATGTCTGAATTGCTATGAAAATTGTATTAGCAGACAAATGCAAAAAGGGTGGACCAAATAATTGCAGTATGAATATATCTGCACTGATGATAGTAATGCCTCTTGACATCAGCAGAAAATTTGGCCCCTTTCAGCATTCTGCCTGTTGGTTTGCCTGCTGGTGTTGATTTTATATCAGTTCCCAAATCAAGACAAAAAGTGATGTAGATTTTATAGCTACATCTTTAGTTGCCACATCTCTCTAGTGTCTGTAATGAGGGCTGTGAAAAATGCTGAAATATCTTTAAGATAACGTGGAACTTGCAAACAGAATAAACCACCAGTAAGAAAAAAAAAAATAAAGCTCTCATAGAATTGTTGGTCATTAATTATAAGGTCTCAAATGTAGATAGACTCTGCTTCAACTCCAAGCAGGCTGAGAGAGAGGCCTGGCAGGCACAAGTTCAGTGTTCCAGACATGCCTGCCACTGCCGATGTACGGCGTGCTTGTGAGCCAAGCACCAGCACTCAGCTGAGTATTCTTAGGTACACAGGTGTTCTGAATGTAGAGGGGGAGGAGAGGGAGAAGACAAGGTCATTAGGAGGGAAAAGAATGTTGGGGTGCATCCTGGAAAACTGTCTCATTGAATGGTCACTTCGCTTTGTTGGATAATTGATAGTGAGTGTTGCACGTCAGAAGGCAAGTCAAGAGAAGAGGAAAGCAAAGAGGGAATTTAAGGGAAATTTATCCCAAAACAACTTCCAGGACCGAATAGTGAGGCAGTGTTCATCTCCTGGAAATGGAATGGTGTGTTGTGTGTGGGTGGCACGGTTTTGGTGGCTGGGGCAGCCTCTGAGGAGGGCGGCGCTGCCCCGGGCGGGATGCACTGCCCGGCCCTGCTGCGCTTCTCCTGCCTCTGCCAAAACGTGTTCGGAGAGGGCAGAAAGCTGCACGTGCAGCCAGGACTGGGGGAAAAGTGTCAGAAACAGCCCTGCGAACACCAAGGTCAGAGAGGAACAATGGGAGGGGACCAGCGGAGCCGGTGTTTCCCTGCAGCCTGGGAGGGGACCCTGCAGGAGCAGTCATCCACGCTAGGGCCTTTGGGGAAGGCACAGTGGAACAGGTGGGTATTCCCAGAGGGAGCTGTGGCATATGGAGAGCCTATGCTGAAGCAGGGAAAAGATGAGCAGAGAGGAATTGCTGCTGGTATGTGTGCTAGTAAGTATGGACTAAGCCCAGCCCCCATTCCCATCCCCTCTGTGCTACTGGGGGTGGGAGAGGGACAAGGAAGAAGCAGGAGTAAAGCTGAGAATATGAAAAAGAGGGCAGGAGGGGAGGTGTTTGTTTCTCAAAATCTATCTTAATTGGCAATTATTTCTTCCCATGGCTGTAAAAGTAAATGATAAGTGTCCTTATGTTGTTGCTCATTGTCCCATGAGCTTCTTCATCCTATTTTTTCTCCATACTTTGTTGAGGAGGGTGAATGGGACATTGACTATATTTCCAGCATGTACCTCAGAGTCTTTGCATCACCATTAGAAACTTCTTAGATGCGTCTTTCAGCTGATGCTTGTTCCTCCCTGGGATGATTTTTATTCATATAGTTCAGTGGCTGCATTCAAGCATCCAGCTGCCTGCACCAACAGCTCCTCTACCTAATGCAAGGACATTGTCCATAGTTCCTGCAGAGCCTGGAAGATGTGCATGCAGCACATCAAGAGGCTGTGTCTGAAATATTCAGGCTGTGTATTTTAACATTTCTTCCTGCAATGGCTCCTTCTCTGCTTTATCTGGGTCTGGAGGATCACCTTGAAATGCAACGAAAGGCTGGTTATCACAAACTTGTCTTAGAGAAAGGACCTCTCCTCTCTGTATTTCATGCCACTAAGCATTATTTTTCTGGGCTTCTTAACATCTGAATGATGAAGGCAAAGCCATTTCTAGCCTGCTGCACATCTAAAATAATTTTCCATTATTTCATATCCATAACATAAAATGTTAGAAAATGTTTTTCTTAGTGTTTTCTTAATATTTGGTGTAAACCTATATATAAATGTCTCAGTTCACATAAATTGCTTTGGGTACAGATCTGTGGACGTAGTGGACTTTGTTGAAGAGCTGGCTGGCCCAGCAGACTCAGCATATACTGACATTTCCATTGCAGCTTTTGCGTAAGTATTGGGAAGTTTTCCTGTGCTTCCATGTATTGGGAGCAAATAATTGCAGAGGTAGAAGTTCCATCCTATTTTTTCCTTGGTGTAGAGATTTCCTGTAGTATATAACAGTAGCAGATGAACAATTGAAGTCAATGTGATTTCCTGGTATGTATTTTCCATCTTTAAGGGACAAAACTGTTGGGTTGTCTGTGGTTTATGAATTTTTTTCTTTCTTTTTTTCTCCCCCTTTTTTTCTTGAGCATAGTAATATAGAAAACAATTTTTCTATTCTGCACAAAAGCTAGTTCTGCAAGCATCCAAGCAACAGGATTATAATAAGATCTGGAAAGACACAATCTATCAGCTATTGCTCAGAATGCATAAACCCAATCTTTTGAGCTAAGAGCTATGATATTTGCACCATTGAATATATATGAAAAGAAATGTGGAATTCATGCAAAATGATGATTGAGCTGTCTTGGAGATTTTGCTGCAACAAATGCACACTTTGCACTATAAGCATAGCAAACTTTAGCTGTAGCTTACACTCATTTTCATTTCTTTTGAAAGTGGTATTTTCCAGGCTTTGGAGAATATATGGTGGGAAATTATACATACTTACAGATTCAAAACAAGGAAAGATAAGACTATTCAGCAGAGGAGGAGAAAATGCAGAAGTTTCTACCTTGAATTGTTTTTGTCATGTGTTATAAATACTTACGGAGCCTTCTAATGTATTTCGTATTACATTATGTGCACCTAATTCCTGAAGTCCATGTATTCCCAGCACTTCCCTAGGTTACATTTTTAATCATTATTATTCAAAATAGAAAATCAGGCAGCATAACAGACCAGTGTCTTAACTTCTAATTTGCATAAGGGAAGATCCCTCTTATTAAAAATACAGACCTTTACTTCTTTAGCAGGTGTTGTGATTTCTCTGTCAGAGTGAACAGCCTTTTCCTGAGCTGCCTTTTCAATCTGCTGTTTTAAAATCTGTGTTACAGTCTTTGAGAGCTCTTCATTCTGAGCTGAATTGCTTACTGCAATGGGAAGAAGAATAAAAAAGATTGGTTTTACTACAATCTGCATTTTTTTAAATTGACTTTATCAGTGAATTATAAAACATTATTATCTTGGAAAAATTGTGTTTAGCCTTGTAAAAATCTAGAGAGTCATTTGATCAGTACAGAAATCTGTAGAGAAAGTGACAAAATAATTGTTAAGGGACATGATATAAACAACTGCTTTGCCACACCTGAGTGGTGTGGCAGGGCCAATGGGTGACTGAGGTCTGTGGAGAATATAATGCATGAATTCACATTCAAGGGCTAAACTGCAGCAGCAGCATTGTCTTAACACTGTGGTCATATTCTGCAGGGTTATTCAGTTCAGCTGCAAACAGAACCTTACCCATCCGCAGCTTTGTACATGCATGGACTAGTGTTTGCCTATATTTTCAGAGAAGTTATCAAGTCCCCTATTCTTTCAAGCAACTCAGACCATATTTAAAACCACATCCTTATGCAAACATAATCTCTTCATACTGAATCCTAAACTCATTTCTGAAGTCCCATTGAAGTTAAGGAATGTGCATTGCTGAGAATTGGGAGCAGTGTGTGTTTTCATGTGTAATATGCTAAGGGCAGTACATCTGTGGGAGTAAAGACATTTGCCGTTGCTCATTTGTGAGCCTTTATTCTCGTGCCACTTCTTACCTGTGTCATGCTGAGTGAATGTAGAAGCCATTTTCGTTTCATGAGTAAATTGCTCCTGAGGAGAAACCTGTGCACAAAACCTTTGCTTTAGTCATGATTTAGTGCAATGCATAAGAATTTTACATACTTTCGAAACCATATTTGAAATATTGCGTCGATTAAAAATATGAATGTAAATCTAAAAATTATCATGAATAAAATAATAATATATTAAAAACACTTAGTGAAACACCTCTAAAAATTTTGTGCACTAACAAGAAAAGCTCTCAGCAGAAAATCCAGACCTTGCTGTACCAAGAGGTAAAGGAGGAAGAAGCCAAGCAGGTAAGTATCAGTGTAATTGTCCAATGATATGATTATTAAATTATATAGTTACCTCTTTTGTTTGAGAGGCTTCTGTTTGACTTTCCTTGGAGGTAATTTCATTGCGCTCAGCTTCCCTGGTGCTAGTTGATACTGTGTGGTGCCTAGTACTTGATGTTTCCTCAAGACAAACCAAAAAAATTCACATTAACAGCTAATAGTAAATCAGATTTTCTTTTTTTGCCTGAAGGGTTGTCCGAAGTTAATTCTAATGTAAATGGTGTAACTAGAGCAGCCATTTTACAGCAGAGTTCCATAGTTATTACCTGTGACATTTATTGTTATCAGTGTTGGAACAGGCTTTTTTATAGCATTAAAGGTATCAAATCTTTGTTACTTCAGCAAGAATCTGGCCAGCAGCTGAGGCAAGCTGCATGAATAGATAAAATGCATAATTGGACTGGAAGGGGGCAGAGGTGACAACGAGGACTTGTTCTGGCTTTGTGTCCTGTGCCTCCAACTTGCTGCCGGTCAGTGGACATAACGCTAATGCAACATTTTAAAAGGAAGTGTAGCGTGTCTGTATGAGGTGATGATTCCCTGCAAATGCTTTATAAAGTTCTTCCAATGCAAAAGTCATGATGAATTACAATTGTGAAAAGTATAACCCATAGAGTAACCAAAAGATCTTATAAAATATACAGGGTCACACTGTAACTACAAGCCTGACAACTGCAGTGTAATAAACAGAGTGTATCTTCAGGAGTTTAAAGCACTGTGCAAGATGTCTGTGTAAACTGATTTCTGAGTCTGTCTGTGTCTGGTTTGGCTTCAGATTCTGACAGTGATTTGTTTTCTTACTTGAAGCCTGCCATCGAACCTGTATCATTACCAGTGTCCATGGGGTACTTTGAGACTTAGTGATTAGAAGAAATAAATCTGAAAGATTGATATTATTAAGGCAGCAGTCCTGTGCTTCCTCTCCCATGTACACAGAGCTGTCTAAAAAATAATTTCAGTCATGTCAAATTATATTTTCTTCTTCCTTTGTTAGAAGGAAGCTTGTCCATTAGTTTCTATTGATAATAAGTTTTCAAATGACAGGAGCGTCCGGTCCCTCCAGCAAGAGCTTCCCAAGTGTTCAATGTAACTTGAACATGAATGGAGGCAGTACTGTGTTTCTGAGATTGCTCCTGTGCATCTAGTGCAACATAGAGCTGTAAGCCTCTAGCATCTCAAGTCTTGACTGCTACTTGAAATTCAGTTAATTGTGGGGCAAAAAATCAGTTCTTTCTCTTAGTCATGCCATGAGAAAGCAAATATTTATGGGATTTATTCCACCTTCAAGCTAAGGAATACTTAGACTGCTTGCATCTCCATTAATATTTCTACTGAATTTATATAGGGGTCATCTACTGCCTGGCCTGTAATTTCTGCCATGCAATAGGCAGCGAGGGTTTTTAGATCTATGGCAGAGAAACAATGAGCATCTCCTCCATGAGCTTTAGGAATCCTTTTCCACCTCTGTGCTGCCAAATCGTGTTTCAGCTAAAAGAATGAATTAAAATTGTACAAACAAAAGGTAGAATAAATTTTCTTATTGCTGGCCCAGTAAATGATTTAGTGCATTACCAGTATCAAAATCAATCCTTCCTGAACTGTCAGAGTGCATTGAGGCTTGAGGAGAGCAGGTCACAGCATATCCTGCTTTTACAGGATGTCCTGTTTTACACTTGGAAGTTCTGTGTACATAACAGTTGGGAGGGAGCTGCACAACATATGAAGAGATGTAGAGCTAATCACATACCTGGTTGAAAAGAGGCAGTTCAAAAAGAATGGAGTACAAATTTTTCCATCTATTCTCTGTTTAATGACTGTATAGGTGTATGTCTAATATGCCTTTTCATTCTATATGGATATACTTTTTAATGTATTTATGCATTTATACGCTTTTCCATTTAAGATATGCTTTTCTGTCCTAATGTGCATGTTTTAGATATGTAATTCAAGCTCTCATTACTGGAAAAGCTCATTCATGAGACATGAAATATGTTCAGAATAGTCATTATGTGTCCCTTGAATGGTGTGGGGTATTAAAAAGAAATATAATTAGACTTAATGTAGTCAGGAAGCAAATCTAATCTGAATGTCACTAGTGGTTTATTGCTGTAACTTTGGTACTGCTTATGAAGTAGTTGCCATATTGCAAAAGACCATAATAATTTAATTCTATAGCTGTGGCAGTCTAAAATGCAGCCCAAACATTATGAGCCAGATTTTGATGATACAATTACACAGCCTTGCTCTGGGTGTGCTGAGAGGTAGAGGGACATGGAGATCTCTTATTTTGTGTGTCAGTCAAAATGGCTAATTGAAATTCCAGTAACAGGGTGTTAAATGCTGCTTGTTTATTACTCTGTACAAGTGGAGAGTTGGAAGACCTCTGGTTTCATTCCTCCTTTGTAATTGCCAGCTGTTGGATATAGGATTACTGTAGGTAGGATTATCCCATTATGGTTTGTGGCATGTTTTGTAGATCCCATGGGCTTCGTAATATATTCTATAAAATTGGTAAATTACATTTTGTTTATGGCATATCATGAGTAAGTTTCAGAAAACACTGTCAGCTGGATGATTATTGGCATGCTGCTCACTCATGAATTGTTTCTTGCAATTTAAAAATTTTCTTTCAGGCTTCTTTATCTTCCAGTCTCTCTAATTTGTTTCCCATTGCCCTTTGTGTGGGCTGCTGGCCTTCTCATGCATACCTGTAGCACAGAGGACTATAGTGTACTGCTGTGTCTTGGGTATTAAGTCATTCTAACCTAAAACAATACTATTTAAAAATAAACATGTAAGTCTGAGAATGTCTGTTTTTTTTTATGTAGGCATTCAGATTCTGTTACTGAAGAGAACTGTAATTACTACACACATATTATGTTAGTGGTCCATACAGCAACTCTAGTGCTTCTGTACTGCAATAATTTAGATAGAATTCTTATTGAAAAATGTGCTGGCACCTGCACAGGTGTATCACCAAAGCTTGTGGCCTCTTCTCATTTCGGTGGCTGATGCTAGAAGAGGTTTGTGGTGCCAGTGGTCACAACACAGACCAGGTCTCTAATCAGACTCTGGTTGAGTTTATGAGTACAGGGCAAGTCTGTGATCAGTTTTCATTGCTGCTCACCATTCTGGACACGCGTTTATTGAGCTCTACTGGTATTATGGCACCTCTTACAAGGAACCAATCTCCAGTACAATGTAGAGAGCTAAGAGTGGTGACTGCTGCCTGAGAAAAACAGGAAGATGAATAGTTATTATTTGCACAATTGATGATAATATCTTGAATGAAAAGTCATTGATTCATTATGCAATAATTGAATATGTACTAGAATGTTCAGCTATTTAGATTACTTTTAAAAAATTTAATTGCATCCTTATTTTATTTTGGATTAAAAGTTTGAATTTATCCAGATCTGGAAATCTGTCTTCAAACTGTATTTTCTCTGTTTTGCCCCAGAATGGATTCAGTGACCTCGAATAATCTTTCAACTACTTAAGTGTATAATTCCATTTTCCATGAAAGTGCAGTTATGTTACATAGAAATGGGATTTTATGGTCTTGCAGTAAGTTATTTAACCTAAATTTAAATATAGTTCCATATGGTCTGAATGATTTCATTTTTCAGTGTATGTGGCTATTTCTGTTGATGATTTGACAGAGCCTCCTCAACTAGCCACAGAGGAAAAATACGTGGATAAGTATGCTTTCAGGTCACATCTTGACTGAAGAAATGGAACCATTGTAGTGGCTTTGTGGAGAGATAGATGTCCTGGGAAAACACATCTACACATCACAGAAATGAAATTATTGGGTTCTGCATAAGAGATAAGTCACATAATTTCTTTACAGAGTTCTGTATTCCTTCACCCAGAAAACTGGCAGGTAGAGTGGGCCATCAGAAAAGTATGTACATAATTATTTCTATTATCACAGTTTATGCACCAGTGTATGTCCCACTATGACATGTTTCTACTTACTTAAAGATGCATTGATACCCCTGCAGCAAACTGTGTTATCTGCCCTACAAAATGGAGTTTTGCTTGTTTTCTCTGCAAATTATTGATATAGTTATTAATGTATAAAAAATGAGAGATGAGTGGTAGATATGATGATACTTACTTAACATTAAAATAAGCCTATGGCAAAATGTTAATGTGTCATTTTCTACAAAGCTGGGAGAAGAATACTGTTTAAAACCTCTGAAGAAGTGCAGGACGGTAAAGAAATTTACTGTTTTTTAGAGTGCACTGGACAGATTGTAAAATGTTTTATTGCAGGGGATTTCACACAGTCCAAAATTGTTATCTCCGACAACAATTTTTCATGGTATAGCCTAATGAAGCAATGAAATGTAAAGGTCTTCTATCTGAAGTAACACTTAGCTACTGCTTTGTTCTACTTTCATGTAATGTCTAGATTCTTCTGTGCAAGTTTTGATCTGTTTAGGGAAATTTATTAGATTTAATTCAGTGGAAGCAGGAGACTCCTTTTGAAAGAGAATGACTTAACATCAAGTGCAATAAATGCAAAATATCACTATGACACATGTTAATGTATAAATCACAGTCTTATAGACAGATTTCAGTATAAAATACTGCTATAGTTATATAGTGCTTTACTCAATATAAGTCTAGTTGAGTCTAGTGTATAGTGATTGTTCATCTGCATAAAAGATATATTAATCCCGTGGTACATCTCAAAATTCTGTGAGTATGAACATTAGAGAAATGTTGTCTTAGTCATAATGAAAACCTGTCAGTAAAGCAAGCAATCATATTTTTTCTATTAGTATTAAAATGTTATTGGTACCTGTAGAGATCTCTGCTGGTGCTGGTACTGAACAAAGGTCTTTTTTGGAGAGATCCTTTGCACTTTCTCGAATTGTTTCCTCACTGCTGCCAGGCCACCAGGCACAGTACAGAACTTGGTCTTCTGTGAACTCTAGATGATAAAATAAGACTGGTTTTCTATTTGTGCTGAAGACATACTTCTATGACTTTTTTTTTTTTTTTTTTTTTTAATAACTGATTAACATCAGTATGCAGCTATGACTCAGACAATCATAAATACTGGTTTTGGCAAGTTCACAAGCCACTGCACAAGAGCCGTACTTGATTTAAACAAGTTAAAGGTATGCTTGGTCTGAATCTTGAGCACCAAAAGAAGGAAGTCCCATCTGCTTGATTGGCATAACAACCACTTTCCAGAACAATCCTTCTGCTGTTCCCTCTTGTCTCTTCTGAATTCTGTGGCATTCAGAGTTGCTACCTTGTCCTCTCTGTGTTTCCAATGGATGTTGTTGAAAAACCTGCAGAGAGCTTCAAGCAGGCCTTTGTGAGATGACCTCCCCAACAGCAGCAATGAGAGTCACGAGGGCTCTCACCCTCAGGTTTCCTGTTCTAGTTCTGCCCCTTATGTGTTACTTTTTAGATGGTATTGGATGAAGCTTTCAGCATTTTAATTTATTAATCGCTATGCAGAAAAAAGCCCACCCAAAAATCAGGAATACATTTGTAATGAAGCTACTAAGTAAAGTTAGATTTAATACTTACATATAAGTAAGTAAACAGATAATAAAAAAAGGGGTTGTTTTTTGTTTCCCTGTGATGAAGGCTGCATGATTATATATGTACATGGATATGTGAGTGTGGAAAACAATTGTTTTAATGAATGAACATTTCAGGCACACCTTAACAGCCATTTGGAGATTTTTTGAGCAGGTAAATGCACTTATGGGTCATCTAATGAAATGTATTAATTCTCTTTAATGGAACCAAATATTCCTTTTTTCAGACAACCATCCATTTCAGCAAGAAATTGCGTGACATTTCTGAGTGTTAAAGAAATAGTTCCTATGTGCTTAACACAGGTTGGGTCAGGCTTCATGCAGTTCTTTTCATTGTGAGAAGAAGTAGTAACTTCAGCAAAGCTTCTAATTGCTGGAGTAGGGAATTTAGACCTTCTTACACAGGTGAAATACAGGAATCTGCTCCAAATACACACCAAGCAGTTGGGAAATAAAGGAGTCAGCAGGCAGGAATCTGATGGCTGGGAAACACCTGGACTGTGGTGTCTGTTTTCACTATGTGGTTTCTGGATTGTCTGGGCATGCAGAATGTCCCTTCAGGCCATGCAGACCCCTTTTCCCAAGACTAAAGTGCAGGTAAGACAGGGAATCCTTCTACAGCTGTACTTGCATATGGATGATGTCTAGTGGGAGCTGATTTGTAGTTCTTTTGTCAGATATGGTCTCTGATTTACAGAAATTACTCTGGCCTAGTTTACAGTGAGAAAAAGGTGTTCTTCCCATGTGCTGAGAGTTTAGTGTAAACAAAGACCATTGTCATTCTCACATTAGAGCAAGCCCTCATAATGCCTTTCTGTCCTTGTACAAGGCATCTGAGCTGCAACTTCTAGCTGGGATTTTAAGATATGGTAAAAACACACTTTTTAACCCTTACTGTTTCTGCAGAACTGAGGAAGATTTTCCTGGCTCAGATCTGAAGACACAGTTTTCAGATATTCTTGACTGAAAATTCAATGTGTGGAATGTAGAGAGAGATGAAAAACAAAATTAAGTAGGTTTTTTTCTCCTAACTACTCTTTTATATAACACTGATTTAAATAGTATTATTACAAAACAATACTTTTTCATACATCTTTTGTCAGAAATAAATAATTAGAGCTACTATTTTAAAATGCAGTAAGTTCAAATTCCTTAGTTTGAGCAGCAAGAAGTCTAAGCTTAATGTGCTTTTGAATATTATTTTATTATTTAGTAATAATTTTAGTAATGCAGAAGCTGCTGGCTTAATTTATCACAAGCCTATGGCCCTTGTAAATGCATCTCATGCAACAGTGAAAGAAAACCCAGTCCCTCCTGATGAGTTAAGGGGAATTGTCCAGATGACCAAAGCTTTATAGCATGAAAAATTTCTCTCAGTAGAGGTACAGACTGATGCATCAATAAGTTTGCTAAGTAGGTTTATTAATTGAGGTGTCAAATTTTGATCCCCATAATGGTTCATCAGTCAGCTTGGATAAATAAAAAATGCAGGATAAGTCACTGTGCAAAGCAAATGGAGAGGTAGGAAGGTAAGAAACCATTGATATCTTACATGGGCAAAGGACACAGCAGCCTTGTACATGGCCATTCTTTCTTTAAAGGAGACAGTTTCCTGGAAATCCAGCAGGGTGTTATCAGCCCTGGCAGTGCTCTCTTTAGATAGTCCTCTTACAAGTTTGCGAGACTCCACTGTAAGTACAAACAGACATGGTATTTTCTAGGAGGAAAATAGCTACATTTTTTCTAAATCTTGAAATCAGAGCTGTGGTAGAAAGAAGAAGTATCATCAATTTTAACAAGTTTATCTTATTTTCAATTTAGATCTTAGAGAGTAAAGAAAAATTTAAGTCAATGAAACTTCACAGAGTTTGCAGAGGGGGAAATTTTTTGGTAAAAACAATAAGCTTTTTTTAATTTAAAAAATATAAAATTTGAACAACATGCATTTTTCTGATAGTGTTATATTTGCATTATTTTATACTGTAAAATGTCATTTAAAGTACTGCAAATCATCTATTATAATTAGATATATTATGTTCTAATTAGCCTTAGACTTTATAGTATTAATTTGCTTACTCAGAGTATTTTCTGGGACTATTGTACATTTCAGCCATTTGTTGATCTTATGTTAGAGTATGTTTTAGTTGATTTAGTATTACTAAAACCTTGTAGAAAATTATCTCTGTTGCAAACTACATTTTAACCTTGTTTCAAGGTGTGAAGAGGTTATAGACTTATCTAGAAGTCCTTGCAGTTCAGCTATAGTGCATGTGGAGACAGCAGCTCAGAGGGCTCCTGAAAAAGCAGCTCTGAGTTACTAGCACTAGGAGGTCCTTCTGCTGCTTTCTACACACATTTGACTGTCAAAAGAATTTCATATACTCTGAAAATTGCCTTAAATTTAGTGTGAAGATATTTTTTGTTCTTTTAGACAAAGGGAAAAAGTGTGTTGTGATGATCTGTCTGTGATAAGAGAAATGCAACAACAAAAAAAGTGACTTTTGAACAATTGTCTGTTCATCTGCACAGAACATATTGCCAGGGAAGTGGTATCCCACCAAACAGGCAAGAATTCCAAGGCACACCTGGCCTTTCTGCCTGTTCCCTCTAAAACTGCTAAGCTGGCAGAAGTGTTCAAGGTTCAGATATAGCAAGCAAATATAACAAGTAATTCTAATCTTCAGTAAAAATCACATGCAGACATGCATAGAAGAGTAATCTCAGTGTAAATATACTCAGTTTCTTAGTATATTCACCTGACCCTACTCATAACTTACATAATTTTCTGTTATGCTTATCCCATGCTGTAATTCGGCATATTTCATGTTATCATGATGGATAAAAGAGTTGTACAATTCAAGAAATAATAATAGCAGCAGTGAAAGTCAGTGACAGTAAAAGAAAGATTTTTAGGGAAAGTAGAAAACAGAAGAGAGAGAAAACTGCTATATTTCAAATAAGAAGTCTGTGCATTAAACCAAATCTAACCAAAACCATGGAAAAATTGAAAGTACACATTGGCAACAGAGAGATAGTCCACCACAGCCAAAAAATGTCAGTTTGTTTTTAAAGGTAGATGGGATTATGTAACACAGCAGAACTAAATTTATAAGCCATTGCTTTAATTCTTAAGAATGTTTAGGAGTTAAAAATCTTTCCTGGTATTTTGGTTCAACAGGGGATTTTTGGATTGTACATAGTCATAAGCATCTGAATGGTTTCATTAAGTCCAATGGGAATACTCATGTGCATGAAGTTAGATGTGGTTTAATTCCTTGCTGATATGGGGCCAATGAATTTAATGGACTGTTTTAAAAAACATTTTAATAGATACATATTATTAACCACCTGGGGAGTGAAGGTAATAGAAACTATTCTCTTGTTAGCTTTAAAGGCTTTAAACAAAATGTTTTGTCTTAAGAAGGTAGTTGGTTTATAACATATTGTAAAATTCTTTTGTAGTGCTATGAGAGGTTGTATGATCTAAACCTTTGCTCATTCATTTTGCTCTAAGCTTTGCTCATTCCAGAGAGCTTGAAGGTGTAATATATTCTGATTATTTAAGAAATACATGTATGTTTTAAAATGAACTAGTTGGTAAGACGAGCCTTATCAAGCTGAGCTATGCCAACAAAATCTGTTTGCCTTTGTCATATGGGATTTGTATGATAGTATCTATTTCAGAGAATTTAATCCTTTTATTAGTAGTGAGTTACATTAATTCTATAAAGTAAATGAAGCTTGAAAAGTCATTTGTGCATAATAGAACTTGAGAATTCTGGCTTTTTGCCTTTTTTTCCCCAACAATATGTCTGCATAGGTATCCAGTGTGGGCTTCTCCAGGTTTTCATGGTAGGTCGAGCAGCAACATGAACATTACCTTCATTGTTTTTCAGTGGAGACAACAGAAGTTGTAGGTACTCAGTCATAGAGCTTGCAATAAATTTTGCTCAATATCTCTTCTAGGAAAATAAGATTTTGTCATAACTGGAACATTTAGAAAAAACTTCCATAGCACTTTAGTGGTTTGAGGGTATCGTTCTTGCTGAAAAATTGAAGCAAGTTGGCATATATTGTTATTGGTTATAAAAAACTCAAATCTCATGGTGATGGGAGAAATAATCTATGGATCAGCATTATCTTATTTTTTTTTCAAGACCTGAGTATTTATTCAAGTGCAGAGTTGCAGATTTCAATGTCTGATTTCAGCTATTAGAAGTTTAAGAGTTTTCACCAGTCGTTTCAAACTAAAATGAGTCTATAGGGAATTTGCTTCTTATAAGACTGTCTGAATGCAAAATGGGATATTATGGTTCTCATAGGAGCATAGAAAAACATTATCCCCTATGGGGCTGTCACATTTTTGCAAAAAGCTTTGTGCATAAGAGGTATGAATTGTTGACTGTGCATTTTTGCATAAATCATATTTTTTGTTATTCCTGGTAGATCAAAAAATGCTTCTGAAACATGCCGTGCCATATTTAGACTCAAAGGCAAGGTGGATGTGGAGTGGAGGATTCTGTTTTCTTGTCAGAGAGGGAAAAAAAGGCTTTGTACTAGAAATCTCTAAAAGGAAAAGGGGAAAACACCCCCAAAATAGTCCTTAAATCCAAAGATACCTGAAAAAGTTGAGAAGATGCAGAGAAGAGGCACAAAATGTACAGCCACAGAGAGAACTGTAGCACTGTCTAGTTAATGTTAGACAGTTGTGGAGTGATATGGTCGTACTCTATAACTATCCTTCCAAGAAGAAATGAGCAGGTATTAGAGGTCTCCTTAATTTGGTAGGGAAAAAACGGGAAACAGCCAATGGCTGAAAGTTAAACTTGATAGAAAAACAGGTCTTTAGTTTGAAAAATGAGCTTAATATTAGCAGCATTAACTAGAAAAGGTCTTGCACATTTAAATTTTCCTTTCCCTTTAAAATTCTAGAGTCTGAAATACATAAATGTGTGGTCTAAACATTTTCTGATCAAAAAAAGGAATGGAATCAAGAATTGTTTTTTATTACGTAAAAGGCTTGTTAATTTTATTGGGAGACTGGACAAGTCTTTTAATGTTATTTATTTGGGTAATTGGTTATTTTATATAAGATCAAGTCCTAGACACTCAGAATTCAGTAAGTGGCTTTCAATCAGAAAATCTGATCATGCATATTCTTTCTCTGTTAAAACAAACCAAAGCACAGATATAGCCACTTTTTGGAATCATCAAGCATTGGTCTCCAAAGTGGAATATGTGCACCCCAGGAACTGTGCAAGACAGTCCTTTGGGGTACAGGAATCTTATATTTTTTTTTGTGAATAAACACTTTTTAAATATTTGTTTTTTCATCCATCCTACTTTAACTTTTATTTTGATGTATGTTGCCTAAGGTTGTACTAGTAGAGTAGTACAGGTGCATGATTTGTAAATAAATATACAAACATTGGGAGAGCAGACTCATAAATATTTTAATGATAGAAGTGACCATCAAAAAGGTTTGGAGACCACTGCCTTAAAGCAAGGTATCAGGTCAATGTGGTAATGCTAACCTTCAGAGCTGTTGCTATGGCCATTTTCTGATGACATCTTTTCAAAGATTGCTCTCCCTCTTTTCACACTAGACTCCTCCTGAGGAATGGCAGAATGGTTCCCAGGCTGACTCTTCAATGGTGACGAAAGTGAATTTCTCTCACTTTCTGTTTCCTGTTAGAAGACATCAGGAACAAGATATGTGTTACAAGTTATTAATAGAAAAGAGATATGTGTTTTAGGGCAAAGGGAGAGTACAGAGAGCCAGTGGATTAAACATTGGATGCTCTTTTAAACACATTTTGTGCATAGGAAGGTTGAAAGAGGGGAATTTTATTAACTTAATTTATCATTACATAAGAATATATAAAACCAGCAAATGATGTCTTGGAAATCTTGGTATATGGGCATTTGTACTTCAGAAATTTGATTTTCAGTTCTGATATGACTTACCAACTGAATTTAGGTTATCAGAGTAGTGGGTCAATTTTCCATACAGATAGTTTACACAATATCATTAGCATCTCATCATCATTATGTGCCTCAGCCCTTCGAGGCAAAATGGGTAAATTACTGCTAACCAAAGCTTTAATGTATTGGTTGCAGTTTGTAGTTTGGGATGCTTCTCCTTCCTTCCATGCAATCTGCTACTCAGTATGGAGTTGGACACAGTGGCTTCATTAGACTACTTCCTTTTTATTATTTTGCAGACAGCTTTATTATTGTATACAAATTTTGTGCTACCCTTGGATGTGATCTCACTGAAGTAACTTCTAACTACTTTCAGACTTAGATATTATGCATGGTTTGTGTAAGGAGCAGAATAATTTGACCCCTGAGATGATTATCCTAGGTGGAGAGTATTTTCCCGTAACTACTGAAAAAAAATGCATTGCAAATTAGTGAATCCTCAAATAGAAAATTTACAAAGGAAATAATGTAAAATAAATTGTAAAAGTCATTTTTTGAAGTAAAGTGTAAGCAATTTATATGTGTTTATCTTGGATTTTTATGAAATTAAAAGTGAACAAGCATTGGAAATGTACTTTTCAAACTAGTGCATCACTGGCAATCAAGGACAATTGTGCTTCACCCATCTTCTATAAATTTATGCTTTTTTCAGACCTGCTTCTAAATTTTATCTTAAATTTGGGTTGTATTTCACATCCTGATCAGTATTCATTCTTTCCAAGAGTATTCCTTCCAGTGCATGCACAATAGGTTATGTCTTGTGGAAATCCATCATTTTTTAAGTCTGTCTACTTCTGTGACTTACGGTAGCTTTTGCTTGACAGCAAAAGGAAGTTTTTGCAGGATGTGTCAGCATTGAACAAGAGGATTAGACCATAGACACTAAAGGTGTTTTATTACCAGGAGTATTTTAAAGCCCACTTTTTTGGAAAAAATAACTAAGGTATCATAAATCATCCATTATCTTGTTGTATCAGTCTGTCCCCTCTTCCCCCCCTGTTCCCCCAACAACCATGGCTGCTCTTGAATTAAACTTGAAAACAGGCCTTGGATATGGTGGGTAGTTCGAGCAGATAGGCCAGGAGGTACAAACAGTACACTGGAAAACCTAAACAAATTTACCTGAGGGGTCCAGGGGATCTTGGCTAATACTGTGAGGTTTGTTGCCTTTTATTTATCAGCTTTAATAATATAAACAAAAACAATTGGTTTAGAAGTAATTCTTATTATCTTATTGCTTTTACAGTTAGAAGCATATTTTCCTTGGCTATTGTGGAAAGTATTTTTGGTGGCTAATAGCAAGATAAAGATTTCTGGAGTGAACAAAATAGCTTTTCTTCTGCTGCATGACACTTCTGTGCTCTTTCCTTGCTAATCTGTCGATACTCTCAGGTTGTACACCCCAGTCAGAAGTGACACAGTGGCACACTGCCAGAGACAGGCTCTGTGACCAGGCTGGGTTACAGAGAGCAGCAGTAATGGTGGACATCTGCAGCACAGGTAGGAGAGAGAGCTTGGCCAGAATGTGAGTGTGCTGAGAGGAATGACATACTTGTGTGCCAGAGGTAGCAGGAGACAGCATGTGGCTGAAAGGAATAGGGTATTTTGCATGGGAAAGGCCCTGGCTTAAAGATGCTATTGATTTTGTACCTTTTTCAGAGTTGGTTAGAAGTTACAGTTACGGCCCAGTATTAGTTATGGTTTAAAGCCACTCAAGAGCTGACCATTATGGACAACCCGTGATGCAGAACTGGCTCTGCAGAGGAGAGATTAAGGATGGGGAGGGAGAGAAGAAATTAAAGGAAAATACAGCTATGCATGTTGTTAGGTCATGCTTGTTTGTCTCCTCCAGGTACTGCAGGCAGCCAGTACTGGCCTAAATGAGAACAGCCTCAGGATCATCTTGCCCCAGTGTTGTGTGTGCTTTCACAAGTGAACACCAGACAATCACTTCAATGATAGCCTAACTTCTACAGTATTAGAACAAAAGAGAGAGCTCAAAATATACTGTGTTTTCAATTACCATTGGCATAGTTGAGAACAAGCTCATCTAGGTTGGATTTTTTGTTTGGTTTTTTTTTGTTTTGTTTGTTTGTTTTTGTAATTTCTATTACTTTTTTCTGTAGATACCAGCAACAGCTAAAAACTTCAGAATTTACTGTTCCTTACTCTTGCAAACCAGGGACAATATAAATTTGATTTGCATTTTTCTTAACTCTATGAATTTTACTAACTTGTAGCATGTTTCTATGATGTTTTTTTCAAATTTAAATCTCTGTGGTAGCAATTCCATTACTTATAAAATTTAAATAACTTAGTATTTTACACATGAATTTTAATAGGATTTAGAAAAAAATTAATGCATCTTTTTGGACCATTTTTAATATGAATCACAAGAATATTGGCCCTACTGAAGAGGTTTTCATGTAAATTCTCTTAAGGAGAGACTTCTGAGATGTGGGCTACAATGGCAGAAGGTACTTTCAGTGTCAAGCTGCTCTAACCCCGTTTTGGAAAGAGCATTCCCATCTTAGTGGGGGCTTCAGGGCAATGATTTTCTTGCATGATGGCTCCAGCTGCAGTGCTAGAGCTCAGAAATACCATTTCCTACTGTGAAAAAAGTTATTGAAGAGTGTTATGATTACCATAAACTCAATTTAATCAGGATAAATTCAATTTGCATTCTTTTCTTGGGGTATCTACACAGATAACCTAATGACAGTGAATGTCAAAGACATCTTCTTAATAAGGATAGAATTAACATTTGAAAAGGCACTGAGGTAGTGCCAAGAGGTGCTTAATTAAAGGCTAATACATGCAACTCTTGCAAAACTTGCCAAATGAAAGTAAAAGATTTTTTTTCTTTCTGATTAATGCGGCATTCAGTTCATATCAAGCTTTTGTGACTATATGTGTGGTCTTGGTGGGATCAGGTGTTGAACTGGAATATAAATTGTTCCATTGAACATTCTGATAAAAGCATTTATAAAATTTCATTTTTGTTGTTGGATATAATTTGTTGAAGTCTGTCCATACTCAAGTAACTTCCTGTCGTTACTTCCTGTAATTACTTCAATTTTATGTACTGCCTCTGATATTATATTCTATTTTTACATGTACTTCTCAGAAAAAGGTGACACAAGAAGCTATTTTTATGTTCTGATCTCATACTCTAGACATGATGAAAAGAATAAAGCACTGGAGTGCCAAATTTCAAGGAAAATGCAATCATTACAGTTAGAAATGCCAACAGTAAAGATTCCAATTTCACTGGCCTACTGAGTGGCTATGCTTCATTTAGATAGTGAATTTTCCACTTGCTCTCCAGTCCTGGACTAATCTAAAAGTCAGTAAGCCAGAACGCATGAAGTTTTAAATAGAGGAAAACTGTTTACCAAATTACTACTACCTTTTCTGCATAGATAGAACTGCCTTGGATTGCAAGAAGAATTTGCATTCAGAATATGAAGTAGATTGTCAGACCTACTGTTAATGTTCAACATTAACTGTTAATGTTAAAAGACATTTTAAAATTTATTCAAAAGATGCATTCATCCTCATCCTGTGTGTGTTAACTGCATTTGTTACAAGTGCTACCTAAAGGGAAGCTGTCTACCACCTAACTTACATTTATGTGGTGTCTACCAAAAGGATGCATTTTTAAGAAAGGACAAAGAGGAGTAGAAGGAGTTGGCCCAAAGAGAAAAGATAGAAGTGTAAGTTGAAAGGAAAATTATAAATCCATAATTGTATGAGGAGGCAGGAAATGAGCAAAGATATGAGTAAGATAAGTGTTGGGTATTGATTTAAAGTTAGGGTTGCTATTCAAATAATTGTTCCAAGGGCAATTCAGGTTGCACTTTGCAGAACTGACTCCTAACATTTACTAACATTTACATTGCCTACAAAAGGTTGGCATCTCAAATTATAATTCAAAACAAGAGACTGCTTTGCTGCAGAGTACACAGAAATTATTTCAGGGTAATTCTTGTGCTGAGTGAGTTGATAAAATCTAAAAATCCCTCAATCATATTGAGGGATATATATATATATATATATTCTTGTCCTGTCTGGAAAAAACCTTTGGAAATACCAATATGTGACAAGCCTCTTTCTGATACATTTCTCATCTGTAATTAAAATTATGGTGAGAATCCATTCTGGTGCAATGGGAGTGCATGGAATCATGTCTACCATCTGCTGGAATGCTGATGGCATTATTAAGATTGATGACAGACCCCCTCAAGTGACTATTAGAGAGGAGTGCTAATAACACCTGCTACATAAACTCTCTGAAGCCAATAAGAGAGCCGTTGGGACAAAGCCATGGTTCTCAGCTGATGCTCTGCAATGCTCCATTGCACTAAGACAGAATTTCTCTGGAGGCTTTAAAAAGAATCCCTGTAGCTGCCTGGAGCCTGCTTATTCATTTTGTCTCCAGACCAGGTCCAGAGATGCATTTCCTTTTCAGCTGGAGACAGTTTTAAAATAAGACTATTTTCATTTGTAGGAAGGGTATCAAATAGCTGTGTTGTGTGCATGAAATGGAGGCCCTGAAAAGAGCTTGTGTCAAACTGAGGAAATAGAAGATGTATTTGCAGAATTGCCATCTGTGCTGATTTGGCAAGGATATAGTTAATTTTTTTTTCACAGTAGCTGGTGTGTTTTGCATTTGTATTGTAAACAGTGTTGGGTAATGTGATGTTTCAGTTTTTGCTGAGGTCACACACAGTTATATTCAGCTAATTGTATGATATTGATTTGAAATGTTACAGCATTTCTCACAGCATGATAATGAAGATTGGTGCTAAATCAGCAGCTGACAATGGCTTAAACTGGCAATTGGAGGACATACAGTAGGTACAGAAACTTCCCTGCCTAAACAAATCCTGTGCAGTGGTCCATATCTGCTGGTATTTTTGGCAGTCAAAATACTTGTTTGTTTTATAAGCACATACAGAAACTGAGCCACAGTCAAGTAATTTGACAGTAGTCAAGCAACTTTGAATGAGCCTTTTTTCAAGTGTTATGGTACTATAGGGATTGAGTAACATTTTTTAAAGTCGGGCAGGGGCAATATCTTTAAAAAACTAAAGATAAAATTTATGAAGGCTAAATTAAAAAAAAAACTCAGTAGAAGAAAAAGTTACTGCAGCATTTGAAAGCAAGTTTAAATAAAATCACATAAAAATCAAAGAGAATTTATACTAAGTATGTACTTGAAGTCTGTATAGCTAACTAGCAGTGCATTACCAGAAAAAAACGCAGAACAAGAAGTCTGGATCTGAGACAGCTGTGTTTAATATGAACTATATTAGAAAGAACAGTAACAAAAGGCTATAGAGAGTACAGACAGCATAGCTTTCGACCATCATTAACAGACTACAATTTCCAGGCTTGATTCAAGTCATGGAAATTGTTTACTGCACCAGTGCCATTAGTAACCAAGAATAATATCAGAGGGGTTTTTCCAGAATCATGACCTGGGGCAGCATGAAAGGCTCTCCACATAGGAGGCACAAACTGAGGTTTCAAACTCAGTGAAAATTAAACATAGTAGCTTTCCTCCTCTATCTTCTCCCACCTTTTTAAATGTGCAGATATATACTAAACATTAGAATCAAATATGATAACTGGCACATTCTGTTTATGTAATTCCAAAATAATTGGAAAAACTTCTACCACAATATTAAGTAAAGTTCACACCAGGATTTTTAATAGAATTCTGCTTTTTTAGTGCAACAAAGTTTTATTTTAAATGTCTGCAATAAACTTATTACCTTCTTTGCATTGCAGTTGTAAGAGGGACACTGCTGTATGCTAAACTCACGTGTCAAGTTTATACTTTTTTTTTACATTATTGCGTTTATCTTAAAGAGCATATTTAAGGATGTAATTTCTTATTTCTGTGTTTTCACCTATACAGTGGAAATTTGGTAATCTTTATCAGTGCTAGTGTTTGAATGTATGCAAGTATGAAAAAAACATTTTTTGGTAGGGGTTTCATGAGAAGATGTGGGAGTTCCAGCTTTTTGTTTGTTTCTTATAAATTCACAGACAATATTTGCTTTTCTTTACACATTCTTGCTGAAATTTGATTAGATACAGAGGCCTATCAGTTTAGACATTCTTAAAATATCTGTGTGTGTGTGTCTGCCTTGTAGCAAAACAAAACAATGCTGGTGAAAGTGGTGTTTTTTAACAAAATCATTTTGTATCTAGTATTGCTGCATTCACTTACATTCTTCCTGTTGTGATTTTCCACAGTCATTTGCTTTTTCATGATTTTTTAAATTATTTTAAATAGCTGCAAATTACCAGAACTATGTTGTGGTGTGAAACAGAAACTAGAAAAACAAAGCAGAAACAAAAGCAGAGTAGGGAAGCAAATGGCTTACAAAGTGACCAGTACTTCTAGTTCTTGGTAGGCATTCTGTTTTAGCTGCATATACAGTCTTTCCTCAACCCTCCCCTTTGTTTCCTTCCAAAATATTGCCTGGGTGCTAAGATTTGACAATTTCCTGTAATGCTGGTTCTCAGATTTCAATGACACAACTTTTCGAAGTGGACAGAAGTGTTCTCCTTTAGTTCAAGCAACTGAGGCAGATGCCTCTGTTATAGTCAAGAGCTAAAAGTAGAATGCACAGTCTTAAGTCTAGCTGCAGTCTTTTCCTTAGTACAAGGTCCAAGGAGTTGACACATTATCAAAGCTTAAATGTATTTATTTCCATTAAACATACAATAATTTTAAAAAAATATATGTGGTGCATTCTTTGACTCTCCTTCCAAAATTACAGAAAGTAAAAAATGTTCCAGTGCCCAGCATTTGTCATTTATTCAGGAAGTATACAGGGCCCCTTCAACATAATTTTCTCTGTATATCACCAGAGAATTGCTTGCTGGGAATTTTGGTGGTCAAAGCACTCATGAACTTAAAATTCCTTGTAAACATTTTCTCAGTGAGCTAAATTAAGTTTTACCGTACTGCTTTTGAAACATATTATTTTAAATAGAATAGTTGTATAGGCTCTAGATAGCAACTATCTTTAGCAAAGGTTTTTTTTTTTTTTTAATATTCATTGCATGTTTTTAAATTAGTTTTTTTCTCCACAATATTACTATCTATAAAAGCTAGTAGAATTATGGGTTATCAGCATTCCCTTTCTTTAGGAAATAGCATCTTATTTGGTCAGATACTGGACTGATGTTTGAAAATGAGCAATAAGAAAAAAAGAAACATATTCAACAATGGATGATTAACAATGAGCATATAAAGAAAGTATTATATAAGACATGTAGCTGCAGGGAATTCAAGATGAGCTATAAACGATGGAGTTTCTGAGTCAATGGGTATAATTAGGAGAGTCTCAAATTTAGTATTACTGTGGACCATTTTCATATCCATGGTCCAGCATTGATATTTAGTACCTGTGACAGAATTTCATATAAACAGCTTTAAAGAAATACAGTGCATAGCTTGAACACCCCTGGGTATACAGAGTTCACAGACTACCTAATCTGGAGTAACATCTATTATTCCAAATTTGTTAATCAGGTGTTACAGCTGAAACAAACATACAATCACACCATGACGGAAGAGGGAAAACAAATAATGTGCAACTATGGCAGTGGTATTTTCTTTTAAATTTTCATTTCCCATTTGCTAAATGCCTCATAATTGCTAAGCTTTAGGATAACACTGCCATGTTGTGTTAAATCTAGGCATCGAACATCTGGGAAGTATCTTCACAGCATGTTTTTGAAAGAGACGACAGAGCAAGCAGAATTGCTGCCAGCAGGGAAAAGACAGAGCTGAAGGAGGAGGAACAAAAGCACACAGGTGAGATCTTTATAGTGAAAAGGATACCTGAAGGATCTCTTCTGTTAAGACAGCTGATGTAGTAAAATGTATTTAGCAGGTGATTTGTACCTTCTACCCTGTAATGGCCAACATTGACATCTACCCATAAACTCGTACTACCTGTGCCTTGGACATGTAAAGATGGGAAGTCTTCTGTGCTGTACTTTGAAAACACAGAAACTGTTCTGCTTTCATGAAGATTCACAGCAGTGACATGCAGCTCCTGAGTATGGTTTGTTTGGACCCATTCACTTCAACCTCACAACTTAAACACGGTGAGTCCATTTCCCTTTTTACTAGATACTGCCAGAGAATAGCAGAATTGTTAACAGTTTCTTCTCACAAATGCTGTTCAGGTTGGAGGAATAATAACACAATAGACATATTGAAGATTTTATTTTACACATATATAATAGCCTGTTGAAATATTAATTGCGTGTATTGGTGCAGGTCCTTATTTGATTACCTTGATTATGTTCATTTGACACATTAAGTGTTGTACTCTGCAAGCAATGTCTCTTTCACTCTTGTTTAATTTATGGATATGCTCTCTTCTGCATACCAGCTCCTGTATGCCTGATTTCTCACGCTTTAGGTCACAAGCTTATTTCCTTTCTAATCAACTCAGTGTTATGTTTTCCCACAAGTGCTGTTTCCAAAGACATGCTAGTAATGACATATTTACTTCTCATCTTTCCACATCACTTTCATGCTTCAAGAATTGATTAAGCTACCATAGGCTGGTGAGATGTTCCAAATAGAGCAGACAGAATGACAGTGAAAATATTTTGGTATTTGCTCTTTCTGACACATGGGACAAATATTCAAGAAGTTATTTAGGATAAGAAGTATTGTCTGTAAAATGTTACAAACTAAATTTAAACTAAATGTGGAGATGAAGTGAAAGAACATGTTATAAATAAAATATACTTTTCCAAACATAATTTTCTGGCCAGTGACTGTGGAAAGGAGCTGTGCCTTTCCAAGTGCTCTATGGTCAGTTTCTCTCAGAGGTTATCAAGCTCTGATGCTGCTGGTTAATAGCTTGGAAACTGTACAACAAAAATGGACTTGGCTAAAGTGAGGTAGTTACTGACTTATGTGTCAGAAAGGGAAGAAATAAATTTTTTTGATCACCTAGAAAAATCAGTCCTTCACCCTCAAACTGTAAAAAACACAGTGCACGTGGTGACTTGTTTTCTAAGATAAAAGGTTTTAACTTTTAACTTTACTGATCCCTGCAGATTTAAAGATGTTCATGATTATTTCTACAATACCCAGTTTTTGGATAATTTATGAGTAATTATATCTTTAAAGAATGCTTTCATGACTCTGTGTGTGTTTGTGCACCTTTCTTAAGAAGTCCCAAATGTCTTATTCCTCATTTCCCCATCCTCTTGGTGTGCTTATTTAATAACACACAATCACATAAGAGATAGCATCTGCTTCTTAGGGCAGAGCTGCTTTGCTTTTCTCTGCCTTCTGGAGACTTGAGCCAAAGAATAGTCAGTCTGCTATAATCCTGAACTTAGCAGAAGGTAATTTCTAAATCAGGCCCTAAAGAAATATGAAAAATATCAAATCTCCTTTCTGTTTGGAATGACATTACCATTTTTTAAAAATGAAGTTAGCTAGTTGCAAAATCTAGTTTCATCTTGCAACCACCACAGCTTAAAGGGCACTGTGAAAAATTTAAAAAAAAAAATTAAAGTCACATTCCTCTAAATCCTTCTAAAAAAGAAGGAGGGAGAGCAAAAGGAAACATGGTTGTATTTATTTTCATACACCTTTTTTTCTTTCATGTGTTTCATGTAGAAAAAAAAAAGATATTCTATTCTACAAATAGATTTACATTACAGTACTAGCATATTGAAAGAAAAACCCAACTGGATGCTTTTCTTTTTTTTTCAGTTTTCCTGAAGTGAATGAGATTCTTCTGTGTTTATTCTATTTAAAAATCACAGGCTCATCTGTAGAACTTTGTTTAGCACAAAATTAAATTATATTGCTGTTTATCTTCAATGGTCTTTACTGAAAGATCCAAAGGCAAAACTCTGTCATATCTGCAGTGATAGGGGTAGAAGTCCTGGAAATCTCAAAAACCGTCAGAAGCCTTTTATTTCTAAAAAGTCTTTTTTGTTATACATGCTTTTAATTTTTCTAGACTTCTGCAATGCCTGTTAATCTGCTGTATATATAAATTCAAGTTTGTATGGATATCTGTTACCATGTAATTATGGTGTTTAACAGCATTAAAAATTTGGACCTTATCTCCTAGAGAAAAATGTGCTTTGTGGTTTTAAATGGTCCTTTTTAAATACTTCTCTGTTCCAGAAATAACTGTGATTTTTAGACTGCCTTCCTAGGAAATTCAGTCATCCTGGGAAGTGGCATTTGATGCACTGTCATGAGCTGTAGCTGGAACAGTAACTTCTCTCACTGTGAGGAATTGAAGGCAGAAGAATAAAAGAGTTCTTAAGGATCTGCTAAAGGAAAATATTATCACTTTTTATTTGGAGCACATTCAAGTGTTTGACCGAAGCATAGTTGCTTAATAATTAGGCAAGTAGTGAAACAAGTAGCAGGGACCTCTAGAGAAACAGAGATGGTGGAGGAGAAGGTCTGAAATGTTAGTGTGCCCCAAGTGTGAATCATTTGTGCTCATTTCAAATCCAGTTTTGCCTTAAGTTATGCCAACAAGTGTAATGGTGAAAATAGCTCAGAGGAACTGAAGAACTGCAGGTGATAAACAGGGCTGGAGTGTGAGTCTGTGCCAATTCACTGATTAGACAGGGAGGAACAGCAGCAGTTATGAAAGACCTTTGTGTGTCTGTATATATGTATATACACACACACATGCATAACATACTGTAATAGTTTGGGGAACTGTTTGTGAGCAAAGGAGGTTTGGGAAGCTTTCATTTTTACCATTAGGCCAGCTTCTTTTCCTAGTGTAAAACATTGTAAATGCCAGTGAGAAGTCTGACAACATGTACACTTTCTAGAAAGGCAAAAATTTAATACATTTTCCAAACTGTGAAAAGCCAGGCCGGTTTAGAGATTAGTTAAATAAAAATAACTTGTTTCTGAGAGTTCTAAGGGAAAAAAACATGTTGCTTGTTTAGACAATTTTAATGAAGGTCTAACCTTTTCATTAACATCAGTTGCCTTCATTTACTTGCTGGCAGCAGTTCATGTCTTCAGCAAAGGACACAATTTAATGACCACATATACCAGATTATTTAAATGAATGGTTTTAATGAGTTCTTTGAATAGGTTTTTCTAAGAAGTAAGCATGAAATTACTTTCTTAGTTGGGATTTTTTCACATATTTAAAAAAAAACATATGTAATCAATTTACAGAAAACATGGGCTGTAGTTGCTTTAACATTTCCATGCCTTTGTGTGCTAATGAACTAGTTATTTCATATGAGTGAGACACCAGTACAGTGATTTGATGTTTTAATATGTTGTTACTTTCTAATAAACATTTTTTCCTATAGAAAAGGGGAAAAACACTTTTCATTTTAACAGAATGGGATTATGTGACAGTTTATGTCTAAATAATGAAAAGATATGGGCAGCCCTGATATAATAAGCCTAAATTAAAAGACTTCAAAACTAGACTTGATTATTAACTTGCTAATACCCCTAAGAAAGCAGTACATCCAAGTTCCACTGGGATAACCTCAGGTGAATTCAAAGTAATTTGAATTCACCAAGTGAATTCACTTAGTGAAATTACTGAACTTGGTATTTACTATTTAATAGTTTTTTGTTATTTATTGCAATATGAAGTATTAATTTAATCCAAATAAATAGGATTGGGCAAAGTCTAAATACATTTGAAGCTGTCTATAATGATGTCTTTCACTTCTGAAGTAGTAGAGTATTCTTTATATATTCTATAAATTCTCTATAAATTTTGTACATATACAAATAACAGCATTGCAATGAAAATGAAAGCTGAATGACAGATTTTAGAATATTCAATCAGCAGTATTTTGCCTCAGAATAAAATGTTTTTCTTGTGGAATAGTGCAATAAAATGGGCCTGGTGTTGAAAGCCTTCTTGGTTAAGAGATAGTTCAAGCAGTGTTCCAACATTTGGTAGTCTTTTCCTGAGGATAAAGTTAGTAAAGATATTCATTTGTGCATAAGGTAACTGATGTAGTTCACTACATTTTATTTAGACATTTTGTTTAAATTTTTCAGATTCCACTGCAATTTCTATGGCTTTGACTTAGTTTTACATATTGCTGTTTCTAATTTTGTTCTAACCTTCTTTATGGCTTCTGGGTGAAACCCTCTACAAAAACCCAAGGAAAATACATCATCTCCTTCTTCATTCTTCCCTCCTTCTGCCCATGGAGATGTACTGTGGCTGAAAGAGATTGAATCTTAAGCAATCAGTTTGCTGAAACTTCTCCATGGCCTTTTATTATGTTGTGATATAAGTATCTTCTTGTGTCAGTCACTACTTGATGATAGAACTGTAGTCAAGATGTGTCTTCTGAAGGCATCCTAATACAAATGCTGTTGTTTTTTATCTCATGGTATAATATCTAACTACTAAAATACTTAGCAATCATTAATATTAATAAACACCACTGTTAACTCTAACCTCTAAAGTCTTTAGCATTAGCTTGATACACATCAAATGCTTAATAGGTAACTTTAAATATCTTCAGTATTTTTTAAAGAAAAGTCTTCAATTCTCTCAAGAGAATAATGCTGTTTAACTTCAAAATATTATTTTTTCTCACTCAGTAACGAGCTCTTTGTTCCAATGAGACTGAAAATAGAACCAATTTGCTGCTACAAGATTGATCATATTTGCAATACTGAATGATTTGCTTCATAGGAAGAAAAGTTTCTTTTGCTATCTTAAAAAAAATTTGAAGATCCCAAAAAGGTCTCCACCTTAAAAGCATTTGAGCATGCCACTTAGAAGCAGTCTATGGCTATTTTATATGGTCTTTAAGGTGCTCAATAACCCTACAAAGTTTTATTTTACTGGTTCCTGTTACTTTGTGTGTTATATGTTTAAAGCCGATGAAAAGATTTTTCCATTAATCACATGAATTTTTATTTTACTGTTCACATAAAAAAGCTTTATAATACCTTTCAGTACCTCAATTTTTGTGTATGAATTATATAATTGTCAGCAGACATTATTCTGAACTGTAGTTTCTGGACCAGAAAACCATGTTTAAATCACTCTGGGCATTAAAATGAAGTGGGTAAATGACTGGACTGCATGGACTGGCAGAGTCATCCTGCAGCAGAACACATTATGAAATCAAGTATTTTATGTCTTTAATTGTGAAGCAAGGTATGAGTTATTCAAAGGGGATTTTTTTTTCCTTTTTGTTTTTAAACTGATAAGTGAATAAAAAGTGAGGAATTAAAATCTGGAAGGTATAAAATCCTCCATCAGCAGCCAAACCTTGCAGAGACATTTCAGTTTTCATGCGGAAGAGGTAAAGCTTGGTGAAAGACTTTCTAGCTACAACAATGAATGAAGTCACCCTATTTAAAATTACTAACCTTTTCAGTATCCTTTACTTCTGTGAAGCATTTTTTAAATTTCAAAAAAGTCTAGCTTCTCCCCAGATAGTTCAAAGAAATCACAGACGTTTCTCAGGCAAAAATCTGATGCCAAATAAAGGCAGCAATTTGACCAGGCCTGTCATGTTAATGCCAATGAAAGACAGCAAGCTTCTCATCGAAGGGGAATCAATTCTGCTTTACAAATAAGAAAGAAATGCTTCAGAAAGTTTTAGAGTGTTTTTAAATAGTTTCATTTGGGAATTCTTCTCTCAGCCATAATATGACACCCTCAGATTAGCTCAGTTGGTCAGAGCATGGTGCTAATAATGCCAAGGTTGTATATTTGATCCCTGCTCAGGCCATTAACTTAAGAGTTGATGATCTGTATGAGTCCTTCCAACTCAGATTATTCTGTGATTCTGTGAAATATCTTCGGTTTTTTCCTCTCCTACAAAGCATAAACCAAACACAACTACACACTAATTTGCCTGATAGCTTGGCAATTAGCACCAGTCAGAAACATTAAAATGAAACAGACCAATAAAATGACACAGTAAGGAAAGCTATAGATAATAATAGATAATGACAACCACTATGAATAAACTGATGCAAACAGTCCACAGGACATCCACGGGAGCTGTGCCCAGTGCTGCCCATTTCCAGCTTGGGGCCCCTCTCCATTCCTTCCCCCGCTGTCTGCCCCGCCATGCACTTACCTTCCTCCCACCCAGCGCCTCAAAGTGGCTCCGCAGCTCCTCCACGGTGACAGGGACGTGCTCCATCAGCTGAGATCCACCTAGGCTCTCCTCCTTGAACACATCTGCCCTCCTGCTGTCTGATGGCAGCTTCTCCAGGGCAATCCTATCTGGCACCAGGGATGGTGGGAGTGGTGAGTGCTGGAACATCAGGCTTGGTCTTGTAGCATTGGCAGACTCCCATCTCTTCTTGAGGAGCTCCACGGAGCCCTTCTGCAGGGGTAAGTCTGCCAGCTCCAGCATGCCCTGCCAATGCAACATGTACCTGGGGTCAGAGGCCAGTGCATGGTGCCAGCAGAGGCAAAATGGAGAGGCTCAGAAGCCCTTGTGTGTTACAGGACAGGCTGGGACACAGGCTGGTGGCTGGGACAGAAGGCATTTCCCCAATGGAAGATGTGAGATCCAGTAAGATCAGGTACAGTAGGAATCAATGGAAGGGTTCAGTGTGTTCATACAAGAGGAATATGTGAATTATAGAGTGAATTAAAGGTGCTGTTCAGACATTTTATTCTTAAGCTTGACAGCAGAATTGCTGTCTATCATGAATGGAAAAGCAGCATGCATACAATTAGTGAGAATTCCAAACAAAGTGAGGTTAATTAATGAGTGCCTGGTAATCAGTGTGTGACATGAAAGGTGTTGTGACAGGTGACTGCTGATTTCTTTAAGACCTGATACAGCTGTCTGTGTTGTGGGTTGAGTCATAGCATTTTAAAGCAGCTGGGAAACAGAAGGGCTACTGCATTATCTGAGAGACTGCTTGAGTAGCCTGGAAACACAACCCAGGTTAGTTCTTCTAATTGCACTGTAACTCTTGTCAGGTAAATTGCTAAGTGTTGATATCCAACCTTTCTGATCAATTGACTGTGCTCACAAAGACTTACTCTGTCTTTCTTAGGGTACACTCAGGAAGGAAAATTGCTATTCTGTTATTTTGTAACAATTGATGAATTCTGCTCCCCTTTCCCTGAAATCAACTCCCAATAGGCTTGATTTTGATGTTTTCTGCCCTGTAGCAAATACTCAAATGTAAGTTTTTGCGTCTCATTCTAAAGGAGATTTAACTAAAAGGAATGTGAATTTAAAATACTAACGAGAAAGAAATGGTGACCAGAACTGCAGCCCAACTGGTAATTAAAATCTCAGTTCATTAGTCCCTTTCTTTTGGAAAGGAATTCTTGCATGTGTGTAGCTGTCCTTTAATATGCTTATGTTTGGTAGAGTTTAATTTGATCTGCATTGTTGGGAGTTGGACTTCAGGGTTTTTATGTCATTTTTAAACCAGAATTAATGTGTTTCGTAGTATTTTACTTAAGAGTTAAAAACACATGAGGAGTGCTGGGTATTTGATGTATTCCAAGAATAATTTTAAAAGGAGACTTCATGGTCCGCCTTTCTTGAACAGTATGATAAGGAGTTTCTTCACTCACAGTTTGCACCTTCTTTGTAACCAGAAGTTGGCCCAAGACTTGTTTCTCCTTTAGTTTTTTGGCAGAACTCCATTGTGATTATGGTTAATATCCTGCTAATTTTCCTTAACTGATACAAGCTGTCTCCCAAACCCTTCCTGCAAGCAAGACAGTGACATCCTTCCTTCCCCTACCATACGTACTTCTTCCATCAAAGATCCTAAACAGGTCTGGCTTCTGGCCCAAAATGAAGAGCAGCTGTTAAATTCCCCAGTTGCAAGAATGTTCCTCTTTACTCACAGCTGGGGGTTAGAAATACTCCTGATTTATGCTGCATCTAAGGATTGACTTTAGACTGTGGAGCAGGATTTTTCTAATTTGCTTGAGAGTGCTTATGCAATACCCACGTTCTATATTTTGTTTCATTGCTGGTGGGTCCTTTTGCTGGTTTCAGTGATTTTTCAGGGTATCTGTTGTGCCATCTTTCAAAAACAGTCGGGAGCACACCCGCTTGTCTCTCACAGCTCTCAAAATGCTGTTAAATAATTGTGGTAGCTTCTTTTACTATTGTCTGCTGTGGGACAATGGCTGGTAGACAGTGGATAAAATGAATATCTGCTTTGTTCACGTGCATGTGTTGGATGAAGGGAAATTCTGGGGAAATTCAGGAGTTTATAAAACTGGATTCCCACTCCAAAAGAGAGATTTCATTGTAACATCTGCATTTGTGTCAGGAATAAACTTGAATGTAGGCCCAAACTTGACTTTCAGCCACTTTGTAAATATGTGTTTTAATGAAAGTGTACCTCTGAAACTTGAGGAAGGAGGGGAAAACCAAAAGAAAAACCCCAAACCAGGTTTTGATGTGTTTTAGAGGTTATTTGATGTTTTCACAATTTTTATTAATAGTGACATTGATCTTCTAATTTCTTTCCCTACTTGTTCATAGTAGTTTCAACCACTGTAAAATACTAACAGTGTTTTATGTCAAGTAAAATATTTGAGGGATATTAAATATCTAGAATTTTAATTTATTTTAATTGTTTCCTGAGCTTTTTAGTGCCTTATCCTTTCTGAAAATGTAGGAAGAAAATAGAGGAAATGAGAAAAGCACATATTTTTGCCTTGTCTTAATATTATTATAATTATCATTATTATAATTTCATACTGGTTCTGCTGGTTGTATTTTTTTACTGTCCATCTGTGAAATTATCTTATTTAAGTGTCAGTATCTGTCAGTATCAACAGTATGTTTTGCTTTTATCAAGTATCAGAGTTTTTTTTCTTTTATGTCTGCTATTTTTGGCTCTTAGCTGTCTGTATTTGTCCTCTGGCTTATTTTTTTTCCCCAAACCATATCTTGATTTACTATCTCATAGTCACAAAAGACTTACTGCATCATCCAATTAGCTGAAATGCAGGCAGATTTGGATCTGTGCATCTGTGAGAAGCCTTCCTATTCTCAGGAGGTGCATAATGGGAGTCCACCCTATGGAATGGGACTGGTGGCAAGGCAGAGCTTACAGTCTGTTACATTCATGTTTTCAGTCCTGTCACACCTGCTCATAACAGGTGAGAGCCCATAAAAATGACCAACATATTTTTAAAGATTATTATTGTGATAGGATAAAGGTTTCAGTGAGATTAAAAGTTTGCAGGGAGCATCATCTTCTCATTTTCTTTGGTTTGGAGACTCAAGTGTGCCTCCGTGGCAGAACATGGAAAAATGAAGATTACAGTATGAAAAAAACTATGCTAGTTAGTGAGCAGTTATTCTGGCAGAAATAGATGCTGGAATTTTTGTGAAGAAAGTACCTAAAATGCTATATAACCTCCACAAATGGGTCTTTATGAATGCTATTTAGAAACCTTTTGCACTAAACCCTTTTTAATAGGCCAGTGATGGTACAGCATTCAAACACTGAAGTAAAATTGTAGGTTTTCTTTTTTTGTGTGTTTCTTCTCTGGAGTCTTTTGTATATCTCTCCCATTAATTTAATAAGAGGCCTACAGTAATTATTCATTTCATGTTGTAAATCTGATAAATGTATACTTTTCTTGAAAAAACAGCTATGGGAAGGCCTATAGATTTTGTGGACTCATGAATTGCAGGGATCCAGTAAATATCAGGATTTTTTTAAAATCAGAAGTTGCTGATAAATCTGTCTTCACAGTAAGATACTGAATTGGTGTTGTTTTTCTTGCACTGTCAATGAGACATGCCCTCCTCTACTGTATACAGACTTTGTATTCCATTAGTAGGTGAAATTTGCATTCAAGGAAAGCTGTTGAGGAAAACTGTTTTAGTTCTGCTGTGCGTTCATTTGGCAAAATAACTGCCTGCATTTTCATCATATTCTTCCTATCTTAAATGTTTCTTACATATAGACTCTTTCTTTTGTTCACTAGCAAATGAGTAAACAGAAATTATAAAAATAGGAAACTGATAGAGTTTACTTCTAGAACTATTTGTGAATAGTGTTGCATGTATCCCCATGGGATGTTAACATCATGCATATTGTACTGGTAAGTCCCCTCCTAACTTTAGAAAACAGTCTGTTTTCAAATAGCTGGCATTTGCCACTGCATATTGAGCTGTATTTCCTTCTCAATTAAAAAAAAAAAAAAATTAAAGAAAAAAACAAAAAACCAAAACAAAACCCACAACAAGAAACCCTAACAAAACAAACCACAACACAAAGAAGACCCTCACAACAAAAACCCCAAAAATATTTTGACAACAGGATGTGACAAGTCCTTTTCATGATCATCTATACTACTTCATCCAGCTCTTGCATCTGAGACTTCCCTTTCTGTTTCACCTGGCATGAGGCTCCATAGGACATCTTGGGATAAATTATGAAAAAACAGCACATTGCAAATGAAGACTGTGTATCATTCAATCCAATGGTTTTCCCAAACTTCTGAAGAACAGCCCCCAGGATCCAGAAGAAGCTACAGGTCAACAGGCAGCTGACCCCATACTTTATGGCAGTTCTGGGAAGGGGCACAGAGGGGTGAAAGAAGGGATCAGTATCTGCCTAAGTTCTCCACTAAATCTAGTCAAGAATAGAAGAAAATTATTCTGTTAGAAGGGATTGACAGCAATCTTGTAGCCCAACTGCAGTATTCACTGGCCACATTATTAAATAATCTATCTTCTGCTTAGAACTCTTTATATGCACACACAATAGCTGGGCACATGTTTCTGACACCGTTCCTTGAAAAGCTTGCAGTTTCTTTGCAGGTAAGCAGAGCCTCCAGTATCTGTAACATTTCTTCATTTACATTTCAGACCCTTCTTAACAACAGCAACTCAGTCAAGTTTATGAAGAGCTAAAATAGTTCTTCATAACTATAAAATGTTAAGCACTTCCAAATTCCTAGTCATATTTTGAGAAGATATATTATTTGAAGCTATAATTTAACATGCCAGCCTTTATCCTGATACAAATATGCATAGGTAAATAATAAAACTTTAAATGTTGTTTCATCTTTGAGTTATGACTGATGCTGTTATAGCTAGTGGAACAAGATTCCAGTATTTTAAGGCAAATCATGCTGAAACATTAATGTCTCATATTTTACCAGCAAAATCAACACATTTTATCATCTAATAAGAGAGGACTAGAAAGTGCATAATTCATATTCATGGGATTGAGGAAAGACATGCTTATTGTTTTTCCTTTTATCCCATGATTCTCATTTATTACATGAGAAGTATGAGGCCCACCACCAGACAGCCTATTCACGATAACAAAACAAACCAAACAAATTGCTTATTTGCACTGAGTTTCTTACCGCTGTGTTCTTCTCAGTCAAGTTTTCCAGTTGTGACTCTGCTGCACTCATTTTGAGCCAGTTTAAAGAAAGACAATTTTAAACATTCTCTAATTCATTGCTCTCATTTGACTAGCGAACATGAGGCTTGATAGACACACGTCTGATAGTAGTTACAAGACACCAAATCTCTTGTGTGCTTGCGTTGCCAATGTATTATTTAGTGAGGTATGGAGGTAAGGTATGCTTTCTGCTGTAGCTCTGGCTGTGCTGTGTGTGCTCACCTTACACTGCTTAGCACTGGCGAAGGCTGCAGGCAACAGCTTTTGTTTCAGTGCTCTTTGGCAGGAAACAAAGCACCTTCCAGTAAAAAATTGTTGGTTCTTAAGTACCTAGGAAGGGTTTGGAGAAAAAATACAATTGGTAAGTCAAATGGATAATAACGTACTATGTCAGTTCATACAATTCAGACCATCTAAAGATACCATGTTCCAATGCAGCTGGCTTTCTTAATAATAAACAGAATTGCTTTTTAACAGTTTCATTGTAGACCAAATGTATAGAGTATAAGTCATACAGGAAAAAAGTTAGAAGGATTTTTGAAGATCTTCTCCTCCCTTTTGCTCTGTTTTCATCTGCTGTGTTCCAGGGCTGTTATTCTGTCTTTATTCTCCCCTCCTGTCCCAGTCCACGTCTGTCACAGTTGCATGTTAGCAGGTGAAGACCGTAGTCAACAGATGCTGCCTTTTGACATTTACCCACCTCACAACTGTGGACAGACACAGCAGAATTCTGGTTTTTCTGGGCCACTGACCCAATGGGCAGGCATGTGCTACTCAGCACAGCCAACCTAACCTCCAGAACTCCTTTTGCAGGGACACCAGCCAGGAGGACACACGCAGGGACAGAACATGTTCTGCAACCTCTCACCAAGCGGTTTGGTGTCCTTAGGGACATATTTTTGGATGTTGTAGATAATGAAAATATCCACACATAAGCAGCACCTGTTTTTCATTGTTGCTCTCAATTACTTGGCTAACTTCAGGTTCTCTTGCACAGCCAGCTGGGCAGGAGTGTTTGGTCAGCTCTGGCATGCCATGCTTGGTTTTCTTTAATTTACACTTGTTTTTTCTTTCTTTAGTGTAATCTAAGCTTTTTTGACTTTCAGGCTAAAGCTCCTTATCTAGTAGAAGTTTAAAGGACTCTTCAGAGAGGTAAAGGGTACACTAAGGTACCCTCTTGTTTCCACTCTAGTGCCGCGTATTTTGTAACTCATAAAAATTATAAGAAATCTTATTTTAAAAACAGAAGACCATAGAATGTACAAAATATCAAATTTATTTAAAATATTTAAAAACGCTGTTTTCCCCCATACCTTTGAAATAGTGACAAAACTTATACTGGAATAAAACTTACTATGCTACAAATGGATTATATGGGACTCATGCTTCAGTCTAGTGTTTAATGAGAGGTGGGTAAAAATTTGTGTGCAGAATCTCCTCTATCCTGCCCTTGACAGTTATATTTTATTCTTTGTAGTTATTACACAGAATTGCCAAATCACTGTGTGGGGTTTTTTTCCTCTCTCAAGTTTGATCATGGCTAAATGACTACAAGGCAACAGGGAATTAGGCCTCTTGTTTCATGGTGTGTTTTAAACTGAAAGTTCAGAGAGCTCATGGCAGATATTACTGAGCATGAAATCCCTGTTCTGAGGATCATCCATCTCATTCCTACACCTCCATAATTTCAACACACTCCCCCAGGTCTGTCCTTGTGAACTGGTAGAATGCTCCTATGTACTTTTAAAGCTCTTGTAACTGAACAGCCTAACTGGAACTACATAGGAACTTAAGTGAATTATTGCATTTAGCTTTTGCTTAAGACAATCTATTTAATCTCTTGCATTTTTTAAACATAGGATTATGCTTTACAGTAAGAATTTTCTTGATTAGTATTGACTTTCTGTCATTCCTGATTGTGAGACTATTTTATGTGCATTTCAGTCCTCTGAAAGTTGCTTTCTTGGTTAACCTGTTCTTAGCAAAAGTGGAAGTGAAGAGGAATCCTTCATCGACCTCATTGCTTCTATAGACAGCCAGGAAAAGAAATATATAATGACATAGTCTGAATTACAGCAACTTGTTCTTCATGGTTGTGATAAAAGGATCCAGAGATGCACATTACCTGTCTACTTTAGAGTACCATCTGTTCTACCTTTGTATTTGGCTGACAGTTAATAAATGTCCTTGGAAATATGTTGCAGGAGGAGAGTGCACCAAAAAAAAGTTTTAATTTTGAGTTTTAGCAAAAAGCCCTGATACTTGAGTTTAAATAAGGAGTTCTGAATTGGATAATCTATTTCAAAGTAGGATTCTGGGGGGGGTTTCCAGCACAGATAGAGCCAGTGAAATGGAAGTAAGGAGTTTATAACCTCATCGCTGCAGTCTGTGTTCTGGGAGCCCTGAACTGCAGCCATGTGTAACTCTTATGGCTTCATCTTGGCAGGAATATGTGAATCAGCACACAAAGCAGTATCATTTTGTGAACTTGTGAGCAGAGAAAGCCTTGGCAACATGCATTAAATATCTGGGTGAAATTCCCAGGATTATGGTATATTTCACTCAAATTGGATAACTCTTTAATTGGTCATTTATTTTCAAATTGAAAAATTGCAACTGGCTAGCTTGTTGGAAAGAATGTGTTATGACAATGTTAATAATAATTCCATTAGTATAATTCACTGAAAATAATCCTTATGTGATTTCAAGAGGCAGCGACATCCATTAAAAGCACAGTTGATGACAGTGGATGGTCACCCCTCAAACTCTAGAGACCAGAGCTCACTGTGCTTAATCATTCACCCTCCATTATAGAGAAAAATATTTAGAATGCCTTTATTTTACATTTTTCTCTCAGGAATGGCTGGTGAAATGACATATAACATTCTTTTCAGCATGATTGATTTTATTCATAATACTGCTGCATTTAAGTTAGATGCCTCCATACTGAGGGATCTTGAAACAAGTATACTGTAGTTATCAACCATCTTTCTGAGACTGTCATGGGAAGGATTTCTGGTCAAGTTTTCCACATGGAAGACAGTATTACTAATATATATTATTTAAATTGTTTCTGTTCTTTTAATAGGTGTTGTTTGCCATGTGTCTTCATAAGGGAAAACAAAGGTTTCAGTGGAGCAGTTACTACTATTTTGAATATATGAATATTTATTATTGTATCAAATTATTATTATGATAAGCATGTGAATAGCTTCTGGAAGTAAATTAATTTTGCATTTATTTTCCCCATATTTCAGCACATGTGAGCTTCAGTGTATTGCAGTCTGGTATGCTGCAATCAGTCAACACAATTGTAGCCTTGGTTGTCAGCCTTGACAATATTAAACAATTTGAAAATGATTGGATTATTTCAAATTTGATATTGTGTATGAAACAGATTTAAAAAGCCCTATTTTTTTGAGGGAAGCAGAGATCAATGTGAACAGGCCCTGAGCTGACCTAAGCAACTCACCAAAGCTCAGTACAAAGACTGAGACAGGCTAGTCCATGTGCATTGGGTAACATCTGTGCAATAGAAGAATGATCTGAATGAAATATCAGTATCAAGACAGACCTTAAACACAAAGACAAGAAAGAAAATGAGTGCTAAAAGGCTGAAGCAGTACTCTGAGATATTGGTGGGAAGACAAAAGGTGTATAACCTGACCAGTATAGGGAGCACACATGGAGTAATGTACCTAAAACTCATGTTAAACAAAAAATTGATGATGCAGAGAAGGCATATCTATTGTTGACCACGTTTGTATTAAAAATGAGATTTTTATCTCTTAATGTTGGCTGATAAAAGGTATGTAAGTTGATCCACTTTTGCTATCACTACAGTTAAATTTAGGGAAACAACTTCTGACGTGATGAGAAGGTAAGATCTTGGCATGGATTGTGTCAGAATGCAATCTTTTAAAGTATAATATACAAGGTCATACTTCATACATGTGTATATATATATATATACATATTTTTTTTTCTATTTTAAACCTGATTAATCTTTTCATCTCATCATTAGGGTTTTATGGCTTGAGAGTGTCCATATCAGTGCCTGGGGTCTTCCTTTGGTTTCTCCTAAACACAGAAATTTTTTACTGGAAATACTATGTGGAATTTTTTTTTTTTTATTTTATTTATTTTTTTTTAAATAAGACTGTGGTAGGGTTGGGGTTTGGAGGGGAATATTATTTTTTGCTTTTGTTCTTCCACAGAACAGTAGGAGCTCTGTAGCAAGACATACTTTCACTGAAGTTTTATGCCTGATAGGCACAAATGGGTCTGTAATGTTACTATTTCATCTTGTAAGCACAAGGCCCTGCAAAAACCACTAAAATAGGGCAGTAAATAAAATGTGAGACATATGTGAACCTATGCTGTCAGATCTACTTAGGGCCCTCATAGAATAGGATATTGCTGTAAATGTCTGCATTCCTCTCTTTACAAGTGGTTGCAAAAGTTTAAAGGTGTTAAGATAGGCATTCTCTCTGATTGACACGTTTTTGCTTATTTACCTCTAGGATCCATCAGAGCTGGGACTAGTACTCCAGACAGGGTCTCATGACAGCAGAGTAGGTGGCACATCAACTTACACAGGTTTCAGATAGACTAAATTATATGTTCTTGTTTTCTTTAACTTCTGAAATATTCATTATTTTCAAATTACCGCTGCAAATAAACTCTAGTTGCTTTGTAATTAATTTTCTAAACAAAATTTACTCTAAGACTATGATACTAAAGGGTATTCTGACAGAGAAGGTGCTGAGAACATGCAGATAACTCACATCTGCTCTTCTGCCAGCTGTGTCAGAAAACTTACAGCCCTTTTCCAAAGTAATGAGTTTAACAAAGAGTAGTACTGGAAAATAAAATGTAATTTCTGGTTTTTATACCTCTTTCTTTATCTGTTTTGTGCCCAGAAATACACACACACAGAGAAATCAATTAAATACTTTCTTTTATATTTATCTGAAATAAATTGTTCATTTTATTTATATGTGGGGTGGTCATGTTGCTCATGCTGCAACTTAGGAATGCAGATGTAATATCTAGAGTTGACTCAGTATGAATGCTTGTTCTGATGCTCTTTCATATAGAGATATAATGCTTTTTACTGAAAATGTCAGTTAAAAAGCAGGTTGTCTCTTCACTTGTGACTCAAAGTACTAACATGAGTAAGATGTTTTAACAAGGGTTGGATTTCTTTGTTTTGGTTTTGCCTGCCCTGGTGAGCCTTGAACTGATGCACACACATTCTTGCAGCTAAATATGTGAACTACTATCTTCTCTTCACTTTTTCTCTATTCCTGATGCTTTATGTGAAATGGAATTACAAGTTTTTACATGTCATCCCATGGTACTTCTTCCAATAAGGTTAAAATGCTAACTGGCTTTTCTCCAGAACCAAAGCAATCCCACCACCTGCCCATAAAGAGGAGTGTTTCCTTGGGCATAAAGGCATCTAGTTTAAGTTGCTTCCTTACTGAAACTGCCTCAATGGAAGGGACAGGGTTTGTACTTTGTAGTGTGCACCTTCTAGATGGTTGTGGTGGGGAGCTCATTTGTTCACTAGGTCTTTCCATTAAATTTCTGGAAGGATATTTGTATTGAAATGCCACTGAATTCACTTTCCTGCCTCTGAGGCATTTTGCCTCCTTTCACCTTCTTCCTCAATAATAATTTCCTCATAAGTCACAGTATATTTGTATGCTGGTGGTGCTCTAACAGAGGATCTGTTTTTCAGTACACACAATGATGTACAGTATTTTTTCTGAATGAGATTAATTTACAACTTCAGAAGCTGCTTATACTCCTCTCAGTTAAGCCTGATGTGTCCTTATTGTCAAGAAAGGCAATCATCATTTTTGTAATCTGTCTTTTAATGTATAGGGACAATGACTTCTTTCTTCTTGACTTAAGAAGACAAATTATTTTGTGATTACTGATCGAAGTTATAGCTAATTGATTTTGGTTAGCTCACCAATGAAATATTAATTCTGTTTAACCACAAGATAATTAAGGTGCTAGGAAGGTAGAAGGTGGATGTGCTCTGTGAGCTCTTACAGAAAAGCCTCCTTAGAAGAAAAGGACAGTGCTAACAGGAGATGGTAGTTCAGCATTACATGTGTTTAGGCCTGTCAAAGAAGTCATGAAGGTGCTCTCTGGTCTCTGCTTACACAGAATGAATATTTCCTTGAGAAGTGGAGGCAGAGGGAATACTGAGCCTAACCTTTTAGCAGCATTTAGGTTATACTCTTTCAAGCAGGTCATTAAATAATATCCACAGTCTCACTAATTTTCTGTAAAACTTCCTATCTCACAGACTCAGTGCAGTGACTGTACAGGCTTGACTTAAAATTGATTGGATGAGTGAACTCATTTGTAGGGCCTCAAAATCTGCTCTTTGTCATTTTTACTGCCAGTCCATGGTATTTTTGCTTTCAACTATACTTCTGTATTGGAGGAAAATGATTTTTACAAGAATGTGATGAGTTTTCTGCATTGTGTTAGTAACCCCAGTGGAGCCAGTGGTCCTGCCAGGATTCAGAATTATTTTTAAATGTGAGGGCTGTTGTTTAGAGTGCATGGGGACATAATTTCAGACATTAGCATTACTTTTAGTATTAAAAGGAAACCTCAAAAATAATCCAAGAAGAGTTTAATATCAGGATTGGGATTTTTATTATGCATCAAGGCTTCCCTTCTTGCTCTTCCCTGCCCTCCCAAACCTTGCAGATTGGCAGCAGTGTTCTTCTGAGGCAGCTGGGCTTTGAGTGTGTCTCCTAATCCTTGTCAGCTGTGGCAGGCAGTCCCCACCACAGTGCCTGTTTTATTTATTTATTGCTGCACTCCCTCTTTTTTAATTGGGAAAACAAAATGTTTGGATTCACACAAACCTATTACAGATTTCCTTGTTTTCTCTAATAGGGTTTAAGTTGAGAGTGACTTTTCAACAAGGAGACTAATAGGGAGAATACTAAATAAGGAAAAAGTAATAATTTGCCAGTGGCTTTCCTTTCAGCTCAAGTTGTTCACAGGCTGGGGTAAGCAGCTACCTGAGGATTGTGGCAGGGAGAATACACCAGAGCATTTACCTTAAGAATTTAAAAATAAAAGTCTGGCTTGCATAGCACAACAAAGCTTTTAAACGTGAAAGAGACCTAAGGCATTAATATGTAATATTCTCAGGTGAATTTGGTAATTTTTATTATGTAATCCTAGTCCTGTATTTGTGTGACAACCATTTGTCCTATTAGGAGCTGCTGTTTTAACCCCAGCCAGCAGCCAAGCCCCAGACAGTCACTTGCTACTGCCCCACCAGCAGATCAGGGAGAGAACTGAAGGGTAAAAGATGCAGAGCTCAGGGACTGAGGTACAGACAGTTTAATGTGTTAAAAAAATCTGTGCCCACAAAGCCAAACAAGGCACTCACCCACCAGTTCCCATGGCAGGCTGATGTTGAGCCATCTTCAGGGCAGCCAGGGCTCCACCACACAGAAGGGTGACTTGGGGAGACAAATGCTGTCACTCCAAACATCCCCCCTTTCTCCTTCTCCCCCCAGGTTTGTGTGCTGAGCATGACACCATGTGGTGTGGGATATCCCTGTGCTCAGCTGGGGGCAGCTGTCCTGGCTGTATCCCCTCCCAACCTTCCAGGGACCTCCAACTTCCTCTCCAGCATGGCCATATGAAAAGCAGAGAAGGCCTTGTCTCTGTGTAAGCCCTGCTTAGCAATAACAAAACATCTCTGTATTATCAACCCTGTGTTCAGCAAAAATCCCAATATAGCGTAGCTCCCTACCAGCCACTGTGAAGAAAATTAACTCTACCCCAGCTGAAACCAGCGCAAGGGCATAGTCTGTACCAACCATCAAGGATGTGCAGCTTTTTAAAGTGAAAAAACCCCTACCAGCTTACCAAGAGGTTATTGGATGTGGAAGGCCCTTCCCCTACTCACACAAATGAGGCTGCCTTTGTGTGGCAGTGCTGCTGTTTCGGGCAGATTACAGCCTGTATCTGTTCTGGTGATGAGGGGCACAACTGCCTCCTCCCACCCACAAAGGCAGGAGAGGAACCCCCATCCCACCATACAGGGAGGCTGACATTCTTGACTACATCATTCCCCTCATGGGGAAACCAGAAATCTTTTTCTGGAAAGGTTGTTTCTGGTCTATATTATCTAGCCAGACTGGGATGGAGAGTGATTTGGTATTTGGCTAAGGGCTGTGGTGTAAATGACACATCCTGCCTTGTAAGAAGGCCCCTCATCCCCTCCCATCTGTACAGATCCCAGCATCTCATGCTAAAGCCATTCTGTCACCAGTGACTCCTGAAATAGCCACATCTGCAGAGCTGTTGGGAAGTTGTGAGCCCAAAAGTTCTGTGCTTTTAAATGCAGAGTGCTTGAGTGGTTTAAAATTAGTTCAGTAGAACTGTAATCAGAGGCATTTATATCTATGTGAATAAGTTTTTTGCAAGGCTTGACAGCTGTTGGGCCACTCAGAGTGTGTATGCCCAGATCCTCTAGGAGCAGAGTGTTCTTTGGTAAGCTCCCTGCCCTGGAGACTGTCTCTCCAATGTTTGTAAAGAGCCTGGTGTAAAACTGCAGTGAGCCTCCTTAGAGTTTCTCTGATTTGCTGTTGTTTTTTTTTTTTAAATGACTTCATAAAATGAGACCAATAATGTGTTATCAGGCAGTGTGATTTAACTTAGTATTCATAAAGTAAACATGTCATTAGAATGTGACTGCTAAAAGAAATCTGGTTGGTTTCATGTGAGAAAGATGCACAAATAGAAAAAAACAACTCTGCCTAGGATGTTTGTTTTCCATTTTATCAATGGATAGGTAATGTTTTTTTTTTTTTTTTTTTTTTCCTTTTTGCTGTATTAGGAAATTCCTATGTAAATGAAAAAAACCTGAAATCTGGTTATGTGTACAGTCTTCTTGAGAAAAACTCAATTTAAGCTCCTATGTTTAGGTAATGTAGAGAGAGAGAGAGACAAAATTGCATAAATTTAAAATTTGACTTCAATATGCCTTAAAGGAAAAGATGCTGATGAAGTGGGTTTTTTTGTCAAGAAGTAGGTGTCATAGGATTCAGTGTGGCAAAGCAATGTTTTTCAATAGTGCTGCTGTTACTGAAATCAGTAGCTGCTTTGCAGTGACAGAAATGCAGTGTGTGGTCTGTAGAGCTGTGCATTTCAGGTAGCATTCTCTGTGCATACACCCCACCACTGGTGTGCTTATCATGCTGGACTTGATGTTCTCAGCTGCAAGTTTATGTTAAACACATGAGCTGTAATGGATGCTTTTCAAAGTAAAACTTTATAAAATTGTTTTTCTAAATCAGACAAATTCTGTGCTATAGCTTCTGGAGTTGTTGGAAGTGAGAGACACCCTTCAGGCAACAATATTGTAGAACAGATTTTTGAGTGTCTTTGAGCTCTGTACCATGAGCAAATTGCTTGCGGTGCCAGCAATATATATGTATTCTGTATGAGACCCCAGAATGTCAGGACTTTGAGGTTTCTCAACTGCTTGAAATTTAACTCTATTAGTAAAATGTTGATCTAGTTATGTGCACAATAAAAGTGTTCTGGAATCTACTTAGCTGCAACTCTGTGCTGTTTTCCTCTTGCTAAACCTCCAGTGATGAGGTGAAGCCTTCTTGTTAAAGAACATTCTTGTTTCAGCCTGATTAACATTTTTAAAATATTCATGAAAGAGACCCAGAAATTTTGCTGACACTGTTTTTAGAAGAACTAAATGCTCTGGAGCACATATTGAATTGTATGTGGCTGCTGTAGTAGAAAAAAAATACCCTGGAGATGTCTTTTTCTGGGCTCCATGACAAATTTTACGTCCATCTGCACTTTAGTTTCACAAGAACATAAATATCAAACTATTTTAACTTGCACCCAGCTGGAAAGTATATACTTTATGAGAGGAATGACATTTTTTAACAGCACTGTATTCATAGGTTATGGATCTCATGTGGGTAATAAACTTGAACCCTACACCATATCTAGTATTACATTACGGAAAAACTTGTCTTTCAGGAAGGTTTTTAGATTGTGTCCTTGCTTTATGAAGAACTCAAAAAAAGGACAAAGTTTATGTTGTATATGCTTGTAGGTAATACTTAAAACCCATCTGAATTTAGAAACTATGTTTATACATGTTACTGTTTTTCTGTGGAAGTATGAATTATCCATTTATATACATAGAACCAGTTGCATCTTCAGATGGGAGAGAAGAAAACATTCTCTATGCTGGTCAGATTTAATTCTCCCTACTTCACCGATAGAGTAATTAGCTCTCGAGTTGTCGACAAAATACAACAAATTATTTTGTGTCCCCAAATGATCCAAAGTAAAAAGTATAACACAAATGCAAATTATTACAAAGTAACTTGGTGATTATATGTTTGGACTTGATGATCTTAGTATTGACCTGGTGCTAAAAATGCTGGGGTTGTGGGTTCAATCCCTGTATGGGCCATTCACTGAAGGGTTGGACTTGATGATCCTTGTGCATCCCTTCCAGCTCAGACTCGTCTTTGTCTCGGTGACCTTGAAGGTCTTTTCCGGCCTTAATGATTCTATGAGAAAGGGATGTCAAATTATCATCTGGCAAAATGAAATATGAGTAATTTAGGAAAGTACACTTTAACAAGGAGAAAAAAAAAATTACACCTCCAGGTGTAACAGGGGAAAGGATAAGAGGAACTTTAAATAAGGACCAAGAAGAGAAAGTCAATTAATGAGTTAAGAGACCGGCAGCTGTCATTCTTGTGAAATTCCATGATTTCTCTCATACACTAGCATTAAGTTTCCTAAATAGGATATACTTTAACTCTATTATTCTTTTCCATTCACAAGAAAGCATTTTCAGTACAGTGATAAAATATCCATTTGTGGTTTTGTCTCTGCGCTTCCCCCCAAGGCAAAACAAACAATAAATTACAGAAATGCCTTGAGCAGAATTTTCCTGTCAGCATTCTAGGAGTCATGCCTTCTGCAGACAGGTTTTGCTCCTCTTGCAATTCAGGCTTTACCTATGATACTCATTGCCTAGGGAAAATACCATGTGTCAATTGATTCAGTTTTTGTTAAGTCTTCTCACCTTTCAGATGTTCCTATCTACCTCCAAGCTCAGCTTAAAATCCTCCTTTCCAGCTCCAGTTGCATTTTACTTTTGCTGATGCCAGACTGTGTATTTCTTCTCCAGCCTCTACTTCTATAGGAAAGACTCTCCTGAGTTTAATCTGAATGTATTTTAACTGTCCTTTAAAAACAGAAACCATGTAAAAGGAAAAGTGTTCTCAGTCTATTTTGTCTCTTCAAATGTAGCTGACAATATTTCCTTCATTCTGGTCTAAAGAAAATAAAAGTTAATGGAGTCTGAAATCTGTATCAATGCACTGGTAAGGCCTCAGATTGCCTTTGAAAGCCAGAAAGTTCAAAATGTGTAATTCTTAGGATAGTAATGTTATTAGATATGTAAAGGTAGAGTTGTGTCACACATCAAAAGTAATGTCATGTCAAGGTCATTGGAGTGTATATCGGAGAAATAAAAATTTCTGATTTATTTCTTATAACTCTACAGTCTTAATGTATCATTAATACAGATTTTCACATTTAAGATCTCCAAGTTTTAATAAATGGAAGAGGAAAGGGCTAGAAGATGACATTAAGTTTCATGAAGGGCTTATGGCAGCTTTAAATGTGTGTATGGAATTAAGTATAGAAGAAACTAATTTTATCTTTCCTTATTAAGTATTTCTAATGGATTTGTCAGTCTAGTATGAATCAGTGTGATTAGATAGCATTAATAATGTCTTATAGGGTCTTTTTTTCTCTTCTTGCTGTTCTTTGATATCAGATCATCTGTATACTAAGAACACTGCATGAGTAGATATTCCAAATACTGTCACTTTACAGTCTTTATCCTCTCTAATTGTTTTTCATGTTAGCAAACAAGTATTCTGAAAACCTGATTTTGTTTCTATTAGCCCTATTTAATGTAACCCTCTTGTAAGGGTTTCAGGATGAGATCTTGGGCTTTGGCTTTTCCATCTGTTGCCTGGAATAAAACACTAAACCTTTCCAAACAGTATAATAATGATGATATAAAAGTAAGTCTTTAATTGAGAACTTTCAAGGTGCACAATATGGCAATATGCACATGTGATACACTATTTCTATATTTTTTTAAAGTTTATTTATTCAGTGTATCAAATATTGTCCAGTTAGAAGAGCAGTTGGTTAGGTAATTTCCTCATGGGTTCTGCCCCACTGGAGCCCTCCCCAGTCTTAAACCCTTACACATTATTGTATCCAGAGTGTGTGGTGCAAAACAGTGTCCTTGCCAGACTGAAGGCAAGACTACACAGTATTTCAAGAATGTATTACTAAGGGTTTGTTAAGCTATGGGAGAGGGCAGGAAAAGTATTAGAAGTTATAACCATGCATTAACAGTCTACAAAGCTACAAATATATGAAAAATATATAAAAAGCTAAAAATCTTTAGACATCGCATCCACTATTTTTTTTTCTGAATAATAACTATCTACATAGGTTTTTAATAACCCAGCTCTTTTAATGAATTTAGGATTTTTATTAAAAAGGCAGGATGTTGAGGCTGGCTCCAGAGACAAGAAGCCAGAATCATATGATAGTGGTAGCCCAGATCATGCTGTGCATCACACTTGGGTTTTCAACTGTTGTAGGAACTGCATTTTTTCTACAATGGTAGCATTGCCCTCAGTGTGGTAGCAGTTTTGTTCTTTGCTTGTTGTCAGCCTGTGTTACAGTGGCCAGGCTCTTCTCTACAGTCAAGAAGTTCTATTTTATGGTCAGCAGAAGGGGAAATGCATTTCTTGCTGTTTCATAAGAAGATAATCCCACTGGTAGATCATCCAGGGTAGATTCAGAGCAGTTTTATTTTCCTGGAAAGGAACCCGCCTAATTGCTATGGAAGTGCGGGGTGATTTGGGCTGTGCCTGACCCTGCCATCATCTCTGGCCCAGTCCTGGAGTTGCTGCTGCACTTTCTAGTCCCCATTGGTGCAGTGGCTGGTGCCAGCCCTATTGCTGAGCTTGTTGCAGCTTGCTGCCCCTTGGTGAACCCGTTAATATTTCTGCAATACTCTGATATTGAGGGGGAAACGTTTGTGCATAATGTTACTGGCTGATAGGGGTGATTCCAATCCATGACTAATGGCAAAGCACAGTTGTTATTCACATATTGCCATTAGGGATGAATATATTTTAACATGTTCTCCACACACAGATATTTCTCAATCTCTTCTAATTTGTATGGCATTTTACAAACATCTGTTTAGGAAAATTGAGAGCATTGAGGAAAAAGAAGCTTGGTGCAAAAGACTCATATAGCATTGCCAGTCACATATAATAAAAATTGCAAGTTAGAAAGCAGTCTGTTAAGGAATTAAAAGTAAAGGTAAGCATCTATTTGAGGGATGCATTGCATCCCATAATCATTATATATAACTCCCAGTCTGTGAGCCAAGCAGTGTTCCAGCAGAAAGAAAGGGAACAATTCAGTATGTAGAGACAGAATTGGAGAAAAGTGTGTAGAGATTAATTAAACTAGCTAAAGAAAGTATTCTCTAAGTCTGCCTGGTTTGTTTGAGATTAAAGCTCAAATGTGATGATTTAAGGGGGCACCTAATCTCCATTCCTTATTAATATTTTTCCTTTGAATTAAGATAACTTGAGAGTTCACAGTAATTAAGACCTCCTTTATTAATGCCAATTTCAAATTTTCATAGTCAAAGGGCTTGGAAGATCTTGGAAACTGCAACAGGAAAAGAGATTGAGTGAGCAAGAAGTAGAATACCTGGTAAATAATGGGTCATGAATGAGAAAAAAAAAATAGAGTATTTGAACTTTGCAGTCTCATTGATTCCCAGACTAGATTTATGCCAACTCACTGGAGTTTGGAGCAGTCTTGGAGATACACAAAACTCTACCAACTGTCCTCTAAATAGCAGCCTGCCAACAGAGAAGACAGAAAGTCCAGCAGTGCCCCTTGTGCTCCCTGTACTGAGGATGGAAGCTGCAATAGAAGTTCCAGCTTTGTGTCTGCCAGAGGGACTCTGTACCAGTTCTGCAAACACAGGGAAGTTTTTTGGCTAGGGAAATTCAGTTTGCTTCTGGTTTCTGTGTGCTGGCACAACACAGAGGGATTCAGACACGCTTGAGGGACTGTGTTTTTCAGTCTATTATGTATATTTGATGCATTTTGTGCTATCTTATTTGGAAATAAATCCAGGCATGTACAGAAAGGAGCTCTTCAACATGACTTGTTGCCAGAGCTCCAGCAGCTTGCTTGGTACTGTGCAATATTTTATGAGTTACTGACAAATTTGCGGGTGGGTTTGTCAGGCCAACCATATGGTTGGCTTTAGAGAAATCTACCAGTTGATTTGCTGTGTCTATTTTTTGGTTAATTAAGGAAGTATCGGTTAGCTGACCTTCAAGTTTAGTTATCGCAGAAAGTGCTGTTTTCTGGAGCAGCCTCTGGGCTGGCAGTGACAAACACCTGAATTGGACCTAGGTTCAGCAATTTATCTTGAAAGTGTCAAGTGAGCAGCTGTACTAGGTCACTGTGGAGATTTCACTCATCTCCCTAGTGAATCTGGCAAGTGGGGCAATGTTGTCTTATAGTCAAGAGAAATATGCCTTGGCTTCGGGTTTAGCTTGTTTTTCTTTATCCTATTTCTGTAGTACTTTAGAGGACATAATTTATGCAGTGTGTCAAAACATAGTGGATTTATTTTGACCATCTGATATGATGCCTCTGTAGTTCCTCCAACTTAGCAGCATTACTGTTCTGACTACTCATTTAGATTCCTTGTAGGAAAAGAGGATCAAAGACTTATATGCCACAGCTTTTCTCCTTGGTCCCTACCACTTCTGGCACCCAGACTGACTATAAGTGAGAATGGGAGTGGTGAAGGCCTTGCACTTGTTCTGTGGCTTTGCTTTTATCCTCTCTCTTCTCTCCCCTCTCTGTTTTGTGAACACTTGAGGCCTACTGCAAGTTGTATTAATTTTCCCTGTCCTATTGAACTCCAAAAGAAGGGGGACACCATCTGTATGGTAGCTACCAAGAATCACTTTTAGATTATTTGAGACCCCAGTGCTATCTGATATAAATGGCCTGAATGAACCTGTTCTCCAGCTGTCTGGAAAAGGCTTTGTATTTCACGATTTTATGAGCAGCAACAGCTTTTCCATCAGTTATGATGTTCTATAAAGTCAGTGCCAATTGCCTTCATGTCATCTGAGAAAATGTGTACATAGCCTAGGATTCTGTATAAGGATGTTTTGAGCTCCATTGCTGATATATTGTAGGCAGGTACTACTTGAATATCAACAGGATCATAATGAAAATTAAAGGTATTATTACAAGATTAGGTAGGAATGGTCTTGGATAGCTGAATCATGTTTGAGATAGGTGACTTGAGTTGGCTACAGTAGAGGTACTCTTGGAACCTACTAAAGCAGAAAATACTATTAATATGAGTGAACTATTGCTTCCTTTTGGCAATTCAAAAACATCAGTAATGGGTATTGTGAAGTTAGATACTATGTCACTTGCCTAGTGTCACTTGGCAGTCTTAGAAATACTTGGAGATCTGCTGATTTATTAATATATTGTCTGTTGCTGTTTATATGATCAGTCATCTGCTCTCCTTGAATGTCTAACAGCCCTCTGGGAATTAAGGCTGTCTTTCTACTCATGCTAATCAAAAGTTGGTATACGAAGTATTTCTGCTGTCAGGGGAGCTCTAGTGAACAAGAAACACTGAACATGATCTGTCTGCGAATCAGCTCCTACATGCCATCTCCCTTTTTGCTTTTTCATCTTTATTTTCTCCTTCTTTAACAGTAAGCATCACAAAGTGGTTTTCAATCAATTATTATTTTAAAGAAAACAGGACATAAATGTGCATTTTTAAAAAAGGACAAGAGGCACTTGTCTCTAATTAATTACAATTTTTGATAGTTTCTGGTTCGAACGCTTTTTTAAGCACACAGCACGCTGCAGTGATTTTGTCTGTGGAGAATTAACTCCTAATGCCATGCTTCATGGTAATACTTATTAATGCCCATGCACTGCTTTTTAGACACTTCTTGCAGTAGTTAGCATGTGCATTCTGAAATAGTGATTGTTTCTCTAGTGTAAATGTTCTTGCCTACAATGCGTTATAGAAGCCCTTACGCAAACAATTTCAGTCACCCTCAGTCAGTAACTATTCAAAATACTGGTCTTGTTTCTACTATCGTGTTGTCTTAGTGACAGTAACTTTTCTCTGCAAGGAGTCATTAAATTCATTAAATATGTTCTATTTTATTTGGAGCAAATATATAGTAATAGAAATATAATTACTTTTGTTATAAAATAGTAAAATGATTAAATTTCTGTTAAATTGTTTAATGTCAGTTATGCAGAAACAGGTTCAGCATAACATGGATTATATCTGTTGTTTGTCTTGCATTTTGAAATCACTTTTTAAACCCTTATGGTCTCTTAAAGTAGACAATACTTTTCTTTTAGCACTATTCAGTGTTGGGCATTGGCTCAGTGATAAACCTATCGCTTATGTACATTTAAAAGCGCTTCTCTATTACAACACAGTCATACCAAGTGTTCTGTTATTTATCCATAGCAATAGAATATTAGTCCCCTACGTGAAGATGCAATTAAAAAAACCAGTTAACAAAATTTATTATTTTTCCATCTTTTTCTCCTATTTTTTAGCTGTTCTGTTACTGCACAAAACAAAAGTTCTATCTAAAGCTCCAGGCTAAATTTTGACACTGGAATCTGAAGACAATTTCTAACGAGTGTTAAATTTTAATCCACATATGACTCAGAAAATTATTTCAAACTGTAGCTAAGCAATTGAATACATTTTTAATTAAATGGATTCAATTCTTGTTGAGGTTTTTTTTTTTTTTTAAGTACATTTAAAGAGTGTTCTGTTCTTTCTCTTTTCTCTGTTTTGGCCGCCATGCTGGGCAAAAATGTAAACTTGACAGACTTTCCATTTATCCAGGATAATTCTAGGATTTGCCCCTTTTCTGGATCTTTCCTGCTGTCTTTGACAAATGGTAGATTTTTTTGTGGCTTTTTCAGTATTTATGGATTGGATGTTGGGAATGCCTGTAAAGCATGTGCATGAGGTGAGGAGGTGTTCCATGATCATCTTGTCCAACACTTTTCATAACCATTTTCTCTTTCAAGGGCTGATCTTAAAACAGTTCCAGTTTGTTCTGAAGATCTTCACAAGTTACAAATAAACAGCAAGTAACTGGCCTTTGAAGGTATAGTTGGTTTTGTATTTATGCCTTCAGGTTCAGTAACAATGCAGCACCTTTCTATCAGTAAATAAATGTAGAAGAGTTTCTCATTTGTGAAACAAAACCTGTAGCTACCTTTGTAAGTTATGAGTCTCCTGGATTCTATATAGGGTTATCATTAACTTCGACAGATATGGAATTAGACCTTGATGTCTTTTTTTTTTTTTTTTTTTTTTTTTTGTATTTATTGGTCAATAATAAATTTGGAAAATAAATCAGAAAAGGGCTTATGAATGTTGTGGAACAGGCTAAGAGGGTGAGGAGACTTCAATGTCTTGCATCAGGGCAGAGCTTGTTAAAATGATGAAATAGATTTAGGTTGGTTTAGGAGAGAAGGGCTCATGAAGCTGAAAATCAAAACACAGATCTAGATCTCGCAATAATTAATAGCAAATTTAATAATGTGGTGTGTATATTTACTTGATTTTGAATATGTGGCTGATTCACCTATAGAACTACTTTTATATTTAAAAAGCAAGTGCACAATTATTTTACCTTATCTCTCTTAGAGGAAGAGCACTGAGCACTACAGATTACTGTGTTTGTACTGGAGCATGTGCAGCTGAGCTGGTTTTAGAATGTTTGGCCAAGGTTGGTTTGGATGTTAGCAATCGGGCCACTTGACAGAAACTTGCAATGATTCACACTAAATACCTGCAAAATAATTGTTTGAAAAAGGCATACTGACCAGAAGGAAATGGCCACTTGGTAAGTCCAAAACAATTGAGTTTAGAGATTTAAACCACAGAAAAAAATTGTCAGCTTTAACAAGAATCAGAAGGTAGAAACACTGCACTGTAATGATAAAGTATGAATGTTTAAACAGAACTATTATAAAGAAATGAAACACTGTTTACATTGTGAAGCAGAAATAGTTCTGTGAGAAATGCATTTTACAGTAGGGACCTCTGTAACAGAAGTCCTGCACTGACATCATACTCATTGAAACAATAATTTTAACATAAAGAAATTGCATAAAATTATACCAAAAAAAGGTTCATGCCCCAAATAAACAAAATTTGGTTTATATGTATTTTAGGTTGTATACAACATATAAGCTTATGAAAAAAATGTTTATTTATTTGGTTTACACAGCAGATGTAGAATAGAATGCATCAAACATCATATAGGTTTCTCATCTAATTAACCTAGACATCAGAGACACCTTCAAACTGAGTTTAAGGGGCCATGAGATCCTGACAAGAAGAGAAAATAATGGTTGTAATTGCTGCTTCTGTTGAATCTCTAAAAATAACTTTTATCTTCTTGAGGTATACTTTTGTATATACAATGCCAATTTCAGAAAAATTAGTGCATCAGAATATATGTACTGTACCCCAAAATGTATATACTATATTGGAAGTATTCTGCCCTCCAAGTTCTTTCTTGTTGAAGAAACTCCTGCTCTTTTCTATTTAAATAATGATATATTAGAAGCTGACTTTCATTTCAGTGTAATTTTTCTTCATATAACAAAGAAAGTGTTCAAGGTTCTCTTACTGAAAGTAAGAGAACCATAATTTTCTTTTTAAGTTTGTAATTTTCTTCTTTTTTTTTCAGAGAAAGCCGAGATACAAAAATAGAAATGCATTTAATGGTGCAAAGTGCCCAGGGGCTTACAGCCTGCAATTTAATGTTTTATTCATAATTTTCCACAATAATTGTAGTTATTTGTTGATCTTCATACAATTCTTTTCAATATTGCTTTGAATTTAAAATTAATGACACGAGGTTTTTTTCTGGAGTTTTGCGATCAGTTTTTGAGCCATAAAACCAGATATCCATATGCAATTCACAGTGAGCACTTTTTGCAAAGTGCTCAACTACATGAATTATTTAATACTTTACTTCATCTGTTTCTGTTTGCAAGGACTGCATCTTTTCTGTAGCTAGTAATAACCTTGATTTGCTTTTCACATGTATTAAGTCTAACTTAGTACTGGTTTTGTGAACTACCTTAGGTTGAATGATAAACAAAATAGTTATGAAGGTCATAAAGCAGAATCATACTTTGCAATTTAACCTGCTCTGCAATACTTACAGTGTTCTTGGGGTTACATTGGGTGGTAACTTTTCAAGAATACTAAGACTAGGAATTAATTTCTTTATTATGGGCAAGATTACATATGTACAATTAAAGACTAGCCAGACTTAGTCTCCTCCTAGAACTACAACTGAATGAGGATTCAGAGAAAGGACTTCTGGATGATGACATAAAAAATCATTCACACCACAGGAAGACTGGTATGAAAAAAACTTACATGACTCTATTTAAAGCATGTTGTGCTTGGGGAGGGATCAAGTGATTGGGATATCAACTCTCCCTTTCCCTGCCTTTAAATGTTTGGGTAAACAGAATACATAGTTAGCAGTTAGCCCTGATTGACTTCTTCAAAAATTCTAGCTAGTTTTTATGCCTGCACAACTGAACATCTTCAGTGAATTATTCTTAAAGTTGGAGATTTTAAGGAGAGACCATAATGGTAATTTGCTGTGATGTCTTGTTTAACACAAGGCATATTTTCTCCATGAACACCACTAAACTGTAGTCAAAAAAGCTGTGCAATTACTTTGAACAGTCCCGTTTATCTTAACATTGGCGTGAAATTGGTTTATTTCCATCCCTATGAACTAATGTATCAATTATTAACAACTGTACAGAGAACTTGTCAGGAAGGTGTGTGGGCACAATTTATCTGAAGGAGTAAAATTATCTGTATCAGTTGGAGGTAAATTGCAATGATAGAAAGAACTGTCCAGGGATAAGAAGAAACTGATATAATATTGTATATGAGATCTTACATCAAGCTAAAATGGGATTATTAGAATTTTTATAATTATTACTATTTATTATTATATTACTATACATTATTATATAGGTATTTAATTTTTTTCTTTTTCTCCTTTCCCCCCCCAATTGTTCTTTTCCAAATGTGATGAATTTTGCATTGAGATGCTGAGGATGCTAAAGCTGAAGTGGCTCAGTGATTAAAATTTTAGTGAATAAAGTATGACTTTTTAAATTGTTGTGTTTACAGTATTATTTTAGCTCTGTTCTAAGTGTGTAATTCTCATATTTCTGCCATTCCTGAATGGAGAAAATTAAGACAGAAGAATAACCTTTCTTTCTGTCTCAAGCAGTGAAGTGCATCCCAGATTCTGGGGTTTCAGGTAAATATGTGGGTGTTGATCTTGTTTTGTCATATCCAATTCCTGGCTCATAACTGGAAGTCAGAAAGTGATGTTAAAGGTCTCCCCTAGCAGGGATACAGATTAGTTAATTTAATAAACCTTCTGCATACAAATACTTTGTTTAAAACCAGTTATGAAATCTAAGGTTAAACTGAGCCATATAATATACAATCAGTGTGGAAAGCAATCTAATCAATGACCTGTTCTTTCCCTGAGACAACGATCAGGGAACATATGAACACGTAACTTTTCCTGAATTAGATACTCAGTCATAGAATGCATTTCAAAGTACCTTTAACAATTGAGTAAAGTGAACATATGGTAAAAAGAAGATAATCATAGCAAGAGTAGCTGAAGAGTAAGTTCTCTGTCTGAGAACAGAGATTGGTGGATAATTTGAAAATGGCACTCAAAACCAGAATATATCTTAAAGCATCAGCAAGAGAACTAAAGTGGATGTATAATAAAATTCTCTCAATTTTCCATGGAGAATCATAAAAAAATATTGAAATCAGTGACATATTTTATTAAAATGCAACACATGCCTCTTAAATTAAATTTTAGTATAGGAAAAATGTCATTGTGATCTTTGTATGTGAAATTTTACTCTTAACTCATTTCTGCCCGCAGAGCTTTTATGAATTAAAAAACATAAGTATTCCTTCAAAAATGCTTCTGCTAAAGCTGTTAAAATTAATTATTTGAGTCTTTTACAAATTGTCCTGTGTTAGAAGGATTTTTTAAATTATTTGGTTAAAGAAATGTATGTACCAAATAAGAATTACTTACTATACAGCTAAGTAGCAGTTATTTTCAAGATATATATAATACTTGAGTGTTCAGATTTGAGATTACTGACAAGAAAATACTCAAGTCATCTTTCCAATTTGGCAGGAAGAGAGTAGGTGTCAGGCACTGAATTGTCAGGGTCCTTATCTTCATGGATACTGTAATACAGAGGACACAATGAATACTGTTTGTAATTCATTGTAATTATCTATAGACACAGACAGAGATGGAGCAGTGATACTTATTTTTAGCTGAATGGTAGGAAATAGACTTTGAGCAAACTTCTTGGAGTCCTTAAGCCTCTCCACACAGTATAGGGAGGTATAGTACAGAAGACATTTCTCTTCTTATTAGTTAGAAAGAGAAAGAAACAACAAAGAGAATAGAGAAACAAACCACAATAATAATGTATCAAATGAACATCACTAGATATCAGGGACTTGCTGATTGATATATCTGATGCAGAAGGGCTAGTCAGTCCTTTGTGGCATTTGTGGGGTGCTTCTGGTGGAGGGAAGAAATTAATGTCTATTAAGCAAATCCCATGATATCTAATCCAACTTAATTGTCTACAATATGTCAGTGCAAGTCTGGTAATTCATTCAATATATATTATTGCATAGGTAACTGCAAGCAAAGCTAAAGATAGGACAGGATTGCAGTTTTTGTAGCAAATAAGGTTTATTTAAGGTGTTTATCACAGGATATATTGTATGAAGAGAACAACAGTTTATTTGGAAAGCACCAAGTAGTTGCTAGCTCTCAGTTTTAATTGCAGCTCAGAAGTGCTAGGGTAAGGTGAATAAAACAGATGCTGTTACCCTTTCACTTTCATCTTTTTGGGTACAGGTTGTGTCATCTTCCATGTCACAGCATAAACTGGATTTATTGTAAGGCAGATAAATTACATAATCAGTGACCTGCACAAAATCAAGATCATGGTAGAGACTGATCAGGCCTAAAATCCTCCCCAGGTCCCCTGTAACTGTTCTGCAGTTACTTGGCACTGACATAAGCAGACTCTGCAGTTACAAGGATTATCATTGTAATGGGGATCTTTTCATGTTAGGCAGCATAACTTTTTTTTTTTCCACTTAATGGAACGTAACATCTGTAGTATATCTACAAATTTGTTGCATTTTTGTTTGTGCTTCTTTTGGTTTTTTTTGTTCTTTATTTTTTTGGGTAATATAGCTATTTGTTGAAGCTTTTTGTGCCAGTGGGAACTTCTTAGATGATTTATAAATAATTCTAGTGCTACTCACATATTTTTTATAAATTATGAAATAATAAACACATAAAATACAATTCCAGAAAGGGATATTTTTAAAGAAAGTATTATTTTCACTAGATTTTGCCTAAAATGCAGAAAAAGAAGCCCGTTTTAAAATCTTAAAACATTTGAGACTAAATTAGAACAATGTATAGAATAAACCTCTATGTGTTCTTTGGATTTAGTTTATCAAATCACAGCATAACTTCAAATAGAAGTAAAGAAATCTCATTTATTTTGCTGGCAGATAACACATAAACTACTTATAATCTTAAGTAATACATTACTGTTTATAAGGAATAGGTATACAGACATGTGACTCTTGGGGGTGGTACCCTGCAGGGCTGGGAATTGGACTTGGGGGTCCCTTCCAACTCAGCTAATTCTGTGATTCTGTGATATATGTGATACTTGGGTAACACATAGCTACTTACAATCTGTGTCACAACAATTACTGAAACTTCAGTGGGCTAAACTGGAAAGGGAGCTACTGAAGCACAGATAAAGCACCTGGTTAACAGTATTTAAAATTGCAGCCAAACAGTTGTGCATCTTCCTGCACAGTGTAAGCAGTGGTTTTCATAGTTTTTAGAAGGTTGAACTTAACAGTAGAACTAGACTCTCATGTATGGGAAGGACAATATAATCCTTTGGAGGATGTTAATAGAATAATCAGGAGTTCAACAAGTCTGTTTGCTTTTTAAGTTCAGTAGATAGTCATCAAACTGTGGAGTTTGTTAAAATATATTTTTTCAGGGACATGTGCATAGATAATGTACAATGATATTGTTTCAGTCAAGTATAATGAACATTTGACAAGGTCAGAGAGTCCTAGGAATCCAGGATGGGTGTGGTTTGAAGCATTCTGAGTATGAGGCAGCACACTGTCAGAACACAGCTTTCACAGCAATCAAATCTAACCTTTTTTTTTTTTTCTTTTTGTTGTTGTTGTTATTTCTCAAAAGAACAGACCTAAAATTTAAAAGCTCAGTTATAAGTATTTTCTGCTAGTTTTTCTGTAAAAATATGAGAGTGGATTACTCTTCTCTTTAAAACCTCATTGAGCATCAATGCATTCCCCTGACCACATGCTCTCTGTTCTTGCTCTGGTCAGCTTGCCTAGAAGCTGATCTGCATTGTAGCTAATCAAGATGCTTTGCTTCACCTCACCTTTGTCAGTGTACAAAAGCTCATGTCAGGAAAGCTTTCAGACGTAATCAATCCAGAAAAGTAGATCAGCAAAAGGAAAACATGGTGAATAAATATTTCATTGCACTATGTAAACCTGTTGTTTTAAATAGCAAAACAAACAGCTTAGGCTGATTTATTTACATATTTTAATTATTCATTTATTTTGTATACAGGCAATATTTATGTGTTCATATGCAAGTATCATTCCAACAATTGGGATGATTTGTGCAGTATTCAAAAGCATTGAAGTTACTTGACTCCTGGCATATTCTGTTAACTGCTTCCCAGAATGGAGTGGTATGTCATCTCAAGGTATTAATGTACTCTCACTAGAGCATCCTTTCTCCTTAATGATTATTATGGCCACCACAATTTGTCCCACCTTACAAGATTTAGGTGGGCCATGGGCTTGGCTCCCGAGATTATACAATCTTGATATCCTAAATACTATGGATTTATGCTTGAAACAGTATTTCCCTGCCTTACCCTACTAGGAATATCACTCTCAAATTGGGAATCAGTGGTGGACATGCACACATATGCCTGATGTTTAGTGTAGAAGTTTCTATGGCCTGTGGAAGATTATTGTGTGGGTCTGCAGCTAACAGGGACATATATTTTCTAAGAACTTAAAAGTAAAGTGTCACAGTGAGTGACTTCACACCAGTGTAATCTGCACACGACAGTAGCAACTCAGTGAAAGTTAAAAATGGAATCAAAATGATTATTAATGTCTGTAGAATAATGGCTTGTGTTTATCAGTTCCCTATTGAATGAGAGTGAAATGAGACCTAACTATAAAGACAGGAACTCTGAGCTGAGAATTTTTTTTTTCTAAGGGGAAACATAAGGAAGATATATATACATTCTTTTCCAAATTTTATCAGATGCGCTGAACATTTCCATGATGTTCCTACAAGCAAGCCACTAGGCATAAATAAATTTTTAGTGAACTGCAGGCTTTCTTTTCACAAATCTTGCGTAAGAATAATTTAAATGAGTAGCCATGTACCCACACAATGTACAGTTAGATCCCTACAGGCAGCATTTGTGACTGAATAGCTGCACAATTATATATACTGTAGCCATATGCTGTGAGAGTTTTGACTTGTCCTACTCATAGAACAAAAGTGGAGCTATGGCTCCTTTCAAAGGTTGCAACATTTTATATCATAAACATTAGATTTTAATGTAAGTATTCTGGCAGGTTTAAAATATATTGCTGTTTTCTGAAGGCATTTTCTGTTTTGTATGTTATGTCTCTATTATAAACCGATATTTTTTTACCTCTTGGATTAACTTATAATGAAATAGTGAGTCTTTTTTCATAGTTTGATCTTTGAGCAATTATTTTATTTCCCTTCTATTCAGTGGTCACAATTCTAAGTTTTTTTCTCATGTTCTTTCCCAACGTTCTTGAGAGTATTTTAGATTATTACTAAATGAAGGAGAGGTAGTTCTAATTTTCATTTTCAGAAAGAGATTCAATCACTTGAGTGTTGTGTTTCAATGCTCATTTTGTATCTCTCTTGATCACTTTATATTTTAAGTATGGTGATTTCAGACAGGCTAGGAGTATGTAAAAACTCATTTGAATTGCAAAAGTGACTCCAACAGTAGAATTCTACTTTAAACAGAGATAAATTAGAGGTTGACGGGTTTTTCTGGAATTTTATTTCCATTATTGTTGCTTTGCTTATAACAGAACTCATGTAGAAACTCCTATAGAATACCCATTCAAGTATGAAAGCTGCAGTTCCTTTCTAAACATGAAAAGTCATTAGAGTGTAACTGTGTTACATCCAGCTGGTGGCTGGTCACCAGTGATGTTCCTCAGTACTGGATCCAATCTCATTTAATATCTTTATAAATGGTCTGGACCAGAGGATCAAGGGCACCCTCCATCAGTTTGCAGACACCACCAACTGGGGTGGGAGTATTGATCTGCTGGAGGGCAGGAAAGCTTTGTAGAGAGATCTGGATGGGCTGAACTGATGGGCCAAGGCAAACAGCCTGAGGTTCATCAAGGTGAAGTGCATTTGAGTGACAACACCAGGCAGCACTACAGGCTGGGGGCAGAGCAGCTGGAAAGTGGCCAGTGGATAAGGACCTGGGGGGATTTGTTTGACAGTGACTGAACATGAGCCAGCTGTGCCCAGGTGGCAAAGAAGGGCCAATGGCATCCTGGCCTGGATCAGCAATAGTGTGACCAGCAAGGCCAGGACAATGACTGTCCCCCTGTACTTGGCTCTGGTGAGGTCACACCTCAAGTGCTGTGTCCAGTTCTGGGCCCCTCAGTTCAGAAGAGACATTGAGGTGCTGGAATAGATCCAGAGATGGGCAATGAAGCTGGTGAAGGGTGTGGAACACAAATCCTGTGAGGGATAGATGGGGTTGTTTAGCCTGGGGAAAAGGAGGCTCAGGGACCTTATTGCTCCCTACAAATACCTGAAAGGAGATTATGGCTGGGTGGGGAGCTGTCTCTTCTCTCAAGTAATAAGCAGTAGGAAAAGAGGAAATGGCCTCAAATTGTGCCAGGGGATCTTTAGTCTGGATCTTAGGAAAATTTTTTTATGGAAAGAGTTGTCAAGCATTGGAACAAGCTTGCCCAGGGAAGGGGTGAAGTCATCATTCCTGGAGATGTTTAAGACATGTAGGTGTTGCACTCCGGGACATGATTTAATGGTGGTCTTGGCAGTGCTGGGTTAACAGCTAGAGTGGTTAATCTTAGAGGTCTTTTCCAACATAAATAATTCTGTGACTCTAAGTTCAGTTGCTTATATTTGTACCTAGAAAGCAAGATTTTTATTTTAATTGCAAGGGGAGGGAGATGGAAAGAAAAACATCTCCATTCTACATTTCTAGAAAAAGCTGATATGACACTCACATCCACACTGGGTGACACAGCAAAATCTTGACTAAATCCTTCATGATCTTTTAAGAAGCTGAAGACCTTAATTGATGGTTTTGTTTGTGATAAGAGGTAGAGGTAATCTTCTCTGCTAAAATTTTCACAAGCAAATAATATCTTCTACTGAAATTAAAGGTTATTGTATTTACATTTTTAGTGGCTATGAAAGACTAAGCTTTTGCTCTGCAGTGCTCAAGTCCCTTTGGTTTTATGTTCTAGGATTCCTGATCAAAGGATAGTATTGAGCTGGGGTCATGACAAAGGTGATGCATGAAGGATATTGTATATATAACTGATGTGGTATATGTAATTGTATGTGGTATATGTAGTGTTTGTGCTTAAAGGTGAAGAATACTACCTTTTCTAAATGTGTGTGATAAAAACCCCAGGCTTTTCTTGTTACCTACCAGTGTAAGTTGGCTCATGTATTCTTGTCATGTATTGTAAGTATGTCCTCCAGGCCTCTCTAGAAACATTTGCTTGCATGCTGAGTAGCTGAAAATAGGATTTTATGGTCATTTACAGTGTTCTTCAAATACTTTAATTTTCACGTGTCTTAGTCACACAAGAAGTAGTAAGAGCTATTCTGTTCAATAACACCATATTTCTGGCTTCATCTTCTTTCATTTTACTAACTCCTGCTGTAATGTGAGTTGTGACGTACATCCAGTGATTTTAGAAAAGCGTTTTCCTCCTTTTACAGCATGAGAGGTTTTAGGTGCCACATGTGTTTCAAATTCTTACAGAAAGTCAGCAAATTCTACTTTGGCAGAAGATGTCAGAACAAATAGTTTCAGCATGGTTTAAATCTCAGCAAACACAAATTCTCTGCAGATATAGCAGTCTAATACATAGTGTTAATTTAGGTTACTAAAAATTCACACTATTTTACTACTGTTTGGTTTGAACACATATGGTGGGATTTGACTATTGAGAACACTGAGGGACCAACTTGATGGATTAATAACAGAAATTTCCCCCAGATCAAAAAGTCCACAAACCTAACCAACTTCTACAAATACACCTTTTCTAAACTGCATTTCTAAAATATACATGTAGCTTAAATATGCTAGTTTGGCAGAGCTGTCAAATCCATTCTCATTTGAAACATGTTATATTCTCTTTGCCTTTTTGAATCATTTTGAATGAACATCTGTTTTGAATGAACTTCCTTCCAATATGTCTGTCTTTCCAAACTCAGAAACTATTTCTTAAATTCTTCAAACCATCTTCTACTACTTTACCACATGTTGCCTTGCCTCATGAACAATATATGATACTGTAACTTCAGGTTTTAGCTACTGCCTCTATGTCTTGCTTCTCTTGTGATCCTGAGGGCCATCACTTTTTTATATAAAAACTGTTTTTTGAACCAGTGACTGGCTATTCAGGGATAGTTTCTGCTCTCACTATCTGTCCCGTGACACTGTGCAGGAATTTGTAACAAATAGTGCTAGTGAGCAGTATGCCTAAAAATGTCTGAAAGATATTCAGCAGTGGAAGTTAATATAATCCTAAGATTGTGTTGCAGTCTTTTCTGCTGTTGCCCCTAACAGCAAGCTATTTCTTCTTCCCTATTGGCATTCACAGCATAGCAAGTTGCTATGATAGACACTCACAGGAAGTTTGGTGAGCTGGCAATGTTGTAAATAGTGCTGGATTCTTATGAATATTCAGTGAGCATTTTAGGGCTTGTACCTGTATTCCACTGCCATAACTCAAGGCACCATTATCAAGAATACTTGACAGTTGGGTTTAGTTAGGGGGAAGTCTGATAGTGACCTGAAGAGCGCTTGGAAGGCCAAGGATTTTGTCTGTCAAGCTGTTGGGAAAACAACCTGGCTGCTGCTTTGCACCTGGGGATTCTTTCACAACTTCTGTGAGGATATTGGTGAGACTCTTAATACATAATTGGAAGCCAGGGATTTTTAGTGAAGTGGAACTGAGAGCTTCAGGATCTCATATCCTCTATTCCTTTACTTAAGACTATCTGTTAGTTCCCCAGCAGTTTTATGCTGTGCCTGAGGGCATTGTTCTATGCTGACATGGACCCTGTGCGATTTTGGGGATACAAGAGCACTGTTTTGCACAGTTCTTACTGGTGATGTGAAACTGTGGGGAGTGGCTGGTACAGCTGAAGGCTGTGCTGCCATTCAGCAGAGCCCTGATAGGCTGCAGAGCTGGGCCAAGAGAAACCTACTAAGATGCAACAAGGGTAGGTGTATGTAGGGCACTTTGGAAGGAATAACCCTACTCCCAGCAGGGGACTGACCTGCTAGAGAGCACCTCTGTGGAAAGTGGAGTCTTTTTTTGGATGACCAGTGGACCGTGAGCTGGCCATGCCCTTGCAGTCAGGAGGGCCAGTGGTATCCTGGGGTGCATCGAGGAAGTGTGGCCAGCAGGTTGAGGGAGGTGATCCTGCCCCTCTGCTTGGCCACATCTGGAGTATTATGTTCAGTTTTGGTCTCCACAGTCCAGGACAGACAAGGATCTACTGGAGAGGGTCCAGTGGAGGCCACAAAGATGGTTTGGGGTTTGAAGCATCTCTCTTGTTAGGAGAGACTGCAGGAGCTGGGCCTGTTTAGTCTGGAGAATAGAAGACTGAAAGGGAATCTCATTAATGCACATGAAATCTCACAGGAAGAGCATGGGGTCAGACTCTTTCCAGTGGGGTCCAGCAGCACGAGGAGCAATGCCCATAAACTAAAACAAAAGAAATTTCACCTCAACATGTGGAAGAACTTTTTTACATTGTGGGTGGCAGAGCACTGGAACAGACTGCCCAGGGAGGACATGGAGCCTCCCTCTCTGGAGACATTCCAAACCTACCTGGACATGTTCCTATGTAGCCTGTTTTAGGTGTCCTAGTCCAGCACATCAGCACAAATCATCTTCCTCCTGAAATTTACTTCAACTGTGCCACAATTCTGTGCTCAATTCATTAATTTTTAAGAACAGATACTATGTACCTTAGAGTGAGCTTAAGATTTAATATCTTATTGTTTATTGATGACATTGAAATCTTCATTAAAAATGCTATATGGCCCTGAGTGTGGCCTTATCTTACTTGAAACCAACATATTTTAATGACTTGGCATAGTTGCTCCCATTTTCTCCAGTGAGAGAGCAATTTCATATTTAGTATGTCCACAGTATTATTCAAGCATTCCACTGACAATTCCACTTCCCTCCACAAACAACATTTGTAAACAAAACAGTAGAGAAGAGACCACTTCTTCAAACAAGACAGCCTAGTGACACCAGTGCATTGTGAAATGTGCATTTCAACAAATGCACATTCTAAGGCAGAGCAGACATGCACAGAGGACATCCAAGGTTGTTTTTTTTAAAAAATCTGATTACATCCTGTTTTACAAATGGTGCCAAGTGTTCTGCTCCCACTTTTATGCTTTCAGGATTAATTAGAATTGCTCTGGTAATCTTTTCAGTATTTTAAACTTTCTAAAAGATAAAAGTGTATGAAAGAGTATAGTTTATATTGCTATAGTTTTTCAGGAAAAGCCTTCTATTTAGAGAAAATTAATATGAGGTTCTGATTGTATACAATCCATGGTAAGTGTTACTGAAACTGCAATAAGCATTGCAGATTGATTCTGTGATAGTAGCAATCTGAGAGCTAGATACAAAATGAAGAACTTCTGCTGTCAAGGTCAGGTGATGGCCCAGATTCTATTTTTATTAATTAATCAGTCTGAATGCCTAAAGACATTGTGTCCCTGCAGAATTAAAAATTCTGGACTGAGTTCTTCAGGGCAATGTTTTGGTCCTGTTGCTCCAGGGGTAACGTTTTACAATTGGGATCTTTCTCATTCTCAAAAGAAAATGTGGTAATTCTGCAGTATTGGAATTATCTTCTTAGCAAGTGTTAATAAATACCTTAATTAGACTCATGAGATTGAGGAAGGAATCATGAAAAGTTCTGCACAACAAGACATTAAAATATACCTGAGATTGGGAGAAGAGTCTCATTTAGAAAAAAACATGCATTGCAAAGGAATCAAGTATGGGAAATTTGGATAGGTTTATGATGAACACTACAGCTTAATAGAGAGGACACATTCAACCAATGATGGCTTTATTTGATGTCTCATGCTTTTGATCTAGAAATATTTTAATATATTTTACCAAGTCTATAAAAGTTATGTATTATGCTAAATTATATATTTAGAAGTCTGAAGGAGTAGTACTGTAGAATTTTACATATATGCCGTTGAGGAGAACTTAATAGACTAAGTTGTGTGTGGAAGATTGCTTTCAGCATTAAAAGAAATTGTGATTTCATTGTTAATCTCAGATGGAATTGGATTAAGATTTCATTTATCATAAATGGCTGTTCCCTGCTCTCATGTACCTCAATATGTGTGTCACAGGAGATATTGCCTGCCAATTGGAGAGTTTGAAGCTCCTAGAGCCATGTAAAGCTTTTTTTCAACCTTGAAAAAAGCTGCTCAGCTTGCTAACACTATTTTTTTTTTCCCCTCCTCAGATCCTTGCCTGATTAAGAGGGTGGTTTTATCACATATGATTTTGTAGTTAGGTAGAATTGTAAAGTTCCCTTGTGGAGAATGTGAGCATTTGATCCTTCTTTCATTTAAAACTCTCCCTTAAATTCCTTTTATTCCTTTTGTGGTATGGCTGAACAATAATGTTGGTTTGAAAGTGTGTGGTTTTCTTTAAACTAGTATTTCCTTTCTCCCACTTCTGTTTTCAGATATATTCAAAACCTGAGACCAAGAAAAACCTGGATATTTTTAGAGTCTACTTTTCAATGAAAAGTAGGATGTTCTGGAATTTCAGTGCACTTCAAGGAATTGCAGAAGCATACACTGGGTAGTGCTGAATTAAAGTGTCAGCTCTATTGTCTTGTGATCAATAAGCTCTCTTAAAGAACCCAGAGACACTGACAAAAGAAGAAAAGTAAATATTTTAGAGAGTAACACTGTAAATGCAGCAGTCATGATGGTTTGAATGCAAAGTATGTGAATAGAGCTGCAGTAAAATAAATGGATGCAAACACAGCCCCAAAAGAAATTAAATATCCAGGAAACACTGGGCGGGGGGGAGGGTGAGTTTGACTGTGCCATCTACTACACAATTGGCAATAAATTGTTTTTTCCAGGGATACTAATTACGATATGAAACAGGAAGTAACACTGAATGATTTGATAGACCTGAAACAAATGTTAAGTGAGACAAAGGATAGTAATGAAGGGTAGTAAATTGCACTGCTGTTTTAATAGCCTGTCACCAATGGGGTATCCTAAGACTATAGGAGATATTTGTGGGTGAATGCTTTATCTTTTTTTTTTTTTTTTTTTTTAGGAATGAGAATGTAGTTGGATGACTTCTGACTACACTTGTCATTACTTAACTGTAAGCCCTTTCTATGTATCAGTAACGAAATTTTCTGTCTTTGACCTTTTTGTGTGTTTTTCATTTCATGTTTTTGCCGGAGAAGGGGGTGAGAGTGACAGGAAAGAACAGAAACGGAAGGGGAGGATAACAGGAAAGGAGATGGTGTATTTAACAGATATTGAGAAAACAGATATTCTTCCTGTTTCTGCCACTAAATTTAAGTATGACTGGACTAGCAAGATACTGTTTTGGGCTCTGTGCTGGAGTCTGTGTCTTGAGGATTGTTTGTCTCTAGGTACGTGAAGAACAGAACAGATATATAAATACATTAAATCTCTTTTTTTGTAAAGGACTTAGTCTAGCCATCTTTTTAATGATTGCTCTTGTAGATTGAAATGAACCTCTTCTGGGTTCTGATCCCCCAAGGTCCTGAATTTCACTGTTATCTTCAAGCAAGAGTCAGGTTCAATGGGTCCAAGTTCAAAATTAGAGGTATGCCCAAATGAGGGACTGAATGACAGCCTCATTATCAGTATTTTGTAGTACTTAAGAGCTTCAGTATTTCATGAGTCATGTTTTGAATAGCTACATTTTTTAGAATTAAAGCATTTTATTCCATCTTGCATGTAAAAAAATAAAATAAACCCCTAATATTATGCAAATACACTTTATGATTCATATCTGCAACAATACCAGCAAGGAAAAAAAGATTCTATAAAATGAAAGACACAATAAGATATGTCAGATAACATTTTAAAAGCTTTGCCAGTGAGGAAGAACTGAAAATCCTACACTTAAAATCTTATGATAGAATATTGGCTCAAGTGTTGTAATTACTTTTGCAGCATATTTTCTAATTACTCCTAGAAAAATACAGCTACTCTTCTTCCTAGAATCTGCATTACCTTGGTGGTATTCTTTGTTCTGCATATAGGACTGTGCTGAATTTTAAGAGATCTGAATTTGGCTGAGGATGAGCAAGCAGCTGTAGCCTTCAGACATTCTTCTCGAGAATTCTACAGGAGGTCTGAGCAAAAGAGAATATCTGATTAATCACCCTGTCCCAAAGCAGCCTCAGGAAGTCACTGGTTCTGGTATGTCTGGGCTTGACAGATGTCTATCGGATCATTGTGCATTACTGTTCAAACATCTCTGAAATTTTCAAGATACAGGTATAAGAAGCAACATAAAATGTCAAAGTGACACTTTTTTGTAAGATACAGAATAACTGAGAAAGTGACATGAGACAAGAGCCCTCAAGATGTTTAAATATTTCTTGAAGGTTTGACTTTTCCGCATGTTAATATTTCAGCCTGTTACTCACAAACCAACAGCATGAGACACTGCTTGATGTTGGCTACACAGAACAAAGTTGGAAAGCAAAGCACAACAGCAAAGATCCTTATCTGACTTTATGGGACATGAGCCTCATTTTTAAAGATCTGGCTCTGTAGCCTATCTACATCTTGACAAATGATTAAAATGAACCAGCTGCTGGTTTCAGATACTTCTTTCCATGCTTTAATAAATTGCACAGTTGCTGTTCTGGACCTTTATGCAGCCAAATGTATTTTTCAAAGTATGGATGGAAGACTGGTCTTGATGTGCAGGATGGGTCTGACTTTTGTAATAATGAAGGGATCAAGAGCGGTTGGTGCTGGTGGTAACTGAGGCAAGCGGGAGCCCGGCTGAGCTGAAAGGTGCACAGAGAAGTGGTAGGAAAATGGTGACCCCACAACTCTTTCATTCCCAGTGATAAACATATTTTTGGGGTAAAACACCTCCTCTTTTTGTAAGGTTTTCCTATTAATATTGCTGTTCTTTTTGTGCATGTCTTATCCTAGCTTTGTGCTTTCAGTAAATTGTGACCCCGACCAGTATTCTCTGCTTTTTGTCCCTGTCTGCTGTTTAACCAGACAGGGTGAGAGTGGATTATTTGGAGTTTAATTTCTGTCTGATGCTAAAACCAGCACAAAATGTCAAGCACTAGTATGAATTCACACGTACTTTTAGTGGTCTTTCTCTCGCATTGGCCACTGGGCTTAAAGTGAGTAGGACAGAAAGAAATAACTGTTTTTTCTTTTGCAGTACCCAGTGTGAATCTTTTGCAAGGGGAAGGAGGCAACTAATTTCAATCTAAATTAGCAAGTCATATATTAAAAAATTATATTACTTTCAATGTTAAAATGCCTAATGAGCTTGGATAGTTTTTTCCTTTATGTATGTCCTTAGAGACATTTGATCCACTCTTTCCCACTCTCCCTTCTTAGACACTACATGGAATAGGTTAGGGCTAGATTAAGAATTTGAATCAAATCTTGTTTGCTTTCACTAAAAGCCCTACAGATTTTGCCATTATTTTTCTTTCCCTGTCATCCCTTTTCTACTTGCACTGAATTTTGGTTTGTAAAAAACTTTTCTATTATGCTTCTATTATGCTGTGTAATGAATTAATTTTTTAGATAGGATATCATCTTAAATAAAAGAGTCCTGAGCAATGTTTTTTGTTGATACCCTTACAGGATATTCTTGGGGCAAGAATAGGGCCAGGACTGTTCAAATAGAGTATCAAAGGAAACAAGGAGAACTCAGACCCAGCTTGCTTTGCAGTTTGAATTTAGAGAAATACTGAAACAACTACAAGAAACGGACAGAAAGACTGCCATTTTTCCTGGCTGAGTAGCAAATCTTCCTGGTAGAGGCAAAATATCACTCTAGTGATATTTTGATGTAGTGATGGCTTCTGATAAAAATGGTTGCTGAAGATCTGAAGCTATGGTGATCCCTTTATTAACAAGGTGTTTGATACCTTTGTTTAAAATTGGACATGCCACAGAACCTACATAGCTCTAGCTGTGTATTTTTTGTTTTGGAAAGAAAAAATGTATGCACTGCCATACAATGTCAATGAAAATCTTTATTTCCAGATATTCAGACACCTAAGTATTTCTCCAAATCACATTCAAGTACCTGCATAGTAGAACTGAATGATTATAATAGAGAAGAGTAATTTAAATTCAGAGATTGAGATTGTATTTTAATGGCACAAATCCATTTGAAAGGGAGCATCTAGTCCCTCACTATATTAGGGGAACAATTTCTGAGAGAGGACAACTTGGTGGCTGAGTAAATGCCCATGCCAGTAAAAAATTTATGTAGCTGCTGCTTTGTAATAAAAGTAATGAGCCCTATGTTGCTGTTCTCTGTAGGTATCAGATTACAGTCTAGTAAAGGCAATTTATAATTAAAATATAAATTATCAGTACATAATTTGCTAGGGTTTTCCTTCTAAAACTTTCTTATCATTTTGCACTTAATATAATGATAATAACATTTGAAGTCTTTTTTGCAAGCTCAGGATGAATTCCTGTTCAAGCAGGAACTCACAAGAAGAGTTTAGATGTTGTTTAGCTTTTTCAGTAAACATTACATATTTTTATCCAAATATCCTTTGTTTATATTTTCTGTGCTTTTTTCCTCAATTCAGCACAGAAATACCTATGTTCAAGGTAGTCATCATTGAAGGGGTGGCTTTGAGAATCCTTCACAATGACCCTCTGGTAAAGTCATGGCTTATACATAGTGAGCAAGTACTGTTTTATGAACAAGATATTAAGTTGAACATTTAAGATCTTGGATAGCAAGGTACACAAAGTTCTCTTTATGGCTCTCCTTTACCCAGGCATGTGATATTTCAAGCCTGTAATTCAGTATTGAATCTTGATTAGCCCTGGATTCACATCTGGTTTTGTAGATGGGTCTGAGGCGACCTATAATATTTAACTTCATTTTTATGCCAGTCTGTATTAGGAATCAAAACAAATTCAAGCAAAAGATCTCAAAAGAATAAGGTAAAGTTATCCTCTGACAGTTTTAATCATATTTTGACTTAAAAAAATCACTAGCATTATTTGTGATGCAGATACTTCCTATGTCCTTACAAAGAAAAGTCCTATTAGCTTCAGTTGCAAAAGGAATGCTGAAGGGTGAGACTCTTCATGTGAATGCAAAAATGTAGGAAAAGAATGCTCCTGGGAGTCTTGAGGATTTATACCATGTATAGCAGAAAAGCCAAATTTAGGGAGTAAATATTGTAAATGTGTTCTTTTGAAAGTTGGATCATGGCAGGAATGTTTGCTGGGAGGCTAAATCTCAGTGTTACTCATCAGCTTATGAAAAATTACAGTATTTAAAAAGCCCAGCTGCTTTTTAAAGATATGTAAGGCCAGAAAATCAATTAGTGAATCAAGATAAGTAATGGTAGGCATCATCAGCCTGGCGCTTTGTTGGAATTTCAGTTTTTCTTTACCTCTGTTGACAGCAGAGACTTCAGACTTCAGCAGAGTAATCTGAAGTTCACATTCTTGATATAAAAGTAGACATGATGTATGTGTAAAACCCAGAAAGACCACTTCTGCTCAGGTTGTTTGGCTGGGGGAAATTAATCCAAACAAACAGATTAGCATTACACTCCCATGACAGTGAATGTAGTTAATGAATATGACAATAAACTGAAGCACATTGAATCAAATTGAAATGAAATTATTATTACCAAATGATAGTGTAAGTCCAATTTGTAAATGGAATTCCATCAAATATTAATTTAACATAAAACACGGATAATTTCTCTTGAACCATGGTCAAAGATGAAGGTTTTCTCTTTTATTATTCACTTTCACAAGAAGAGTGTCAAAATTCAATCACCCTTTTGTTTTATTGATAGCCAGAATTCCATTAGACCTGGACAGAAGAGAGGGAAGATGAAACGTGCCAGCTTTTTATCTCTGTGTTCATACTTGTTGCAAGTAAAAGCAGAAGATGGGATTCTGCAAGCCTCCTTGCTGTCAGGATTCTAGTATGCCTTTCTACAATTTCAGCTGCTAATCTACTCTGGGTGATAGCTACAGTTACAAATTATTGTTTGCATGTTTTGCTATTCTAGGTCAACTGCACTAGTACATACAGAAATTTTTGCCCATCATTTGGCACGATTCTCTCCTGACGAATTCAGCATTTCATTGGGAAGAACAAGAATTCAAATCCTGATACAATCAGGCTGTTCTGGTAAAAATCTCTTTTGCTGATCTGGACCTTTCTTCTGATGGCAGCAGTGGGCCAGTCATTTCTGATGTACTAGGGACAAGAATAGGTATGTTAGTAATGCTGATGAGGGTCAGTGTAGTAAAAGAATTTAGTGCTCTGATGCTACTGAGCACTTGTTTTACATTTTTGGGATCAATCGATCTTCCCTATGACATCAAAGCTTTATCTAATTGCTGGTATTCTCCTCAGATGGTTTAAATGTAACCTAAAACAATTTTGCAGTTTGGATTGTGTTGTATGTTATACAGTTTTATCAATATTATCTTTGCCAAAGATTTTGAGATACCAAGTCTCACCAAATACCTTTATAAAAATTTCCTTGTAAATGCCAGTTTTATCTACAGGTACATGAAGTCACAGAGATCACCTTAAGCATAATCTCCATCCCTTGATATCATAGATGTTTGGGGTTTTTTTGAGGTTTTTATTTTGGGGGGTTGGGTTTTTTGCATGTTTGGCAATCTTTTTTGTAATTAGATGTTTTAGTTAGTAGCACACAGTGCCACATGGAGCCCCCTGAATGCAGTACAGTTAATGGAGGCAAATATGAATATAAGGATCCAATGGCAAAGAAACACCTGAAGACAAACTGCTTTAGTGGATATTTGTCAAGTAGCAATACTGATTCAAATTGAGATTGTTTTTTTCTTTTCATAGATTGTGTATTTGGTGCCCATGTTGTGATAGAGAGTGAGCAATAGAGCCATGCTGACATGCAAAGGGAATACTGGTGCCAGAGGAGGCAACTTTGTTGGTACAGCCCTGCTTCTGGCTCTGCAGCACTGACATCACACAATGGGCCAAAGGAAAGATTACATGAAAAAGCTTTTTTTTGTCTGCTCTGTATCTCTTACCCCTTATTTAGTGTTAGATTTATTTTTTCCTGCACATCCATATTTACTAGATGCAGAAGAATGATTGAACCATTATTTATTTAAGAACTGAAAATATTTTCTATCTGTGATTCTGGAAGAGCATTTAAAGAATTTTCAGGCTTAAAACAAATTTAAATTTCTAATCTTCACATCACTGCACAATCAAATGTATGAATACATAATTATTGAAACTTGAATATACATTTCTGTATATATCTGTATATATCAGGGCAGTGGGTCGTTTTCATGTGATTTTTGACAGAGATACTTGAAAGTCAGATTTCTTTGTGCCTAGCCAGAAACACTTACTTATATTACAGAAAAAACAGCTGTTTACAGCTTATCTAAACACTTATTAATGATTTTAAAAATATATTTTTCATCTGTCATATAATCTCCAAGTGAATAATGAAGAACAATGTGAAGCAAAGGGTGGCAGGTGAAATACTTAAACATCTTAAGTAGATGGGAATTGTATTATTGACTTTAATGGGACCAATATTTTGACTTATACATTGAGTTTCCAACCCTTATGAAAATGCCACAGGCAGGTCATTAATCATAACCATGTAGGGTTACACTAGTACAAAACTGTACATTGACTTCTGATATGAAAAATTATTGTTTTATTTGTACCCTTGGGAGGGTGTGGTGATAGTACTCACAAAAAAGTAAAATTAAATTGGGGCTTCTTATTCAGGATGGAAAATATATGCTGATTGCAACAAGAAGTACTTATTGTTTTTGTTTTTTCGAAAAATACAGAATGACCCACTGCCTAAGCCTGAACCTAAAACATCAGCTTAATTTCTTCATGTGTCCTACAGCTCTTACATTAGCAGCCATTACTTTAAGTTAGACAGATACAATGCTAGATATGAAATTAGTATGGATTATTTGAAACAGAAATGTTATTTTAAATTGCCACTGTTCACAAATATGTTAAATCTTTAAAACTGAAAGTATGCACTTTTGCAAAAGAACTATGAAATGCCATTAGTAATTTGGAAGCATTTCCTGCTGATAGCCAAAATATCACAAGAGAATATTAAATAGCTTCCGAATCATGGGGTTAATTCTTCATTTTCCATTGCAAATTTTTGAGTTAAAAACTAGATGATTTTCAGTTTTGTGAAAGTACTTTAAAATGTTTCATTGGATGCTAATAGTAATTACCCTGTTTCTGCAACTGGCAAGCTATAAAGCTAGGAGAGTAATTATTATGAAAATAAATGCATAGAAAATTAAAAGAGTATCTCAATAGTTTTTCAAACTGAATTTTTACTATCTTATTTTTCTAATGAGTTGTCTATTACTGCTTTTAATATTAAACAGATTCTTAGAAAGTATGAGGGTCAGAATGATATAATTATCCAGGATGACAGACCGAACTGTGAAAGATAAGGATGGCTTACATATCATTGTTTGTTTCCAAACTTGAAACAAGAAAAAATATTGAATATGCTTTGCAGGCTGAAAAGATATATCCTAGGGAAAATATTTCTCCTATTAAGTAGAGATTGAGTAACTGTGCTGGGATATAAAGCATTCTTTTCCACTAAATTGTAACTACTTACAGCATTCTCAATTTCTTTCATAACGTTCAAATAAAATCATCTTATTCACTTAAAAAGTACTCAAATATGCAAAATTTTGTCATATATCTTGAAAATTTTGGATCAGTTTTGAACTGTTGGAAAACATGAGGAGACTGTGTATTCCTACTATTGTAGGAAGGTAGACAAGAAAAAAATATTAGTCTAGTGTAGCTATATGGAACCCTTTGAGGGGATATAAAGTAAAATACAGCCAAATACTACAGGTGATACGCAGTCAGAAAAAATGCATTTATCTCTTATTCTGCCTAAAGATTCATCTGCGATCTTCATGACTCAGTCTCTTCACTTACACACAGTTGTAAAAATAGCTTTCAGTCTGAAACACTGAAAAAGCTGACACAGCCAGAAGAATGAAACCTGCTCAGTGATTTTTATGATTTTAAAAGGATATTATGTAAAATTCCCTTCTTTTGTGGAAGGAAAGCAATCTTCATCCTGCCCCACGTCCTTCAGGCAGTAATAACTGTTGTAATTGCTTTTTTCCTTAATTTTTCAATTTCTGCTACCAAAAAAGAAGAAAATGGTGGCAGAGATATTAATACCATTGTGCTTTCATTCATGAATATAGATGCAGGACTCATTCAAGAACAAAATGCTCTAGCCAGCATCCAATAGAGGAAGATGCCTGCAGTGATGACAATTTCAAAACATGGCAGCAGTGTTTCACTACAGCCAGGCAGATAATGAAATGTCATCATGTAGGAATAGTAAGAAGTGAACGAGATGTATTCAAGTACCCAAAACAACTCGTGGGACAGACGTTATTTTCTGTAAAGGTAATGTTGCTTTTCTCCAAAATGTTACTCCTCTTAAAAAATAGCCATTGGGAAAAAAAATGGGCAGAAAGCACCATTTTAATTGTGGTGCAGATGACACAGTGCTTTGAAGATGTGTTTCTGCTCCAGTTGAGCTCTCTCTTCAGAATGCTGCTCAGGCAGCTGGTGTATCCTGCCACTGCAGCCATGCTCATCCATCAAACTCAAGGAAAAGGCCTCTGAGATTTGAAAGTCTGGTGGTTTAGGTGCAGACCCAGCTTCATGGATTTGATACAGTTCTTAGGCAGTGTTACCTCTATCCTGACACATCAGCACAATTACTTTAAAATACACTTTATTTGAACATTTTTATGGTCAGCCATAGAAGTTAAACAAAAATATTGCACTGTTATAATTCTGAACCATGGCATTGCCCTTCTAGGAGAATTAAGGTAATTCATATAACAGAGCATATAGAGGCTGCTTCAATCTTCATGCAGGAATTAAAAACATGATAGTTACTCCATAAAGAATTGTGCTTTTGTAGTTTTTCAATAGTATGTTTCAAAATAGTCTCTTGTGAAATAGTCTTTCTGTGCTGTTGCTTGCTTGATGGCTTTTTTGATTGCTGTGTTAAACACAAAATAGGCATCAGCAAGATAAACAATTAAAATGACCACATAAAAGGGGATTACTTTAAAGGAGGATTAAGAGAGGGGGATTCTAAATCTAGCTGTATAAATAAGGACTACAAATGTAACCCAGTGCATTCATTTATCTGATTGGGTGAAATAATGTAGCAGCCAGCTGAGTAACATTGAAATGTTTTCTTATATTGTGTTTGACTTTATCAGATGTATGCTAAAGAAATTCAAGCTCTATCCAGTGTCACCTTATGCACTGTTGGTGCAACTAGCCTGAAGAAAGGGTATTTGGGGAGTGGATCTATAAGCTTTGTTGTAAAAAAATCTGATCATCTTTCTGCCTTTCATTTACATGAATATAATGATTGAAATAGGATAGACTGTGGATAATTTTGATGGCTAATTCAACTAATGCTCTACTAGCTTTAGATTTCTTTCTGTTCTGTCACATTATTTCACCTCTGTGTATAGCCACGCCATCTCCTCTGCAGTTCTGGACATACAGTGTGCCAATAGTAAAAGGCAAAAATTCACAGATACAATTACTTCTGACATGGAAATAGACATAGAAGACATCAGTCTGTGTGACAGTTTTGGATAATGTGCTGCTATATGGTAAATGGCTCAGCATTATCTCTTTAAGGTAATACTGGGAAAAGTGCAGCTACATTCTTACTGCCATCTAAACCCATGTCATTGTGTATCTAAATTGCATATCCTGTCGTTCAGAATTTCTGTCTGTGTAAAGGATGAGGAAAGAGAAGTCACAGTGATTTGAGAGGTTTATTTGAATAGAACTGGCCACCCATATCCAATCTGGAAACCAGGGTAGCCACAAAGATTGATTTCTTCCAAGCATGCTTCTGTCAGTAGGAGAGGGCAGCCTGAAAGTCACTACCCTGTTATTTGTGAAGAGCTTTCAGAGCCCCATGCTCAGCTGAAAAAGCTTTGGAAAGCAAACTAGCTGTGCTAAATGTCAGGGAAGCAGAAGGGAACAGCAGTTACCTTTGAAATTTTGACCCTAGGAGGGCTACTTTAATAGCAGAAATCAGAAGCAAAGTATTTGATGAAGTATTTTGATTCCCGTTTTGCTTCATCTTGTGATTCCTGTAATATAAATGATAAGATAAAAGAATGAACTGAAAGATATAACCAGCCCATTAATAAATCAGATACAGCAATCCAGCTGCTGACATTGCTACCTGTGTTTTGCCTTTATTCTGGCAAACAGATTGACAAACTCTTCGGTTAGCGTTAAATTCAGTTGGATAGTTTAAAAGACTTCATGACAATTCATTAGCTCAGGACCCATTCCAAACTTATGCAAGCGTGAAACAGTTGCACAATGTCTAAGAATGAAGATTCCTGAAGCAATAAAAGTAATCTAATCCTGACATTCAAAAAACATGGAATGGGTTTATTCCCAAAGACAATTTCCTTAATAGCCCAGTAGCTGTAAACCACTGTAGTCTGTGGATTTGAAATCCAATTTTCTTCTCTTTAATTGTTACATAGCTGTAGCAACAGGTCATATGGTCTTTCTTCTCTTTTCTTCCATGGCCAATAAACCAGACTATATTTACAGTTGATGACTTAAGTGCCTTAAGTAACATCCAGGTCACTCGGCTGAAACCAGAACTGATGGAAGATGGAACTGAAAATAGCACTTCTAGTTGTCTTTCTTTCTGTAAAGTTTCCTTTCAGAAGAGAAATCTCACGCTGTTTCATCTTGCACTCTATGTGCACAAATCTGAATTATCTGAAAAATTATCATATGTCTATTTTACATGACTACTTACATACCTATTGTCATGTAAACCATGCCTCAATATATATATAAAAAGCTGTATAACATCACAAGGGCATTTCCAGTGGGGTTTGTTCAATGCTGGAAATAACAGAACTTGACATATTATGGCTTTCTATATTATTTTCCTTTGAATGAGATACAACTTCAAGTATTTCCAGCAGTTCTGTCCCTCTGGATGCTCTAGTGAGTAATGACTCCTGCACTCTGGCTCAGGTCTATCCATCTCTGAGGGCATTAATAGCATCTAGACCCTTGGCACATGTTGCCTGGAACTTTTAGATTCTTAATAGCTGGCAGATTTACTTTTATCAAATCTGTCTAAGATTAGTCTTTGTATTTAAAAAAATCACTGTGAGGAGGGCAGTGAAACAAAAACAGTAGTGAATAATTTTGCTTGATATCCTTAAGAAATAAGCCTTAAAACAATGGTGCTAGCACTATATTTCCATATTTCTATCTTTATATATGGTGATTGACTTGTGGATCTCCTTCTTTGTTCTTGGCATCTTTGAAAACCTTTCACATTTTCATATTTTGGTGACAGCTGGTATCTTTTCTCTTGACTTGCTAGCAAGAAGCTGTGCACCCAATACTTAGGAAATGCAACCTTGAGGATTTCTTTCCCCTCCTTATTCTTCCTGTACCTTACAGCTTGTTCTGGAAAACCCTTGGTGCAGAGATCCTTCCTATGTGATTATATCAGCATAAACTTTTTAGGCAGGTTAGAAGGGAGCAATCTTTCACTTCAGTGGTGATTTGTGAAGTGATATATTTCCTTGGTGTATGGGGGCTGTGACCTAAATTTTGACATTTTTAATTTTTTATTATTCATCTGTTTTACATGTGAAGCTCGTGTATTCAATTAAACAGTGTGGGTTCTGATGTAGGAATGAAAGGTGGGGTTTTTGTTCATTATTTTTTCTGCTCACATAGCTGTTATCAATAGTTTTTGTGGCAACTTCTTCCCAAAATTCCACTGGAGATTGACAGTCTTGCACAATGTTCCTAAACATGCTTAACATGTTTGGAAAGTCACCAGCATGAATATAATTTCTAATTTGGATGTGTGATGTGCTGAAGTTAATGGAAAGCTGTGTGTGTTTTGCAACACTTAAAAGTCTTAAAATAAGACTTTAATGTAGTCCTTTAAACTAACTCTTTAAGTATCAATTCAAACTAAAACCGTATGCTAGTCTATACTTGTAATTGTTTTTTGTAAGGCTGTATGCAGGGAGATATTCTACTAAAAAAAATGTAACAACAAATATATCTGTGTGCTAGGTTGCTGGGGGATTTGTAACAGCATTTTGCTTTATGTCAGTTTAGCATTCATTCTTGCAGTCTCTTTTCAGGTTACATGAATTTTTTCCTCAAAAGGTACCAGTAAAGACAGTGAACACTTTTTTTACCCTGGAAGTAGCCCATGAAGCTTTGGTGAGTCAGCCAAATCTTGTGTAGAATTTTTGTGAGCCCCTGGTTCAGAAGGTCAGTGTTGAAATTCTACTCCATTTCACAAATGTATGGCTGTATGCTGCCATCTGTCTGTTCTGCAGCTGGGAGCTAGTACTGCACCATTAGTGTTATGTACCAAACTGCAGCTATTTTTTGTGTTTCTGAGAAGTTGTTAGGGCTTCTGATTTATTATTTTATCTCATTTCAAAGCAGTTTTTGGTCTGCTTTGGCTCTTTGTGGGAAAGCAAATTGCAAGGCTGAAAGGTTTGACATCTCTAAACAGTAATTTTTTCTCTCCAAAACAATGTCATTCTTATAAATTTTATAGAATGTAAGAAGAACAGAATTAGTGTTGTCTGAGATATCTTTCATTCTCACAACTATTATTGTGTTCAACCAAATTCAACATATTATAAAGTGTTAGTTCAAGCCAAAGCTGATGATGCACTTGTTATGAACTCTTTTATTGTAAAAGTCTTGAGACTGAATTGGGACTGACTAGCAACCTACTAATTCTGTACATTAAAGGCTATTACACATTATTTTTGTGACAAAGACTTTAAAGGAAGAAAGAAATTGCATGCTGTAGTTTAAATGCAGCTGGAAACTAAATACCATGCAGATGCCCACTCACTCTCCTCTGTGCTTGCCCCCCTTGTGAGGTGGAGAATTGGGGAAAAAAAAGCAAAACTCATGGGTTAGACAAGAACAGTTCAGTAATGGGGGAAATTATAATAACATTAATTATAGTAATAATCAGGACAACAATACTATTAATTGATATTAATTTATAATTATTATTATTAATAATTGTCATGAAAATGAGAGAGAGGAATAAAACCTAAAAGGAACAGGACACAGTTGCTGACCACCTGCTGACAGATGCCCAGCCCATCCCCGAGCAGTGCTCAGCCCCTCCCAGCCGACTCCCCCGGTTTCTGTGCTGAGTGTGCCCTCCCATGCTGTGGAATATCCCTTTGGCCTGTCCAGGTCAGCTGTCCTGGCCATGCTCCCCCAGCTCCTTGTGCAGCTCCTCCCTGACAGAGAATGGGAATCTGAAAAGTCCTTGACTATGGATAAGCACCACTTAGCAACAACCAAAACAACAGTGTGCTGTGTTGTCAAAATTTTTTTCAAATTAACTTGGAAGCACAGCATTGAACCAGCTACTATGAAAAAACTAAGTCTATCCCAGCCAAAACTCAGACATGGCACAAAATTAATTTATTATCTTCTCATAACACAGTGAGATTGGCACTGCAAATTTTATAAATTTGTTCAATTTTTTTGCAGATGTTACATTTCAATCTTGCTTAGATGCCATTTTGTCCATGTGAAGTTACAGAACGTCCAAGGTACATGACTGAGTACACAGTGAATACAAAATACTTTGTATAGCTCACATCACATTTGTTAGACTATGTCTAAAGTAAGAAACAATTTGATAATTTCAAATTAGAAAAATAGATAACAAATTTTGAAGTTTGTCAATTTCAACCTTGAAATTGTCAATATTATCTTTAATATTTATTACTTATAATGGTACTGTATTTTAGTGAATTCATGTCTTCAAATAATAAGAAATGAGAATATGTATTTTTCAGGCAAGAATACTAGTACTTCCTGAGATTTTTATTTATACTCCAAACAATTTAATCTAAAAAAAAAAAAAAGTTTGTTATTCAAATACTAAACATTTACAGATGTGCTTCAGATATTGATTTTCTTTATCTAAGCCCTAGGTAACCCCTTCAGATTAAAAGCAAAGTTATTTGTTTTGCAACAATCATAAAGAATAATAGTTACATTTTCTAAAATAAGAAGGCAACTTGGCAAACTGCATATATTTCCTTATAGTTTGCCATTTCATGACAGTAAAACAAATCAAGAGAATATGTCTTTTATAAAGTGCTGATTTGTTATTATTTAAACTAGAATTTTCCTAGATAAAAAGCATTGTGCAGTCTACCCATATGCAAAAACACTTGTAAAATTGAGTGATTAATGAATTAATACACTTCATTGACATTGAAGTTTAGGGGAATGAATTCTGTATCATGTTCCTGTGAGGAATATGAAGGTAATAAAGTCAACATTTGTTTGGAGGTTTTTTAGGAGATGTGCTCTTAATAGTATTGCTAAACTTAATACACAGGCTGTTTTTAATTAGCAAAATAAACAGAGTTTTTAAATTTGATTAAAAAAAAAAAAGAGAATTATCAGTTAACATTAATGCTTTTCAGTGAAAACTGGTTTTGTTTCAGAATAGTTCTACTTCTTGCAAATAACACAACCAAGTTGTCAAAGCACCTTGATCATTACTGGTTTAGAAGAAGGTAATTTATTAAATACAGGATTAAATATAGTAGGGTTGTTGTTGTAAATATACTTCTTTTTTCTTTCCAGTTAGATCACATTCCATATGTTTCCAATATAGGCATTATGAAAAATTTGCAACAGAGACCTGTAAACCTTGGGGAAATGCTATTCAGAACAGACTTAAATGGTATAATTTGAAGTAATTTTTTACAAAACATATTTTCAGTGGTACTCACCCAGTAACTCTGTCTCAGTCTATTTTTCATGCGAATGGTGTGAAAGGTGTTTCTTTCCTAGTTAAAGCTAGATTCAGAATGCAGTACCTCTAGCAATAATAGCTTAAGCAGTCGCTTGAGTGCCTTTAGTGTTTAAACAGCTGCACAGTCAATTTCACCCAGTATAAAAGTATCCATCATCTGATAGTCCATTTTGGTTAAACAGACAGTGGATGTTACGCAGCCTAAATAGCTGGGAGGGTAAATCACATAATCAAAATGTGATTCTAAATAATGTGGCTCATTTGGAACTGCTTAATCCTATCCACTGAGGCCATTGTAACAAAAATGATGATTATATTGTATTTCTCAAAGCCACGGAAAGTTATACTATTTTCTGTGGAGATTGCATGCTTTTCCTTTGTTCCAGGTCTTATTTGGTAAATCCATGGGTAAAATTGCATTCTTTCTGCTCAGTAGACTCTGCATGTAGCACTACTTAAAGTTACTGTAAAGACTCAAGAACATGTCCAGTGTACAAGAATGAACAAGAACTTCTAGTGCTTGAAGGATTCCTGATGCCATGATCTCAGTGAAGATTCTTGCATCCTTAGCCTTGTCTTTATCTGCTCTTCATTTCTAGGTTGCCTTCTTCACAATAGCTGTCGAAGGACTCTTCTAATGATGTGGTTGTAGCTGTCAATGCAGTGTTCTGCAGTTTAGGGATTACACTACTAAGAGATCAGTAGTGGATTTTTTGTTTTTTCCTAGGATCAGAAACTCTGCTAGTAGATATTTGTCAGTGCTAGGAATTAAATCAGTAGAAGGAGTTACAAAGATGAAATGAAACGAGACAGACTAAATTTCATACCCATGGGGAGCTTCACAATTTCTGGGTTTTCTTTTTGATTTAGAGTGAAAACCTTCCCAGCAGAACAAAATTTGAAAAGCCTGACCAGATCTGTTTTGAAGTAATCTTGAACTAAAAGGCTCCCAATTACATGGATTTTTTTTCTCATCACATCTTCTGTTTTCTACCAAAAAAAAATTGTGTATTATTCTTTAATTTTCCTTCCAGTCTTCCTTATAGTTTGCCCCCTCAAACTTAGTTTTCCTTCTGCCTAAGTGCTGCAACTTGTTCTTTCTTTCATGATGCAATCAACTACTCATGCTGTATTGAAAGCATGATGAGTAAATGATACTGTTTAATGTTCTTATAAATGTGTTTCTTATAAATGTGTATAATTTTATCTGTGAAAACAAATCAATTTCACTTATTAAAAATTTATCTTCTAGTACCAGGAACTCTCTGATTTGTGCTTGAAAGAAGTCCACAAAACAGATCAAAGTGCTGTTTTGTTCAGAATGTTTTAATGCATCTTTCTGCACAAGAAAAGAAAGAAAAGAAATATAAGAAGGATCTGTTTTGAACTAACTGTATTTCAGCAATCATAATCCTTTGATATTAATCTGGATGCTCAGGCTGTCCAGCAACAGAGCAATCCCTTTTGAGGATCTAACTGTCCTCATAACACAAATGCTCCATTTATTTTTCTGTGTGGCTTCAGTTTCTGAAACAAAAGCTAGCCTAGAAAGCCCTGGCTAGAAAAAAAATTCCTGATGGAGAGTGACTGCTAAGAAATAGTGTCTCATTAAGTTTTCCCCAAGACTTTCATCTTGCAATTACTAGCGGAAAACTCAAAAGAGCTCACAGTTCTCCTGAACACAAGCCTTTAAAAGTGTAATCCGTTTATAAAACAGACTTGGTTGCTCCTGTTTTCTTTAATGTGGGAGCCCTCTTTGTCTCATGACCTGTGAGTCTGCTTTCCATCTATTAGTGTGCTTCTTTCTGATATTGTGAAACCAGTTTAGCAGCAAATGAGGGTTCTTGTTAGGCTTTCCAGTTGCTGAGTACTCCTAAAAGTAAGGCAAGATGCTGTACAGATGAAAATTTAGCTCTGTTATATGAAGGTTAGTACTCTGGCTTGATAATACTGGATGGGCTGGAATAATTAGCGCAACAAACAAACAAAAATATTTCTGTTGCATTTTAACCTTGTAGGAACCAGAATGGTTCTGCCATCAATGTCAGTTACCTAGTGGTGTGATAAGAATGAACAGTCGTGTCAATATGCAGTATGGTATAACTGACAAGCACTTAAAAGAAGATGAAGTTCACATTTGGTAGATCTCTTAGTAAAGCCTCACAGGCACCATTTAACCATCCCCTGACATATGGCTTCCTGTCCTACTGCCTGAACTGAGTGAAACTAAGTGAGAATTTTGAATGTTCAGTGTGGAGAGAGGAAAGGGATAAGCCAAGACGGGGGCTACATCTTCCCTGTCTTCATTCTCTCACCTTTCTCCAAATTCAAATTCTATAGCAGTCCTTTCAGCTCCCTTGTCAAATTCTGTTTTTATCTTTCTTGTTTATATAGATAAGGTGTATAACCCACCTCTGCTTCTTGAAAATAAGATGCTACTCATCTCTGAGTAAGTAGGTGAATTCAGCTTTTTATGATTACTGACAATCTCTTTATGGCCCTGTTGTTGTACTCCTGTCAGCTGTAATGCACACATGGAAGCACCTAAGGTAACATTAAAGATAGATGGGATAATTGCTGCAACCTGCTGCTGCACTGAGATGTAGTGCCACTGCCTTTTCAGTGCAGGTCAGCTTCCAGTGGGCACACAAAGCATCATCACCATTTATATCTTTGATCTCAGCTTTGAATGAGTAAGTATTGGTCTGTCCAAGTCCCCCCTTATCCTGGAGAAAAGGAAAGCTTCTTTGCTGTTAATCAGAGTTTCCATCTTCAGGAAAATCAGTCCAATGTCTAGTAAGACAAATAAGAGCTCTGTGGAAGCACATGAAGTAAATGTACTTCATAAAAGTAGAGGAAGTAAATGAAGTACATTATCAATTGCTGGTTTTTGGCCTCACAGGTAACCTCAGTGTTTTGCACGTTCTTCTTGGGGAAAAGGGAAAAAAATCATACACCATTTAACAAATAATTTGTTTTTTATTTATAGTAATAATAGTTGTAAGTTTCTTAGACTACTAGTATTTTTGTCCTTTTAATGTAAACACTGTATTACACATGTGTTTGTCTACCAGGTGTTAATAGTAATATTTTTTAACAAAGGCATAACAAGGATAATGATGGAAGCAAAATACACAGAAGGAAACCAAATACAGCGTGTCTTCTATTACAGATTTTTGAGTCTCGGGTGTCAGTTGCTGCTGGTCTCACTCATTGTAGTCTATTTTAAATACTCCTAGAATACTCAAAGTTCCCTAAAACTTACTTATTTTTGGTGCTGAAAGAGGAGCCCTAGCTAGCTATTTTGTATTTTTATAGCAAGAAGGAAACTTATCAAGGAGTCCAGAACAGGTGATGGTCTTAAAATTATATATATGAGTACAGTAAATATTATTAGTAAATAAATACCATTTTTCTCTACCAAATATGGTTGTAAATAGTTCTAATTTTCACTTCTATTTGATTTGGGCCATTTAAAATAACTGTGTGCACCTTGGTCTAGTGAGAGCAGAATGTGAAAAAGAAGTAAGGCTAAATAAATATTGAGACAGAAAAAAGTAATTAACAGTACTCCGCTAAGAAAAAGTGAGAAAAGGTAAAACAAGCATCTAAAGAAACTGTTACCCAGCTTAACACATGAGGACATGAATTTCCTTTCATTTGACACATTTTCTGGCAGAAAATGACAGCTATTGTAATTAATAACCCTTATTAGGATATTAGCTTGGATGAAAATAATTTTCCATTAAAAATTAGTATATCTATTCCTAAAATTCATCAGAGACAATCTGTCTTCTGGAAACAATGCAAAACAATTTCTGACACTAAAAGGTATGATTAAAAATTAATTAACAGTACAGGATGAAGTTGTCAAACTTCATTCTTAGGTAAAAAAATTTCAATACATTTACTATTCTATTCACATAGTATGTTTGAAGTTTTCTGTTAATTATGTCTGTGGCTTAAGTCATGGAAATGACTATAAATTTTTACATTTTCTTCTTAAATCAATGATGTTTTTCTTTGAACTACTGCTATTCAACAGAAGTGAATCAGGGTGTGATTAAGAGAGGTTCCCCTTGGTATTTCATAGGAATGGCAGAAGTCTGTTCTCAAAAGTTAGCTACAGTACATAAGTCAGGAGTAATCGTGTAGTCCTCAGTGCAAGTACATCTGTAAGTAAGATCAGATTCTCAATGTACAGGGAAATATACAAGGCAATGGCTGCAGATCAACTTCATTTTAAGGAAAGAAACTCTGAATGCAGTATCTGTGTAGATCTGTCTAACATCAGATTAGCAAAATTAGAAAAAATAGTGGAACCTCTTGAAATTCAAGGAAAGCAAATGCAGGATCGTGCACTGAGGAGGAATAACCCCATGCACAGCACAGGCTGGAGCTGAGTGCTGGAAAGCAGCTCTGTGGAGAAGGACAGCGAGCTGTCCCTGAGCCAGCAGGGCCCTTGTGGCCAAGAGGTCAGCGGTGTCCCGGGCTGCATTAGGGAGAGCACTGCCAGCAGTTCAAGAGAGGGGATCCTGCCCCTCTTCTCTGCCCTGGTGAGGCACATCTGAAGTGCTGTGTCCAGTCCTGGGATTCCCAGGAGCAGGGGGACGTGGAAGTTCTGGAGCGGGTCCAGCAAAGGGCCGCAAAGGTGAGCAGGGGTCTGGGGCACCTCCCTCACAAGGACAGGCTGAGGGAGCTGGGCCTGGACAAGACTGAGGGAGACCTCACCAATGTCTGTGAATGTCTGAAGGGAGCCCATCAGGAGGATGGATCCAAGCCCTGCTTGGCAGTTCCCATAAATAAGACAAGAGGCAATGGGCAGGAACTGATGCACAGAAAGTTCCACCTGAACATGAGGAAGAACTTTTTATTGTGAGGGTGACTGTGCACTGGAACAGGTTGCCCAGAGAGATTGTGGAGTCTCTTTCTCTAGAGATATTCAAAAGCTGTCTGGACACAATCCCAGTAGTGTGCTCTAGGGCACCTGCTTGAGCAGGCAGGTTGACCTCAGGACTACATGACCTTCCAGCCTTACCCGTTCTGTGATCCACAGTGGAATTGGAAATGTGTTTACTTGTTTGCCACAAAGGAATGGTGCATCTTGTCTTACCTTCAGGGTTATGTATAGAAAATGCTGGTAAATACTTTCCATAGGATCCTAGTTAGAGAATTGTAGAATGGTTTGCATTGGAAGGGGCTGTTAAGATCACGGAGTTCCAATCCCCCAGCCATGGGCATGGGCATCTCCCACTAGACCAGGTCAGAGCCACATCCAACCTGGCCTTGAACACTGCCAGGGATGGGACATTTGGTAACTTTTTCTCTCACTGTACTCTCCAGAGGGTTTCCTTCCCTCCTAATGCTGTTAGACAACCCCTAAATACATTGTGCTGTTAGGTGAGGGTGCCCTCTTATGGAGGCTGTGAGCACACCGTCCTGGTGATTCCAAGTGTTTTAGTGGGCTTCGTAGACTTGGTTCATTTTACAAATCAACACAGTGGGCACAATACCTACAGCAGGTAGACAAGTAACAAAATGTTTCATTTAGAATATAGAGACTAATCATTTTGTTTCTTCATAGTATGATCCTTTGAAAAATCTTTATGGTTTTGCTTTTGATTTCAGTAACAAGTTTCTCTTTCAAGTATAAATTGTGCAAGAACAATTAAAATTGATGGAGACAAAGTAGTCGACATATATGGAAAAAGACAGTAAATGAATGGCTAGGGTTGGACTTGATTTAAATAAATACGTTTTTAAAAGCACCTAATCTCTGCCCACATTATTTTCAATATTAATTTATTAACACTTATTTGGGTTTTAAGTCAGAATACAGATATGCATTTCATATATGTAAAGTGTATCCAACTTCATCTGCATTACTATGTGTGTTTTCATGCTGGAAAATGAGATAAATGTTTACATTGATGTTGCTGTGAAATGGAGATTTCTACAAACCCATTTTATGAGTAGAAATATTTTCTTGATTTCATAGTAAAAACTTATTTATAAAACATATATTTCTTTGTTTACTTTCTACTCTAGAAGTGCTTATAAAATGACAATTAAAATGCTAATACTATTTTTCATCTCTCCACACTTTTTTTGGCTTTTATGTTTCATTCTCTCAGATGTAACAGACGTCACAGACATACACAGCAATGCAGAGGATTTTTCTTCTGGACATATCAGGATTATGTGACTGGAAAGATACATGCAAAATCCATGTCACATTCAGGTGAGATTTGATGCTCTCTTGCAGGACAAACTAATTAGTTATGATACTGAAATACTTTTTAATATTTCTATTAATATTCAAAATTAAGCAGATTTGTTTAGATATTTGTGTGCAAATGAATTGCTTACCTAAGGTTTAAACAAAATACATTTTTCTGCAAAATTCACTTTTCCATCCACTTTGCTTCATCTTGTTTTATTGTGAAATGGCAAAAGAATGTGTTTCAAAAGTAAAATGAATAATCAAATGTTGCAAGCATCAAGCTATCCAGTGATGTTTTGCACTAAATCCTTCATTTGATCTCTCTGCAGTGTTGGCTTCGTCGCTCGTATTGAAGCCAAACACCAAACAAAACAAAAAATGTTTTAAAAATACTTATTTTCTTTAAAACTTCTTACAGTCAACAAGAAGTCAAGAAGTTCAATTCAGCCTCCTGTAAACAAGCTGCATTTGTGGATAGCAATTCCAGTAAAATAAGAAATAAACCAATATGCAAGTCTTTAGCAGGAAGTTGGAGATCACTGTTGGTGGGCAGGTGAAAGAGTGAAAGCAGTACATTAATGGTCTTAATTCAAACCATTGTCTTGAAACAGTGCTTTCTGTGCATCCTCTGAGGCCACTGACACTGCAGTCCTGTGAGACCTTTCAGTTACTGCTTCTACATTGCTTTGGAATGGGTGTACTACAGGAAAATTTGTAACTGTAAATTTTGACTGCTGCTTATTTTTTAAATTTTTTTGTGTTTTATAGTTAGATAATTTCATAGCCACATTTTAGTTCATTAGCAGATTTTAAAACATCTTAATATGTCACTGATAATAGTCCACTATTTCTTTAGTTCAAGCCGGTGGTAGATAGACTATGGAAGAGCAGAGGAATCACACAGAGCAATACATTACTTTCTGCAATTAATGAGCAGTTTGGTGGAACAGCACTTCAGAACACTGTGCTTTTGGCTTTGTCTAATTATTTACATACTGTGTATTTTGGAATATGTATTGTCTATGATAATATTGACTCATTTCATTCAAGAAACATCTTGCAAATGGGTTATCTTAAAATAGAGAATATATGGTAAAGGAAAGACAGGAGAAGATAGACAATATAATGCCAGAAAGAAACACCTAATTGGAAAATGTCAGTAGTGAAGTCTAGTGTTACAATTTTTATAGAAAAAATAAAACTACTAATTAAGAGGAAGGGAAGATTTAAAATAAATACATGTTAGAAAATTCCACTGAAAATTTCTTTTGGACTGTTGAGGAAGTTTCTGATCTTGGCGCACTGCAGAGACATCAGTGAAGCAGTCCTGAGGTAGCAATATTTCATTACTGACAGAAAAAAGGATTGCTGGAGAAGAAAATAGGATAATTTTAATTTCCCAGATATTCAATCCTTGTGAGGAGACCATGACATTAATACAAGCATTGTGACTTTTACATGGCTGTATGCCAAGCCAAGACTTTCTAAAACCAATTATTGGCTGTCTCCTTGCTGATCATGTTCATGAATAAAGAGTTACCAGATTATATGGTAAAATGTTCTTCACTGGGAAGTATGGGCAGAGGGTAAGTCTGTTCTGTTCTTCAGGAGGATCTGTTGTAAGTAGCAAAGGAACTAAAGGACTAAACATGCCAAAAATTGTGTCTTAGCCTTTGGAGAAAAGATGCTGATAACAAACTGCGGTGATTTCCATCCTGTAAACACTTCCATATGGGTCATTTATATCAAGATAGGTATTAAACGTTTTTCTTCCAATATCTTTATATTCAGCACATTTGTATCCATGCCTTACTTCTCTCATGTATAGGATTAATGAGATTATAAATATTGTCATCTCTGTTTTTTCTTCAGGTTGCAATGGAGCTGTTAAGAAATGTACTGATTACAATGCCATACCCATTTTGAACACTGAGTGGTGCTATCATATTGAATATTGTAATTCACTCTTCTCCCTTGGAAACAGGTTGCACCACCCGATAAGCCCCATCACTTTTCATTTATTAGATTGCAATTACAGTTATGGTCCTAGTAATAATGGACCTAGTAACAATGGTGGTACCATTATTACTGTCATTATTATACTATTATATATCACTAAAACTTTGTTTAGCGCCGGGAGAGGCTGCGGGCAGGAACGGGCCATCTCTCCATCGTCCCGGCCCTACCCCGCCCCAGCCTGTCCCGGGCGGCGGCGCGTCACCCCCAGCCCACGGCGCTCTGGCTCTCCGTGGGGCGGCGGGTCAGGGGCGGGCGGCCGCGGGATGGCTGCCCGGAGGAAACGCGCTGTCCAACCCTCCGCTTCTGTCTGCGCGGCGGCGGCAGCATCCCGGCGGCGGCGGCGGCAGCATCCCGGCGGCGGCGGCGGCAGCATCCCGGCAGCGGCGGCGGCAGCATCCCGGCGGCGGCGGCGGCAGCATCCCGGCGGCGGCGGCAGCGGCGGCATCCCGGCGGCGCGCTGCCCGCGGGCTCCGCGAGGGGCGCTGCGGGCGCTCCGGGCGGGGCCGCGCCGGGCGGGGCTCCCCGGGAGCGGAGCGGGGAGCGGAGCCCAGACGGCACCGACCTGTGGCATGGCAGAGGTGAGTGGGGTCTGTCCGCCGGACGGGTGGCGGGGTCTTGTCTGGACTTGGGTCTGAGCTGCCTGGGCTCTCCCTGGAGTTCGGCTGGAGCACTTGAGTAAAAGTAGGTAGGCTGTTCGGTTGAGTATCTTGGCTTTGCTTTTCTCTTTCTCATCCCCGTGGTATCGGAGCTTTCTCTCTCTCTCTCTCTCTCTCTCTCTTTTTTTTTTTTTTTTCCTACAATTATTTGTTTACCTGGCATTAATATCTGGGGAGCTGTTTTACCGACAACTTTCATGTTCTTCTCCACCTTGTTATGTTCTTTCCTGTGCACCCACCAAGGAAAGAAAATGCATCTCGCGTGAAGCTGAGCATGAGGTCCCACTTGGTACCTCTGCAATAACAAAGAAAACATATTCTTCCTAATTCGCTGTGGAATGTAGTTTGCTGCTTGTGTAGGTGGAGCAGGGTGAGCTCTAGATGGAGGATTTTCCTCTGTCATCATGTCCCCTTGGTTGCTAAGCAGTGGTGACCACATCTGTGGAAAGATGGAAGAAGCTCAGAGGAGAGAGCAACAGGAAGAGCCAGGAAGAACAGCAGAATCTCCTCTCGGGCAGCCTTGTCTGCTGAGTATTGTTATAGAGATTTAACACCAGTGCATTAATCCTTCTTATGCGCCTGTTTCCTTAACTTTAAACTTCTGGCATTCTAGCTTATAGTTCAGGTGCATCAAAGTTATTTCGTTCAATCAAATTGGTTTGTCAGGCTTATACAAAGAGAAGTCGCTTATGGACATGCACTTTGTACTTCCCAGAAGTAGCACTGCTTCAGCCTCCTAAAAAACCAAAGTCTGGATAGGAAAACAAATTATGGGAACAATCTTTACCTGAAAGCGTGAGTTGATTTATGAAAAGGAAGCTTTTAGTTACAACGATTAATTTCAGTTCCCTTTCCCCCTCCTTTTGTAAAATCAGATTTTGCTGTTTATCTTGAGGACTCAAATGTATTTAATGTTTCTTTGTTCGCTAAGATATCTCATAGTTTCTGGATTATAATAACAAAAAATTCTAGTCTGAGTGGGATGCAAAAAG